>CM066736.1:133720851-134920851 GCA_033961575.1 Aselliscus stoliczkanus
TCTTCCTCATTGTCTGGCTGAGGGGATGGAATGTGTCAGTCTGAGTAAAGCCCCTTCAATACTTCTCAGGAGCCTGCGCTGGGCTTCGGCCCGGAGAAAGCCACCCCCCATGCTTTCTCAGGCCCCTTGTCCCGGGATGAAAGCTGGCCTGCACCGACCAGGCAGCCACCGTGCCACCTGGCCCATGGGGACCCAGTGGAGTCAGCCAGCCAGGCTGGTGGCCATCCCCTCCTTCCCACGTCGGCCTAGGGGTTCCAATGGGGGCCGGAGGGCTCGGGCAGGGTGGGCACTGGGGCGTGTGGGGGGGTAGCTGGAGAGGAAGCCAGGGGTCTCCTTAGGCACTGTCAGCAATCAGATGGGGGTGATGCCTAGCCACAGTCCTGGGGGCCCTGCCCAGCCACGCCCAGGGCCAAGGAGCAGCAGCTCCCACCAGCCTGAGTGGAAGAGTCTTTTATTAATAAACGAGCAGTTTCCATCACTCCAAAGCATATAGTTAGCAAAATCAAATCCAGTTAAGTGCATTCTGTTATTCATCCATTCATTCATCCCCTCACACAGTCATTCACTCCTGCTTTGCCCCACACTTCAATGAGAGGAAAAAGGTGGTGCTACCACCTGCACCTTCCAGGCGTTTTGGGAAAGCAGGGGTTCTGCCAGCAGCTCGGGTCTCTTCGACTGCGGTCACAAGCAGGCCCCGCTGTGTGAATGGAGGGGCCCAGTACCAAATGAAAACACGGGCTCCAGTTCAAAACTAAGGAAGCATGTTAGGCAGGACTGCACCGCATTGAACCCAATGCAGAGCCCTGCTGGGGCCTGCCCTCCGAGACGGCACGGTCAAGCGGAAAAGCTGTCCTGCTGTCAGCAGCCTCCACCCCCTCGGTCAGGCAGAGCCCTCCGTGCGTGGCACCAGTACTGGGGTGCTTGCAGGCCTGCCTCTCCCTGGCTGGTGAGGCTGGACTCACATGCTCATGTGTGAGCCTTCTGGGAAACTGGGGGTCACCCAGAGCGCCCCAGAACCCCCAGCCCGACTCCAGCATGCTGTGCTTGGCCTGAGCTGCTGCTGGCTCTGAGCGGTCACTCCCCAATGGTTGTGGACACTTATTCCTCAGCCACTTACCAGTTGCTACAGAGCTCCTTGTAGACTCCAACTTGAGGGCCCTAGAGATTACCTCACCTGATGCTTTGTCATTTACATGGGGAAACTGAGACCCCTGGTCAAGCTGGCTGCCCCCTCACTAGCCTCACGTCCCAGGAGCAATAGGCTGTGAGAGGGTAGTCCCCGTGTCCCCCTCATGATCCATCCTCAGCAGCTGGACCAGAGCGGAACTCACTCTGCTGCAAGCCCGGGCCTTGGAGTCGCATGTGGTCGCCCCTGCAGCCACCACTCGCTGTACCCTAAGGATGGGCTTAGAGAGGGAACAAAGCCGTTCAGCCATCGGCCAGGTCTTGGCAAGACCCAGGAAGAAGGACCTGTCCCTTGAGGACCTACCTCTTCCTGCAGGACCTGGGTCTCCACGTCAGGGCCTGTCAGCCAGTATGGGGCCTGGCACCGGGACACGGCATTGTCTCAGGGCGTCACCCCTGCCCATGAGGGCCAGGGGACAATGGGGTCACTGAGGCTATGTGTGGCCGGGAGACGCAGAGGTGACAGGGCACAGCCCCCAAACGGCACCTCCTCCCGGCAGTTCTTACTGCTCCTGTGGCAGATCGAGTGCAAGTGTCCCCATCTGCGCCTTTTGTGATGGGACTTCGCAGCATCTCATCAAGAAGGGGATGGAGGGCTGGCTGAGTGGCGCGGTGGTTAAGCGCTGGCTTGGGAAGCCAGCGGCCCCGGTTCGGTCCCACATATGAGGGCCAGTGACACTGTCCTCAAAAAAAAAAAAAAAAAAAGAAGGGGATGGAGCTCCCTGTCCCTTGAATCTAAACCAGCCTGTGACTTGCTTTAACCAAAGTCCCGAGTGCCATGTCTGAGCCCAGGCCCCAAGCTTTCCTGCACTTTCGGTGTGGCCTGGCAGCCTGCAGGGGAATGACGGATTGTGGAGCCGGGCCAGGCTGGCCCAGATGTCCCAGCCGAATTCTGGAAATGGGACAGAATCCAGGCAAGATCAGCAAAGGCTTTTACCCAACACGCAGATGACGGTGGACACAGGAGTGAGCCTGGCCAAACCAGAAAGCCGCCAAGCTGAGCCCAGCCTCACTGCCAAGCCACAGGCTTGGGGGTTGTTTGAAGCCCTTTGCTTTGGGCTGGTTTGGAGGCAGCACTTGGTTACGGCCACGATGCCAGGCAGCGAAGGGGGCCCTGTTCACACAGTTGCCATGTTTTCTCTTTTCTCCAGAATTACTCGGCCCCCGGCAGAAGCTTGGCTCAGGTGCCCTTCCCAGGAGCCGTCCTGAGCACACCAGCCCGCAGGCCAGAGGCTGTGAGATGTCATAGGAGGAGCCTGCCCTGCAGGTAGGGGTGCAAATCCTCACCTCACTGTGCCATTCATTCATTCCCCAAGACTCATGCAGGGGCTCTGGGAGGCCCAGGTGGCAGGGCAGGGATCCGGCCTTCATGTGGCTTCTAATCCAAAGGCGGAGACAGACAAGGACGCAGATGACACCATGTGGTGTCTTCCCTGCTCTGCCCAACAAGCCCATGGGAATGCCGGGAAGGGCAGCAAAAGCCACCCCAGGAAGAGACGGCACCATGACGGAGCCCCTGGGCCAGAGGCTCACCACCCCTGCTGCCAGTTCCCTCTTTCCTGTGCACCTCAGTGCAGGGACATGTGTCGGGATGAGAAGGGGGAGGGAGGGCCAGGGCAGGATGGTGGGAGGCCCTGCTGGCCTCAGGGAGGATCTCAGAGCAAACGGGGAAACCGGGAGGATGCTGGGCCCGATCGCCCGTGGCAGGCCCCAGTGCTCGCTCCCGGCTCCACACACTTTGCCGCGTGTCTTCCCATGTGGGGCAGAGTGTGTCCGCCTGGCCTGCTGAGGCACGGCTTGGCCATAGGACGGGCAGAGGTTTGGAATGTCCCTGTGCCCACGGGGCTTCTGCCAACACACTTGGAGGTTCCCAGTGGCCGGCTGCCCAGGGAGAATGAGGAGCCGTGAGCCGCCCTGGAGCCCAGCCGCTCAGCAGAGCAGCGGCCCAGTCCCCTGGGATGCTTGCTGGGACCACTTCCCAAAGAAAGCGCCATCGGAGGGTGCGAGCACTATCCCAGAACACCAGACTGGGGGCCGAAACAACAAGCACTTGTTTCTCTTAGTTCTGGAGGCCGGAAGGCCAAGACCAAGGTGCCAGCAGGCCTGGTGTCTGGTGAGGGGAGGATCTTCTTCCCGGTTTGCAGATGGTCATCTTCTCATCGCGTCCTTATGGGGGGCGGGGGGTGGTGGGGGGAGAGACGGAGGAGGGGGAGGCAGAGGAGGAGAGGAAGCAGCTAGCTCTCTGTGTCTCTCGTTATCAGGGCACTAATCCCATCACGGGGCCCCACCCTCATGACTAATCACCCCAAAGGCCCCACATCCAAATACTATCAGAGTGGGGATTAGGGCATCAACATATGAATCTGGGGAGACACACACATTGCGTTCACAGCAAGCACTTAGAGTCAAATCTTCCTCTCAGGCTCTGCTTCCAGGAAAACCCAAATGACCACGGCAGCCATGGGCACAAACCTGGGAGAGTGGCGCTGGGCTCTTGGGCAAGGGAGCCAGGCTGCGGGACCCAGGAGGAGCTGGGCCCTGGGACGGTCTCTTCAGCCCAACGTCAACCAACCCTGTGACCTCAGGCAAGCCTCCTGACCTAGAACGTGGGGGCAGCGGGCTGCCTCCTCCTGACCTCAGGCAAGCCTCCTGACCTAGAACGTGGGGGCAGCGGGCTGCCTCCTCCTGACCTCAGGCAAGCCTCCTGACCTAGAACGTGGGAGCAGGGGGCCTACCTCCTCCTGACACTGAGGTGAGGTAAACGAGGGGATATTGTCCCGTGCCCGGCACCTGCTAGGTGCTCAGATGGCATGGTGACGATGCCACAGCCCAAACCTGAACACACTTCTCAGTGATTTCAACTCGCCCTCCCCTGGGTGTCAGACTGGCTCCCCGCACGCCTCCCCTGCCCCTCCTGGGTACCCAGCCCCTCCCTGGCAGCAGTGGGTGTCTGCTGGTGGTGGGTGGTTAGAGTACATGCCTGGGTAGGGGTGCTGCCTCCTCCCCAGGCCTGCCAGGGTGGGGTGGCCTTGGCCCCTTCTTCACCCCATGTGTTCCCCACCAATGCCGCCTCCCCCTTTTTCTTCCCCAGACCTCCAGGGAGAGCCATTTGGGCAAGAGTCCGCCTCTGACGTGGTCCCTCCATGCAGAGGGCCGTGGGCCTGTCAGATTGGCCACCCGAATCAAGAGTGATGATCAAACCTGTCCCTCCAAATTAGGCCGCGGCCCCTGGAGCCCCGCTGATTACCACCGGGGCCAAGCAGGCCCTGGACAGTCGTTAACATGGATTGAGGTCCATTGTTTCTTCAAATTAGGCCACAGGGGAGCTCCTTGGGGAAGCACGCGTCGGAGGGGTGCTGGGCTCCAGCCTGGGGTCCCTCAGCTGATGAGGAAGAAATGAGGCCATCCATTCCCAGGCTGGAGGCCCTGCTAGAGGGGCAAGGAGAGGCTCACGAGGAGGGCTTTGGTCTTTGCAAAGCATCTTAGGTTCAGAGTGCCTTTCAACCCCCACCCCACACACACACACACACCCCTGGGAGGTGGACAGCACTTCACAGTTTACAATGCAGCCTTCTTTTATTTGAGCTTTGCAACAGGTCTTTTTTTTTTTCTTTTGTCAGGCTAAGTTCTTAAGTAACGACTGACACAAGGTCACACAGCATGTTAGAGGCCCGTGGCCCAGGTCCCGGCTCCAGAACCACGTGCTGGAGATGCCGCACTGGGGGAGGGGCGGGCGGACTTGACGCCCGCAGGCGTCTCCAAGGGAAGATGGCGAGTGGGGGGGGGAGGAAGACCCACCTGCCCTCACCAGCTCAAGGGGCTGTGGATCCGGACACGTAGGCAGCCACCCAGCCCCTGTGGGGTGAACCCAGGCCCAGGCGAGCAAGGGCCTGGACCTGTGGGAGGGGTGGTCCCTTTTCAGCAGAGACCATGGTGGTGGGCCCAGGACTCAGGGGTCGGGCCCTGGGCCCAAGGAGCCGCCCCTCCCAGCAGCCCAGAACTTCAGCTGGCAGAATGTGGGAACAGCAGGGCCTGCCACATCATCAGTGAGGCCCAGGGCAAGACGACCATGTGGGGCAACTTGTTTCCAATTGATCAGAACATTGAACCAAGCACAGGGTCGTTCTGGGGCCCGTGTGCCTGCCGGGAGGTAAGTCAAGTTCATTCAACACCTATCTGCCAAGCTCCAGCTTCCCAATCAGGCCAGGCACAATCCGCTCCCCCACCCCCAAGTTGTCATTTGAGGGGGTGTATAGGGGCTGATAACAAATAAATAATCGCTCTGTAGGAAATAAACAGACGGGTCAGGTAGGATGTCGCTGGAGGCCTCCCCTGTGCTTGGGGTGATCAGATGAACCGAGGACCCAGAAGTGACTCCAAGGGCCGGCCCAACAGGACCATGGGACAGGAGAATAGCCCAGCGAAGGAGTGGAGGCTGGAGAGAGGCCGGCTGGTTGCCTGTCCTGCTGGCTTCCCGCAGGGGCGCCGAGAGGCATGGGAGACCTTCCGGGCTGCTCTGCACCCCAGCCACCCCTACCCCGAGCCCAGAGTCCCTCTGGTTCACCTCTAGGGGCCACCCACCATCCCCCACGCTAACTCCCTCCTCCTTTCTTATCTCACTCACACCTCTATTTTGGGTTGGGTTGGGATCCTCCCTTCCCAAACAGACAAGTTTTAACATTTCAAAAGGAATTTTTCAAAAAGCAATTAGATGGCAAGATAGCATAATAGGATGCTATGTGAAAATGAGAACTTACGAAAAAAATAGAGTGAGATGATTTTAAAAAAAAATAAACCAGAGAGTGTGTATGTGGAGGAATCAGAAAAAAGGCTGGCAGTTAATTCGCATCAAAATGTTAACTAGGTGATCTCTGGGTGGGACTGTTAGGGTTTTTATTCCCCAGTTAATAGTCTTCTGTTTTCGTATTGTTTTCACAATAAACATGTGTTGATTTTACAACCAGAAAATGCCCCCTTGCTCACATTTGGGGTAAGAAGGGGTGAGGAGAAGCCATGAGGAAGTCAGGGGCTGCTTCTCTACCCAGTGTGGTGCTGTCTCATCTTCTGGCCTGGCTGCCCGCTGCCTTGTGGTCACCGTCACCACTGCTCTGGCCACCCACCTTGTACACTCGGCCCCCTTCCTCAACACCCACACCCTCCCTCCACTTTGGTCAGGCTCCCCCAACCCCAGCTCCTGCCCATCTCGGCAGGTGCACATCTTAGCTTGTGGACTCTGCTCAGTGACACCTCTTCCAGGAAGCCTACTCAGGTCCCTCTGCTGGGGCGACCCCACCTTCCCCCAGTTTCCCACGCCACCTGCTCTGGCCTCTTTGATGAGGCTACTCACTGTCTCCTAAGTCAGAGCTCCAGGAGTATCTAGGGGGTGTCTGTCTCAGCTTTGAGGGCAAAGCCTGAAGCTGACTCTTCTCCCAGCTGTCAGCTGGGTGCACAGTGGGTGTTTAACAGTCATTCTATACCCATCATTCCCCTCCAGGCAAACAAGATGGTGGGGTGAGGACTCGCATGGCTGAAATTGCAGCCTGGATGCCTGCCCGCCTTAGATTGGGAGCAACGGCTTTATCGGGCAGCTGTGGCCACTGGACAGAGTGGTCCTGAGCTGCATCTCTCTCAGAAGTGTGTAGAGGAGGCAACTGGAAGGTGACTTCATGCCAGGCCACACGGGGAGCCCAGGCAGGAACCTGCGGCCTGTTTCCACGGCTGGCTCAGGCCCTTCCACTGTGCACATCCCAGGACCCCACCGGCTTCCCAGGGAGAGTCCCCAGGAGTCCACACTGGCCTGGAGAGGAACTCGGGCCCCATGTGTGTGGCTGCAGCTTCCACAGTCACCTAGAGCCCCAGCCCAGGCCAATCTTTGTTGGCCCCTTGACCCCTTTGTAGACCCCTGGAAAGAAAGTTTGTTGGACAGGTCTGCAGGGATCCTCTCAGACCCTCTGTTTCTTCTCTGAATCTTGGGAAAATTGAAAAGTCCTCTGAAAGCCTCCCTCCATCTGACAATCCCACCCTCAGGCCTCAGTGAAGCTGCGTCTGGGCCCTAAATAGTGAAATATCTAAAAAGGAATGTACAGCCGGCCGCTGTAACTAGATTCTGCCATTAATTTCCGACCACAGTGTCCAGGTCACCATAGCAATGGCTCCGGCACTGATAACGAGGCACATGGAGGCTGGTGGCAGGAATAGATAGGCAAGCTCCGACCCTGTGACCCTAATGCCTGTGACAAATGCTGTCCCATGGAGGGAGCCAAGCCCTGTGGCGACCCCAAAGCAGGAAAAAAGAATTCTGCAAGCCAGGGGGCATTCCAGGCCTTCCTGGGCACCTGTTAGCTGAGTCCACGGGGCCACCTGTCGGGGAGCCTTGTAGTGAGGGCTGGACCAGGCACTGCCCACACCAAGCAAGGGCTCTGCCAGCTCTGAGATTCTGAGTTCTTTAGATAGTGAGGGAGGAAGGTGGTGGGTAGATGGATGGAAGGGAGGATTGATGGATGGGTGGATGAACGGATGGGAAACAGGCGGAAAGGAAGGAAGAGAGGAAGATGGTGGGGGATGAATGGATGGGTGGGTGAGTGGATGGAGGAAGAAAAGAAAGAAGGAAGGAAGGGAGGGAGAGAGGGAGGAAAAAAACCAGATACATTGATTGGCCTATGTAGTTTAAGTTTTCAACACTGTCAAAAGAGACAAATTGGTTGGTGCCCGGAACATAGTATGTGCTCAATAAACTTTGGTTGAATGAATAAATCAGATGTCTGTCAAATTGTATCTGCAACAAAATATATACACACGAGCCTGACCATAGTTCTTCACAGAGGCCCCCCGTCCCCTCCCCAACCGCCCCAAGTGGTGCAGAGAGAAAGGCTCACCGAAGCGTGCTCCAGCTACATCTCAACAGACCTGAAGACCTGCCACCGGGAGCAACAGCAGACTGCTCTGGGAGTTCACCCCTCAGTCTGATGTGTCTCCGTGTCCCATTTTCCCTTTTTTAAAAACACCAGTCACACTGGATTAGGGCCCACCCAAATGACCTCACTTTAGCGCCATTCCCTCTATAAAGACTCTGTCTCCTAATAAGCTCATGTCTGGAGGCACGAGGTGTTAGGACTCGAACACATGAGCACGCAGGGGACGCAATTCAGTCCCCCACACTTACCCATCACAAAGCCCTCCGAGACCCATGGAGGGAGACATCCTGGCAGCAAACATCTGCCCTGGCACGGGCCCACGTAAGCGAGACCGTGGCCTGGAGCCCCCTTCATTCATCCATCAGCGCTGCGGCCATCTCGCCTATCACCCTCTCTGCTAAGCATCCCTCTGGCAAGGACGGCACTCTGGTGCCCGCGGCCTGGGTCGAATCCCAGCTTCTCCGCTCATTGGCTGTGTATCCCTGGGCCTGTCCCTTAACCTCTGCCTCAGTTTCCTTCGCTGTAAATTGGGATAATGACAGTCCCTACCTCATAGGATTTCATGAGATTGAAAAGGCGAATGTTCATCAGGGACACAGTAAGGTCAGAGTTTGCCAAATAGATGAAGAGGCCGTGTCCATGGGGGCTGGTCCCTGAGCTGTTGCTCTGCAGGGGCAACCTGAGAGGCTGAAGGCAGAAGGCCTGCCGATGTGTCTATGGCCTTGGAGCCAGAGGCCGGGGACTCCAAAGGCAGGGAAGAGCCAGTGTGGCAGACTCAGGTCCAGAGGGGGCTCTCCCTGGCTGCTCTGGGGTGCCCCTTCGCTGACACTCAGCAGGCAGCCCCAGCCACACCCCATTTTATACAAATTACAGAGAAATCCAGGCATGATGGTCTGCCATTGTTCTATTTGTTTACAGCATTTATTCAAGCATATTTCTGGAAAGGAAGCCGACAATAAACCAAGGCCAGGGCAGCCCTGCTGGTGGGGTAGCAGATGAGGACAGCTGCTGTGGCGGGTGCTTCCCGGTGGGCTGGGGCCAGAAACCAGGGGCTCTGTCTGAGGCACTCCCAAGGAGGGCCTTTGTCTGGGACAGCCAGGCGGACAGGCGGGCTGGGGCCCTGTCCTCGCATTCTCGGTGACGCCATACCGCGTGCCTCTCTGTGGGCCTGTTTCCCAAGCCCCAGACCGCGGACACTAGGGACCTGCATGCGTGCTGCAGCTGAGACCCCGCCCCGTTTTGGGTTTGAGGAAGTGGGGATCCCCTCGGGGTACAGCCTGTGTTCTGCAGCCTTCCAGGTGGAGGAGAGCCAAGGGTCAAAATGAGCAGCCCCCAGTCAGCCCTCAGCCAGGTGGGCCTCGGGGCTTGATCCCAACCCAGAGTCAGGGCCACCTTTCCCCCTGCCTGGTGATGGGGACCCGAGCTCTGAGAAGGGAAGGCCCGGGCGTCTGTTCATGCAAGGCTGATGGGAGAGCCTGGCTCCTGACGCCACCAGGCTGCACCCTCCCTCAGGCCAGAGCCCCAAGCGCCTGCTTCTCTTCCATTTCCAGAGGGGTTCTGTGCTCCGCACACGCTTGTTGAGGAATGAATGAATGAATGAATGAATGAATGAATGAATGAATGAACGAACCAATCAATCAAGCAATATATTAATGAACAAATAGATGAAAAAACGACCTGGCCATTGTCCGAGTTGAAGTTCAAGTTGCTGCCCACTTCAGCCACTACCTGACTCCCAAGGGTATATGGAGCTATTTTCATAAAGGCGGCCTCACCGTCTGTATGGGGGGTGCGCGTGTCTCAGGCCAGGTAGGCCAGTCCTAGGTGGTGTCGGCCCATGCTGCCCCTGGCACCCCTCTCTCGAGCAGTTCTGTGGGATGCGTGGGCCAAGAGCCCCTGCAGCCTCTTTCATTGCCCCCAACCTGCTGGGTCAAACCCTGGACTCGGCCACCTCCAAGTCTCCTCCTGTGTGAAGCCACCCACAGTGTCAGGAGGCTGTGTGTCATTTACAGGGTTTGTGTCCACGTCTTCTCAACCATGGCCGACCAGGAGTGACTTGAGAAACAGGGCTGTGTCCAGTCCCTGACCCCTGTCGTGTCCTGGGCCAAGTGTGGGGCAGCGAGGGAGGGGACAACAAAGAAACGTTCATGGGCAGGTCCCCTACCCCGGGCCCTGTTCCCACCAGACACTGGGTCTTACTTGACGTCCAAGCAAGTAGGCAGTGGGATGTCTGGTTCATCAGAAAGGCGACAGCCCTCTCCCAAGGGCACACAGAACAGGATGCTGCCAGGAATCCAGGAATCAGACCCGACCCGTAAGTCCCAAGGCCTGGCCCCCACTGCCCTCAAGGCTAGCCACACCAGACAATGAATGAGCTGGCAGTATGGGAGTTCTTGGAGTTGGGGCTGGTGACACCGCTGACCCGACTGGACTTAAACAACGTTCATTTGACAAATATTTATCTCCTACACCAGAGGAGCCCAGAGAGGCTCCACCCCTTGCCCCAGCTCCCTGGTGATGAGGTGGGACCCTCGGAAGGGGCTGTGGGCTGCAGGGGCAGGGAGGTGGTCAGGCTCGGCCTGCTGCAGAGCTGTCCCCTGTTTCACGAGGAGCAGGGGCGGGGGCTGGCCCTGTGGCACCTCCACTGGGTGACTCGGCAGCAGACCGGCCGGCGCCCGATGCCCACGCGCTGACCTTCCACCTGCCAGAGCTAATATTTGAGATCAACAAGCACGCATCTCTGAGCCGGACACGGGCCCCCTGTCGGCCTCCTTACCGGGGAGCTCACCAGGCACGCGGAGGGCGGGCATCTCTCACTGAGCACCCCCCCCCCCGCCCAAGGCCCTCCTGAATCAGGGTCGCGCTGTCTGAGATCCCCAAGGTGTCAGGACCTCTCACCTTGGGCCCCTTTCTTAGCCACACAGGCAGGCAGGGATAGTCCTCACATTTTACAGATAGGGAAACTGAGGCCGGGACAGAGGGAGCACTCTGCCCAAAGTGATGCAGCCCCGGGATTCCCAGGGCAAGGTCCAGACTCTCACTTCAGGTGTGTAGTTCCCAAGGGAACCACTGGTCACTTCAGCTCGCTGCCAAGGGTGCAACCAGCATCCCCAGTGACTCAGGTGATGGCACAGCTTTTGGGAAAACATCCTGCCCAGGCGGGACCTGTACCCTCACCCCACTCAGACCATCTCAGAACCAGATGTTGGGCTAGCTGCTGGGAGCCTCGGAGGAGCCGTGCAGAGCTCAGCCTCCACTGGTCCTGCTGCAGCCACCACCCTGGCCCCTTAAGCTCGCAATGTTCATCTGCCCACTGGGGCCCTGTTTCATTGGCCTTCATCTCCAGGAGGCGCCTGAACTTGGGCTGTGCTTACGCAACCAGAGGATGACACAAGAAAGCCACACCTCTGCCTTGAAGGGGCTCTGGGGCCCACGAACAGGTGGAGTTCAGCGTGCTCTCGGGAGGCCTGGGGTCCCAAAGGGGCACCTGACCTCCCAGGCACATCCTGAGAAGGTTTCCTAAGGATGAGGAGGGCGGGGCAAGCCTGTGGAGGTGGGGCTGTGGGCTGCTCTCGACATCTAAGAAGCCCCACAAAGCCTCCTGTGGTGGGCAGAAGGCCTGCGGCTCCACTGCAGGGCTCCTAACTCCAGCAGCCGCAGGGCCTCGGCCCTGCCTGGTCCCCTGGCCCGGGCTCCTGGTCCTGCCCTCCGTCCCCACGAGCCGGGAGCCAGGCAGCAGGAAAATGTGAGTGTCAGCACTGCCTGCCACATTCCTGAGGTCTCCCTCCTGGCAGCGGCCGCCTCCTCCTCTGCCCAACTCGAAAAGCCGAAAGGCCGCGCTGGTGGGTCCGGCCGGCCCTGCCGCCTGTGCTCGCGGCAGCTCTCATCCTAGGAACACGCCCCCTCCGGCGGCTGGTTTGGCTGCGCTGGAGCCCCCAGCCAAGCCAAGGCTTTCAAGTGCTTCCCCAGGGGCCCCGAGGCTGCAGCCGCCTACAGCAGGCTGGGTATTTTGGGGGACGTCCCCTAAATGAAAACAGGGCAGGAATGCTGGAGGCCTAGCGTGGTGTCCCTGAGGCTTGGGTGTGGTGCTTAGGGCTGGGCAGAGAAGAGAAGAGAAGTGGGGGGAAGAAGCTGAGCAGAGGACTGCAGAGGGGAGCCGGGTGGGAGCCCCGGGAGCAGCCAGGACGGGTGATAGCAGGAGAGGGGGGCCAGTGAGGGCCTCGGGCCTCCAGGGGCCCCAAAGCCGCTGACAAGCACAGACACGCATCCTTCAGCGGCTCCATCTGTGGAATGGGGCATGATGTTTTGAGACCTACATGGGGCAGGGCCAGGTTGAGGGCTGATGGGGTGCTGGGCTCAGCCCCCCAGCACAGACATCGTCAGCCCCGTCCTCTAGCAGGAGCTGTGTGCCATCTGTGCACGCTGGCCCTAGTGGTGGCGGCGTCCTGTCCGGGTCCTGCTGCCTGTGGGTTATAGCACCCCGCCTCCCTTTGTGCCCTAAGGGGCCCGCGTGGCTCAGGAGGAGCCAGGGACAGTAATTCAGGTCCAGAGGGACTGCCACCCCCAGCTCTGGGGCCCCCTTCTCCGTCCGTCTCCCCTTTGGAGACAGCCTGGCAACCAGCTGTGCTCCTGTGGCCTCACCTTCCCGGGTCCTGTGAGGTCAGCACAGATGCGCCTTGGAGATCAGATTGTGTTCTCAGATAGCAGGTCGTCGCTCCTGGAGGAAACTGAGGCATGAACATGAAGGACATTTGCCCGAGACCCTCAGCTTCCCAGGCAAGGGTGAGGAGTTCCTTGCTCCCCGGTCCCTGCTCTCTCTGTTGATGTAGCATCCCAGAGCCAGCCTCTGCCCTCCTCTGCCCTGCTTGGCCTGGGCCCCCGGAGGGCCTGGCAGGGGCCGAGTGCCACCTCTCAGGAAGTTTGCTCGTTTTCTTCAACACCCTCGAGCATCACAATGCACTGGGCTCCCGTGTCCCCCGGTCAAGAGGGCTTTCCGGAGCACAGCCTCTCACAATACCTCGTGCACTGGCCACACGTGCCAGGCAGCCCTGTGACGGGGGTGGGGCAGGGGATGCACTGAGACTCAAAGAGGTAACTGACCCCAAGGTCCCCCGCCACAGGGCGCTGGAACCGCCTCGCCTCTCAAGCCTTTGGGACTGCCGCGGGCCACACAGAGAAGCCGCCCAGCTGCTCCTCTGAGCCCCTTGGTGGGGGGCATCATACCCACGGCCTCCCCTAGGGCAGCAGGAGGGCACAGAGAACAAGCCGTTGTCCAGACTGTGGCAGGGCCCGCACACCTCACAGAGCTGTCCCGGCGTTGTCTGGGCCCACCGGCCACCCGCGCAGAAACGGTTAATGAACCCGCCCCAAGTGGGCCTGACACAATGGCACGCTGGGCCGCCTGTCGGGGCAATCATCCTGCTCACCCATCAGGGCTCGGTGCCTGGGAACATGCTGCTAGTGGGTGTGAACCTGCAGAGACCGTGGCCAACTCAAGGGGATGCGGCGCTAGGACCCCAGGAGTGATGAGCCGCTGTCTCAGAGCACAATGCCCCTCACTCACCAACCGGTGAGGGGTGGGGGGTCCAGATGGGAGAACGGGGCGATGTGAGCGCTGGAGGCACCACCAAGGGAACCCTGCCTCAGGGGCTAGGGCTCCAGAGCGCAGGCTGCTGCCCTGCCCAGCCCCTCACCTAGAGCCGACCCCTCAGACTCAGCCTTCACATCCCCACAACAGGGCTGCAAGCCCCAAAGCTTCGGGGGAGAGCATGGGAAATAAAGGAAGAGCAATGTCCTGTAAACCTCCTGGTGGGCGAGAAGACAAGACGATCTAAGAAGCAAGAAGCCCGCTTACAGCCCCCAAATGCCCCTTGGGTTGCGGGGAGCTGGGTCTGGCTGCCCACACACAGGAGGCTGCCCGGGTCCCCACGGCAGACGGGCACCGTGGCCTCGGGGAACTTGCTTTCCCTGTCGGAGCCTGTTTCCCGACTGTGAAGCGAGGGCTCCGTGCCTCCCAGGCTCTGCCGGCCTCCCTGGAGACGGAGCGGCCCGGCACCACGGCCTCGCAATGGACAGGAGAGCCCCGATGAGGACCGAGCAGGGCACGGGCAGCACGTGGCCGGCCCCCCTCCCGCCCTGGCAGTTCACAGGGACCCCAAGGCTACACTGAACCACCGAAATAGCCCGGGGCAGCTTTCCCACAGGCCATTCGAGGTGGTATTTTTAGCCCTGAAGCCTCAGGCACTCGGCGTGTTAAGAATAGCTCCGGACAGTGGGAAAGCGGGTCTATGGGACGGACTCTGCTGCAGGGACTCTGTCCGCTGTGGCCTCTATCCGGCCAGGGTAGCTAGAGTCCAGCTTGCAGAATCAAAGTGGTGAAATCCAGCATGCAGGGTTTCTGTGGCCGCTGCCCAGAGGGGCCGTGACCACAAGCCGGGGGCTGTCCTTGCCGATCACCCCAGTGGCCCCAGGCCTTCTGTCTGGAACTGCCCACCTTGCCCTCTGAGCCCCCGGTCCCACACACTCAGCAGGGGACGGGGGACGCTCCCGGGACAGGGCTGGGGGTCCAGGGTGTGATGCCTCGCTGATCTCCCTGGGGGCTCCAGTCGCAGGTGGGGGTGCCCTTCCCTGGTCACTCAGCCAGACCATTGTGCATGGCCAGCTCCAGCTCCTGCCAGCCCCTGGGCGGTCAGAAATGGGCTTGGAGTTTTGTCTACGGAACCGCCATCCCTAGGTTCCCTCCTCCTGTCATCCACTTCCCTAGGGATAGGGTCCAGGAAATCTAGGCTTCTCCACCCCCAGCCTGGCATACCTCCTACTACATCCCAAATCCTCAGCCTTAGACACACAGGTTCCTCTGATGGCCCTGACGACTGGCTTTTGTCCCAGAGTTGAAACTCAGTGAAAACAAAGACCCTAAGAAACCAAAGACATGCCAGGATTCACAGGGGCAGCCTTTCATCCAGTTCTCCTTCAGCTCCGAAACCCCCCATGGCTCCCCAACACCTGCAGCAGGAAATAGCCGATGAACGTCATTCCTCCTGGAAAACTCACCTGGGAGAATAAAGAAACGGAAGTGGGTAAGAGCAGAGGACCCTGAGGGCGGTGAGGTGGGGGCCCTGAGGCCGGCTCGAAAGCTGCTTCCCAAAGAAGGGCGGCAGCTCGGGCCAGAGCCACGTCCGCAGGCCTCAGCCAAGCCTAAGAGGTCTGAGGCCGCCACCCATATAAGAGGTCTGAGGCCGCCACCCATATAAGAGGTCTGAGGCCGCCACCCATATAAGAGGTCTGAGGCCGCCACCCATATCGGAGCTCGGCTCTACCCCTTAGTAGGGGTCCCGTTTCCAGTGGAAGCGCCCAGGCACCAGCTGATGGGCACAGGGACGGCAGAGCCATGGAGGCCTGGAGAGACCTTGGAACACAGCTGTGCTCCCTTCCAGGCCAATACCAAGGGACTTGCAACGCGCCTCAGGTGCGCACGGAGCAGGGGGCCTTTCCCCGCCCCTCACGCCCACGTCTCCTGGAGCTCGGTGCTCTGCCCCAGCTGGGCCTCCCCTGGGATCCCTCCATGCACCAGCTCACATGCAGCCAGCCAGCCTTTTTAAATCCGCGTTTCCTGCTGTGTGCCAGCTGCTTGAGACAGGGAGACATTGGCGACCCCTGGACTTGACCTCCAGGAGACCCTGGTTGGGTGGATGAGACAAGCGAGGAGACAGAAATTCACCCTGCCGGCATCAAAATCCAGAGCAGAGCTGGGGGGAGGGGACGGAGACCTGGGGGGTGGTTCAGGGGCATGTCCCAAATGGGGTGATGTGTAAGCGCACGCTTGCGGGATGCTTGTGGGAGAATTAGAGGACAGTACCGTGAAGCGCCTGGACACACCAGGTGCCCAGTTAGCACAGGCAGATTCATTCCCTCAGGTGTCTCTGGGCAAGTGCACTTCCCAACTTGAACTTGGACTCTGAAATAATCTTACTCATCCCAGCACCCTAAACCCCTGGACTAGCCCTTGGTAAACATTGCTGAGTGAATGAATGAATGAATGAATGAATGGCTTGCTCCCAAAGGCTCCTTAATAGTGGTGTTAGCCCAGGGGATGTTGCGTTGTGGGGTGAGAGGGTAGAGGGGGGATTCTGACCTCCCAGGCAGCTGGGATGGGGTTTCCCAGCTCTACCTGGAGCCAGCCTGGGGGCCGCTAGCACAGACACCCCCAGAGGCACCCAGCTTGGTGTCTGTTCCTTCCTCCTGTGGCCTCCGCTTACCCCCACTCACCCATCCATGTGCCCACTCTCAAGTCCTGACTAGGTGCCCTCTAGTCCAGGCCCTCATCAGTCCAGGACCATGTCAGTAACCAAAGCAGACACATTCCCTGCCCTGTGTCCCTGTAGTATGGGGAGACAGGTGAGAATATAAGAAACAAGTGAATGATGGAGACTGTGAGACAGTGACAGTGATGTGGGATAGCACGGGCAGAGCAGGCGCGGCCCAGAGCGTTGGGGGCAGGGACTCAGGCAGAGGTCACTGGGAAAGGATACCCAGCAGAGGGAAGAGCCAGTGCAAAGGCCCTGAGCCGGGCATGCCGGGTGTGGCCGAGCCGTAGCACGGAGGCCCGGGGCTGGAGCAGAGCGGACCTGGAGCGTGGCGGGCCGTCCTGGGCCTCGTAGGCTGCTGGAAGGGCGTGGATTACACTCCGAGTGACCCAGGAGCCGGTGGAGGATGTGGCCTCATCTTTCCACAGGGTCAGCCTGGCTGCCGGATTGAGAATAAATTGGAAAGGGGCGAGGATAGAAGCTGGGAGCCCAGCGAGGAGGCCAGGGCAGTCCTTTGGGGTGATCCACATACCTGACGGGGGTGGGGAGGGGCTCTGAGCCTGTTACACTCTGAGCGGGGACCCAGCAGAACTCCCCGACTGACAGGATGTGAAGTGCGAGACAAGCGGGGGGCTGTAGGCAGTATAATCATGACCCCCCCAAAGTCATATCCTAACCGTGGAACGTGTGACTATGTGACTTTACGTGGCAAAAAGGACTTTGCAGGTGTGATTCAGTCAAGGGTGGTGAGGTGAGAGGTGACCCTGGACAGTGTGGTCACAATGTCCTGGTAAGTGGAAGACAGCGAGGGGGAAGCAGGAAGGAGGGCAGAGGGTGCGTTCCTGGCTTTGGGGGTGGAGGAGGGGGCCACGCGTCAAGGAGAGCAGGAGGCGAGGACAGTCTCCCCCAAAGCGTCCAGGAGGAACGCAGCCCGGCCCACACTTGGTCTGAGCCCCGTGAGACTCTGTCTGACTCCAGACTGTAGGAGAATAAACGGGCTGTTTCCAGCTGCTGTGATTGTGTTGTCTGTTACAGCAGCCCCAGGAAACACAGGGCCAAGGCTGACTTACCGATCTGCACGTTCAGTGGCCTGTGGGGACACCCTCCTAGACCCTCTGTGAGTCACCCCAGGGGAGGCCCATGACACCACATGAGCTGCACGGCAGAGTCCCCAGGTGTAAGGCAGAGCAAGTGGCCGGTCAAAGAAGCCACACCCCAGACAGTGGGCCGGTTCCTCACTCACCTTGCAGACAGCACCTCAGACCTGACAAGATATCACCAGCCACACAGACGTGTTCAATGGGAGTCTGTCCCTTTCTGTGGCTGTGTGTGTGATCTGTGAACTTGTTTTGGCTCGAGGGCCACTTTAGGGCTATGAGCATAGGCGCTTATCCTAATTTCATGTCTGTACTATTTATGTAGCATCAGGATAAACGGGGTTTTAGCAAACACTGGGAACCCACAGGGATCTTCTCCTTTCAAGGGTCGTAAAGAGCACTGCTGAAGGTGATGAGAACTGTGAAGGCGCGTGCGGCGTTCAAAGTCACTTTTTAAAAATGAATAGACTTTATTTCTTAGAACAGTTTTAGGTTTACAGAAAAACTGAACAGAAAGTACAGAGAGTTCCCAAGTACCGCCCTCACCCCATTCCCCTGGTATTAGCATCTCACATTAGCGTGGTGCATTTGTTAGAAATGATATTGACAGATTATTATTAAGTCCACAGTTGACATGAGGGTCCACTCTTGGTGGTGTACATTCTGTGCGATTGGACAGATGTACAAAGACATGTATCCACCATGACAGTGTCACATAGAATAGTTTCTCTGCCCTAAGAATCCTCGGTGTTCTGTCTATCCACCCCTGGCAACTACTGATCCTTTTGTTGTCTCCATAGTTTTGCCTTTTCCAGAATGTTATACAGTTGGAATCACACAGTATGCACCATTTTCAGACTGGCTTCTTCCCCTTAGTAATATACACTGAAGTTTCCTCTATGACTTTTCATGGCTTATTGCTTTTTAGTGCTGAATAGTATTCCATTGTCTGGATGGACCACAGCTTGTTTATCCATCCCCCACTGAAGGACAGCTTGGTCGCTTCCAATTTGGGGCAAATATGAAGAAAGCTGCTATAAGCACACCTAAGTCATGCCTACATCCTCTTCTGGTGGTGTGTGGGAGAGTTCTTCAACCATCGACGGGTATCTGTGCAGAAGACGGGTAGGTAGCCTTGGGAGTTCTGGGGTGAGAGCCCCAGGGTGCAGATAGCTTCCTGAGAAGGGGACACGGAGAGCTCAGGACATCTCAAGGAGGCTTTCCCTGACATCCTGTCCTACCTCCCCCCCAAGCAGAGGCTGGGGAAACCTAACAGGGACACGCTGCAGGAGCCTCATGCTCTGGAGAGAAGGCTGGGTCCTCTGGTGTCCCAGGATCTGGAACGTGGCTGCACACCTCTTCCTCCTGTGGAGAAAGCTCCTCCAGACCCTGCCATGGAGAGCACAGTGGTCTAGCTGTCACCATCACCCCGTGCATGTGTCACCCTGACGGGCAGCCCCAGGGCAGGGAGAGAGACGTTCACCCCGCCCCAGGGTGTACGGAGGCCAGGTTGGAGAAGGTGGGGGCAAGTCTGGAGCATTAACAGAGAGGGACCCTCGGCCATGCATTGTGACTATTTATTGGCTTTGCCCATTGGCCTCTGTCTGGGGGGAGAAGCAGGCGATGGTAGAGATGGCATGGAGCTGAAACCACCCTGGGCCCGGCTGCCCCTCTCCTGCTGCGGGACCACCTCCCAGCAGGGCTATCAGTGCCCATCTGAGTCAACCGCCCACGAAAACAGGAAGCGCTGAGACAAGATCCTTCACCTTCCTCTGATTGTCATCGTCCAATTGTTCTCCGCAAGGCGACGCCATCCGGCTGCATCACCCACATTCCTCTCTGCCATAGCCGTGCCAGGCGCCCACCCCCACAGCAGAGGCCGGGGAGCTGGGGAAGTGGGCCTTTCTGTAGAGCACAGGCCAGGGCCTCCTGGCTGCCAGATACACAAAAAGACCTTGACCCCAAGCTGGTCTTTCAGGGCAAACCCAGGGGGCTTTCCAAGGCTCTGGTGGGGATGGAGCTGGCAACAGCCCCCTCAACATGCCTGCAACCTGCAGAATGACAGAGGCAGCCACGGGAGGCAGAGGAGCCGCCCTGACAGAGAATGACAAGTGACCCTTGGCAAGCTGGCCACTGAGGACAAAACGGCAATAAGACTCCCTGGATCTCGACCCTGCTGAGAGCTGAGTGAGATAAGAGTCGTGGGTGACCATCCACCGGGACTTCTGTCCTCATCGAAGAGCCACAAGGAAAGTAGGGGGTCCCCCAGGGGGCCCACCTACCTCCAGCAGCAAACAGTGGGAAGGAAGTGCAGAGCGCTGGAACCTTGCTGACTCATTGGGGAAAGTTACCCCACCCCACAGCACTTCTGGGAAGAGTTTGCAGCCTGTTGCTGTGCCCACACAGGATTCACTGTGATGCCTGGGGCTGGAGGGGGCCATCAGAGCCCTGGAAGTGGAAGGATCTGTCCCTCGCCTCATTAGCCCCCACTAGACGTGTACACATGTGCATGCACACGCACATGCGCAATGCACACACACAGGCATGCATTCCTGCATGCACACACGTGCACACACAAGCTGTTCAGAAACACCTTCCCCAGGAAAAGGGTGTGTCCTTGCTTCCTGCAGAATTTTCAGGACCAACTGGGGCGAGCTAGGCTTTGTGCATTTTCCTCACCTGCAAAGGTGACCTCTGAGCTTCTGGCTTGGATGTTTCCTGAGTCCCTCTGGGCAGATGTCATCCCAGCAGGATACCCGCTTCTCCTGGGACATCACTGCCCACACCTTCCACGGGCCTCCGAGGGCTCCGGAGGGTCCAGCATAAACACAGGCTCAAAGGATGTGGACTCAAGTCCCAGCTCTGGCACCTTCATCCTCACCTTTCTGTACCTGCCCAACAGGCATTCAGGACCACATCCTGAGCACCTCCCAGGATGACATGGGCTCAGGGGAGAAAAGAGAGGAGGCAGGGTTTGGTGACAGGGACACTGGGGACAACAGAAGCAGCTGAGATGATGCTGGTGGCCAGCCAACCTCCAGGGGATGCCTGGCTCTGCCCCACCCCCGGGGTTCTGACAATAGGCAGCAAGCTGATTGAGTTTGGGTGGCCGTGGCGTCCCCAAGCCCCTGCAACACCAGCTGCCTTGTTTCCTGACTGACCAGGGGATGCTGTTGTGTGGAGAAGGGGGCCGGTCCAGAATCTTTCAGCCATAAGTAACCAAGAACCAATTCAAATTGGCTGCCACCAAAAGGCAAGTCAATTGAGGCCGGAGAGCTTCAGGCACAGCTGGTCCCAAGAGCCCATCTCCAGTACCTGGTGTTTCTCTCCTTCTCTCCCCCCTGCTCTGCCTTCCTCCAGGTCGGTGTCATTCTCGGGTCACTCTCTCGTCCCCCCCCCCATTCCAAGCAAACGGGGGCTTATCAGTCCCAAGAGTTTGAACCTACATCCTGGGGCTGACCCTCACGTGTCCTTACTGCTCCAGCATGGGTCAAGGGTCCAACTCTGGACCTGGGGGCATATCAGCCCCACTGAACCCCAAGACTGAGGGTAGGTGGGGCAGGGCAGGCCTTCCCCCAGGAAAATCAGGGTGCTGTGGCCAGAAGCAGCGGAAACAGATATGGGCAGGCAGCCTTCATGGACGTCCATGCCTTTTGCAGGCACGTCTGCAGGGATGGACAGCCGGTGGCGAACCATTCCAGCAGCAGGTGGAATAGGGTTCGGGTCCTGGTTCTGTCTCTGTGTGACTTGGTCCTGCCCCGGTCTCGACCCCAGCCTGGGCTTGCTGCATGACTTGTTCTGATTACTATTGTCATGTAACAAACCGCCCCAACCTGGGACACACACACACACAGACACAGACACACACACACACACACACACACACACACCCATTGCATTATCCTCATGGTTCTGGGGTTAGGCGTTAGGGCAGAGCCCAGCAGTGATAAAAAGCTGGGAAGAGATGACAGCTGGGCTTGGAACCATCTTAGCCTTTTCACACACACGCCCGGTGCCCAGACTGGGGTGACTTGAAGAAGGGGGTGCTCAGATAGGGCTGCAGGCTGGAACCCCACATGTGGCCTCTCCGTGTGGTGTGGGTTTCCTCCCAGCGTGGCCACTCAGGGAGTCAGACTTTGTACGTGGCCGCCCAGGGCTCTGGAGCTAGCCAATGAAGAAACTATGTGGCTTCTGAGCCCCCGGCCTCGGGCATCACAGGCATCATTTGTTGAAGTGGTCACAAGCCCAGCCACACGCAAGAAGAGAGGGCAGAAACCTCATCTCTTCAAATGCGGTGTCGGAGGATTCATGCCCACATTTTAAAACTACCTCGAGGCTCAAATAGAATAATCCAGGGGTTCTGTGTGGGGAGGATTGCCCCCGAGGGGATATTTGGCGATGCCTGGTGCCCTGGTCTGAGTGTGTTTGTCCTCCCCGAATTCATATGTTGAAAATCTAACGCCCAAGATGATTCGGAAGTGGGGACTTTGGGGGTGATTGGTGCCCTTATAAGAGTTCTCAGAGAGCTCCCTGTCCCCTTCCGCCACACGAGGGCCCAGCGAGCAGTGGGCAGTCTGCAACCGGGAAGAGGCCTTCTCCAGAGCCCTGACCTTGGACTTCCCGCCTCCAGAGCTATGAGCACTAAATGTCTGTGGTTTCTAAGCCACTCTACTTGTGGTACTTTGTTATAGCTGCCCAAACAAATGGAGACACCTGGGGACATTTTGGTTGTCACACCTGAGTGAGAGTGGGGGATGAGGGACAGTGCTCCCGACTTCTAGAGGGTAGAGGTTAGATACCGTACAAGGCATAGGACAGCCCCCCCACAAAGAACTATCCAGCCCCAAACATCGGTGGGGCCCTGGTGGAGACACCCTGGCCTAATGATGTGGACCCCAGGAGTGGTCATTCTGCCAGCCACAGTGTATCTCTGGGGTCATCTGTGAGGCTTTGATGAGAAAGGAGAGGTGTCCTGAGGAGCAACCCCCCACACTCCCAGGCTGAGGACCAGGATCCCTGGAGAAGCAGAGGCCTGCACACGGGGCTGGCAGGTAGGCGCGCTGGGCCCTGTCCCCACGTCCCCACTCTGCTCCTTTGAAGCTTCATGACTTCGATGAGTCACTTCCTTCATGCAGTCCTCCTTCAACTCACTCCAAACAGGAAGGGGAGCGCTGGGTGAGCGCCGGCAGCCTGGGACCTGGGGTATCCCTCGAAGGCCTCGGACAGTGGCCAGTGCCTGCGTAGCCCCGGGGTCACGGCGTCCACGCCGTGGGCAGCGTCCTGCCAGGGAGGGGCCCTGGCTTGTTTACAGGGTGGTTTCGGTCTCTTTTATTTCCTCTCTTTTCTCTCTGCCCACCACCCACCCACCCCACCCGGGGTTTCCATTGAAATGCCAACCAAACGGACAGCTGCAAAGGCAGCCCCAAACCGCAGCCTCCTGGGGCCCCACTCCGAGCAGCAGCCTGAGAGGCCCAGGCCAGGCGTACATTGTTCCATTTTTGGAATTCTTCAGCAGTGAGAGCAGCCATGGCTGTCAACAGAGCTCTGTTCACAGAGACCGACCCGGAGAAGGAGAGAGGGCGCCCTATTGTCCGGCCGGCTGCAGGCCACAGGAGTGCCCTGGAATGCCGGCCCGTGTGGCCCAGCCCCAGAGCGGGGCCTTTGTGTGCAAACACCGGGCAGCCCGGACATCCCATAAGTAACGATGACCTCACTGTCAGGGGCTGGACTGGCCTCCGGATATCGGGAATCGGTTCTGTGACAGGCGGGGGTGTGGGCGGGCACGTCTTCCCCACGAATGCCGGTCCGTGTAGGGTTGGTTATCCACAGGTAGGTCGCTTTGACTCTTTGGGGTCAGATGAGGCCCCACCATCAGGACTTGGGACCTCAGCCCCAACAGCTGCTGTGACAATGCACATGCAGACACACGAGGAGGGATGGGGGGCCCTGGACCGGGATGCCCCCAGGGTGGCGATGCCAACTTGGTTCCAGGTGACATTCTGCAGTCACTTCACCCGCTGTGAGTTGTGTTTTTCTTTGTTGGTAAACACAGGACCACAGGATAGACATTCATTTATGCCTCTGTCACGTGATCAAGATCAACATCACGGTGATAAGTCAGGTCGATAGAAAGTATGAGAAGGGTACTTCACCTGTATGGCCCTCCTCCCCAAACCCATGACCCTGTCCAATCGTGAGATAACTGCAGATGAACCCCCAATGTGGGGCATCCCTCAAATACCTGGCCAGGCACCCCCAAACAGTCAAGTCATCAAAAACAAGGCAAGTGTGAGAAAATCTCAGAGGCAAGAGGAGCCTAAGGAGATGAGATGAGCAACGGTGATGTGCCCAGAACGGGGACCTGGAAGAGAAATGGAAGAGCGGGTAGAAGGTTAGGAAGGCTGGGTACAGTGTGGGTTTCCATGAACACTGTCGAGATTGGTTCACGTGACCAATGTGCCACACTCAGATGTGAATAGTGGGGGATAGCGGGGGTGGGGTCCACGGGGACTCTGCGCTCTGTGTGCAACTTTTCTGTGAATCTGAAACCGTTCTAAAATGGAAAGCGAATGCTTGAGGCCCATCACGCTGAGGACCTGGCCTTCCCTCGGGCATGTGGCAGGTGCTCCGTGAACAGGAGTCCTGACTCAGGGGCCAGCCCGACCACTGTCACCCTGGACGCTGGGACAAGCATGGCACTCCCAGGGGCCCTTTCCCTTTAACCTGCACAATGGGTGTGACTGTGAAACCCTTATTAAGTGCAGTTAGTGAAGGGTGAAGGAGTGCACTGTGGGGGAAAGCAATGGATGTGGGCTCTGCCTGGGGCACGTCCTGCTGGTCACCTCCCGACTGCAGGGCTTTGGGGTTGCAATGCAGGACACACCTGTTCCATCCAGTGCCCAGAGACCAAACAACTCAGGACCAATAGAGAGGTTTCTCTGAACTTGCCGGTGGCTTGCCCCCGCATCCCTGCCCCTTTCTGGACAGCCCCAGGGGCCGGGGAGGACCTGCTGGCCTACGTGCAATTGCTTTCCACCAGGCAGCAGGTCACGACGCACCAACTCGTGTTCTTGATCGCTCACAGCAGCCTTTGATGGAAGCAGGCCTGAGCCAGCCCACCTGGGTCACGGGGGGAATAATCCCAGCACCCACCTGCCGAGTCCAGACCCAGTGACCCGGGCCAGCACAACACCCAGCATCGCGTGTGTTGCTCCCATGGACCCACCAGTAGGGGCTTTACTGCTCCATTTCACAAGGTGAGAGGCTGAGGACCAGGGGGGTTGGTCGCTTGCCCAAAGTCACAGGCAGGATTTAAACTTGTGGCTTGAAAACTGTACTTTCAACCATCCCATCCAAATGGCTGTGATGGCTTTCCAGATACGGGATGTGACCAACCCAAGGCCACCAGCTCATGGATGTTGAGTCAGCATTAGAGCCACCTTCAGGGAATTTTCTGATGCCAGCTTGGCCACCAGCACCAGGACCAAACCCCACACGGTCTGGAAGACCTTCTCTGTGCAGTCACAAAGGATGGAGGGCCCCTGGCGTGGCAGGGGCTGGGAACCTCCTCAGAGGCCTGATCACGGGGAAATCCACGTGGCCCGCCATCGTCTAGCCTGCTGCCCCGTTGCCACCCCACTCTGAGTCTGCCCCAGAGGGGTCCATGCAGTACATGCCTCAGCCCAGACGGGCTGGACAGCCCTCTGTATGTAGCCGTGGCTCTGGTTCCCATGCTGTGCATGCTGAGGGTACAAGTATCTCTTGGCCCACCCCAGCAGTGTGTCCAGCCTCTCAGCCCACCATGCCCTAGCCTGGCCCTGCCCTTGACCAGTGTCAAGGGCAGAGCTTCTCCCAGCACCAGCCACACACTCTCTCCTCACTCACCATCTGTGCTTCCTGTCCCTCCACACCCGTTCATCCATCCCTCCCCAGCTCAGGGTGGGTGTCCCTCCCCACCCAACTCCATGACAGGTGCCATTCCTCTGGGTGCCACTACCCCATGGGCAAGGGCTGAACCTTAGTCTCCTTGGTATCTCCAGGATCTGACCCAGAGCCTGGCACGTAGCAGACACTCAACAAGTGTTTATTGGATAGAAGGAAAGTGGGGGGTGGGGGAGAAGGAAGGAAGGAAGGAAGGAAGGAAGGAAGGAAGGAAGGAAGGAAGGAAAGAAAGAATGAAGGAGAGAGAGATGGGGAGAGAGAGAAGATAGATGAATAGAAGAATAGATGAAAAATGAATGAGTGGATGGATGATGGATGATTGGATGGGTGGATGGATGGATGATGGATGGATGGATGGATGGATGGATGGATGGATGGATGGATGATGGATGGATGGATGGTGGATGGATGAATAATGGATGGATGGATGGATGGATGGATGGATGGATGGATGGATGGGTGGATGGATGGGTGGATGGGTGGATGATGGATAGATGGATGGGTGGATGGATGGATGGATGATGGATAGATGGATGGATGGATGGATGGATGGATGGATGGATGATGGATGGATGGGTGGATGGGTTGATGGGTGGATGGATGGATGGATGATGGATGGATAGATGGATGGTTGGATTGATGGATGATGGATAGATGGATGGATGGATGATGGATAGATGGATGGATGGATGGATGGATGGATGGATGGATGGATGGATGGATGGGTGGATGGATAGATGGATGGATGGATGGATGGATGGATGGATGGATGGATGGATGGATGGGTGGATGGGTGGATGGATAGATGGATGGATGGATGGATGGATGGTGGATGGATGAATAATGGATTGTGGATAGATGGAGGATGGATCTTGGATGGATGGAAGATGAAGGATAGATGGCTAGATGATGGATGGATGATGGATACACGCATTCATGGAGGATGGATGGTGAATGGATGGATAAGTAGATAAATGTATTTGCTGGGTTCCGGAGGGTGGAAGTGGGTAGAAGCTGTTTAATGTCCATTCAGGTTGTGTCCCCCACTTGACAATGGAGATGATTCTGGAACCATTACCCACCAAACCCAGGCACCAGTGTTCACCTGAATTGAATTACCCTATACTGGAGAAGTAAGGATTATTATAAAGACCTAATGTACCCCCACATGATGCTGTCATCACTAGCAACTGGGATCAGTTGCCAAAACAAGACAGCCAATGTCCATGTGCACTCTGAAATCCCCTGCCCAGTATGGAAAGTACCAGAATCCTGGGGATTTTTCTAGAGTGGATTTCATTTTGCCAGTGAGAAAGGATCAGAGTCAAATATGTACGAGTGGTCAGAGGAGACTTTCCAAAGCAGTGGTGACCAGCTGAATTGAGCGCTTCTTTCAGTCCCTTGGTTAGCCATCACTGTGACCACCCACCTTGGCTGACCAGCCCCACTGTCCAGGAGGGGTGCCGTCCCCCACACAGGGCCCAGCTTTGCCATGAAGGACAGCACTTCCCACAAAAACAGCCCTTACCAAGAGGCTCCAACGTCCACACCACCACCCATCAGAGGTGCAACGGCCTGAAAGACCATTTCTATTGGGCTCAAAAATGACAGGCCCCTCAATGGCTCAGCAAGGCCACTGGGCTGACCACTCGTCACATCGCCATTTAACATCCTTCCTCCACTGCATGGGGATTCTTTCCTTGGCTCCGAACTCAGGGTCTGTGATGGAGGATGAGAGCTTTGAGATCCTCAGCCAACATATCAAAACATAATAATCGGCAAATGTATATACTGTTAAGAGGAAAATCAGGTCACGAGATGGCATGCACAATAGAATCCCAGTTTTGTCAACCTATAGCGACATGCACAGAAATAAAGACCAGAAGACCACAAGCGACAGGTCCCCTCCCAACCCCCACCCATCTGACCCCTGCCCCCGGGAGCTAAACCCGCACACGCAGCTCCCACCATGGCGTGTCACTGACGCCCTCGGCTCTGGTCCTGCCTACAAGCCCACCGAGGTCGGTCACGTCCACACAGCTGCGAATGCTTCTGTGCTTTCCGTCAATCTCTGTCCTTACCTATCACATACACCAGTGAAATCTAGGTGCAAAAGGCAGGTTTTAATTCCATGGAAACTAAGCTTTACAAAACATGGATGCTGATAAGTTGCTTAAGAAGAAAAAAAAAAAAAGAGCTTCAACTGAGTCATAAGTGAGGCCGCTGTAAACAATTGTAAACACTCATAAAATCCTAGAAAGATCCAGAATGTAAAGCGTGAATTCGGATTGTGAAGCTACTCACTTCACCTTAGAGAAGCTGGAGCAGGTGATGTTGAACGACTGCGCTCAGAAGATGGCGTGGGAGCCCAGGCAGCAGCGATGCCAAACGAGGCCTCATTGGAGGTTAAAACCATGAGCAGACCGTGAGCTCGCCACGCGCGTCGTTCTCCCGGCCTCCCCTGGCTGCCTCCTGTCCTCGGCCCTCTGCTGGCCGCACCACGCCGAGGGGGCAGCCCCTTCGCGCCGGAAAGTACGGTGTGGGCACTTAGACGGTTGCAGACGATTTCTGCTCCCTTCTTTGTAATTTTCGCATGCCCAAAGTTTCTCCAACAAGCACGTATCACTTTTATATTAAGAAAGAAAAAATAAGATGTGTTTAACCAGTGCCAACACCTTAAGGGGATTGTTATTTTTCAGGCGACCTCTGCCGGGGTCTCTGCCTGATCCCTGAGATAAGACCGGGGGTTCTCACCCAGGACGCCGTGGACATCTGGGGCCTGACCATTCTGTGTTGGGGGGCAGGGAGGAGCTGTCTGCTCCCCACAGGGTTCTTAGCTCCTCTAGAGGCTGTAGCCACCCCCTCTCCCAGCTGTGACAAAGGAACAAGTCTCCAGACATTGCCAAATGTCCCATGGAGGGCTCACCACCACTGCAGGCTGAGGACCACTGGTCCAGAGAGAGGACTTTCTAGGACCTGTCCTAGGGCAAAGCATTGAGCCAACAGAATTTGCCAGAAGGTCTGCTCCAAGATGAAGGTGAGTGGCTGAGGCGTGAAGGTGAATGGAGGTAAGTGAGGGTGAGGCACAGGAAAGGAAGGCTCCGGACTTCTGGTGGTCCTTCTACCTGCACAGGTAACAAAGAGGGCAGACCCCATGGCTGAAGGTCTGGAAGCTGGGCTTTATGCGGCAGACCACACGCCCAGAAGAGATAAAATAAACCACTGCGGGTGGCAAGAAACATTTGACATTTCTTCTTATTTTCTCATACCTTTTTTTTGGAAAAAAAATAACAGCTTTATTGGACATAATTCACATACCATCCAATTAACCCATTTAAAGTGTATAATTCAGTAGGTTTTGCTGTATTCACAGAGTTGTGCAACCATCACCACTATCTAATTTTAGCAGCTTTCCATGACTCCCCCCCAAAAAGCCTGTGCCCATTAGCAGTCACCCCACACCCACCTCCCCCAGCCCCTGGCAACAACCAGTCTACTTTCTGTCTCTGGGGATTGCTTATTCCAGACTTTTCACATAAATGGAATCACACACTCTGTGGCCTCTCACTCAGCATCATGTTTCCTCCATGTGGTACCATGTTCATCCATGTTCACCCATGTGGTACCATGTTTATCCCATGTTCATCCATGTTCATCCCCTTTAGGCCTGAAAAATATTCCGTGATATGGATATAGCACCATCTGTTTATTCATCCATCAGCAGGTGGATATTTCGGTTTTCACACTTTTTGGTTATTATGCTGCTGGGTACAGGTTTTTGTGAGGACTTAGGCTTTTATTTCTCTCGGACGAATACTTAGGAGCAGAGTTGCTGGATCGTCCTGGAACTCTACGTCTAACCTTTTGAGGAACTGCCAAACTTATTTTCCAAATGCACCATTTTACATTCCCTCCAGGAATGGGTGAGTTCCAGCTTCTCTCCCCATGGTCACCATCCTGTGTTACTGTCTGCCTTTTTTATTTTAGTCATCCCAGTGGCTGTGACTTGGGATCATGTCGTGTTTTGATTTGCGTTACCCTAATGACTAGTCATGCTGATGACTAGGCCCCTTTTCATGGGCTTATTGGCCGTTGGTATGTCTTCTGCGGAGAAAGGAGTGCACCTGGGGGCAGCCAGGAGCCCAGAGCATAACAGACACTGGGGTCAGGGAGAGGCTTGTGGCCATTGTAAAGACTGTTCGCCCTGAGTGGGAAGGGATGTTGCTTCAGGCCTGTGTTGAGGGGAGACACCCTGTTTTCTGAGTGGAGACCAGACCAATGTGCACAGACAATGCGGTGCAGGCCAGAGAGGATAGTAATGACGTTATCCAGTGATGGTGGTGGAGGCAGCGTTGGATGCAGGCAGGTGGTGACATGTGGTCAGGCTCAGGGTATACTTTGAGGGCAGGGCCCACAGGACTTGCTGACAGATGGCATGTGACTGTGAGAAGAGGAGCAAAGGAGGACTTCAAGATTGGGCCCCGACGACACAATCAACAGGCCTCCGCTCCATTTGGGGAGAGGTTTGGAGGAAGTTTGGAGAAGGGTAAGGGTTGGGTGTAGGCACCCATGAGACACCCAGTGGGGGATGCAAGTAAGCCAATGGGTACCATGCATGTGGTTTACGGGAGAGGACAGACTCATGTCGAAGGCCTTGTGATTTGGAATAAAATGACAGGCCAAACAAAAACTGGCTGTGTGCGACCAGAACAAAGCTCATTAGCATTTGTTAACCACAGCAAAATCAGGAAAAGATGTGACCAGGGAGCCAGCAGCCGCCACACACTAGTAGGACGCTATGGTCACAGCATTGAGACAGAAACGCTGCCCAGTGACTTCAGGCGACTCCCCGTGGCACCCGCACCTGTAAGGCTTGCCTGATGCCCCGAGCTGACCACCACTGGGGTCCAGTTTACCTGAAAACCAGTCACCGTAGCTCTCAGGTCATCCTGACCTGGAGTCTGTGACCCACCTGCGCAAATCACGTCCAACAAAGCAGCTGTTTAACTGGGAAAAACGAGAGACACATCAGCTTCTGGTTGTCCCCACCCCAGGACGGCGACTCTAACAGACAGCTCCCAGGCAGCTGCAGGCCCAAAGGCCCCTGGCCGTGGTCAGCGAGCTGGATCCTGTCACAGCGGAGGCTGAGACAGGCAATGAAGGAACACAGGAGAGGGGGCTGGGCTCTGGGTGGGGAGGAGGGGTGGCAGGAAACCTCAAGCCAGGACAGCTGTGCAGGTCCTGAGGACAGTGGCAAACGCTTGGCTCTGTGTCCACTGGAAACAAGGATGGCATCCTTGCTCTAGGCAGCACCTGGGCCATCTTCTGGGAGGCACACCTGACCGCGTCACCAACCTGCTTAAAACTCTTCAAAAAGTCTAATTAGACATGACGCTGAGTCGAAGACGTGGGTTTCATCTCGCTGAGCTCTGTCATTCCGGATTCTGAGAGGACCCCTCAGTTTGGAGAATCCGGGAGAAGCTCTTCGCAGCCCACCTGCTGAGGCCTCCAGCTGAGTCTTCTCCAGCTATGGCCCTCGTGCTAGTCCTCCCTTTTTATTTTCGACAACCGAATGTTTGACTCCGGAACTCTGACTCCTCTTTTGGATGCCTCCTGCATCGCCTGATGGTCGTAATGTTTCTCTGTGTGGATTGAAATCCTCTTCTGTGTGCTCTGTTACCTCTGTTTCCACAGGTGCTGGTTTTTCTGTTTGCTGGGCCTGGCGCTCCCATTACGCAAATACCGGTGATGATGCCAGGTTGCCAGGTCGGTGTTGTAGCTGGGACTGCCTGTCTCCTTGGTCAGGAGTCTGCTCACAGTCTGCCCCCGACGACTGTGTTGGGGGCGGGGAGGTAGACAAGTTCCCCTCCCTCCTGGGCCCTGCCTCTCTGGACCTCCCACTTTGCAGAGGAATTTGTAAGAACTCATGAAACACAAGGACACCCCCTCTTGGAGGGTCATGTCAGGCTATGTGCATGGTGGCCGGGGATGGGGGTTCCCCCTCGTCTGCTGGGCCCTTTCAGTGGGAAGGTCTGAGACACACAGCTGATGCAATTATTCATTGCAACAGTACTTACTAATTACCATTCTTCCAATGAAACTTAGAAGGCCAAGCAAGGCACCAGGTCATCAGGGGTGGCTGCAGGACCCAAATCCAGGTGTTCCTTTCTCAAACCTCAGCTCATTCCCCTCACCAGGATGCCACAGTCTATAAGAACTCTATTATTAGCATAACCCACTGTCCCCTGATTCTAGAACATTCCAGTTCCAATCCATCCTTCCATAACCCCCTGACTATTGGGAATCAGGCTAACCTGGCCTGCTGACCAGCCACCAGGAGTCTGCAACCCACTTGCTGAGGATGGAGAACAGGTTGCCTGCTTTCACTGCGCCTCAGTTTCCTAACATGCAAATGGGTGTCCAAGCCCCTTTGCTGGGCTACAGTGAGGAAGACTGAGGCAACACGGGCCAAAGAGGTCAGCACACAGCAGGAGATCAATACGTATGTGTCCCCCTCCTCTGTTTCCCTCAGTGCCATAGTTAGGGATGGGCACTGCCGCTTCAGAGTCACACCCAGGAGCCCAGGTCCCAGGGAGTCCCAGATGGGAGGCCAAATGGACAGCCCTAGCTTACAGCCTGGACCATGGACATCGGCTCTGCACTGGATTCCACCCTTCAGCAAAGACTGATGGCAGGGCAGCTCCCGTGGCAGGTTGGGGTCTCAGTGGAAGGAGACAGCAGGGAGGGGGCTCCCCAGCCTGCCCTCGTATGGCAACTGTGGGGTTTGTATGGGATCAAACCCATTCTGAGATGCGGGAGAGGGCTCTGATTGGTCTCAGCCAGTCACGATAACCTTATCACCCTTAACAGAGGGATTTCTTAAGGAATGAGAAATAACTCAGCCAATCAGTGCACGGTATTGCTCTGGCCCAATAGTGATTGGCCCAGGTTGGTCCAACCAGAGCAAGGCTCAGGACTTCTGTTCACTAAGACCTCCCTCTCGCTCTGACCAATGAGGGGTGCAGAGGCGAAGCCTGGAACTAGTGCAGCTACTTTGTTCTTATGAGGCAACCTGTCCTGATGACAGCCCGAACACACAGAGGCAGGCAGAGCAAGAGAACTGCTGAAGCGTGGGACCAGAGCCCTGACACAACTGCACCCAAAGCCCACCTGCCACCAGGCTTTTGAGCTGGCTCTTGCTGCAAGATGAGAGCCTGAATGACAGGTAACCCCAAGATAGATTTGCTGTCAATTCAGACCTGAGTCTGAACACATGTAATGAATCCTTTCTGTCTAGCGTCCCAAGATTTGACGTTGGAAACCCATTTTCGTCTGGGTCTGCCACATGGTCTGGACGAATCAATCCATCAGTGGCTCCTGGGTGGTTTTCCATACACTGTCAGCTGAAGAAGAAACCGTAGCCTAGAGAGGGGCACAAACTTGTCCAAGGTCACCCTGCTTATTAGTGCCAAATCCGGGATTCGAACCTGGGGCTTCTGCCCTCCAGGCCACATGGCATTCCTGAGCAGAAACTCAGCCAGCTGGCCTGCCCAGCCCAGCCAACTGAACTAGCTGCTAAATTGATACTTTGCAAAACATGCATGTTTCCAATTGCAGAGCGTTGTTGTGACTTTGAAGCAGCGTGCAGCCTTCCCCTGATGTGGTGAAGGACGGAGGTGGCTGGCCTGGTATGGAGAACGATCTTAGAAAACGCTCCACAGAAGCCCCAGGGTACCCGCTCACTGGAAGGAGATCAGAAAACAGCCTCTCTCCCGAGGCCGCAGGCAGCTGCCTCCCCACTTGAAAAGGGCCCCATATCAATTTCACTTTTTTTTTTTCCTTCTTGGTGCCTCCCTAATGAGACAATGTTAGAGTTGAAAATAAATAGATGTGGGGCTGGGTAAATAGATAAATAAAGCATGTGTTTCTTCCAGGAACACTGGCCCTTGTCCTTCCCAGGGGCCAGGGGAGGCGTGGGTTCCAGGAAGGTCTTGCTGACATGCTGGGCAGGGGCAGTGAGAACAAACGTACTGGCCACATTTCCTGAACACCTACTAGGTGTGCGCTTTCTGCTTTGCTCGCTCTCATTTAGCGTTCGCGATGACTGGATGACTCGTGGAATAGGCAGGCATCACCTCAAGTAGGTGGGGCGCTGCTCCCCTGATGGCTCCTGGTCGTGAAACAGGAATGGTCACACTAAGGGGGGCTGGAGGCCTTGGGAGGGCAGTGCAGAGAGCAGACGCCTGGTCAGACGCCTGCAGGCCCATGATCACAGCTCTGAGGTGACACGGTCAGCCTGACTGTTTTCTTCTGGCCTGGCTCATGCGGGGTGCAGCCCAGCGAAGGCAGAGGTGGCTCTGAAGGGCCCCGAGGGGCTTGCAAAGAAGCGATGATGATGGCAGATCTCGGAACCGAGTACGGAGGTGAGGGGCAGGAACCCTGAGTGGGGTGGGAGGGACCGGAAGGGGGTGGGGTCGAGGTCATTGGGGTGCTAGAGAGGAAGAATCAGCTGGTGCTTGAAATGTGATGGGGCTGGGGGCCGAGGAGGGACGGACTGGGAGAGGAAGTGACTGGCCCGGGAGGCCAAGCTCAGCCATGGGCCATGGAGGGCGAGTAAGAGCGAATCCAGGGCCAAAAGGCTTCCAGGGACGAGGGATGACCTGGGGTCTGTAGATGGCCCCAGCACCGAAAGCACAGTCTGGTGGCCCACGGTCAGAGCCGGGAAAGAAGGTTCTGGAAGACCCCACTCCCAGGCCCTGGGTGGGTGGGGGAGAGGAGGCAGTGCCACGGGGCACCTGAAGGGGCAGAGGCCTGCCCAGGGGACAGGCAGCTTCAGTCCAGCCAGGACAGTGAAGGGAGCCATCCAGGAGAGGCCCGCACCCCTCACCAACCTCTCTGCCCCCTCTCTGCTCCTGTCCCTGGGGTTTCTTGGGCTTAGCGTGTGCACAGGGCCCCAGGGAATCGCCGCCATTCAGCACCCCCGACGAGGGCAGGCCCAGCAGACGAAGACCCCAGCCTCAGCCATCGGGGAGAGTTCTGAAGGGTGCTTGGCACAGCTCCCCTGAGGGTCCCAGGTGGAGCCCCGATGGAGCCCCAGGTGCCCATCATGGTCACCTGTTCATGAAAGCACATGCTGTGGCTTTTCTCTCCTGTCCCAAGCCCCCCACACACACACACACACACAACTTGGCCTTGCTGGGATCACTTCTGAAATAAACTACTGAGCCCCCCAAGTCCTTATGTCAGGCTCGGCTTTCAGGGGAACCCAAACCAAGCCAAGGGGTTTGGCCGATGCCTGATGTAAGTTCCAAAGGCTGCCACAGGCAGGTGTGGGAGAGGCTGAGGATGGAGACCATCGGAAGAGGAGCAGGTAAGTACCCAGGCCAGGTGGGGAGCCCCGGGGCTCTCACAGGGATGACGGGACAGAGAGGGGGGCATTTGGGAGCAGGGAGTGGCCTGAACATCCCGGGCAGAGCAGTGGGAGGCGTGAGCGTCAGAAGGAGGTGTGGTCTGTCCAGAAGCTCTAGGGAGCCCTCCTCGCTCCTGCCCAAGGCAGCCGGTCCCCTGGGAAGCTCCCAGGTCCAAATTGTGAAGGAGACAGTTTAACCTCTTCCCAGTGGGATACAGGGCAAGACCTGTTTTCCCCATTTAAAAATGTCATCATTCATTTTTCAGATTAAAAAATAGCGCTTTCTTACAAAATTAAACATGTTCTTACCCCACGATCCAGCAAACATGCCCCATGGCCTTTACTTAAAGGAACTGAAAATATGTCCACACAAAACCTGCACACAGGTTTTTATAGCAGCTTTGTTCATAACCGCCAAAAATCGGAAGCAACCAAGATGTCCTCCAGTGGATGACGGATGAAGAAACCGTGGGACATTCAGACAATGGAATATTCTTCAGTGCTAAAGATAAAAGAGCTTTTAAGCTCAAGAAGACATGGAGGAAACTTAAATGCATATGACTAAGTGGAAGAAGCCAGTCAGAAAATGCTGCATAGAGGGCCGGCCGAGTGGCGCGGTGGTTAAGCGCTGGCTTGGGACGCCAGTGTTCCCGGTTCGGTCCCACATATGAGGGCCAGTGACACTGCCCTTAAAAAAAATGCTGCATAGAGTATGATGCCAATTATGTGACATTCTGGAAAAGGCAAAACTCTTAAGACAGTCAAGGATCGGTGGTTGTCTGGAGTTGGGAAGAGGGATGAACAGGTGGAGCAGAGAGGATTTCTAGGGCAGTGAAGGTTCTCTGTGTGACACTGTCATGGTAGGTACGTGTCCTTAGACATCTGTCCAAACCCACGGAATGTGCACCACCAAGAGTGGACCCTCATGTCAACTGGGGACTTGAGTTTCATGATGTACCGGTCTTGGATCATTAATCCTGACAAATGCACCACAGCATTGCATGAGATTGATAATAGAGGAACTGTGTTGGGGGAAAAAGAGGTGTATGGGAAGTCTCTGAACTTTCGGCTCAATGTTTCTATAAACCTCAAACCACTGTAAAAAAAAGAAAAAAAAGCATTAATGTTTAAAAACCCACTAACACCTGACCCCCATGACTGACCCTGTCGGTGGTCACTGCAGCTGGTGTTGAACTCTGGTTGGTCCGAATGTAGCCACCCTCCTCCGCCCCACTCAGTCCCCCTGCAAACCAGGAGCTGGGACAGCAGGAAGAGCTGGGGCCAGCCACTGCCTTCCCCGCGCCGGGGTGGTCAGCGCGGTGCTGGCAGCTGCTGGTCAAGGGCTGGGTCAAATGTCAGGGACCAAAGGTGGTGGAGGACTCCGGGGGACCCACAGAGCCTCCTGGGCAGCATCCACCGGAGGGGTCCTCCTGTGTCACCTGTCCTGGGCCACACCTGGCCACTCAGGTGGCACCTCCATCAGGCTGCTGCACGAATAAGAGCGAGAGGCCATTTCTGCATGCCCCCCTCCCCTGGAGCGTGAACAAAGCTCCCCGTTGATGGGCCTTTCAGGGACTAAGTCACATTCCCACGTTCCTGGCCCCCTGTCCAAATGCAAGTTGTCAGCGACCTGACCCAAGGGACAGGCCACTCTGTCATCCGCCACCAGACCAGCGTTGTGGAGGCTTATCAGAGCACTCAGGTTACCACGGGGAGTGCCCGGCGGCCGCCCGCTCCATTCTCCCCGCTGCCCGCCTGGCCCAACCCCATGGGCGGCGACCTCTCCTCCAGTCAGCCTCTCTCCAAGGGCATCTATCACCTGCAACTTCCTGGAGCCCCGGGGCTCTGTGAAGGTACCCCAGGAATGACCTGGGGGAGGGGGCTTCAGGCCCCCTAGTCCCTTCATAACTATTATATCAGGAGACTTTGTAGTGTTTCTTTGGAAAATGATTCTGGCTACAACGTGGATTGCCTTGGGGACATTGTGTTAAGTAAAATAAGTCAGTCACAAAAGGACAATACTGTGTGATTCCACTCTAAGAGGTTTCTACCTAAGAGGGGTTCACGGTCAAGGTTCCTGGAGCAGCCATATCCATAAACAGAAAGTCCAAGGGGGTGTCAGGAGTGGGGGAGGGGGAGGGCTAGTGGGGCTGCTTTAGAATAAAAATGGTATATATCTAAGGTATATAACATGATGATTTGATATACAAATACACAGCAAATGACTACTAGAGTCAAGATTTCGTGTCTCCTCCCCTGTTACCTGTGCACGTGTATGTGCACACGTGTGTATGCATGTGTGTGTTAAGAGCACCTGAAATCTCTCTCTCTCTCTCAGCAAATTTCCCATATTCAGTGCAGTTCAGTACAGTGTCATTAACTTCGGCCGTCATGCTCAACCTCAGATTTCTAGAGTAGTCACGCTACGTAAACGTAGTTTTGTGCCCTTTGACCTCCCAGCCATCATCATCGAAGCCCCGGCCCCTAGCAACCACCATTCTGCACAGCCTGCTTCTGTGGATTCAACTATTTTTTTAGATTCTACGTATGAGTGAGATCATGCAGTTTGGGCAAAGGACCTGAAGAGCCATTTTTCCAGAGAAGACATACAAAGGGCCAACGGGCACATGAAGAGATGCTCAACATCACTCAGCATCAGGAAAAGCAAGTCAACACCACAATGCAATATCACCTCACACGTGTTAGAATGACTGTCATCAAAACCATAAAAGATAAGTGTGGGGTGGGACGGTAAAAGGGTGCAGCCACTACGGAAACCAGTCTGGCAGTTCCTCAAAAATGGGAAATGGAACTACCCAATGATCCAGGGATCCCACTTCTGGGTCTCCATCCAAAGGAAGTGAGGTCACTATCCCGAAGAGATCTCTGCACCCCCAAGTGCATTTCAGCACCTTTCACCACAGCCAGATCTGGAACAACCTAAGCACCCGTCAATGGATACACGAATAAAGAAATTGGGGCAGGAAAACACAGTGGGATACTTTTCAGCCTTAACAAGGCAGGAGATCCTGCCACTTGCGACAACATGGATGAGCCCGGAGGGCTGTTACAATACGAGAGACGAGCAGACATGGAGTCAGTGTTTCGTGGGTCAGGGTTTCAGTCTGGAGATGCAGGTTCTGCCACCGAGCCGTACAGTTAAAAGTGGTTGTTAAAATGGTGAATTTTACATTATCTTTATTTTACTACAATAATATAAATAAAACATTACCCACACCAAACTCGAGAAGAGAATTTTTTTCCCTTTGAAATGTAGATGAGAGGTGCTGATGGAAGTTCTGTAAGACCTTGTCTTCTGAGCTTGACATAAATATCAAGCACTTGAGAAACAAAAAAATTAAAAAAGAATGATTGTGCTAACTAAAACTATATACTTTTTAAAAACGTGTGAAAACTGCTTCTCTGTGTCACCCTCCACAGCAGATGTAAAGATGACCTTCCCTGAGCAGGGTGCGCCTGACCCTGGCCCCAGAGTCCTTGTCACGCGAAGGAAGTGCGGCCACTTAGTCTGGGGTTTTCTGGTGCGCCGGCCCGAGCTGCCTAAGATGCCTTCAAAGGTCAGTTATACTTAAAATGAAACCCAGAAGGCTCGCTTGGCCTGGCATGACGTGGCCACCGTCCCCCTTGCTGACCCCCCACCCGAGCTGAGCGCTGCCCACCCTTTTTCCACATGCCAACCTGCGTCCCCTCTGCTCCTCTGAAGACAGGACTCCCATGTCCCTGCACCCTAGTCTCATCTTTGAGACCACCACAAAGTCACTTTTTCCTTCGTTGGCCTAGAGGGTCCCGACCCCAGCAGAGCGGGATGTGGGCATCCTGGCTCTCAGGCACGTTGCCAGCAGATGCACTGCTTTCAGCCTGTTGGTTCTTAGGGAGGCTTTGACGAGGCTCAGAGGGAAATGAGACAGGCTGAGATCCGGGCACCGGCCTGAGCTCGGGCTGTGATCAGGGGACCCAGATGCAAGTCCAAGCTGGGATGTGGGAACCCAGAACTGAGACTGGCTCTGGGCCCTCTGGCTGAACAACTGCTGGCAACTCATTCCCGTTCAGTGTCCTGAGCTGTAAAGCAGAGATGACCAGTGACCAATGACCACTCGGCAGTGTGGCTGGGAGGCTGAGAGCTGTGACGCAGCAAGGCTGCACCGCAATTGTGTTGGATGAATTCCTCTCTGTCACCTTTTAGGCCTCACCCCCTGCGCCACCTCTCCCGACCTCATCCCCAACTCTCCCCGCGCCCCCTACTGCACACCTTCCTGGGCAGAATGCCTCTGCCACCTTTGTCCCTGCCCATCACTAACAGGTGACACGGAGTCTGTACCTCCAGGTACACCCACCCCCAGGATGAGTGATGTCACAGCCACAGCTCGCTCTCTCTCTCTCTCTCTCTCTCTCTCTCTCTCTCTCTCTCTCTCTCTCTCAGTCTCCCTTGCTGAATGTCTGCTCCCAGGAGCAGCTCAGTGCCAGTTAGTTCAATGAAGGAATGAATGAAAGAAAGAAAGAGTGACTAAACACTTCACTTCTTAAAGGTATGGAAGGTGTAGGAAGAATCCAGACCTTTTTTCTGCCAAGGGGAAGACGGAGAGTGAATGAGGTGTCAGAAAAGGGCTTCAACCGCTGATGGAGTTCAGAGACGGTCGGTTTACTTGAAGGTGAAGTCCATACAGGTGCTAACTGCCCCATTTCAGCATCAAAGGGTGAAATCTGTCTCCTGTCTGCCAGGTCACCAGGAAAGGATGTCTAATGTCCCCTTCACTTAAAAGACAATGGAAGCCAAGTCTACATGATAGAACCCTGGACAGGTCGACGGCAGTGACAGCATGTCCGTCCTGCACAGTGGACCTCGCTCCGAACGTGCAGCCCCGTTCCATCTGTGCTCCCCACATAGCCGTTTCCGGGGCACACAGCCCCACCGTGCAATGAGGGCACCTGGCAAGGCACTGCCATTGCTTGGGGTGGGGAGCTCTGCACGGGCTCAGATCCTTCTGCACGGACAGCCCCGGAAGCCAGGAGACGGGTATGACCACTGCATGAGGAAGGAGACCAGCCTTTCCAGACCATTGAGAGGGGCACCCCTTTCTTCTCTGGGGGTCAGAGCCAGGGGAAAAGCTGCAAGGGGCAGCTGAGGAAGTCCTGCAGAAAACGCTCAGCCCCTTCTCACTGGGATAAAACAACCCAGCAAGAGCACTTGGTGAGAAGAGGGGGGATTCGTAATGGCACAGGATCAAACAGGAAATTCCTACACATCAAATCCTGCCCGTGGGCTCAGCTGGGGCCAAACCTCTTGGTGAGGCCCCATGCCTGCCGTGGCCCCAGCCACTGGAACTTCAAATCACCCAGCACCCTGGAATAGCAGCAGGGACACCTGACCCTGACAATGCCGCCAGGGGCTTGAAGCTCCAGAGCGCCATGTCCAAGACCAGGGAGGTGGGGCACTCAGACCGGCTTGAGGGCAAAGGAGGAAGCCTGATTTCATCCAGCACGAGCTGGGACCCCGTAACATCTCCATCCATCCCCGCCCACAGTCCACCATCAGAGCCAGCCTGCAGGCCGCGTCTGTCTTGAAGACTACAAGGTAGGCAGTGTGGTGGGATCAAAGCTGGGTGGCCCGGTGCGTGGTACCTGCCACCTGGTGTGAAGAGAGCAGGGGCAGAGAAGACGTGTGCTGGGAGGTGCACACAGCCTCGGTGGGACAGACGGACAGGGGGCCGGTTGGGAGGAAGACCGGGGCGGGAGGGTGCTGTGGCTTTGCATCATCGCTCACTTCAGACTTTGTAACCACGTGAAGGCATCAGCCACTCAAAAAATTAAACTGACAGGTTTTCCAAACGAATACAAACGCGCGATGGAACAAGTAGCTAGAAGACCCGTGCTGCCGTTTCTGGAGGTCAGTGTTGCTGAGTCCCATGTGCAAGTCAGAACCCAAAGCCCGCCTGGGAGGAAGTGGGGGGCTGGCACATGAGGGGCCGAAGGCCGGGGGCCCTGCAGCTGCGCAGGGTGGCTCTGTGCGCCCCACACCCTGTGTGCGTGCAGGGACTCTCTGCCCCTCGGTGCACCGGGCCCCCCAGCCTGGAGACCCCCAGCGCCACGGACGTGACTTCCCCATCTCACAGGGGAAGAAGGCTCTGCCGAAACATCCCCTGACTGGCGTCTCGCAGAAGGAACTGAAAACCAGCAGAGCCCCCTGCCCAGCCCACCGACAAGGAAAGAGTTGACAGCAAAGCGAGTCTGAGCCCCCAGCTCCTCGCCCCTTCCCTCTGGGCACCAGGAGCCTGGCCTGAGAGGACGAAGCCCCCAGCAAGGCAGGGAGGCCAGCTGCCCTGGCCTGGGCAGCTCTGTGGGATCCCTGGGACGGACAGCGCCACAGGGCGCAGCCGCCGCGCACGGGGCAGGCTTCTCCCCTGAGGAGGCTACAAGCCCCTTTGGCCTCACAGTAGGAAAAATAGCACCCCTGATGCAGTGCTTTGCGGAAATTGAAGAAGAAATAAAGGAGTTGGGGGCCCATTGCTTCTCCCCCCACCTGCCCCCTCCCCTCTACTTTCCCCTAGCACCCCCTGACACACACACACACACACACACACACACACACACACACACACACGTTTTCTCTGAGCTGACAGTGCTGGTGCAGCCTGAGAGGAGGGGAAGGGGCAGGAACTTGGGAGGCTTCCTTTCCCCGCCCCTCGTGGTGCCCAGGCTTCCGGGGACAGGACCAGTGCAGAGTGCCCACCGCTGGGTGAGAGGAGGCCCACCTGAGGCGCCCCCAGCCCCCACCAAGATCGCAGGGGAAACCCTGTGTTGTGCGTTAGCGTCTAACGCCTCCAGTGCCACCTTGTTCCAGCATAGGAGCCCACAGACGGGCGTCCATTTAGACCGTCCGTCTCCTAAAATGTTTCTCAGGGCCTTGAACCACGCAATCAGTGACAGGAAACGCCTTGCCTTTTGGCCAGGTTGTCAATTTGCCCCAGAACATTCTACTTTTAGGCTCATGGAATCATCACATCAGACGGAACCTCAGAGACCTATAAAGCCACTTACAGGTGAGAAACTGGAGGCCCAAAGAAGCAAAACAATTCGCCTTGGGGTGTTCAGGGAGCTGGGGGGCCTGGCTGTCCTGTTGCTCGGTCCACCGGCCCCTGAAATACTCTGAGAGAATCGTGTGGTGACTGAATGGGGCTGGCCAGGAGAGGAGGGGGCCACCTGGGCTCCAAGGGGACCAGAAGGCCTCCTGGAGGAGGCGGGTCCTGCACAGGGGTCTGGTGGGTGAGTGGACTCGTGGTTAACTGGAGAGAGTAGGAAGAGGCACCAGGGTCCCCCAGATATGGGAAGGGAGGCCGGTCTGCAGACCCCGTATGGAGAGTGAGGGTGGCTAAGGGCCTTCGCAACGCCTCTGAGCGGAAAACGTTGGGATCATGATTAGCTTTCTCAAGGCGTCTCAACTTCAGATCCACCCTCTGAAAACAGGACCCTACATGAGGCAAGCCTCCTGGATTGTCACATGTCACAGGCCCCCCTCCCCTAAAGCTGGCGTTGCCTGCTGAGGCTCCAGGACCACTGTCACTGGGGCCCCACTAGCTGTTCTGCTAACATTCTGGACTTTTCCTTCCAGTTGTCACTCCACAGTTGAGATTGCTCACAACAGCAGGGGAGAGGATGTTTGGACACCCTGAGAACCCTCTTGAAATTCCAGGGTCCAGAATTTCAAGCTGAGCTCAGTCCTTCTGGTGTTCAAGTTCATTCAATGTTGGCAAAATTCGACTTCCTGTTTACAAGGGGCGATCAGGGAGGGGACGAGAGAAAGCCTTTTAAGAGATTCCGAAGGCATCTCAGACACCAGCAAGTGCTTATAAAGCATGTTGATGAATTAAGTATATAGATGAATCAGAAACATGAGGATTAAATTTCCCTTGGAATACGCCCAGGTTTAATAATTAAACGAAAAATAACTTGGCAAATAGATGTGGGTTTTTGCTGAACCCGAAACATTTGAAAAGATGTTTGACTAATTCCAGCCCTGGGTGTGGCCCAAGCTTTTAGAAAGGGCCGGGGAAGCGTTAAAAATCTTCAGACCACACGCTTGGAGCCCACAGGGCCTGCTGACTTTCAGTCTCCCTGCCCTGTTTTTGCACATCCCGGGAGCAAGTTCACCCCAACTTGTTGCCTCCGCTTGGTAGGTTCCTTGATTCTCTGATTGGAGAACTTCAGCAGTCTCAGGGGGTGGGGGGTGGGGGTGCAGGGTGGGGAGCTAATTCCTGAGGGATTTTAAAGAAATATTTTTGAATGAAATATCAATGGTTTTCGAGACTAAAAGACTTTTGATTGTGATTCACACACACACACTCACACTCACACTCACAACGCAGAAACAAAACTTAACCAGCCAGGGTGATCACTGTGTAAATGGGGCTGCTCCTCATTGTCCCGGAGGGTTCCAAGGCCTGGAGGGCACAGTCCGGAACATCACAATGGCTTCCAGGAACTTCCCTGCCGGTTGGTTTCTGCAGTAGGGAGAGAAAGCTGCTCTGGTCCCATTTCTGAGACGAAAACGACGTTGTGACCATTGCTGGCCCCCTGCCGGGCTCTGTGTCTGCGTCTTTGCTCAGAACTTCACTCCCTGGAGCCACAACTCTTCCTGCTGCCTGCAGACGGCCTGGGCTGCTCTGAGCAGTTTCCCATGTCCCTTTGCCACCACGCCTCTGGGCTCAGGGTGTGATTTGTGTCGCATTTTGTCAGGCAGGTCTTCGTGAGCCCGCTGGTCACGGCACTGCCCATCCTGGTTCCCACAGGCATCCACTCAGCAGACGTGTTGTGGCCTACCAAGTGTCAGAGATACCCAGACACAAAGACAGACTGTGACTGAGCAACGCGCAGTGGGGAACCAACCCCACAGGTCGTTACACGCCACTGTAAGAAGTGGTATGAATTCGTTTGTGCATCCATCCAGCTACCCACCCACTCACCTATCTATCCATCCACCAATACACCAACTAATATCCATCCATCCATCCTCCATCCATCCATCTACCCACCTATCTACACATCCATCCACCCATCCACCCATCCATCCATTATCCATCTATCCACTCACCCATCCATCATCCATCCATCCATCCATCCACTCACTCACTCATCCACCCATCCACATATCCATCCATCCATCATCCATCCATCCTTCATCCATACACACACACACACACACACACACACACACACAAACACACACACACACACACACACACTCATCCATTCACCCATCCATTCATCCATCCATCCAACAAATATTTATTGAGAAGTGTATTGGTTTCCCATGACTGCTGTATAACAAAGTACCACAAAGTGGTGACTTAAAATAACAGAAATGTATTTTCTCACAGTTCTACAGCCACTAGTCCAAAATCAAGGTGCTGGCAGGGCCACGCTCCCTTCAAAAGCTCTAAGGTGAAAGACCCTTCTTTGCCTCTTCAAGCTTCTGGTGATTTCTTGCAATCCTCAGTGTTCCTGGACTTGTGGCATCATCACTCCATCTGCCTCCATGGTCACATGGCCGAGGAGTTCCTCTGACAGTAAAGTTTGAGAAGCCCTGCTCTAAAGAGCAGAGCCGAAGGGAGGACTCCGATACTCTTCCCTTCAGAGGGAGGTGTAAGCCCAAGGTGCTGGGAATGAGAGAAAAGGGGCGTGAAGCAAAGCAAGACGCCCAGGAAAGGGGGGCGCTGTGCAGAACAACACCAGGAACCACCGCTAGAAGTGGCTCCTCACTTCTTGTTTCCTGAAAGTTTACCTCTTGGTGGGGGGTGGGAGAGGATGGGGAACAACTGCTCGGTGAGTACAGGCTTCCTTTTAGGGTGATGAACTAGACAGATGTGATGCTGACACAATGTTGTGGATGTATGAGGCCAGTTACTTGTCCTCTTTCCAATGGTTAATTTTATGTTATATAAATGTCACCTCAACCAATGACTTTATCCCATAGACTATGAGCCTCTCCTACACTTCTGGGAGGCATCATCAGGTTTCTCCCTCCAGGGACCCCTCCGTATGCCAGAATCCCACCCACTGTGACATGGAGTTGGGTACCACCAGGGAGAGAAGAAGGAGGTGGTGGAGAGAGTCCAAAAAGACACATGATAAAATCTCCCGTGTGATTATTACTTTTCTCACTATCATCATTCTTCTCCCCAAACATCGCACCAGGTTTGTAGTGGATCTGGCCAGGCCCAGGTCACTAGGGACATTTTCATCAGCAGAGAGCAAAAGCAAACCACCTTGAGAAAGTCAAAGGGAGAAAGACCTGTCTGTGCAATTCAGAGGACAGTGCTGCTTAACACGACATCACTGACCATTCAACTGCCAGTCACTGTGTCACAGGATTGCAGCCCATGGGTTGGCTACACCATCCTAAGCCAAAGGGAAGAGGAACCCACATGTCATACTGGCTAAGGATGGACGACGTAGATCAATGGAAAAGAACAGGAACCCCAGAAATATACCCACATAAACTATGACCAAGTGATTTTTAACAAAGGTGCAAAAAAGTAGCCAGTGGAGAAAGGAGTGTCTTTTCAACAGATAGTGCTGGAATATCATGTGCAAAAACCATGAACTTCAAGCAAAACTTCATAGCTTCTACAAAAATTTATTCAAAGTGGATCATAGATCTAAATGTAACCCATAAAACTATAACACTTTTAGAACAAAATATTTGAGAACCTCTTTGGGAGTTAAGCAAGGAGTTCTTAGATGTGACATCAAAAACATAACCATAACGATCAATAAATTAGACTTTATTAAAAGTAAAAACATTTGTTCTGAGAATTGCATTGTTAAAAGAATAAAAACAAAATCTACAGGCTGATAAAAAAATATTTGCAAATCAAATATCTGACAAAGGACTTATATCCAGAATGTGCAAAGAACTTTCAAAACTCAATAGTAAGAAAATAAATAACTAAATTAAAATATATGCAAAAGATTTGAACAGTCACTTCAACAAAGAAGGGGATACAGACAGCAAGTAAGCTCATAAAAGTTATTCAGCATCATTAGCCATTAAGGAAATACAAACTAAAACCATGATGAGATACCACTACACACCAATCAAAAGAGCTAAAATTTAAAAAAAAAAAATTTACAATACTTAGTGCTGGCAAGGATGTGGAGCAACTGAAACTCACATATTGTTGGTGGGGATGCAAAATGATGCTGCTATTCTGAAAAAAGGTTTGGCAGTTTCTTTAAAAGCCAAACATACACTTACCATAGGACCCAGCAGTCCCACTCTTGCACATTGACCCTGGAGAAATGGAAGCTTATGTCCACATAAAGCAAATGGTTATGGCTGCTCTACTCATGTTAGCCAAACATGCGAACAACTAAAATGTCCTTCCGTAGGTCAATGGATGCATAAGCTATGTGCGACCATACAGTGGAATATTAGTCAGCAATTATATATATATATATATATATATATATATATATATATGGCGTGCAACTATTTGAATCACTTTCAGGGCCCACCACTCAGTGGTTAAGAGTTGGCTTGGGACACCAGCGGCCCCAGTTCGGGTCCCACATATGAAGGCCAGTGACACTGCCTTCAATAAATAAATAAATAAATAAATAAATAAATAAATAAATAAATAACTTTCAAAGATATTATGGTGAGTAAAAGAAGCTAGTCTAAAAAGATTACCTACTGGGCTGGCTGAGTGGTGCGTTGGTTAAGAGCTGGCTTGGGATGCCAGCGGATCCAGTTCGGACCCCACATATGAGGGCCAGTGACACTGCCCTCTACAGCTAAGATGGTGAACAACAGCTCCACCTGGACCTGGGCAGCTGTGAGTCCCCAAGGACAGCATAGCTGCAGCCCCTGCCACAGTGGGCTGCCATAGGCTACAGTGAGTGAGCTGCCAATAGCCGCTGTGAGCGGCGGCCATCCAGAGGCCGGCGACTCATCTGCATCACCTGAGAAGAGCGCAATGACGATACCAACATGGGACAGTGACGCAACATCCTCCACAACTAGACTGAAGAACAAAAGGACAGCAACTTGTCTGTTCCCCTTCTCCGGTTCCCCAATGCTGTTCCTCTCCCCCAATTCCCCAATAAAATCTTTAAAAATAAATAAATAAAAATTTTAAAAAATTAAAAGGTTACCTACTATATGGCTTCATTTATAAGACATTCTATAAATGACAAGAGTATAGTGATAAAGAACAGATTGGTTTGGCAGACAGCATCACTACTACATAAAAGGAAACACAAGGGAGCCTGTGGGGGAGATGAAACCATTCTGTACCCGATTGTGGTGGTGGCTATATGAATCTACATGCGTGTCAAAATTCATAGATGTGTACACCCTCTCCAATAAAAGTGAATTTTACTGTATAATAATTTTAAAACTAAAAAATAAAAATGGAAGGATGTATTAAACAGCATATTAGACACAACTGAAAAAGATTTAATGAAGAAATTGTCCAGAATACAGCCCAGAGAAAATATGTAAAATATGAAAGAATGTATTAACAGGATATGCATACTTAAAAGGAAATTTAGAGTCCTAAATATTTAGTAATAAGTGACATCCAAGTTGAGTTTATCCCAGGAATGCCATTTTGGTTTAGAACATCTATTAATGTATTGGGTTGTCGGAAAAGTCATGACGCATTTTTACAACGAAAAACATAGAAAAAAATATGTCATGACTTTTCCAACAACCCAATAGTTTACCACAATAACAGATTAAAGGAGAAAACCCAAATTTATTGTTTTACTAAATGCAAAAAATAAACATTCAATAATATTCAATATCTAATCATGGTTTTAAAAAACTTAGCAAAATAGGAATAAAAAGGAACTTCTTTAACCTGATAAAGAGCATCTATCAAAAATACCTACAACAGGGCCCGGCCAAGTGGCGCAGTGGTTAAGCACTGGTTTGGGAAGCCAGTGGCCCCGGTTCGGGTCCCACATATGAGGACCAGTGACACTGCCGTCAAAAAAAAAAAAAAATACCTACAACAATAATCCTACTGAATGAAGAGACACTGGAAGAAATCCTTTTTAAAATCAAATATCAAATATTTCTATATAACATCAAACTTGAGGTCCTACCCTATGCAATAAGACATGAAAAAGAAATGTAAGGGCCGGCCAAGTGGCGCGGTGGTTAAGTGCTGGCTTGGGACGCCAGTGGTACCGGTTCGGGTCCTGCTGTGAGGGCCAGTGACACTGCCCTCAAAAAAAAAAATTAAAAAAGAAAGAAATGTAAAAGAAGAAAGGTGGAGACAGCATTCTTCGTAGTTGCATATTGTCTACATAGAAACCCCAAAAATAACCTGTGGAAAATTACTAATAAGAAAGTGAAATTAGATGAGTGGATACAAAACCAATATACAAAATTCAGCTGCATTTCTATAATGCAGCCACAGTTAGTTAGAAAACACAAGGTTTTAAAAGATGTCATTTGCAATAGCAACAAAAATAAAGAAACAAAAATGATATATACATAAATATAAATAACCTAGGAGTAAACCTAACAAGAATGTATCTGCATGTATTGTAGCGTGTTTTTGGATAAGACTCAACATCATAAAGGTGTGGGTTCTCCCCAAAATTGTGTGTAGATTCAGTGCAGTTCCAATACAAAGAAAAATGTTGCTTTAACTCTTCTTAATGTACTTCAGTGAAGTTTGATCATTTTTACCTTAAAGAGATTATTGTACACTTGCCCTGGGACCTAGGAAAAGGCCTAAGTTTTCCCACCTAAAAAACAAGAGGATGGGAACCCATGACCCCTGAAGTCACTTCCTGTGCTGAAATCCTGATCTCTGAGGCTCTCAGGAGCGGTGGGTAAGGTGTGTAAGGCGTGTCTGACGCCTCTCTGTGGCGCTTTTGCTTCATTGCCCACCTGAAGGAAAGGAAGTGATGAACCCGGGCGGGAACGGGCCTAAGACTCCACCCCGAAACCTTGATTTCTAACAGGAGGGGAAGAGGAAGCAAATCACGACACGTCCAAAACATTATGTAATCACTGCAAATAGCTTTTAAAGGATTACATAAACATGGAAAATATTTATGACATGTTAAGTGGGGGGGGGGAACTGCACCTAGACTATAATTACAATTCTAAACGCAAAGACAAGATCCAGGATGCAAAGCTGCCCAAATTGTAAGTTCCACCGAAGACATGTTTTGGTTGGCCTGCATTTTATGCTTAGTTCTAATTGTTCGCCAAACATTTCAAAGTCTGGAGACTTCACATAAACATCCAGATTTCTAGTTTTTCTTAAAAATGTAAATACTGACCAACGCTGGACCAAATTCCCACGTGACACACAGCGGCAGGAGATGCACTGGCGCTGTCCCTCGGAACGGGCCGATGCTGCCTTCCTGGCCGCGTCCCTGTCCTGTTTCTCGCACTCTATGTGAGTGGGCGATACCTGGGTGGTAATGCTCTTTCAATCCCTCCATGTTTTGTTCATGCTGTTCCCTTTGTATGAAATGCCTTTCTGGCTTTCTCACTTAGCAATTCTTGACCATTCTTGAAGCCTGAACACAAAATGTCATTTCTTCCAAGCTATCTTCTTAAACGTCTGGACTGGACCAACTTCCCGCACAGGCTAACCCCTGGAGGAGCTCTGTGCTCTCTTCATCTGCGTGTCCCCCACCCTGGACCGAGCTGTCACCCCAAAATAGGGAATGTGTTTAATTCCTCCTGGAAGCCCCAGCCTGCAGCACTGTTGGGACAGAGTGCCAAGAGAGAGTTTCCAGGCTCTCGGCCTCCCCTGGAAGGGTGCTGACCTGGTTATTGGATGGCTGTCAGCTGTAACTAGTTGCCATCAGCTGTGACTGGTTGGCCATCGGCTGTGGCCAGTTGGGCATTAGCCACTGTTGTTTTGCATATAACTGCGGAAGCTGCGTTAGCGAGTATGGATGTCGGGGGTTGTGCGGACCCTGCTTCCTGTGTCTTGCACGGCCACCAGCGAGACTGTGGTGCAGGAAGACCCCTTGTTGGGGATTGGCAGATGTTTGCTTCTCGCCATCGAGGATATAGTGGTATGAGCCCCCTGTCTGTGGCTCTGTTGTTCCTTTTCGGCCTCTCCAGACCCTGCGTTCCAGGAGCTGAGCTCCGGCATAACATTTGATGTGACAATCACCAAGCCCAGCATAGAGCTGAAAGGAACTGATAAAGAGATAATAGGTAAAAACAAAATTGTGTCAAATGGATGATGGTATCAGGAGAGCTTCTGGTTTCTCCTGAAAAACCTCCTTTAATGCTGGTATAATCGCTCCAAATGGACAGCAGAAGGTGGTATCCGCAGGAACTAGGACACCTGCCCTGCCTGGGAAGGGCCTCCAGGTGTGGCCACACTCTATCTTCTCAGGACTGACCAGTAGGCCGTGCGATATGGTTGAGGAGCATCGTAAAGACAGGTGACAAGCAAGTTCATCAGTAAAGGCTCTGTTTTGTCTCCTAAACCCTCTACGCGCTTCCTGAAGCGGAGTGAGGGCTGGGAGTGCAGGGCATTTTCAGGCCTAGGATTGGGGGATTCCAAGGGCTTCTCAGCAAGGCGTGTGTGTCTGAGAGTTCAGGGCCACTCAGCCTTCCTGCTTGGCTCCTGGGAATGTCTGTCGGTGACAGGGCCCACCTCCCCAGCCCTGCCAACGCCTTGGATCCTAGAACACGAGCTCCCGCCAGCCATCAGGCTGAGTGTGGCTGCTTCCAGAGGTGCAGAGCAAGGCCTGTGGATTCAGTGAGCGCCTGCAGGAGCCCCTAGCAGGACCACAGACCTAAGATCTGAGACCGGATTCCGGGTCCACCTGCGCCAAGACCTCCATGCCCTCCTCTGTATTGGGGGTTTAATTTCCCACCTTCCTCAGTGTGCTCAGGCTCTAATTGAATTAAATGAGGAAAGGCAGCAATGCCTGGGGAACGGTGAGGGTTCATCCCATGTTAGCTCTCATTACTAGTGTCACGTATTAGGAGGCGTTTACTTAGGGCTTTATTTGGAAATTGTTACAGTTTTCGCTGATTTGCACACTTATCACAGCTCCACTGCTGTCCCCCTGCCACTTTAGAAAAGTTCCTTAACCCCACCGTGCCTCAGTTTCCCCATCTGTAAAACATAGACAATGCAAGGACCCAACTCATAGGATTGTGGATTGAAGTAAATTATTAGTTCATGCATGCATGCATAGGATAACGAGTAGCATAAAGCAAGTGTTTAGTATAATAGAGAAAGTTTATTGGGGTAACTATGGTACGGTTGTAGCTGGTTCGTTTGCTTGGTTCCCATGTGGCTTGTCATTCCTTGGCAATAATGATGTGTTGCTCTCTGAGTTCTTCTGACTATTTGTTTTCTATGGAGTCATCCGGGTGGGATGTGTGGTTTGACCGCTCCAGAGACGCCCAAACATTGGTTTGACCATTTTTATCTTATGCTTCCTCGTTTTCTCATCCCCAGTTCCATGCAAAAGCCCCTTACTTTCTCCTCGCTGGCTGGGTTTTAGAAATAATACCCTTTTCTCAAACCCTAAGAAGCTAAGGCCACGCGGGCATCTTTCTGTCTTTGTCAAATGACAGCCCAGACAAAACGTCTTTCCTCCCTCCTTTCTCTTTTCTGCTTTCCCTCTACTTTTCTTTCTGTCTCACCCTCCCCATGGCCTCTTCCACCATGACATCTGTCTGTCTGTCTGTCTGTCATATTATGTCAGTTTGGGGAGGCTTTTGATCTACAAGTCACATAAGAAAAAAAATTTCCTAATGTGAGATAAGTGGTGCCACAGCAAAGGACACAAACCTGAAAAAATAATGTCATCTGTGCCTCATCGATCACCCCACATCCTGGAGGTGACGGCTCTGAGGTCTCTCTCCTCCCTCTCGGATCAGCTTGGATCACTGAGAAGAAAAATCTACTATAGAGGAGCAAGGGGGAGGAATGGGAAATGTGCCCGTTTATATGAAAAACTGGACAAAAGAAGACTCAGTTCTCGCATGCTGTAACGAAGTATTTGAATGCCGGCTGGAGTCAGTAAGCATCCATTAGCATATGTAAAGGTCCGTTTTTAAGTCTGTTGATATGTCTGGTCAAAAATTATTAACCTGAGCGGGAAGTGGCTGCAGGCTTTTTCCGAGGGCCAGGCAGACACACAAAAGAGAGATGAAGGGCACTCACAGCCCGAGTCTGCCTTTTGTCACCCAGGGTCATTCACTAGAGAAAGAGCCCAGGGTTGGGGACTGCAGCTGAGATGGGCCAGACAGGCTCCTTGGGTTCCCTCAAAACACAGTCCCGCTCAATAGGTCTCACCCAGCTGCTTGTCCCTATTCTTAGGGCTCATCCCTCACGCACCCTGAAACTGCAGTAAGGAGCCTGTGCACCCCTCAGGAGTTTTCGTATTCTCATAGTTCCTCTCACATTTCTTAGGTCCTGACTCTGTTTTTTGCTTTGTTTTGTTTCATTTGTTTTCATTCCGGTGAAATTCACCTAACATAACACGAACCATTTTAAAGTGAACATCTCATCACCTCTGTCTTGTTCCAAAATATCTTCATCACCCTCCCCCACAAAACCTGGACCTGTTAATAGTCATACCCATCCCTTCTCCCCCAGCCCCTGGCAACCACGAATCTACTTCCAGTGTCTATGGATTTGCCTGTTCGGGACGCTGTAGGTAAATGGAATCACACAGATAAGGTCTTCTGATTCTGGCTGCTTCCAAGTCGCAGAATGTCTTCAAGACTCACCCATGGAGCGTGGGTCAGTGCGTCGATCCTGTTCATGGCTGAGTAGTAGTCCGTTCTCCGGAGGTGCACGTTTTGCTGATCTCTTCATCTGGTGACAGTCTCCTGGGCTGTCTCCCCCTTTGAACCATTGCAAACACCAGTGCTATGAACACGCATAAACAAGTTTTTGAGTGAACACCTATTTTCACTTCTTTTGGGCACATCTTACGAGTGGAATTGCTGGGTCATGTGGCAAGTCTGGTTTTTGATCTGTTTTGTTTGGATTTTTTTTCTCCTTTGGCTCCAGTTTCCAGAAACCTCCAGAGGGTTCTTCTCCAATTAGTTCATTGGGATGGTGCGTTCATGGGGCTCTAGCTGTCATTTGGACCTCTTTGGGGAGGCCCACTTAAAGCCCAAGGAAGCTGGAGACACCATTCTACAAAAGGAACCCCCAAGTCCTTCCTGTGTGCATGGTGGGGCTTTGGGTTGGCGGGGCACCTTTGTCAGTTCTGTCCTCGGTTTTGTCCCCTTGCCTTTCACTGTCACATGCCTGTGGGATCTGGTCAGGCCCAGGGGAGGGTCTGCCTCCTGGCAGAACCCACTGCCTTCATGGATCACAACGCTAGATGTTGACGTCTGGTCACTCGGGGCCTGTCTGATGCACTGGGAGAGGCCCCCGTGAAAGCCTGTGTCGTCCCGAGGAGTGCTAGGTACTCACTGCCTTTCTTACCTGGGAAGCGAGGAGGTCTGGAGTACCTGGGCCTGACCATGACTCCTTTAAAGAATGGGACCTCTGCTGGAAACGAGCTTGTTACAATGGAAAGAAAGCAGGGGCCAGCCCAGGCACCACCGTGGCACTCTAACGCCCAGACGGGTCGGAGAGAGAAGCCAGTGGAAGGTCAGACGTAGTGTCTACCTCTGGACACATCACAAACGGCATGAGGATTTGAAATAAAAAGGGAGAAAAAGCAACGGGAAAGGGGACTAGACATTCAGAGCAAACTCCTGTCCTTAGTGGGTCTTTCAGGGGTCTTCACAAGAATGGCCACCACCTAACGCACCTAAAGCATCTCAGAACCAGATCAGACAACCCCGACCCAACTCCCGGGGTCTTCCAAAACATTGTACAGACAACGAGTGCTCTCGACACGGACCCGAACCCCAGCCTGACCCCTGGGCCTCTCCAGGATGAGGGGTTGGCCGGCCACCTGTAGCCGAGAGCAGACCTGGCCCCACTGAGGCCCCAGGTTCCTCCCCCTGACAGTTGGCTGCTCATCTCTGTAGTCATGAAACCTCAGGGCTGCTGGGGTCCTCTGAGACATTTCTGTCAGCTTCCCTGTACCCACCAGCCCTTGGCACTGGCCCTGGACAGTGTGTTCTTCTGTCACTCGGCCCCTTCCCGGAGCCTGGCCCGTCCCCCTGGGAGGCCCACGCTCCTTCCACACTCCTCCCCTTCCTGGCAAATTCCAGCCCACCCTTCAGGACCCGCTGTCTTCCCCGATGCCCCCAGGCAGGCTCAGTCGGCTGTCTCGGGTTGGTCTCAGAATCTGTCCCCATCATGGCAGGGACCCGAAGCCATCACAATTTCATGTTCTCCTCGGTGTCACCGCACTGAGACTTGGAGGATGTGTCCTGGGAGGTGATGTGGCCTAGAAAGCGTGTGGGCTCAGACCTCCTGGACACGTGGCCCTGGGAAGGTTATCTGACCCCCCACCTACTCCCCTCATACAACACTGGGGGGTGGCCGGAGCCCCTGCCTCGCTCCTCAGCCTGGATGGGTATTTGTAGCATGATTCACTGCAGAGCAAGCCTGTAATAGACCATGAAGGTTCGTTCCTTGTTGTCTTGTTTTCCTCCACACCTTTGTCTCCCTGGAGCCACAGACAGTGGGTGACACGGGGTCAAGGTCTGAAGCATAAGGAACGCCTGTGTCGGGGGCGGAGACACGCTCTCCCTACATCATGTTCCCTGACGTTTTTCACTCATCCTTTTGTCAACGTCACAATGTCCAAACCTGCAAAGAACTTTACTTCAAGTTTATTTGAGCCAAACAGAGAACATGTGTCAGGGAGCAAGATCTCAGATCCTCCAGTAACAAAATAATAGTTTTTTGCAGCTTCTTTTATACATTTGGAAGAAGGAGAGAAAGTAAGGAAGATGGCACGAGAGTGGGAGAAAGCAAGGCAGAGATAAGATTACAGGATCGCTAACAAGGTTATGTGCCCTCTTGAGGGTGGTTACACCTCTGAGGGTCTGGAAGAGAGGCATTTCTAAGGTGTGTGAACCTAGATGCACAGAAACAATGCGGCCTGCTTAAGACAGACATCAACCTTTTATATGCCCAGGGCTGACTACCCACCATGACCTGCCCAGTTAGGAACTGAGGATCAGATCACCTTGTGAGGCTACGTTCAGTCAGATTACGACAGTTCCCCCTTTACGTCTGTACGTTTGCCCTGCTGGTATCTCCTTCCTGCTGGCACACATGGGCAGGGGCTGGAATCGGGGCAAAAGACTCGGCTTCCAAAGAGAAGGGTCTGCAACTGTGGCAGATCAATAGTTTGCATTGTTTTTAAAGCCATTTGCAAAGCATGCCAAACGGTTTATGGCAGATTCCCACGTGAGATGGTTCACCCTCCACCCCACCCCTCCCGCGTATGGACAAGGAGCTGGCCACAGCCTGGGCTGAGAACCAACAGGGAACATCCCGGAACTTCTTTTGCATCTTAATCATGCGTTTGTGATTTCTTCCAGAAAACTACAGAGCATCTGTAAATACAACCTGATAGAAACCTGGCTAGATTTCGACTTTTACAACCTGCAAATGGATCCTCTCCCTTTTTAGAATAAATGCCCAGGGACAGACCATGCTTCCTCCGACTCTACTCAGGAAATGAAGTTTGGTGACGGATCTGTGGTATGTGTCTTATCAGCCAGGGTGCTCCAGCTGCTCATGCATTTGGGGTTTTTTCCCCCCAGTGCTGTAAGAGCTTGTTGGAACTGGACATAGAAGAATTGAGTCAAGTTCCTCAAATTAGTTCTGGGTATTTAATAGACACGTTCAAGTTCTCTGCCTGACCCACGGCTGAATCACCCACACTTTGGCATCTGCCAAGTAGAATGATCTGAGATACCATAGAGGCACTGCATGATTTTTATAACAAAAGCCATTCACCAAGAAGACTCATGGCTGGCCTAGGTTAGCATATGCCATGGGATGGTTAATGATCCCTCATATATAAAGAGCTCTTAAAAATAAATGAAAAAAAGAGGGAAAGACTATTGGGAAAATGCAGAAAAGCCACAAGCAATTCACAGAAAAATAAATCAAATTACCTATAAAAATATGAAAAGACGCCCAACCTCACTCTTAGTTAAAACAATGAAAATTGAAATACTAGGAGGGCTTTTGGGCCGGCCGAGTGGTGCAGTGGTTAAGAGCTGGTTTTGGGATGCCAGCGGCCCTGGTTCGGATCCCACATATGAGGGCCAGTGACACTGCCCTCTACAGCTAACAACAGCTCTACCTGGAGCTGGGCTGTGCGAGCCCCGTCGACGGTGTAGGCTGCAGCCCCTGCTGCAGTGGGCTGCCATAGGCTACAGTGAGTGGCTGGCAGCCAGTGTGAGCTGCCAATAGCCGCGGTGAGCGACCATCCAGAGGCTGGCGACCGTTCTGCCTCATCCGGGAAGAGTGCAATGATGATACCAACAGTGAAGCAACGTCCTCTGCAAGTAGACTGAAGAACAGAAAGACAGCAACTTGTCTGTTCCCCTTCACTGATTCTCCAACGCTGTTCCCCTCCCCCAATTCCCCAATAAAATCTTTAAAAAAAAAAAAAGAAATACTAGGAGGGCTTTTATTTTTGTTTCATCCATCAGATTGGCAAAGACAAAAGAGATTAGCACAACCCGGTGTCGCTGATGGTTGGTGGGAGCATAAATTGGCCCAGGCTTCCTGGGAGGGGTGGGGGGCCCTCTGGACCTACTGGTCAAATGTTAACTGGGTACTCTTTGGTAGCAATTCCACATCTTGGAATTAACCTAACCTAAAAAGCAAGTGTCCAAAGGTATATATAAAAAGAGAGTGGTTATGGAATCCTTTTTAAAAGCAAATTTTAAAAATTGCTTCCACCCCCAAAAACTACCAAGCCCAGCGGTTTTCACAGGTAAATACTCCCATTTCACAGGTAAACCTCCCATTCTCGTGCTGTTTAAAACTGTCGAGCAGAATACAAGAAAGGAAACCTCCCTATTATATATTTTCACACAGCAAGCGTAACATTGATACCAAAACTAGACGGGAGCTTTAGATAAATGCTTCTTATGAATATCAAGGGGAAAATCCAAACTGAAATATAAACAAACAGAAGTCAGAAGCACATTAAAAGAATACTACATTAAAACCAAGCCTGGTACAATGGTACAATACTAGGAAATGTGTTAATGTAATTAATCATATTAATTGACCTGGGGGGAGGAAGTCAAACGATAGCTTCGATAGTTGGAAAAGCATTTGACAAAATTCCTGATAAAGCACTCAATACAATACAAACAGATGGAAACCTCCCTGATATGACAAAATACATCCATCTCAGCCTGTCTCGTGTTTAACAGGAAAATACAAAAGGTACCACAGCAAGCATTATGGCCACTGTTATTTAATTGTTCCGGAATTACTAGCAAATACAATTAGAAATGATAAAAAAAAAATTAGAAGTATAAAAATGGAAAAGAAGAAAAAAAAATTGTATTATTCGTAGATGATATGCTTATATTCCTAGAAAACCCCAAAGAAGCCATTGAAAAGCTATTATAAGCAATAACACAAGTCATCAAGGGATGATGTGTTAAAACATCAATAGCTTTTACACACATACACGTGCGCGCACACACACACACACACGCCCACACACAGGCACAGAAACTAAAAAACCTGTCTCAGTTCATTTTTTTAAAAAAAGGTAAAATACTAAGAATAAGCTTACTAAGAATTTGACAGATCTACATTGAAAAAAAAAAACTTTGAAAACTACTGAAGAACAGAAAAGATAACTGGAAAGACAAGCCAAGTTCTGCAGATCGGTTCTCCCTAAGTTAATTTATAAAGTTAACTTGATGCCAATAAACATACAAACAGCTTCTTTTTCTTTGACTAGACAAGGCAATGCTAAAATTCATGTGGAAGAATTAAATAAGATAGCCAGGGAAACCCCAAAAAGGAAGAGGAACAAAGACAGGGCTTATCCTGAAGAATATTAAAACATATTATAAAACATTAATCATTATTAGTGTGGGACCAGAGACAGACAAAGACACAGCAGAGAAGGTCCAGATAAATTCAGAATGCATACGAGCGTCTAGTGTAGGCAAGAGAAAGCATGTCAATCAATGAAGAGAAAATGGCCAACAAGTGGGGTAGAGACAAGTGGGCGGCTCATTGCATATTCCAGGCCAAACTCCCACTGGATCACAGATTCAAATCAGAAAAGAAAAAGAAGTCATAAAAGTGATAGAAGAAAACATGGAAGGAGTCTTTTATAACCATACAATAGGGAAGACCTTTTCATTATGATTAAAAATATAAAGGGAGTGGGCCGGCCGAGTGGCGCATTGGTTAAGAGCTGGTTTGGGGACGCCAGTGGCCCCGGTTCGGATCCCACATATGAGGGCCAGTGACATTGCCCTCTACAGCTAACAACAGCTCCACCTGGAGCTGGAGTGCGAGCCCCTGCGATGGTGTAGGCTGCAGCCCCTGCTGCAGTGGGCTGCCATAGGCTACAGTGAGTGGCCAGCACCCAGCGTGAGCTGCCAATATCCGCGGTGAGTGACCATCCAGAGGCCCGCGACTGATCTGCCTCATCCAGGAAGAGCGCAATGACGATACCAACATGGGCCAGTGAAGCAACATCCTCCGCAACTAGACTGAAGAGCAAAAAGACAGCAACTTGTCTGTTCCCCTTCCCCAATTCCCCAATAAAATCTTTAAAAATATATATATATAAAATATATATATAAAATATATATATAATATATTATATATATGGAGCAAAAAAATAAAATGTCAACTATATAAAAATTGAAAAAATAAAGCACTCTAAGAAAAAATCAAAAGGCAAGACTAATGGGGGGATTAAAGTTACAACTTATGAGGTTTTAGATGTGGTTACCCGACTTTCTAGAAATGTATGGATTTGGGCAGTGAAGTTAAAAGTGCGTTGGAAAGAGGGAAGAGAGAGCGATGGAGGGCATGCATGCAAATATCCCACGAAGTGATGGCTGGGAAGACTTGCTGCCAAGCTTGCTTTGCACATTCGGACTTTATTTCTTCCTCTGATAGAGGAAGATAAAGTTCGCTTAGAGTATCTCCCCACCATTCTGATACAGTAAAATTAGAACCTGATTTCCTTTATGAGACATTTTCAACTGAAAAACTGTCATTAGATTGTAACAGGCTTTAGGTATTTTAGAAGGCTCCTTAGAGGTCATCTGAGGGAATCTCATCAAATTACACTGACGGGAAGCGTTATGGGCTGGATTGTGTCCCTCCCCGCAAAAAATTTGTATTTTGAGGTCTTGGTGACCAGTGCCTCAGTATGTGATTGTATTTAGAGAAAGGGCCTTTAAAAGAAGTAATCAAAGTAAAATGAGGTCCCTGGGCTGGGCCCTCACCCACTGAGACTGGGGGCCTCCCAAGAAGAGGAGATCGGGACCCAGCCACGCACAGAGGGACGACCGTGTGGGGACACAGGGAGCAGACGGCCGTCTCCACGCCCAGGAGCGAGGCCTCAGAACCAGCCCTGCCCACACCTGGGCCTCGGCCTCCCGCCTCCAGGACGGGGGACAGTGAGTGTCTGTGGTTGAAGCCGCCCCGGCTGTGGGACTTCGTTATGGCCGCCACAGGAAATGAATACAGAGAGTATCTTGGTGATGGGGAGTATCTTGCTTACTAACCCCAGCAGGCTCTCCCATGAGTCTCCCCTGCAGCCCGCAGGGAGCTGCTGCTGGCCCTGGCCTGGGCCCAGCTCCTGTCCCTCTCCTCGCCCCCTGCACTCCCACCTCTGACACCTCTTGCCTGGGCAGAACCTTCACACCTGGAAATGGTTTGGGGTCCCTTTTGGCTGCTTGGCCGGCTGACTTCATCAGCCACTCTGAGCCCACTTGGGGCCCTGCCGTGGATGGCCCAGCACCCTGCCTAACACCCTCTATCTGCGCTGATGCCCCCAAACAGCCTCCCCCCCTGAGTGTCTCTGAGTGAGGAGCAGGTTGCTGGCTCACTAAGAAAAGGCACAGTGAAGAGGCCGGGGGAGGGCCGCAGAGGTGGGGGGCTTCCTGTGGAGGGGCCGGGGCTGGCCCTGAAACGTGATGTGATTCCCATCCGTGAGCAGAAGGAACGGGAAGAAACACACTCCTTTAAGCCACTGTCTTGTTGGCCCAAACGCTGGGAAGTAGAAACCACCTGTTTTCTGGGTGCTTTAACCAGCCCGTGTCCCCTCTAAAATTTCTCCAGTGTTCGTCACAGGCCTTTCTCTTCTTTGTACCATTTTAGATGCGCCAGTATTTTGAGAGAGATTTAATCATTATGTTCCAGATTTATTTATACTGAACTTATCAAAATACTGTCTAAGGGGAGCTAGGTGTTCTTTCCAGAGACCAACTAAACCATTTTCGCTTTGAATCACTGTTTTGGCATCTATAAATGAATTCAGACACACTCTCCATGCCCCGCCCCCAACTCCAGTTCTTTCATTATCAGGGTGGTCAAAATCAAGGAAAGTGCTAGATTTGGCCAAACGGTTTTCCCTCTCGTCACTTGAAACTGAGTGTGTTGCACAGACAGGGGACTTTGGGGGCCCATGCCGTGTCCACCACTCTCGTCCTGCAGGCTCAACCGGCCTGGTGTTGCTTTTAGCCACACCGTGAGCATGGGGTCCCCTTGTCTGGATTATGAACCCCCAAGGCAGGGACCTCAGTGTAGGCGGCCCTGGTATCTCCCTGGGGTCGGAAGACCTTGCTCTGAGTGCACACCCCTCCCACATTTTTCAGACACTATCAGGGGTCCTAGTTTAAGAAACTCTGCCTGGATCCCTATGTTCATTGCAGCATTATTTACAATCGCCAAGATATAGAAGCAACCTAGGTGCCCATGAGTAGATAAATGGATAAAGAAGAAGTGGTGCATATATACAGTGGAATATCAGTCAGCTATAAAAAAGAATGAAATCTTGTAACAACACGATGGGCCCAATGGGGATTATGCTCAGTGAAATACATCAGACAGAAAAAGACAAACACCATATAATTTCACTTGTATGTCGAATCTAAAAAATAAAATGAACACCCAAAACAGAAACAAACTTACAGATACAGAGAACAAATTGATGGTCACCAACCAGATGGGAGGAGGCTTGGAGGGCTGGGTGGAAAAGAAGACAGGATTAAGAAGTACAAATTGCCAGTTATGAAAATAGCCACGGGGACATAAAGTACAGCATAGGGAATATCGCCAATAATATGGTAATAACTATGCATGGTGTCAGGGGAGTACTAGACTTATTTAGGGGTTCACTTTGTAAGTTATATAAATGTCTAATCACTATGCTGTTTAACTGAAACTAATATAATGATATATGTCAACTGTAATTGAAAATAAAATTACATATGTGGAAAAAAAGAAAGCAGCACCAAATAAAACCCTCCGTGGTGTCTGGCCCAGTGCTGCTGTGACCAGTGGCCAGTGGTGATGTGACCCCAGAAGCAGAGACTGGACCGGTGCAGCCAAAAGCCAAGGAATGCCGGCAACCGGAAGAGGCAGGAAGGGGTGCTAGAGCTCCGTAAGGAGAGCCGCCCTGCCGACACCTTGCCGTTGGTAATGGTGCTAGGCCCGCACTTCTGGCCTCCAGGACGGTGAGAGAATACATTTGTCATTAAGCCACCCCATTTCTGGTTATTTTTTACGGCGGTCCTAGGAAGTGCTATGTTAGAGTGGAAAAGAGTTAAAGAAGGCTCTAGAAGCAGAGTCCGGAGGGACCTACCGAAAGCCAGGGATACGGTGAAGGTGGCCCCTGGTCTCCTTGTGAAAAGGACAAAGCAGGACCCGAGGGATGTCAGTCTCCCGCTGCTCTGACTCAGTTTCTGAGCCTCAGTGTCACTGTCTGTAAAACGGGGCTGACACAGGTGGCGTCCCACCCGGGATGCTGTGAGGACCCAGTGGGGTGGCCTCACTCCTTGCCGCGTCTGTGTGGGTTGTGACCAGGCACACTCCTGCCACAGACATGCCGGTGACAGCTCGCGAGGCTAGGACATGTGTGACAGGCAGGTCCCAGTGTCCCAGGGCTGGCGGCATCACGTGTCACCTATGTGTGAGCACACCTGTGCTGCCCTTCTCACAAGAGGTGAGGAAAGACAGTCACTCAGGAGGAGCCCAGGACGCGGAGAAGAGGTGTGTGCAGACGGCCCTTCTGCACTTTACCTTACGTGCTGGGGGAACCCGATGTGGCTCGTACGTCACTCCCAGAACGCGTCACGACTCTGCGATGGACTGGGTTGTGTCCCCAAACTCATATGTTGAAGCCCTGAGCCCAGTGTGACTGTCTTTGGAGACGGGACCTTTAAGGAAGTGCTTAAGGTTGAATGAGGTCATAAGGGTGGGGCCTGTCCCACAGGACTGTGGCATTATGAGAAGACAGGTCTCTCTCCCTGTCTCCTGATGATGCCAGAACCTTGATCTTGGACTTCTCAGCCTCCAGAAAAGAAATATTTGTGGTTTAAAGCACCCAGTCTTCTGGCAGCCCTGGAGACTAAGACGTTCTGTTTTAATGATAATAATCTTTTACATGTGTACGAGGATTCAGGTGCTCGGAAGGCTTTCCCCTCCTTACCTCTTGGCCCTCACGCTTTCTCATCTCACCATGTGGACAATCGGGACGCCGTGGGGCCAGGCCCGGGACCCCGTCTCAGACCCCTGGCTTAGCACTATTCCTGATACACCAATGTTATATTTTATAGCCATTTGTTACCCACATCCTGGCTTGTTCCACCTACGAAAGAATCCTGTTTCCCAGAGTTGAAAACTGAGAACAGAGCAGCTGAATAAACGCCCAGAAGCTAGAGGCAGAGGCCAGGCCTGTTCCAGGTGGAACCTCCAGGTGCTCCCAGCATCTCAGCGTAGTAGAAGGGGGGCCCCGAGTAAGTGGGAGGCAGAGCTGCCTCCGATCCCTGACACATCACTCCTTAGGTACATAGGGCTCTGGCTGCCCCTGCCTGGCCTCAGTTTCCCTCAACTTGTAGGTTCCGTGACAGAGGAAGGTGGTCCGTCCAAGCTACCCCCTCCGAAGCACCCAGCCTGCAGCCTGGGTCCATGCCCCTCTATGCAGCATAAGGGGGCAACGCACGAACGCAGTGAGATGGAAGAAAGGGACAGGAGATGCCAAGATTTCAGGCTCCCCTCACCTTGCCCAGCCTGCAGCATCTGAGAAGCCTCCAGGGTGTTCTTGGGCGGCCGCCATGCCCAGGCTATTAGTGGCCGCGGGCCTCTCCCTTGGAGTTCCCAGCCCTCCGCATACCTCTGCCCTGTGAAACCAGACGCTAAGCTTTCGGATGCCTGCCATTCCTCGGCTGATGCTTAGCTTAATTAAGACACCGACTTTAATGGCATTCTCACCGATTACTTTAAGAAATGGCAGGTCTGTAAGATGATATTTCCTGGTGTGCAAGGATATCATGATGAAATCTCCAAGTCATCATTTCAACACAGGAAGTTATCGGCTACCTGGGGCAGCCGTGGCCTTGCTGCACAATTGGCCTGCTGTTCCGAGCGTTATTTAAGAGGCTGAGGCATCCACGTTCCCCAGCAGTCGGTCAGGGGGGAAAAAAGGATCAATTGAGTAGGTTAGCTCTGCATATAGACCTTCTCAATGTTTGGTTTGCTTTGATGCAAACGAAAAGTAAGCTCTATACATTTGAACCTGTCGCTTTATCTTTTCCAGACTTCTGTTGTGCCTCAAAGTCAGCTAAAAAAATAGTCAGCTCGAGTTAAATTAGCATTTCTCCATTTCCCTCTCTGTCTGTCTTTATGTCCTTCAGCTTTAAAAATGAGCCTCATATTTTTTTATAAAATTAAGAGACCAGGATGTTTGCTGTTCAGCAGCCCCTAACGGGAAGACGTGGCCACCAAGCGCGTGCCCCACCCCCAGCCCAGGTTGCATGTGGAGCTGAGCTCTGCCTTAGGTCTACAGACACACTGGCCATCCGTCTGGTTGTCAGGGTCCTGGGGGAGGGGGATAAGAAAAAGCTACTTCTATAAGGAACTGAATAAGTAGTTTCTGAAAAGAACTCTTCTCTCCAACATGAGGGTGTCTACCCCTCTGTAGGATATTGTCCCTTTTTATAACGCGCTGCTCTGTTTCTTAAAGGAACTGTCTGATGTGAGCAAAATGTGAAAATTTCCCGAAGCTGCCCACTGGGTGGGTGCAAGGGGACTTTACCGGGATCCTTCTCCATCATCCATATAGAACCAAAATCAGCACCCCCACCCACCCTCCACCTTCAAAGCCCTGTGAGGGTTCCACGGCATGATGACTTGATGCTTCTAGTTTCCTTCCTTCACCAACTGGCAGCTCTTTAAGCTGCCCCGGCCAGTGTCCAGGGTGGGAAGGGGTGCTGGGAAGTGGGCTCCTAACCTGTGCATGTGTCTCGTGAAGCGTTAAATGACATTGACATGGGCAGGAATGTTTCCTAACATGCAGAGAGTGCCCATATCAGGTCTGGAGAGATTCACCCATGCTTGGGACATTCAAGTGCATGATCACTTTCCAACATGCAGTGATGATGGTAACAAAACCAGGAAGCCTGCACACAAACCAACAATGGATGGAGAGGACCTAGCGGGTGTAGACAGAACTACCACCGGTGAACTGGGTGGAGTGGACCATGTGGGTGTAGACAGGACCACGACCTAGGGAAGGAAACAAACCCAACTGGTGTTTATCACTCTTTCTCTCTCTCTGAATACCCAGAACGCCCCTCCCTTGTCTCTCTCAGGAACGGGGAGCCTGTACCTGCTTTGGCTCAGAGATCGATCGGCCTCCCCAGGGCCAGGCCCATGCACTCCCTGCTCTGGCTGGTGGGCAGGCTCGCCTGTCTCTGCAGAGACACATGGATCCGTTTATTTATTCAATCCATTTGCTTTATTCATCAGATTTAAATCACCTCTTTTTGATAAAACCCCAGGGAGTGGGGGTGGGAGCAGCTCTTTGGACACAGAGGCCGGTGGACGGCTGGACCACACGTGCTTCCCGTTAACCTCTCCTACAGGGTTCCTGTCCCGTGCCAGGCCACTGGGCAGGGGCGGCAGGGCAGCGAGGCCATGGGAGACAAGCACAGCTCCACCTGGGTTTCATGGGCCAGCCTGGCCACGGGACCTGCTGCTTCTGGTGCCCGCCTCGGCTGGTACAGCCTGATCCATGCATTTATGGCGAGGACACCGGAGCAGGATCAGACAACACAGGTCATTCAGAAACTCCCCTCCCAGATTCCTGGCTTGGCGTTTGATTCTTTCCAGATCAACTACTTTTCCAGAAGCTCAGCCCGCTGGCCCCTCACTCTGCCACTTCAGGCCCCTGTGGTCAAACCAGCAGGACAGCCACCCTTTCACCCTCAAACTCACTGTGCCGCTGGGGAGCTGTGGGGACCCTCTCAAGTGCTCTCTTCACTTGACTACCCTGAGCGCCCCTGTCTCTGATGTAGGCTGCTAGGGACTGACTCACAGCCACTGCCTTGTCCAGAGGGCTGCATGAGAGTCACTGGCTGGGAACATCACACTGCAGCCACCTGCCTTGGAGAGCCACAGCCCGTGCCTGACTGACCCCGGGGATACAAAAGGCCCCTGTACCTCAAGATGGGACCGGCTGTGGTACGATCGGTACTCCAGGGCTCCCTGTGGGATCAAGCTGAGGCCAACGCTTTGGCCTCCTTCACTTCCATTCTCTCGAGAACCCTCCCTTAATAAATCACATGAACGCAAACCCTTGCCTCAGGCTCTGCATCCGGGAACCTTGACCCAGGACCCTGCCCGTTTGTATCTCTGGCTTTGCTGTCTCTCCCTCCTCAGTGGGAACACCTCCTTCTTCCTTGTTGGGAGCTAAACTGTGTCCCCAGATATTGCATATGTTGGTGTTCTAACCCCCAGGACCTCAGATTAGGGCTGCATTTGGAAATAGGACCTTTAAAGAGGTAAGATTAAGGTGAAATGAGGTCATGAGGGTGAGCCTTAATCCCATATGACCGTGGACCTTACAAAACGGGGAAATTAGGACAGGCACACACAGAGAAGGCCATGCAGGGACACAAGGAGAAGACGGCCAAGGACAGAGTCCTCAGAAGGAACCAGCCCTCTGACACCCGGGACTTCCAGCCTCCAGGACCTGGAGACAGTAAAGGTCTGCTGCGAAAGCCCCCAGGCAGTGGGGCTTTGTTAAGGAGGCCTGAGCAAACTCACACCGCCCTCCTCCCATGAGCACCAAGCTTATCCTTCAGAATCTAGCTGGAAATCATCCCAGCTTCTCTGAGACAAGATGAGCCATTTACCTGGAGTATTCTTACGCCTCTCTTAACATGTACATATCATCTTCACTTGCCTTCCATTAGTCACTACATTTCGGTCCCATGCAAAGAGGTTGTTTTTTAACTTATTCACGCTCTGCATCCCACACAGGACCTAGCAAATGCTCAGCCGATGTTTGTCGAGTTAAAAGCGGGCTTGGATTGAATTCCTCGACTCCCCAAGGCAGGCCACCTTCCTCTTCCCCAACAGACCAAGTTCAGTGGCAACCCAGATGCTATCGCAAACTGGCACAGCGCAAAACAGGGTCCTGGCTGGGTCTCAAACACGGGCTCTATTCAGATGGCCCTGGGGACCGAGGCTGGGAACTTAAATTTCTTTCCATGCGGCTGACGGCTTCCTAGGAAGTCGCTGACTGAACACACCTCGCCGAAAAGATTACAGACGAAACCGAGTCCTGAATCCGTCTCGGTTCCCTGGGGGCTCCTAACCTACAGGGCTGGTGTGCCCTGAGAACACCCTTCAGGGGTGAGGCTGCTATGGCTCCCTCAACCAAGGTCAGTTGTCCGATAGCGCTGGGCTAGACCTGTCCACTCAGCAGACAACATATCTACATGTCAGAATCAGCAACCATCATCCAAGATGCTGGGGTTTTTTTCTTCCTTGTTGAAATGGATCTTTTGAGAGTCGCTCAAGAGGAAAGAATGTGGAAGGATGGAGTGCCGTGGGGTACCTCGGTGAATGAGGCCCTTGATTATACGGGGACCATTAAAAACAGGGAATCCACTCTCACCGCACACTTCCTTCAGTTATACCTATAAATCTCGCTGTCGGAGAAACTAGCCATTTGTTTTCCTGCAGAAGGGGGCAGAAAACGTCCAGGGCACAGCGTATCTACTGCAGTGTTCTCCATTGTCAAGAGCGAGTTTTTGAAGCGAGTGGATGTACAGGCGCTCTCCCAGCCCCCACCCTCCATCAGAATACCGAGAGCTGCTTTGCATAAGCTGCCTGTCGGGCAGAAGTGAAGCGAATGCAAATGTCATAGGATGGATTATGATCCCCGGCCCTTGCCGTGTGGACAATAGACTTCTCCCCAGACCCAACATTAGCTACAGCCAGGTTGCATTTTTAAAAGGACTTTTGTGCACTTTCCTCCCTCTTAGGACTTAGGAGTGCCTTAAAAGACATCAAACGTGTTCAGTACGGATATTCAGAATAAACGAGACCTTTTTTACTTTTTTTTTTTTCCCCCAGTGTGGTTGCCTTTGTAATAACAGTCTTCTTATGTGCTGGATACTTATGTAACTTAAGATGAAAAGACATTTTATAGCCTCCTGGCAGAATGATGGGAAATTAGCAGCATACCTGAGGCTCCTATACGCCTGGGGGCGTCCGTTTCAGGCCATGGGAAAGGGGCACGTTTGCACGGCTCCTTGGGACCGGCCTCCTGCTTTTCCGTATTTCCATGCAACGGCTTTTCCTGAAGGCATGTAAAAAATACCTTGGTTAATTGCTTGTGATGAAAGAACATGATAGGGCAGTCGGCCTCGGAGACCCGAGGAGGGTCTGCCCAAGAATTCGTTAAGTCGTCGGTTTCTGAGTAGGCTTGTTTAAATTCTCATGTCCCTCCCTGACTTGGAGACATTAAAACAAGCCAGGCAAACTGGAGTTGAAGGCAGGAAAGTCAGAATCAAAGGCTCTAAGCAAGTCGGCATGTCTTAACGGGCCTCGCATGACCTGGCTAAGAAATGGGTCCAATTGTACCCACGGCCTTGGACCGTTTTGAAGTTTAATTAATGCTTGTTATGTTTTGAGAGCCTCAGATGAAAATAGACCACAGACGCAGAGCGTTATTATAGGGTGGAATCAAATGCCATGGGCATTGTCTGAACTCTATCCCTTCTGGCCATGTCCATGACACCTGCTTGGAAATCCACCTCCAGCCCTTTGATTCCTACGGGCCTCTTAACAAGCCTCAGGCCGTAAGCATTAGGTCTGGACCATTCCTTAGCACCATGGTTCCCAAGAAGGAACTGTATCTTTGCCATCTCCTGTGGAATCTTGTCCTTTTCTCCATCATCAGCGGTGTCATTTGGGGATGACTGTGGTACCCACCACACCTGGCTTGATTGCTCAGACTCTCAACGGTCTTTCCCAGTGAACAGCCAAGGAGAGGTCCTGGGTTCATCGTCTTGTGTTTCTTCTTTTGTACCATAATGAAGCAGAGAGACTTGACTGATTTCAACCAAATTTGGTTTCTCATAAAGGGATTTGAGATACATGTAGCTTTGTTTTACCTTCTGACCTGCCATTTTGAGACATGGGGTTTTTTGGGGTTTTGGGTTTGTTTTTTTTTAGTTTTTTTTTGTTTTGTTCTTGCCCAGATCGTGTCCGTTGGGCAACAAAAATGGACGAAGGATCATGTGTGGTCCGAAGCTCCCAGGCTCACCAGTACGTGAAGCTGTTGTGTAATACTGCTAAGCCACTTTCTCAGGAGTATTATGTGAAGTTGAATCATTTTTATTTCTCAACACTGAATGGGCTGGAATGAAAGTGACACTCACCTCCCTGACGTGGTCTCTGGCTGTCCCCTCTGCCTGGGATGCTTTTCCCCTGATGGCCACTTGGTTCCCTCCTTTGCCTCACCCAGAGCTCCATCCAGGCAGATGTCCCCTGCTCCTCCGGCCGCTCCTCCAACCCTCTCCCCACGGCCACTCTCGGTCTCTTGCCTGGCAGTATTTCCTGGTATGATTATTCACTTGGTTACATGTGATGATCTGCCTCCTACTCTAGAGCGTGGTGTCCATGGGGTGGGGTTTGTCTGTCAAACTCTTTGCTTTATTTCCAGCCCTAAAATACTACCTCACACATAGTGAGAACTTGAGAAATATTGGTAAAGGAATGGCATTGGCTCCCAGGGCCATGGAGCAAGCACGTCCCATCACTTTTAGCTCGGGGTCCCCAGAAAGCGGCCCTGAAACACAGGCTTACATCGGAATACCTCCTGGAGTGTGACCTAGAGGGCAGAAGGGAGAGGGAGCCCACACAGATGCGGTCCCCAATCTCCTGTTGCTATGGTCACCAGCTGCCCCACCCATGGCGGTCCTCATAGAAGCACGGAGGCAGGAAGCAAGGCAGGAGTGAAATGCATTTATTCTAGAACTTTCTCTGGAGAAGGGAAAAGCAGCAGTCCCACCTTTGTCAGCTGTCACCCTCCTCTGGACAGAGAGTCAGCCCACAAGGTGTTGGCTTTCTAGCACTTCCAGATCCTGGTGCATGAGTGTTAAGCACATGCCCACAGTGGTCCTCATAGAAGCACAGAGGCAGGAAGCAAGATGCACAGTTGGGTATGACAATGCAAGGTGTCACTCCTACCCCCAGCCTTTGTTCTTGAATCCATGCATTCCAACCTCAGGGACATAGCACCATACTCTGGCCATAGGTTGGGTACACTCACCACACATGGTGAATGGAAGGATGACAAAGTCCCTGATTCCACAGGGTGTGCCCCCTGAGTTGCCCCCTTAGCTGAGTCTTGATGAGGACGCTCCAGCATTCTCTCAGGCTAGCTGCTTCTGGCTGGTGGAACCATATCACAGGATCAGCAGGTCTCAAGGTCACGTGCCAGTGCCGGCTCTCCCTCCTCCCCAGCTGCAAGGTGAGTCCTTGGTCCAAGGCATATGGCAATATTTTGGAGATGGCCTCTGTAAGCCCTTTGATGGATGCTGGCGGAGCTATGGCAGCAAACCCATATCTAAAGTAGTGTCAGTTCCAGAAAACTGCTCTCCTCTCCAGATGAGAAGGGGTCCAATGCCTTCAACATACCACTCGGTGGTTAGCTGGTGCCCCCAAGGAATGGGACCTTAGTGGAGGTTCCTTGTTTATCTCTGCTGCTGAAAGGTTACACATCCAGCACGAGCGTTGGAGTGGCTGGAGAAAGACTGGCTGCTATCCCCAGGCCAAGTCATCCCACCCGCCTGGACGTTCAGAGCCTACTCTATGGGACAGGCCCTCTGGTGGGCATCCAAGACCTACACGCTTTGCTCCCACCCCCATAGGGCCACCTGCACACCTTTTTTTCCAGACTAACTTGTCCCTGATCTTCCCATTTTGTTCTTTCCAGGTTCCCGTCCAGCCAGCCATGGCACTTGCCCATGTCCAGAAGTCTATGTATGCCCTTACTCCAGGTCACTCCTCTCTCCATGCAAAGCGGATGGCCAGGTGCGTGCCTGAGGACTTTCCCCCGCCCCTCTCATCCAGGGGCATAGGCATAAAAGAAGTCCACTTTCAGGAAGCACCAACAGCCTGTGCCAACCCTTCTATAAACCATGCTTCAGTACTTCCCTCATCTATCCTTTGGGTGCAAAGCACATCCTCATAAGATCACGCTGTGAGTTGAGGGAGAGGGCTAGGCGGCAACCTGGGAATCTAGGTACCTGGTCCTGTCACACTCATCCTTCCAGGCCAGCTTACCTCCAATCTCCGTCACAGAGCTGCTGTGCCTGTGTGAACCTACGACTTGGGGAGATCTAGCTAGCTAGCACATGTGGACAGCTCCAATTGCAAAGTCACTTGGGAGCCCATGGCTTGATCTTGACCGGAGCCAATAGCCTTCCATGAGCTGTTCTTCAAATGGCAAGTCGTTCCTGTTGTGCACAGCGGGCCTTTGCTGCAGAACTCTACAGGTCCCTGTCGGGACTGTTAGAGAGACTTTTTGCACGCTCCACCCAGGAGCCGGTAGATGCCCGGAGCACCATCACATCTGCTGAGTCACGTTTCCCTAGTGACAGGAAGCTTGGACCACAGCCTCCACCTGCCCAGAGTCCCTCTTGAAGCACACAGCCTTTCAAACTACTCAAAAAAAATGGTTAACAGAATTTCCAAGTAAGGTATACATTGGCCTCAAATCCAAAGACATCACATGTGCTTCTCTTTTCGTAGCAGGAGATGCAAGATGGGCCACAAATAGTTCCTTTTTATTTTTTATTTATTAACTATATTGGGGTGACGTTGGTTAGGAAAATGATATAGGTTTCAAGTGTACAATTCTATAATCCATCATCTGTATATCACATTGTGTGTTCACCAACCAGAGTCAGTTCTCCTTCCATCACCATATATTTAACCCAAATTGTTTCTTTTTAGAGTTGTCCCAGCACATCCCAGATACTGGATCCCTAATCAATTCATCGATACGCAGTCCCTTCAATTTTCATGAGTTTGTCTCCTACTTTCTGGGCATGTGTGCATCTTACCAAGACTTCTAGGGTATCTGCCACTCCCTGCTCACCAACCACATCCAGCAAGCATATGTTATCAGATTAGCAGACCAGCACCGTCTGTCGAGTATCAAGATGACTATGGTCCCAGTGAGGTAGCTTGTTGGGAGAACAGGTCTGGAGCACGATAGCAAATATGTACTGCTGTCCTGGCCGTATAATGACGAAATGTTTTTGACCCTCAGTGACGGGGATGGAGAAGAACACATCCTCTCTGCCAATAGATGTCTACCATCCAACTCCCATTTCTGCCTCCAAGGTGAAGAGGCAACTACCAGAGTAACCTCCCTGACAGAAACAACCATAAAAAAGGGGGGAAATATGAAGCAACTGTGTTTGGCATTGGACAACGGGCAGCAAAGACTGTGATCCCTGAGAGAAAGGAAAACTCATGAGGTAATCCCACGAATTGCCCTGCCTCTCTGCCTGGGGAAAAATTCCTGACTGTGGGGCAGGAGGCGGAGCAGGCAATCTCACTGGGCCGAAGAGGTTGCCAAAGTAACTCAAATCTATAGGTCAGGGCACCAGCGAGGGGAGAGCTGTGCCAAGCAAGGGCGCCCCAGACACTTGTGCAGAGGTCCCTGTAAATCCTCGGCCAAAAGGGCTGTGCATGTGCAGGGAAAGACTACACAAGAATCACCTGAGAGCAGCTGCTGTGAGGTTGGGAGGCCAACCCATGCTGGGACATACTGGAGTTCCAAGCCAGCAAGAAAGGAGTGATTTAATGTATACCCAACTTAAAAGACATTGCAAAAGTCATGCCTTAGGAGTAAAAACTATACCCTAGAGTAAGATCTAGTCTACACTCTCTCTAACAGAGCCTTACCCCAAGTTTCAACAAGGGCCTTTCATGTGGCTGGAAGGCAGAATTTGGAGGATGAGCCAAATCCACCTAGAAAGGCACGAGAAACACCAGATCCAAGTCTATGCAAGTTCAAGTTATCAGCCAAGGAAATAACTGCCTCCTAAAACAAAAATCAGCTCAGAGACAAATATCAGAATCCCAGGGCTTCTAAAACATATACAATGGCATACTCCATATAATAGAAAAAAATCTAGATATGCAAAACAACAGAAAAACATACTCAAGAAAACATACTCAAGAAAAAAGCAGTTGATTGAAACTGACCCTGAGGTAACCCAGATGTTGGACTTCGCAGATATAAACTTTAAAGCAATTATTATAAATATGTCCAAGGACTTAAAGGAAAATATGGTCCTAATGAGTGAATGAATAAGGACTCTCAGCAGAGAAAGCAGAGCTGGAAAAGAGAAGTAAATAGAAATTCTGGAATGCAAAAGCAATAACAAATGAAAAGGGAAGTAACTTGTCCTAATAGACTAGAAGTCACAGAAGAGATGACCTGAAGACAGATCAATAGAAAATATCAAATCTAAACCACAGATCAAAAAATTAAAGGAAAACTAACAGAGCCTCAAAGACCTATGGAACATCACATGGTCTAGTATATGTGTAATTGCAGTCCCAGAAGAAAGGATAGTGAAAATGAGACAGGAAAAAAATGTAAGAAATAAAGCAAAAAATTTCCCACAGTTGATGATTTTCATATAATAGAAAAAAAATATTATAGATCCAAGAAACTCAGTGAACCCCAAACAGAATAATTACAAAAAAAACCGAAACCACACTTAGACCCATCATAGTAAAACTACTGAAAAACTTGAAAACAGCCAGAGGAAAAAGCACATTACATACAGGGGAACAACCCAAAAAATGATGGCTGGTGTCTCATCAGAAACAATAGAGATCAGAAGCTAGTGGAAAGAGACAGAGTGTTGAAAGAAAAGAATAGTCAACTTGGAATGCTATATCCAGCGACAATGTCCTTCAAAAACACAAGCATTGGGACATTTCCAGGTAAATAAAACCTGAGAAAATTTATCACCAGCAGATCTATCCTCCCGGGATGTTCTTCAGGCTGGAGGAAAATTACACCAAGTGAGACAAGGATTTACAAGAGGGAATGAAGAGGGCCTGACCCGTCAGTGGGCGGGTGGGGAGCCACCCGCAGCGCCAGGAGTCGTGTCCTCCGGCCGCAACGAAGAGGAGGCGTGTGGCGCGAGCTGCCGTGGGTTTCAGTTACGGCAGCTGCAGGCCCCGTGCGGCACCTGATGGGGGTGTGGGGAGGCAGCAGCCCTGCACTGTAAGTTTCCGTGGGGAGCTCAGCCCCTCCTCCCTCCAGGTTGTGGCATGCCCCCGACTCGGGGTCTCAGCCAGGAGGGGCAGCTTCACAGGGGTCCCCTTGGCCCCTCCCCGCGAACGGCTCTCTCCTGGCTTCCCCTCCGCACTGGCCCGGAGCGGACGCTCACCACCACCCGACAGGGCTGGAGGTAGAGAGAAGCCCTGTTTGGCCAGAGAAGCCCGCCGCTGAAGGGTTTATGAATGGAAAGGAACCTGCAGGCAGGCCGCTCCTAACAATCTGCCCAGGCGTGGGGTCTGGGGTCCATGGGGGCGTGGGGAGCCTTGGGGGGCGGGGTCAGGGGGCCTCGGGGGGCGGGGTCCGGGGGCCTGGGGGGAGTCAGGGGCCTCGGGGGAGGGGTCAGGGGGTCTGGGGGGAGGGGTCAGGGGAGCCTTGAGGAGGGGCCAGGGGCCTCGGGGGGAGGGGTCAGAGGACCTCGGGGGGAGGGGTCAGGGAGCCTCAGGGGGAGGGGTCAGGGGAATTTGGGGGGAGGGGTCAGGGGAGCCTTGGGGAGGGGTCAGGGGCCTGGGGGGAGGGGTCAGGGGGCTTGGGGGGAGAGATCAGAGGGCCTCGGGGAGGGGGAGGGGCCTCGGGGGGAGTGGTCTGGGGAGCCTTGGGGAGGGGTCAGGGCCTCACGGGGAGAGGTCAGGGGTCCGTGGGGGTGTGGGGAGCCTCGCGGGGCGGGCGAGGGGTCTGGGAGCCTCGGGAGGTCTGGAGGTGCAGGGCTTGTTCCCAGATTTGGTTCAAGTGCTTCCTGGGAGCCATATGGCATTTCACACTCAGATTGAAACCCCAGCTGGGGGGGCCAGGCAACACCCCCAAAGAGGGGAGGTGGTGGCAGTGCTGCCTGATAAGTTGAACACTTTACACTTCACGTTTGCAGAGTCTCTGTTTCCCATGTCCCCACTCAGTGAGCTCCAGAGACCTCTGAGTGATGCCGCAAATGACTCCGGCATGGCTGACAACGGCAACCATTTTCCAAACATCTCACTGAGGTGCGCCTGGTGCCTGCCAGCCGAGGGGTGAGCACTGGGGCCGCAAGCTGGGGCCCTTCCTCCAGGGTTCCCACCACCCTCAGGAAGGGCGTGTGGTTTCAGCGGAACCAGCAATGAAACCAGGGGGTCCCATTTCAGAGATGAGGGACTTTGGGATCATGTCACCATGGGAGCATGGGCCTGGGCAGTGAGGGTGGATGGCCAGGGCCTCCATTGGTCCAGGCAGGCTTCCTGGAGGAGGGGAGGCCCAGGGGAGGTCTGAAGGATCTGAAAGGTCGGAATAGGCAGAAAGAGGTGTGTCGTGCGGTAGACAAGGCCCAGAGCTGAGGCAGCCCAGGTGAGGCATGCAGTCAGCCGGGAGCACATGGCCTGGGGCATATTCTTGGAGGCATGAGCCGTCCACAATTTCTCCATGAGGTTTTTAAATTTTCTTTCATTCCAGTGACAGTGCCCTCCACACACCACACCCACATGGAATACCGTTCTGGCTTCAGGGCTCAGGCCTGCAGTTCTCATTTTTTGGAAGTGAAAAGATAACCAGGACTGGGGCTCTGAGCCTTTTCTGTGAGGTGGACTTCCTAGCGACTATTAAATTCTGTGGTCCTCTTCTCAGAATACTTACAAATGCAAAACATACAATGTTTAGGATTACAAAAGAAACAAATTGCAGGTCGGGCGAGTGGCACATTGGTTAAGAGCTAGTTTTGGGATGCCGGCAGCCCCAGTTCGGATCCCATAGATGAGGGCCAGTGACACTGCCCTCTACAGCTAACAACAGCTCCACCTGGAGCTGGGCTGTGCGAGCCCTGGCGACGGTGTAGGCTGCGGCCCCTGCTGCAGTGGGCTGCCATAGACTACAGTGAGTGGCCGGCAGCCAGCGTGAGCTGCCAGTAGCCGCGATGAGCGACCATCCAGAGGCCGGCGATCGATCTGCGTCATCCGGGAAGAGCACAATGACAATACCAACATGGGCCAGTGAAGCAACGTCCTCCACAACTAGACTGAAGAACAAAAGGACCGCAACTTGTCTGTTCCCCTTCCCAGATTTCCCAATGCTGTTCCCCTCCCCCAATTCCCCAAAATAATCTTTTAAAAAAGAAAGAAGAAAAAAGAAACAAATTGCACCAAAATCAGTTAACTCAATAGTTTAAAAATGACAAATTTGGGCCGGCCAAGTGGCGCGGTAGTTAAGCGCTGGCTTGGGAAGACAGCGGCCCCGGTTCAGGTCCCACATATGAGGGCCAGTGACACTGCCCTCAAAAAAAAAAGACAAATTTGTCATATAGAAACTGCCCCTCTTTATGACACATAAACTCCCAGCAGCAGGTCTAGAATCTTCCTGATTTTGAAGGGCAGGTACTTCAGGATCTCTGCAACAACTGTGATGTGGTTTGAAAATTTCTGTTGGTGATAAAGCCACTCGCTCTGCCACTGCTACTGTGGTTTGTTGCCAACCATCAAAATGTCCAATTACACGTAAAGGCTGGTAAAAATAAAGATGCAACTCCCCCCCCCAGGTTCATGGCCCCCAGGGTCAGAAGCCCTTACTTAGGACGGCACCACTCTTCATGTGTTGGGAAACAGATGTATGGCTGCCATCGAATTAGCAGGTTATGGCATCAAAATGTTCATGGACCTTCCGGCACACAACTTGGTCCTCATGGTGAACTCCTCTGCTAGCTGGTAGGACGCTGGAAATGGAAAGTAGGTTCACAGGACAGAGCTTTAATTCAGCTTAGCATCATGAGAATGGCACGGCGTGTGGGAATGTGGGGTCCCTTTAATTGACAGTGGCCAACAGAGGCCAACTTGATCCATAAGGACATTAGCTCCTGGGAATGGCATGAATGAGATGCATGAGATGCCTGCTTCCTTAAGAAGGTTCTCAGTTTACTGTTTAAGAGGCGTGATCTTCCCAGGTGGATGAGAGACGAGGAGCCCACCTGGCTGTGGTTTTGTCATGATTTGTATAGTCAAGTCTCTACCTGGCTGGATGCTCCAGGTGGAGAAAAGGGGGCTGGCACCCCACCCAGACCAGCTCAGGATGCTGAAAGTTGCTTAGTAGTTAGGGGAATGTCTGGCTCCGGTTGCTGGAGAATTGTGGTAGAGGGCACAGAAGAGACGGGAAAGGGGCAGGGGTCCCCAAAAGTGCCTCTGAGCGAGACAGGAGAGGACAAAAGACACACCCACCCCTCTGAGGTCTCAGGCCCATAAGTAGGGGGTCCCAAGGATGGACCTGTCGTCCTCCGGCAAGCATCCCTACCTTGAAATCTTCAAAGCTATAAAGTCCATCAGATACAACAAAAAACAAGGTTGGTGCGTCCATGCTCTCCTGAACACACCCTCAACCAATGAAAAAAATTAAGGCCATGTTCACCCTCCCAAAGGATGGCGTGAGGGCCTGGCAGGCCTGGCCCGGCTGCCAACGGAAACTTCGCAGAGGCAGGAAGGCTGTGTTCGGTTGACCAAAACGAGCCCATTTGCAAATGGCAGGTGGAATTTGCCCCGTGAAGATAAAAGACTTGATCGGGGACTTTGAAAACATTGTTTAGATGTTTTTATTGAGAGCAAAAACAAGAGAAGGGAAAAATAATTAAGTTCATAAAAATTTTACTGAATTAAGTTAGAAACACTGGTAGTATTTGTAACAACATCCATTGAGGTTTTTACGATGGACTTTTACGAGCTGTTTTTTCTTGCTTTTTTTTCCTTTTTAAAGCCTGCTCAGTGAAGAGCCTTTTAAAATGCTATTAACCACATTATTTTCAATCCCGGAACCATGATTTTCCCTATTCCAGGAGGCTCCGCCTTCCAATGTACAGACGGGCAGGTCAGTTTCCCAAAGGGCAGCTTCTGCAATTCGACTCTAAGATTCATCAATGTGAGTCTGTAAAAGTCATTCAATGGTCACCAAACTCCCAAGGGATCCAGAAAGCCTAACACTGTTAGTCCTAATTACTCAGTGGCTGTCTCTACCTCTCTCCCCCACCCTTAACCAAAAAAAGTGGAGGTGGGGGGCCGGCCGAGTGGCACATTGGTTAAGAGCTGGTTTTGGGATGCCAGCGGCCCCGGTTCGGATCCCACATGAGGGCCAGTGACACTGCCCTCTACAGCTAACAACAGCTCCACCGGGAGCTGAGCTGTGTGAGCCCCGGCAACGGTGTAGGCTGCAGCCCCTGTTGCAATGGGCTGCCATAGGGTACAGTGAGTGGCCGGCAGCCAGCGTGTGCTGCCAATAGCCGCGGTGAGCGACCATCCAGAGGCCAGCGACCAATCTGCCTCATCCGGGAAGAGAGCAATGACGATACCAACATGGGCCAGTGAAGCAACGTCCTCCGCAACTAGACTGAAGAACAAAAGGACAGCAACTTGTCTGTTCCCCTTCCCGGATTCCCCAATGCTGTTCCCCTCCCCCAATTCCCCAATAAAATCTTAAAAAAAAAAAGTGGAGGTGGGGTGAGAAAAATCCCATTTGCAGCAATGAGGTGTTTGAGACTAAGAGGAGTGCTGTGGACTGAATGTTTGGGTCCCCCCAACTTCCCAAATTTGTATGTTAAAACCTAACCCCCAAGGTGATGGTGTTAGGAGGAGAGGTCTCTGGCAGGTGACTGGGTCATGAGGGTGGGGCCCTCAGGAATGGGATTAGACAGACAAGAAAAGTAACAGGGGAGGTCCCAAGGACCCAGCCGGGTCCAGACACAGTTGGAGGGTAAAGTTGCAAGGACTTGCTGACGACTAGACCTGGGTTGTGAGGGTGCAATGCAAGTCAAGGATGGCTGCAGGGTTTTGGGCTTGAGCAACTGGAGAAACGGGGTTTCCATTGGCCAGGATGGGGAGCCTGCAGGTGAGGAGGTGGGGAAGGAGTTCAGGGGTTGAGGACACCTTTGAGACATGTCAGAAATGTTAAGTCTGGGGCCTGCCAAGTGGAGCGTTGGTTAAGAGCTGGCTTGGGATGCCAGAGGATCCAGTTCGGATCCCACATATGAGGGCCAGTGACACTGCCCTCTACAGCTAAGATGCTGAACAACAGCTCCACCTGGAGCTGGGCTGCCGTGAGTCCCCAAGGACGGCATAGCTGCAGCCCCTGCCGCAGTGGGCTGCCATAGGCTACAGTGAGCGGCTGGCAGCCAGCGTGAGTGGCCAATAGCCACTGTGAGCCGCCATCCAGAGGACGGCAACCCATCTGCTTCACTCGAGAAGGGCGTAATGATGATACCAACATGGGCCAGTGAAGCAACGTCCTCCACAATTAAACAAAAGGACAGCAACTTGTCTGTCCCCCTTCCCCAATTCCCCAACACTGTTCCCCTCCCCCAATTCCCCAATAAAAATCTTGAAAAATTAAAAAATTAAAAATTTTAAATACAAGCAGAGAACTCCCAGCACTTAAAAACATGTGTCTATAGCAACCAAGCAGGGTTTTTTCCCAATAATAAGTTGGTGGCCATAAGCAGGAAAACGACTTATCCTATTAGCGTGAGAAAGAGTAAAAGGAGGTATTTTAGTTGTCTCAACAGATGTTGAGGAGGCTGAAAACAATTCACTATTTAAAAATTCGTAGGACAGGTTTTATTTTAAACATGGTGAAAATTGTAGGTTTACAATCAAAAGCCAATGTTACTTAAGTAGCGAGTCATTAGCATTAAAAATCGGAGTCACCTGCCATGAGCCCCATCCAGTGACCACCCCTATTTTAATAAAAAATTAGAAATATTGGTGAAAGCTATTTAATAAGAAAAGGAAATCACATGCACATGTAAGACAAGAAGGCATAAAAATATCAGTTTTGCTGTAGTCATGATTACAAAGCCTAGGAAAGCCACCAAGGTGCTAGCAAATTAATTCTGGAAGATATGGTACATAGGAAAAAATGTTTATCAGCAGCATCTCATGTAAATATCACACAACTAGAAAAAGCACATAAAATAAGAAATTTTAATCACAATTAAATAATCAAATAATTGAGTATCCATTTTCTTGGGGACACAGCACACTTACTCAAAGGCCATACTAAGACCCTGATAGGAGAAAACACGGAAGACAAAAGACAGAACAACAATGACAAGCCAGTCCTGGCCAGCAGACAAGAGTCCAAGTGTTACATGGTCAAAAAAATCTGCGATCCGTTTGTTAAATCATAAAGAGCCCGTGATCAGCACGGTGGGAGTTTTCAAACCATAGAAACCAGGGAAGGCCACGCAAGAATCGAGAATCGGGGCTTTTCTTTCCAGGGAACAAGTTTTCCTGCACACATCATATTCAGTGAAGACCAAGGGTACTTTTAGGAGTGCTCTCCATTGGGAAAATCCAAAATTCCTGTTGTGTGGGCTCGTGTGTGTGTGTGTGTGCCTATGCTCATGTATGCACATGTGTACATGAGTGCAAGGGTGTGCACACTCTAAAAAGTAGTTAAAACCTGTTTATATAGGGGTGGCCGGTTAGCTCAGTTGGTTAGAGCGTGATGCTGATATCACATTGGCCACTGTGAGCTGTGCTCTCCTTAAAAAAAAAAAAAAAAGAAAAGAAAAATGTTTATATAAAAAAAATTTAATTTAAACATTTTATAAAAAAATTGAAGTTAAAAAAATTGTATATGAACACTGAGAAAAGTCTGAAAAGATTTACAAGAAATAGTACCAGTGCTATCTGGGTGGTGATATTGCAGGGGTTTCTTCAAATTTTTTTTTTCCTTCATGTTTTTGCTTATTTTCATTTTCCATAATAACCATGTATTACTTGCATGACTAGAAAATACATATATTATATTTTTTCAGATCTATTTTAACAAGCCAGAAGAAAACAGAATAACATTTTCACCCATCTGTGTAAAGGAAAGAAATTCTGACTAAAGAAATGAAACATCTCATTGGAGACAAGGTGGAGGGGGTCGAGTACGTAGAAAGACAACATTAAACCTCTTTCGTAACCATATACATGATAAAATACAAAAAGAGTGACATCCTTGGGAAAATGTGTAATAAATGTAAATAAAGAGCCAGCTCCCCATGTAAATGATCTATTGCTATAAAATATAAAAGATCAGTATCCAGCCAATTGAATAAGGGATCGATAATAATAAGAAGAAAATGTAACTGATACACCAGAGAATTCACATAACTAGTCATTTGAAAATGCAAAGCTCCTTCACTGGAGATTAAAGAAATAAACCCTAAATAATACAAAAGCATCATATACCGCTGGGAATCCCGCTGAGAGAAACAAAATGATAAGACCCTGTCTGGGAAGAAATTGAGGGGGAAAAAATTTCCTTTCACACGGCTGCTGTGGCCTGCCATGATCTGTTTCTGTCTGGCAAGCGTTCTAACAGCGTTTTTTTTGTCTTACTGAGGGACAAGGATACATACTTTTTTGTATCACATGAGGAAAACATGTTCCAAGGCAGTGTTTCCCAAGTAGTAATATTCCTGGAACCCTGCCAAAGGATGTCACTAGATATGACATGGAAAACGTTCTGACCACAAATAAGTGTGTTTTTAGACTGCAGGATTTGTCAGTGCCTTTGCAAGTGCGCCCTGGGAATCTCCTGAGTATGTGGTCTGGACTCATTGAATTTGACCTCAGAATCTCTTTTTGTGATAATGTTAGTAACATCTCACAGAGCACTAAGCTATTGGAAATCACACTGAGATTACGAGAAGAACTTTGTGTAAGAAAGTTATTTGTAAAAGTGAAAAATGGGACAATCTGAGTGTCCCCCAGCCTAGGAAAGGTTACCCCATCAGCTGTATTCAGTAAGACTCCTTTGAGGGTAGGCTCCTCTCGTCTGCCAGTTGGATAAGCAGGCTTTTTGGACTTCGCATTGAAGCCGCTGCATGAAGAGCTGAACAGGCGTGAGCCCTGTGGCCCGAGACCCGTTTCCTTGGTTGCCATCACTCAGAGGGTCCCCGTTTAATTGAGAGAACCAGCAGGACTGCTTTATCACGTAGCCCAGAGATGTTATCTAAAGTCACATGCCCCGCTGAAGTCAAGCTGGGAAGCATACTTAGCACTCAATGTTTGTGTATCTTTATTAATCTTTAGAAACGGGAAAGGACCAGAGCCTGGTGCCCCACTGATGGCATCAGCTCGACTAACTGACCCCCGATTAGATCTCAGCGTGAGTTAGGATTGGAAATGTGTCCTCTCTAAGCTCATTCATGTCATAGTCCATCTCCTTGTCTGCTGGTCTGTTGGCCTTCTCGCAAGCATTCCTCTTTGAAAATTTCCAATCTCCTCCCAGCCAAATGGAGGGGAACAGGGCCTCACCCCACTTCGGTCACATTGAGGGCAGAAGGTTGAACCAAAGAAATGTAAGTATAAAATGAAACATCGAACACTATGTAGACACCAATGGGTAGGACCCATGCGCAAGGGCCATGGTTAGTGCAAGCCCGGGGACCCTGCAGGAAGACAGAGAGGGTCGGAACTCATGGATGTGAATATGGTTTCTTCCACCCCACCCCCACCCCACCCATCACTCCCATCCCTCCCTCAGCCCATCTTCCCGATTTCCCACAACATTTGACACACACACACAGACACACAGACACAAACACACACACACGGAGTTTATCTGTCTTCTCAGTTAGCCTGATCCTTGTGATTTAGGAAGCAAGAGAAATGTACTAAAGTGGTCACTCGCCAAAAAGAACCCATGTGTTCCTGGTGACCTTCAAATGACCTTGGCCATAGGAAGATCTCTCGGGACGGAGAATGGAATAGCCTTTGGCCATCACTCTTCAAGCCAAAAACACACCTTTTAATCCTTTGTTCGATTGATTCCTTGGTCCAACATGTCTGTGCAAAGCCCCTACAGAGCACAAGGCCCCAGGATATGATAAGGATGGTCCCCTCCACTGCCTCACAAAGCTCACAGTCTAGGACCTGGATAATCTCAAACATCGATGTCTAACAAAAATGAAACTCCATAGCAGTGTGCGTTTAGAACTAGATGGTAAGCAAGACCAATGATGTGTATTTCCAGATTTCCAAAGCCAGCCGAAGGGCTCGTCTCATCAGCCCTGGACACTCAACCCTCTCTGGCGGTTTCCCAGCCTCAAGGGTCAAGCGTTTGCCGCGCCAGCGTGGTGGCTGCCTGTGGGGGCCGTCCTCCATGTCTGGTCACAGCGGAGGTTTGTAAGTTTATCACATTAACTGTGCCTGATCCCTTGAATCCAAATTACAGGCCAAAGCCACAAAATTGTCTCCCAATCAGAGGCCTCTTGCTGAACGCCCCCACAAACACCAATTCCCCTTAATCAGGGCTGAGGGGATGGGCTAACACTGTGCCATGGGGAGCACACTCATTTTTCCGATGTTGCAATGTTCCCCGGCAGTCTCCCTCTAATTTTTCTGTTCATATTCTTTTGAGGAGGTTTTGCGCATTGCGAGTCAGAGTCCTATGGCAAACAGAACAAAAGCAGCAGCAACAACAAAGCACCCGAGCTGAAAGCGCTGGGGTCTGCCAGCTGAGCCTCCTTCTCCCAGGGTCCCCCCGTGAGTCTGGCTTTCCTGCAGCCCTTGTGATTTGGGAAGGGGCACCTTATCAGGAAGAACTTGAAGGCCAGGAGTCTTGGAGTGTTCATGGATTGCAAGGAGCTGCCTTTGCAGACAGACCCCACCACCGCCCGCCCCCCAACGTCCCGGCATCCCAGCTGTGAGTCAGAACTATGAGCAAGTTTTCCGAACTCCAAACGCTTCCAAAGAGAAGTCTTCCCCGGGATCCCTCCCTTCCATGAGTTCCTGGGAAGGCCGGAATGGTGGTGGGAAATGACAAAGTGGTCAGTCTATACGAAACAGCTCTTCCATACTTGTAAAACAACGTGTGTGGCACCAGTAGAGTGAAAAGCTGGTGTGTACAGCCGAGCGCAGAGCAGGCTTTGTGAAGAGTGTGGATGAGATGGCATTTGGGTCTCGCATTGAAGGCCAAGGCATGATGCACTTAAGGGAAGGGGGCTCTATTGCAAAGGGGGGCAGAAATCGGGGAGGGGGGGTGGGTGTGAAGGTATGAGAAGGAGTTTTCCAGGAAGGAGTGAGAGATAAGGGAGGAGAAGTCAACTTGGGCAAAGGGGGTCTTGGAACATTAGGCAAGTGGTTTCAGAAGGTCTTCAGAGAGCCTCAGGGAGCCACTGAGGGTCCCTGAGCATGGAGTGGCATCATGAGATAGAAACCTCAGGTTCCTCGGGTGTAGCAGGCAAGGTGGGTGGGAAAGGATATCAGCTGCAGACAGAGCAGTGTACTAGCCCTAACTTCAAGCCAGGTGATGATTATAACAACAGTTGCAAATGAGCTCAGTCCTGGGGTCTGCCTCATCCTAGTTTAGGTTGCAAGAAAAAACCCCAGCATCGGTTGACTTCAGCAGCAAAGGAAAACCAGATGGAGAGAGCAGGCAGGACCAAAGGAGGTAAGGCAGCACAAAACACAGCCAAATCGTGCCCCAGATTGTGCCCCACGCCCCCACGCAGGCCCTGCGGCACAGCTGCTGTGGTCCCGACTCTGTCACTGGACCCTGTGACCTCAGCTCTTGCTGGCCCTGAACCTAGATGCCCTGTCAGTGCTGCACCAGAAGGAATTTTCTCCCTTCTCTCATTCTGTGCAAGACTGGCTCCCAATTCAAAATCCCGGGTAAGGAAAAAAAAAGAAAAAAAAAGATGAAATGTATAAATGATACTATTTAAAATGGCATCAAACATCAAATAGTTAGGAAAAACATCTAATGAAAGATGTAAGATACACACACACTCTCATGTACACACGCCATGAAATTAAACACCTAAATAATGAGAGGGTCGTATCCTCTTCATGGATGGGTAACTTAATTGACTTGGTTTGTAAAGATGTCAATTCTCTCCAGATTGATCTATAGGTTCAGGGTAATCCTAGTCCCAACCCCAGAATCGTGTGTGTGTGTGTGTGTGTGTGTGTGTGTGTGTGTGTGTGACTTGTGACATGAATGTGGAAATGCAAAGACCAGGAGTAGCCATGGCCTTCATAAAGAATAAAACATGGACTACCAGATATCAAGAGCCAGTGTAGGGCTACAATCATTAGGACAGTGTGACATGGGTCAAGGACCGAGACATAGGCCCATGGAACTGGGCAGCAATTTCATACACAGGCTCACACCTGCATGTCTACCTGATTTAGGACTAAGGACTGTTGTTGTGCTGTAAGCCAGGACAGGCCTTTCTGTAAGTGTTTTTTTGGGGGTGTTTTTTTAAAAGAAATTTTATTGGGGAACAGTGTGTTTTGCAGGACCCATCAGCTCCAAGTCAAGTAGTTGTTTCAATCTAGTTGTGGAGGGCACATCTCAATGGCCCATATGGGAATCAAACCAGCAACCCTGGCAATACGAGCCTGCGCTCTAACCACCTGAGCTACCCGGCAGCCCCTGTAAGTGGCTTGACTGGATAGCCATACGGGAAAAAAAGCCTCAGCCTCACCTCAGACCAGACGCAATCCAGTTCCAGGTGGCTGGCGAGCCTGGGCGTGGACTGAACAATGGCGCCCACCTCCGGCTCCCCCACCGTGTCCACCGCTCTCTCCACTTTTCTGCCTGTGTTTCCTCGGCCTGGAAGTCCCACCAGGTTCCACGGTCCCCCAGCATGGCTTCTAGTGACCCGGCCTGTCATATCCATTAATGTCTGGAGCGCTCCCCACTACGTGGGTCTCAGATTGGTCTGTGTGGCCAACAGCGTGTGGCAGACTGGTGGCATGCCACTTTCATGATAAGGTTATGGAAGACTGCAGTCTCTGCCTTGTGCTGGTTCTCCCTCTTCTCTCTCTCTCTCTCTCTCTCTCTCTCTCTCTCTCTCTCTCTCTCTCTCTCTCTCCCTCTCTGCCAGTGGCCATGTATGTGAGCGCCAAGGAGCTGAGGCAGATTCCCCAGCCTTGGGACAAGGCTGCTGACAACTTACTGTGACATCATGAGGGACCCGGCCAGGCCACCTGACCTGCTTTTCCCACATTCCTGATCTCCCAGATAAACGCTGGGTGCTTGATGTTGCCGATTACTGGACTGCTGGTCAGGCAGCGGCAGTTCACTAATACGCCTGTAAACATCCTCAGCCCGACTTTCGGGGTCTCTTCCTCCCTGCTCCGCAGCTTTCGGCCACCGCCATTACGGGACTTAGCGCTCGTGGTCTTGTCCGCTTGTCCTGCTGGGACGCATGCTCCTCGGAGCAGGGATGGTGCCAGCTCCAGGCAGAAGCCGCTGGAGCTGGAGACACAGGCAGATAGCAGGCTGGCTTAGTCCTCCCTGATCTTATGGGGGCTGATCTCGTCCAACCCCTCCTTTACTAAAGGGGAGACAGGTTCCCAGCTGGGTGGGGGACACTGGATGGGTGGGGCAGACTGGGTTCCTAAACCAGCCGAGGTGTAAGAGTCTCTTTAGCTCTCTGGGCAGCTCATGGCTGGGGTGGAGCAGACACATCGGAGGGCCAGCCCGGCCAACACAGGCCCCACACCCCCCTGCAGAGGCTGTGCGTGGTGAGCACCCTACTCCCTGGGGCCTCCAGGCCCATGAGGGAGACTTGGGAGACCGAAAGGCAAGAGCCTGGAGGCATGTCTAAGATGATTTGCTCTTTTTACAGGCTGAACCCCCTGGGTTACTTCTGGGATGCTAATGGTGCAGGTTTATGCAGTGAAAGTCAGAGTGATGCACACCAGGTACCTGTGCCAGGGTCTCTAGGAACGCCCCACGCTCAGCCCAATTTGCACATGGTGCTGACCTACACAGGCTAATTAGGACAATGTCCATCTTGTCAAGTTTCTTAACATCACAGCCCAAAACGCATCATTGCTTATGGTTCCAGACACAACCTCCCTGTGGAAGGAACAGGACAAAAGATGAAAGAAGCAGAGAACAGGAGAAGGGAAGAAGGGCAGGGCAGGCGGGGCGCAGCGGCTGAGAAGCCCTCTTTGAAAGTGTCCAGATCTGTTCTGGGTCTCCGGGGTCCCAGAGAGCTACCCCCCAACAGCGCTCCCGCTCCCAATATTTCCCTCAGCTGGACTATCTGCTAAGGATGAGCCCTGCTGTGCAAGACAAACAAACGCAGGCATCCACACACAAAAGTGCACAGCTCTGAGCACGGGAACAACCGGATGCCTGGATGGATGAAATGTGCTCAGCGTCTACAGTGGAATATTACTCAGCCCTAAAAAGGAACGAAGTTCTGATACACACCACAAACCAGAGATGAGCCTTGAAAACATTCTGCTAAATGAAAGGAGTCAGACTCAAAAGACCCATAGTGTAGCACTGCACTTCAATGAAGTACCCCAAATTGGTAAATCCATAGAGACAGAAAGTAGATAGTGGTTTCCTGGGGCTGGGAGGAAAACGGGGTGACTGCCAATGGGCACAATATTTCTTTGGGGGATGATGCAAATGTTCTAAAATTAGATTGTGGTGATGGCTGCACAAGTCTGAGTGTACTGAAAACCACTGACTTAGACACGTTAAATGGATGAACTTTATGCTGTGTAAATTATATCCCAATACAGCCGTTTCTTTAAAGATGACCCCTGCAATTTCTAGGTGCTTCGTAACTCGCCTTTGTCCCTGGGGTTTAGAGTGAGATACAGCCGGACACATTCCAGCTCTGCCACAGACACATGACCCCATGGGCTTTGGTCTTCCGTCTGTGAAGTGGGGATACAGTGACTGCCCTCGGAGGCTGCTGGGAAGAGGAGTTAGAGATAATCTGTGGTGATGCCATGCAGCTGGGGAAGCTCAGTAAGCAACCATCACGTTACTGCTGTCATCAGCATGTCATGGCTACTCTTTGCCCAGGAGCAGCCTGGGTGGACAGAGAGGCTGCTTCCCAGAGTGGGCACCTAACTTTCCTGGCTCGAACTGCCTCCCTCACCTGCCCGCCCCCTGGCCTTTTGACCCCCCCAATCTCTCCCTCTCCACCCCTGCATGGCAGTCACACCTGCCTCACTACCATCTTTATCTTCCATCTCTGCTTCCCAAACAGCCTCTTTCTATCACCCTGAAACTTGCAGGGGAATTCGCGGGTGGGTGGATTCTGAACGTGGCCTCGTGAGCCAGTAACCAAGGGTAGAGGGAAGCGGTGGATGAGGGCCGGAAGGCCTCGCAGGTCTCCCTCTGGAAAAGCCCATTTTCATCTTCCCAAGAGCTGCTCTGAGCGCCACCCCAGCGCCCCACCCGGCCCTCCGCCCTCCGTGACCGGCAGTGGCTTCCTTCTTGCATCTGTAATTCTGACCTAGGAAGCTACAAAGGGGATTCTGAGACCTATTATTGCTCAATAACTAAAAAATCACAGAGGGGGCCGGCCGAGTGGCGTGGTGGCTTGGGTCGCCAGCGGCCCCGGTTCAGATCCCACATGTGAGGGCCAGTGACACTGCCCTCTTAAAAAAAAAAAAATCACAGAGGGTACATACATTCACCCAGGACAAGACACAACGAAAGGAAAACCTCAGACATTTTCTCCTTTGGCTGGAAATATATCAACTCGGCATAACAACGATGCTTATTTCATGTTGATCTCATTGGCAGTTACACAGGCCTTTGATTAAAACAAAATAAAAAAGTGGAGGGATGAGTTGGTTGTGACTTAATGAAGTCACAGTTTCAGAGTGTGGGATTTATAGTGGGTCTTGGCTAACAACGGCAGGACTCGCTCTTGACGGACTTACACACGCCAACTCGTTTAAGACTCTGTGAGGTCAATACTATCATTATCTCCATTTTGCAGGTGGACAAACTGAGGCTGAGAGAGGTGAAGGCCATACAAATAGGAGGTGGCAGTCCTGGGACTAGAGTCTGTTGGTTCCAGACTCCCCACCACTGTGGTTTAATGCTGGAGAAAAACTTCGAAATTGCTCAGAGCCCCTTCGCTTGTTAGTGCTGTCCACCCCCTAACCACCGTGGTCTTTGCCTGTTCAGTTTCTACCTTTCCTCCTTGTGTGGTGAAGTCTGTCTATTTACCCCTCCTGAGAATTCTGCTGGCAGTCGCACTGCTCATGGCTTCCATCTACCTCTGGAAAGGAGTGAATAACACAGAGGTCGGGCTTGACTGCAGAAGGCATCTGCCAATTTGTCCAGGAATTCTCTTTTTTTTTTTTTTAAATTGTTTTTTCTATGCAGTATTTCTCAGACCTCCAGTGGAAAACCCCTGGAGGACAGAGACCATAACTCAGTCACATTTGGGCCCTGCCCCTGTGTCCCTAAACCGGCCTGACTCAAGCCAAGCCCTTAGCAAATAAAAGGATTTGATTGCCTGCCTATTTAAGGTGCTACAAAGCATGTCCCATCATTCTCTCTCCCTACCTCTAGCAGATTGAGTGGTGCCCCTTCAAAAAAACATATGTCCACCTCCTAAGCACCAGAGCTTGTGAATACGACCTTATTTGGAAATAGGGTCTTAGCAGATGTAACCAAGTTAAGGATCTTGAGATAAAGTCACGTGGGATTAGCCAGGTAGACCCTACATCCAATGACCAGTTCCACTCTAACAAACAGAAGAAAAAACACACAGAGGAGGCAGACTGGGGGGATGCGGCCACAAGCCAAGGGATGTGGTCCCCAGAAGCTGGGAGAGGCAGGAAGGACCCTCCCTGAGAGCCTTTGGTGAAAGCACAGCCCTGCTGACACCCTGATTTTGCACTCCGGCTTCCAGACTGTGAGAGAACAAGTGTCTGTCATGTTTTTTTTAATAAAGATTTTATTGGGGGAATTGGGGGAGGGGAACAGCGTTGGGGAATCGGGGAAGAGGAACAGACAAGTTGCTGTCTTTTTGTTCTTCAGTCTAGTTGTGGAGGACGTTGCTTCACTGGCCCATGTTGGTATCGTCATTGCGCTCTTCCCGGATGAGGCAGATCGGCCTCCGGCCTCTGGATGGTCGCTCACCGCAGCTATTGGCAGCTCACACTGGCTGCTGGCCACTCACTGTAGCCTATGGCAGCCCACTGCAGCAGGGGCTGCAGCCTACACTGTCACCGGGGCTCACACAGCCCAGCTCCAGGTGGAGCTGTTGTTCACCATCTTAGCTGTAGAGGGCAGTGTCCCTGGCCCTCATATGTGGGATCCGAACCGGGGCCGCTGGCATCCCCAAACCAGCTCTTAACCAATGCGCCACTCGGCCGGCCCCCAATGTCTGTCATTTTAAGCCCCAGTTTGTGGTCCTTTGTGACAGCCGCTTTGGGACCTGCCAGGGACAAAGAAGGGTTGAGACTTCTGCTGAAGGATGACCACTCGGCTCACCCCTACCCACAGAGCTCACGGGATGTGCGCCTGCTGACCCAGCTGCCCACACTAATATTATGTTTTGCTTGAAAGCATTCCATCTGGTGCTTACAGCTTTGTTTTTGGGTTAGAAGGTGACTAGGTAACTCAAGTCCAAAGGGGCAAAGAACAGTGGATGCCCAGAGTCCTATGGGCACAGACAACGCCCTTCCAGGCTGGTGTGTCCAGGAGCCTCTCTCCCCAAGAGGCTCCAACTGTACCTAATATTCAAATCAGCTTCCTGTCCCCTCCACTCCCCTCACTGCAGTGGGACCCTGAGTGCGGGCTGTATCAGGGCAGCCGTATTTGGGCCTCAGCCTCATGGCTTCTAGACAGTTATGTCACTTTGCTTCCAGCCATATTACCGGCCCACACCTTTGGCCAATTTCACCTGTGTTTGCCTCCCCTCTTCCATTTTGTGATAGGGTGACAGGCACCGGGCCCCATCCACGCAGAGACCTGGGCGGTGCCTTGGGCTCTCTGTCCTCTTTCACCAGCAGAAACCCTCCCTTGTACATCAGTCCCTCATGCTTACATTGACATTATGCCCTTAAATAACGTGCTTCCTTTTTTAATCGGTTTTTTTATTCCTTTTTAAACTTTTAAAACATTTATTTGTAAATACATTCAAGGATTTAATTCTCACGTCCAGACAGCTCAGGATGAAGTCAGCAAATAAAAATGAGTTTATAGACTATAAAGCCATTTTTTAAATTCTTTCTGAATATAAATCGAAATGTTTAATTCCACACCCAGTGTGCATCATTCGGCACAAGGCAAGTATGTGAATGAACATACTTAGCAGGCTTTGATACATGCCAGGCCCTCTGCTAAGGGCTTCACACCTATTGCCTTAATTACTCTTCTCCGTGGTCTTGGGAGGGGCATGCTCATGCCCCATTTTACAGATAAGGACAGAAATTTGCCCAAGGCTACACAGCCACTGGCAGATGTAGGTTTGTGTGTGACCATCTTGTGCAGTTTCACAAATATGGTTGTAAACTTCCTGGCATCTTGAAAAAGAAGTGGCTTGCTTTTGCATGCCTTCTTGAAAAAGCAGATTATTATCCCGATCAGCTTGGAAGGCCCCTGGAATCATTCTGACAGTACCCGTGACATGGAGGGAGGTGCAACCTAACCAACGGTTCAGGATGTGGGTCTGATAGTCAGGTCATCACGGTTGCCAACGCCATGAACCTGGACAAGGCACACCTCAGTTTCCTCACTCGTTAAGTGTGTGGGGGTAGGGGGGGAAGACTAAGTGCACAGTGACAGGCGTTCTGGGGGAGGGGGGACAACACCTTGCAGAAGCAAGATGAGGATGGGGACATTAACGAAGGCTTTTTCAAAGGGCCATGCTTCCCTTAGGCTGCGGAGACGGCAGGATGGTCGGCATGGTCAGGCTAGCGGAGTGTTTCCTACTCCTACCTGCATTCCTGCCTCCAGGTTACTGAGGGGCATACTCTGTCCAAGCCGCAATTCCTAGAGGTGACAGAGTCAGAGGGTCTTCAGACTTCCTCTGACCCAGCCAAGCCTGGGGTTCACAGGGGCCCCATGAGGCAGTCGGTGTCCTGTTGTTTAAGGTCAGCTGCTCAGGATACAGCGATGCACTCAATTCTTTATCTTGAACTGACCCTCTGAGAAAAGACCCTTCAAGACTTTTTAAAAAATAGTTATAGACAGCTTACAAATGTTTTCCTGTGTGCTAAGTACTTCCCTGATTCTGCTCCCTGAGCCGCCAATGGACTGAGCCACCCGCTGATTTTAAACAATAAAGAAAACGGCCGGAGGGCTGGCCGAGTGGCGTGGTGGTTAAGTGCTGGCTTGAGAAGCCAGAGGCCCCGGTTCGGGTCCCACATATGAGGGCCAGTGACACTATCCTCAAAAATAAATAAATAAATAAAATTGAGAAAAAAAAAAAAAAGAAAAAAAGAAAACGGCCGGACAGCTGCAGCTCCTCTTCTGCGCTACGTCACTGTTGGGAAGTCATACTGGTCACCGGTCCGGTTCGGTCACGTTCCTCAGATGGACAGTGAACCCTATTACGGATCGCAATGGGGCCTGGGCACCCTTTCTACCTGTCGTTACGAAGAATGAAGACGCCATTACACCACGAGCACAACTCCCCTCATTACGTAGAAAACAAACAAACAAAACCCTATGTGTACATCGGGAGTGGACCGGTAAGGTACCGTGGCTGGACCTTGCGTCTGCGCCCCGCACCGGGGAGGCCGGCACGCGCTCCGGGGCCGCGACTGCGCGCCTTCTCCAAGCCTTACGGTAAGCGCGGAGCGCGGCGCAACCACGTGGCGGCAGAACCGAAGCCGGGCGGGAATGCGCGGAATGCGCGGCCCGGCCCCGCGCCGCTCCGGAGCCAAGGCCCGGGTTCCCGCAGCGCGCGCTCTCGCTGCCCTCCCCCGCCAACCCGGCCGCACCCCAGCCCCTGGCCCCAGTGCCCAGGAAGGTCGGCGGGAGCCTGTCGAGTCCCGCACGGACGCCCTAGCGAGACGTGCCCATCCGAGCCCTCGGATCCCACGCGCCCGTAACTCCCCAATGGGCCCAAACCTCTGCCCGGCCCCCGGCCCCGACAGCTTGAGGCCGAGGGACCCCAGGGCAGACGGGGGTACAGCGAGTTAGGTATGCTACCCTTCGCCTCGCACCTGAAAAAAAATGTCTCCCCGTCCTTCCTGGCAAGTGTCCGAGCCCCCAAACTAGGACGATCTCCATAATCAAGGACCCTCCCCCCAGCCGTCCTTCCATCCGCCACCAGGGCTACGGTGAATGATAGGAACCCGGGCGTTTCAAGGGCAGAACGAAACGGAGTGGAAGGCACGAGGGTGCCGGGTCCTCCCTGTAGACGTTCTCCGAAAAAGGGTGGGGATGGGGGCAGAGTGACAGGTCCTAGAGGAGAGGGAAGGGGCCTCACGTCCTTCCCAAGAGAGAGAGAGAGAGAGTGTGTGTGTGTGTGTGAGATGTGTGTGTGTGTGTGTGTGTGTGTCTGTGTGTGTCTGTGTTGGGGGGATGGGGCGCCAGTCGCCGAGGGTCTGAGAGCTGGTCCTCCCGGAAGCTCCCGCTCCAACCAGCCACATGTTTCCTAGGCCACGCGAGTCTCCCCCGGGAGCCCTGCGCCCTGGTTCGGAGCGGGGGTCTGCCCAGCCTCGGGTGAGCCGCGGCCCTGCTTGGGCACGGAAGACGCGGGAAGGACATGGCCTCCGAGGTCACTAAACCCACTTCCCGCCGATCTGCCTCAGTCGGAGGTGGCTATCGTCCCAATCTGGGCACCCACTCCGCGACACTTGGGTCAGCGAGCGCCCGGAGACCTGAGCCAAGAGGCCAAGAAATTGGACTTGGGGTTTCATGTTGCTCAAGGCACCAAGCGATGCGTTTTGTGGGGCGGAGGTCAAGGAGTTAGAATCTTCTTTCGCCCCGCAAAGTGCACCTTTTCCCTCGGGATCCCTGAGGCAGGAGGAGCCAGCCCCCCGCACACACACCTGTTGGGGTTTACTTGTTAACTCCCGCGCACACCTCGCCGGAGTTCCGCGCTGGGGGAGGGGCGTCCCGACCCTGCAGATTACGGAACCGACTGCTGGGCTCGGGGGAGAGGGAAGTCGTCTGTGTGTGGCTGAAAGGAAAGGGTCAGGGGCAGACACGCACCTCCACGGCGTGGGGCGGTGGGAGGGCGGCTGCCTCTGTGCCCAGCTGCGAGTGGGGGCGGGGGGGTCCAGGGCCGGAGGCCGCAGCTTCTGGGCGCCAGGGAGCAGCACCACGCGGCGGGGGAGGGGCTAGCGCAGCACGTGGGCCTCCATGCGCGCCCCCAAAGCGAGCAGTGTGGGGGAGGGGAGCCCGAGCGCCCCCGGAACCCCGTGGCCCTCATTCGGAAGCGTTTTCCAGGGCGACTTAAGGGCTTAACAGCGGAAAAGTCGCGGGGCGGGAGCCAAATCCTTTTAAGTCACCGGCAGGTATGCGGCTGCAGGTGACCCCACCTGGGTGCGCCCGCTCGCCCCCCGCGCCGCTCCTCTCTGGGGAAGGAGGGAGGCCGACACCCGTGGGAGGCCGCAGTGGGCCCCGCGCCCCGTCCTCGGAGCCCCCCGCGGGGCGGCGCGCCGGGTCCTGAATGAGCGCGCGGCCTCCCCCGCCGTGAATGGAGGTTCCCACAGCCGGGGACGGTGGCGGACGCGCCGGCTCGGAACCTGCCCCCTCGGGGCCGACGGCCCTCCCCGTGGGGGGCCCGGGGCCGAGGAAAGCAGGAAGGGGATTCAGTCACTTTCGGATTTCCTTTCCAACCAACGTGGTTTCCCTCCCGATCGGGGCTGCTGGCCCTTTGTCTCTAAATAGTCACCAAGAAATAAGCGCAGAGCACTTTAAATGAGCCCAGAATTCGGAGCTCCTGCTTCGTGGTGGGTTTTTTTTTTTTTTCAAGCAGTGTAAAATTAAAACTGCAACATAAAAAGTTTTCCAAAGTTTTCTCTTTGAAAAAATAAAATTAAATTAAAATCAAAACGCATCCTCTGCTCTCCTAGAAACAGCATTCCCCAAGGGCCGAGGGCTGTTGGCCCCTTCGCAGGCTCCGGGGGGAAAAAGAGCTGGGATCCCGGTTGGGGGCTGGGCAGCCGGCGCTCCCCGCGGGGCCCCCGGTTCCAGCGCCTCCCCCGCGGGTTCCTGGACGGCGCTTTACGCTCGCTGGCCGGGCTTGCACTTTTGCGCCCGTCCCTGAGCCGGGAGATCAACGGAGTTCCTCGTTGAGTTCTGCCCGGCCCGCCTAGTAACAGCGCCGCGCCCCCATTGGCTCATGCTAATCCCAGCTCCCCGGCCTCTCTCCGGGCTTGGGGGGGCTCCCGCCCGGACCCGGAGCCCGTTTTGCCGGAGAGCGCGAGCCTCTCTGCGCCCCGCCGCCGCTCGCGGTCGCCCCCCCGTCTCAGCGCGGCGGGGGCGCGCGCGGGGCTCGGGCCCCGCAGCCCCCGGGACGGGCGCGCCGGGTGGCAGCGCGAAGCCCCATAAATCACCGGGGCGGCCGCCGGGTCGGGATTTTATGAATGAAAAGCAGCTCGGCGGCCCTCGTGCGCGGGCTGAGGCTGCGCGGCCCCGGCGTGCGCGGGGCCGAGGCGAGCGGCGGGGCCCGGGAGGGGGCCGCCCGGGGCGATCGCCCTCCGGGTCTGCAGTGGTAGGGACCCCGCTTCCCGGCGGGGAAGGGGGCGCGGGAAGAGTCGGCCCTGGAAGTGGGGGCGCCCTGCCTTGGTGTGTGCGCCCTTGAGAAGGGGAAGGGTCTGCTTTGTCCGTTTTCTTTGAGCCTGTACTGTTAGGGGATAACGGTGATTTGATGACACTAAACTGTATGCAGAGGGAAGTACATGAACAAATTTCTTAATCTAAGGAAGGTGGTGTCAAAACTAAAAAATGCTAAGGTAGGGGAAAAGGTCCTTTTATTTAAAAAAAAAAGCACTGAAAAGACAATCTAATAATAAAACAATTTATGTTATTTTACATGTCTCTTAACTTTGCAATAATATTGGGGACCCTGTCGTGTAACCACGAACATATACAGAGTTTGTTAAAAATCATCAGATCAATTCACCTATTTCTTTAACTTAAAATTGTTTTAATTTTGTCACCCCTGCCATCCCCATCGGGCTCACGAATGCGGCCCCAGGGCAGATTCTTAAGGTGAAGAGATGTCCGCACCTCCAACAGAACCAATTAGGAAGCTTCCGGTGGTCTCGCCCCTGGCAGAGCGGCGACCAACAACTTCCAGCGATTTAATTCACTTTTTAATTTTAAAATAGACAGGAGACAGAGACCGCTGCTTTGCTGCCTTCCATTCAGTGTTTTTCTGGTAGTGAAATTGCCGGGAGGGGCCGGTTGGGATTCGGGGACCCCCACAGGATGCATTGGCCAAGGTAGGAAGACAGCCTGCAGACCCCCCAGGCGAGGAGGACAGGATGAGGGAAATGCCGGCCACCATCTTGGGCTGCTGCTGGAATTTTCGGGCATTTATTTTATTTTTTGAGCGAGCACATGCTAGGCTGAAACCTCGCAAACGTTTAGGGTCCCCCCCCTGGGCATTTGCACCGACCCCCCTGGGCGCCGGAATGAAGCCTCCAGCAGGGCTGTGGGCTCTGCCCCGCGTCCCTGAATGTTAAATGGTTCCTGCGATTTCATTAACACGTGTTAATGAAAATGAAAGAAGATGTAGACGCTGAGATTCCCTGGCCGCCTCTCCGCCCGTGGGTGCCCTCGTGGCGTTCTCGGAAATGCGCCCATTCTCCCGGCTCGGATATAGGGTGTCGCCAAGCCCCGGGGTGCCCCCTCCATGCGGTCTCCCCACGGCTGCGTGTGGCCCGCCCGCCCTCCTAGCTGTGCCCCTCTGCAGAGCCACCTCCACCCACCCCCCCAAATCCCGGGGGACCCACTCCGGTAGAACAGGCCCCCCCTGCACCCCTCTTCCCCGGCGGGGAGAAAGGCTGCCACGGGGTGATTTGCATTTCTATGAAAACTGGGCTTCGGGGGCAACTGCGCCGCGGGGCTCGGCCCCTCACCGCTCCCCGGCGCTCGGCGCCCGCGCCCCCTCCCCCTGAGCCCGCCCCCGCCCCCCTCCCATTCTCTGCCCGGCTTTGATCTCTGCTGAACAACAGTAACGTCACACGGACTACAGGGGAGTTTTGTTGGAAGTTGCAAAGTCCTGGAGCCTCCAGAGGGCTGTCGGCGCTGCAGCAGCGAGCAGCAGCAGAGCTCGTGGGAGCGCAAGGGCCAGCGCCGCGCGCGGACCGAGCCCGAGCCCCGCCAGCCGCAGGCCGCCTAGCAGAGCCCCAGCCATGGCACACCAGCTCCTGTGCTGCGAGGTGGAGACCATCCGCCGGGCGTACCCCGATGCCAACCTCCTTAACGACCGGGTGCTGCGCGCCATGCTCAAGGCGGAGGAGACCTGCGCGCCCTCCGTGTCCTACTTCAAGTGTGTGCAGAAGGAGGTCCTGCCGTCCATGCGGAAGATCGTGGCCACCTGGATGCTGGAGGTGCGGGGCTCCGGGCGGCTCTCTTAAGACTTTCCTGCAACTTGTTACCTCAACTCCTATTTCTTTGCGGCGCATCTCGCCCCCTTTTCTCCCACCCTAATTTTGAAGTTTGCCGGGAGTACAGCTAGGAATCGTATTTTCAAAATATATAGATACTGTGGGTATTTTTTTTTTTTTTGGACAAGGACAGAGTGGGGGCATTAGAAATTCCTTTTCCTGGTGGGGAGGGAGGGGGTTCCTGCGGGGAAAGGCAGTGCCAGACGCACCCTAATTGGCTCGAGGGTGCGGGCTGGCCGGTTGGGCGCCCTTTTTGGCCCCCGCCTGCGCCCGAGCCCGCTGCGCCTCTCCCGGCCGCCGAGCCGCCAGCTCCAGAGGGAGGGGGCATATATTTGATTTTTAAATGAATATCCATGGACACGTATGCAAGGGCCGCTCGTGCCAGTATTATGCGCCATCTTTGTTCTTTTATTGCAAAGCAAAAGTGTTTATTAATAATTGGGGACAGGGTGGGGGCGGGGAGCGCCCGGCGGGGCGCTGGGGCCGCGGGAAGGGGCTGCGCGGACGCCGGGAACCGGCGGGAGGGGCGCGGGGGACGAGCGCAGGCAGTTTGGGGGGGAACCCTCTCGGGAAGTGGGGGCCCTTTGTTCAAGCGATGAGTCCCGGGGCTCCCTGCACCGCCAGCCTGGGCCGGAGAGCACGCCGGGCTGCAAGGTCGCGTGGCCCCTAAGATGCTGGGAATTGACCCTCGTCTGCAGGGACCTCGGCTCGGGGGACCCTGTCTGGAGCGAGCCGGGGGCTAGAGTTACATTTTCGGACTTTCAGTGGGCGCCTGGGGGGCCCGCAAGTATTTTTAAATAATTTTTTTAAAGTGCGGCTTGGTGCCCTTGCGAGAGGGAAACGGCGCCCGCGCCCAGGGGGAAGGGGGGGCCCCTGGGTTTGAATTCCTGGGGCTCTCCACGGAGCCTGCCAGGGGCTCCCGACCCCCGGCCTGGGTGAAGGGCCGCCCGAGGCTCGTTTTCAGGGTTTTTTCATGTACCCAGTTATTTTTTTTATATTTTTAAATATTTTTTGAAAAGATGACGTCTGGGGAAATGCGGCGCGGCGGCCTGGGACGCCACCTTTGTGTCTCGCGGGCGCTGCGAGCGCGCAGCCCGGCCCCGCGCCCCGCTCCGCGCGCCCTGCGGGGCCGGGGTCCCGGGCCACCCGCCGTGCCAGCCTGGCGGGGCTTCCCTTGCCGTCTCGGGAGGGGCACGAGGGCAGGGCACGCGTCGCGGAGCGGCCGCCACTCCCCGCCGACCCTCCGCGCTCTCGGAGGCCCGAGGCGCGCGCGGGAGGGCGCGGGAGGGCGCGGCGGTCACGGCCCCGGTGCCCCGCAGGTCTGCGAGGAGCAGAAGTGCGAGGAGGAGGTCTTCCCGCTGGCCATGAACTACCTGGACCGCTTCCTGTCCCTGGAGCCGGTGAAGAAGAGCCGCCTGCAGCTGCTGGGGGCCACCTGCATGTTCGTGGCCTCGAAGATGAAGGAGACCATCCCGCTGACGGCCGAGAAGCTCTGCATCTACACCGACAACTCCATCCGGCCCGAGGAGCTGCTGGTACCCGCTGCCGCCCGCGCCCCGCGTCCCGAGGGCCCCGCGGGGGGGGGCAGGGCGCCCCGCGGGGAGGGCAGCGCCGGGGCAGGGCGCCCGGGGGCCTCCCGCGGGCCCGGGGCCCGGAGGGCGGGAGGCCACGCCGCCCGGCCGCCCCCAGGGCCCGGCGGGACCCCCGCCCCACCTCGCCCTGGCGCCGCCCGCCGCAGCGGCGCTGAAAAGTGGGCGGCGCGCGCCCTCTAGCGGCGGAGGCGCGAACAGGGCCACGGCCCGGCGTGCGTCCCATGTGCTGGCCGCCTGTTTTTGTCTCCGCTTGGGAAGCGTTTTCATAATAAGCGGGAGCCGCTTCCATGCTTAGGTCTGACGTCGCATGTTTCCCCCACTCCCCCACATGCTCATCCCTTCTCTCCAGGCCCCTGTTCCACGGGAGCCCCTCCAGGAGCTGCCCCCTGCACCTCTCTTTATGTTTGCTCGCCCCGTTTCCACAGCAAATGGAGCTGCTGCTGGTGAACAAACTCAAGTGGAACTTGGCCGCCATGACCCCGCACGATTTCATTGAACACTTCCTCTCCAAAATGCCAGTGGCAGAGGACAACAAACAGATCATCCGCAAACACGCTCAGACCTTCGTTGCCCTCTGTGCCACAGGTAGGGGGACGGGCCCCCAGCAGAGCCCCTTGCCCTCTGGTCTCCCCATCTGAGCGGATGCTCCCAGGCCCCTCCTGCTCTCAGAATCTCTCTCCTTTCCCTGATCCGTTGAACAGAAGCCTTGGGCTGTTGGTTGGGCTGATGGAGGTGGGCGCTGTCCTCCTGGGGTCCGGAGGCTGGCCTGTCTGTATCCAGTTGCCATGGCTACTGCTCCCCACACCAGGCAGGGGCCAGGCTATGGCCACTCCATGTTAAAAGGGGTTTACCTTGGCCAGCAGGCCTGCCTCTCTTCCCCCCCACCCCCACCGCCGGTCCTTCTCTGTATCCTCGAGGAGCCTGAGCTTTGGGGCCCCTCTCCTGGCCTCACGGGCTGGGCCACCTGCCAGGGGCGCCTACAGGGGTGGGGAGTGCAGGCCGGCAGTGTCTGCACCACGTGCTCTGAGCGGCCAGCTTCAGCTTTGGCCCTTCTGCGGGGGCGGCCACCAGAGCAGCCCAGCTGCCTGAGGCCCCACTAGGGGCGCCTCAGCTGAGCCCTGGGAGGGGCTGTGGAGCAGCCTGCTGCTGTGGTTGGCAGCAGGGGGCAACCCTCCCTCCCGTTGGCACAGCTCTGGATGGTCCCTAGAGGCCTCTCCCTGGCACTGCCCTGGCCCCAGCCCTCGGCAGCCAGCCTTTAAACCCAGTGCAGATACACACACACACACACACACACACACACACACACACAGTGTTGCTCCCCAGCCCTCCCCGACCCTCTTGACCTCGTCCTTCCTCCCCTCTGAGCGCATGAGCTGGGCCCAGCAGACCTGGAGATGCTGACTGGGGGACCCACGCCCTCATCCCACCCAGCTCTGCTGCGAGCTGCCTCTGCCCCTGGTCAGACCTCAGCTGTCACATCTGTTTGGGGCTTACTGGGCAGCCAGAGGGCCACCCTTCGTCAAAGGGGGAAGTTGGTGTTTTCTACCTCCCACCCCCCCTCCCAAAAGGGGTAGAACCCCTGACCTGGCATTTCGTTGCACCCTACGATGTCTGGGGTCTCTGGTGGCTGGTATTTCTGGGTTGGCAAGAGTTGGGAAGACTGCTGGCCTCCCCACCCTCCTCTCAGTCCTTCCAAGTGAGGCGTGGGGGGAAAGATGGAGAAGCCAAGGACATCGTTGGCCTGGATGGATCTGAGAGGTGGGGCCCCCTCCCCAGGCAGTCCAGCTCTGGCTCGTGGGTAGGGGTGGGGAGCCTCCCACCGGCCATCCCCTGGGCCTCCAGGGCCAGCCCAGCAAGCGGGCAGGGAGGCTCTCTGGCTGGGGCGCCTCTGAGGAGAGAGGCCTCTGGAGACTGCCAGGCAGCCTTTTATGGAGCTGAAAGTGATTTGGAAAAACGGGCAACGTGTCCTGGAGATAAAGCAAGGAATGGTTCCTGTACACCCTCCCCCTAGGATAGTCAGGGTGGCCTGGAGCTGCCCCTCTCCCAGGATCCTGGGAAAGCAGGGGGCGTAGCCTGTGTGGGGTGCTGGCAGTGAGGGAAGCAAGCCTGGTGCAGAGGCTGCAAACAGGCTCTGGTGCCAGCTCTCAAACTGCAGTGGGTTGATGTGCGAGCCCTGGGCCCACTTGGGGTGACCCAGCTTTCTGCATACACTAATTCCCAGGGCAGCGCCCTGTGGGGGACCTCAGGCCAGAGCAGGGGTGCGACACCACCCACCAGGTCCCTTAGAAGACACTTGGGGCCCTGGGGCCCTCCACCACTTGGACATAACTGAGATGCAGCCGGCACTTGGTTACAAGGGGACCTCCCTCGAGATGAGAGTGACATCATTGATGCTCAAAAACAAATGGGCTATAGGAGGTGGGGGCATGAGCAAAAGTCCCAGCAGTTGTTTTCAGGCCCTCACAGGGCATGGGTCCTGTGGAAAGGTGCTGTGAGGGGGGCTCCACTCTCCCTGCACCCCGAAGACCTGGGTTCCTGACGTGCGCACACATCACCCACACCCAGCTCTGGCTCTGGCTTTCCCTTGAACATGTACGTGGGAGCCTTTACTTGTGCTGTGCGGGGTTAAGAGAAGAAACTGCCCGGGCTGTGTGACGCTGGCGCATAACTGAGCGTAATGAGCGGGTCTTTGTGAGGGTCGGCAGTGTCACAGCCCCACTGACCGCTTGTTCTCGCATGCGCCCTCTAGGCCCTCTATTGGAGTTTCTGGATTGCACCTTGTCTAAACATAAGTCCCCCAGCACACACACGTTCCAGTGGGGGACAGGCTTTGGAAACAAGCCTGCCCCAATTATTCCGTCCCTTTAGATGGGGTCTCGAGGTCCGGCCGGTCAGACCTGGTGATCCGGCCGCCGCGCTGTCTGTGTGTAGTCCCGACGGGCCTCAATGAAAAGCTTTTCATTCATGGCTCCGGCTCCCAGACGGGGTGGAATTGCTCCCATTTAGTGGGGGAAAGAAGTGGCAAGCCTTGTTAGGGATTTCTTTTTTAAGTCACAGCGCCCAGAAGCCGTCTTTGTTGCCCCTTCAGGGTGGCTGCCTTTCTTCCCGGCCTCCCTGGCTGGTGCCTGCCCCCTATAACAAGGCCAAGTTGTTTATTCCCTCGGGATGAAGACTCGGATGGGCCCTGCACCCCAGGCCCAGGGGCCCCCTTCCCTTTGTGCCCAGCCCCCTCCCATTCAGCTCACCAGAACCCCCTATTCCTCAGGACTCAATGGCGCAAGATGAGGCAGTGGGGGGGCGACAAGGATGCCACGTTTGGCCCTCACAGGTGCCCAGCTCTAGGCTGAAGGCCCCTCCCCCATTCCCTAATTAAGATGCTGAAATCAGAGACCTCCCCCTACCAATAATTCCTCCCGTGCAATGAAAAGGCAGCCCAGGGGGACCACTATCACCACGTAAGTGTCCTTTCCATAATGAGTGCGCAGGGGGCCTGCAGGTCAGCTCTCCCTTACGAGGAAAAGCAGAGGGCCCCACCTTGACCTGGGCAGAGGGCGCTTCCCACACCAATTGACCGGCCCCTCATAACAAACAAACCCAGGCCAGCCACTTGCTGGGACAGGCCTGGCACCTGCCTAGATCACGGTCCTGTGGCAGGACCTTGGTCATGGCCCCCTTGCCCCTCTCCCTCTGCTACAGATGTGAAGTTCATTTCCAACCCGCCCTCCATGGTGGCTGCTGGGAGCGTGGCGGCCGCAGTGCAAGGCCTGCACCTGGGAAGTTCCAACAGCTTCCTGTCCTATCACCGCCTCACACGCTTCCTCTCCAAAGTGATTAAGTGTGACCCGGTAAGTGATCACATGCATTGCTCCCGCGCTGGTTCGGGGGGCCGGCCTGGCCCCAGGCACTAGAAACATCCAATGCCTGGGGTGCGGAAGCTGGTGTTCGCTATCGGGAAAGGCTTTGGCTTGTGCCAAGGTCCCCAGAGACGATGGCTTAGTCCCATGTGGGGGTCTTCTGTCACAGGCTGACAGTGCCCCCAGCCTCTCCCGAGGGCTCCCAGGAGCCATAAAGGCCCCAGGGTGAGTGGTCCGGGGCAAGCAGCCACAAGGCAGGCCCCTGTCAATGACCCATGCCCTGACGGTGGGTGGACTTGGGGCCGGTGGAGCTTTGTCTGGGCCACAATGTGAATGGCCAATAAAAAGATGCTTTAAAAGGGCTCCTGTGAGGTCTCGGGTGGTGACAATGGGCCCAGTCCAGACAACCTTGTTTTTTATGGCCGTCTTTGAGAGGCTGCTTCTCTTAAAACCAGAGTCGATTGTGTCTTCTCAGAAATGCCATTGTTTTATTCCTCAATTTTTTTCTCTTCTTAAAGAAAGAATTAAAATAACAATGACAAGGGTTTGTGGCATCTACCCAATTAGACCAGAGCGGTTGGTGGGTCAGCCGTGCCCCCGGGAATGCGTGACCTGTTGACCCCAGTGCAGGCCTGGCTCTGGCTGCCTTCTGGTGGCCCACCCGGGAGCATGTGGGAGGCTCTGTGGACCCCGCCAGGTGCCACCTCACCAGTACGACTGAGGGAAGGTAGGGTGTGAGACAAGACACCTGCCTTTCCTCTGGCTTGGCTGCCAGCCTGTGTGCGTCCCCAGAGGAGGAAGCATTCCGGCCCACAGACATGAGCAGCTCCTGGAGGGGGCCCCCCCTTCTCTGGCTCTCGGTGCTTCCCTCACTCGTGCCCTCAGGCACCCACTGGGAGATGGGGCACCCTCCCTAGAAATGCCACAAACAGAATGCTGTCCAGACAGTGGTAGGAAATGACTGGGTGACCCCTATTTGAATAGAGGCTGTTATAATTAGATCTGAATCAAAATGCCTCGCAGCTGACGGATGGGGAGCTAGCCATCCAGGTGACATGTGTTCGTCTGGGCACTTGGTGGCACACGTCGCTCGGCTCAGACACAGACCCTTCATCGGCGGGGGCCCCAGGTTGTCTGCCCATCTCCGGAGCTGCCCTCAGTGTCAGGCCAGAGTCCGCTCCTCACGGGATGGGGCTCCAGGTCCGAAGCGGCCGCTGCAGGAGGCAAGGGAGCTGGCCCGGCTCTGCCCCTCCACGCAGCCCCGTGTTACCAGGGGCCAGGAAACCGCCCGTAAGAGCTGCCTGCCAAGCTGCCCTGGGTGGGTGGGTAGCGGGCGCTGTCAGGAGTGGAGTGAGGCTGTGTTGGGGGCTGGGCGTGTGGCTCAAAGCCTGAGGTGCCCATCAGGTGTCCGGCTCCACACCAGGCCTCCTGGGCCTCAGTTTCCTCATCAGTAAAATGGGGCTATTTGCACCTGCCCTGCATTCTGATCCGCTGTGGTGGATAAATATTAAAGGAGGCGGGGCGGATAGCCCTACCTGTAAAGGCCTAGAGCTCTGGAAATGTGGGTGGTCGCCAGGGATCACCCCAAAGCCCTCTGGCCTGGGTCCGCTCCTTTTGGGTGACAAACCCGAGCCCGACTGGTTATAGAGTTGAGCAGCACCTTCCCTGTGGTTGGGCCGTGGCTGAACCCCATTTCTGAGAGAAAGCCACAGGTGTGGAGACTTGGTTCAAGAAGAGAGGTCCAAGTGTGGCACCCTGGGAGCTGGAACTGTGAGGCCGCCCAGATGCAAAAGGCACCTCCACACAGCTGGGAGATCTGCCCCTGGTGAGACCAGGAGTGGTCCCTGGACCCTGGGATTCCTACCCCCCACTGACACTGCTGCGGGGGGACACTAGGCAAGTCCCGTGCACCCCCCAAGATGCAGGCCGAACAGGAGGGCGGAGTCGGGTAAGGTCCCAGCCCCCCGGGCCACCCAACACTCATTCTCAGTCATGCACGGCCTAACGCTTTGACGGCAATTCATCACAGAAGGCTGGGTTCACCGCGGGGCTGACATGGCAGAGGTTAAGTCCAAAAAGCAGGGCTCAGAGGGCCTCCCCGTCCTGGATCAAATGGCTGAATGCACCGAGGACAGCGGCGGGGCCAGAGGAGAACCCAGCAGAGGAATTCCAGCGAGAGGCTAGGGCCCAGCTAGGGACGGGGGGGCGGAGAGCAGGGGAGACGGCCTACAGCCGGCGGTCTTCAGTCCTGCGTGGGGCAGCTGGGGGCCCAACAAGGCCCATGCTGGAGTACCCTTAGGTCAGCTCGCTCGTACGTTTGGGGGACAGGGCCCTCCCGCAGGCCTCCTCCTGAGCCCCCCACCCTGTCTCGCCAGGACTGCCTCCGGGCCTGTCAGGAGCAGATCGAAGCCCTGCTGGAGTCAAGCCTGCGCCAGGCCCAGCAGCAGGACCTGGACCCCAAGGCGGCCGAGGAGGAGGAGGAGGAGGAGGAGCTGGACCTGGCCTGCACGCCCATCGACGTGCGGGACGTGAACATTTGAGGGTGCCCACGCCGGCGAGAGGGGCCGGCCCCGACGGACGGCTCCTCCCCAGGACCGCTCACGGCCAGAACGGGCAGCCTCCTTGCCATCCGTTTTTCCCTCGCTCTCTCCCCCTTCCGTCTCTGACTTAAAAGAAAGAAAAAGCACCCCAAAACTGTCTTTTAAAAAAAGAGAGAAAAAAAATAGTATTTGCATAACCCAGAGCAGGGGACGGGAGGAGGGTTTTGCTACAAAAATAGGATTTTATACCCCATAATCAGCTAGTTTTTATATTAATGTGTTTGTGTCTCTGTATGGTAAGGCTAGGCATTAACACAAAGCAAGTCTGCAGGGGAGGGATAGATTCAGTTCTTTATGTGTTTAAAAGAAAAAAAAGCATAAAAACGTTCTGAAACATAGAAACCTTAAACCATTTTTAACGTAGAAGGTTTTTAGGTAGAAATACGTATTCTTGTGCTTTTCCCAAGGAGCAGAGCTTTAAGGCGGTTCTAGGCATCCAGTATCTTGCTTGCCCACGCATGTAGTCACTTTATGCGTCCTTTGTGCGTGTTTATTTCGTAGGTAGGCGTGTAACCTCTTCACCTTGTCAATGGCTGATGTCACCTGTCAGTGACAGTAGCGTCCAGTTCATCGCTGAGGGCGAGTCCTTTCTGGTGTGGGCTGACCCGAGTGGGGTGTCGGGCGCCAGCCAGCGGGGGAGTCATGGGAAGCCAACTGTCCGACTCCTCACGGACGCTACTCAAAAGAACAGCCGCGATAGGGACGTAACAGATTCTATTTTTTATAATCTTCATAGTTTTGTAGTTAACCTGTTTAGGAGATGCTGGGCATTCACCCACCAGACCTGCAGCCTGCTCATTTCCGGGTGAAATCCACAGCTTTTTTTTTTTTTTTTTTCTCTCAATATTCTAAAACCATTCCATTTCAAAAGCACTTTCAGTCCAGTAGTTATAGGAGAGATCTCTCATGTATGTTGTGTGTGCAGAGGAGGGGGGCAGTTTCTTAGTGGAATGGTTTCGGATATTCACATACTTGTGTGCAGGCAGGAGTGCAAGGATGGTGCATGTCAGTGGGGTGTTAGCGAAAGGGGGTGTTCGGGAAAGGGGCGCGGTTCAGTCGGGAAAGAGAAGAAAATGTGCATTCTCGCATTGCCAGCATGACGTTCCTTTTTCCGTAGAGAAGTGGACGTGTAGGGACCCTTTGGTGCCAACTGGTGTTTGTAAGTAGGGACCTTAAAGGTTTACCTAGAGGACGCCTAGTTTAAGGGTTAGGGAGGTTTTTAAACACTAAAATGTATAATTTATAGTTAAGGCTAAAAAGACTATTTATTGCAGAGGATGTCTGTTAAGGCCAGTATGTTTTATAAAGTGATGCAATCTCCCCTTGATTTAAACACACACAACTTGCTGCCTACTTGCAGGTTTAAATACAGCTTATAAGAGTTAGGTCCTTTCAGAGGACAGGGGAGGAAAAAAATCCCCAGGAAGAAACAAAGACATCGATTTGGCTTGTTGGGCATTTCCCAAAGTGAATCCAATCAGACAGGCATCAGAGTTGCAGGAAAATTAGGGTGCTCGAGTCAAGTTCAGTTCTAGTATGTTCTTTCCCTGCCCCATTTAAAAGCAATGTTAGCAACCCATAGACAATTTGCACATCTTGGCTGCGTACCTTTTTGTAATTATTATGTAGGGAGTGTGGAAGGGAGGTGGCCAGAGCGCCCAGGCTGACGCGGGAGACGAGGCAAGGGAGGAAGTGTGCGGAGGGAGGCTGGTGGGGGACCTCGGAGGGGCAGGCTGCCGCCCCGCTTTCTGATTCGCTGCTACCGATCCAGGACTTCCCAGCACGGTCTGGACACAGATTCACAGCGCTTCTCTGTATCTTTCACAATGTTTTGCTGCTATTGGAGGATCAGTTTTTGTTTGTTTGTTTTACAATGTCATATACTGCCATGTTCTCGTTTTAATTTTCTCATAGAAAAAAATGTATTACGGATGCCTTTTTTTTTTTTGTAGTTTTTTGTTTTGTTTTGTTTTGGTTTTTTTTGGTTACGTGATCAGTTTTGACTTAATGTGATTACTGCTCTATTCCAAAAAGGTTGCTGTTCCATGATACCTCATGCTTCACTTAGCCATGGGGAACCAGGCGGTCGGGCTCTGCCTGGCCCACGGCCTCCCGCTTCGGCACACAGACACGCAGACGAGCCCCCGGGGCCCGGTGGGGATGGACTCCGGGCCGCGTGCAGACGGCCATCCTGGCGTCTCTGAGGACCAGCCGTGTCCGTCTCCTTTCCCTGCGCCTTTAGTGCTGAACCCCACCTGACCCGGCATTTACCACCCTAGTAGTTTTACAGCTGTATTGTTCTTTGCGTGTAGCTACAAAAGTTGCATTATTATTATTATTGTTATTATTATTATTATTATTGTAACAAGTATGTCTTAACGTGCCCCTGTGGTCACTCGGGATGACTGGAACAGCGTCTGGAGTCGTTTGAGTTTTGGGTTATGTACTAGCGCTGTTGGCTGTGTGTTCGTGACAGCATGACGCTAATTGAAAGACGCTCCAGATGTCACTGAACCGCGAACAGCGCCGTGTGCCCGAGTCGCCTCGCATGCTGCCGAACCAAAAGGATGTGCACGCCTGGGGGCCCCGGTGGGGTCAGCCCGCGTGCTCCCGGGACCCGCCCCGCCCTGCGGGAACATGGCTTCTGCCTACCTCAACCATTCTGGCTGTGGCGTCTGAACCCAACCGGGTCCTGGAGGGGCAGTCCTAGTGGGGAGTGAACATGGTGTGCGGAAAGGCCAGGGGCAGGTCCCGGGAGCACGGCGGAGTCTATCCTCTGCCCGGCAGATCCGTGCGGGTCTCTGGCAGGTGGGGTCTGGGTGTGTTGGTTGCACACCGCAGCATTTCCCAGCACAGACATGTTATGTAACCGGCACGTTTCCAGCAGAAAAAACAAACGTGAAAAATCTAGTAATAAAATTGGTAAAACTCCAGTGTGGTGCCTGCCTGTTCCTGGGGATAGGCAGGAGGCTGGGTGGAGGGATGGGGGTGTCCTGGCGCTGAGGAGCTTGGCCCAAGCTGCTGGATCCTGGGCTGGCGGTTACAGGGGCAGAGCCCCCCCTCCTGTCGAGAGGGGCTGTCCTGTGTACTGTGCGGTGTTTAGCTGCATCCTTGTCCTCTACCCATCAGGTGACGTGACAACCAAAACTATCTGACATTGCCAGATGTCCCTGGGTCCAGGAGCAAATGATACTCTCACAGCACAGGGATGAGGGGAGGGGTGCACTCGGGCCCGGAGAAGATGGGCAGCAGCGACCTAAGACACCAGCTGCGGGGAGGGGAGCGGCAGTGATGTGACCAGGCCTGTTGGTCAGAACTGTCTTCCCGCCCAGGTTTTGTCCCCCCAGGTTATTTGCCGATAGGAAAATAAAGCCATCGTTCATTAACCCCTTTTGGCACGAGATGGTGTTGCTGTTGGTGAATCATGGTCCTGAGGCTGCATTCCGGTGGCCTGTCACACGCCTGGTGACCTGGGAGGCCTGGTGCACACCCGTGATGTCACGTGCACAGTGGGGGCTGACACCATGAAGGCCCCGGCTTATCCTGGGAAGCGGTCCTGGGCGAGACGGGGTGACAGTCGGTGTACGGGGCCCCAGCAAGAACCAGGAGAGGAAAGAGCAGCTCCCTGCACGGGCGTCAACGCGCGCACGGGCGGCTGGGGCTGCGGGCGAGCAGCCTACAGATCTTAATGTTTTCCAGATGGAACATCTCCGTGCAGGCTGACAGGGTGGGCAGAGGGGAAGGGGCAGAGGCCGGGACTGGGAGAGCGGAGGGGCGGGGACGGGCCGACAGGGCGGCGGCATGCGCACAAGTGGAGGGGCTGGGCCCCTGAGGAGGGTCGCTCGTCCCCCGTGGCCCTGTCTTTCCTGGGAAGCCCCCACGAGGGGGTCTGGAAGGCTCCTGCTCGGGCATGCCTCGGGCCCTGAGCTCTCAGCCGCCCACAGCTCCCCCAGTGTCTGCACCCCCTCACGGGATGGCAGTGAGGGCCCCGCGCATCAGGCGGAAACAAACTGCCTCCAAGGGCCTTCTGACGCAGCCTTCCAGCCTCGCCCCCACGGCCCCCTCTCGGAAACCCGAAATCCTGTTCTCACTCAGTCCCACTGCCCCAGGGTGTGCACGCTGGGCTCCGGATAGCCAGGAGGCCTCCCCAGCCTGGCTCCCTGGCCAAGGCAGTCCCCGACCCGCTACCAAACCCGCCTGGGGCTTCTGGCTGCATCCGAGGCCCTGGGACCTGGCCCTCGGGCCCCCTCCCTCTCGCCCCTCCACCCTATTCGCCCCCCTCGCCCTATCTCACCGCCTTCCTCCCTGCCTCCATCTCCCCCAGTTAGCCTGACTCCCCTAAGCCTCCACAGGGCTGCAGGACACACCACACGACCTCCTGCCTTACTTCTGAGTCTGAAGGGCGCCCCCTCCCCCCAGGCTCATGTCAGACACCCCCACGCCTCCTCCCAGTCCCTCCCCAGCAGGTGACTGTGGGAGGCCCGGAAGCAGCACACCTGATGTGAGCCCTTAGGACAGGCGGCTTGCTTACCCCCTCGGCCCCCAATTCCAGCCGGGCAAACTGCGGATGCTGCCAAGTGCAAGCTGAGTGGGAGGGGGCACGAGGCACTCCTTGTGAGTTAGAGGGACGGGCAGCCCCGCGTGACCTGGGGGCCAGGGTGGACCCCACGCTGGGAGGGGTGGGAGTCGAGACAGGGGGTCTTCCAGGGGCCCAGGCAGCACCTCGCCAACTTGGCCAGGGCAGAAAGGCCCCAGGACCTGGCAGAGTGCACCCAGGGGGGTCGGTTCCATGCCCGGAACACACTGGGGAGAGGTGGAGTTCCCAGAGCAGGCAGCTGCAGCTACAACTGCAGAGGTGGGCGCCGCCAGGCCCCCTGCGGGCCCCGGCTGCAGCGCCAGGCTCCCCACACCGCTCCAGCCCATCCTGCCGCCCGGGCCTCCAGGAAACCGGCTACCCGCACGTCTTGGCTTCGTGTTCGGTGGGGGACGGTGATCACACCACAAGGCCGATCCCAGCAGTGGCTGGGCGTGGGTTCGGGAGGGCACACATGCACTGGGCTGTGTGGGGGTGCATCCCGCACGCATGCTGGGCAGCCTCTGAGCACACAGGGCTCTGTCATCCCAGGAATGTCTTTGATCAGGAGTTTATGCCGAAGGGAGCCAGCCCAGGGCTTCTAATCCGTTCCCACAGTCCCGGAGGCCTGCCCCCGCCCTGAGCCACACCGCGGCCAGCACACAATAGCCAGGGGACAGTGGGCGGGCGGCTCTGGGCGGGGGCCTTGAGGCCCACATCCGGGGGCATTGCCACCGCCACTCAGGAGGAGGATGGGGAAGACAGCGACACAGCCAGCCCTCCCGACGCTGCTGTCCGCCTTGAGCCTATCAAAGACGGCAGCGTCCATTAATCCTTTTAATTCTCAGCTAAGGCAGCTGTGACAACCCTCTCCACCGCAGGCCACTGAGAGCAGAATGGTCTGACCCAGAGATCCCCCACATCGGGGCAGTCGCCTCCCATCCCCCAGTTCAATCATGGGAGGGTACGAGCTCACTTTCACTGGGCCCGGACCGGGTACCAGGCAGGTCCTAAGTGTCGAACATACAGCTGCTCCCTAAATCTTGAAACAGATACTGGGGTTGCTAACAAGCAGGAGACACACTGGTGAGCGGGGCCCCCAGAAGCCCAGGTTCTTGCAGGGCTAACTCTCCCCACCTCCCAGGTCAAGGGTCAGCAGACTTTCCCACGAGGGCCAGACAGCGAGCGTTTGAAGCTTTGCTGGCCACACGGTCTCCACCACCCAACCTCCGCCGCTGACCCAAAAGACCGCAGACGATGGTAACTGAGTGGGCACAGCTGGGGCCAGTCAAGCCTTATCTGCCAAAAGGGCCATGTTATAGATGAGTCACCTGGGGCCCAGAGAGGTGAAGTAACTGAGCTAGGTCACACAGCCAGGAATGGTGTCCGGGGGCCAGGACTACATCTCTGGTGCCCGGGGTGAGGTCAGCGCCACCCAGGTCCACAGCTTCGAGTCAGGGCATGGTCTTAGCTGGCTGGCCGGCCTGGGGAGGGGCAGCCAGGCACATGGACAGGGGATGTCTGTGCGGACTGGTCTTGTCCTTAAAGAGAAATCTCTCACACGTGTACACATACATGTTAAACACATGTGTTTTAGAGCAAAGGTCCCAAGGGCTGGATCTCAGCTCTGCAACTCTCAGGCTGTGCGGTTTTACCTCTGAGCCTCCGTTTTCTCACCTGTAAAATGGGGATAATCACATCTACAAGAACGGAAGCTCGAGGGGCTCCTGCATGTCACCCGTCACCATGTCCTTAGTATCTATGGTAACACCCAGCACAGAACGGGGGCTCAGCAAATCTCCGCTCGGTGACTGCCTTTTGGGGTGTTGCGAGGACTGCACAGCCCAAGGTGTAAGCGGCAGCACAGCACCCGGCACACAGGCAGAGCTCAGCAGATGCCATCGTCATCTCATCTCGTCGTGCTACGTGTCATCTGGCTGGGGGAGGAGGCCCCAGACGCCAGCGCTGTTTCTCCGGCCACACTTCCTTCCTTCTTTTGGCTCATCCAGTGGACAGTTCGTAGTCTCTGTGCTAGCACCCATACCTCTCCCGGTGTTGGCAGCTACCAGAGAAGCCCCGTTCTCAGCTCTGTGGCTTGGGTGGGACTGACCCCAACCCCAGCTCCAGGAGAGGCACCAATGGGCTCAAACCCATTGCAGGGGTGGAGTTCAAGGGTGGCAGTTTAAGGTAGGATGTGACATCAAAGAGCCAGTGAGGCTCGGGGAGACATTTTCGGGGGCTTCTGGAGAAGAGAGCAGCCCCCTCTCTTCCTCAGGACTCCTGGGGACTGGCATGGCTCTTCCACTGCCCAGAGGTGGAGCAGTGCTGCGTGGGTCGTGGCGTGGGGCCTGAGCGTGAGGCCGGCCCTGCCGGAGAGCAGGGAAGGCACGACAGCCCCGGACAAGCTGCTGGATCAAGCCTCTCCTGAGTCACATGCCTTTCGTTTCAGACCATCCCGGTCCTTATTGTTTAAGTCTGTCTGATATGGGCTGCCTGTCACTTGGTTTGCAAAGATGGTTCACTGTGCCAGTGTCCGTGTGTTTTCTGCCTTTCCTAGACTTAACCAGCGTTACTGATGGGCCCCTGCAGGGGCTGAGACAGGGTGGAGCTGAGCCAGCCTGCGGGGCAGACCCTGCCTCGGCCCTTGTATAGAGTCAGCAGAGGCCCCTGGAGGCAGGCCGAGGGGCTCCCGTGCCTTGAGATAGCAGTGTCTTTCTGGGGTGTCGTGCCGCCTGCCACCTGCTCCTCAGAGCGGCTGCGACCAGGGAGCTGAGGAAGAGCCCTTGCATGTCAGGCCAGGAAGAGTCTGGGCTGCGTACGTCCAGTGCCCTCATTCTGCAGATGGGCAAACTACAGCCCAGACACACAGAGACCTTGTCTGGGTGTCCTGAGACTGCCATAACAAGTGCCTACAGACTGGGTGGCTTAAAACAACACAATTCGATTCTCTCCCAGTTCTGGAGGCCGGAGGTCTGAGGTGGAGGTGTGGGCAGGGCCGTGCCCTCTCCTGGCTTCCGGGGGCTGCTGGCGCTCCCTGGCTCACAGCTGCATCACTCCGATCTCGGCCTCCATCTTCAAGTGGCCATCTTTCCTGTGTGTCTGTCTCCAGGTGGCATTCTCTCTGCAGGTCTTCTCTCCAAGGAGACTGGCATATGAAATGAAGGGCCCGCCTTTCTCTAGTACAACCCACTTTTACACCTGAGTTCCATCTGCAGAGGCCCCACATCCAAATAAGGTCTCATTCACAGGTTCCAGGGGCCAGGACTTCGGCATATCTTTTTGGGGGACTCAATTCAACCCACAACAGATGTGTCTGAGCTCTCAAAGCAAGGGAGCAGGTTCAACGCGCTATTTCGGGGGAACACACCCAGTAGAAAACAGCAGCTGTTCAACAGCCCCTTGCTGGAAGGGTGGGCCCAGCGCTTCACTAAGTCTGCAGTTCCAGGGACGTTTACGGATGCTCGGGCCCCCCTGGGGTCACGTTCTGGAGTGAACGGAAAGAGAATCACATTCAGGTATCACACGTGACAGGACCTCCAGTCCAGAACCCAAGGCCCAGCTGATCTGGGAAAGGGCAGCACGGAGACCAAACCGCTGCCAGACAGGCCGGCAAGGGCCCCCGTGGCACGCGCGGAGTTTCACCGGCCACAAAGCAAGTTACGGGAAAGTTCAAGAGCAGGGAGTGGCTTTCCTGCTCAGCTGAGCCGCTCGGCCACGTTGGCTTGGACACGCCACCGGCCCTTTCCGGGTCTGCTCCCCACACTGTAGGACCGTCACATCCCGCGAGAATGGCTCTGGTCAGTCGCACCAGTTGTTCAGTGACTCAGTCTCCAGGCCGCAGACCAGAGCCTCACTTCATTCACTGTGACCTGAACAACTGGACGTTGGGTGAACCTCGCCTGTTAATTATAGTTTTGGACATCTCCAAACTACACTGGTATTCTCAGGGGGAGTGGAAGACAGTCTCTGTGGTGTTGAGGTGAAAAGAAGGCTCACAAAGTTTGTAGTGCAAAGGCCGCCTCCTCCAGGAAGCCTTCCCTGCCCTCCTTCCCATTCCCTTACTCCCCAAGCAGAGCTGAACACCCTCACCCCAGCTCCGGACACCCCAAGTGCCACACACATCCCTCGGTGAGCCCTGCTCACAAGGTCTAGGACGGCCCCTTCAGTCGCTGCCTCTCCTACAGCAGCCGGCAGGGCTCCTAGCCCATAAACCCGTCCATCCCTGCCGCGGTCCACAGTCCGGTTAGAGACAGGCCGCCAATTATCAGGGGAACAGGGCTCCCTCCCAGCTACGAGTAATTTATGCGAACTGCTCAAGCCCCCGCTGTGCTCAGTTAGGCCTGAAGGCAGCCATTGCTGGGACCACTGACAGGTCCCTCGGCTCCTGGGCACCCATGCCGCCATCTGGGAAGTGGGGGAGCAGCGCCTCACAGGGCTAGTGGCCAAGTCGGGGACACACGGAAGGTCAGGGTGGCCACCCGCACCACTCGGTAGGTAAGGCTATTACCCCTTTCTTCAAACTTCTTTCTTACCACTGGGAGGGGAATACTATGGGGTGAAGGCGAAATACATAAAAAGCAAGACAGGACCTTCCTTCTTTTGGGACGGGGATGTGGCCTGTTATCAGGCACTTCCCTCTGGCCACCGTGGTGCCTTGGAGTGCAGTTTCAAAGTGCTCAGTTTAGGTGCAGGGCGGATTAATCTGCTTACTCTAATTCCTAACGCTCCAGAAAAATAAAACGAAGTATCAACTTTCAAGTGAAATGGCTTTCTTCTCTCCTGAGTCCCGATGGCTGAGTTGTGACCCCCCAAAATTCCTGTGTTGTGAGTCCTGACCCCCAGCACCTCGGAATGTGACTGTACTTGGAGATGTGCTCGTTAAAGAGGTGATGAAGGTAAAATGAGGTCACTGGGGTGGGGCCTTAAACCACAGGACTGGTGTCCTTATGAGAGGAGATCGGGACACAGACACGCACAGAGGGATGACCGTGTGGGGACACAGGGAGCAGACGGCCGTCTCCACGCCCAGGAGCGAGGCCTCAGAACCAGCCCTGCCCACACCTGGCTCTCGGCCTCCGGCCTCCAGGACAGGGAACAGTTTCTGTTGTGTGAGCTGCCCCGGCTCTGGTATTTGTTATGGCCCCCCGAGCTGATTAATAAAGTGGCACACAACATGCTGGGAGTTTCCAAGAGGAGGGGCGGAGCAGGCCAAAGCCTGGGGGAAACTATGAACCCACCAGATAGGGACAAAATCCAACCCCAAAGAGCTCCCGAACTCAAGGCTGATCTGGACAAAAGTTAATGTCCAAGAGCACTGGGTGAGCAGGATGGATGAGATGGGACAGGGCAGAGGGCAAGCAGGGCGCCACGGCCCACAGACAAGGGAGACCCAACCCAGTGGCCTTGACCAGCTAGGGCGCCATCACTCATTCACGCAGTCGGCGCTGCACGGCGCGGCGGGGTCCTGGCTCCCTGCTTTGCCGCACCCGGGGTGGCTACATCCGCTGGGTTCATGCTGCCTTAGTCATGGCAGGTGTCACATCCCCATGGAACACCATCTCTCTCGTAAGTGATGTGCCCTTTCCCAGAAGCTCCTAGAAGACTTTCGCTGCCACTGCATTAGCCAGAAGAGCCATGCCCATTCCTGGACCCACCGCCACAGACGACATCACCTGGGGTCGCATGAAGTGACTGGTAAGGCGGCCTCGGCTCGTATTAGACTCGAGGGCTATCTGGGGCGACCAACGGTTCCTGGAAACTGGGTCTAGTTCTCCAGGGAGCCAGGCGGGCACAGGTCAAGTCCAGTGTCCGGAGACCCTGACGATCAATGGGGCAGCCCGGCCCAGTGTGATGAGGACTAGAAGTGGCTGGCTGCTGCTCACGCTACCAGCTGGTATGGGAGAGGCTGAGAGGGCGAGGGAGAGGAAGAGAGATGGAGAGGGAGAGAGGGAGAGAGAGAGAATGTTTGGGGCAGGAGGGATTCATAATAACCGCTGGCTGGCAACTGGGCCAGGGTCAGCAGGAAGTGACCTTCCATGAACAACACGGGCACCCTTCTTTCCCAGTAACGGTTCCTGTGTTAATGAAACACGCGGACAGAAAGCTACGCGCTTTCCTTTGTACCTGGACCCCAAGTACCACGGAGGAAGGAAGGCATTGGCTGGATGTCGCGTTAGGAATGACCCCAGGTGGCGTTAGCTTTAAATATGCGATTTATTTTTTTCTCCAATTATAAAGATAATACATTATCAAAGAGATCACAGAAGACACAAAAATCCAGCAAGGGAAACGCAGAGGGTCCTGCCTCCCACGCCGGGAGAGAGCCCTGGAGGACCAGCGTGAGGAAGGCAGAGTCTGAGGGTGCGCCCAGCACACGAGACGCCCCCAAACGGAGGGGCTGCAGCGAGGGCCGTGGACCGGGAGCACAACGCCCGTCCCGGCCCCGCAGGGTCCCACTCGGGTCTGCAGCCACTGCCTTTACTCACCTCACTCCCTGCTTTGGGACACGCTCCCCCCGACCGGGGTGGGGGGCCGGCATGCCAGCAGCCCTGGGCATCCTCCAGGTACGTGGGCACGCGCAGTCACATGTGAAGTGGCAAAAACACGTCGACAGCCACTCAGCTCAGGGAGGACTGCCCCGGAGGCCCAGCCCCCTGCCCCCCTCCCCCGCCTCCCCCTGCATATATGGCGCCCTCTGCGCAGAGACAAAAGAACTTATTAAAAGGGAGAAGGCAGTGTCCTTAGCGTCCAAAGCTTCTATGTGTGGCGTGGTGGCCTAATACTTAGTCTTCAAGTTAATATTTTCCCCTTAAACCGGCTCTAAGGCTGCAAAACTCCGCCCCCACCTGGAGTGACAAGTGGGCTGCTGGCCTCTCCTCTCTGCTGGATGCCACAGTCTGTGCCCGCATCTGTAAAATGGGAATAACCTCACCTCACGGGCTCCCGAAGGGACTAAATAAAACACGGAGGCATGTCGCACAGTGCTGGCGCATTTTAAATGTCACAGCCCCCGTCACTGCTTCCCACTAACTTCATGTCAGCCCTGTTGCTCTCTTTTTTTGAAAAACTGTCCCTCTGAGCGCTGAGTCCAGGCTTGGGGGTTGGGGGGAGCCCCACCCAGAGCCAACCCCAGTCCAGAACCTGCCAGGCCTGCTGCCTAGCTGGACAGGACCCTGAGGCCCGCGGACTCTGGACCAGAAGTGAGCGTCTCGTGGGGGCTGCACAGCAGACAGGGCAGGACAAGGACAGGCCTGCGTGGAGGGCCCCGTGGGGACACCGAGGGGACACAGGCAGATCGGGGGAAGGGAGCCTTTTCACCAGCCAAGCTGGAACCCTCCCTCTAGAACAACGAAGACCAACCCCATCATAGTTTTTCTTCAACCACATTTTTAAACACTTAACATGTGGACATCTGTCCCTTGATGTTGCGTCTTTGTTCATCTGTCATCCTCAAAATGAAAGTTCAGAACCTTGTACACTAATTTTAAAGTCCGGCTGAACATTCAATAATGAACAAAGCTGAAAACACAAAAGGAAAAAGATGGTATTTTACAATCTCGTGTATTCTGACTCACAAACTAGAGCCCGCCTTTTGCTCTGGCTGCTTGTCCACGTCCCAAACTTGCGCAGTCCTAGCGGTTCCTCTGCAGACTCTGCCATTTCCTTACGACCACACACACACCGACGTGCACACGCAGCCCAAGACCGTCAGCAGAGGGAGCCCCCAAGGCCCACGGGGCTCTTCTGAGAAGACACTCCCACCAAGGGAACGCAGCGGACAAACCTGTTTAAATCTTCCTCTAATTCTGTCTAAGTCGTCGTGAAGTTTGGCATAAGTGGGGTCATCATAAGGGAATTTCTGAATCATTCCAATCAACGATTCTAAGACCTTCATCTTTCTGCTGTAAAGCACAGAAATGAAAAACTCTTAGGCCTCTGGACACAACAGGCTCAGCTCAGGACCAACTACGGCGATCGCTTCCTTAAGCGCGATGGTGTGCCAGGCACGGCCGGGTTCAGGGGCCGGTGATTCACTTGCTCATTACACGAAATAATATTTATTTGCCTAGCAACGTGCTCTCACCCACACCCGTGCCTCCACATCAAGTACGGCCGGGCAGCAAACGTGCCTCCCTCCCAGCTGTGGAGCCAGGTGACAGACGCCGACCGCCGCTTCCCGAGGTCACAGACACGGGAATAGACAAAACCAGACAGGAAAGGGCGCACTGGGCACGACCAAGCCTGCTCTGGACCTGGGGCTTTCCAGGACCTAGACACGCTGCGCCCAGGCACGGGAGTTCAGCGGCAGGTGAGCCAGCGGGCCCCTCCCTGCCAAGGCAGGGCCTGTGTCCCGTGGGAGTCCGGCCGCCGCCAGGAGAAAAAGGGCTCTGCTGGGCTGTGCAATAGAGCGCCCAGGCACCCAGTTTTCAGTCTCTGATCTCGGCGTCCTCATCTGTAAAATGGGGAGTTAACAGCAACCCCACAGGCTCTCTAGAGCACAGATACTCTGTGGCAAGCGCAGAACCTAGTACAGGGAAGGTGCTCCATAAATGTTAGTCTCCCCATTTCCGCCAGACCCTGGGGGCCAGGGGGCCCACCTGGGGGCAGGTTAAAAACAAACAGATGTGCACATCTGGGTAATGCACCACATCTGATCCCTGTGTCGGGAATATGCTAGATTAATGGGACTTTCAAAGAATGTAACCTCGAGATGAATCAATAACAATTCAAAGCAACCAAGACCTCCTGGGCACTCACTAAATTTGCTGGCTTTAGGGACACGAGTGAATGAGACCAGGACGGTGATGGCTACCTCTCTGAGAAAGTGAAAGGTCAAAGCAAGTTAATTAAAGCAACAAAGCACTCGGTTTCCAAGGTGACTGCGAGCAGATGCCAACGTGTGGGAAATGGCTGTATTCTAACACCATACAAAGAACGCCACCCATTTTCAACTTTGCACGTAGTGACTTATCCTTCTCTGGCCAGTGAAGCCACGCCAAACACACCCAGCAGAGTTGGTGCCTGTCAGCGGGGTGGGAACCACTCACGACTGATGTAACAAAAATGAAGCCACCAGAGCCCCGAAGCTCAGCCCTTGGCCGAGGCTCCAGCTGGCTGCTTAAAGGGGCAAGCGGCAGCTCAGAGTTTACGGAGAAGCTATGATCCCGGCTGGAAAGCACCCCAGGGTCTGACCTACTGTTCTCCATGGTCTGTGGTGTCAAAGCCTGGTTTTACTGAGCATATGATGCAGGTGGCAGGTGTTTCTCTTCTAACATCCTCACTTGGCACATGACGCGGAAGACCCTCCATCAGCCTTCCACCATTCTTTAAAAACTGCTCTGACGCTGGAAACTACTGCTTCAAGATAAAGGCTTTCAGGCTCAGCGCCCCTCAGGCACTGGCTGGTGGGCGGGGCAGCACCCAGGTGGGGCTTCCAGGCTTCCACCTGCTCTGACAGATAACTGGAGGCACTGGCTTTAAGGAGTTAGAGAGCCCCTGCTCTGGGCAAGGGGTGGGAGCCCCTGGGAGTGGGAACCCTCGCGCACAGTGCAGTGGGGAGAAGGGGAGACGGAGAACTCCAAGAGGCGCCGCTCCTGGTCCTTTGTGCAGCGGGGTGGAGCACCAATCTCAGCTTCCACTGCCACCCAGTGGCACCACAGGCTGCCAGCCACTATTCTAACCATCCTGGGCCATCCTGAACCCCCGCTGAGGCCTCAGAGGACACAACTTAGTCAGCTCCCAAGGACTCATGCAAATGGAGTGGCCTGGTGACATGGACAAGTCAGAGACAGGCAACCTCAGGATCACCCATACTCAGGCAGGCATCCTTGGTTTACATCTAAACATTGGGGGTGTGTGGGGGTGGGGGAGACACACAAATTCTAGAAATTCCAACTATTTCATAAAGGCAACGAGTCACCCAACAGAGGAATGCCACCTTCCCTGCTCTGTGCCCACTCTCCTCGCACCCTCCCAGGCTAAGCAAAGCCACCAGGCAGCAGGACGCAGAGCACAGCCCAGGCTGAGGGCTGGTTCCCACGAGCCGGAGGGGAGGGCGGCCAGACCCCATGCTCCTTCTACTTAAGGGCTCGTTTCCGGCTCTAGAATACAGATGTGACAGGGTCATGGGGCCTTCGGGAGGCAGCACACAGTGAGAATCGCTTAAAAAGGCTACAATAGCCCACACGTAATCAATGCTGCTGAGAACCAGACACGTGCTGAACACATTAAATGTGTTATCTCATTAACAGACCTAGTTGGCTACACTTTTAAAAAACTGGTGACAACAAGGTCACCATTGCTGAGCCCGAGTCATACCAAGACTATTGTACTCTGCTTATTAGAAGTTTAGAGGAAAGATGGAGGAGAAAATATAATCAATTTCAGTATTATTTGACTGGCAGTCTATCTAAAAGCCACCTAGTGCTCTAATGGCACCAGGGGAAGCCAGGGGGACATGGGAACTCAAGTAGTAACAACCAGTTCATCAAACACCGATAATGTGCCCGGCACTTCCTGGTTACAGGTCCCCCTTGTCTGCAGGGGGTACATGAGAAGACTCTGTGGACAGCACGGCACCCTTATATACTGTTTTAAAAGAAGCACTTTACGGCTTTCTCTCCGAATGGCCACATCACGACTCCTGAGCTTTGTGGCCATTAAGTAAAACGTGAACACAAGCCCTGCAATACCGAGACAGCTGATCTGATCAGCAAGTGGCTACTGAGTAACTAACGGGCGGGAGAGTCTATAGCGTGGAGACGCTGGACGCAGGGATGAGGCATGTCCTGGGCACGAAGGAGAGGGCAGCGCAAGACTTCAACACGCTATTCACAATGGTGCACAATTTAAAACTTATGAATTGTTTATGTCTGGAATTTTCCATTTACTATTTTCAGACCACGGCTGACTGAAACCGCAGATAAAGGGGACCACTGTACCACTTCCTGTGAATCTCATAACATCATTCAAGTTTGCTGTGATTACTGCTGCCATTTTCCAGATGAGGACACTGACACAGAAGCTGCCCAAGGTCACAGCAAGCGAATGGAGCCAGAACTCCTGGTCCACACACTGAAAGGGAAAGGAGCCTCCAACCTTACCTGTCCTTCTCAGTGGCACGGCTGTGCAGGAGACATCTCCAAGCAAAAGCAAAACCTTGGTAGCACCCGATCTGTGAATTTACAAAACACTGAAGTGAGAAATTAATAAGCAACTAGCTACCCTTGGTCTAATTATCCCGCCTTCAAAGTGGTGTCTTACATTGCTGTTCAAGAAGTATGTTTTGAGCATCAGGCAACAGAAACTAGGAGATCAAGTCATCAGTGGGGTAGCAGCCTCCAAGGTGGTCCCACAGACTCCAGCCCCAGTGTCCAGTCCTTGGGCAGTCCCCTCCCACTGTACCAGCAGTGTACCCAGCAGAACTCAGGAAGGGGCAGCGCATGACTCTGACGCTGAGAGTCACGGACTGTGTCACTTCTGACTTCATCACTGGCTCGGGTGCCATGAGGACACCAGAGCAGCCCATGGAGAGGTCCACAAGGCGAGAACCAGGGCTGTGTGAGCCGCCTTCCAGCCCCAGTCGAGCCTTTGCAGGCCTGCAGCCCCAGCTGACCCCCAGCTGACCTCGACTCCATCATCAGGAGACCCTGAGCCAGACGCACCCAGCTCAGCTGCTCCCGGACCCCTGACCCGCCGGGAAGAGAATAATAAACGTTTGCTGTCTTAAGCCTACACGTTTTGTGGTCATTCATTTTGCAGCAACAGACATCTAATATAGTCATGACTGCCTCAGACTTTTCATTTAGAGCCAGCTGTCTGTGAGGGCCACTGTAGAATGATGGGTAGGAGAGAAGGAAAATTATGGATTCTATGGGATTTGGGCATAAATGAAAATGGGATATTTTCATTCAAAGGATGACGCAGAGCACCCATCCTTTGGGTGAGGATTCAGCTGGCTTAAGACCCGAGGCAGCACAATGATGACATTCCAGTGTAAACCGAGGTGACTGAAGACTGCTTTTCTCATTCTCCCCCCGCACACGAGTCATTATCTCTGTTGAGTTCCATACTGAGACTATTTCTGCATCAACATTCTATCCAGTCTGTTGCCATTTTAAGAGGCCTGAAGTTCTGGTTCCATCATATTGACCATCAAAGTAAATTATAAACGGCACATGAAAAGGATGCATTTCTAAACGGGGACTCCCACTCACCTCCGATCCGATTTTAGCTCCTTGTAAAGCACCATATTGTCTTCCTTCAATGACACCCAAACTGCTGCCTTCTTCATAGCCTTCCTGGTACCCCTCTCCATGGAACCTGTGACAGAGAAAAAGCGAGCTTGAGCCCATGAAGAGGAGGGCACATTCTTCCTGGAAAAGCTTTTCTCTCCCGCATTACCCAAAGCTAGCGAGACACGGCACAGCATCGCAGAAAAGTAACAGAATTTAAGAGAGAATGCAGGTTCCCATCCCAGCTCTGGCCCTCCCTACGGCTCTCCGGCAGCAAGTCGCTGGATCTCTCGAAGCCTCTTCAACCACGAGGAAGGCGAGCTCCTTAGTGGCTCCCAAACCTGGAAGAGCACCAGAAACACACGGGAGGATTTCAAAGATGTTCAATCAGTCTGCACTAAGGCCCGGGCATGTCCTTTGCGGAACTTCCCAGGTGGCCCTGGTCCCCGCCAGGTTAGCGAGCCCACGTCTTGTGAGTCTGCGCGACACACCACGGGATCAGCTGCTTCAAAAAAAAAGCTGCTACAGACGCGGCTTTCCACCCCATCTCAGGGCGCCGGCGGCGAGAGGCGCCCTCAGGTCAGCACATAAAGGCTCCGACTTTGGGGGCGCGACAGTCACCTGACAGGGAACGAGCTGCCGACGCCCCCAGTGAGGCCCCGCCTGGGGGGCGCCTGAGCCTCCCCCACCCGCGAGGTGGGCGGGGTGCATGGCGGGATCCCCTGAAATACACCTCGAGGCGCCACACTCGAGGCGGTGACTGATTCACAAGCTCTCAATAAATGTCACCGACCGCGGGCTGGGCGCACCCTGTTCTGACACCCGCTGCTGCCCCGGGCTCCTGGGGGCGGGGGGCGCCTGGCACACCCGCCAGCCCGTGTGTCCTGCCGTGTGTCCCGCCGTGTGTCCCGCCGCGTGTCCCGCCAACCCGTGTGTCCCTCCGTGTGTCCCGCCAGCCCGTGGGTCCCGCCGCGTGTCCCGCCGCGTGTCCCGCCGTGTGTCCTGCCAGCCCGTGTGTCCCGCCAGCCCGCGTGTCCCGCCGTGTGTCCCGCCAGCCCGTGTGTCCCGCCGCGTGTCCCGCCAGCCCGTGTGTCCCGCCAGCCCGCGTGTCCCGCCAGCCCGTGTGTCCCGCCGCGTGTCCCGCCAGCCCGTGTGTCCCACCAGCCCGTGTGTCCCGCCAGCCCGTGTGTCCCGCCGCGTGTCCCGCCAGCCCGTGTGTCCCCCCCGCCCGTGTGTCCCGCCAGCCCGTGTGTCCCGCCGCGTGTCCCGCCAGCCCGTGTGTCCCGCCGCGTGTCCCGCCAGCCCGTGTGTCCCACCAGCCCGTGTGTCCCGCCGTGTGTCCCGCCAGCCCATGTGTCCCGCCGCGTGTCCCGCCAGCCCGCGTGTCCCGCTAGCCCGTGTGTCCCGCCGCGTGTCCCGCCAGCCCGTGTGTCCCGCCAGCCCATGTGTCCCGCCGCGTGTCCCGCCAGCCCGCGTGTCCCGCCGCGTGTCCCGCCGTCGCGGAGCGCGGACGGGGGCGGCGCGCAGACGGCGCAGGCCTGGCCGCCCGAGGACGGCGTCCCTGGGGGCCGAGCAGGTGCGCGGGGCGGCCCCGGGCGGGGGGCGGGTCCGGGAGCAGCTGCGCAGGAGGCGCCCGCGGGCCGATGGCGTCCCGGCCCCGCCCGCTGCCTCCACGCCCGCGACGCCGGGGCCCAGCAGCTGCGGCGCGTCCCCGTTCCGGCCGCGCCCGGCCACTCACCGGTCATCCGCCATCACGATGGCGTCGAACGGGTCCTGGTCCGCGGCCATGGCGGCAGGTCGGCGCGCCTCCGGCCCAGAGCTCCGCGACGAGGCGCGGAGCCGCCCACCCGAGACGCTCCCGCAGCAGGTCCGCTTCACTTCCGGCGGCGGCGGCGGCGCGGGGCAGGCCGGGTAAGGACGGCGCGCGGCAGGGTCCAGCCGGCGCCGCCTCGGGGTCGACACGCGTGCGCGGGGGCGGAGCTGGGGGCGGAGCTGGGCGGGGATGCGGCCCCGCCCACAATCTGCCGGTCGGTCCCCGTCGGGAGCGTCCACCTGGCAGCGGGCAGGGGGTGTGACCCGTTTCCAGTTTTACAAAACCGAGCAGATGGAACCGAATTGCCAAAAGCGGCTCAGAAGGAACCAGGGAAGAAACTGGAAAAGCTCTCAAAGACCCAATGCCTGAGACGGCTCGGGGCCAAGAGGCTCTGCCCGCGGGATTGGGGGGCGCAAAAGGGCCCGGAAGGGCGATTCCCGGGGTGGCGACCCACAGCCAGGCCCCTTCCAGGACGGGCTAGACTGCCGACCCCGGTCCACGTTAACAGGAATCCGGGGACGCGGGCTGCACCCCGGGGACCTGCAGCTGCAGCAGGGGACAGGGGGCAGCCTCGCTGGCAACGGCAACAGTCAATATTGGCATCCCCTCTTGAAATCTTAGGAGTTATGTAAAAGCCTGAAATAAAAGAGTGTGTGTCAGTGTGTGTTTTCTTGCTGTTATTTGTGTCTAAAGCAAAAGCAGAATAATTCATAATTCATGCAGTCAAGAATCCGATAGTACTGAGGGTTTGTAATTAAAAGCAACCGGTGCCCTCACTCCAGCTGGAGGCGTCCTCCCCACTTTTTATTAAAAGTAGTCCCTACCCTTAGTTCTCCCATGTGCCCTTTCCATGAGAAATACTGAGAGAACACTGTTAAAAAGGTACTTCTAACGCAGTGACAATGGCGCATAGATATGAAGTACCAGAAGCATCCTCCGCAAAATAAGATTAAAAACAAGTATGCCTTTATCACACACCCATTGAACATTTTCTACAAGGCCCAACCAATACAATAAAACATGAAACAGGAAGTATAAGTATCAGAAAGAAAACACCAAGGTCTCGGTATCTGTAGATGTGATGGCCTATCTAAAAATAACAAAATAGGGCTGGTCGAGTGGCTCAGTTGGTTAAGACCTTGCCCAAGAGTGCGAGCTCTCTGGGCCGGCCGAGTGGCGCATTGGTTGGGAGCTGGCTTGGGATGCCAGCGGCCCCAGTTCGGATCCCACATATGAGGGCCAGTGACACTGCCCTCACAGCTAACAACAGCTCCACCTGGAGCTGGGCTGCGAGCCCCGGCGACGGTGTACGCTGCAGCCCCTGCTGCAGTGGGCTGCCATAGGCTACAGTGAGTGGCCGGCAGCCAGCGTGAGCTGCCAAGAGCCACGGTGAACGACCAGCCAGAGGCCAGCGACCGATCTGCCTCATCCGGGAAGAGCGCAATGATGATACCAACATGGGCCAGTGAAGCAATGTCCTCCACAACTAGATTGAAGAACAAAAGGATAGCAACTTCTCTGTTCCCCTTCCCCAATTCCCGAATGCTGTTCCTCTCCCCCAATTCACCAATAAAATCTTAAAAAAAAAAAAAAAAAAAAAAAAAGAGTGCAAGCTCTGAGCAATAGGGTCACCACATGGGCCAATGATGCTGCACCCTGAGCTGAACTGCCAACAGGTGGCAGGATGGCTTAGCTGGTGAGAGCACATGCGCCTAACAACAAGGCTGCCGGTTTGAATGGTGGGCTATGCCCACCTGCAATAATTGGGTTGTTGGAAAAGTCATATTTTTTTCTATGTTTTTCATTGCAAAAATGCGTCATGACTTTTCCCACAACCCAATAACACTGAATTCGGCACCTTGAGCTGAGATGACACCTGGGTGGCTCAGGGGATAGAGCGAGGGCTCTTAACAATGAGGCTGCTGGTTCGACTCCCACATGGGATCGTGGCCACGCCCACCTGCAACTAAGACTGAACTTGGCACCTTGAGCTGAGCTCGGGGACTGGACTTGGAAATGAGCTTGCTGTGCCCTCCACAAGGAAGACTGAAGGACAACAACTTGTCTGTTCCCCTTCCCCAGTTCCCCAACACTATTCCCCTCCCCCAATTCCCCAATAAAATCTTTAAAAAAAAAAAAAAAGAAATTCCAAAATAAGCATTTAAGACATTCTCAGAACTGGACAGAGTTCAGGAAAAAAACCACTTGCTTTCTGTTATTCTAACAATAATTAGTCATAGCCTGAGCAGGGAGGATCGGGGAAATCCTCTTTACGACAGTCACAATAAATTGCTTAGAAATAACAAGATTTGAGCAGGATCTATATGAAGAAAACTACAGGATAGGAATGACCCTGGAGAGGAACAAAAGATGTTTTTGAAAAAGAATGATATGGAGAACTTGCCATACCAGATATGAAACGAAAAAGTTTCAATAAAAATATTGTGATATGTTGGTTCAAGAAGAGACAGATGAATGAAATATAGTAGAGTGGCATGGAAGGGGATGCCACTAGATGTAAAATCTCACACAATAAAAAGAATCACAAATAAATGTGGAAAATTTTAATCAGTAGCTATAATGGAATAATGGGCTCTTTGGGGAAGTCAAGTTCCATTTATATCTCATGCTATTCATTAAAATAGTTCCAGACGATTTAAAGATATATATATATATCTTGGTGTTTTTTTTAAAGGACATTTGATCATTCTGGTGAGCCTGGAGAAGTATTTTTAATACATGATTCCCACGGAGGGAATCACAAAGAGAAACCCTGTATATTTTACTACATGAAAATACAAACTTGTACATACCAACTGTGGTAATAAAATTAAAAACCAAAGAACAATCTGGGAATATATTTGTCATAAGTATTATAACTAAAGGAATTATATTTCTGGTTTATAAAGAACTTAATTCAAATAGAACAAAAATGGGCCAGGATTTGAATTCATAATTCACAGAAAAGATCAAGCCTAGCTAGCAAAAGAAAATTAAAGACAGCCTTATTAGTAATCAAAGGAGTATTAATTGAAAGAACAATGAGATACAGTTTTTGCCTTTTAAAATGGTTAAAAAGAAATTTTTATTTAGAATGGCAAGATACTATCACTGCCCACAGATGCATAAATTAAAACTATCTTTTAGTCAGGTAGTTAGAAAGATAGGAAGGGTATTTTAAATGTTTTTAACTTTTGACCTAGTAATTTCACTTTCAAGACTTCATCTCTGAAAAATAATCAGAGAAAAGTGACAGTTTTTTGTACAATGATGTTCAATGAAGCATGATCGGTAAAAGCAGCTTACAGTGACAAAATGGTAAAACAGTGACACCTATACGGTAGAATGCTCACTTTGATGACTCAAGCAACAGCCAAAAATAATGTTTGAAACAAAAGCAATGTCATGGAAAATGAAAATGCTCCTGATGTTTAGGAAAAAGGGGAAAAAAACAACAACAATTCTACACATACTCCAGTTCCAATTACACTAAACAATTATGCTTTTTAAAAGAATGAAAGTAAGTACACCATGTTAACAGTGACTATATCTAGATTTTAGAATTACAGGAATTTTAAACTTTTGTCTTTTCTATTTTTTCTGAATATTCCATGTTTGCACAGTGAATGGGAGCGTCTCTGGTCAGCATAAAAAGCCCAATAAAAAATATTTCTGGAAGGTGAAATTAAATAGACTTTGTATTATTGAGTTCTTAAAGTGTCTTTTCATTTTTAGTTTTTTGGTGTGTTTTTTTTCATAAGCAAACGAAAACACAAAATATTTGGAATGTTGGGGAAAGAGGAAAACAAGCAAGCAAACAAATTTGTTCTCTCACTACACTAGCCACGAATTAATTTAGCTAATTTTGCTACACTGTTTTCCTTTGAATTTTCACATGAAAATAATCTTAATATATGTAAAATTTTATGTCCTTACCCCTGCTCACTTATTATATTACATGTCCCAAATAATGGAAATATATATATATATATATATATATATATATATAAAACAGTGAATATATATATATATATATATTACATTTTTGACCATAAATTTTATCAGCTGAAAGACAAGAAAATATTTTATTGTGCATTTTATATATTTCATACTGCATTTTATTTGGGAACAGGAAAACAGATATGTGGTGAGGGAAAGAAAGACCAATTACGGAATAAAACTTATGGACATAAAAACTTGTACAGAAGGACACAAGTCTTTAATTTGAAATTTTTTTACATTGTGCAAACTTTGAAAGATTATATATTCTACAAAAATCAACACTATGAAGGGGTGCCCGTTTAGCTCAGGTGGTTAGAGTGCAGGCTCATAACACCAAAGTTGCTGGTTCAAGTCTCACATGGACCAAGGAGATGTGCCCTTCACAACTACTGGATTGTTGGAAAAATCATGATGTATTTTTTTCTATGTTTTTTGTTGCAAAAGTGCGTCATGACTTTTCTGACAACCGAATAGATTGAAACAACTACTTGACTTGGAGCTGATGGGTCCTGGAAAAACACACTGTTCCCCAATAAAATTTCTAAAAAAAAAAATCAACACTATGAATTCAAACTATTAGATTGAAAATAAAGCTTTGAAGAGACTGCCCCCCTTCCCCCCATCCCATTCTTTGGCTGAGTTCCTTCAGTACTGTTTTGAACCCAGGTTGTCTTAACTTTATTTTTATTTTTATTTTTAAAAAATATTTTATTGGGGAATTGGGGGAGGGGAACAGCATTGGGGAATCAGAGAAGGGGAACAGACAAGTTGCTGTCCTTTTGTTCTTCAGTCTAGTTGTGGAGGACATCGCTTCACTGGCCCATGTTGGTATTATCATTTCACTCTTCCCGGGTGAGGCAGTCACTCACTGGCCATTGTACTGCCACTCACAGCAGCTCAGGACAGCTGCCGGCTGCTCACACAGGCTGCCAACCACTCACGGTGGCTTACGGCACCCCACTGCAGCAGGGGCTGCAGCCTATGCTGTTGCCGGGGTCTCATGGCAGCCCAGCTCCAGGTCGAGCTGTTGTTCACTATCTTAGCTGTAGAGGGCGCAGCATCACTGGCTCTCATGTGGGATCCAAACCAGAGCCCTGCTGCTCAGAGCTGGCGTCCCAAGCCATCTCTTAACCAGCACGCCACTTGGTCAGCCCAGATTGCCTTAGCTTTAAAAGGTAAAAGTCTAGGGCCAGCAGAGTGGCGCATTGGTTAAGAGTTGGCTTGGGAGCGCGAGCTCTGAGCAGCAGGGCCCCAGTTCGGATCCCACATGGGCCAGTAACGCTGTACCCTCTACAGCTAAGATAGTGAACAATAGCTCCACCTGGAGCTGGGCTGCAGTGAGTCCTGCCATGAGTTGCAGGAGATGGCATAGGCTGCAGTGGGCTGCCTGCCGTAAGCTACCATGAGTGGCCAGCAGCGTGTGAGTGGCTAGCAGCTGGCATGAGCTGCCCTGAGCAGCTGTGAGCAGTAGCCCAATGGCTGGCGACCGATCTGCCTCAGCCGGGAAGAGCGCAATGATCACAATACTAACATGGGCCAGTGAAGCAATGTCCTCCACAACTAGACTGAAGAACAAAAAAGGACAGCAACTTGTCTGTTCCCCTTCCCCGATTCCCCAACGCTGTTCCCCTCCCCCAACTCCCCAATAAAATCTTTAAAAAATAATAATAATCTGCAAGTATAGGATCCCCATCTTATTACAGATTAACTCTCTTTATCCTACAGAATCAGAGAGCTCCAATGAGTGAGGGTGGGGAGGGGTGGAAGTGGGGTGATGGGATTGATGAGATCATAAGTAACCTTTATTTTCTCCTTGGTATGTCTCTCTGTTTTATTTTTTTTTTTAAGTCATGAAGCAAAAATGCCTTTCGTAATCAGAAAAAAAAAGCGATTTCAAAGTCTTAAAAGGAAGTCATTAAATGACATCTCCCTGAATATAAACCTTCCTCTCATTCTATATTTATCGTAAATAATGAAAACACAATTGGGATGGGCCGGCGGAGTGGCGCATTGGTTAAGCGCTGGCTTGGGACACCAGCGGCCCCGGTTCGGGTCCCACAGATGAGGGCCAGTGACACTGCCCTCAAAAAAAAAACCACAATTGGGAAAAGAGACATTTTTCAGGTTTTAAATCACAGTTTGAACCCTGAGGCATGGAGCCAGAGAATCCGAGTTGAGTCCCTTGCAGGTTTTCCGGTGCATTTTCCTCTGCTTCTTCCCGAAACAAGGCGATTTGGGAGCCTGCCTGGAAGCCCAGGCTGTTTTCTACATGCCTTCTCAGTAGCTCGCAGCAGCCAGTGCGCAGGAGACCTGGGGTGATGGTGGGTGCCTGGTCTAACCATCAGCCTGCAGAGGGAACTGGGCCAGTAGAGGTCAGCCTCCTCCCTGCTCAGCCCCAAAGCAGGAGACGCGGACCGTGCGCTGAAGGATACATGCCGGAGTCCTCTGGCACAAGCTCTGAGATTTGGGCCACACCCTCTGACTCTAGCCCCTCATCTCCTGGACACTTACCTTCCTGACTGCTGTGGGACCCACAGGGACAGAGGAGCCATTGCATCCAACTGCAGGAAGCAGAAAAGGTGGCCAAGCAGAGTTCAGTATGAGTCAGGCAGCAGTTTCTCCAAAACTATTGTAGGATTTTCAAATTAAATAAAGGTTAAGAGAAAATATGAACGTTTGAATAGCAGCAGACACCAAAACCGCAGCGCTTACTTTGCACAGGGTCTAGCTAGCTAGCACACAGTGGATGCCGTCGAGTAACTTGAAAGAAGGCAGGAGGCTGAGGCTCAGAGCCCCCTGGGCCTTGGGAGAAACAAGGGGTCAGAGGCCAGAGTAGCTATTTGCGGAGGTGTGTGCCCACAGCCCGAAGTTGTCACCACAGAGAGAGGGACCAGGTAAAGGGTTTTCTTTCTAGAGCTCAAACCCCTTTTACCAGAAACAGGAGCGAGTTGGGAGCTTTCGCTTAGTGTGCAGTTGAGGCAGCGGGCCCACGGAGCAGGCTGGATGGTGCAGGCCTGGCTGGCCTTCTTCCATAGCGCCCCCCAGGCCTGCTCCTTCCCCTCTCTGTGCGGGGAAGGGGGACCAGGATAGGACTCCGGACCCCACTTGCCCAGGCTCTGGAGGGCCCCCACGTGGCGGACACCCCTAGCACCCCCCAGAGGGGCCCTGGTCTCGGCCTCCAGCGCCGGCCTTCCCAGGGCTGTGGCCTCCTCTGGCCCCTCCCCGCGGCCGGCAGGCCCCCCGCTCCCCGCCCGGCCACCACCAGCGAGGGGAGCCCCTTCCTGCCCCTTCGGTGGAGCAGCGATTCCTGCTGGGCCCCTTCCCCGAGCCCAGAGCCCTGCGGAGCTGGCTTCGCCACTTCCTCCGCCGGCCCCGAGTGGCCCCCTCCCCACCTGGGGAGCGGCGTCCGGACGGCAGGGCTGTGCCCGTGTGTGGTCCGCGGCCATCAAGGGCAGGACCGGTAGCGGCTTTGCATTCGCTCCTCAGCTCCGGTCGGTGGGTGGTGCCGGTCCAGCCGCCCCGGGACGCGGCCTCGCCCAGCGCGCCTGGGTGGCTCCCCTCCCGGGGCGCGCCTGGCCCGTTTGTGAAACGGGAGGAGCGCTGGTACCCACCCCGCAGGGCCGATCCGAGGATGAGTGCCTGGCACGCGGGAATAGAATAAAGACACTAATACACGGTGTGCAGGGGGGCCGGCCGAGGGGCGCGGGGGTTAAGCGCGACTTGGGACGCCAGCGGCCCCGGTTCGGGTCCCGCATATGAGGGCCGGTGACACTGCCCTCGAAAAACAAAAAATAGTATGCAGTAAATTCCTGGTAACGTTTTAATGTCGCGTCGCAGAGGGATGGAGGCTTCTTCTTCCTTCGCCCTCCCCGGGGTCCAGTGTTCCAGATTCTTTCGCCCCCTGGGGGGCTTGCCTGCCAAAGCGTGCGGGTGGGCGGCGGACCCCGCGGGTGGGGCCTGAGGGCTGCGGTCCCGCCGCCTCCGCCGAGCCCGGAGCCGGCGCCAAGGAAGGCGCGGCGCTGGGACGGGGCCCAAAGCCGCCTCCCGCCCTCCCGGGGCCACTCGCGCACCCACCACCGGGCGGCACCATTGCGCTGCGGACCTGCTGCCGCCCCACTCCGGCCGCCAGGTAGGGCTCGGGCACCCCCTCTTGCTGCCCTTCTGTGGGTGCCAGGACATTCTCCCGAACCTCCATCCCCGACTCGGGCCATAGTAAGGATGGTAAGGACCCACTTGTATGTCAGACGGACCCTTCGGTTATCACTTGTGATTCTTACAAACATGCCTTGGAGACGGGTTTCACCAGCGTCAGTGACTGGGGGGTGGGGGTGGAGGGGCGGCTTGGCTCCTAGGCGCAGGGCCCTCAGATACCACGTGCAAAGGAAACGTGGGCCTCCGGCAGGTTAGTTACCCATTCCTGATGGGAGAAGCAGGGTTCTGGAGCCCTGTCCCCCAGGGTCCCGGGGAGAGCACTCGGGTTTGGGAGCGCGGCCTCCAGACTGCTTAGGTCTGGGCCCTGCTGCCCCAGGCTCTCAGACTCCTCATTCAGGGCTGCATAGCTGTGCAGGGCAGGACAACTGACAGGAAGGTGGTGTCCCCCACCAAACTGGCAGCCTGCCTGGGGCCTCCTCCATGTCCTGCGAGGACCACGCCAGCCCTCAGGTAGGAGGAAAGCAGGGCTCCCCGAGGCAGGGGGCTCCCAGCCTGGGCTGGCGTCCGTGGATGGTGAAACCCTGGGTCTGGCACCATCAGCCTCTGTTCTCAGTCTTCCCTAAAGTACACTGAGTTGCCATGGTTACTGATGAGTCTGATTCTGTACCCAAGTGTGGGTTAAACTTGCCCCTGGATAAACTGAGAGTGCAACCCAGCAGCCTCTGGAAAGATTTTAAACGTGCAGACGCTTTCAACAAAGCCATTCCACTCATGGCTATCCCTCTGTAGTGAGTTAAATGATGGCCCCCAAAAGATATGCCCAAATGCCAACCCCCAGGCAGGACATTTTCCTCTGTTGGAAAAAGTGTCTTTGCGGATATAAGGATCTTGAGAAGAGAGCATCCTGGACTAACACACATGGGCCCCAAATCCAGTGACTAATGTTATGTTATAACACAGAAGAGGAGAGACAAGGGAAAGGCCATGTGAGGAGGGAGGCAGAGACTGCAGTGACGTGGCCACAGCCCAGGAACCCCTGGAGCCCCCAGAAGCTGGAAGAGGCAGGAAGGACCCTCCCCTGGAGCCCCGGGAGGGAGCGTGGGCCTGCAACACCTTGACTTTAGACTTCTGGCCTCCAGAGCCATAAGAGAATCAATTTCTCTTGTTTTAAGCCACCCAGTTTCTGGAAGTTTGTTATGGAAATCAATGCAGCACGCTAGGAAAAAAAAATGCTTGGTGATGTGCACAAAAAGGTGTGTTCACAGATGTTTCTAGAGCATTGTTGGTGAGAGGGAAAGCACGGCCTCTGACAGGCCATGGTGCCGAGAGCTCACCCATCTGTGGGCTGGAGTCCTGTGCAGGACACGGGGGCCTAGTTCAGTCAGTGTGGTCAGGAAGGACTGGATTAAAGTGAGGTAGCCAGCTGAGCAAAGTTTGGGGAAAACATTCCAGGCAGAGGGGACTAAAGACCCTACCAGGGAGAGGAGAGGGCGTGGTACTTGGGACCAGGCGGTACCAGCGTCTGAGGCCCAGTTCCCAAGCTTCCTGGGCTGACTTCCCAGGGTTGGAGGAGGTGACCCAGGGCATCCTGGGCCCCCAGCTGGGGAGAGCTGGTGGGGAATGATCGTGGGACATGGGAAGGGCTCGCCAGGCCTACTTCTAGGACTCTTGCTGGAGCTGTGGGTGGGAGAGAATGTCTGTCCTCCCTCCTGAGGCCGTAGAAGGACAGAAGAGAAGCCTGTAGGTGCTGGGGACCGTCTTGTCATCAGGAGGAAGATTCCTACAAACCGAGAGAGGGACATATTGATGCCTGAGGCCATCAGAGCCCCCAGACCCAGCATGCCTGAAGCCTGCACCATCTGGCCTCTTCAGGAAGGTGAACCACCCTCAAGGGTAACAAAGCCTTGAGGCAGTGAAAGGATTCTCACTTCACATGTGGGCAAACAACCCAAAGGAAGAATGGGATTGTCCAGGCCGCCCTGCCCCTGGAGTCTTTTGATTTATACTCTGGGCACTCACACTGGACAGGCTTGTCCAACTGAGTCCTTGTCTGTCCCTGGTCCTCGGCTCATTAGTTAACCCCATGTCAGAGGTGTGGCTCTAAAGCTAGGGCTGCCAGATAAAATGCAGGACACCCAGCTCAATTTGAATTTCAAGTGAACAATGAAGAGTTTCTTAGTGTAAGTATGTCTCAACTGTTGCATGGGATATACTTATACTCAAAAATGCATTGCTTGTCTGAAATTCAAATGTAACAGGGCGTGCTGTATTTGTTACACTGGACTGCACTCTCTAGGGCAGGGAAGGGAGATGCAAGGCTCCCTGCCTGTGCTGAGCAAAGCTAGGGCAGTGTGGTGGGGGCTGAGATTCAGTCTCAATCAAGAATCGTCCCCATGTCCTGCCAAAGTGCCCACATCATCCATAGGGACAGCCATCTCCACTTTTTGGCTGCCAGGTCAAGTGGAAATGTGGCCCTCAACAGCACACATATTAACCATCGACACTCCAGTATGAATTAGTTTACAAAGTTGTGCATTGACTCCTACTGTGCTATAAGGGGAGACTTACCCCAGGGAGGGAGGTGCTTCATCTTCCCCTGAAGCGTTTGTCTCCAGAGCACAAGGGATTGAATGTAAACTGTTTTCCTTGGGATTCCTGGGCTGTACACGTGGACCCCCGGGGAACTCTATCAAACCCTGTGGGCCAGGCCAAACCCATTCCACTTCTGTTGGCATTTCCCCCCATGATTCCAATGTGCAGCCAGATTTGAAAACCAGTGGAAATAACAACTCAGTTCTGTGGGTTCTAGGTTTGGTGAGGGCTGCTGCTGGCTGGCAGCCCACTTTATGCCAGGCATCTTGCAGACATAATTCCCTTTGGTTCTCCCAACAGTCCTGCAGTACAGACACTGTTAATCTCACCATCCACATGGGGACGCAGGCTCAGAGAGGTGACACGACCTACTCAACGTAACACAGCAGGTTACTGGGCCGGGGATTCATTGCTGGGTTGGCCTGACCCCACAGCCCTTCCTCCGCGCTGCCTCCGGGCTGTGCATGGATAAGTGCCTTCTCCTCTCTGCACCCACCACCCATACAAAGAGGGGTGGAGAGGGCTGTGTCAGCATGCATCATGCAGTCCTGCCACCCACGTCTCAAATTAGTATTGTCACCTGGCAGGGGCATTGAAGGGTGAGGGGCATCACAATGGGCAAATGTGGTGGAGGGGAAGAGTCAACTCAGGGCGCTCTGGGTGTGTCATCAGTGTGAAAGCCAGTTTAGAGTGGGGACCCTTTGTGGGGCAGGAGGTGCCTCATGAAATGGCCTTCATAGACTCTAACGGTGAACTCAATCGTAACAGGCCGACGTGAGCACCCAGTGGGCTCCGTGGTGAGTGAGCTGAACACTTGTCCATGCCAGGCACTGTTCTCGTGCCATTCTCATCCTATCCTAACCCCTCGGACAGAGGAGGGCACTGAGGCTCAGGTAAGTCGAAGAGATGCTCCCAAATGAACAGCCAGTAAGTGGGAGACCTGGTGAGTCCCCCAGGCAGCCTGTGGCCCAGCCTCCACCCTCAGCCACGCCACAGCTGTGGCCCAGGCGTGGAGGGGCTCACTGTGGTTTTTATGCTGTCAGAACAGTTTGGGGGTTTGGGGTATTTTTTCCTACTTTTTATTTTAGAGTAATTATTGATTCACAGGGGGATGCAGGGTTCAGAGGTCCTGGGTCCCCTGGGCCCAGCTTCCCCTACTAGTTACATCTTAAGTACCTATGGAACCATAACCCAACCAGAGAACTGACAGTCCGGTGTGCGCGGGGTGGTTTTTTAATCTCGTGTAGATTCGATGCAGCCATCACAACTAAGACACAGAACCGAGCCTCACCGGAGGGAGTGGGGCCTCACTGGCCACCCCCCATAACATCCTCTGCCTCCATTCTTCCTTACTAAGAAATCCCCATTTGATCAGAGGGACGAGGAGCAATGTGCCCTATTTAACACTTGCTTTTCCCAGCCGGCCCTGAGCCGGGGCAGCCCTGTGACCAATCCTGGCTCACAGAACGTTACCGGAGCTGCTGGCAGGGCCCGAGAAAGTTTCACTTTTCCAGGTCAATGTGGCATGGATTCGTCTCCCAGACGTGAGCAGACAGCTGAAGGCTCAGCAGCCACGAGAGACCACGAGCAAAGGATTGGAGACACCAAGAGAAAGAATCACAGAGAACAGACCCAGGCACTGCTGTGTTAAACACACTACCAGTAAGGGGGTGATTTTGCCAAGGACACACAGCGACTTCTGGAGACATTTTTGGTTGTTGCGATGCAGGGGTGCTAGTGGCATCCAGTGAGTAAGGACAGGGATGCTCATCATTCTTGAACTCAGGACACCTGCCCCCAACAAAGAATTGCGTGGCCCCAAATGTCGATAAAGACACCCCAAGTTAGGCCACTGTTACTGGGGTTTGTTTCCTGCAGCTGAGAACATTCCTGACACAGAAGCCACCCTACCCAATGGGCCGCCTAGCAGAGGTGGTCGGAGGAAGCCGGTACCCCAGCAGGGAGGGCAGCTGGGCCCATACCAGCCTCCTCCACTAGCTGGCTCACTTACACCTATCACTTAGTAACCCGCCTGAGTCTCATCTGGGAGGGGTGTGACAGCCATCAGAGGCTTAAGGAAAAGCATCCGCAAATACACTGAGGGGCTCCTCTGCCCAGAGCTGCCATCTCCTCCTCTCCCTTCCCCCAACGTTCCAGCTGGGTAACAGAATGCACCATTTGATACAAATTCTGCTTTAATGTAGAAAACCAAACAGGTACACACATAAATACACTTTGGGAGGCATAAATAAAGTAGGAAAATAAAGAGATGTGCGTATCAAACAAAATAAATTAGTCATAAATACCACGTTGGGAACTAAGTGCTGGGAAAGTTCAACGCCCCGCGGCTCCCACCTGTTACTGGCAAGATTGGCTTCAAGCCTGCCTTTTCCTGGCGTCTGGATGAAAGGTGGGAGGCTGTCCAGTCCCCACAGAACATCGTGGTGTGGGTGCAAAGGGCCAGGAAATGGAAGCAGCTTCTGCAGCTGTTCCGTTCGGGACGATATGCAGGAGCCGGAGCCCCCAGCGTGATGGGGTGAGCCATGGGGGGGCACGCCTGTGGGGCTCCATCTCAAAGGCCCTCACGAGAAACTTGTGCTGCCTGGAAACTGCGCCACGCCATGCAAGGAAGGGCTGCTGGGACTGGCTGTCTTTATGTCCTGTCCCTCTGAGCAGGTGGCAGAATGGCCATTCGCCTTAGGGGAACCAGGCTGAGCCTGGCAAGTGGTGGCTGTATGTAGGGTGCTGGCTGTCAGAAGAGGACAGGGGAAGTAGGCATACTGCCAGGTAGTCCGTCAGAGGTTATCTATCCCAGAACCAACCAACCATCAGGGGGCGTTCTCAAGATTGACCCAGGCTGGAGGAAGGCTCCAGGCTCCCCCTGCGCATAGGTGATGTCCTGGAGGGGCCAGGACCAGGCCAGGGGTCGTCCCGAGTTGACAGCGGGATCAGTTCTCACATTTACCTGTCATTTCAGAGCTGATCACCTGTGAGGATTTTAAAATGACTCGCTTTTCTTCTGGCTGCACCTGCTAGAAATGATAGGAGAGAACTGCAGAGAATTTCAGCTTGGCATATGAACTTTCCCAGGTAGTGAGTTCCCTGTCAGTGGAGGTATTCAAGCAGAATTTGGACAGCGCGGGTCCAACTATGACCAGGATGCGGGGTAGGGAGCTGGGGTAGCACCTGGGCAGGCAGAGGGCTTACAATTTCATGATCATACACGTCTATCTCCTAGAAACTGGCACAGCCAATGTCCAACTGTCTATGTACAAGTTCTAAATGTTTTTTCCTAAAACTAAATAGCACATGGGCCCAGGATCGTACTTGTAAAGCGTGGCCAGAGCCCGCTCTGCAAGCACCTCAGACAGGCCTCTAGGGGCAGGGGAAGGCCAGAGCCTCCGTTATTTCTGAAAGCTGGGACTTTCCACCAGCCTCAGTTTGCTCGCAATTCCGAAAGGGTCCATGCCGTCCGTTTCCAGGGCTGAAGAAAACGTGTCAGACTCCAAATGGTCCTCGAGGTTTTCGGGCTCCGTTGGGCTCCTGGGCAGCATGGGCAGGAAGTGGGACAGGGGCAGGAAGCCCCTCTCCTTATACAGCTGCCTCTGTTTGGCGCTGCTCAGAGAAACTGGGAGCTGGTGCTTCTTGGACCAGTACACGTTGTAGCCGTCGGGTCGGATCTCCTCCTCAAACGCACAGTCCTCGGCCGAGTACTGAGGCTGCGGAGAAAACAGACAACCTGTGAGCACCAGTGGGCACCCCCCCATCCTGGCTGTGACGCGGCCAGAGGCAGAGACCCACACAGGCGGGCGCTTGTGCTACATACCCCCGCCCAGTCTGCACTAGTAGTCATGTGCGCGCATGTGCAGTTAGAGGTTATAAAGGATATTACAAAATATAAACGTATTTAAAGTGTATGTTTTATATATAAACATACTTAGTATAATGTATGTTCACATAGAAAGTATATAGAAAGCATGTATTACATCAACACACACACTGAACATATATTACATTATAATATACATTTATAGTTTTTTACCATTTCATTTTATTAAGTTCATTTTATTGTACAATTATAGCTGATGTACATTATATATATGTATATATCAGTGTTTTATATATATATATGACAGATTACACACATACCTTATGAAGTGAGCACCCTGTAAGTCTAGTACCCGTCTGACACCATAGCTGTTACAATATTGACTACATTCCCTACGCTGTACTGTAACCTTTATAATGTACTTATGTTAAATCTAACAGTAAAACATATACACTAAATATATATATATACTTTATATATAAATTCATACACCTTTATACTTTATAACCTTTAACTACACAAACACTTCAGGTATATATTTGACGTTTATACTCAACATCTATATATACTTTTTACATGGGTCCCTTATATTTTTCACAAAATCACGCCACTTTTTAAACTTCATCTTGTTCTAAGCAACAGTATCCATAAAATCAGAGGTGTGATATGCACACGGGCTTCCCTCACCCTATAAATCTTGACATTGATAAGTCCCCGGCATGCCACTGGCACTTTGGGAAACACTGACGAAGTGCTGTCCTTTCAGGATCAGTCTTTTAATTAAGAATCACAGGTAATCCGATCTGGGGCCCAGGTTAAAGAATCTAGTCCCCATTTAGACCTTTTTGTCTGGTGCCCTAGTGAGAATCAGCCTCCTCATTCATTTGCAGAGAGCCTTCCAGGCAGCCTGCCAGGATTATCAAAATAAAGGCAGCCCCCTCCCCCTGGCCCAGGACAGTGCCTGCACCCAGCAGGGGTGGCCGGAAATTGGGGGGGGGAACCAGTGCCAGGTGCTAGACCTTTCGTAGTTGATTGAGAGGTGCCAGCCGGTAAGTTCTGTCTCCAACTAGTGTCATTACCCTTGGATTGAGACAACAGCCCAGGCAGGGAGCCAGTAGGCTGGGCGGTCAACAACCCAAGGAGGCACCCAGTCTCATTTTGCCCAAGCCTACAAAGGTCACTGAACTGCAGGTGGGTGAGCACTGTGTTGATAAGGCCCTGATAAAGCTGGTGTCCCAGGCACCCGGATTAGGCCACCAGACAGATTAAGCCACTAGACAGTGGGAGAGGGAAATGCAAAATGACAAACAAGGGAAGTAAAACCAAATGGTGGATTATTTGACTCTGCTGCTTCTTTGGGAGAAACTAAGCATTTCAATTCTCTTCTCCATACAGAAAATTATACGATTTCAAGTTTCTAGAATGTGGAATCTGTTTTTGTATTTTTTAAAAGGCAACAAAAACTCAATTTTATGCTAAACCATGCCCACAGGATCAAGAGGCAGAACTGGATTTTAGGTGGACACCCACTCCCCAACCCAAGTTTGAATTAGGAGAATGGGGGGTTAGTAGACCCGTCAGTCCCAGCAGACCCTCGAGCCTATAGCAGCTCCCCCCAACCCCATAAGTAAATGTCACAATAACAAAAGTTGCAACAGCGGATTTGGAGCAACTTTTGGTGTCAGCTTTCAGCCAGTTGACCACCGCCTTTTTTTGCCTCCATTCTTGTCCTTTCACGCAGGACTCCACCATAAAACCTGAAACAGGCACTGGGGATAAATGGAATAGACGGGCACCAGGACCACAGCACAATTTTGAGACGCTAAAAAGATTCATGCTGTAGGGGGAAGCCCGGCATCGGCATCCTTCCTGGGGGGCCGAGGCATCCCCTCAGGCGCAGTCTCTCCTGCGCCTGCTCCTCCAGCCAACGGAGCCCCTGGCCCAGCGGGACTGCATTGAGGCCCTGCGCCCCGCCAGGACCTCACACAGCCTGCTCTGTGCGACCCTGGCGCGGGAGGGGCGAGGGCTCCCTTTGAACTCTCAGCCTTTGTTCCTGGAGACCGGAGACCCAGCATCCGCACACTTCCTGCCCTGAGACTTCCGTGGGTACCCGGGCCATCCCAGCCCGCCCCCCAGACTCCCCAAAAAGCATCTGCAGAACAGGTGAGCAGGGCGCGAGGATGAGAATGCACTGGGTTATTCGGACGCGCCTGCGAAAACGTTTTTCTAGAAAACATTTAAAAAATATTCTACAAGCCCAAATGTAACTTTTTTCACTGACTTGTTTGAAGATTTGCTGTTTAAAAAAAATCCAAGTCGTGGATCTACCCTCTTTCTTTCCGTTTTTTTAGTACTGCGGGGAGGGGATCGGAGGCGAGGACCACCCAAGAGCAGGCCCAGGCTGAGAAGGCCCGAGGTGGGTTTTCCTGTTTAATAGCAGAGAGGGCCAAGTAATGGGTTTCCTCATCCGATGGGCCGGCCTTTGGCGCAATTGGAAATGCAAAGGCGGCTCTCACCCATTCTCCATCCACCCGCTACCTCCGTAGCAAAAAAGTCGGACATTAGCTTAATCCGGTCCTTGCAGTCTTTCTCTCCGAGCTCCATGCGGGCCTGAGCAGAGGAAGCCAGGGCACTCTGGAGTCGATCCAGGGCATCCCCCTCCCCTGCAGGCCCCCACCTGGGGAGAGGCGTGTGTCCCGCGCCCCGGCGCGTCCCTCCTGACGCTCACACCTACCAGCCCTAGCATTCTGCCGTCAGCTCCCATGCAGAGGTACCGGACGCTGTCCACACCCTTGATGGCCACGTTCCGAAGGGCGACTGCTCTGATTTCCACCAAACCTGGTTCGAGGGAAGCAAAAAGCTTCAGGCAGGACCCGCGGGGCCCACAACACGTAGATGCGGTGCACTGGCCCGCGCCACTCCCACCCCCGCCTCCCATATCCCCAGGTCCTCGCGTGTCTGGGGTCTCAGGGAGCGAGTGGAACGCCGAGGTGCCCAAACCTGGAGTTCCCAAGAGTGAGGGGTACGCAGAAACCAAAGGGAGGGGGCGAGGGGAGGGTAACGCACGAGTGCGAAAGCTCCACACATCCGTGTCCCCCTCCCCCAGCTCCTCGGGCTGTCTGGATACCCAAACAAGGAGCAGAACTCGGATGTGCCAAAACCTGGCGTTTTCGGGAGTGGAGAGCCAGCGGGAGGCGAAGGAAGCGAAGGGAGGAGGCGCTGGGCAGCAGGGAGACCCGGCGGGCACTCACTGTGCACGCTCTGGCCCCGCGCGCAGCCCACCGCGCCATCGGCGTGGATGCGCAGGAAGCAGCTGGAGGGGCCGTGGGGGCCGGCGGTGTACAGGTGCCTCAGGCGGATGGGCTCGCCCCAGCCGTAGTGCACGTGCGGCCCAGCGTCCGAGAGAGCTAGGGGGACGCCGGCTGAGGCCAGCCAGAGGCCGGCCAGGACCAGGGCGCGGGCCACAGAGCACCGGCTCCGCATGGCACTTCTCTCCGGCTCGGGGCGCAGTCCGGCAGCGGGGTTGCGGGAGGCCGAGCTGCAGCCGGAACGCGCGGCAGGGCTGTGCGCTCGGCTCGGGGCGAGCTGCGCTGCTGCTCCTCCGACGGCGCCGCGGCTAGAGGCTGGCGGCCTTATATAGTGCGGCGTCCCTCTCGGCGGGTGGGTGCCCGCGACACCCGAGCGTGTCTTATCGGGATTGCATCAGGCCCCCGCCCCTCGCACACACCCACTCACACCCCGCCTCCGGCCTCGGCCCCCTCCCCGGCCCCGCCCGCGTGACCCCGCCCAGGCCACCCGGCTCTAGTGAAGGAGGAGGCCCAGCTTCGCGGCGGGATTCGGGGCAGCTCCTCCCCGCAGCGTGGCGGCGGGGCGAGCGAGCGGCCTGGGCGACTTTGATTTTATAAAGCAATAAAGGAGAGCACGAGCCACGCCCCCAGACTCCTCGCGGAGCTCCCGCCGGGGCAGAACTCGGGGGCCAGAGCGCGGGGGGCGCCGAGGCTTGCATCCCTCACTCCCTGTCCAGGGAAACCTTGCCCTTTAAAAGCCCAAGCCTCTCCCTCCAGGGAAGGTGCCAGGCCTCCTGCACCCGGACGCAAAGTCGGCTTCAGAAATAATTGCCCCTGCAGGCCGTGCCCGCCCACGTTCTCCCAGCCTGTGCTCTCGCGATCTCTGGCCCCCCGCCACCCTCGGCCCCTTTTATCCCTGTGAACTGTACCCCGACGGGGGTCCGGGCTGGATCTCCGCCCTCGGACAAACAATGGGGGGCGTCCCGCGGGCGCCCCTAGATGGCGCTTCAGTCCGGGCTTCGGCGTCTGCGCTGCGGCGCCCCGGAGAGATGCTGCCTGGCCGGGCGGTCGTGGTGGCGACCGGGGCCTTTGGACACGGGGTGGGCTTGCAAACTGCGGATTGGGAAGCTCACTCACCCCCGCAGGCCCGGGCGCGCCTCTGTTTTTGAGGCGCCTTTTGTCGTTGGTCCAGTCTTTGGATCCCTGAGCGCAGCGCGGAGAGGTCGGGGAGCGCCTTACCTGATGGCGAGTGGATGAGGACCTTAGAGGACTGCTAGGGTCAGGCCGACACCAGCTGGGGAAATTGGGGTCACTCGGTGAAGTGGCTCCTGCAAACCAGAGACCTTCGTTAATGATGCTCTGAAAATGGAAACAGCCTCCAGAGAATGCCCCGGCGGCAAGACAGGGGTCCTCTCAGGGGGCTTTGGCGCAGCACTGATTCTTTCTCATCATCCCCCTCGCCCCAACCACCTCCACCACCACCACCACACACACACACACACACACACACACACACACACACACACACACACACAGGACTCCTGGGTGTGGGGTCCCAGGAGGCAGGTTTTGGGGGAAAGCCACACTGCATCAGAGCAAAGGCGACCGGAGCGCAAACGGTGGAGGCACTGAGAGAGAAAGCAGTGCCAGGCCTAATGAAATTCAATGAGTGAAAGCCATGTTCACACCCCAGTCAGTGACTGGCGTTAATGATGGAGCGCACAGAGAATGTCACCAGGAAAGTCTGCACAAAAAGACATCATCTCAAAGGCTTCATAGGCCAGGGACCCCCACGCTGCGTGTCTTGATTCAGAAAGCGGCTGCTTTCTGTTAAATCTAATTACTTCCCCCCTGTGGCTTTAAATCGAAGGCGGCTCCTATTAAACTTAATTACCCTCCCCTGCAGCTCTCATTTTTAAAGACCTTGGATAAATGCAAGGCCTGAGGAGGATGGCAGGGGCTGGGGGACACGCCCCAAATCGGGCTGGGGGAAAAGGGGGGACACCAGCCTCTGGCTCCACCTCCCCACCCCCTTAGCTGCCTCCTCCTAGGGAAAAGAGAGTGGCCGCCGTTATATGGGAGCCCAGGAGGGTGGCAGAGTCGGCAGCTTGCTATGCTGTTCTGAGCACTTTGTGGTGTTCTCAGCTTAAACCCCCACAAGCACCCCCATGACATTCTGCTTCCTCCCCCATTGGACAGATAGGCGGCCCCAGAAAAGTGGCAGAGTGACACAAGGCTGCACAACCTGTAAATGGTGGACCTGGAATTTGAACCCAGGCTGCCGGGCTTGTAAATCCACGCCATGCTTGGCCTGGGGGAGGTCAAGTGGCTTCCTAGCAGGGGTGCAGGCTGCAGGGTCAGACCCTCTGTGGCAAGGATCTACACCTGGCCACTCCCCGGGCCGACCATGGACCTGCTATGCCTGTTGCCTCCTCATGCTTGCTTTTCAGTCTTGTGCTGGAGTCATGGGAAAGTGGACATAAAGTGCCTGGGGTGCAGCTCATGAAGAATGATGGCTGTCCACCGAGGGTCTGGCCTGTGGTGTACCAGGCGGGCATTCCATAGTCACGGCACTGTTCTGAGAGTGCAGGTGGTTTAATCTGTGCTACAGCTGAGAAAACGGAGGCCTACAGGGTTGGCTAGGCAGCCAGCGAGGGTTTGCACCCAGGTGGGCAGGGCGCTGGAGCCTGGGCCGGTTTGCTGGTACTGATTGGAGGAAGCCAAGACGCAGAGGAAAGGCAGCGCTGGCCCGCAGGGGGCGCTGCGGCTAAGGCTGTCCAGGTGAGGGCTCCCTCCGAAGCCTCTCAATGCGCCCCATGCCGCTGCAGCCCCCAATGTCCTGGGTTGGGCTGGTTTTTATTTTTCAGGCTGCATTTGATTGGCCCAAGTGCCTCAGCCTGCTGACTCGCCCTGGTGAGAATTCATTCACTGATTGGAGTGGACAATGCCAGTGGTGTCCAAGTTACCCCAGCTGCCCTGCTCAGGGTCTCAGGCCCAGAGATCCAGGAGGGCTTGGCCTGGTGGCTTTGTTCTGGATCTGATGGTAGCTGGGAGCTTTTTAACTGCCGTAAATTCTTTTCCTGAGGTCGCCCTCCTTCAACCTGAGCTTGTCCGGTTGCTCCTTCTGATGGTGGCAAATGAGAGACTTTCGTCGCTTCTAATTTACGTCCAAGCAGTGGTGAAACTCTTGTTCAGCTTCAGTCCAGTCTTTACATGACGAAGATAATTGTTTTTCTTTTCACTTGACAGAAATTTACAAACGTGCCTTCATAAGCACTTTGCCGTGCTCTTGCCAGCCCCCCTGCCCCACCCCATGGTTAGAAGTGCTTTCTAACTGCAGAAGCTTCTGTGTGTTGGTAAAACTCTTCATCAGAATATGAGAACTGCAGTTTTGAGTTTGAGACAGAAAGGACTGTGAAGACACGGATGAAAGGATAAGCCGCACAGCCAGCTCAAGACCAAGGCAAGACTAGAGCTCAGGGCTTCTGAGTCTCAGCCCTATATTTTTTCTAGAATCTGCCAGAACATGTGTTACTTTCCCCAAAGTTTTCTATTTCACCCATGTGTTTTTCCCCATTAGGGTCATTATTCCAAAAACAGGCTCTCCTGTTAGCCCAGAAAATTGACGGGGCTGAGGCAGAGTGGAAAAAGAAGGGCTTCTTGGAGCCTCTATGTCCTTATTTGTAAAACAGCATAAGATACCTAATTCTTGGGGTTAATGTGAGAATTAACATAGATTATGGGTTGAGAGATCAATATTTATATAGAGACCACCTGGCATATGGAGGTGTGTAATGCAAGGGGTAGCTATTGTTATGTATTTAAAGGTTACTCTCTGGCTATCTTTGCCTTACTTGTTACTCATTTTTAAGATGTAGTGACCACTTTAGAAAAAGGCAAGTCTAGTGTACAGTGACAGAAAGCCGATGGGTGAGGCGGGCAGTGGCGCTGGGGAGGCTCTGTGTTGATGGTGGTGTTGAAGAGGCCGTGACGTTTGTTGAAACTGATCGAGAGGTGGGTGCCCTTAACATTAGGATGTATTTTATTTTAAGTGACGCCTCAATAAAGTTGATTTTGAACATTGTCATTGCAAGAGTCACACTTGTTCCTGGTTTGAAAATTGGGAAAAATCCAGAAAAGCAGAATGTAAGCTGTTTAAAACCCTGGAATATCATGACTGCATTAGGAGCTTCTGTTTCTCTTTGGGTGGATTTCTTCCTCAGACTTTTAAAACATATGTATGTATCTTAGGAAAAATCAAACCCAGCATTTGAATTGTGTTCCTCCTCCCCCACGTGGCTGTAACCATTCCCCATGACATTAAATGTCCTTCCACGGCACAGGGACGCCAGCAGATTTGGAGTTCCACGGGGTATGTACTCTGTCCCCTATTGCTGGACACTTGGGTTGTTTCCACTGTCCCCTCCTAATCACATCGGGTAGGACATCCTTGGAGACACCTGTCACACCTGTCAGTCTTGGAGGGGAATTACTGGCCCCATGGTCTCATCCCCAGGTGGATAGAGGCAGGATGTAGCAGCTTTCTCCTGGAATTCGGGAAACTACCCTGCTTCTGCCCAGACTTCTTTGAGTCACAGCCACTAGCTGTCACCACTGTGGCACAGGACCGGGTTCTAATCGAAACCCTTTTGCTGCCAAGTCACCGCCCCACCCCCAACCCGGGCCTGAGACCCCCCCCCCCCCCGCCACTGGCAGAGCTCCCCCTGGTGGGTACGGCTGTGCCGGTTGTGCCATACGTTTGTCAATGACAGGAGCTGACACTTTTTTCTGCTAATGAGGCTGTGCAGCCGATTTCTCTACATGAACCCTTTTTGCCCACTGATCTCCATCATCAACACAGAAATGTGTTCCAATGGGAAACAGGTTGACCTGTCAGTGTAGCAATATGTAAGAACAGGCCAGGGCTGAGTGGCTCAGTTGGTTAAGAGCACGAGCTCTGAGCACCAGGGTTGCCAGTTCAATTCCCACATGGGCCAGTGAGTTGTGCCCAAGCTGAGCTGCCGCTAAGCTGCCAACAGGTGGCAGGATGGCTCAGCTGGTGAGAGCACTGCTCCTAACAACAAGGTTTCTGGTTTAATTCCCAAATGGTATGGTGGGCTACGCCCTCCGCACCTTGAGCTGAGTGACCGTGAGCTGCTGACAGGCAGCCGGATGGTGACTGGACTTGGAGCTGAGCTAGCTGCGCCCTCCACAACTAAGACCGAAGGACAACAACTTGGCTGTTCCTCTTCCCCAATTCCCCAATAAAATCTTAAAATATATATATATATATATATATATATATATATATATATATATATATATATGAATGCAGCAACATACATGTCACCTAGTTAAGGAAAACAAAAAGTAGCTTCATGAGGAAACATTAATGGTGCACATTGTGACTTTGCTAAAAGTCATAAAATTAAGATATGGAAATTGGAACGTCCTGGAACCCCTGGCCTGTGATGGCTGTCTGAGCCTCCACAGTTGGCTGTTCTTCAAACTTGATACACAACGTGATCTTTTTTCCTTTCCAAAACAACAACAAACTTTCCACAAGGCGTTTTCTCTTTCTGCCCTCAGAGGCGGTAGGAAACCCTGAGACAGGGTAGGAAACCCTGGCCAGCACAATTAGCTGAGTTCTTATTATATTCCAGCCGCTGCGCTGGTCACGATGACGATAGTGATGACGACGGTGGGGGTGGTGACAGTCAGCTGTTAGGAAGTGCAGAGGGGCATGCTAGGCCCTTTACATCACTACATCTGATTTTCACAGCATACATTTTAAAGATGGGAAAAGTGAGGCTCAGAAACTGTACTTTGCCCAGAGTCTCAAAGGTAATACACAGCAAAGTTTGGATTTGAACCCAGTTCTGCCTGGATTCAAGTCATAAACCTCTTACTCATTACAATATATATTTTTTAAAAGACAGAAACCAAAACAGCCTCTCCTTCAGAAAATGAAGGCCCGCCCGCATTCAGAGCCTTGGTAGGGCCAGGACCCTGACCCGACTGCTCAGTCTATCACCTGACCCCACGTTTTCCCAGAGGGGTCATCTGAGTCCCCGTAGTGACTCCAGCAAGACAGCGAGAGGGGTGCCCCCTTCCAGGCACAGCCCTGGCTGAGTTAGCTTCACTCCTGTCACACCTGCAGTCATTTCTTGGGGCAGTTATCGCTCTGCTGTCTGACCCCTCCCCAGATGCAGCCCTGCACAGGTGAGGAAAGCATCTGTGGCTGTGACCTCAGTGCCTTCGCAGAGCCTGGCACATAGGCTTGCAGATGCCGTGACACCCACTCTCATTTTCACCTGGACCCTGGGAATCCCAGGATTCCTCTTGGAGAGAAGTTGATGGGAGAGAGAGAAACCCCCAGTGTGGGGGGAGTAAGGACAGTGACTCGCCCTGAGTCAGATGCAATCTATTTGCCTCAGCTCACGTGGAAGACCTCAGCTCTGGAGAACAGAGAACAGGCCGTTATCTTGGGGAATTCCTGCCACAGAGAGCCAGCTGTGGACCCACTTTACAGATGAGAGACCAAGGCACAGAAACCAGCTGGCAGTAAAGACCCACCGGTGTGTAAGGGAGCTGTGAGCAGCTCGGAAAGCTGAATGGGGCTCAGAGACAGTGAACCTCCCACCTCACCCAGCTGCCCTCCCCCCGCCCCCCGGCCTGAGCGGACATTTAAGGTAGGTGGACTCAGAATGCTAGGACTGGACAGGACCTTTCAGATGATTTCCTCAAACCCCGTATCCCTAAATGAACAGAATAAGAACCAGGAAGGCAGAAAGATTTGCCCAAAGACGTCCTGCCCATGGGCAGCAGGGAGGGGGCAGGGAGGATGTGCCAAGTACAAACTCTATTTAAACAACATCCCCTTCCCTCCTAAAACACACACAGTCCAGTAACACACACAGTCCAGTGCGACATTTCATTTGTAATAAAGTTTTTTTAAAAAGAAAAACCCCACATAGTGAGGTTCCTTATTAAAAAACACCTGCCTTGGGCCGGCCGAGTGGCGCGGTGGTTAAGAGCTGGCTTGGGACGCCAGTGGCCTGGGTTCAGATCCCACATGTGAGGGCCAGTGACACTGCCCTATAAAAAAAAAAAAACAAAAAAAAAAACCTGCCTCGGCAGGTTGGCCATTGGTGGGGCTGGGGGAAGTGGGCACTGGGTACTGTTTAGTGGGTAAGGGCTTCTGGGGGACAGGGGTAGAAATGTTTTAAAACTTGACAAGAGTGGTGATTGTGAATGTACTAGAGGCCACACTGAATTGTATGCTTCATAAAATATTATGTGCATTTAACCTCAATACAAAAAAACAATGCAAAAAGTAAATAAACCACTATCAAAGGCATTGCTGGTGCCCTTGGCAAAGTTTGAGTGTGGACTGTCTATTGGAGAACGGTGTGTGTGGTGTTTCAGTTTCCTGGGTTTGATGCTTCCATCATGGCTATGTAGAGAGCGTCCTTGCACCTAGGAGGTGCATGCCAAAGTGTTTAGAGAGAAAGGTGACATAACACAACTGACTTCCAAATGTTTCAGAAAACGAAATCTGTGCATGTGACTAAGCATGCAGATGTGGATGGAAAATGTCAGTGACATAAGTTCTCCTACTCATCTCGAAACTTCTCTGGAGGTTTGGAATTTTTCAAAATAACAAAATGGAAGGAAAAATCCAACCCACCTTCCTGGGACCAGCTTGTGGCTTGTCACCAGAGCTAGTGGCTGGCATGGGGCTGTGGTTTGCAGCTCACAAACCGGGTTCCCAGACAGGAATGCATTAGGATCACCGTCCTCAGCCCCATTTTCCAGAACAGGAAACCGAGGCTCAGGAGGCCATGGCTGATCCCAGGATACCACACATCAGCAGGTACCGGGTGCAGGACAAGTCAGGCTATTTGGGGTTTTCTTGGGGCGGGTCTCCTAGACAAAGGGGAGTCAGGCTGCCCCCCTGATGTCACAGGCAGAGGAGATTTTTCCGAAGCAGCCGTTCCCTGGGGGAATGACCTGGAGGTCCTGTCAGTCCCTCAGGGACCTATATTTCCCCCATCCTACTCCGTGAAAGTAGATGGCAAAACTCAGCTTCTCCTCAACTGGTGGCATCCTTCCAGCTGGTTCTAAGTAATGCCTTTTTTTTTTAAATGAGAACTACTTTTCACAAACTTGGTGGTTGGGTCTTGTTCTGTATGGGGTGGCAGCACCCTATTTGAAGTAACCGCTCTCATGGCTGATATAAGAAGCAAAGTCGAGCCCAGATCACAGACAACAGCCCTATTAGGAAGACAGAAGTCTTGAGATGTCCAGCTCCGGCCCCACGTTCCAGAGCATTCTGCCCAGTTTATTACTGACGATAGTCACCTTCTGGCTGAATGCCTGCTCTGGGCCAGTGTGTGTGCATGTATGTGCGTACACCCATGGATGTGCATGTATATGGCTGTGTGTGCCCTATGTGAATGTGTGTGCATATGTGTACCATATGAATACATGAATGTGTGTACCATATGTGAATGCGTGTGCATGAGTGTGTGTGTACTCTCATAAGTGTGCATGAGTTCAAGTGCATGCACGAATGTGTATGTGTGCATGTGTGTGTGTCCTCATGTGTGACCTCTGTTTCTTGCCTTAGTGGCTCTGAGGTGCTGTCACGATCTTACAGGTGAGTTAAATGGAAGCTCAGAGAAGACGTGGCCTCCGTCGCAGCATTTACTAGAACTGCCATAAAACGATGGTTTATGTAATTTGTTCAGATTTCCCTCGGCCTAATGTCTATAAGTTCCATGGCGGCAGTGTTGGGGTCCTGGTCACTACCTTACCCCCAGCAGAGCCCTGAAACTGGATGATAAATGTCTGTGAACTGAGAGGCCAGAGAAGACAGGGAGGGAGGGAGGGAGGGAGGGAGGGAGGGAGGGAGGGCGGGAGGGAGGGAGGGAGGGAGGGGAGAGGACACAGGAAAGCAGCGTCTTTGGCCTCCCAGGCCTCCAGCCCTGCCTTTCTGGCTGGTCAGTGGAGACCAGAGGTATTTCTGTTTTGAGGCATTTAAACAGATGCTCGGGGCTCAGTTCCGGCTAGGGTTTCTGGCCACACATACCACAGAGCCAGGGGGTTGGAGATTCCTTCCAGAGCCGCCCGCTGTGTGCCTTGGGACAAGCACTTGACCTGGTTTTCTCCTCTAGGAAATGGGACCAGCTGGCTGCAGAGGGGGCATGAGAACCACGGGGCTCTGGAAGTGGCTGGAGGCTCGCTGGGGGCCTGGGCGGGCGGGCCAGTGGGTTGGGACACTGGTGCTGGGCACCTCTGGAGGACAGGTCCCATGAGCCTCAGCCCAGACCTCTTGCTGCATTCAGGCTGTGACAAGAAGGGACCTCTTCCCAAAGGCCCGGCCAGGGCTGCTCTAGGCCATTTCCTCACGGTCTGTAGGACCCAGGCTGTGCTGGATGTCCCCACAGTTCCTTCTAAGTCAGGGGCACAGAGGCAAAGGGACAGTTAGCCGGCCCTCCCCGGAAGACGTGGAGGGAGGCTCCCGACCCGTGTGCCCCCTCCCACTCCACCCCTCCCCTCTTCTCTTCAACCGCTCCATGTCCCCCCCTTTTTTTTTGAGGCAGTGTCACTGGCCCTCATATTTGGGACCCGAACCGGGGCCGCTGGCTTCCCAGGCCAGCGCTTACCCACCCGCCACTCGGCCGGCCCTCCGTGTCGCCTTCTGTCCGTCACATAGCACCGCCCCATTCTCATCATTTCCCACAAAGCCCACTCCTAGGCCCTTGTTCAAGTCTTGACATCAGCCCCTGTTACTACAGAACATCAGGGGGTAATTTCTGGCTCCTGCACCCAGACCTCTGGACCCGCTGAAATCTCAAGTTTCCTGGGGAGGGATCGACAGCTTTCAAAACATTCTCTGAGCTGCTGCCGGGAGGCCAGGAGGCCAGGCTTCGTCTGTGGCAGGGCCGCTCCTCCTGGCCGAGGCCTGGCCCTGGAGGCGGCCTGGCACGCTGGTCTGCGGTGCACGGGCCTCTTCTCACCGCTCGCAGCCCCGCGCTGGCCTGACGACGGGCTCGGCCATCTTTTGACAGGAACTTAAGCGCCTGGCCCTGGAAGCGGCCGCTGGAAGGCTCCCCCAGGAAGTTCTGTGGGCAGAGCCTCGGGCTTATTCTCTAAGGTTAGCGGGAGGGGCAGGAATGAATGCAGATTCCTGTTTGGTCCTCATTTAATGGCCAGCTGGCCGATTCCCCCAGGGTGTCTGTGAGGGGGGGTGTGGTGTCCCCTGTGGAGACACTGGCCTGCTGGCCAGGCCATGATGGGGCCTTGTCACCAGTGCAGACAACCTGGCCTCATGTGGCCCGAACTTCCTCTTCCATCTTCAATGCCTGATTCCCATGATTTTTGTTGTTTTAAGGGTTCCTTCTAGAAGCTTCCTCACAAGACAGTTGGAGTCGCGGTCTCATTTCCTCTTGAACTCGGAACCAGTGCCCCTGAATGTGTTTATGTGGCATCCCTGGTGAGACTTGGTGAAGCCTGCCCCTTTCTGGGTGGGGGTCTGTCCTGTTGCAGGTGTAGCCACCACAAAGGCCTGACACAGCCCCGAAAGGCCCCGGAGATCACCCCACCCACCACCACCTGCCTCCCACCATATACACGGCATGTTGTCCAAGGGGCAGCGATGAGGCATTCATTCTTCCTTGGCTCTAAATGCCACCCCCCGCGACAGTCCGCATCTATGAGAATAGCAATGGCCATTTCTTGGGCACCTATTATGTGCCAGGCTTGACCAGGGGGCCTCAAGTCCTCACACCTCCCGATAGGGCGTGGAGTTCCTGCCCAAGGCCTCACAGCCTGTAAGTGGCAGCGTTGGGGTTTGAAGAGGGACTTGCAGGGGTCTGCATCAGGGTCCTGGGGTGGCTGTGACAATGGACCTCAAACGTGGCCACTTAAAAGACAGAATCTATTCTCCCACAGCCCAGAAGTCTGAAATCAGGATGTCGGCAGGGCTGGTTCCTTCCAGAGACTCTGAGGTGGGCCCTCCCTCACCGCTCCCAGCGGCTGCTGTCGCATGCGTCCCTTGGCTCGTAAATGCATCACACCAGCCTCTGTCTCTGTCTTCACCCGGTCTCTTCCCAGTTCCCTTCTCTGCCCCCAATCTCCCTCTTCCTTTCTCTTATAAGGACACTTGTCATTGGATGTATGGCCACCTGGGTAGTGTCAGGTGATGTCATTTTGAGAACCTTCATTTGATCACATGTACAAAGATTCTTTTTGCAAACAAGATCACATCTAAGGTTCCAGATGGACATACCATTGGGGGCCCCATTCAGCACCCCCCACAGGCTCCATCAGTCAATGCTTGTCTCACTACAGCACTCTGAGTCCCAAACAAGGTGGCCCCTTCTTTGTCCCAAGAGAGGGGTGAGGGGTAGTGGGTGGCTGCTCCCAGCGTGTCCTCCAGCAGAGACAGGGGAACACGTGCGTGCGTGTGTGTGTGTGTGTGTGTGTGTGTGTGTGTGTGTGTGTAGGGAGGAGTAATGGGAGTCCTCTGGGCAGAAGTGGTTTAGGAGAGAGCCAGCAGGCCCAGACGCCCCCATGGCTAGCCTCAGATGTCATCCTGGCAGAGGGCCAGGGGTGCTTCTCGACTAAAAAGCTTGGTCAAGTTCACTAAGGAGTTCCCCTCCAGGCACCCTGGGAACTGACAGAAGCACAGCCGAGTCCCCACAGGCCTGGCAGGCTTGCAAAGCCCCCTCCTCAGGCCCTCTGACCTTGACCCTGGCGCACTCTGGGCCTTGCATCCTACAGCAGGCGAGGCCTGGGGAGAGAACCCATGAGTCTGACACAGACCGGAAAAGGCTAACTGTGCAATGATAAGGAACTGGTTCAATAGGCAAGGGTGTCTCCAAATATTCATGCCCCCCACTAACACTGTCACCAGGACACCAAACTAAATATACAGTAAAATGTTGATTTTTGTAAAAGCAGAAAGGAAAAATAAAGAAACAAAAACATGCATCGAGGTGCATTTTTAAAAAGTGAGAAAATTTGTTTTTTATTTTATTTATTTTTCTTATGCTTATACGTCTCCTCTTTTTTCTACATTTTCTACACTGGTCATGGGTCACTTTTATAATGACAACACAAATGATTAAGTCAGTCGGAGATAGTTTTTAGATGTTGACTCGGGGCCAGCAGACAAAGGACCCTTGTGGCGTGGCTGAGGGACACCAATCACAGAACTGCCGTGTCAGCAGCGAGTGACCACATGCAGGGACGTCCGTGCGGCTTCAGTGGTCAAAGGTGTGCAGACAGCGCCGTCTTACACGTCCCCAAGTGTCACCTTCCTCCCAAACAAATCCCCGGGCTCCTGCACAATGGCCTTCTACTCAGGCTCCCCCAGCCGGAACCTTCCCGACGCCTCTGTCGAGGGTCAGAGGAGCTGCCCTCTCCGGATGGAATCCGTGCTCCTGGCTGGCCGCCTGAGGCGGTGACCTCCTCGTGGAGCCAGGCTCTCTGGGCCACTTTGTGCTGGCAAAGGAGGCTTTTAACTTTTCAAATGCTTTGGCAACTTACAATGGTGCCTTCTCCAAGGGGCTCCATGAAATTCTCAGAGACCCGTCAAACCTGGGGAGTCCGGAGCTCTTTGATTTACAGGACAGATGTTTGCCAGCTGACACTTGGAGGGACCAAGGAAGGCGGGGCGGAATTAAATAAGAATAAGGGTGTCAGCTCCCAAAAGGTGGCATATCTCTGCTCTAATTCCTTGACGCCTGGTGTGGTTCAGAGGTCGGGGCTGTTAATGAGCAGGGAACAAATTGGGGGCTGCCACCTGCGGTTCCTCCAAGGGGAGGGGGATTCCCCCCCCTTTACAGTTAGGGGACCAACTTCCTCACAGGCCAGCAAAGCCCGCGTGCTCTTGCGTCTGACATTGAACTACCTGTGATGCTCCCTGGCCTCAGTTTCCTCCTCTGTAAAACAGGGCTGCCCTTAGCAGTAAATGAAATGGTGCATGGACACACTCTGCACAGCGCTTGGCACAGAGTAGGTGCTGATGTTTTCTAGTTTGTCTCCTAGCCACCCAACCAGGCCATTGGAGGGCTAAACATTGGAGGCTTTCTTTATCAGTTCCTGGTCCGTGAGTTGGGGGCCTGGCACCAGGCCACTGTGCACAGTGGCACAGGCTGTGCACTCTACAACCCCACAGATCCTGGCGTGATTCAATATGGCAGCCCTGTCTCGGTAACTGGGGGCTCAACCAAAGAGGTGGGGTCGGGGAAGAACAGATGCCAGAGTACCTAACTTCTAGTCCCAACAGAACACGAAGTGACTTCTTTATTTGTGTGTTTATTTACTGAGTGCCGTTTCCTCTGCACATGACCCCCAGGGGCAGGGAACTTGCCCACTCTGAACGCCACTGTTTCTCCAGCACACAGCACCGTGCTCAGCGCTCAGAGCTGCTCAGTAACCGCTGTGGCAGGAATGGCACCCAGGGAGGGTGGGGGATGGAGTGGGAGACAGGAAAGGTTTGCTGAGCCCCAGGGTAGGCCAGCGCCCAAGGAACTGGGGGTAAACCGCCTTTGCTCTGCGGTCCACACCCCGGTTCTCCCACCGGCCATGGAGAAAGGCCTGCACATGAGGGTTGAAGAAGCAGTGGGGAAGGCTGACTCCCGATTCTGCTGCCAGGTAGGAGTTGCCTTGTGACCAATCTATTTTGGGCAGCTATGTTCCTATAGCCCCACAACAGAATAGTGCAGTGTCTTTCTACAAAGGGGGTAGATAAAGGAATTAGCACATTCATGCCATGGCATATTATACAGCAAAGAAAATGGAATGACTGCCAAGTTCATGCATCAACATGAACAAATCCCATGACCATAATGAAAAGGCCAAAGACAAGACACATAGAGAGACTAAATGACATTCTTTAAGAGGCATGTCAGGTTAAACAAGGAAATGATTATTGCAAAAGTCACAATGGTGGTTATGTCGGGGAGAGGACTAGGCTCAGTTTCTAGGGTAGGGTGAGTGTCTGGGTGTCAACAGGTGTGTGTGGCCAGGCTGTTGGTTCTGTGGGTCTTTGTTTAAGATTATTAGTGAAACCGCACTGTGTCTTTATGTGCTTTGCAGCACCTATGCCGTTTCCCCCAATGCGGGAAGAGCGCTTCCGGGGAGAGACTGCACAGTAGCAGTCTTACCTCTGGGAAGGTGAGATTTGGCATAATTTCCACTTTCATGTTAATAAAATCATAACCATTCATTGGGCACATGCCATCTGTCATCTAATTTAATCCTCACAACAGTTTTGAAAAGTACTTTTTATTACCCCCTTTTCACATGTAAAGAGCCTGAAAAAAGCTGTGTAGGAGGAAGGGAGCTGCAATGGCCAAGGAGGGCCCGGCTGGGCTGGGACTCCAGGTGGCAGGGCCCGGGAGTCCCTGAGTGCCCCCGACCTGTGTGCCAAATGGTGGGGCCACCAGGGCTTTGGGCCATCCCTGGGAGACCTGTTCCCTTCTTTGGCGCTATAACCAGGTTGTAAAGCACTTTGGGGGCCAATTGGCACCAGGGCAGAGAATTGCACCCTCTAGGTGGTTCAGTGACCTCATAAATTGCCCCAGGTGGGAAGTAGTTGGGAGGCCCTGGGAACAATGGTGGCCAGTTCACTCTTCAGAGGTGCAGCATTCCACAGGGCTATGGCCCTCAGGCTCCAGGGGTGGGGACAGGGAGGGGGGCCAGACCCAAGGGGAATGGGTGGGGGGCGTGCCGCAAAGAGCTGACAGTGATGCATGGACCACTAGCCTCGTGGGTGGGGCCCCTTCCTAGCTGCTCGAGCTGGGCTCCTCAGGCCACAGCCAAGGAGATTTAGATTCAGAGGGGCCACGTCCAGCTCCTCTGCCTTCCAGGTGTGACACACCAACAGGAGACCTGCTTTACACTCTGAGGGAGCCGCGCAGGCACTGGCGGACACCTGCCCTGCCTGCCTGCCTGTTGGGTAGGTGACAATATCGAGGGCTGTCCGACTCCTATGATGTGCCATGCCCTGGCCGCCCTGATGGTTAAGGAATGGAGGGAGTCTCGCAAGCTTGTGTTTCTGAGGGGGAAACCAAGGCACAGAGAAGAAGCCTGGCTCACCCGAGGCTGCATCCATGTTGTCATGGAGCGGGACTTGTGACCCCAGGCTCCCTCCTCTGACCACAGCCAGGGGCCCCCATTCGCCTATCGGACAACTGAGGAAAAGATGCCCCTCGCCCTGGGCACGCAGCCCCTCACCTGGGCACGCAGCTCGGTGCACCGGACTTCAGGAGGGGCCCTCATGCAGGGCACAACCTGCACAGCTGTCCAAGGCGTACCGGCCTGGACTTGTGCCCCAGACTGTGCACTCACATGCATGTGCACGCACATGGGTGCATCTCTCTGGGCAGCCTGCCCGCCACTTCCATCAGGTTCTCAAAGGGGCTGTGAGCTCACAGAAGCAGGAGGATGCACGGACGATGGCGGCCTCGGCAGCTCCCTGAGCCAACACGGCCTCTCCAGCCCGATATGTCGTCCAGCCTGGGGGTTAGGGAGACACAGCAGCTGCAGCCCTCACAGGAGCTGAGATTCTCTCTCCCCTATTTGTGGAGAGGACTATAAACCATCGTGTCACATAACCCTCGGAACAACAGGAAAAAATCGCAGTACGGAGGTTACCCTTATTTTGGAGACGAGGAGACTGAGGTTGGGAAGGGGTTGCAGACTTGTCCGGGTCTAAGCTCCAGAGGACAGGTGGCATCCGGCAGCAAATGCACCTGGCTGCTGCCAGCTAAGCCTCACATCCATGGCAGAGGGCTCCGTGGCTCTGGCTGGGGTTCATATCTACACAGGTTTCTGTGCCCAGGACCTGACATTTGTGGAGGTGCCAATGTACAGATGCCCCGCTCTGGCAGCGGCAGCGATCGGAGGTTCTGGAAGCTGCAGGCACGTGAGCCCCTCTGCACACTGCGACCCACGCCCTTTCCACTCTGCCATCTGTGCTGTGGCCTCTGCTCTGATAGCCAGGGGCAGGTTTTGAGCCAAAGGTTAGAGGTTGCCCAGGCACCCATGCCAGGCCAGAGGGCTGACCTTTATGTGACCAAGTCCGAGGACCCTGGGATCTGAGGAAGGGCTTCAGACCCTTGGCCGCCATTTGAAATGCTGCTTGGGGGTTGATCCTAATCACCCCTAATTTAGGGGCCAAATGGCCAATTAAGGGACCATTTCAGAGTCAGAGAAGCAGAAGATGAGCCGAGGAGACAGATGAAGCCCAGCCAAAGCCTCGTTGCGGGAGCTGGTCGTGGGACTCAGCCCGCAGGGAGGCTGGTGCCGCCCCTCCTGACATTGGGGAGCCTGGGGGCCTGTGGGCTCCCACCCGTGGCTGCGGAGGGCTGCCTGTGGGCGTCGAGAGCCACCAGAGTCCTGATGGCTGCATTCCGTGGGGCTCACTACGCTCCAGGTGCCTGCCACGTGCCGCGCTCACGTCCCTCACTGCACCCTCCACTGGGTGCTCTCGCACACATGCAAACCTCCTAGGTGCTGGGGGCCCATGAGGAACAAAGCACGGCCCTGGGTGGGAACAGGGGCAGTGTGGCAGGAGGACCACAATCACCCCTACCTCAAAACTCTGCAGGGAACACTTTCCCCGCCAGGACAGTGACTCCCAGTCCACACGCTGCCCTTCTTGCTGCATTCTAGTGTGTGTGTGTGTGTGTGTGTGTGTGTGTGTGTGTGTGTGAAAGTCTCTGAGAGGCCGGCCGAGTGGTGCATTGGTAAAGAGCTGGCTTGGGACGCCAGAGGCCCCGGTTCGGATCCCACAGATGAGGGCCAGTGACACTGCCCTCTACAGCTAACAACAGCTCCACCTGGAGCTGGGCTGTGCGAGCCCCGGCAACAGTGTCGGCTGCAGCCCCTGCTGCAGTGGGCTGCCATAGGCTACAGTGAGTGGCCGGCAGCCAGCGTGAGCTGCCAATAGCCGCGGTGAGCGGCCATCCAGAGGCCGGCGACCAATCGGCCTCATACAGGAAGAACGCAATGACGATACCAACATGGGCCAGTGAAGCAACGTCCTCCGCAACTAGACTGAAGAACAAAAGGACAGCAACTTGTCTGTTCCCCTTCCCCGATTCCCCAACGCTGTTCTCTTCCCCTAATTCCCCAATAAAATCTTAAAAAAAAAAAAAGAAAGTCTCTGAGAGTGAGTGTGAGTTGAATATATATGTGTGTGAGTGTGTGGTGTGTGTGTGTAGGGAAATGCGTGCATGTGAGCATGTTTGAGTGTGAATGTATGTAAAACGCGCATGTGTGGTGGTAATGGATCCAGAAGAAACAAAGGACAAATATGCACGTACAAGTGGAACATTTCGGAGCACAGGAGGCCAGGACGGGCATGTGGTTGCCCTGTGCTTTGGGGTCTGCAGGACCCGGGGGTCCCCCACAGGGCCCCTCTCCAACTGGCCTCTCCCCAAGGCAGCTTCTCCCCACAGCAAGGCCTGCTCCCGCCTGGGCCAGGGGTCCAGGGCATTCCGGGCAGAGGTATGGGCCTCCCCTCGAGGGCACTGAGTGGGCATCTTGGAAACAATTCACTCAAGGGGTCTGTTCTGCCTATAGCGGGGTCAGGGGCCCTGGTGGGGGGACGTTGTGCAGAAAACTGGAAGAAGGAGGATGTGCCCGGACCCCAGGAGCAGGACCCAGGGAAGCCCCGTGCCGGGTGGGAAGACAGCAGTGAAGAGAAGGGTGAGGGGAGAAGGGTGAGGGGCCGAGCGGCCTGGGGCTCTTTTGCTCTGAGGAAGGGGTCCCAGAGGGTTGAGCCCAGGAGAGAGCTGCCCCCATGGCCGGGGAGGAGTCCACAGAGGGGGCTCCTGTGGTGGCAGGGTCGGGAGGGGGCAGTGGTGGTCAGAGGTCCATCAAGCTGAGGGCTGAGATGGGGCCGTGCTTGTGGTGACACACAGGCTCGGACCCTGGGGAGGCGATGGCCTGATGCCTGGGAAGAGGAGCATGGGGAATGAGCAGCACAGGTGACATGACCTGGAGGGCGAGGTCAAGGGGCAGCGGCTGGTTTGTGCCTCACCTGGGACCTCAGAACACGTCTGCTGCTGATGGGACAGCCCAGGACAAAAGAGAAACTGGGGGTGCAGGAGAAAGGGGGCAGGAACGAAGCCATGTTCCGAAGCCAGCGAGAGGGGAGGATGGGATGGGCAAGAGAAAGGAGGGCCACCTAAGAGCCGTGGGGACAGTTTCAGAGGCCAAGGGTCCGGACCCAGGGGCAGCAGTGGGAAGGGTGTGGCCATGCAGCCAGGCTCTCCTCCCAGGGCTCAGTGTTTTGTGACACAGCAATCGTGGCTAACAGGTGAGACTGAGAGGAGGAGGGATGATGGGAAAGAATCTTCTAGAAGGTTCTACATACTGGGATGCTGTGACTCAGAGAAGTTGGGTCACTTGCCCAAGGTCATGCAGCAAGAAGGGCAGCGTGTGGACTGGGAGTCACTGTCCTGGCGGGGAAAGTGTTCCCTGCAGAGTTTTGAGGTAGGGGTGATTGTGGTCCTCCTGCCACACTGCCCCTCTCCGTCCATGTCCGGGGATACGGACAACAGCCTTGGCCTTGGCATGCCCCAGCACCAGCCAAGTGTGGAGGAGAGGGGCACCCATCAGGTGAGGTTCCCTGTACCACCCACACCCTACAGACGCAGGCCACGTCGGCCCCTCCCGCAGGCATTGGATCAGGGGTCCTGGAGGCAGGAGCCACATGGTAATCACCCGCCAGCCTCGCCTGGCACCCGGCTTTGCACACAGTGGGTGTGCACTGGCTGCCCTCTGAGTGAATGAACGAGCGAGTGAATACATGAATGGGAAGGGGACAGGTAGGCTTGGTGTCAGAAGGAGTAGACACGTCCTGCTTCTGCCACTCTGTGGCTGTGTGAGTTTGTCTTGGGTGATCAGCTATCTGCGGAGACAGAAGGGTCCCCAGGACATGTGACTTGCATCGCTAAGGCGAGGATCCTATTGGCGACATAACCAGTAAGCTTCAGTGCTCTCCTGTCATCATCCAGGGGTCAGAGACCCTGCTGGCCAGGCTGCGCCTGAGGGTCCTGGAAATACCTGCATCTACAGAGAGAGGGGGCGCTTCAGTCTGTCTCTATCTGGAGTGAGGACCCTTCAGTCAACACTCAAACCACAGCTCGGCTAGGAAAGGTCACCCCGGCTTGGCCCAGGGTCCACCCTCATCACTGCCTGAGATCCACCTGTGTCCCAAGCCCTTGGGGACCAGCGGGGTTCCCCCCAACCCCACTTGATCCCTGAGCTGTCAGCGGCTCTCTCGGACTTGGGGTCTTATCTATTGCCCTGGGCTAGAAGGCGATTTGTTTTGGCTGATAGTAATTTGTTTCCCAGGCTAATTTGATTATCTCCTGGGGGGCTTCCTACCTGCCCCCTACCCCAGGCCACTCACCATTACCATCAATTACCATAAAGACCCTCTTCAAAGGGCAGCACCCTCCCCCCTTAGGCCAGCCCATTAGGGCTGGCCTGAGCCCCTGCAGGCGGCAATAAACTTTCTAACTTTCTGATGTTAAATGATGGCTGAAGTGTCAGACACCTGTGATAGGGAGCCGGCCCGGCCTCTGGGGCTCATCAGGGTGAGTGAGACGCCTGCTAATTGGAACCCGGGGTCTCTGGGGTCTCTGAGATCTGCAGACTCCTGAGGCTTCTCAACAACCCACAAGGCAGGGGTAATTTGTGCCCATTTCACAGGTAAGGAAACTGAGGCTCAGAGAAGTGAGAAGACCTGCCCAGGTCACCTGACAGGAAGTGGACAATAACAGGATTGACGGTAGATCCTGGGTAGCGCTGAAGCTATCACAAGACCATGAACGTGAATCTTTGGGTGCGTGCCTGGTGGTTTCGGCCCCCGAGTATTCATGGGGCACCTACAAAGAGGACTCGGCTCATGGTTGACTGGCTGGATCTGACAGGCCCAGCACCTTCCATATATGTCTTAGCTCAAAGGGAATCGGGGACAGAGCGTGAGAAGACAAATTTCTGGAATGGTTGAACCTCTGCAGACCAGACATTTCAGGAGCAGCTGGCATGGCCATGGCAGGCATCTGAGTGCCGGAAGGAGCCATAACTTCACTGGAGAATTGTGGGTGACCAGGCCCATCCCTTCCACGGCTCGGGGCCATCGGATGACCACATCCCATTGCTTCCTGCCAGCTCTTCCCAGGGGGAGCCAGCTGTCCTCTGAGACATTCTCCAGAAGTGTGAAGCCCCAACCTCAGTGTCCGTTAAACTGTGCAAACATCAAAAATCCATCAGGAAGAGGAAAAAGAAAGACAAGCGGGGCCTCTGTCCCCCCCACGCCTGGAGCCCGCCCTCCACTACAGTTTGGGCGGTGCCAGGAGAGGAACAAGGACTTTCATAGATACACTGGCGGCTGCGAAAGTGGAGAAGGAATGCAGATGACGATGACCTTTCGCAGGAGACATTCTGCCTTCCCAGCGTGCCCAGAGCTCTGCTGGCCTTTCCTGGGGCTTTTCCAAGGCTTTCCTTGGAACCACTTCCTTTTCCTCCAGTTGAAATGTCTGGGAAGCAAAGGCCTCTGCCTGAGATCCCCTGGGCTTGGGTGCCTGCCAGGGACCCTCTCAGATCTCCCTCCTTGAAGGTGAAACATGCCAGCGTCCAGAGCCAGCTTTTTGTCCCAAAGTATGGGTTTCCTCCTGCCCCCCCACCTCCCCTCATTGAAAGGGCATCCCATGGAGGTGGTGTGGTGTGTGTGTGTGTGTGTGTGTGTGTGTGTGTGCGCGCGCGCGCGCAGATACGTTGGCAGTGGGACGAGGCGGGGCCGAATATACTTAGTGGTGGTGTCCGGGCAGGATGCAGTCACAGCTTCCTTGATTTCTTGACTACGTTTTCAGGGTATTCACGGGATGGCTGATGGTCAGTGATTTCTTACTACATCACAAACCCCAAAGCTTAGGGGCTTACAACATCCTCTATCAACTTGCTCACCCTTCTGCAGTCTGGGCAGGGCTCTGCAGGATGGCTTATTTCCACTCCAGGGGGTGGGCTGGGCCTCTCCATGGTGGCCTCCAACTGGGAGCTCAGCTGGGGCTAGAACATTCCAGATGGCTTCCCCCACACGTGGGGTGCCTCCACTGGACTGGCTGCACAGACTCAGGGATTCCCAGGCCTTTCTTGCACACTGCTGGTCTTTTCAGCAGGTAGCTGGGCCTCTTGACACGGTGATTCAGTCTCCACGTGGAGGATAGTGGAAATTGGCAGACCCTCTCGGGCCTAGAACTGCAGGCTACCCAGGGTTTCTTCCATCACTTTCTATTGGTCTAAGCCAGCCCAGATTCAAGGGAGGGGCCCCCACACGATGGGAGGGCCAGCAAAGAATTTGTGGTTTGAGATTTGTGTACAAGAATCTTTCGTCCACATGGCTGATGGCTTGTGCTTTGGGGTCACTCTCCCACCTTTGCAACAGTACACCTCCCACTGCCTCCAACATGTCTGCCTTCCACAGCCACCGCAGCAGACACTGCTGCAACTGAAGGCCCCAAATGTGGATGACTGGGAGTCCCATCCCGTGCAATTTGGATCTCATCCTGGAAAGGAGTTGGCCACCAAGGGATGGAAGCTGGGGAGAGACATGGTCAGTGTTAAGAAGACACGCAAGCCCGCTGGCCAGCGTCGAGGGTAAATTAGTTAGAGCCCATTCAGTTGTAAATGAAAGACAACTCAACCCAAACTGTTCAGGGATAAAAAAATGTAAGGAAGAATTTATTGACTCATGTAATCAATAGTCAGGGGTGGCTAACTTCAGGTCTGGCTTGTTCCAGGAGTTCAAAGGGTTTTATGAAGACCTTGTTTCTCTCTCCCTATCTCTTGGTTCTGCCCCCAGATAATTACCCCTAGAGGTGGCAAGATGGCACATCCCCAACCCCAGTGAATAGGGAGAGAGCCCTTTCCCAAGTTCCCAGGTGCCCCCTGATTGGATGAGCTTGGGTCATGTGCTATCTCTGAACCAATCACTGTGGCCAAGGAAATGGAATGCAGTGGTTGGCCAGGCCCAGGTCACATGATTTACTATGGGGCTGACAGTGAGGGAGAGAGAGTTTCCTTATCATATGAAACCCTAACATGAAATTTCACATTTGAAATTGCAGCCACACCCCTTTAAGACACACACAGAGTCTGATTGTTTTCCACGCGTAAGTTTTCTCTCCAGTATGTCGCATCGTCTGATATGCTCTACATTTTAAAAAACTTGTGTGTTATTTGTCTTTTCCCCGCCCCAAGGATGTCAGCTGTAAGAGGGGGAGGGATAGCTGCTTGCTTACCGTTGTATCCCCACATAGTAGGTGCTTAGTAAATGTGGAATGAATGAATGAGTGAAGGAATGAATGAATGAATGAGTGGGTGAATGAAGAGGAGCCTGCAGGTGCTATGAGGATGGTAACAGCCTGGAAGCTGTGTGAAGCACCACTTGTTGACGGGTCTCAAGTAAGCCCCCAGCAGCCTTCCCCATTTTCAGACGAGGCTCAGAGAGAAGGCATTACCTGCTCAAGGACACACAGCCTGTGAAGCCAGAGCTGCCTCACTCCCACGCCCACATTCCCACCTGTCACTCACTGCTTCCATGGAGAGCAATAGGCAAACAGCAGACGAGGGGTGGGATTTACCCACCTAAGTGTTAGCCCCCAAGAGGGCCTTCCAGATGTATGTCCTTCAGGACTCTTAGAGTTCCTGATGGGAGTTGAAAGTGCCAACACTGATCTGGAGAAATACCACGGCCTTACTTGGTGCAGGAGAACACGTTGTGCATCTGTCCAGCTGGTGACTCAGTTCCTAGGTATAGACCCCTGGAACAAGTCATGCACTGGGGTAGTGTTGTTGGGCATTGCAGGACGATGGTTCCGTGCTGCGTGCTGTGGTCACGTGACACAGTGTTCTAGGCAGCAGTGAGATGAACTTCTAGCCATTGGCAGGATGCATCTCACACACATAATAACGAGTGAGAAACACAAGTCTCCAAATTCCAGATGGGGTCACCTCCGGGGGAGGGTGGGTGCATGCTGTTGGCGGCATTTTACCTGTTAAGCTTGGTGGTGGGTGCCTGCGCATTTGCTTTTTTTGCTTTTCTTTACACCTACGTATGTGTCATGTGCAAGGTCATGGGTACATGGAAATGTCCATGATTGGACGGATTCCGGTTGCATTGTGCACAGGCTTGTGTGGAGCACGTGTGCACACAGGTCGCTGCACACACCTTCAATGCATGCATGTGTGCACACCACACACCCCCACACACATGCACACTCACATGGACACTCCAGTGGGGCCACTGTGGGCCCCCGGTGAGTGTCCCAGGGCTCAGGCCTGTCCCATTGGCCCTGGAATGTCTCAGGTCTCCTGGGCCCTGAGCCTGGTGCACCTCTATCTTTAGGCCGGGCTCCCGGAGAAGGGGTGAGGCCTCTGGATGGGCTTCTGACTCAGGCCCTGGGCCAGCAGCCTTGCAGGAATGAGCTCTGTGACCCTCTGAACAGGGAGGAAGACACGGACTCTGTGTGTCCGCATGAGAGAGACACAGCGAGACACGCAGGGGTAAAATTACAGTCCAGCCGCCGGGCATGTGCCCAGAGGAGCCTCTCAGATCCCAGGAGGCTGGATGCAAAGACAAGTCCAGAGGATGGAGCCACCTGTTAGTGCAGGTGTCTGCCTTCCACCGACCCCACAAACACCTTTATGACGACACCATGGCAACCAGCCTCCAAGGTGTCCTCCGTACCACCTCCTGAGATTCATGCCCTTGTATTGTCCCCCTCCTGTGTCATAGCACATTGCCCCATATGACCAGTGGAATGTGGCAGGAGTGACAGTGTGTGACTTCCAAGGCATGACTGCTTCTGCCTTGCTCTGACTTGCATCACTTGCTCAGGGGGAAGTCGGCTGCCAAGTTGTGAGGACACCCAAGCAGCCCCATAGAAAGGTCCGCCGGGCGAGGAACTGAGGCCTCCTGCCGACAGCCGTGAGAGCGAACTTCCCTGGAGGCGCACCTTCCTGCCCCCATCAAGCCTTCAGATGAGACTGCAGCCGCCCCCCGATGGCTTGGCTCCAACTTGATGCCAGACCTGGAGCCAGAAACATCGAGCAAAGCTTCTCCCACACTCCTGACACAGTTACTGTGTGAGATCATAGATGTTCACCATGGTTTTTCCCCTCCAAGTTTTGGGGTAGTTTGCTATGCAACAGTACATAACTAAGACAGGCACCATTTCCATGTACCGAACTCTTCCTAAGTGTAGAACGCTTTACATCCTGGTGTCGTTTCATCATCACAGAAATCCTGAAGGTGGATAGAATGGTGCCCGTTTCATAAATGAAGAGACTGAGGTTCCGAGAGGGACCATGGCTTGTCAAAGTCCCAGGCAGAGGCACAGAACCACACTTCACACCCAGACCGCTTTCCCTCGCGCTCTGCTCCCTCCTTTTGCTCTGGCTTTGGAAGCAGAGGGTGCTGACCATCCACAGAGGTCAGCGCCGGACGTCAGGCCTGGGTTTCTGTGGAGACATTTCAGTCGCACAGAGAATTCCTTAGAGTAATAATAACTACAAGAACAACAACAAGCAGTTTTTGTTTCCCAGGGCTGCCACGTCACACACACTACTGCAAACTTAGAGGCTTAGAAAAGCAGAAATGGACTCTCTCCCAGTTCTGGGGAGAGTGTCTGAGATCAAAGTGTCACAGGGTCACGCTCCCTCCGAAGGCCCTAGGAGAGGATCCTTCCTGCCTCTTCCACTTCTGGGGGCTCCGGGGTTCCTGGGCTTGTGGCCACAGCCTCCCAACCTCTGCCTCCACTTTCACAGGATCTTCTCTCTGTGTCTTATAAGGACACCAGTCATTGGAGTTAGGGCCCCCCCAACCCAGCAGGATCTCATCTTGAGCCTTGCCGTAATTATATCTGCAAAGACCCTTATTCTTAATTAGGTCACATTCCAAGATGCGTTTTGGGGGGACACTCTTCAACCAACTATACATTTGTTCGCAGTTTTCTTATTTGTAAAATGCCAGCACTTCCCAGCAATCCTGCAAGGTAGGTTCTAGAATTATTTGAAGCTGGCAGTTTTAAGACAGCTTGGCTCAGGGACCTGCCCTGCCCCAGGTTTCCCAGCCAGCAGGTAGAGAAGTTGGGCGCCTTGCCCCAGGAGCGGGACCAATGCCTGCGCAGGTGAGTTGGGGCAGCCTCTGCACCCCAGGTCTACACTGCGGCAGGTGGGGTCCTGGCCTTCCCTGAAGCGGGTACTGTTAGAGCTCACACTACAGGTGGCTGCTGGCGGGCCTGTCCAGGTGGGCTCCAAGGCCATCAGAACCTGGTAATGATTGGGGAGCCCTCCTTGCCGTGTTCCCTAATGGTCCATTAAAGGCACGTTGGGACCTAATGATTACAGGGAAAGTTCGACTGGCTTCCCCTTTGAAATGCACAAAGGCTGTGCAGGTAATGGGCTTGAGCTTGAGCGTTTGAAGTGGCAGTCCTTCTGGGGAACATCTGGCAGGCTGTGTACCCACACTACAAACACGCCGGGCACAGCTGGCCCTCAAAGGCTGCCCGGGCCAAACATCGGGGCCAGGTTCTGCTTTTTTCTTTGGTTTTGACTCGCCCCAAACTCTAGGATGTTCACTTGTGCCTTGCTTTGGTCGGTGGGAGGGTGGGGGGGGGGTGTCTTTCTTTTTGTTTTTCTCTGAGCCGAACTTCAGAGAATATTAACACCAAAGAACCAGTGTTGTCTCATTAATTCAGGATTAGTGCTGAGCCCAGCGATTACTGCAGATTCTCGGTTAAAAAAAAAATACGCACGGTTGAGACCAGAGAGCCGCCCGATCAGAGCCCTGCTGCAGAAGCCTGGGCAGTATTGGGGGGATCAGGAACCCCCATTTTCCTAATCATTCATGCATTCAGCAAGTACTTATCAAGCACCTACTCTGTGCCAGGTGATGGGAACAGCGAGTGCAAAGGCCCTGGAGCAGAAAGAGCTCGGAGCAGTGGAGAATGCGCCTGAAGGGCGCTGTGGCTGGAGGGCAGTGAGCTCGGCTGGACAGATGGGAGAGCGCGGCAGGGCCCAACCCCACAGGACGGTGGGTCTTGTTCTGTGTTGGGTACCAGTGGAGGTTTGAAGTTGGAGAATGGCTTATGTTTTATGCATATTACCTGAGAGTATCTAGTTTCTCGGATGGCTCTCTCGGAAAGCACCATCAGACAGGGAGCTCCTAGCAGGGCCTGTGCATGGCTCTTATGTGCATTCCCAGCCCCCAGCCCTGGGCCCAGCACACAGTAGGACCTCATCACTTGTTGGCTTACCAGATTAAAGTCAACTCTACTGCAAGGGTGCTGGTGAGCCTGGGGGTGTTCTCCAAGCTGTTTGAGGAACAAGATATGGCTGGTTTGGAGAAGAGTCTGCCCCTCCCTGGGAGCACACCCGGGCTCTCCTCTGAGGTGACGCAGCCTGCATCCCCTCTCAGCACACTGCCGGGCATTTGGAGGGAATGGGGGCTGGTACAAAGGGCTGAAGCGGGCCTACCACCCTCCCCTTCCCTTCCTGCATCCTCAGGCCTCAGCCAGCCTCATGGGTTTCCCAGGCACTCAGCACGTGTTAGGCCCAAGAGAGGAATGAATGAATGAATGAATGAATGCATGCTATACCACTGGTCCACCACCAAAAGGCACTGGTCTCCCCGGGCCTGGAATACCTCCCCTCCCCTCTGTCTTTCCAAATCCTTCCTAGGCTTCCTGGCCTCCTGAGCAGGAAGGCACAGCGGCAGGAACGCGCAGGCCTCCTGGGCAGCACAGGGCCTCCCCGACGGCCCCGTCCTCTCCTCTCTCACTGCCCACAGGGACCGGAAAGAAGGTGGCGCGTGCTGACTCTCCCCACACCTCCGTATCCCAGATGGACTGGCAGGATTTTAGAGACATCTTGACACTTTTTTTTTTTTTTTGAGGGCAGTGTCACTGGCCCTCACATGTGGGACCCGAACCGGGGCCGCTGGCGTCCCAAGCCCGCGCTTAACCACCGCGCCACTCTGCCGGCCCTACGCTTTTTTTTTTTTCCATCTCTGAAACGTTTTCTGGTTGCGAAGGTTTGGACATTGTAAAAATAACTGAGAGTGAATGTGTGCACCCACAGACACACGCACAAAACCCCTCCGTGACCCCGTTACCAAGAGATAACCAGTGTGGGAGTCGTGGCGTCCATCCTTCCACTACTTCTAAGCATAGTTACATATATTTATATTTTTCTATTCACCTTTCTAGTCAAACCATTGCTAACCTACTTTTTTCATTTGGTTTCTTGGGAACATGTTTCTGCATCATTGTTAGTGGCACAGGATGGGAACTCGGCGCTGTTTAACCGTCCCCACTGGCAGGCACTGACATGGTTTTCTTTTTTGAATGTAACCATTTTTCTTACTGTGGAAAATACATGTAACACTAGTTTTATCATTTTAACAATTTTAAAGTGTACATTTCAGTGGTAGTTAGTACATTCAGAATATTGCATAGCTATCACCACCGTTTAATTCTAGAACCCTTCCATCAGCCTGGGGAAACCAATGACCTGGTCTCCATTAGTGGTCACCCCACACTCCCCTCCCCCACCCCGGCCACCACCGGTCTGCTTCCTGTGCCTTCGGACACTTCATGTCAATGGAGCCACACGCTGTGTGACCTCTTGTCTGGCCCCATTCACGTGGCGGAGTGTTTCTGAGGTGTGTCCACATCAGAGCTCAAGTCGTTGCCTCATTCCTTTTCGTGGCCGCATAGTATTCCAGTGTCTGGATGGACCCACTCCGTTGATCTGTTCATCGTTTGGGCATTTGGGTTGTTTGGATCTCTTGATTTGTGTAAGTAGTGTTAGATGAACACTGGTGTGCAGGTTTTTGTGTGGACGCGTTTTCAGTTCTTTCTGGGCACACGCCCTGTTGTGGAATTGCTGGGTCATGTGGTAACGCTGATGTGTGGAGGGACCGCCAGGCTGCTTTCCACAGTGACAGCCCCACCCCACGCTCCCGCCATCACAAGTGCGATGGTCTTGGTGGGCGGCCAGAATCACTCCTTCCCTCGGGCAAAGTGGCTGGAGGCTGAGGGCTGGGCACATGCAATCCTCATTCGGCCCTCGCAGCCACACTGAGCTCCAGGAAGCCCGTTCCAGTTCACACTCAGTCCCCGCTGGGCCCCCTCTGGGTGACAGGGACCCTGAGAGGACATGGATGACCCTGGTGACGGGGACACATCCTGCCCCTCTCGGAGACCTCGTCTCAGCCTCTGGAGTGAGTGCTGGCATGTCCCAAGGCTGCCTGCAGAGTCAGCACCGCTTTGGGGAGAAGTTGGCAGGTGGCACAGGCCGGGGGGCTGGAGGAGGCTGGCCTGGCTGGGGGGTGGGGCACAGCCTCTGTGTGACAGTCTTCCTGGGAGGCCCCGGTCACACCCAGGGCTGCTGTTCTTTCCAGATGGCTGGTGTGGAGGGCTGGCAGCGTCTCCAGCCCTCCAGGTGGTGGCCGAAGGAGGGGATCTGAGCCAGTTGCCACCGGGGTGACGTGTGAGGCATTTCAGAATGCCAAGTGCAGTGGCTGGAACCCGGGCCTAGGAGTGGGGGGCAGAGAGGTGAGGCAGGGGAGCTTGAAGTCTTCTAGATGGAGGGAAAGACGTTGCTTCTGGGGAGAAAAAGCTTGGAGAACACTGGAGCCTCAGTGCTGTGAGGCGGGCGTGGGTGGCCAGGAATCAGGGGAACCAGCTCTGGTTCTGTGGTTGCCGGGGTCCAGGGACTCGACTTCTGAGGACCCCCGTGGGGAGGAAACACACATGCCCACATGCCCGGGCAGGGGGCCCTGAGCAGCCAGGGACCAGGCCGTGGAGGCCCCAGGCCACCATCTGCGGGGGGCGAGGAAGCTCCCCGCTCTCTCCAGAGGTGGGTCCTGAAGAAAGAGCAGAAATCAGGAGGGAGGTGAGAAGAGGGACATCTGGGTACGGGACGAGCAGAGCAGACGTGTGGAGGTGGCCCTGTGTGAGGACAGACGGCCAGGCTGGCCTTGAATGCCTGTCTAAGACAGGTGTCCACACCCCCTCGCTCTGCCCTGAGGATGGCCTGCCCCGTGAGGGACAGTGAAGGGACACGGGAGGGGTCGCCTCAGGGGCCTGCAGCTGCTGCCCTGGCACAGCCCTCAGAGCAGGCTAGGGGCCAAATGACCTTGACCACCTCCCTCCTTCTTTCAGGGGTTTCCACTCTTGCCAGGGACTGACAGCGTCACTGGAGACAGCACTTTGTACTTCAATAGGCACTTTCATCTGCTTGGACGCCTTTGCAAGCCCGGCTTAATTAAGGCTCCCAGCACCCAGCCTCCTAAGTGCTGTTTTGCAGCTGGATAGCGTACAGAACAGAGGGATTAAGTGATTTGTCCAAGACCGCACAGCAGCGCTGGGCAGACCACTCCCTGGCCTCTGCCTGCCGCCCTCTCTCTCTTCTTGTTGGGTCTCGTTCTGCTGGGCCCTGGGCGCTCAGCCAGTGGCCTGCAGGCCCTGGAAATCCACACTGTCCCCTGCTTGCCAGCGACCAGCCCACGGCGAGCCAGGCAGGGGACCTTTCCGGGATGCAGTGGCTGAAGGCGAGGGTGGATCTTTGGGCCTGGAATCTGCTCCCACAGGGCCTGTGGGGCCCCTAATGGGCTGCCGCTGGCTCTGGGCCTGTGGGTGCTGGGCCGGACAGGGGTGAGGGGGCCGGCAGAGATGCCTGGCTGTGGTGCGGAGTGAGATTGGCCCCCGCCTTCCTGCTGGGAAATTCCTTACGTTCTTTCTTTGGGCCTGTGAGCTCATGCGCAAGTGTGGTGGGTGCATTTTATAAACCGGAAAATAAATCATTCATTGAAAAGGAGAAAAACAAATGCATTTCCAACCTGAAGGGCCAGTGGTCATCAAAGTCAAGGACAGGGAGGCTGCTGGGCCGCCCCTAGTTGCTGGGCCGGCACGGTGTCTGCAAGGAACTAGGTCCCTGCTCCTCCAGCCCTCCTCTCCCACCTGCTCTGCACCCTGTGGTCCCAGGCACCGGCCTGCTGCCTGCGCGACATCGGGAGCCTCCTGGCTTGTCTCTGCTTCTTGTCCCAGGGCTGCCTGTCCTCAGCCCTCGGCCAGAGGGAGCCTCTGACAGCACAGGTCACACGGGCTCCTGCCCTGCCCTCCAAGTGCTCCTAATTCACTCCAGGTGAAAGCCCACGGCCTGCCATGGTCCCCAAAGCCCTGGCCCTCTGCCTCCATCCCTGCCTCCCGCCCCCGCTCCCCCTCACCGCACTCCTGCAGCCGCTGGCCTCCCTCCTCTTCCAGTTCAGCCTCCTGGCCTTGCCCCGGCTGTGCCCTCTGCCTAGACACCCTCACCCTGTCTACTTGCTGGTTTCTGCCCGCACATCAGTACTCAAAGGCCACTTTCCTTCTCAGCAAGGCCTTCCCTGACCCCTCGAGTCAGACGGCTGCACGCCCCCCCCATCCTGTCCGCACACCAGCATTGTCTGTGGTCCCTCCGGCTTCCTCCCTCACCTTACCCCTCATCGCCGTGTAGGATGCTGTCATTTTATTTGTTGTGTTTATTGCCTGTCCCCCAAACTGGAATGGAGGTTCCGTGGGGCCAGGATAGTTGCTCTGTCACCAGAAAGGAGCCCGGCATGCCATGGGGGGCAGGAAATGTCTGCCCAGTGTTGAGTGCCCCAGGGCCCCTCCAAGTCAAGACCTGACGGGTGCCCTCGAGACTGGGGGAGTCCTCACTGTGATACATTTCTAGTCAGATGTGGGGCAGTTTGCTCAGAATCATGAGCCAGCAAGGTCCCCAGGGATGAAACAGTGAGTAGGGATGAAGCCAGACCCCGAACACCCCAGGACAGGCAGGACTGCACAGTGGGGGACCAGTGAAAATTGCCTCTTGCACCAAGATTTGGAGGCCCACCCAGAGAGGAGACTCCAGGAGAAAAGAGAGCAGTGAGGCGGGCTGTGCTGGGTGGGCCCGGGGGAGAGGAGAGACAGAGAGATGGAGATGAACCCTCAGGACACCTGGCATCTGTGGTCCCAGCGGCCCCGCAGCGCGGCCCCTTGAGAAACACGAGTTTCTCCCGTGCCACATACACTGACCTGTAAAATGGCCCGTGCGAAGCTCCGTGGCCAGGACCTCCCTGATGTGGGACCCCAACAGGCCGGCCAGTCCCAAAGCCAGGCTGGGCCTTGTCCTTCCTGTCCTGGTCTTGAGGGCCACAGTCCGTCCCTGACACCTACTCTGGAGGAAGAGGCGTGGAAGCGTCCCCGAGACGCCAGAGAGAAGAGCTGAGAACTAGGGGGGTCAGAGTTAGCAAGCAGAAACGGGGTGCCAGTTAAATTCGAATTTCAGAGAAACATCAGATAATTTGTTAATTTCAGAATATCCCAAATTCAGGACGAGTATGTAATCTTTGGGGCATTCTTACCTAAAAAGGTATTTGTTGGGCGGCCAGTTAGCTCAGTTGGTTAGAGCGCAGGCTCATAACACCAAGGTTGCCAGTTCGATCCCTGCATGGGCCACTGAGCTGCGCCCTCCACAACTAGATTGAAACAACTACTTGATTTGGAGCTGATGGGTCCTGGAAAAACACACTGTTCCCCATTTTAAAAAAAAACCAAAGGTATTTGTTCTTTTAAAACTGAAATGAAACTGGGAATCCTAGATTTCATCCGTCAGTCCCCGAGGTGACTCGGGAGCAAGCGCCCACGTGCGTGCCCAGAGAGCACGGATCAGGACCAGAGTGACAGCAGGGCACTGAGCCACCTCTGTCTAATCAGGCAGCCCATCTGGCCTCGAGAGTGAGTGCCCTGTCACTGGGAGCATTCAAGAGATAAGGGGAAGGATCCTGTGCTGTGCAAGAGATGGTGGTCCTGGAATCCTACGATTTTCAAGGCCAGAAACAGACAGTAGAAGCGACTGAATCTCATTTCACAGATGAAATGGAATCTGAGGCGGGGAGGTGGGCTGACGGGCTGGGATCCTGTTTTCCTGCTTTCTGCACAAGTGCACTGACTGGGGTGAGTGAGGGCCAAGGTCTAAGGCGCAGGGCCGGAGGAGGGGCTGTGGCAGCCACACCCCCACACCCAGCAGGGTGAGGGCTCCACGGGGGGCCTGCGAGTCTGCATGGCCTTGACTCCTGCCCCTGAGTGGCCCTCAGGCCCCTCGGCCCCCACTCCCACCGACCCTTGGGCTGGTCAAAGCCCCAGGTGCTGGGGACGCCAGAGGCCAGGCATTTGCACATGAATAGGTAGAGATTTCCTGAAGCCATTTTGCCCACAAAAATGCACATTTCTCACCAAAAGGCTCCAAATCTGGGGCACCACAGACTCCAGTCAGCTGCCAGGCTGATCCTGTCCCCAGGTGTGGAGGTGGCTGGGCCCTCCCAGGGGTCTGCCTGGCTCATCAGACCTGGCAGGACCAGGAAGCCTGCAGGGACCCAGGATCCTGAGGTGCTCAAATGTCCCCTCCCAGAGCGCTGCCTGGGAGCAGATCTCCAGGGCTGTGGGGAAACCGCAGCCTTAGAACCCATGCCTCCTTGCTCATTCCTTCACTCAACGAACATTGTCTTGTCCCACCACGTGCTGTGCTGGGGGTGGAGATAAGGAGACAAAGGAGACCGACCAGGACCTACCCTCAAGGGGCTGAGAATGGTGGGACACACAAGAGATGTGATGATGGCTTTGGTTACTAACGGGCTGGGAAGGCACCGAGGCTGGCACTGTTGGAAGGGCTTTTGCTGGGGTCCGGCGCTCGCCTGTGAAGATCTGGGGCAAGAACACTTCAGGCTGAGGGAGCAAGTGCAAAGGCCCTGGGGCTGGTTGGTTTGGCAAATTACAGGAAGAGGACAAGGCACAACAGGGCAGGAGGTGATGCTGGGGAGGAGGCAGGGACCTTGTGGGCTGAGCGGCGCTAGCTGGCAGGTTCTGCCTTCCTCCAGATGATGTCTCATGGCACACGCTGCCCATGCCTGGGCTTACTCCTCTGTCCGCTGGGTCTGGCCTGTGGCATTGGATGGGGTCAGCCAGGTCAGCCCCCTCTCTCTTCCATCCAGAGCCCAGGGGCTTGGCCCATAACCCAGTCAGACTGGCTAAGGTGGGGATGGGCTTGTCCTCCCCATCTGTAATGGATTGAATGGTGCCCCCCACCCCGGCCACAATCCCTGCAAAGGTCTGCCCAAATCCTCCCCTTGGTACCTGTGAATGTGACCTCACTTGAAATAAGGCCTTTGGGCCAGCTGAGTGGCGCAGTGGTTAAGTGCTGGCTTAGGAAGCCAGCGGCCCCGGTTCGGGTCCCACATGTGAGGTCCAGTGACACTGCCCTCAATAAACAAAAAAAAAAAAAAGAAAGAAAGAAATAAGGCCTTTGCAGATATAATTACGGTAAGGATATCGAGATGAGACCATCTTGGATTTACAATCTAATGACCCTAAATCTTGGACCCTAGATCTAATGACAGGTGTCCTTAGAAGAGAAGAGGAAACAGAAACACACCAGGTGACCATGGGGTCAGAGGTTGGAGGGATGTGCCCACAGCCCAGGGACACCTGGCACCCCCAGAAGCCAGAAGAGGCCGGAAGGAGTCTCTCAGAGCCTCTGGAGGGAGCACAGCCCTGCGGCACCCGGATCTCAGACTTCTGGCCTCCGGACCTGGGAGAGAATCAATTTCTAATGTCTTAAACCCCCCCGTGTGTCGTCATGTGTTGCAGCAGCCCCGACACTCTCACACACCACCCCTCGACCAGCAGAGATAAGGCCCAAACACCTGTGAGCCTCCTTACCTTTCCTGGACAGTCTCTTGAACCTTTCTCTCACTGGGAGAAGGGACCTAAGGAAAGTCTAGGGTAAAAGGGATTTGGGGGTCAAATGTGTCGCCCGCCACCAGTTAGGCAAACTTATGCAGGTGACTTCACTTTAAGGCTTCCCCTGGGAAGTGAAGTGACCACAGCACACACCTCACAGGGACAGCAGGGTTTCTCCGGAAGACCCCAAAGCCAGGATCTCAGCAAATCTCTTGAGCTCTGGGAATGGTGGCCCTGTGGCTGGGCTCCGGTCATCCTGGGCAGCACCCCGGGAAGGTGACTGGGGCTGTTTTAGCCATTAACATATTCTGGGGACAAACGCATCCCTAATCACATTAGCTCTGAAGTACAAATCAGGCCCAGCCCTGGGGCTGGTTTCAAAGAGCCAGGGGACATGTCCGGTGCTGGGGTTTCTCCAGGCACAGTCTGCCCCTCTCTTGCAACCCACAACCTCCTGGGCTGGTGTCAAGGAGCTGGGAAGAGACCAGGGGCCTCCCTGGGAAGTGTGAGTGTGTTTGGGGATGCAGGCAGACAGGGAGAGAGACCATCTACCCCAGCAGGGTGTGCCTGGCTCTGCAGCCTGGGGTCCCGGCACCCTGACCTGGGCTTCTGCCGTCTGTGTCGGCTCACATGCACTTCCCTCTCATCCTGGGGCCCGGGGCGTATTTGTGATAACGACTGAAGATGGCCTCGCTATCTGAGTGAGTGTCTGAGCGTTGGCCAGCTGTTAGGAGAGGAAGACGCACAGCTGGGCGTCTCGCCTGGGCTTCTTGGTGACCAGAGCCCCAAGGATCCCATGAGCAGTAAGAAAAAGCAAACTCAGACAGATGCTCCAGCCTGTGCTTGCATCACATCGGCTCACTGTCCCACTGACCACAGCAAGTCACGTGACCACGCCCAGGGTCAAGGAGGAGCAGAGGCCACCCCTTCCTGGGAGAACTGGAAAGTCATATTTCAAAGGGAGATGGCTCAGGAATGGGAAGAATTCGTGGCTCTTTTAGCAACTGACCAGAGTCTTCTTTTATTTAACTTTCCAAGTGGTAGACATTTAAAAATTCACCTTAGTATTATTTGTTTATTGTCTTATTACTTTATAATGTGTGTGGAGGGGGCAGGTATTTATTAAGTTTTCTTTGTGGCCAGACACACAGTCTAGTCCACCTACGAAAATATTCCTCACAAGTGGGGACCCCATGTAGAACCTCTTTCTTAAGGGCACAGTGGTCTCTTGTTGATGGGTTACTCGAATTCACACCCTTCATATCTTTACTGATTTGGGGGACTCTACTTCAGCGTCTCCCCAAGTGTGGGCCACCTATGCCTGCTGGCCCAGGAATGGCTGCGGGTGAGTTGCGCCCGGCTGTACCGTGGCACGCCGAGTCCCTTTCCATTCTCCTTCATCCCTCCGATCGGAAATGGGAAGCCCTCCATGCCCACCTCGCATACCTTTCGAGGACTCGCCAGTCCCCACTTATTTATTTATTTATTTTTTAGAAATTTTATTGGGGAACAGTGTGTTTTCCCAGAACCCATCAGCTCCAAGTCAAGCAGTTATTTCAATCTAGTTGTGGAGGGCGTCGCTCCATGGCCCATGTGGGAATTGAAGCGGCAACCTTGGTGTTATGAGCCTGCGTTCGAACCACCTGAGCTAACCGGCCACTCGTTCCCCACTTTTTAACACAGATTCAGCCAAGACGCAGGCTGACGTTCTGGGAGGACCCACTCCATCCAGAATGTCGTCATGATTTTCTATAAACTGACCTGTGTCTATGTCGATCTTTCTTATGTCAAGGGACAGCAGTCTTCTAATGACAGGCTAGATAGAGTTTCCTCAAAATGAGAAGAAATGAATTGATTTAAAGGAAAGGATTAATACTAGAATGGGTTATGCAGATGTGGCAAGCACCAGCCCAAATGGTTCTTTACACTCCCTTAAACCAGGCTTCTTCTGTGTCAAAGATCAGGAGAAAGATCACATGGTCCTGAGCCGTAAGTGACACGTTCCAGTCCATGGTCTGTCACCAGCCCTTCGCATGCCATGTGCTCATTTGGTTAGCCATTCGACAAGCACACAGCACGGACCCCGGAAAGTAAGATCTGACCCAGGACCTCACTGCTGAGGCAGGCAGGCTGCAAATATGTGCGAAAACAAACGAATACGGTCATTTCAGACTATGCAATTGCCACACGCACGTGGGAGAGTGACTGGGAGTGCCGGCTTGTCCGGCGTGTTCTGTGAAAACAAGCGTCCCTGAGCCGGAGCTGAGAGACGGAGAGTGAAAAGAGGCCAGCCACTCGAGGCCTAGCAGGGGCAGCGTGCAAAGACGCAGGAGCGGGCAGAAGGAAGGCTGGTGCAGCGGGGAGGCTGTGGATGGGCAGCAGAGTGGAGTGGCGGGCGGGGGCGGGAAGCGGTAAGACATTTCTTCTGGATGGACGTGCAGGTCTCAGACTCAAACATCACCCTTTAAAAAAAAAAATCTATCTGTGGAACACTCACTTAAAACTCATTTCTGAAACTCATTGTTCCATGTGCTTTCTTGCATCCCTTCCAGAAATGTCTTTTTGGTTTCTTGGCCAGAGTTTCCATCTGTGTCTCCATCGCACGCCGGCAGGGTCTTCCTCCCCAGGCAGCTGAGCCCCTTGGGCATGTTGTCTTTGTTGTTGTTGTTGTTTTTGCTTATGATTTTCTCTGCCCTGGAGCCCCTATCTGCTCTGGCTGAACAGTGGCGGGTGGCAGAGGGCCCCGTAGGCCCAGCAGCACCAGAGGCAGGAGCACGCAGGGGAGGAGGGCCAGCCGTCCCCTGTCTGCTGACTCCAGGGAGAGAGACGCTGCGCCCCTGGGCCCCGGATGCAAGTGGCAGCCCTCTACGGGTTCCCGGGGATGGGAAGCGTTCCTCCTGTCATGTGGCCCCTCCTCCTGGCCCTCAGGGCTCAGAAGGGACTGTGTACCACCCAGGACACCCAGCAAGGATTTGCACCGGTCCTTGATGCTGCAGTTCCCTCAGGACACAGGGAAATCCTGGATTCTTCCAGAAGCCTCTAAGACTAGCAAGTCTTGTTGTCCGCTGCTGTCCTCTCAACACCAAAGAAGCAAAATGCCAGCCAGCCGGCCTGCTCTGGATGTCCTGTGGTCGCAGGGCGCGAGTGGCTCCAAAGAGAGCTGGGTGTACACTTCACCCCACCTTCCCTATCTCTCTGGTGGTGCCTGCTCCCACTATCTACTGCCATGTAACCAACTTCCCCAAACTTAGTGGCATAGGCAACAGGCATTTTATTAGGTTGGCTGGTTCTATTGTAAGGAACTTGGACAGGACACACAGGGTGGCTTGTCTGTCCCTGTTCCATGATACCTGGAGCCCCAGTTTGCAAGACTCAAGTGGCTGGGAGCTGGGAGCACAGGGAGACTCCTTCACCTGCTTGGTGCCTAGGCTGCGATGATCTGAACTCCAGCTCCATCAACGACGATTGCTGGATGGCTGGGACACGTGGCCTCTTCATGCAGGTTGGGCTTCCTCCCAATATGGCAGCCGCAGTGGTGGGGATTCAGCCCTGGTGGCCCAGGGCTGCAAGCACAAGGGGTCCACTGAACAAGAAGCAGGATCATCTTTCATGATGCAGCCTCGGAAGACACGTGGCATGTCTGCTGGTGGGAGCAGTCGGAAGCCCACTCCGTCTGAGGGGGAGGGAGCGTCCATGCCCACCTCTCAGTGGGAGGAGAGTCAAGGAAGTCACGGCCCATTTTTGAAGCTCCACGGAGCCTAGGCTATCATTTTCCCTGAGAGCCTGGGCATCTGCACCAAGGGGCACACGCCAGCAGGTCCTCGTGAAGAGGGCGCTCTGCCCAGCGTCTCCGCTGCTGCCGCCCTTTCTGTGTATTAACAGTGTGTTCTCCAAGTGCTGGCCCCCAGCAGGAGAGGTGATTTTAGGTGGGCCCTGGGGGGCATTAAATCACAGTGAGAAAGTGCTTCCCTTTCCACCATTCTCACTAAGAGGAGAACATTTCTGTTTGGTGCCAGTAAGTTTTTAACACATCTCTAACGTTTGCAAATCTTCCTTAAACAAACAAACAACAAGGGCAAGCCCCAGGCGCAGAGCTTCGGGCAGGCAACTGAACCTTGCAAGAATTTCTTTTAGGATCATTTCATGTTTATTTTTATGGGTTACCTTGGATGCATGGCAAGTGACAATGATTTTCCATTGAACTGATGCTGTCAAGTTTTAAAACGTAATTATTTAAATGACAAAGAGATTGGTGGAGACAAAAATATCAGGTAAATCGAAGTTCAGCTGGTACATACGTGTGGTTCAAATCATAGAGGTGGAACCCAGAGCCCAAGAGGAGACAGTGTCCTGTTTGGGGTGTCCTGTCTCAGAAACACTGCCTCAGCTCTCTTAACTCTCCTAGTGACCCGTGAAAAGGGCTTATTACTATTATTTCCAACTGCAGTTGAAGAAAGAGGACTCTGTGAGGTTCAATCTCATTGCTCGAAACTGACAGCAGGCGGAGGGCAGACCAGGAGTCCTGCCTGCCTCCCACAGTCAGGCTCCCCCCACCAGCCATCCTGCCTCCCCTGCTGCCGATCTAGGGGTCCCGAGCCAGAGAGCACTGGCTGACATAGAGGGACATTTCAGGACCAATGCAGGGAAGCTCCAGAGATGATAACTGCCCCACCCTGGGGCGGGGGGACAGTCCAGAAATACAGGTGTGGGGGGGCTCGGGGTCCAGTGAGACCCACTGAGTGAGGATCTGGCCACAGGGTCCCAGGATTATTCCATAAGTACAAGTCCTGAAGCTCCTCGGGTCATCTGGTCAACCCTGAGTGTGCTCGTGTGCATGTGTGTGTGTGCGTGCATGTGTGTGTAGGGTGAGTAGAGGTCACAGAGCACCGCCTCCCCCAAGGGAAAAAATGAGACTGAGCGTTGGCAGTCTAAAGTGTGTGGGGCCTGATGCAGGGGCCCTGGGACACTACAGCCAAAGTCCACCTGTCCCCGCCAAGGCACATGCCATGTGCTTCCTGTAGGAAGCTGGGCAAGATGGAGTGAAAATTGTCTTATGAGGCCCACTTTGGATGTGACCTCCAAGAAAGGAGTCCCTGAGACATCTTGGTGTCTGCCCATCAGCATCGGGATAACCCACATGGTAGACAAGTCCAGGAAGAAGTAACAATGCGTTAGCTCTGCCTCATCCCAGGAGACACCCTCCATCCTGCCCCATCAGAAGGAAAACCCAGTTCACTTCTAAATGCAAGAGTTGGAGGAAAAGAAAGACATGGAAATAACAGCTAAATGCTATTTTACAAAATAAAGGCCCCCTTATCTAACACCAAATACAAAAATTAACTCAAAATGGGTCAAGGGCTTAAATGGTAAGCCCTAAAACTCTTAGAAGAAAACAGGGCAAAATCTTCACAACTTTCATTTGGCGATAATTTCTTGGACATGACACCCAAGGCACAGACAATGACAACATAGACAAGCTGGGTTCCATGAAAACTAAAACATGGTGTTCATCAAAAAGGATTATCCACAGAGTCGAAAGGCAACCCATAGAATGAGAGAAAGTATTTGCAAGACATATATCTGAGAAAGGATTAATATCCATAATACATAGAGAACTCCTAAAACTCAACAATAAGCAAACAACCCGATTCAAAAATGGGCAGAGGACCTGAATAGACATTTCTCCAAAGATGACAATAAGCACATGAAAAGGGACTCAGTATCACCAGTCATCAGGGCAGTGAAACCCCAAACCACAATGAGGTACCCTATCACAGCCGTTAGGATGGCTACTATGAGAGAGAGACAGAGAGAGAGAGAGAGAAAGAGAGAGAGAGAGAGAGAGAGAGAGAGAGAGAGAGAGAGAGAGAGAGAAAGGAAGGAAGGAAAGAAGGAAGGAAGGAAGGAAGGAAGGAAGGAAGGAAGGAAGGAAGGAAGGAAGGAAGGAAGGAAGGGAAAAAAAATAACACATGTTGGTGAGGACGTGGAAAACTTGGACCCCTGTGCATTGTTGGTGGGGGCGTAAAATGGTGCAGCCATTGTGAAAGAAATAGGGTGTTTCCTCAAAAAATTACACATAGAATCACCCTACAACCCAGCAATCCCACTTCTGGGTATAGACCCAAAAGAAGTGAAAGCAGCGTCTTGAAGAAATATTTGCACACCACATTCATAGCAACATTATTCGTTACAGCCAAAATGTGTGGAAGTAACCCAAGTGTCCATCAATGGATGAAAAGATTACCCAAACACGGTGCATTCGTGCAATGGAATAACCTTCAGCGGTAAACAGGGAGGAAGCTCTGACACATGGCACAACATGGATGGACCTCGAGGGTGTTATGCCATTCACACCCAGAGCCCCCATGGGGTCTGGACGGGCCAGATTTCTTGGGGATCATGTCTTGGGTTCCTTCCTTTCCTGGCCTTGCCTGGCCTCCCTCATCTCCTTTCAGGGTTTTCCTGAGAACCCCTCCCTCAATAAACCCCTTGCTCAGGAATCTCCATCTTGGATTTGGCTCCTGGAGAACCCGATGAAGATAAGAGGGAGCCTGTATGGGGAACATGGCTTAGTGTGGGGTGCGGTTGGCCAGGGGTTTGGGGGATGGACAGGACTAGCTGAGCTGAGTGGCAGCCTCCTGTATTCCAAACACTTGACAGGTGTTCATTTCTTTAGTCCTTATAGCAAATGACCTTTGAGTGGTGATTTTAGTAACACATCAGAATTAACTGATAATCTGGGCTTATTATTGCCTCCCCGCCAAATTCAAGTCCACCCAGAACTTGTGAATGTGACTATTTAAAATAGGATCTTTGCAGATGTAATTAGTTACGATTAGCTCATACTGGCTTGGGGTGAGCCGTCCATCTAATGACTGATGTTGTAGAAGAGGGAAATTTGGACAGAGGCGTGAGGGAGAAGCTCTGTGAAGATGGAGGGAAGATGGAGGCAGAGGTTGGAGTGAAGCAGCTCCCAGCCCTGGAGTGCCCGGAGCCCCAGAAGTCAGAAGAGGCAGGAAGGACCCTCCCCTGGAGCCTGCGGAGGGAGCCTGGCCCTGCAACCCCTCTATTCCAGACTGCTCCCCCGCCAGACTGTGAGATAATATATTTCTGTTGTTTGAAGCCTCCTACCCTGCGGTCATTGTTCGGGCAGCCTCAGAACACAGGTACACCTGGGTGAGAGCTTGGGGTGGGGGAGGACCATTCCTGACTGGGAGGGCAGTATGCAAAGACCCCAAGGCTGACCAGACGGTGCCTTTGAGCCCTGAGAGAAAGTCACTGTGACGAGAACTGGGACGAGAGCCGGGGCACGGTGTGGGGGAGACAGTGGGGCCATCACAGGCAAGAGAAAACGGGGCCACTGCAGTAGATTAAAGGCTGGCTGCAAATTCTGCGTTACACCATACCCTGGAATCTAGGCTGGTCTGGTGGTTTGTGTGGCCAATGGCACAAGCCATGTTCTGGAAAGCTCCGGGCCAGGTCTTATGAAGCCTAGGGCCTCCTGGAGCACTCTCCCTGGGAGCCCTTAGGTGCCATGTAGGAATGAGGACCCTCAGATGAGCCATCCAACAGCTGAGTCCTTTGACGCTGTGAAAAGCAGAAGAATCAACCCGCCACCCCGGGCTGGGGGCCTGTCCAAATTCCTGCCCCCCAGAATTGTGAGGCTTAATGAAAAGGTTGTTTTAAATCTCTAGTTTTGGGGTAGGTTGTTACGCAGCAGTGAGTGAGGAGAACAGCCCCTTGGGCTGTGCAGAGGGTTGTGATGTTGACATTAATTGCAGGGGGGTACGGGGGAGGGAGGGAGCACTTGTAGCAAGGGGGGGCAGGGAAATGATGTCTCATCGTCAGCGAGGGCGTCCGGGTCCCTGGGTCTCCTGGGGCTGTCCAGTTCTCTGTGCCCACCCAGCTCTTCCATCACAGGCATAGGTCCATCCCCTACCCCGGACACAGCCCAGCGTGGACACCCCTCTCTCTCCCCACTGTTTATTTTGTAAAAGAAGAATTTAGGATTCAGATTCTGAATCAAGAACAATGACACGTTATTAACATGGACGAAAGACTCTGAACTCAGGAGCCCTTGACCCGTCACACTGTAGACCAGACCAGAGCCAAGCAGTGCAGGCTACCTGGGGGTGGGGGGTGGGGGGTGTTCCCGGAGTCTCCCTAACGGCAGGCAGTCTGGGAAACGGCAGATCTGCGAGTGCAGGGTGGGAGGGACCCAACCCTCAGAGGAGCCGGCCACACCCAATGAGGGCCTGTGCTCTGCCTGACAGGGACTCCTAGCACTGGGACCGCACAATGATAAGAAGGATTGGGACGTTAAGCCTATAATTAAGTCTCTTAGGAGAATAATCATAACAATAGGAAAGAGTTCATGTTTGCGGTGCCAGGCACTTGACATGCACCATCTCCAAAATCCCCACACCCGCCCCAGGAGGTGGGGACCCTGAGGGGCTGGAGGCACAGAGAAGTCACCTGTGTGTCCAAGGTCACACATGGAGGAGGCAGTGAGGCTGGGCCTGTCACTAAGGAGAGCAGGTGTGAGAAAAAAATGAAGTAGGCATCAGGCCTGCTCCCAGCTCAGCATCTGTGTTCCCATTGGCTGTTCCCTCTGCTGGAAATGCTCCCCTGCACCCCCACCCACATGGCTTCCTCCCTCAGCACCTTCAAGTGTCACCTTCCCAGGGAGGTCAGGGTGGGGGGCGAGCTGCCTCCCTACCCTGCTCTTTTTGTCATGCTGCCAGCACTGTCCGTCCACCTTGCCAGGAGGGATGTCCCAGTGTATGTCATCTCCCTCTGTAGTGAAAGCCTCCTGTGGGCAGGGATCTTCATTTTCCTCATTTGGCTGTCTGAGCTTTGGGGACTGTGCCTACCTGGCATATAGTAGGCACACACAGATATGTTAAGTGCATGAGTGACTTTTCAGTCCCTTTTTGGACCCCATCACCTGTCTACACTAGAGGCTGGAAGGTTTTCACCGCAGCTGGACGAGACCTCGTTTGGCCAGGATCACAGAGGACGACAGAAGAAATGGTCAAGGTGGGACCTCTGTCAGGGTTTCACGGCCCACCCTCACCCCTGTGCGTAACTATCATGTTCCTTTCTCTAGGGCTGCAGTAGCAAAGCACCACAAACTGAGGGCCTTAAAACAAGAGTGTATACTCTCAGTTCCGGGGTTCAGAGTCTGAGACCAAGGTGTCAGCAGGTTGGTTCCTTCTGAGGCTGTTGAGGGGCTGGGCCAAGCCTCTCCCCAGCTGCTCGTGGCGTGTGGTTCCTTGGCATCCCCCAGCTCTCCTTCTTCCCGTGACCTTCTCCCTTTGTCTCTTTACACGACCTTCCTTTCACAAGCACACCAGTCACAGAGGGTTACAGCCCACCCTGATGACCTCATTTTAACTCAGTTACCTCTGGAAAGACCGTATTTCCAGATATGACCGTATTGGGGCTTAAAATTCCATCTTTTGGGGGAACACACGATTGAACCCATACCCCTGTCCACGTACTTGTCATACCTAGTTCATAGGCATCAAAAAGAAAGGCAGGTGGTGGCGACTTGCAGAGCCAAATAGGTACAATTAAAGGCCCTGAAGCACTGATTGCCTCTTTGGGGTCTTTTCGTCAAGTGATTGGAAGGATTTTGTGGGGGGAGGGGAAACCCAGATTCTAGGCCTGTTAGGTCAACACTGACTTTTATTGCAATCCACACGAATAAACACCTTCTATACCACATCCTAGTGGAGACTAGTTATAGTGTATATGATGTTCAGAAGACAATTGCTGCCCTGTCATTGACGTACTATGGATTTTCTCTTCTGTAGGATTTCATTCCGTTTCCCTTTTTACAAAAGGCTATTTGGAGTTGATTATATTGGTTCTAAGACACATTGCTGGGGTCTACTCAAAGAGCTTGAAAAGTATGCTTGACTCAGTCTTCTGATGACCCGCTATGGGGGTTCCACTCCCTACCCCCAGGAAAGTGTAAATTGCTTGAGATGGCACGGGCAGAGCTTTGGTTAGTTCCAGTGTGGGAATGGCGTGAATGACCCCGTCATGAGAATAAACTGCAAGATGCAGCCTTGTCCTGAAACTTTGTGATGCTTATCCCCACCCAGGCTCCTGTCTTCAAGGCCACATTTGTGTGGACACAGCTGGCTAAAATTCGTCGCCCCCACCCCCACCCGCAGCCCCAGCCACTGGGGCTCAAGGCCTCAAATAGACACTGGGAGACAGGGGGAGGAAGCCACATCAAGGCAGGTTTTAATTATTTTCAATACCTTCCCCGATTATTTACATCAAGTCCACTGGGGTTCTCTTTTACATGATAAACGTTTTCCATTTATTCGGCATTTCAATGTGCACAGCACATACATCACAATACGGGTCAGCACCTGTATAAAACTACAGAGTTCAAACAGCGGTATACAGAAACCTCAAACCCCATCACAGCAATAGAAACACTTTCCAATATTTCAAAGGTCCCATTACATCTCTATACGCTTCACACGCGATTCGCTGAATATATACAAGAGGTCGAGGTGGACCGAACTCTGTGCTTCAGACATCTTAATTCCTGACAACGCGATTGGGCTCTGAGACAACACAACGTGCGATCATTTAAGGCACCTAAGACAATCATGGCTTGTTACTATGAGGCTACATTAAACAAAGAATGACCAAATTTCATCCCTGTCCCTCCCAGTCAGTCTGAGATCTTAGCATCACCTTTCCTCAACACTCCTAGAGTCAGTCTAGGGCATGGTTTAAAATTAAAAAAAAAAAATTTTTACAGTGCATGGACAGCAGTTTCAGATGAGTGGTCCTGTCTTACAGCTTTGCAAGTGGTTTCTTTCTTGTAGGCCTCAGTTTAAGAATAGTATTTTAAAGAGATGATTAGCATCCAAACAAAGCGTTTTAAAAAGGAATGTGAAAGATAAAAACTCCAATCTGATGTTCCAGTCTTGCTGTCTGTAGACTCCCATAAAGTTAATTCGGGAGACAGTTCAGAAACATCTAGGAGAGTATCAAAGTCTTCGTGAGACATCCGGAGCATTTCTGGTAGCAAGCTAAGGTCATTTTGTATAAACTCTAAAAAGTCATTCATTAAAATTAAACGTTTGCCATCACCTCGTAACTTTTTTTAAACATCCCCGACCCTGCCTCTTCCATCTTTGCTCCAACGACAGGGCTTACATTTGTAAAATATATAAAGAAAAATATAAGGTTACTTGGTGACCATATACTGCACTCTAACAGCTGTCTGCAAATATTTTCACCATGATTATCCTTACTAAAAGTAAATCACGGGGTAAAGATAGCTCAAACGTGACAAGGTTCGAATGGGACGCACCGACGCTATCTGCAATCCTTTTTGGCTACATATGGAAAAAAAAAGCCACTTGGGATGGCGAACTCCTGCACCCGTCGGTCTGAGCTTTCTGCAGATTTCGCCAGATGAGTGGTTTAAAGGCTTTCGAGGTAGATGTTAAATCCACTTAATCAGGGAATGCAGCTGAGAGAAGCAGCATCTTCCTCCGTGCAAACTCTGCATTAAGTGTTTTGTACAATTACAAGGACATTCCACCTAAAATTAATTAGTGAGTACTGGCCCAAAGCTTCCCAAGCACAGGGAAGTGTGCTTTTCAATGTGCATCTATACTACTATTTATCAGAAGGAACGGTGGTCAGAAATGGTATTTCATCACTAGCGTTGGGGGTGTGGCTGCCAGCATGCCCATCTCGCCCATGTCTGGCCTTGCAGTGGGATATTGATGCATTTTCATCTGATTTACAAAATAGCTGTGCATTTTGCCTCCCCTCCACCCCCAGCGGCCACAGAAATGTGGCTGTGGCTGATCCAAAAAAGGAAAACGGGAGTTTTTAAAGTTGTCTAAAGGTCTCTCCCATCTGGTAGATGGGAGGAAGATTGACTACAGCAAAGTTCAAAGGTCAGTCTTGGCAGATCTAAAAACGGAGTGGCAGCGGTGGACTCGACAGCGCACTTTCTGTACCCGAAGTAAACCGATATGCCCCAATTAATAGCAACAGGGCACAAAGGGAGTGGGGCGCTGGAGGGTGCAAGGAGAGGAGCCGGCCTGGGAGCCTCCTTAGCCGCCGCCAAAGCTGCAGGAGGGCCTTTCCCAGCATGCGTGCTCCCTGACAAACTACAGGGCCATGGTGCAAAGCGGGCGGATGTCACTGGCTTTTAAAACACAGAATAGCAGCACACTTGTTGACAACTTTCTGACAAATTAAATAAATCCAATGGAAGGATCTCCATTGTTTTACCAGAAAATTCAGGGTGCATATATTTTTTTTTTCTTGTTTTTTTTTTTTGTCTTTTTTTTCAGAAAAATACAAAACACACCCACAGAACCATAAATAATTTGGTGGCAATATATACACATTTAAATAATTAATTTAAATATCGTACACCGACTCTTGCATGAAACTGTCCGTAGATGGAAGTGCACCTGGGTCCCCTCCAAGAGGCTGCCGAGGCGCGGGCGGGCCTGGGTCACAGCCTGGGGAGGAAGTGGGTGACCTTCATGGTGGGGGACACTCGGTTCCCCTTCTTGGTCTTCCCGTTCTTGCTCAGGGCGAGGAACATGCCGGGGTACCTGTAGCACTCATAGGCGTTGTAGTTGTTGGGGAGTAGTATCTCCTTGAACTTGCATTCATCAGTGAAGAAAGGCTGGGAGAGGGGAGGAACACGATTAGGCTGGACCTCCTCTTGGCCTGAGGACGTTGGGGACCCGTGGTCAGGGGCTCCGTTTTGTCCCCGCCCCACTTGGGCTGACAGGTCAGGTGCCAAGACCCTCCCCGGGTGAAGACAGGGACATGGCCAGTCCTCGGCAGCTGGTGCTCCAGCCACCTGCCCAACACCTGGCAGCCCGAGAATTTCATCCCCACTCAGTCCGCCTCCCAGGCTGCAGTCCTGCCGGCTGGGACACGCCCCCGAGGCTGGGCGTAGGGCTCCCAACGGCGCCCTTGGAGGGACGAGGCGGCGCCTGTTCAGGAGGGCACACACCTCAGTTCCTGCCGTGGGGCTCCAGCCCTGGTCACCGGCGCTGCCTCAGGGCATCTGGCCAGGGGGGCGCGGAAGGGCTCTGCCCATCCTGTGAGCCAGCCCTCAGCCCCGCAGTTCTGCGGGCCTTGGGGGGGCCGGGACCCTGCCCGCCTGCCTTAGCCGGTGCTCCGCGCCCCGCGACACTCACCGAGCCGTATAGCTTGCCCTTGTTGCTCATGGCCACGAAAAACCTGCTGGCCACCCCGAAGATGCTCACCACGCCGCGCTCCACCGGCGAGAGCTCCAGCAGGCCTGGGAGAGGGGCTCGGGTCATTCCGGGGCAGGGGGCCCCGCGGCCGCCCCTCCGGCTCCAACCCCTCGCTCGGCCTGCGCTCCTCCGGGACTCCCATTTCTGGAGTGGTGGTAACAGGCCCGAGCTCCCTGGCGCAGGCCACCCCCGAGGAACCCCCAGAGCTCTGCGTGCGCGGAGGCGGACTCGCTCTCCTCTGGTCCAGACCCCGCGGCGGCCGCGCCCAGTCCCGGACCGCAGCCTCGAGGCTGGCCCGGCGGCCCCCGACCTAGGCGTGAGTCCCGGGCCCCCGTGGGTGCCCGTGGCTGCGCAGAGCTCCCTGTGCCTACGGGCGAAGGCGCTGGAATTCGGCATCCCGCGCCCTAACTTCCGAAGGCGGGGAGGCGGGGCTCGGCCGCCCGGGCGCGCAAAGCCGGTCCTGGCGCTGACGCCCGGAGCGAAGAGCGTGTGCGTCCCCGCATCCCCGCGCCAGAGGGGCCGAAACCCCAGTTCGCCCCGGTTCCCAGAGCCCGCGAGCAAGGGTCAGCCCGAGGCCTTCGTGTGCGTTCGGGCGAATCGGCCCCGGCCCTTCCCGCCCGCCCTGCCCCACTCACTGTCGCTCGTGTCCGCGTGCACGCCGCCGATGCGGCCGTCGCGGAGCACCTGGAGGTGGAAGCCGATCCCCACGTTGCAGTACAGCCGCCGCAGCCGTTTGATGCCCAGCAGGTAGTCGCCCGCGCCGCTCTGCACGGCCGCCTCTTTGGGCTGAGCGGCCGCCGGCAGACGCGCCAGGGAGCGCGCCACCAGGCTCTCCCAGCGGCGCTCCAGCTCGGCCTCCAGCGTGCCGTTGGCTGCGGTGGGCGCGGCGGCGCCCCCACGGCCGGCCCAGGGCGCCAGCACAGCCAGCAGGACAGCCGGGAGCAGCGCCGCCGCGGCCGCCCCGGGCCCCGCCATCCCTGCCCTCGGGCCGTGCGTCCGTCAGGCGGCCGGTGCGCCCGGGCAGCCGGGGGCCGAGCTGCGCCTGCCGCGGTCTGCGGGAGCGCACGGCCTGGGCCGGGGCAGGGAGAGCCTGGCCGAGGGCGGAGAGAGGGAGGCGAGCGAAGGGGCCCCCAGGTGCCGGGCGCTACCGGGGCCGCATGGGGCGGCGGGCGGCCGTGGAGGGACGCACGGCGGGGCTGAAACCCTGCGGAGCGGTGCGCGCCTCCTTGCGCGCTGGGCCAGCCCAGGGCCGAGCCGCTATATATAGCCGGGCGCCCCCTCCTGCTCCTGCGGGGGGCCGTTCGCGTTCGCCTGGGCGCCCGGGGCGCTGTGGCGCTCGCGGCTGGTCGCAGGCCGCCTGCCAATCAGGACTGGGGGAGGGGAGGCGGCCGGGGACGAGTGCCGCGAGTGCCACCTGGAGGGTCCGGGCCCCCACCCCTAGCTTCGCGCGGCCCACGGACCTGCTGGTCCCGCCCCTCTCGTCTCCTGCTCTCCGGCCCCCAGCCAAAGTTTTGCCTCGTTCACTTTGTCCCCGCCTGTCCCTTCTCTGTCCCCTTCGCCGCCGCCTCTGCTTGAGCAGCTTGGGTGCCGTCCTAGCCCGGCACCCTGGTCTCGGAGCAGCCGGTCCTGGCGCCTTGCCTCTCAGGGACTCCCGGAAACCTGGCTCTTTTCCTGGGACGATGCGGGCGTCCCGGGAATCACAGATGGGACAGGGCAGTAAGTAACACGAGGGCAAGCCCGGGAAGGAAGAGCCCAGCGCCGTGGGCTGGAGGGAGGCAGCCCTGGGCTCTGCTCCTGCACTCTGGGTGATTCAGAGCTGGAGTTCTGTATGCCAGGTGGAGGCATCGCCCAGGCTGGGGCCCTGGGGTGGGTGCCGCTAAGAGAAGGCAACTGGGGGTGCACCCAGGGGCGGGGGTCACAGGCCTGCACCCCCTGCCCCCCTCCCCCCACACACCTACCTCCACGCAAGAACCGGTGGTCCGGCACAGGGCCATAGGGGACATTCACTGCCCCTCTCTCCCCTTTGATTCCTCAGCAGGCACGGTCAAGTCCCTTAATCAGAGACCCCAATGTAGCAGGGACCCAGGTCAGGCCCCTGGAAGGCTCCCCTCCCCCACCGGCTGTCCCCATCAGCACTGTGCCCGTTATGGCCTGATGGGGGCGGGGCTGGCCAGAGGCCGAGCGAGGTGCTGGCTCACCTAGGTGTCAAAATCCCTGTTCTCTGTGGTCCCTGAGGAGCCTTGCAGGACCTTCCCAGCAGGTCCCCCCCAGCCACAACAGCAGGGGGCTTGGAGTCCACCCAAACCCCTGCTGCCACCAACACCTCTAAACCCTGGAGAGGAGCTGAGAGGTTTGGGATGTCTGTCCTAAGCCCCAGAGAGTGGGTACTCAGGCGTCAGTGAGTGGTCTTGGCACGACCAGCCTCCGGCTCCTCCAGAGCTAGCTCTTTGCTCACCCCTGGGCCTGCAGCCCTCATGAACAGCACTCACCCAAACCAGGGCCTGCCTGGGCTGTCGGCTGTGGGCTCACGGCTGCTGCTGGGATGCTGGGCCTCCCCAGATGGGCCTGTGGATCTGGTGCCAAGAAGACAGTTGTGGCCAGGGTTCAACCACAGGAGCCTTAGGACTTGCCCCAGCCCTGCCCGTTGGTTTCCCTGTGGTCCTGGAGGGTCCTTTCCATCTCTGGGCCCCTGACTCCCAATTCACAAAACAGCACGGAAGGTGGGCTTCCCCACTTCAGTCCAGGTCCGCGTGGGCACCTCCTGTGAGGAGGTGGGGTCCAGTCCCTCTGAGGCTTCCCATAGCTCCTGGCAGGGTATGGCTCCTGCCTTCCCAGGACCCCCACAGGGACCCCCCCACCCCTGTCTCTCTTATTTGTTGGTAAGTTCAGTGAAGGACCCTGGCAGCTGATTTATCTCCCAGAACTCTCACCCATCCGCACACAGTAGGTGCTCTTAGTGACTCACTCTCCTTGGAAGGGCTGACAGCTGGCAGGGGTGTTAGGAGCTGGGAATTCCAGGGCACACTGACCTGAGACCTGCTTCCCATTTCACCACAACTCACCATGGGTCCCTGAGCCCATCTTGACTTCAGCCCTCAGCCTCCTCAACCATCTGATGGAGCCAGCAAACACAGTGAGGGTTAGTTAATCCAGCAACTGCAGGCAAAGAAGGAGACAAGAAGCACACAGTGCTTCTGAACCCCTCTCCGTGACCCGCCCCCAACCCATGCCCCCTTGGCGGCTGCACGCCAGCCACACTTACCTTCTTTCCTTCCCTCCAACCTTCTCATTGCAAGATGCTTCCTCAGTATTCTCCCCAGGCAGGTCTCCCCTAAAATAGCAGCAACTTGGGGAGACCTCCCGTGGCCCACGCCTGCCAAGACAGCCTCCTCCTAGCCATTGCTCTGGACAGCCTCCTTCTTCACCAGCCTGTGCAAGCTGACCCTCCAGTCCAAGAGACTGTCACGTCCATGGAGCAAGTTCAGACCTGCCTACCCCCAGCTGTAGCCCACCCCCCAGCCGTGCCTTCAACAGTGTCTGGCACACGGGAGGTGTGGGTGTCTGTGAGCGCATGACTGCCTGGCTAAGGGCAGCCCCTCTGATTCCAGGTGCAGTGCCAGTGCCAACCCCTCACTCCGCCTGGGATGCCAGCAGGTACGCCTGCAGGGGTCTCGGATCCAGCTGCCAGCTCCCCATCGGAAGTTCCGCACTATTTTTCTGGTTTTTCCTTTTATTTGAAAGGAACAGTTGGACCAAGGTGACTCATTTTTCCAGATCCCCTTTCTTAAGGACTAGAAATAGGCCGTGTTGCACCCCAGGGAACTCAGTTTACCAAGAACCTGGGTGCAGGGGAGGCGGGGAAGCCCTGAGCTCTGGTCTCCTGCGGGGCCTCCCATCAGCTCCCTGTCCCCTCAGCCACATGCCGTGAGGCTATCGCACCTCTGATCAGGCTCAGTTTCTCCATCTGTAAAATGAGCATAACAGCAACTACCTTAGGGGTTGATGTCAACCTTAACTCGACCTGGGTCAGCCCTTTAGATGGCAAGGCCCTTGGGGGGTGGTCCAGACAGGACTTGGCTAATGGTGAAATACACAAACCCAGGTTTTTATCCGTAGGCAGAACAAAGGGTCAGACTGAAGCTGGCTAGTCCCAGGCCGACACACCCTCTGGTTGTGACCTTTCTGAATGCAAAGAAAATCCACAATGTCATATCTTCACACACACGGCTTCTCTCATAAAGGAGTGACAGGGCTTCCCAGAACCATCAGCGCAGCTGTTAAGGACTTACTTGGCTTAATAGTAATAATAATAAAAAAAGTACTGCATAAAAATTCACTTGTAGTCCTCAGGGCGGAATGACAGTGAGGAGCCTGGGGCAGGTTCCCAGGTGGAAATTTGCAAATGGCTGAGCTGTCCTCTCTCCTTAACTTCCTTTTCTTGTCCTCTGAGAGAAGACGCTGCAAAGTCAAGGAGGAGGGCTAGACCTGGGTACAGATGCATTCCCATGGAGCCGCAGCACCCTGAGAAGCAGGGCGGCCCGAAGAAAGGGACGATTCAGCCAGTGTTTTGTAGCTTTTTTTATTGTGGTAAAATACATATAACGTAAGTTTTGGCATTCAACCATTTTTTTTAAATTGGTAAAAAAAAATGTATTTTATGGTCGCTTTAAATTTGTGTGTGTGTGAGAGTGGGTGTGTGTTATTAGTTTCAGGTGTACAAAGCAACATACCCCTCACAAAGTGATTGCCCCTCCCCCAATCTACTGCCCCTCTGACAGCTTATATAGCTGTTACAATTCCATTGACTCTTCCCTATGCTGTGCTCCACCGCCCGTGAGTACATAGATATTTATTTACTTACAGTTGACATACAACATTATTCTACTCCAGCTTCAGTTGTACAGTGCATTGGTCATGCACCTACACAATCTATGAAGTGATCCCCTTGATAAAAGGAGGGTCAAAAAATATATGCACCCCTATGTTCATTGCAGCACTATTCACAAGAGCCAAGATATGGAAACATCCAAGGTGCCCGTCGGTAGATGACTGGATTAAGAAACTGTGGCGCGTTTATACGATGGAGTATTACTCAGCCATAAAAAGAATGAGATCTTACCATGTGCAACAACATGAATGGACCTTGAGAACATTATGTTAAGTGAAATAAGTCAGACTGAGAAAAACAAATACCATATGATCTCACTTATATGTGGAATCTAAAGAACAGACTAAATGAGCAAACAAAACATAAATAAACTCAGAGATACAGAGAAAACAAAACCGTTGGCTGCTAGATGGGAGCGGGGTGGGGATAGGGGGAGAAGGGGACAGGATTAGAAAGAGCAAATTAGTAGACACAATATAGTCATGGGGACATGAATACAGCATGGGAATATAATCGACAATGTTGTAAAGGTTACATTGAACCATTTTTAAGTGTACGGCACAGTGGCATTAGGCACAGCCACATTTCTGTGCAACCATCCCCACCATCCATCTCCAGGACTTGCTCATCTCCCCAAACTGAAACTCTGTGCCCATTAAATAATAGCTCCTCATCCCCTCCCCCAGCCCCTGGCACCCACCATCCTACTGTCTGTCTCTGTGAATCTGTCTACTCTAGGAAGCTTATGTAAGTTGAATCACACAGCACTTGTCCTTTTGTGACTAGATTATTTCACTCAGCATAATGTCCTCCCGGTCCATCCATGTTGCAATAGGTGTCACAATTTCTGCCCTTTTTCAAGTCGAATGATATTCCATAGTACGTATATTGCACATTTTGCCTATCCGTCCATCCATCAATGGACACTCAGGCTGCTTCCACATTTTGGCTGTTGTGAATAATGCTGCTAGGAACACAGGTGTGCACATATCTCTCTAAGACCCCGTTTTCAGTTCCTTTGGCTCTGTACCCAGAAGCGGAATTGCTGGACCATCGTAATTCTATGTGCAATGTTTGGAGGACCTGCCAAACTGTTTTCCACAGATTTTTTTCTTTAAAGTCACCTTGACCTTGGAGCATCAAGGAGATGGAACAGTAGGTCCTTCTTTTTTTTAAAAGATTTTATTGGGGAATTGGGGGAGGGGAACAGCGTTGGGGAATCAGGGAAGGGGAACAGACAAGTTGCTGTCTTTTTGTTCTTCAGTCTAGTTGTGGAGGACATTGCTTCGCTGGCCCATGTTGGTATCGTCATTGCGCTCTTCTCAGATGAGGTAGATCGGTCGCCGGCCTCTGGATGTCGCTCACCACAGCTATTGGCAGCTCATGCTGGCTGCCGGCCACTCACTGCAGCCTATGGCAGCCCACTGCAGCAGGGGCTGCAGCCTACACTGTCGCTGGGGTTCGCACAGCTCAGCTCCAGGTGGAGCTGTTGTTAGCTGTAGAGGGCAGTGTCACTGGCCCTCATACGTGGGATCCGAACTGGGGCCGCTGGCTTCCCAGGCCAGCTCTTAACCACCGCGCCACTCGGCCGGCCCCACAGCAGGTCTTTCTTGGCTCACAGAGGTGCCCAGCATTGACAGAAGCCTGCCCAGGGATGGCTCTGTGCCCACCAGATTGCCCTCTGTCTGGTTATTCTTTTTTTTTTTTTAAAGATTTTATTTTATTTTATTTTTAAACTTTATTGGGGAACAGTGTGTTTTTTCCATGACCCATCAGCTCCAAGTCAAGTTGTCATTCTTCAATCTTAGTTGTGGAGGGTGCAAGCTCAGCTCCAAGTCCAGTCGCCGCTTCCAATCTAGTTGAGGGCAGCCCACCATCCCATGCAAGAGTCGAACCAGCAACCTTGTTAAAAGCACGTGCTCACCAGCTGAGCCATCTGGCCACCCGTTGGCAGCTCAGCGGCAGCTCAGCTTAGGCACAGCTCACTGGCCCATGTGGGAATCGAACCGGTGACCCTGTTGCTCAGAGCTCACGCTCTTAACCAATGAGCCACTCGGTGGGCCCTTTCTGGTTATTCTTCTGGTTCCTCTTTTACCTGGAAGCGGACTCAGCCAGGTCTGAGTGAGGGGTGCAGGGGCGGTTTTTACAACAGCAAATCAATACAGCAGTTCACCGTGCAGAGGCACAGGTGCGTGGGTGTCCGCACCTGTCAGGTACTCGAGCCTGGGAGGACTGAGAGAAAATGGGCCTCATCTGTAGACTGAGGACTCAGAGTTCTCACTTCAGAGGGCATCTGGGGGAATTCAATGAGATGATCCGTGTTTAGCACTTAGAGAGGCAGGCACACAGCGACTTAGCGTGACACAGCTGTTCGTTCTTCTTTCAGAGGTCCTACTGCCCAGGCTGAGCTGGGAAGCCGTGCCCAGTGAGCGTGCCAGCCTGCCTCACTCACCGAGGCACTGCGGCCATTGGCTCAGGCCCTCAGTGTCCAGCATGTACTGTCATGGGGCTGTGGGGAGAATTAGTGCTGGTGCGCTATCCATGACTGTGGCCCTGTGGGGATTGCTGGCACCTCTCCAGATAAAAGCCGATGCCAGGACGTTTATTCAGAGCAATGGGGAGCTAGGCCATTATGCCTGGCTGGTCTTTGCATGTCTGACGCTGTTCTCCCCAGCCCTGGAAGGTGGGGCCTTGCTTATCATCACCATTTTATAGAAGAATTAACCAACCGAAGCTCAACCTGAGCAGCTCACTCAAGGTCACAGGCCAGCCAAGAGCGGAAGCCAGAACTCACACCCACAGCTGGATGCCACTGCTGGGCTTTCGGGCGCACTGCTCCCTGCCTCAGTTTCCTCTTCTGTAAAACAGAGTTCGTGGCCTCCTGGGGACATTAGGGATCTTCTGGGAAAGGAAACCTCAGGGAGGGGAGAGGAAAGGAGGGGCCCTGTGTACTCTGAGAAGCTGGGTTTCCACCGCAGACCTCAGCTCTCTGGCTGAAATGGAGGAAGCCCCCATCTGGCATGTTTGGGGTTCCTGGCCATCTCTTCTCTGCTGAGGCCAGTGGGCATGGGGAGGGGGCATCTCTGCCTTCTCCCCGGGGTTCTGTCCCCCTCCCTGGGAGAGGTGTTGCTGGGGTTCCAGACGTGGAGGGATCCCCAGGAAAGGCATCTGCTGTGGCCCCCCAGACAGGGGCATTTCGTTGAGGCTGCACAGTTTCCCACTGGGGTGGGAGTCTTGGGCAAAACGAGGCTCCTGCTTTGGGGGTGATCCCTCCCTGCATCTTGTTCCTACTGCCCCCGGCAGTTTTGACCTTTGTGTTGTCACCTGCACAAGACGCTTCGGTCTCTTTAGGAACCACTGGAGTGTACCCCTAAAGGGACCAATAAATATGACCTTTGGGTTGACCTTGGTCTGAAAAATATTCTTTTTTCTGGGGAGACACATGTGTTTCTCTGTTTCAGGGGGTAATCAGGGGAGAGGACTCGGGTGGAGTGGGCCAGGGCCTCACTCACTCAGGCTGGGCAGCCTGGCCACCGTGGCCTCCTCAGCCAGGCGTCTTTCCTTCACAGGTGGCAGGTGTCCAGCAGGGACCCCAGCTCCTTTTCTATGCCAGCCCACCACCCTTGGGGTCAGCGTGTCCTCATGGGTGTGAATGAGCTGGCTGGCTCCCTTGGGCTTTTTAAAGTTCAAATCCAAAATTTATCATAAACAGTTGCAGAGCACCTAATCGCTAATGCATTTTAAATGTTGACATTTTAAAAATAAAATCCTTCTGTTACTCTTTTAAATGTATCCAATGATGTCTAAAAACTATAGCAATTCATTGTCTGCCAGACTTTATTTTCTTTTTTTTTTAAATTTTTTGAGGGCAGTGTCACTGGCCCTCATGTGGGATCCGAACCGGGGCCGCTGGCTTCCCAAGCCAGCGCTTAACCACCGCGCCACTCGGCCGGCCCATGCCAGCCTTTATTTTTAAAGAATAACACAAACGAGGTTTACTCCAACTACCAAAAATCGTAAATCCTAGCCTTTTTTCTTTGCGTTTTTATATTTCCACTCTATTTCCCTCACCAACATTACCCAAGTTTTAAGGTACTTTTAAACTTGAAAATATTTTTTGGTCATTCTATCATAATTCTCGGGAACTAAATACTTCTACGAACTGAAATATTTAAAAAATGAATTTCTTGTGACAGTTGGCATTCAACATTCTTGTTCTGGATTTTGTTTTCATCACAATTATCATTAATACATAATCAATCAAAATATCATGGCTAATATCAAATAACGGGCAAATAAACAGTACAAATGAAACTCCACTGCAAATAAATCTTTCAGTTTGAAGGAAGACTGCTTTGGGTTTTTTCCTCCCAGATAATTCCTCTGGTCATTATTTCTAATTGCTGGATTCATAAAGGATTCTCCTCAGCTTTATTCTCATCTCCCATTTCTAGTGATGTAGAGGCCGAGAAGCTTTATTCACAGAAAAAGGAGAGGATGGAATTGTGTTATGGTGATGTCATGTAGGCATTGGAACGCCTATCGAGGTGTATGTTCCAAATCACATGTGGTTTTTCTTCAAAAATGTTGTTTTCCTGCCCTGTCTGCTGACACCCCACTAGATCTTTTTCAAATTTGTTGACTGCAAAGACCCAGAAGCCACCCAAGTTGGCAAAGGAGTCACATTTTTCAGCTACTGGAAAGTTTATCCAAAGGTCTTTTCACCAAGACCTGTGAAAGAGCAATTATTATGCAAGTTTTTGTTTTACTTGGTGGCCCATTAAGCCCGATGAGATAGGGGGACAGGGAGGGAAAAAAAAGGAGTGGAAATGGAACTATTGCTAGTTTCAAGGCGGCTTGGGCAACACCACGGTGATAAAATGCTTCTAATGCATCATGTTTTACATATATTTCTTTCTACACCTGGGAGCTACAGATTTCATTCATCCAACATGTAAAATACTTCTGCCAGGAAACAAGATAATCGGCAAAGCCTGTCGTCAGGGTGAGAGGCCACAAGTCAGGTTACAACCAGGAGACATCTGGTGGCGTTTTTCAGTTCTGACAATCAAGTTAATACGTGTCTATATAGCAAACTCCCTACTTCTGATTTCTAACTCTTCAAGGTGGCAGATGGACAAGTACATCCATAAAAGGGAGAAGGGGCCCAATCTCTGCCTTGGCCTAGCTGCCCACTGGCCTCAGGAGCTGCCACCATCTTTGCTGTCCCGGCCTCTTTCGCAGGAGAAGTATGGGATTTGGGAGGCAAGGTCCTTGAAGGAAATTGTCATGCCTCAGGCCCTCCACTCCCCAAAACATCTGCATTCACAGCTCCCTAGTACAGGCCGAACTGCCCTCTCGCCCTCAGCCCAGCAGCCCTTCGCCCTAGCAGGGGTCTGCTTCCAGACCCCTGGGAGAGCTGGGAGGAGTGTCACCTGGTTTGTCACCTTGTCCCTTTGTTTGTTGCCTGGAGGCTTTTGCAATGAAGGAGAGTTCCCTGTGAGGTCTGGGCAGGGTGCAGAGTTTCTCCTTTCTTTTGTAAAGTGGGAGAAAGCCCACTGGGAAGGGAGATGGGCCAGGGGAGCCCCTGGGGCATGGAGCCTCCTCAGGGAGGGTTCTGTCCTAGCACAGCTCACATTTGGCAGCAGGTCATCTGTTCCTTCTGTTCACCAGGTGGGGACACGGGGGCTGGAAGACGGGGGACGGGGGGTGCTGGGATGGAGTGGAGAAGTTTTCCTTCCCCTTTTTGCCTAGTTAGTAATCACCTTTCAGACCTCAGCTCAACCTTGACCTTTCAGGGAAGGCTTGCCTGGTCTCTCCAGTCCAACCCCCATCACGGGATGAGCATAGGAAGTTTAGCTCAGGCCTTTTGATGCAGAAAGGACATGCTCTTGGTTATGGCACTGGGACCCCACCTGGGCATTTCTGGGCAGATGGGGATCCGTAGCACCTCCCTTGTCCCCTGTCGCCCAGCATGTACTGTGAGTCCCTCAGAGCAGCTCCCTGGCAAGGAGCCAGGTGCTCCTGAGACAGCTTTCGGGCACCGATTCTCCTCGGCTGGCGGCTTAGAGGGCTGCACTGGACCCATCGTGTGACTGGGGAGGGGGGCAGAGCTTCAGGCGGCGGCTGGCACACCAGTGGGGCCCGTTTCTCATTTGCTCCTCGGAAACCTCAGAGGTGGGCAGGTGTCATCGTTCGCTTTTATCAGTGAGGGACCTGAGGTCCAGAGGGCTGTAGCATCCCAAGTTCTCATGGTACGCTGAGCTGTATCTTACACGGGAGTCTACCATCAATGTGGGCAACGCAAACCTCACTGAGTCAAATGCGTTTTGGAGAAAAGCCTCCTGGAAGCCAGCACCTGTTGGGCCCTAGGAGGTCATTTTTCCTCCAGTATCGGTTCCTCGGCTGCATCCTGAGAGATCACCCCTGATTTTAGGGCCCATGCTGGATGAAAAGGATCCGTTGCTGTGCACTAGTCTCCTACTCTGGTAAGCGTTGCCGAGCCCAGCCCTGACTGGAGGGACAGGGGACCCCTAGGGCTCTGGGAACAGCAAAAGGCATCACCCACCACAGAAGGTAAGTTATCGTTTTGCCACTCACCAGCACTGTCATTTTTGCTGCCACTGATGGCAGAGCCACACGGGCTCATGTGGTCCACTCTGGGGGCCATGAGGACTGCCTGGCTCCACCTCCTATTCTGTGAGGCCTTGGGCAGATTCGTATCCTCAGTCTTCCCATCTGTAAAATGAGTAGCAATGAGGCTAAAGGAGCAGGCGCTCCATCTGTGTCTGCTCCCTAGAGCCTGTCCCGCCTCTGACATCGTCCATGGGACCCTCCTGCTTCTTCAAGGCCAGGAGCTCTGACCCTCCGAGGTGGCCCCAAGGCCATTCCTGGGCCTCTGGCCTCAGTGACAAGAGGCCTTTCTCTGCCTCTGCCGCCTGCTCGTTGACATCCCACGCGCCTGCCTCTAAGCCCAGATGCGGCTTCTAAGCCGGGGCAGACCCAGCCTGCTATTCTGGGGTCTTCTTTCAACTATTTTGGCAAAGACCAAATGGCAGCCACCTTTAAAATAGACGCTCCCAGCCCAGAGGTCATTCCCTGAGAACCAGGTCAGATGGGCCCCGGGCTTCTTCCCAGCAGCTCATTCAGGTCCAACCCAGACCCTGGCGTGCGTAGCTGCGACAAGGGCCCCTCTAAAATACTGACGGCAAACATGGGGCTGAAACCAAAATAAAATCTGGCTGGTCCTCCAAGGTGCCTTTGGCATCTCAGTTTCACAAAAGCTCTTACTTTCTTTGTGAGATCACAGGGGCCAGCTGCAGGAGGCGGCCAGGATGCCAGGGTGAATTCAAAGAGGTGACAGCAGGCTCAGCCGGCTCCAACTCAGGGCTACTCCATGAACGTGCGTCTGAGGAGAAACGTCTCCTGCTCAGAAACGTGCATCTGAGAATCGCCCTGGATACTGGGTGCCTTCACCACGGCTGAGCTCCTGAAGAAACAGCTCTGATCAGCAAGCCCCTCTTCTCCTGATTCCCACTGCCACAGGGGCGGCCTTTGCTCACCCAAATTGTTTAATGTCATCTACATGTAATAATGGAGGAAACGATTTTAAAAAACAGAAAGGGCGGCAGCCGGTTAGCTCAGCTGGTTAGAGCGCAGGGCTCATAACACCAAGGTTGCAGGTTCAATCCTCACATGGGCCACTGAGCTGTGCCCTCCGCAACTAGATTGAAACAACCACTTGACTTGGAGCTGATGGGTCCTGGAAAAACACACTGTTCCCCAATAAAAAATTTTTTTTTTAAAAACCAAAAACCAGAAAGGAATTCCAACAATAAAGTGATGCTACTTCCCATTGTATTAAAGGTGTCAGGTCATCTTCCAAAGACATCAAGTTGTAAAGCGGCCCAGGTGTGCAACCTGCCACCTGGTAACACTAGCTATCCTCTAAACTCAGCGGGCCCCCTCCCTTCAGCTCTAGGGCTTTCACTAAATATCTTACCTGCCTCGGCCGCCCCTCCTCACATTCCGACCTTGGTACAATGGCCTTGCGATGGTGTCCGGCCTGCAGCTCAGAAAGCATTTCGAAGGCCAGTGCGTCATTCACTCATCGGCTGGACTCCTGCACGCGCAGGCTCTGTTCTAGGCACGGGGATGCGGCAGAGATGGAGTTGTCATTCCGTGGGGAGAAGCAGACACTGAACAAGGAGTTACCACAGGGTGAGGGTTCAGACAGGAGAGGCAAAGGTTCTGTGGGCGGGGTGTGATGAGGGTGAGGCATCTGGTCAACCTGAGGCTCGGGTTGGAGTGGGATGGGGAGGGTGGCCTGGGTGGAGAGCTCAGCTTGAGTAAGGCCTGGAGTTGAGACACAGGGGGTCTCTGGGGACAGGGCAGGAAGCCCAGGGAGGCACAGGGCTTTGAAAAGGCTGCTGGGTGGGGTTGGGTGGGGTGCAGTAGCTTTGTGTTAAAGGCAGGGCTCTCTGGCTGCACCTCCACAGGCACAAAGGCCTCAGCCCCAGCTCCCAGCATGCGGCCAGGCATGGGGGGCAGCACACAAGCTTTCTTTCTCCCTTCCATCGGATGTCAAACCAAGCTTGTGGTGGGTTCTGGTCCTCTGCTGGCCATCCACCCTGAATCCTTCCTGTTGTGCCGGGGCAGCCCCAGGTCTGAATGTCCTGCTAGGGCCCACGGGTTCAGCCTGTGCCTTGGAATTTGTCCCTGACCTGTGCATCCCAGTGGCCAGCCTGGACCTGCCTGCACCCCACGGCACACAGTGGGGCTGCAGACATGGAGGTGGGTCCCAGGGGTCTCATGCGCCTGGGAGAGGCATTTTTATCTGGAGAGCAAAGAGATGCTGTCAGAGAATTAAAGCTGGGGGATGGCTCCACCCATCTGTCTAAGAGCTCGGTGCCACGGAGGGCGGGGGGGGGCAGGGGCACCCCATTCTGGAAGGAGCCATGTAAGATATATTTGCAGCTTTGGGGGCCACACAGCCTCTTTCCACCACTCAATTCTGCCACAGACAACAGGTAAATGATGGGTGTGGCTGCGTGCCTGGAAGACTCCATTTCTCAGAATAGGCGGTGGGCTGGCTGGGGCCCAGGGCTGTGCAAGCCCTGGTGGGCGGATTGGTCGTGTGGCCTCATTCCACGGCTTGCCCACCTCCAGCCTCTCTGTCTCTCCACAAGCGGCCATTCTGCCTCTATGCTGCCCAAGTTAAAAACACCCTCTCAGCCTTCTAGAGGCTTAGAGAATCCAGGGATGGTAATAACAGGCAGAGTGTCATGATAATAGCCACCATTAGCTGAGCACGTACCATGGGCTTTTTTTCTTATCTTGTACAGAATTCACGACAGCTGGGAGCAGAGGAGGAAACTGAGGCAGTGAGGTCAGGCATATACAAACTGTGATGATGATTCGATATAATTCAAAGATTTAGTGTAGCCATGCTGGTCCTCCAGTGCCACACCTATCACAGAAATCCTCTCATATTATATAAATAATCAAAACCCACAGAGGGAATCCAGGAACAAGGAGCCACATGTAAGTTAGCCAGGGTAGTTCCACACAAACCCTTTTAAGATGCCGCAAATAAACCGGAGCTCAGAGTCCTAGATGCTCGGTTGTCTCCCTCATCCTTTCCTGGGGTCCCACCCACCCCTAATTGGGCAGCATCACTTTTTCGGTCAGTTGTCTTCACGGAATCTTTTCCAAGCAAAGTTTTCGTGGGCGTGTCAGCTCCCTTTTTGCATTCGTGTTTCATCCCTCTGTTTTCCAGCTTGTTCAATTCCCCAGTTGGCCTTACCAGGACAATGGTCCCAGTCCAGCTTGGGAACAAACTGAGCTCGAAGTGGCTTTGAGGGGGATGTGAGCATATTGATGAGAGGCCTCTGGGGAGCTCTACTCTGCCAGTCACTTGCTGTGTGTCAGAAGCCAAGTCACTCACCCTCTCTGACCCTCAGTCCCCTCCTACCCTCGTGGTGGGGATTCAAGAAGAACGTGGGGGAGGCAGGCAAGACCCCTGTGCAAGGCCAGTGGGCGATCTGATCTCTTCCCACTGGGCACTTTGGGGAGTGGGTGGCATCTGCTGGTGGCAGGATTCTGCCCTGAAACGCAGCGGAGGGGTCTGGGGTCCACTTCAGTGAGGATGCTCCTGGCCAGGGCGGAACAGGCTTCCTGCCATCCTCCTTTGCCATGCCCCCAGCCTCCCCGCTGTGCGATTCTGCTTCCCAGGATCCAGGGCTCAGCCAAGGACCGTCCTCGGCGTCAAGTCAGCCCCGGGATGTTTGGTTTCTCACGAGCCATTGTGGTCCCAGGGGGCAGGGGATGTGGACATGCCAGAAGCAGTGACCGTGGCACTCGGAAGGGGCCCGGCCTCTGTCCATCTTGATCACCCAGGCCAGGAATCCGGCAGCAGAGAGGCCCCTGGAGATGGAGGCCCCGATAGGCCCTGCGGGGAGGGGCTGCTTCCTCTGGCCGAGGGCACAGTCACGGTGAGTGGACCCGCCACAATGCGGGAGGCGGGCCGGGGCCGGAGCCCTGGCGGTGGCCCCTGAGAGACTCTGGGAAGCAATCTGATCTGGCCATTGCCTCTTCAACCCTCCGTGGCTCCCCACGCCAGACGGAAAAGGCCCGGTGGCCTCGGCTGGGCCTCCAGACCTGGTGTCCCTGCACAGTCACCACCCAAAGGGACAGCCGGCCACGCCTGCAGGACTCTATCCCCTCTGCGCTCCCCCTGGAAAGCGCACCCCACTTTCTCTGTAATGATGGCTTCAAAGGCAGCTCATCTTCAGAAAGTCCAGCTACACCCCCGCCTCCCGCCCAGGGTCCAGCGTGGCCCGCACCTTGGCGCCCACCCCAGGGGTCAGAGCAGCCGGCTCCACTCCTGGCTCCCTAGGGAGCTCCGTGACACCGAGCTCCTAAGTGTAGGGGCTGCCCAGCCCAGCCAACGCCTCAATAAATACTTATTTGCTGAATGAGATGAATGAATGAGTCATTTTTCAAGTATAGCTTTTGTTTCCACTTAATAAACACACCCCGCCGTTTTCCCACTAAACGCCATGACTTCTGTAGAGAGGATGGAGACACCAGGGTTTATGTAACCACTCTGTTCCGTTTCTAATATTAGGAGGTTTCTGAGATTTTCTTTCTTTTCTATTGTAAACAGTGCTGTGTTGAACATCCTTGTGCATAAACAGTGGTTTTTGTTTTGTTTTGTTTTCCCGTATTTGGGATGTGATCTTCAGAAGCAGAATCTCTGGGTTCAGACCAAGAATTTGGGGCTGTAAAATGGAGCAGTTTATGCTGACAGCAGGCTGTCCATTTAACCACATCCTCATCAGCACTGGCTAATTCATTTTTTGTTTTGTTTTGTTTCCTGCTAGTCTTTCCTAATTTGGCTGGCAAGCAATGATACTGAACTTTTATTTCATTCGTTAAACTGTTAATTTTATAATAGTATGGAGCGTTTCTGTGTATCCCACAGTTTGCCCTGTCATTGACATCTTGCATTATGATACATTTGTTACAATTAAGGAACCAATTTTGACACATTATTAACAGATCTCCTTAGTTTTTCTCTAATGTCCCTCTTTTGTCCTGCGGCCTCATCCAGGACACCACATCACATTTAGCTGTCACATCTCCTTAAGCTCCTTTTGGCTATGACAGTTCCTCAAACTTGCCTTATTTTGGTGACCTGGACAGCTCTGAAGTAACACTCGGTTTTTATTCCCATGCCTTCACAGCCGCGAGGGCCAACGATGTGTCTGTAAGTTCCTTTGCTGTGGGTGTCCTGTCCTTGATGCCCCTTTATCTCTTGGAGTCTTGACACTTTTCCTGGAAGTCTGAGTGACTCTGGTGATTGCGTGAACTCGCTTCACATACACCTGTTCTCCTCACTTGGGTTGTCACTTCGTGGTGCCTGCTCATGAGCTTCTGAATAGATGGGTGCCGGGGGTTAGGAGGCAAGGCTGAGTCGGTATTCATATTCCTCAGCCTGACAGGGGTCGGGGGGAGTGTAACCCCAGTGCGTGTGTGTGTGTGGGGGCAGCCACAGCTCAGCACAGGCAGTCCTTGAGAGCAGGGGGCTCTTTTTCCCAGGTGGGCCAAGGGCCAGCCCCTGCCCGCAGAACCATGGCCCCAGGCTCAGCCCCTGACCACACTCACAACAAAATGCAGAGTCACCTGCAGGGCCCTGCCTGTCCCTACCTCGTGCCCTCTGCTCATGCTCCGGGGGACCCCTCAGCTGGCCTGGGCCAGGACTGTGCATCCTTTACCCCCCACCCATTCCCCCCAGACAGGGACATCACACTTGTCGGCCACCCTCTTTACACAGTGGCTTCTTCTCATCACTCAGGTCTCAGCTAGAAGGACTCCTCCCCAGACAGATCTTCTTGGCCAAAGCGACAGCTGCTCCCACACCCCGTCACTCTCTAGCCCGCACTGAGGCTGGCTTTATGAAATGGGAAACGCACCATCAGAAAGTAGCCATTTATCCCCCATATGAGCACATCATTCAGGGGCCCCCATGGAGTTAGCTGTGCCCTTCTCTCTGCCAGGGCCAGGGCCAGGGTGGCACCCCAGGAGGTTGGTGTCTGTGAGAGGAGCGTAGATGGCACAAGGCAGGTCTTACACTCTGTCAATGAGACAGCACCATCTGCTGCTGGAGGCGGCCTCCGCGCAGTGGCAGGGCTGAGGACAGAGCTCTGTCCATGTGGTGGGGCGCAGTGAGGAGGGCCTGGCATTGGACAGTGCTGGCTTTTCCCCAGTGACAAGGGGTCACGCCGTCTTGACCTCAGCAGCGTCCCTTACAGGGCCTCAGTCTCTCAGGGTGGGCCAGCACTCCAGGAACCCAGGCGGTCCCTCTCGTGGACATCACATCAGGGGCTGCAGCCAATGACCTGTGGGGTCTGCCTGCCCTAAAGACCCAAAGATCTTCTCACCTGAGTGTCTTCACTGCCTGGTTCACAAGGTTCTCTATGAGGGGAGTGGGACACGCATGGGCACCCCCATCTTATAGGGAGAAACAGGCTCAGAGGGACAAAGCAACTGTCCCGTGCATGTAGCTCTAAGAGGCGGAGGCAGATTGGCACTCAGGCCTGTCTGACTGCCGGGCCGTGCTCTGACCAGTAAGAACCAGCGATGTGGGACCTCAGGCAGATGGCTTCACCTCTCTGAACTGTTTTTCATCGGCAAAAGAGGATGATTATAAGAGCACATACCTCCTAGTAGAATCGTGAGGCCCAAGCAAGAGAGCTTGTGTCTCGGGCTCAGTAAGGCAGGCATCTCACGGGGTGGCTCGCCATGGCCGGCAGGTCAGAACCCCCATTCCTGGCCCAGTGCCCTCTTCCACCCATGCCCACCCTAGCCCCTCCTGAGTTGTGGCAGGGTTATGTTCATGGAGAGGAAGGCTGCCTGGTGCCTTTCACCAGGGAAAATCTACTGGACCACAGCCCACGTCCACACGGCGCCAGGCTCTGATGCAAGCCCTCCCGAGTGCCCAGTGCCGGCCCCTGGCTAAGCCTCCATGAGGACTGCCCCACAAAGGGTTCTCCGGAGCTCAGACAAACCATGACCCTGTGCCTACCATGCCGGCCTCACTTTGCAAGGTGCTGAGAGCCCCAGGCCCAGGAGGAGACAGGTGTGTGTGTGTGGGGGGGGGGCGGGGCTGAGACCCACCACCTGTCCCACCGTACAAGTTAGGCTCGTGACCAGAGCTTCCAGCGCCCATGGCGGGGTCCGCTAGGCAAAGTGTGCAGCCAGCGTCGAGTGCCTGGCATGCAGCCCCCTCAGGGCCCAGCAGCACCCTCCGGCTTCCCCAATCCCTTGGGGTTGTGGTTCAGAGGAGGGTGCTGGCCCGGCTGGTGGCTCTAAATGGCCCCACCCTGGGGTGGGGGTGGGAGCAAGAGGCCCACCCAGGGAAGGGCCTCTGATGACAGCCGCTCAGGGTCCTGTAGGAAAAGCCTCTGTGCATCCCTGGGCCTATGGCAGGCTTGGGGTGGGACCGCAGGGGCTCTGACCTCCAGCAGGTGGCCTCAGGCTGGGCTGACAATAAATCTTCACACCACTTTTGCAGCCGGGAGGACATCCAACCGGCCAAGCATTCTCCTCCTGTGTTCCTGACATTTGAAGAAGCCGCCAGAGAAGGGAGGACGTGATGGCCCCGGGAAGCACACAGATGGAAGAGGAATCACGGTGTCCACTCTAAGGAGGCAGAGACCTCCGATATCCTTTCTCTCTTTTCCTTGGTAATAGAAACCCTGAGTTTTGTCTGGTGTAGCACTGCCTGGAGCAAAGACTACATTTCCCAGCCTCCCTTGCAACTAGAAGCCACCATGTGACTGAAGTTTGGCCAATGGTAGGTAAGTAACACTTCAGTGAGTGTGGCTTCTGGGAGATGTCCTGTGAAGGTGGAGACATGCCTGTTTTCTTTGTTGTTGTTGGGCGGAATGTGGATGGGATGGCTGGAGCCCAAGCAGCCATTTTTGCCATGCGGTCAAAGCCATACACATACGGAGGGAAAAGATGGGAGGAAGCTGGGTCCCTGATGAAGGCGGAGCAGCCTGGACCTCCTTTACATGAAAATATACATTTTTATCTTTTTAAAAGTACGTTCTTCTCTTGTTTTCTGACCCCTGTAGCTGAGCTGAATTCTAGAGGGAAAACAGATACCCTGTGCTCTGAGAGGTTCAAATGGGACCAAGATGGGTTATCAATTCAGACCCATTTGGTTCCAAAAGCAACCTCGATGTGGGGGTGTAGGTGAGGTGAGCATTGGAAGGACCCAACCTACTGCTGACGGGGCCAGGGATGCCCTAGACTAGGTTTTGGTGAACTTCAGGGAGCTGTGACCCTCAAACCCCACTCTGACCTGTCTCTGTCCAACAGAAGATCGGTAGTGACCCCAGACAATGATACCCGTATTTCAGTGGCATTGCTGAGAACTGCATACCTGGGTGGAGGCAGCACTTCTTTGCCCAGCTCTCCCCCTGCCCGCTAGCCCACAGAGAAAGTGTGTGCGTGTTGGGGGTGTAGCTGTGTCTCCCAGGGCCATTGTCTGTCCACAGGGCAGCAGACATAGTGACCTCAGACCTACTTCCAGTCTAAGCTCATGCCTTACCACTAGGGACCTGAGCCTCAGTCTCCCCATCTGTAAAACGGGGACCAAAATGGCCAGCCTTGCAGAGTGACTGGGAGAATTCTGAGCGATGGCCGGTAGAAGGCACCCTGCCCACAGTAAATTACTTTAAGTGTTAACTTAGTAAGTGTGAGCGACTGGAGGGATGTCCTTTAAATCAGGAGTTTCTAACACATGAACTCATCAGGGGCTGGGCCCCTCCCCCAGGGTTCTGATTCAGCAGGACTGGAGTGGAGCCCTAGAACACGCTTCTAGCCAGATCCCAGGTCAGGTGGCCATATTTTGAGACCACGGTTTCAATCAAGGGCCCTAAAACAAAAGCAGGATGTGAGCCCCTCCTGAAGACTACCGGAGCCCAAGACCAGAAGGGCTCTGGAGCCGGGTGGTTGGGTGTAAACCTGGGCTCCTCCCTGGAATCCGGGTTAGTCTGGGCAAGTCGCCTCCCTTCTCTGAGCCCTGGCTCCATCTGTCACATGGGGAGGATTTGTGTCCAACTGAGATTACTGATGGGGAGATCAATAAAAGTGCCATGGTGCCAAGCTGGGCAAGGGCCAGTACCTGTTTCTCTTCTTCGCCTTCCTCCTCCTCCTCACCATCATTATTATCATCATCATTTTGCACAGATTACACATGTTCTCAGCAGGGAGAGCAGCTCTCTGTTTCCTGGTTGGTCGGCAAGAGTGAGTGCTTGCTGCATACCCTAATCAGGCCCCAGGCCCACCACCTGCTCTTCCCATGCCCTGGCCCTCGTGGCTGGGGAGGGGTCCTCTGCCCTCCATGCATCATCCTAGGCAGGCATGCCGGGATGGTCAGCATGGCCCGTGCTCCCAGGTTTAGTCAGTCCTGAACTGATGACCAACTTCTCCCCAACTGCCTGCCCCCGGGAGACCCAGCAGACGCTGTGAGCACGTCACCAACAGAGGCACCAGGCACCCACCAGACTTGGGCAGACCAGGGCCTCAGTCAGCGGGTCCATCTGGGGCTTGTCACTGAGGTCACTGCCATCTGCTGATCGGCCATGGTACTGCATGAAGGGGTGCCCTCCCAGACCGCTTGGGACAACCCAGTCCCCACCTCCTGTCCCCAACTTGTCCCCAAAGCCTGAGGAAGGCTTGACCAGTCCCACTTTCACAGAAGGGCTTTCAGACATGGCTGTGACAATCAAACATATTGATATATAATCGCATACCATACATAGAATTCACCCATTTGGTGTACAATTCAGTGGGTTCGTATTCAGGGCATGATCTGCGGACATCACCACATCAATGTGACGACATTCACATCACCCTGAAAAGGGACCCCGTACACATGACCAGTCTCCCCACTCCCCCAACTCCCTCCAGCCACTGGCAACCATCAATCTACTTTCTGTCTGCATTTTGTATCAATGGAATCATATAGTACATGGCTTTTTTGTGTCTGTCTTCCTTCATTCAGTATCATGGTTTCAGGGTTCATTCATGTTGCAGTATGTGTCAGTACAGCTTTCCTTTTTATGGCCAAGTAATATATCATGGCATGCACGGAATAGAGCACATTTTGCTTATCTATTCATCAACTGAGGGACATTTGTGTTCTTTCCAATCTTAGGCTATTGTGAATAATGCTGCCACAAATACTTGTGGGCAGGTTTTGAGCGGACAAATGTTTTTTGTCTAAAAAAAAATTTTTTTTAAATTGGGGAACAGCCATGGTCATTGGTTATACATTGCTTTCATGCTACAATGCCATAGTTGACTCTTTTAAGGAAGGAACAGCTCAGAGTGGCCCATGCGGGGATTGAACTGGCAACTTTGGTGTTATCAGCACCACGCTGTAACCAACTGAGCTAACCAGTCACCCTGGACATACGTTTTCAATTCTCCGGAGTCTACACCTAGGAGTGGAATCCCTGGGTCCTATGCAACCCAATGTGTAACACTTGGAAGAACTGCCAGACTCTCCCAAAGTGGCTGCGCTATTGTGCCCCCTCCCCAAGTCCTGTCTGTCCTGATGTCCTGATGTCCTGCCTGTCCTGAGTAGTACAAGTGTTGGAGCCTGAGAGACCCTGGGACCAGCCCTAACATACCCCTTGCTGGCTGTGTGACCTTAAAAAAACTGCTTACTCTCTCTGAGCCTCAGTCTTCTCATCTGCAAAAGGCAATGACAGAATGCAGCAGACTCTTTGCCAACATTCCCCAGCCCTCACCATCTAGTGCGCATGGACCCTAAGCTTCCTACCAGAAGCCCCTGGGTTCTGTGCCCGAGGGGAGCAGGTCAGAAGTACAGGGAGGGCCTGCCTCTGTGAACAGCCAGCCCTCAACCTAAGGCAGACTTGAGATGGTGGATAAATAGGCCAGGTGCCTCAGCCCTCAGGTGTGGGACCAGCAGTGACTGTACAATTAACTAGATAATTATAGATTGTATAGGGATCTGTCAACAAAAATAACAAGGCATTATGAGAAAAAAATAAGAGGGGACCCTGTTTTGGATAGGGTCACCACAGAAAGTCTCTCTGCGGAGGTGACGCCCTGAGAAGGGACGCTGGAGATGCAGCCCGCCAGGGGAGGAGAGAAGACTATCCCAGCAGGCAGCGTGTGCAGAGGTCCTGGGGCAGGGAAGAGCCTGGAGTGGGCAGAGCAGGAGTGAGGAAAGGGAGAAAGGGCGAGCGACCTAGCAGGGGAAGGCAGGGAGAGGCTAGAAGAGCATCCTGGGGAAGAGATCATCCTGGAAACAACGCTAGGCTCCCTGCGTGCTTGGAGGGTCAGTCTGCTCTCCTGCTGGTCCATGGACTGAGGGGGTCAGAGGGGAATGTCTTGTAGGGAAAACGGGACTTCGTGCTAGGAATCAAAGGGGCGGGGCATGGTCCCCCAATAGCCTCTTCCCCTTTACATATTCAGCCAGAGTCCCCCAGGGGCTAAGGGAGGGACAGGGGTGGGGTCTCCAGGGCGGCTCTGTCCTCCTTGGGGAGCCCCGGAGCTCCACCTCGCTAGGCCTGGGCAGCCTGACCTGGTGAGGGGCTCTCTGAGGCTGCAGACCATGGTGGGTGAGGGGCCATCAAGACTCGGTGAGCCCCGATGGAGACCCAGGTTAGCCTAACTCCAAGGCCTGTGAGCCTAAACACCCCGCGCCATGAAGGCAGTTCTTCCTCTGCCCCACCTCCCCTCCCCTTGTCCCCAGCCCTTCCGCCTGGACCCTTCCATGTCCCAGTGCAGCTCTGAAGGCAGATGAAGATGTTGTCAGATTGTCATCTAGGTGGCGTCTGGCCACAAGGTCCTGACTGCTGGTGTCCCCATCATCCTTACTAACAGGGAACTGCCCCAGTTTTTAAAAAATTTCTCCAGGTCACTGCTCCCAACCTGCTCTGTAGAGCCGTGCCTCTAGCCCCTGTGAAGCTGCAAGCTCCTGACAGACAAGGATAAGCCGTTTTCACCTGTGTGGCTGCCCTGCCCAGCAGAAGGCCTGGCATTTAATTGGCTGGCCTATGCCCAATGGATGGATGGTAGAGGAGTGGATGGCTGGGTGGGCAGGTGGATGATGGATGGATGGATGGATGGATGGATGGATGTTGGAGAGATGGATGATGGATGGATGCGTGGATGGGTGGATGATGGATGGATAGATGGAGAATTACAATGCCATTCTTCTGAACTATACAAAAGGCAGATACATTTATTTGGTTTTTTAGTGACAATAAATGAATTTTTGAAATTTCTAATTTGAAATTCGCCTGCTAAAGGCGTGGGATGTCCCAGGAATTCTCAGTTGGCCATGGGTCCTCCCTGTGTGGCCCCCATGAGACTTCCCATTCCTTCCACCTTTGAGCTCATCGAACGAGACTGCAGCAGAGCAGGCACGGTGGAGGCACGCTTTGCCCCTGGTACATCTCCCAAGTTTTTCTGGAAAGAGCAGTGCCCACTCAGCCTTCTCCTCTGTCCACTCACCTATTATTCACAGACCAGTCTACATCTCCTCAGTGGATCCCAAGGACCACTGAGGGAGTCTGTTCACAGATGGGGAAACCAAGGCTGGGGAACAGCAGAGGCTGATCCTGGGCTCTCACGGTCACTTGTGACCCAGCCTGAGTGGCTGCGGCCATGTTTGAATCCAGCACCCTGTCGCCCCTTTTCCCCGCAGCAGCCCTGCTCCCCAGACCCCTCTCCGGAGTGTGGCCACGCATTCCCGGTGGGGCGCTCAGGCCCAGCGTGGGCCGCCCTGCTAGTCCAGCTGTTGCAGCCTGAGAGGGGACGGGTCAGCTCGGGGGCTATATCTGGCTCCGCCATGGAATGCAGCCCTGGCGAGGTCGCCCTCTGATGGGTGGGCGCTAATTATAGGCCTGCTTGCTCACCTTTCTGAGTCCTTCAACCCCCACGGAGGGGCTCAAAGGCCCGCTCAGAGCAGCTGAAGCTCCGCCGCCCAGGGCCTTTCCTGTCTTCCCCACAGAAAGGGCCGCGGAGGCCGGGGGCTCAGGGGCCCGGGCAGTGGGTCTGTGGGCTGCACACAGGCAGGGCCGTCCTTTCCCTGGGACGGGAGGCAGGGACGTGGACCAGGCCTGGGTAAGCGGAGCGGCCGCCTGGCTGCCTCTCCTCTCAGCTCTGTGCAGGGAGGGTGGCTGGCTGGCCACTCCCGAGAGGCTCTTTTCTTTTTAAAAAAAATTTATTTAGCATTGTTTATTGAGGACCTTTGATGCTCCCACCTCTACTTTTGGTGGAGAGGCCCATGACTCCCACAATCGAGGCATTACAGTGTTGTTTTGATGTTCTTTTTATCATTTTATCCATTTTTCAGTGTACTAATGTGTGGCTTTAAGCACATTCACAGTCTCGCTAACCGTCACCCCCATCCATCTCCAGAGCTTTCCTCACCCCAAACAGAAACTCTGTCCCCATGAAACACTCACTGCACAACTCCGCCCCCAGCCGCTGGCCACATCTGTTCTACCTCCTGTCTGTGTGAATGTGACACCTAGGGATCTCTCTGAGTGGAATCATACAGGATTTGTCCTTTTGTGACCAGCTTATTTAACTTAGCAATAAAGGCTTGTCCATGATGTAGCAGGTGTCAAAATGTCCTTCCTTTTTAAGGCCAAGTAATATTCCATTGTCTGCATGGATCACGTTTTGTGTATCCATTTACCCATTGATGGACAAGGGCTATTTCCACCTTTTGGTTACCATGACAAGCACTGCTATGACCATGGCTGTGCACATATCCGTAGGAGGCCCTGCTGTCACTTCCTTTGGGGGATATTCGCAGAGGTGGAACTGCTGGGTCACATGCTTACCCTGTTTAACTCTTTGAGGGACTGCTGCCCCATTTTCCACAGTGGCTGTTCCATTTTGCACTCCCATTCCTGCAGATTCTTGAGGCAAAGCCCCACAGACCCTTGAAGTCCAAGGGCCTGCCCCACACCCTCTACCTCTCTTCCTCCCCCTCTTTCTCCACCCCACTAAGCAGGTTGGGGGGGGTGACAGCAAATGGGGGAGAAAGAGGGCCTGCCATCTCTGGATCCCCTGGGATGCCCTGTCCTGGCTCAAATGGCTTCTGCGCATGGGTGGGTTCCGGGCGCCCCAACCCTGTCCCAATTTCTTTTTTCTGGTTTCTTTTTTGAGGGCAGTGTCACTGGCCCTCATACGCGGGACCCGAACCGGGGCCGCTGGCTTCCGAAGCCAGCACTTAACCACCGCGCCCCTCGGCCGGCCCCCCAATTTCTTTTTTGGGGCCCTTCCTGCCCCAGCCCCCCATGCATGCAGCCTGCTGTCCCCCCTCGTAAAGGCTTTTTGGGGACTTGCCATTCCTCAAAGGAGAGAGAACAGCGATTACCGCAGGAGCTGAAGGTGCGTTAGGAGGCAGTCTGCGGGGGGGCTGCACTGGAGTCTGGGGTCTCCTTAGTGCCCCTTGGATAGAAGACGCCCATCTGACTCAGCCTTAGGCTGTGGTGCGTGGGCAGGGGCAGGAGCGATGGGAGGGGGATAAAGCTCTGGGTGTGGACGAGGACATCCCGGGGTTGCCAGACCAGGGCCTCATCCAAAGGAGAGCCCTGCCAGCTTTGGTGTCCTGCAAACATGCAAACTGGACAGATGGAGACCCGTGGCTTTGAGGCGGGTGGGCCTGGCTCCCTGCGTAGGGGGAGCAGTGCCTCATCCAGAAGGGATGCCTGGGCCTCCTGAGGACTGACCAGCTGCCACAGGGTGGGAGGTGGAGTAGATCAGGACAGTGGCAACGCCACCGTCGCTGTGGACCTGACTTGGCACAGGCCCTCACTCTGTGCCCGGCAGCAGGCACCGGGTGGGTGGCCAGGGCCAGACCACCCAGGAGCTGGGTGCTGTTAGCAGGGCACGCCTCCTCCTGAGCCTCAGCTTCCCCGGATAGGAGGTAGGCCCTTGCCGTGTGGGGTTCTCCCAGTCCTGGGGAGTCCGAGACTGAGGTGTTAGCAAGGCTGGTTCCCCTGAGGCCGTGAGGGAGCATCTGGTCCCGGCGTCTGATCAGTTCGTGGTCCGTGGCTTGTAGAAGCATCTCCCTGTCATCTACACCTTCATGGCGTTCTCCTTATGTGCCAGACTGTCTTCAAATTTCCCCTTCTTACAAGGACACAGTCATACTGAAGGAAGGGTCCCTCGACCCCACTATGACCTCATCTTAACTTAATGACACCTGAAATGACTTTATTTCCAAATAAGGCCATGTTCTGAGGCACTGGGGGTGGGGATAGGACTGCAACATATGAAATTTGGGGATGTAACTGAACGCATAACTCTCTCCTAACCCAGGTCCCAAATGAAGCTGTTTGGCCTGCAGAGTGGGTCGGAAAACTGACATTCTCTTGTCGAATCTCTTTAAAATATTAACCAAGAACCCCAAATGCCACTGTCCTCCTTCTTCAGGGACCATCTGTGAATCATGTGGCATGGAGTGTTGGTGTGGATGGGACTTGGCTGCACCCCTCTAACACCATGCCCCGGGCAAGCTCGCCCGAGCCTCCGTTTCCTCATCTGCAGAATGGTAGTGCGGGTAGCGCCTGCTCCCTCTCGTTCCAGAATAATGACAGAATCCACTGCAAAAGCTCAGTGTGAGCGGTTGCTTTTGATTGTCACCACGAATGTTCCTTCGTGCAGGGGGACGATTTCTGGGAATGTGACCTGCCGGCTCCCCTCCCCGCACCTAAGCAGCTCTTCGCCAAGATTTTCCCATTTATTGCATAAGTGCTGGGGTTGAGCCCGGCCTCCTGAGTGTTTGGCAGTCAGGGCTGACCCCAGCCGTGGGCAGGGAGCAGAGGCCCAGGCCACACCTCTCATCTGGGCTGGGCCACCAAGGAGGGCTGCCTCCTGCAAGGTGTAGTAAGAGTGAGTACTCTGCCCTACCCTCTAGCTCTCACCTGGGCCTGCCCCAGGTGGCCCCACCCACCACCATTGTTGGGGAGCAGGTGGGGGGGCAGGGATGGCACCTGGCCCGAGAGGAGTTTGGAACTGGCTGTGGACACCAGCAAATGTTGCCTCTCTGAGCCTCGCTTTCTTAGGCAAAGACAAATGTTCAAGGCCTTGATGGCAGGTTATAAGGATAAAGCAGTTCTGGGAGAGCCATACCTGGCACACAGCACAGGTGCTCAAATGGTCCATGAAGAAGCACACAGCTTCACAATGGAGGGAGTTTTGGGGAGTTTTAAACAAAGTAAGTCTCTTTCTCTCTCTCTACACATGTGTGCATGCACACACATTTACAATACAGATACAGCCAGAAACACACACACACACACACACGCGCGCGCACACACACACATGCATGCATGCACACAGGTACACACACAGGCACAGGAACACACACATACAGATGCCTATAGACACAGGAATTCACACACATGTGACACACACACACACATTAGCCTGTCCTTTCCATCCACACGGACCATCTATTGGTTTCAAAAAATGACAACTTTCAAAACCAGGGAATTAAATGCATCTTTAGCCCAATTTCTCAGATATTACATCGTAAAATAGTGATGGGGAACAGAGCCTGCTTTCATCACAAGCAAATACGTTCAAGTAAAAACTGCAAGTGTTTCAGGGCCGGCCGAGTGGTGCGGTGGTTAAGCGCTGGCTTGGGAAGCCAGCGGCCCGGTTCGGTCCCACCTATGAGGGCCAGTGACACTGCCCTCAAAAAAACAAACAAAAAACCTCCTCAAAAACTGCAAGTGTTTCTTTTTCTTCAGGCTGCATTATAATCTATTAAATAACAACGTAGAATAAAATACTTTAATGCTTCGATTACGCAAGCCCCCACGTTGTCCCCCCAAGCTGTGCTGCAAGGAGCGTCTTCGGTTGGCTGGGACCCCAAACTTCACCGTCCCCTCTGTGAGCCAGGGAGTGGCCCTGGCCAGCGCAAACCCACAAGTGTCTTCCTTTCAAGAGGCATTTCCTCCGAGTCCTGGCTCGGCCCCCAGTTCTGGTTTAATTGACCCTTGTTTGAGAGAATCAGGGAGGGCTGGTGGGGAGGGGGTGTTCTGTGGGCCCTCGAAAAAGCAGCCAGCCAAGAAGCAGGAAAGGGGACAGGGACGAGGAGAGAGTCAGTTTTGGAAACTGCCATGCTGTGATGGTCAGCTATGACAATGGATGCTCAGCCACTGGCTGGCCTACACCTGACAGGCCAGGCTGGCCGTGAACTTGGCTCCCAGCGTTGGGGCCAGAAAGCATGAGGCCTCGGCTCCACTGGGCTGGGGGGCTACGCATGGCCTCCCCGTCTCCTCTGCCCCTGTGCCCGCCGCCGTGCCTGGGCGCCCTTGCCCGGTGGCCTGGGGCCGCCTCGGAGCCCAGCCCCACTCTGGAGCAGCCGCACCATCTCGTGGTCCTTGTGGTCCAGCACACGGGGCAGGAAGAGCGAGGACTTCTGCGTGCGGCGTGTCTTGAAGCCCCTACGGGGCCGGCCCTTACCGTTGACGGACACGTACCACAGTCTCTCGGCGCCGGGCTGGCGCCGGGCCCCGGGTCCACTGGGCACCGCCGGGTACAGCCGGGAGGCGTACGTGTTATAACCCAGCTCGTGGATCCGCTCCACAAACTCGCACTCGGCGTTGTAGTTCTCCTGTGAGGTGCGGGGCAAGACGCTGTGGTCAGCGGGTCAGCAGTCGGTCTGGGAGGCCATACAGAGGGGCCGAGGGCGCAGGCGGCATGCCCTCTCCACACGGGCCTCCCGCCCTTGCTCCTGCCCAGTCCGGCTGCGTATCCTGCCCAGACCCACATGCTCTCGCCCTCCACGCCCTTGCCTAGGCTGTGCCTTCTGCCTCGGGCACGTCCTTCCTCCCGCCTGTGTCTGGTGAACTTGGCCTTTGGGGTTCAGCTCAAGTGTCTCTTCCTCTGCCAACGTTTCCTGAGCACTTTGGGGAGACTGCCCCCCCGCTCTGGTGCCCCAGCCTCTCACCCTCCTCCATGGATACTTTGGAGAGCGTCCACAGCACAGGCACAGCAGAGACCGGGCCTGCCCGACCCAGTGCCCCAAGTGTCTGCTGGTGGCACGGATGTCTGCAGGACTGGATGTTTGGACAAAGGAAGGGGACGGCGCCCCAGAAGACATTGCATAAGAGTAAGAACATCAAAAGCAGAAGGAAAGGGTAACCCAGCCAAGGTTTGACGAGCCTGTTACGTGCTGAGTTTGGGTCCCAGCTCTGGGCCTTGAACTCAGAGTCAGTCGTGGCCTTGCAGTCCCAGGCTGAAGGAGGGACGAAGGCACATGGAGGGGAGCCAGGAGCCCGGCTGGACTCGTGTTCGCACGCGGCTCGGCCCCTGCTCTAAGGGTGCTGTGGAGGCAGCAGCCCCACCACCAGCGGAGGTACAAGAGGTTTGATGTTGTCAACAGGGGCGAATGGGACTCCTGTCACCCTGGGACAGGGTGGAGAATGCGGGCGCCTTCCCTCCGGGGGGTGGGCGTCTGAAGGGACAGAGGTGCAAACTGGGAACTGAGGGAACATTCCTCAGGGTCCCCCAGGGACCCCTGTGGGGTCTCCCCGTTGCGGGTGGAAGAGGTGGTGTGCCCTAGGCTGACCCCGGTGAGGCTTCCGTCTCAGCCATCTCAGCCTTAAGTGGGTGGGCGCACCAAAGGCCACCCCCACACTGTTTCCTTCCCAGGGGCTGGGCTGCGGACAGGGAAAGATGGGCAGACGGGCCTGGCCTCCTTCCCAGGACTGGCCCCGGGGCGGAAGGAAGAGACCCCTGGGGCCTGTCTCTGAGTGTATGTGGCCCAAAGGGCCACAGGCCCATTCGCAGGGTTCACAGGCTGGAAGGGACCAGACCCACGAATTGGCAACGTGTGACTGGAAGGACCAGGAAGCAAGATGTTAAAGCACAGAACACCTCTTTCCCAGCGGCACGGAAGTCTGGAAGTGGGGGCGGGGAGGCTCTGGCTGAATTGGGGTGGAGGCTCCCTCTTCCCATAAGCCCAATCCCTTCTCTGCTCTCCTGCCCCGCAGCAAAGGTTTGGAGCTTGAATGCCCAAGACCAACCTCTGCATTTAAGAGATGAGGAAACTGAGGCCCAGCGGGGTGCCGGGCCCCAAATCACAGAGATATGGTGCTATTCTGGCGTGTGCTGGACCCCTGCATGGTGTGGGCTCAGGGGGCATCTGGGGTGAGTGGGTGGGCTCAGGGCAGGCTACGTTAGTGCCTGCCTCCCACTCGGCACCGTGAGAAAGCTCACGGCAGGACCGACTCCTGTCCTGGGCCTCTATCCTGAGGAAGATGTGCCCTCCAGGGCAGAAGCCCATCCATCAGGAAGCCAGAGCTGGGCTTTCTCTTTGTAGGGACACTTGGGGGGCAATTGAAGGGACACAGTCCTGTGAGCCTCAAAGAGCAAGGGGCTCAGGCCCTCCTGAGAGGTCCCGAGTTACAGAGCCATGATGGGAAGTGGGAGGCAGTCTCAGCTGCTCTTCTGTGGGCCGAGCTAAGGCACCTGGGTGATAATTTGTGGGTGACGGGGACTTCCTGGAGGCCGTGACAGGAGTGGGCTCGCATTTTAGGAAGACCACTCAGCATTACCTAGCACAGAGTAAGTGCCTAGGACATTGATGGAGGGAGGGAGCGAGGAAGGCAGGCGAGAAGCAGGCTGACAGTAAAGACTGGGGAACCCACACAGCCAAGAGGCAGGGCCGTGGGAACTGCACTCACAAGCAAGTTGCCTAGGATGGGGGCCCAGGGTGGCAGTGACGGGGTGGCACCTGGCTGCCTCAGCTCCCAGATTCCTGCAGAGAGACTTTGTCCGCTGGGTGCTCTGAAAAGTTCCCCACCATCCAGCTGGACCTCCTGGCCATCGCTCAGTGAGCCTAGGAATCTTTCTTCCGCCTTCCCCAAAGCTAGCGCCATCTGGCACCTCTCGGGGACAGAAGCCACGGTGGACTCTGACTCACTGGGAAGGAGCCCTGGGCCTGGGTCCCCTATGGAAGAGATGTCAGAGGCCTTAGCCTTCTCCTCTCATTTCAGCCCTCCCTGCCCCACTGTGAATGTCCCCAGTGTGGGCAAAAGGCCTTGTGTAGTCAGTGAAGACCTGTCCATCACCACAGACCAACAAGACCTCCTGACTGGGTGTCCCCTCTCCATAAGGGACAAGCCTGAGGCTGTTTCAAGAACAGAAAATCAGCTCCGCTCATTCAGCACCAGGGGCACAGGGCCTGAGGGTCTGGAAAGCCGCAGGCCACCACAAGAAACACTCAGACCAGACCCCGGGCCAAGGGCACGCCCTTATAAACCATAATTGGTGTTTGGAGATGCTGGAAGCGCATACAGAGGAGGCTGGGCACCAGAGGGTCCTCCTCCCAGACACGGCTTCAATCCTGTGGCCCCTGGGTCGGAGAAGGCTAACAGGTGCTTTCCAACTTTCCCATTTTCCTTTAGCAAAATAATCTGCGATGAAGTGATCCCCATAAAGCGGGCTTTTCTGCAACTCTCCTTGATCACGCTTTGCCTGACTTCAAAGGGAGCAGGGAGATGGCTGTGTGTTTCCCCTGCAACCACTGGACGAGGGATGTAGCCGTGGGGAGGTGGTCCCTGGGCACGTTGTCTAGATTACGCATAGATGGAAGACCTCTCATTGCCCAAGGAGGTATTAGCGGAATTGCATGTAATGACTAGTTGGAGGTAGTACATTTCCTAGTTACAGGTAGTGTACTCCATGTATTCCCCCTCCTACCCTTGGGGAAGATGCCCCACAGAGTCATGGGACCCCTTTCTGTCATGGAAGCCCAGGCGGTGAATAGACTGGGTTCCAAGCCTGCGTGCCTGGGACACAGGACCCATCTCCCTTCCTCTGGGTTCCTGCCTAAGAGCTTTCTGCCCTTGGGGAGAACGCCCCACTTCGTCCTCCCCTTGCTCCCAGGAGAACTCTTGGAGAGCTCTTGGTTTGCTTGGGTCCACTTATTTCAGTGGAAATTTGGGGGACAACCTCTCCCCTACCCTCAGCTACCTTGAGGGAAGGGCAATAGTGGTGACCACAAAATGTTTGGAGGAACACGTTCTAATCCAACAGCACTGGAGACGTAAGACATGTGTAACTCCCAGCGTGACCCTCCCCATGGAACACGCTCCAATTCACTCAAGCTGGCAGCCGCCTCTGATCAAAGCTGCCGAAAGAGCCCTGGGTGTGGAGTCGCAAGGGCTGGGATCCTGGTCCTGGCTTGTGTCCTACATGTCCCTGGGCAAAGCACTGTCCTGCCCATGTACCCTCTGTCCCCTGGTGTGATGTTCAGGGGAGCTGGCTGCTCCATTCGTGCCCGCCCACAAGACAGCCTGGACTCACCGAAGCATAGAGCCGTCCCCTCTTGTTCATGGCCAGGTACCGTCCGGAGAAAAGCCCCTTGATGGCCACAACGCCCACCTCCACGGCAGTTATCTCCAGGATACCTGGGAAGAGTTGGGGATGTACATCACTCCCTCAGCCTCCTGGAGCACAGGGGGCAGGGCTGAGCCCTGTCCAAAGCTGAAACACACACCCAAGGGAGGTGGCTAGAGATTCAGGGTAAAGAGGAATTCCTGGGTGGCGGGGAGTGAAGAAGGTGGAGCATCAAGGAAGATTTCTCCAAGGAGAAAAATTCAAAATGGGGTGGGGGTATAACAAAGCTAACATTTCTACACACTGACTCTGTGCCAGGTACCCTGGTTTTGCAGGACGTGGAGCTCATCCGAGACTCTCAACAACTTTGCCAGCTAGTTTCATGGAACTGCTGAGGTTGAGCGACTTGCCCAAGATGGCACACATGTGTTTGAGCTGGAATTCAAGGTGAGGTTGCAGACACCAGTCTGAACTCTCCAACTACACTGCTGGTTCCACGATCCCCGTGGGGTACGGGAATGGGGAAAGCTGGGGGCCCTTGATGAAGCAGGTTGATAATATAACGCATACAGCACCTCGAGGGTGTCACCCAAACCCGCTGGCTTTGGACCTGGGCGGGAGATAATTGTCCAGTGATGTGTGAGGGATACACCCCATTGGCAGGAGGCCAGGTTAGACCCTGTAACTCACAAAGGAAAGTGGGCCGGGCTCACCCACTCCCCACTGTGGGTAAGAAACTTTAAATCTCCCCTAACGCTTTTCCTTCTGGACACAAGAGCACTTTTTCTAGGGGACCTGCAACAAAGGCCAGGGTGGGGCCGTTGTCCCCTGAGAACTGCCCCAAGGGGAACTGGGGCACCGTGGGTGCCCTCTCCGGGGTACGCGTATCCCATGTCTGGCCCCCAGCACCGCAGCGATCACAGGGCCCAGACGAGGCCGCTGTGTGCTCGGGTGCAGGCTGCGTCCCCTGGACGCGGAGGCGGATTCCACCGCGACCGCCCGCGGACCAGAGAGGCTCCTGACTCTCTGCGGAACAGGAGCGGCTGCAGGTGCGCGCCCTCCTTCGTCTCCGTGCTCCCCGTCTTGGTTGCCCCAAGAATTTTGATGCTCTGCGACTCCAAGGGGGAGACTGGATTCAGAGAGAACCCGGGGTCCCTGCGAGCCGACAGCGGCCGCTCCCGTGGCTGGGTCCTGCGCACTGGGACTCCTTGGCGACAGACCGCTGGTCTCCACCGTGCGGCTCCAGAGGCTTCCTGCGAAAACGCCTTCGCAGGGCTGCGGTTTTCCTCGAGGAAGGCGCGGTTTCCCGCCACTGCCTTGGATCCACCGCACAGGTTCCTGCCCCAGGGCTGAGGCCGAGCGCCGCGCGTCTCATCGGAAGGCCCGGGAGGCCCCGGCACACTCCCACGCTCCCCACTGCGGTGCTCCCGGGCCCGGAGCTCGCGGCTCCTGTGCTCCGCCGATAGGAGCTGCATCGAGTCCCTCTGGCTTCGCGCTTCTCGCGGGAGCGGGGCTCAGCACACGCTCGGGTCCTGGTGCCCGAGGGGCCGAACGCAGAGCCTCGCGGGACTCCGGCTCCAACACCGTCCAGGCGCAGGGCCTGGCTGCGGGCGGGGCGAGGGTGTCTCGGTGCCCCAGACCCGGGCAGACCCCGTATCCCGAGGCCCGCAGCCGGCGGCGGGGACGCCCACCCTGCTGGTCGCTCCGTGGCCAAGGGCGCATGCTGGAGGGCCGCGGGCTCTGCCCGGGGACCCGGCTCTGCCCGGCGGCCTCTTCCGCGCGCGGGGAGCGCAGAGGGGGCGGGGGCGCGCCCGCGGTCGGCAGGAGGAGGAGAAGTCGGCAAAATAATAAAGAGGATGGCCCATGCCTTGTCCGGTGCCTTTCCTCCGAAAACTTCACGGGGCTCACACTTGTCAGAGCCACGGAGTCCAGCCGACCGGGAGCCCGAGCGCCCTGCCGCGCGCCCCCTCGGACCAGCGGCCAGTGGCCGTCGCGCCCTCTGCGGACAGCGCCCTACGCGTCCCGGCGCCTCTCGCTGGACGTGGAGGGAGACCCGGGGACCCCGGCCGCCTCCCTCTGGCAGCGAGAAGGGGCCCGCTTTTGCAGGCTCCCTTCGAGCACCGACCGCTCCCGGGCACCGCTCTCCCCAGGCCCCCGGCCGAGGCGCCGCGGGGCCGGCACTCACTGTAGGCGCTGTTCTCCAGGCTGCCGTTGACGCGGCCGCTCGGGTGCAGTTGGAGGTGGTACTTGGTGGCGCAGTAGAGCTTGCGGCGCCGGGGCGCCCCGCCGAGGTGTTCATAGACGCCGCCGCGGCCGCCCGCATCGCGCCGCAGCCGCGCCCCGGGGCCCGCCGGCCAGCCGGGCTCCAGCAGGCTGAGCAGCAGGAGCCAGATCAGGCCCATCGCGGCATCGCGCCCGCCCCGCGGCGGCTGCAAGCGAGCGCGGCGCCCATGGAAAGGACGGCAGCGGGGCCGGGCGAGGCGCGCGGAGCGACTGCGGCTCCGCAGAGAAGGGGGAGGCGAGGGGGGGAGGGAGAGGGAGGGAGGGAGAGAGGGAGAGAGAGGGGGGGAGAGAGAGCGGGGGGGCGAGAGAGAGGGGGGGAGAGAGAGAGAGAGAGGGAGGGGGGCGAGAGAGAGAGGGAGAGAGAGACAGACAGACAGACAGACAGACAGACAGAGAGAGAGAGCGAGGTCTCTAATGTTCACCCAGGATCGGGTGAAATTTCCGTTGCTGAGCAAAGCGCTGAAAGAAAAGACGGTTCGGCAACAAAAGGCAGACGTGGTCCCCGGCGGAGGCGCGGGCGGGGCAGGAGCCCGGCGGGCGCGGGGTTCGGCCCGGCGCCGCCCGCACACCCCGCCGTCGAGCCGCGGCTCCGCTCCGCCGCGCGCCCCGCGCCCCGCGCGCCCGCCCGGCTCTGAAAGGTCCCTCCCCGCCCCTCCCCCGCCTCCTCCCCCAGACCAATTATGCTCCCGAAAATTATAGACCGGGGCCTCGAGGCGGCCGCCCCAGGCCCTGTCACCCCCTCCCGCCCCCCGTCAATCCCCCGGCACAATGGGGACGCCGCCGATGACTGATGTCCGCGAAAACAACTTGCGGGGAAGTCGCGCTGACAAACGCCCATTAGAGGCGGCGCATAATGAAGGGGCCACGGAGGGCGGTGGAGGGGAGGGTCTGGGGCGTGGGCGCGCGTGGGGGACCCTGGGGTTGTGTCTGCGGCCGGCGTTCCCTCCTGGAACCTGGGCGCTGTCTTCCGCAGCCCAGGTGACATGGGACCGGCCACCAACTGCTTTACCCCGTCTCGCTCCCCGCCCGGCAGACCCGGAACGCGAGGCTCCAGCACGTCGGGGCGTCGGAGGGTCCCTCCTGGCGGCTGGCCCGAGAGGCACCGAAAGAAGGGGAGAGAGCGTGACAGAGGGGACCCGACGCGGAGATGGAGGCCGCGGGAGGGGGCCCCAGGGGAGAGCGGGGGCAGTCTGGTGGCCATAGAGAAGGGAGAGGAGAGAAGACACAAGTGGCAAGAGGAGCCGGGCGTGTGCGGAAACCCGCCTGGTGGGTCACGGGCAGCAGTGCAGATGCCCCTGGGTGGCCCCTGGACGCCGCAGGTCCCTCTCCCCTAGGGACCCCAGTGAAGAGGGGCTCTGGGGCCGGTTGGGAAAAGGTCACTCCCTTTTCTGGTTCCCCTGGCCTCTACTCCCCAGCAGATCCCTGCCCGGCCGCCCCCCCAAGCATCCAGCACATACTGACACACTGCGAGGGGGCTTGCCCCATGGCAAGGGGGTTGGGACCGGGGACAGGACAGGGAGGGGGTGGGCCCTGTGGGGTCCAGTGGTCTAGGCCAGACATTTGGCTCCAAGTTCAAGGGCTCTGGAATGAGCCAGGTGGGCTGGTGTCCCGCATCAGGATTTGGAACCTTGGTCCTTCCTGGGGGAGGGGCAGGTAAACAGGACATAGGGGACTCCCGTGAGCTGTAGGAGCTAGAACACCCCATTGGGGCACTTCTCACCATCCTGGCCTAATAGGCCAGTGTGTCCTCAATGAGCCCACCCCAGTAGTCTCAATGCCTGAGGTCCCCAGGGGGGCACCCCGGGAGCATCACCCAATACCTCAGTACCTAGGAAGAGCCCATCAGAGCCCGTGAGCATTCTAAAGGCTGGACCACCGATTGCTAGACCCTCAGACTCTTAGCGATGGAGCCTGCTTTACTGAGGACGGAAGACAGCCCCCAGGGACAGAGCCCAGAGAGGACCCGGCCCACTGGGGCTCCGCCCACAGACCTGGCCTGAGGCTGCTGCTTGAACGTCTTACCAGAGCACAGAAGGGATATAATGGGGGCTGTCAGTGCCCTAAGCGCCAATAGCTCTGCTTCTGGGGATCAGGTAGGTACCTCCTGAGGTGATGTCAAAAAGAGATGTAGTGTTCCAGAGAGAGAGTCAGGAATTCCGGGAGGGGGGTGGGGGGATGGAGAGGAGAGAGAATACATTTTAGAGAGAGTGTAGGAGCACACGCAATCTGCAATCTGCTGGGTGAGAACAGGGTTTCCGACCCCTTTGCCTATAGGCCTCAGCCTCCTTCCCTGGGGTCCCTTTGGGAAGACTGGGAGTAGCCAGAGGAATTCTATGGAAGAAACTCTGGGTTTGCAGCCTCGCTTGTGCCTCGGTGGTGCCTGGGGTTACTTTCGAGGCTGGGGGTCAGCCTGTGCCCAGCTTCAGGTCTGCCTGGCCCTGGGACTGGGAGAGGAGCGGCTGCAGAGCAGGGCCCCGAGGGTGGCAGGAGGCCAGCAGGCCAGGGGGGCTACTGGCTTAGGTCACTGTTGTACCTGCAGCTCCTAGACAGTGCCTGGCACACAGTAGCCCCTCAGTACCCACTCTTTGAATGAATGCATGAATGAATGAATGCATGAATGAATGAACGGCTCAACCACTTCCTTACTGTGTGGCTTTGGCCACGTAGCATTGCTCTTCTCAGATGCTGGCTCCTTGTGCATAGAATGCCTCAAACACGGTGCGGGAGACTCAGCAGCATTACCCAGCAAAGGCTCCTGCCATCTATTAGTGCAGAACAAGCCCATCAATGGAGACCACAGTTTCCTATGCAAAGCATGACGCCTTTGCGAGTGAAACGGGCACTATTAACAGTTATGCTGGGACAGTGGGCACCCATGGCTTGAGATGCCTACCAGTGTGAGTTTTCCAAGGCAGCAAATCTCCCTAGGTGTGGGTTCTGCTCTCCCCTGGGCTGCCCTGAAATCAGAGGGTGTTGTCTAAAACCCACAGCTGCCTTCTCCCCCTGCACCAGGCTCTGTGGCAGCCCCATCCTTTGCTGGTGTTGGGGGCATTTGCCCACCCGCCTACCCTCAGTCCACTGCCCACAGCCTCTCCCTCCAAGCTCCAGGCCCCTGTTCACCCACTAAGGCCTCGCTCTTCATCTAACTCTCCCCGACCGCTGTCTTCCCTGGCCCAGGAAGCCCCCTGGTCATCCCCAAGGGCCAGGGCTTGGCTCCGGACATTGGGCATTGCTGGGGTGCCAGGCCCGCAGAGGCTGGGTCCCAGCCGAGGGAGGGGCACCTAATTTCGTGGCATCTTCCTGGCAGGGTAGGCACCTCATTCACAAAGCCCTGCTCGGCTGGCTGGGCTGAGGCACCCACACAACCCACACCACGGTGACCTCCACCCCCCCCCCAGCACAGAACCAGGTGGGGGGGTGTAATGTGGTAATAGCGACCCTGTTAATTGCTTCCAAATGGTCACTGCAACCATTTGACTAATTGGTCTCTTCCAGACCTTGGCCTGGACACCCCCAGGCCTGCCTCATCAGCAGTCCTGAGACCTCTGTTCTGGGTGCCCCCACCCCCAGAGACCCTCTCAGCCCTACCTGGCACCTGGGCGACACGCTGTGACCCCGGTCTCGGGTCCAGGCCTCACATCTCCAGCCCCTGGAGAAGGCGCCGGGGTAGGGGACAGAGAACAGTGTTCTGTGATGTGGTCCCAGGCTGCCCACAGGGCTGACCATCAGATGTGGCGCAGGCTCCAGGCCCCAAACTCACTCTGATCGCGAGCCCCAGGAGCCGTGGGAGACAACGCAGGCCTCCAGAGTCCCAGCCCAGAGCCATTGGCCCTGAAATCCTGCGGGCAGCCCTGCCCAGCCCCACCTCACAGATGAGAAAGGGAGGCTCAGAGAGGTCCGTGCACACAGCGGGCAGGTGAGGTGAGGTGACCCGGAGGTCTGTCTGTCTGCCTCAGCTTGGCCACCTGGACCTTTGACCCCAAAAAGCCGTGGGGTCCAGGGCCTGAGCAGAGAGCCCTTGCTGTCAGTCTCTGCTTTTGCTTCAGGCAACGTTAGGAGCCTTGAGCAACAGGGGTGGGACTTGAAGGCAGGATTTCCATGCAGAACCCAGCCAGTTCCCTGCCTGGTAGATGTCTCCTCTGGTAGAGCCGATGGCCACGTTCCCCAGATAAGGCCACCCCACTCCTAAGAGCAGAGTCTGGTTCTATCGCCAGACAGGAGCCCACTGGTTGTGGGGACACAGCTCCCTCCTGGGGTGCTCCTAAGTGGCTAGGGGCTTCCTCAGTGTCAAACGTCCCAGGAACCCTGGGCCAGAGAGGTGGTGAGGCCACTGGCTCCTGCGGGGACTTAAACACTGCCTGTACCCAAGGAGAGTGAGGGCTGCTAGGTACAGATAGGAGTGGGACCCCCTCCCCTATATGCCAGAGGACCTTGGGTTGGGTCCAGCTTTAGATTGGTGTTGCAGACCAGGAGCACCCCAAGTGCACAGCGGCTCAGCAAGGGGACCAAAGGAGAGACCCAAAAGTCTTGCAGTCTGAGGGCCTAGGGGTACGACCACCCAGGCTGAGGCTTTTTAAAATTATATTTATTTGTATGTTTTAAAGTGTAAAGAGCTTTATTGAGCTATATAATATACATGCCCTACAAGTCACTCGTATAAAGTGTACAAATTCAATGGTTTGTAATGTATTCACAGACTTGTGCAGCCGTCACCTTCATAATTCGGCCACCTTTTCATCACCCCGACAAGAAGCCCATACCCTTTAGCTATCACCCCCTACTCCTTCATTTCCCCTAAACAACGCCCTTTACTTCCTGTCTCTATGGATCTGCCTGGTCTGGGCATTTCATACAGATGGAATCTACACTCTTTGTCCTCTGTTTCTGGCTCCCTGCACTCAGCATGTTTTGAGGTTCATCCAGGTTGTCACAGGTGGGTCAGAGCTCCATTCCTTTTCATGGCTGAGTAATAATATTCCACCATATGGATGGACCACACTTTGTGTATCCATCCATCTATTGATGGACCTTTGGGTTTTTCCTGCCTATTTGGCTATGATGAAGCTCCAGGCTGAGTCTTACAGGGAGGGGAAGAACTCGCACAGCGATTCCAGACCATCTTGAAATGTGGGGGAGGGCGGAGAAGGGCAGGTTGCGGTGAGGGCTGCACAAGTCAGCTCAGCTGCTGTAACAAATACCACAGACACTTACTGTCCCCAGTTCTGGAGCTTCAAGTCCCAGATCCAGGTGTGGGCAGGGCTGGTTCTGAGGCCTCTCTCCTTGGCACGTAGATGGCCGTCTGCTCCCTGTGTCCCCACTGGGACACTGCTTCCCTCTGTGTGTCTGTGTCCTGATCTCATAAGGACCCCAGTCATATGGGATTAGGCCCCACCCATACGACATCGCTTTAACTTAATACCTTTTTAAAGATCCCATCTCCAAATATGGTCGCATTCTGAGTTCTTGGGGGTTACGACTTGAGCATAAGAATTGTGGGGGGGTGGGGGGTGGGATACAACTCAGCCCATGATATGCTAGCAATGTGCCCCAGGTGTGCAGATGGGGTGGAGTGGGGGCTGGCTGCGATTTGCCCCCCCCCCTTAATTGTAGCACAGCAGAGCTTCTTTAGAGCTATGGAAGCAAACCCACCCCCACGAAATTACCCCTGTCCCCCCTCCCCCAGCCTGGCCTTTACACATGCCGGTCACTCCACCTGGGGCACCTTTCCTTTCTATAATAGAAACTCCAGCTGCTCCTGCAAGACCCAATGCATCACACCGGGAAGCTCCACCTCCCAGGCCGAGGAGACCCCCACCCTACCCCCCAGGGCCATCCTGACCCCAGGGGTGCTGGGGTCAGTTTCTTGCTGTCTCTGGTTCAGAGGGTGTGCTTCGGAGGACAGGTAGGCCCTATGTATCTCTATCCTGCTGCCATCCTGAGTGCGTGTGGCCAGGACGGTTGAGGTGGTGGGCAGGAGGCGGGGATGGTGAGCTGGAGCCGTGCGAGCTGACCAGGGAGGGTGGGGGCCTATTGGAAAGTGTTCCTTGTGCTAGCGTGGTCTTTGTCTGCACTGTTACTTCCCCCAGTTCCTCTGGGCGCTGCTGCCTGACCCTGAGTCTGCCGTGGAAAAGGGGTCTTCACTCAGCCACCTATAGCAGGCTGCCAGCGGGCAGAGGGCGCTTGGAATCCAAACACACCAGCAGGCATCAATGGACAGGTAGATTCTGATTCATGGTCTCGCCTGGGGAAGGGGTTGGGTCTGGAATTTTCCAGAACCCCCTGGGTTTCATTTTCTGCTCCACTCATTGTCCCTCCCGCCTGAGCACCGTTGCAGCTGTCAGCCCCGATCAATCTCAAGTGTAGCACACACAGGCAGGACGTCTGCCCTCAGCCTCTCAGGCCAGGCACAGTCTGAGCTGAGTAACTGCCCACAATGCCAGGTCTGGGATGCGTTTCCAGGGAAGAGAGCCTGGGGCACAGGGCTGGCTGGGCCCTGCTGGGCTGTGGGGCCTGCAGCCCTGTGACCAGCCATCGGCCCCCAGGCCACAGGGACTGGTGTTCCTGCAGCTTCTCTTGACGAGGCCTGAGGATGCTAGTCCAGCCAGCTTGGACCATGCCACTGGCCAGGGATGCATTTCTGGCTTCTCACTCTGCCCAGCTCCACCCACCCCACAAACCAAAGGCAAGCCTGTAAGATGTGGCTGCCCCAAGCTCCCCCTTGGTTTTGTGACTGTGACTGTTCAGCCACCTGGCTGCCGTAGGATGCGACCCTGTGGCCGGAAACCCCAGGCCAGCAAAGGCGGCGAGGGGGCCCGGTCAGGAAGCAGCTGACCGGGCGCACGCTTGCTTTGGTTAATGAGAAACGGTGTTCATTCCCCCACTTCAAGAGGCCGGAGAAACGGGAGAGATGGTCACCTCCCACAGACCGAGCTAACAGCTCTCCTCACCCACCTGGCCGGCTACCCTTGTCAACAGAGCAAGACAGGTTCCCAGGGGTCACTGGCCTCTGTCCCCATCACTGCCAGCTGCCAGGCCAATGCCAGCATTGCCCCCAAGCCTGGTTTGCCCTCCATTCTTGGCCTGTGCTGCACCCCCTAACTTTGGGGTGAAGGCCACGCCCCTCGCTCGCACCTGGACGTCGTGGTCCGGCTCCGGCCCCCCTCTCGGCTGCTCTCTCCCGCACTGCATGCAGGACCTTGCCCAGTCACAGTGAGCTTGTCACAGAATCCCTGGAGTCTGCCCCACATTGGGTCCTCTGCGCTGCTTGTCCCCACTGCCTGCAGCACCCCACCCCCTGCAGCACCCCACCCCCCAGCCCGCTCCCATTTTAGGCTTGTCTAGATTATTCTTGGCCATCCAGCTGAGAGAGTCCCTCCTCAAAGAGGGTGTCCCTGCACCCCTCCCCTTCTGCGCTTTCTGGCTGGGTCAGGGGTCCCTCCTCCTGGGCCGTGAGCGCCCAAGGAGGTCAGGACCACTCCGCTTTTCTCTGCTTCCTCAGTGCCCCCCGCACACACCCCCCTCCAGGGCTTGGCCTAAGTCAGTCCCTTGTAGATCATGACTGGTGAATGACTGACTGACTGACTGAATGAATGAATGAATGAAATCTCCCCAGCACCCCTTTATCTGATAATGCTGGTCATTTGAGTGAAAAAAAAATGGAGAAAAGAGGGTCCTTTATGGGTCCTGACACTGCTGGCCCATCGGGAGCAGAGGACAAAACCGCGTTGTCCCATCTCACCACCTGGAAAGGTGGGGCAGCCCATTTGCAGTCCCTATTTTCAGTATGGATGGAGAAGGATTTCTGGAACAGTTTTATTTGGCAAAACTCAAATGCTGCGGCCACGTCATGGCATGCAGCCGTCGCGATGGTTGCTGGGTGGCCTGGAAAGGACACTACACCACAGCATCACAGCGTGGGGGCGCAACCCCCTTTGTGACTCCCTGGGCGCCAATCCAGATTGTGCCCCTTGCTACCTGGGGAAGGAGGTGCACCTATGCGGTTAGAGGGAAGGGAATTTTCACTTCTACACTTCTGTGCTGGTTTGAATTTTACTGCCTGTGGGTATCGTTTCGGGGGTTCATTAGGGACGCCCTCCAGCTGGGGCAGAGGCACCAGGACCAGGACCAACGCCATCTGCAGGGACGCAAAGGAAGGAAGCAGATGGGGCAGTGACTTCCCGTCCTGTGCCCTGGACACGCTCTTTTTCCTCTGATAGCAGCTCCGCCATGAACGGCTGGGGGATGCCCAAGTGGCACGAATGACCTTAGGTGGACATCTCAGCATAAACACGTGCCCATCCTCTCCCCCCCACCCCTGCCTTGGAATAATGAGTGCGTGCATAGAACTGGGCAGGCTGCCTCCTCAGAGACCCCAGGCCCCGGACCCACTCTCCCATCTTACACACAAAAAACTGACACTGCAAGATGAAATTGGACCCAACTCGGCAGCCGGCAGCCGGTGGACAGAGGGGCGGGCTTAACCAAAGCCCCCACTTGACTTAAGAGGGGAATGCACAATGTAGCTAATTGGCCTCAACATTTTTCTGTCTTGAATTTTAAATCCTTTTAGCAACAGATTACGGGACAATGGGCTGAGTTCACGGGTGCCGTCATTAGGCTGGCTGGGCCATGGCTGGGCGAGCCTCTTTACTCGGTTATTTGGCGGTGCTGTAAGTCTCTCCTGGAGACATGCATGCAGATGTAAAGAAGGTCCCTGAGCCACAATGACATTTTCATTACAGCTGCCCTCACAAAGGAGCCCATCCCCTGGCTCGGGGCCGCAATCGGAAGGTTCTTAGTCTGCTCTTTGGCTCTCTTGCTCCAGCTGAAAAGCGGGCATCAGAATCAAACACCCCTGACCTTTGCCCCACACGCAGCACTTGTCCCCAGGGAGGGGTTTTTTTGGGGTGAGGGCTGGGCTGGGTTGTGCTGCTCTCCCAACCCTCCTGCGTTTGGCCCCTTTTGTTCCTGCAGCTTTTGATCTCACCTGCCTGTCACTGGGAAGACCTGTCCTGACCCCATCAGCCTGCAAATTGGCATGAATTGCCCCCCAGACACCCCTTTCCTTGACTGGCAAGGCCCACACCAAAGCCGCCTCCAGGGCCCCGGGGCTGTGGCGTGGGGTGGGGAGCCCTGGGCCCAGTCAAATCAGAACTAGGAGTCCGAAGGCTCTTCCCACCGCCTCGCACTACGAATGCGGGGTTCACAGGAGAGTTTGAGGAGCACGGGTTCCCTAGAACGGAGCTCCTGGTAAAGGCAGAAGAGGAAGCACTTCGTCACTGGGCAGGGCACCCCTCCGGTGGCTCTGTCTTTCCCTGATGGCTTTATAGTGCCTCATTTGCAAAACTGCGATTTGCTCAACTGCATTTTCATCAGTCACCGTTGATGAGCTTTTAAATACAGTCTGCCTTGTACCCAGACAAAGCCAAATTTTGACAACTTGGCACCACAGCAGAGAGACACAGGTGCCTCCTGCTCTGTCCAGTGCCTTGGCCAGTGCCTGGGGGTGGCTTTTTCGGGCTGCACACCTTGCCTTGCTGGAGCAGGCACAGGACTCTCCAGCCAATTCCTGGCCACGTCCCACAATGCCAACACACAGACCCATTTGTTTTTATAGCAGCTTTATTGAGATATAACTCATACACCACACCATTTGCCCATTTATGGTGTGAGATTCAGTAGTTTTAAGAGTGTTCAGCGTATGCAGCTATCACCACATCAACTTTAGAACCTTTTAATCACCCCTCAAAAACCCTACACCCATAAGCAGTCACCCCCCTCAAAAACCCTACACCCATAAGCAGTCACCCTCCTTTTCTCCCAAATCCCCCAGCCACCAGCAACCACTCATCTATTTTCTGCCTGTATGAATTTGCCTGTTCTGGAAATTTTATAGAAATGGACAACATAATAGGTGGTCTTTTGTGACAGGCTGAATCTATTTTTGAAACAAAGAAAGGGAACCCACTGGAAAAACACAGTGTTCTCCTTCTCCAATTCCCCAATAAAAATCTTAAAAGGAAAGCAAGCAAGCAAGCAAGCAAGCAAGAAAGAAAGAAAGAAAGAAAGAAAGAAAGAAAGAAAGAAAAGAAAGAAGAAAGGGAGCCCTCACCTTCCCATCTTAGCACCTGTTAGCCCCCGACAGGTAGCAGGTTGTAGGGTGGCAGGGCTCCAGCTGCTACCTGGTGTGAAGATAACAAGTATTTTGGCCACTTCTTTTGCACTAGACTCTGAAAAATGTTGGTCTGGCCGGAGAGCCTGAGGAAGGGGCTGCCCATTCCAGGCCAGGCTGGCCAAATTCCCAAGGAAATCACAGAAGCGGCCCTAATGGCACAGTGGGAGTCCCTGCACCAGAATCGGGGCTGGACTTCCATCATCTTCTTCTCACATCTGCGTGCTTCCCAGAGCTGGGTTCCCTCCTCTGTGTGGCACAGGCCAGGAGCCCAGGTGGCTGTCCCAGACTCAGGGAGCCTCTTCTTCCGGCCCCTCCCCACGCTCCCTAGCTCCTCCTCTTCCTAAATCCAGAAGCTGGGCAACCATGTGACCTTCCCCCAGTTTTCGCATCTGAAAAATGGGCACAACAGCAGCGCCCTCGTGAGGCTGTTGTGGGAATTGCACACCTGGGGAGCCACTCAGCTGGGCTCTCACTTCCTTTCTCCCCGCATCCCTCAGCGTTGGTCGCCCCTCACTGCAGCCACATCGCCTCTGAAGATAACCGCACTGTGCGAACCACTCCTGTGGCTGTCAGACCCACGTGGAACGCCGGCGCCCCCCACCCCCCAGGGAAGCCGAGAGCTGCTCTGTCACTCCTGTCTCCCCGCTGCCCCAGTGCAGCTCCTGATCCTGCTGAGGCTGCGACTCGACAAATCCGCTTTCCCAAAGCGAAACCAACCAGAGGGCCAAAGTTCATTGGCGCTATGCCTTGTAAAACCGCCGATATCTCCAGGTGTCTCTCCACCTCCCTGCCTCCCTCCTTCTGCACCTCCCCCCACCCCAGTTGGCACAAGTGGTTGAATTGTTGAAAACTGCTGCAGCACCTTCTGCCTGAGAGGGGGTGCTTAGGCAACCTCTTGTGACAAAAGCAACAAAAATGCAGAGACAGCCACAGCAAGTAGGCAAGTGGCTCACACGGTCCTGCTAGAGCACAAATTGTGTATCGTGGGCATCACAGGCTGGAAGTGCTAGAAAAGCAGCCTCAAATGATGACGGACAGAATGTGGTAAATTCGCACCCAGCTAGCTCCCTCTGTCTGATTGGGAGAACTTGAGCCATCTTTGTACACTGGCTGTAGAGTTCCCCCAGGGGCATAAACGCCAGTCACCATGTTTTGAAGTCCTGCTTCGTGTCAGGCCGTAAGCTGGGGATGCAGGGATGATCAGGACTCATTGCTTTCCTGGGGAAAGGCAGGGGTGGGGAGACCCATTGAACATCTACAACCAGGGAAAATGTGGGTGACAAAGGTGAGTGACACATTCAGGCCAGCTGGGCTTGGGCAGGGTCAGGAAGCAGCTCCCCTCCCCTCATGCTGGCTGGCTTTGGACCTTCACTTAACCATGCAGCAAGCATCGTGGGTCCTACTATACGCCAGCTCTCTCAAATGTCATTCTTCCCAAAACTCTTTTATGTTTGGGCCGTGCCTTCCCTTTCATGCCCACTCTCCGTCACATCATGGCCAAGTTCGGTACCACAGAGAAGGTAGAGAATACCTGCTCCATTTCACAGATGAGGAAACTGAGGTCCAGAAAGTAACCAGTGGTGAGTGGATGATTTCCATCAACAAGAAAGTGGAAGCCGAACAATGCTCTTCTGGTTGGGATTTGTGGCCCACAGGAGTGGTGGAGGTGAAGGTGAGGGGAGTGATGGCAGTGTGTATGTGTGTGTGGGGGGCACACCCAGAGCCTGACAAAAGGTGAAAATCTACTTGCCAGATATTCATCTAGAGCTTACTTACTATACATAAGGTGCCCTCCTCAGCCTTTTATAAATATTAACTCATTTAAACCCCATCACAGCTCTAGTGGGTAAAGGGCTTTGAGTAGCCTCGTTTCAAAGATAAGACGACGGAGGCCCAGAGAGGCCAAGCGGCTGCCCTGCAGGTGCTCAGCGGCAGAGGGGCTGAGCCGGGACTCCGGTCCCGTCCACCTCTCTCAGGCCCGGTTCCAGCTCACCGTTAAGGGTCGTATGAAGATTGAGTCTTGTGTGGAGAAAAGCTCGTGATAAAATATGCCAAAAAGCAGCGTTCAACATTGCACATGTATTTCGTCCGCAAGCAGGAGAAAAATATAGCCATATTTTATATAAACAACACACTATGGGTCTATTACCTGGGGCCCGTTCCCGGCAGGAGGCAGACACCAAAACACGAAACGCAAGAGTGATTAGCTGGAGGAACGGGCCTGGGAGGGACCTTTCTCTCTATTTCCTCTCCTGCGGCCCGCCCCATTGTCTTTACAACAAAAATAACTCATTTCCCCATGAATGGGTTTCTTTAAAGTGTCACTTCAAAATTCCTTTCGGATTCTCCAGGCTCACTCAGGTGCCAGGAATAGGAAGAAGGGGCCATTATCCCGGCTCAGGATCGAGGAACAGGAGTCCCATCCGTGCTGGGCTTTGATGCTTCTCGGAGCGCATCACCTGAAAGAAAAATGTCATTTCGATGGGCACACAGGGACGCCCGAGGTAACCAAACCCCAGGTGACAAGCCCCTGAGCTCCCGGCTCAGTGGCCCACTGCAGCTTCTCCTGGAGTCATTCCACCTGGGCATTCCCCACCCCCAAACCTACCAGGCAAACTGCACTGTACTCACTGTTTTGTGGAGGGGACAGGCAGGCAGCTGCGGGTGCCAGGGAGGCTGAGGCTGGGTCTCTGTACAATGGAAACCCCCAGAGGCCCTGCAGGTCCGCTCTGAGGAGGCTGCAGCCACTGGCACTGTTTACATGGGTTTGAAGAATTTGGGGACACTTCTGTCATAGCTGCAGTTCATGACCTGGGGTCGCACACTGAAAGCGACCTTACTGCCACAGATGAGCACCCACATACCCACGCGGGTCTTGACATAGTTTGTACAGAAGTCAGCCTCTGGCCTCAGACCGACTTGTTCTGTGACCTAACCATTCCATGCCTCCGTTTCCTCATCTGTAAAATGGACACATCATAGCACTTGCTTCATATGGCTTTTGTGATGACAGACCCCTTAGAGTGGCCCCACGTGTAGCGAGCATTGGAACAATGTCAAAGCTGAGTCTTTAATCCTTACAACACCCCGGTGAGGTGCCTTCTGGTCACCCATCCTTTGCAGGTGAGGAATGCAAGTGCAGAGAAGGTAAGTAACCGGTCCGAGGTCACTGGGTCAGGGCTGTATGTGTGTTTGGATCATTGCTGGGTTCATACCACCTCCCTACAGAATGATTATGGCTGGATCCCAGGTCCTGGGGTGCTGTGGGCTCCCCTCCACCCCACAGAGCTCATGGTAGCTGACAACCCACCCAAAACTGTGACAATGAAAACATCTGCAAAGAACAAAAGGGTTTATTCCTATTTTTTATTTAAATTTACTGGTGCTTCCAAGAAAACTTCACACCCTTCTGAAGAATAGAAACCAGCATCATTTGCCCTAATTGAAATGTAACTAGAAAAATGAATGCAACGAAAGGGCTGTTTTCAGTTCTAACTAATCCCAGGTTCCGAAAGGGGCGCCTGCTCTTGCTGTGTATTGCAGGGAAGCAGCGGGCAATGGGGAGAGGGCAAAGGCCGGCTGCGATTTAGAAAACTTGGAGGAGACTGGCGGGGGCGTCCTCACACCCGCCATGGCACCCCGGTGCCGGTGCCTGAGGCTCCGGGCGAGCTGCCCTTGGTCCCCCTGCGCCTCCGTCCCACAGCCAGCTTGTTCCTCATACCTTCGATGTAAGGTGGAAAGTGTTCCAAGTGTTGAGTCACTGCCCTGAGGAATCCCCAGTGGGCACGGCCCAGTGTTCCCCGAAGACTGCCCTTCCACAAGGTGGAGGGCGCGGTGGGGGGAGGCCCTGCTGCCCCTCTCACCCCCCTTCTTGGCAGTGGCTTTCTTCATCACCTCTACTGCTTCCTTATTTACCGGTTAAGCCAGAAGCCCAGAGAAGGTAAGAGACTTACGAAGGTCACACAGCAAGTGAAGGGACCTGAGGGTCTCAAGCCTCCCCCACTCCTCCAAGCTGGGTTTTGTAACTTTGTGATGTGGCAGCAACGACCTTAGCTGCATTATGATCACACCTAATCGCCTCAAGCCAGGGCACAGGTGGAGATGGACCCTGAGGGTGGAGCGGCTTGCCCAGAGTCTCACTGCCTGGGAGTGGGGTGCAGCCCTTGGACCCGAGCCCAACCCCCTAGCTCCTACGCTCCCATGGCCTGCACTTCTCGAGGTACAAACAGGTTCAGCAGAACCCAGCTCACCCCGCCTTCAGAGCATGCTGGACTCCAGCCTCCCCGCCCCCATTTGTCTGGCTTTAAAGGGATACTGTGGTCTTCTAACATTCATTCATCTTCAAAGCCGGGAAGAGAAAAGACTTTAGAAGGGCCACACGGGCTGTGTGAGTGGCTGGGAGGACGGTGCGTAAGCACCTGAAATGATGACTAATTGGAGCCCGGCGGCCACTTTCAAGGAGCTGGTGGCATTGTGAGTGCGGCAACTGGAGGAACTGGTCCAGCCTCGGGAGGGCGGACAGGCAGCAGCTGCCACAGTCCCCACAACAGCCCAGCTAAGCAGTGTCCATGGCCCTGTGTTGGACATTCAGCGGCTTTGCGGGGGACCCATGGGGCTTGGGCTCCTGGGTGGAGCGCAACTGCCCTGGAATGCCTGCTGGGATGGGAACAATTAACTTTTCATCTTAGCTTCCTGGGGCCACCGTAACAAAGCACCATAAACTGGGGGGCTTAAAACAACAGAAATTCATTCTCTGGCAGTCCTGGAGGCTGAAAGTCTGAAATTAAGGTGTCAGCAGGTCTACGCTCCCTCTGGAGGCCCTGGGAGAGAATCCCTCCTTGTCTCTTTCAGCTGCTGGGGGCTCTGGGCATTCCTTGGCTTGGGGCCACATCACCCCAGTCTCCGCCTCCATTGCTACATGGCCTTCCATCCTGCGTGTGTCTGTACCGCTGGGTTGGGGCCACTGGATTTTAGTGTGACCTCATCTTGACTTGATTCCATCTGCGCAGATCCTCTTTCCATATAAGGTCCCATTCACACATTGTGGGATTTGGGACTTAGAGAAATCTTCTGGGGGGCACTGTTCCACCCCTCATTGTCACCTGGTGTCCACAGTGGCCAATCCCCTCACAGGCATCACTGTAGGGACACTTTCCCATGCAGTCGCCGCGCAAGGGAGACATATTGTCATTATCGTCATTGCTCCCATTTTACAGATGGAGAAACCAAGGCCCAGAGCCCTGCTTGTACTCGCTAGGCCAGGCACCTGGACTGTATGAGAAGGGGACAGCTACCTCTAGTAGCTCATGGCTGTCTGGTTCCATGTCCGGGGCGCTGCCCACCACACCGTCCTGCACCCCAGCCAGTAGAGCTCTTGGTGGACGGAGGGAGCTGTGAATTCACAGAGGTGAACATCACAGACCAGGGGCCAAAAAATGCAACCTGGCCCCACCTCAGGCATAACTGCATACCTCCAAAACACATACAAGTGCCCCTGCCCATGCCCCATCAGAGTGGGCAGCCATGAGGCGAGAGGACAGGAAGGAGGCTTGCCTCCTAGCTGCCTGACCTGGAGCGAGGCAAGCCCATATTTTCCTGTGCCTGTCGTGTTGTGCCATGGGGGTAAGATCTCTAGGAGACCCTACAGCCAGCATTCAAACTCCAGCTCTGTGCTTGTTGGCTGTGTGGCCTCAGGCAGCTTCCTTAACCTCTCTGTGCCTTGTTCTCTGTCCCCTAAAATACGGACCACTATAACACCTCCCTGTAGATTGAATGGCACCCTCAGGCAGACAGCTCAGAACAGTGCCCAGCCCAGAGGAAGGAGCCTCCACAGGTTTTGGGGTTTGTTTGTTTTTTTTAATTATTTTTTAATTAAACTTATTGGGATGACACTGATTAATAAAATTATAGAGGTGCCAAGTGTACAATTCTATAATACATCGTCTGGATACATTGCGTGCTTACCACCCAGAGTCAAGTCTCCTTCCGTCACCGGGTGCGTCCCGCCTCCAGGGCTGTGATTGTTGCTTCTGTCTGCTCCGTGGGTCTCCTGGAGGGGCTGGGAGGGCAAGACCATGCACCAGCTTGGTTATCGCTTGCTGCGTAACAAACCGCCCCGACACTTAACCTTGCACCAGCTTGGTTATCGCTTGCTGCGTAACAAACCGCCCCGACACTTAACCTTGCACCAGCTTGGTTATCGCTTGCTGCGTAACAAACCACCCCGACACTTAGTGGCTTAGGAACAACATAACATTAAAAAAAAAAAAAATCCCACCACAAGTCATTAATTTTTACAATTCTGGGGGTTGGGCCCCTTTTTAAAACCTTTACTGAGGATCAACTGGCAAATATAAGTGTGTGTATGTGAAGTGATATACATATCCATCCTGGATTAATTTCCAAGCTGAAGACAATTAACCCATCCATCACTTCACATAGTTACCTCGTGTTTTTTTTTTAATTTTGTGGTGGGAATGCTTAAGATCCACTCCCAGTAATTGTCTGTATACAGCATGGTATTATTAACAACAGTCAGCTGTACATCAGATCCTCGGAACTTATTCTTATAACTGAAATATGTAGCGCCCTGCCTGCTCTCACCGGACAATCACAAAGCATCACTCCCACCGCATTCTACCAGTGGACACAAGCCCCCCCAGATTCAAGGTGAGGGGACATGGACCGCGTCTCCCGAGGGGGCGTGTCAAAGACCCTGCAGCCATTTTTAAAGCCTCCAGGACACCATTTTCCAGGGGCCAGCTGCAGGGAGCGACGCCCACGCAGCAGGATCCTGCCAGGTGATGGCAGCCAACAGAGGGGCTTCCCAGGCCCCCAGGGACACCACGGCGTCTCCTAGGCCACAACCCCTGGCTTGACTCACAGGGCATCCAGCAGGCGGGGTCTCGATTTTCCTAGCCCTGGCATGCTCCCTCACTCAGCCTGGTGAGTAGGGGCGGTGGGGCGTCCCTCCCTGCTCAGAGGCACCCAGGACAGGCTGCATGGGGCCCGGGATGGCCACACAGAGCTGTCTCCCCTAGTTAAGCACAGACGCGGGGTCCCTCTGCCTGGGTCCGAGCCCAGCCCTGTCACTCACAGCTCATATGTAGACAAGCCACTGACTCCCAAGCTTCAGTTGCTTCATTGGTTAAATGCAGATAATGACAGTTCTTCCCTCTGGGGAAGGATTAAGGGGCTAGTGTAAGTGAGCTGTTCAGCACCTTGCCTGGGACACAGCAAGCACATGACAAACGTCAGCTGTGATTATCATCAGAAAGATCAGACTTCTGACGTTTCCTGGACCCTTCTTGTGAATCTTCCATCTGTCCTAAAGCCATAACCTTTTTTGAATAAGGTGTCTGCCTCAAAAAGGCTCCATTTACCTAACAGAAGGACCTTTTGCCTCACGGACAGCTGGCCCAGGACCCTCTGAATCCTCACACCTTCCCTGACAGTGACAACAAACTTTGCCTGGTGTTGAGAACCTCAGGCACCACGTGTGATCTCATTGAGTCCTGTAGCAACCACGAGGAGCTGCAGGCATCAGCACCTGCGTTTCACAGATGCAAAGCGACCTACCCATGGTCACTCAGCCACTGAAAGAGAGTCCAGGATCTGAAGCCAAGACTGTGACACTGAAGCCAGCACTCGTGGCCACTAGGCTCTCTTGCCTCCAACCAGCTACAAATCCTCTGGGAACACATCAAAAACATCAGCATGAAAACAGCATGGGTGGGTCCAGTGCCTTGAATGATTCAGGTGAGGTAGCAAACCCTCTTGGCAGAATATCTCATTTGGTCCTTCAACAACTCGAAGGGGTCGGTTTGATCACTACACCCCTCGGGAGAGAAGGGACCTGACGCTGCGCCAGGCTCTGCAGCCCGAGGCTCCCGGGCACGGTTGGGACCTGGACGGCCTGGCCTCCCCCACTCTTCATCACTAAGCCATCCCGCACGACGTCCAGCAAGCAGGCGAATAGGACGATTTAAAAATGCAGAATCACCACCCGAAAACTAGTCCATCTGTGCGGTAGCCTCATTGTGTGCTTTTCTAAGCACTGCGCAGGCATTAATCGTTCACCCTGGCAGCGCCCTGTTGAGATGGTTGCTCCTAGGCTCTCCATTCTGCAGATGAGGAAACAGAGAACCTAAAGGTTCCATCGATGTTTATTTCCGCCCAGACCCTGCACCACTTATAGGCAAGTGTGACAACGAAGGGGAAGGGTCCTGTCCTCTCTGTCATGTGTGCATGTGACGTCTGAGCCCACGCTGGCCACCTCCCTCCAGGGTCCTTCCATGTGGGCAGGCTCCCGGAGCTGCTGGGGGCCCGGAGCTCCTGTCCTGAGGTTAGAGGCCCACCGAGCGCCTCTCTGCCTGGAAGCTTCTGGCCAGAGCAGCCTGCTGCACCCCGTGGGAAGCTTCAGGAACTAAGGGCAGGTGAGGAGCTGTCTGGGGGGGGCGAGGAGCCGGCGGCCGACCCCCCAACCCTGAGACGGCAGCCCTACTCAATGTCGTCCTTAAGAGGCTGGGGTCACAGGCCAGTCCTCCCACCGAAATGGAATAGTCCTCCTGGGAGAGGGGCCTCCTTTTAGCAGGCGAGCCTGAGAAGGCCGCGCCGTTAAGAGCCCTTGCGAGTGGCATTACCTTCCCACCACCCCTGGCTCCTCTTTGTTGCCATTCCCACTTAAAATATCAAAGCCGCGGGGCCACAATGCCCCACTGAAAGCTGAGTCACTCAGGTTTTGTGACACCACCAAACCCCTCCTGCTGTCTCGCTCCGAGCCTGGGGCTCCTAGCGCCAGATGAAAAGGAAATCCCCAGCCCTGGGTGGGATGGAGAGGCCTGGCCAGGCCCAGCGCCACATAAAGGGGCCTTGTTCCCAAATCAAAAGGGCCTGAACAAAAAGGAGAGAGAAGAAAGGGCCGGGGGCGGGGGCCAGCTGCAGTCTGGCGCACCTTGAACAGCGCGGCGTGCCAGGCCGGCCCACAGCGCCCGCTGGCAGAGGCGACCCCTCCCCCGCCACCTCCCTGGCAGCCCTGCGCTTCTCCAGAACCTCCGCGGTGGAAGGGAGAGCAGGCCCGGGTGGGGTCACACATGGAGCCAAGCGGGGGCACCCTCTGGGGCCTGACACCAGATGTGAATGGAATGCTCCCGGGAGGCCGGCCACCGGCTTCCTACCAGGAACAGTGACACCACCAACACCACCACCCACAGCAACACCACCAACACCACCACCACCACGGCAGCAAAACAGGAGAACCACACGAATAGCAACAGCACCCAAAACAGCAACAGCAGCAGTAAAGACAGCAACAGCACCACCGGCAGCAGCAGGAACACCACCGGTAACACTACCAGGAACACCACCAGTAACACCACCGGCAGCAACACCAGTAACACCACCAGTAACACCACCAGCAGCAACACCAGGAACACCACCGGCAGCACCACCAGTAACACCACCAGTAACACCACCGGCAGCACCACCAGTAACACCACCGGCAGCACCACCGGCAGCACCACCAGTAACACCTCCGGCAGCACCACCAGGAACACCACCGGCAGCACCACCAGGAACACCACCGGCAGCACCACCAGTAACACCACCGGCAGCACCACTGGCAGCAACACCAGTAACACCTCCGGCAGCAACACCAGCAGGAACAACACAACCCTGGTCCCTCGTCTGTAAAACAGGGGTAATGACAGCAGTGCCCGCCTCACAGGGCCGTTGTTAGACCTGAATGTGTGAATCCAAACAAAGTTCTTAGGATCATGTGGGCAGAGGGCACTTGCCTTATGCCAGGCTCTCCTCTGAACACCCGACTCCAGGTATCCCCTCCAGAGAGCGATCCTCTAGTCATAATTCCCGTTTTACAGAATAGGATGCTGCAGAGGTTGAGGACCGTGCCCTCTGCTGCGAGGTCGGGCACCCAGGGCCTGATCACAGGCGAGCTGATTCCAAAGCCTGTGCCCAAACCAGGCTGCCAGGCTGCCTCCCAAGTGGGCGAACCAGGAGGTCCATGATGCAAAGGAGGCTGTGCTCTCCAGCAGAGCAGCCCTGAGCCTCTGCCTGGTGCACGCCCACCACCGCCCCTCTAGGGCCAGCGGGGTATCTGCAGGAGATGGACTCTTACAGAAGTGTTCCAAGTAGGAACAATCTGAGTCTCTAGCCGCTGGCGGGCCCTATGGCTTTCAGACTTGCTAGCCCCACAATCACAGGAGCCAATTCCTTGGATAAATCAAAGATATCTATATAGTACAAATATATATATATATTTATATATATAACCCATATACAGAGGGTGCCCCAAAAAATGTATACACATTTTAAGAGATGTTATCTATGTATTATTTTTTGAAGTTGAATTGAGATACGGTAGCAATGTGTAGTATGACATTCGCACAAAATATTGTAATTACAGAAGTCAAACGTGATTTGAATTCATTTTTTGTTATCAGTATATGTTGAGCATTACAATTTTATACAGTTTTTTCCTTTCTTAAAACGTGTATACATTTTTTTGGCCCCCTCTGTATATGGGTTATTAGCATAATCATTTTTCTCAGTGATCAATACACAACCACCAAACAGACGGGTTCCCAGAGTCCAGGCTGTAGCTCCCAGCCTGGTGACAATTGCATGCTTTCGCTGCTTCGTAACATTTCTCACACTCACCAAGAGGCAGCCCCCAGAAGGCCCCAGGAAGTCCCAGGTCCATGTGTCCTCAGCCAGGTGCTACGTCTCTGATGCTCAGGACAGTGCACCCCCCTGTCCTTTCAGGATAAGAGAGGAAGGTTCTACAGAAGCCTTCATATTCTTGCTCATTCCACCAACTTCCCATGCAGAGTCAAGCCCACCGTGGAGTCCGAGGTGGCCAGCCTGCATTAGGCGGAATCCGGAAGCCACGGAGCAGATGCTCGGAATCAGATGGATTTGAGTTCCAGTCCTGGCTCTGCCATTTACCAGCTAGTGTTTTGGGGCAAGCTGTTTACCCGATCTGGGCCTCAGTCCCCATCTATAAAATGGGTGTTATGATAATGGCACCCACCTTGCAGGGCTGTTGTCAGGATCAATGACTTAATCCGTATAAAGTCCTTAGAATACTCTTGGCAGGGAGCATGCATGATCTTAGCTAACAATAACAACAATAATAGAATGATGGTGGTGGTGATGGTGAAGATGATGATGGTGATGATGGTGATGATGATGGTGGTGGTGGTGGTGATGGTGGTGATGGTGATGGTGGTGATGATGGTGGTGGTGGTGATCGTGGTGGTGGTGATGGTGATGGTGATGGTGGTGATGGTGATGGTGATGGTGGTGGTGATGGTGATGGTGGTGGTGATGGTGATGGTGGTGATGGTGGTGATGGTGATGGTGATGGTTATGGTGGTGATGGTGGTGGTGGTGGTGGTGATGGTGGTGATGGTGATGGTGATGGTGGTGGTGGTGGTGATGGTGGTGATGATGGTGGTGGTGGTGGTGATGGTGATGGTGGTGATGGTGATGGTGATGGTGGTGGTGATGGTGGTGATGGTGATGGTGGTGGTGGTGATGGTGATGGTGGTGATGGTGGTGATGGTGATGGTGATGGTGGTGGTGATGGTGGTGATGGTGATGGTGGTGATGGTGATGGTGGTGGTGGTGATGGTGGTGGTGGTGATGGTGATGGTGGTGATGGTGGTGATGGTGATGGTGATGGTGGTGGTGATGGTGGTGATGGTGGTGATGGTGATGGTGATGGTGGTGGTGATGGTGGTGATGGTGATGGTGGTGGTGGTGATGGTGGTGGTGGTGATGGTGATGGTGGTGATGGTGGTGATGGTGATGGTGGTGGTGGTGATGGTGATGGTGGTGATGGTGGTGATGGTGATGGTGATGGTGGTGGTGATGGTGGTGATGGTGATGGTGGTGATGGTGATGGTGATGGTGGTGGTGATTGTGGTGGTGATGGTGGTGGTGATGGTGATGGTGGCGATGATGGTGGTGGTGGTGATGATGGTAAGTATGATGGTCACAATGATAATTCAAGTGTTTAGCCTATTTTAAGTTCTCAGAAAATTATACCTGCTGTCAGTGGCAAGTAGAAGTCATGCTGCAAGACTACCCTGACTTTTGGGGTGGAGGGGACAGTGAAAGGAGCCCAGTCCAGGTGCTGCACTCAGCTGGCTCCTCTCCAGGAGGGGCCAGGTGGGCCTCATTGGTCCAGCTTTGGCCTCGAAGGAGATGGAAAGCTTAGGAGCCACCTTGTAGCACTCTGATGGCAATTGCAAAGAGCCACAGGCTTAGGGCTTTCGTCCTAGGGACTCCCGGACCACTTGCACTCAAAGTCACTTGAAGCAGGGCCAAGGGAGCCACAGCCACCCTCTGGGTCCAGAGGAGGAGAAGGCTTTGCAACTTATTCGGTTCCCCTGCTCCCACGGAGCTAGAGGCCCCCCCTCCCAGTACCTAGAGTCCTGAGTGGGCAGGAGCAGCCTAGAGTCCAGGTCTCCAAGTCTGAGGGTGCTGATTATGCTGGCATGGGGCGTGCCTCTGTGACCTCTTCCCTTTAGCAGCAAAACCAACTTATTAGCCAACACTTTCAAGCAGGGCCTCACCAACCCGCCCCCCACCACCACCACCACTCCCCACAGCCCAGGCTTCCTTTTTTGTTTTGTAAATTGCCTTTCTGAAAGCCACCTTGGCAGGCTTTGATGTGGCCCTTTGATAATTTGGATCATCAATAGGCAGGCCCTGCATGGGGAGGCTGACTTTGAAGCAGGGAGCCCTCTCATCCCAACTGCAAGAAAGGAACAGACTCGACTGGGGTCTCAAGCCTCTGGAGGCAAAGCAGTGGGTGGGGGCAGGGCTATCTGGCTATGAAGCAATTCTCATAGAGGCTCTGTCAGCACTTGGGTGAGGTCAGGGCTTCCAGGTCCCCTGGGTCACGGGTCACAGGGTGGGTGGCAGCTGAGGATGGAACCTCACAGAGGGAACAGAGCACTGCGTCTTTGGAGACAGAGATCTGGTTTGCATTTCGGCCCTGGCTCTTCCCAGCCATATGCCTGTGGCAGATCTCTGATCATTGTGAGCCGCAGTTTCATTTTAAAAGTGGAAGTGGTGGTAGAAAATTGTACCTCCTGACACCACTGCGGCGAGGATTAAGTGAGATGACGTGTATAATGCCTGCTATACGGTAGGTGCCCAGGAGCAGCTGGGTGATGACGGTGGTGGTGATAACAGTGACAGTGGTGGTGAAGATGCTGATGAAGATGTGATGGTTGTGATACGATGGCTGTGAAGACCGACAGGTGATCATGACAAAGATGATGCTAGTGATGTGCAGAGGAAGATGATGACAGTGGTGGCTGATGGATGAGAGGGAGGGAGATGATGGTGTCAGTGAAGGCAATGAAGATGCTGCTGCCGCTCAAGATGATGATGATGTTAAGATGATGGTGAAGATGGTGATGATGGTGCAGAAGTTGATAATGGTGGTGAAGATGGTGAAGGTGAAAATGATGATAAAGATGGAGAAGATGATGATGATGATAGTGAAGACAGTGATGTGAAGATTGAGATACACCTACTGCTGAAGGTCTGTTTCAATTCCCTCTTTACAGGCATAGAAAAGAGAGGGACTAACCTCAAGTCACAAAGCAATAACGGTAGAGCCACAGCTGGCATCCCAGGCTCCTCGCTCCCATTCTTGTGTTCTTTCCTCTGACCCCACATCCCTGGAGACCACCTTGATTGAAGCAACCGGTCGAATCCTTGAGTGGATTCCTGAGGTTCCTAAAATTATGGGTGCCTAAAATTAGATGGCATGGGCTGCAGTCCCCAGATGTGTGGAGTTCGCCAGTTGCCACCACCGCTCTTCCTTTCTTTAGTAACAGAAGCCCTGTAGGTTGATGCAGCCAATGGGATCTGAGCCGAAGTTACTGGATGGGGTTTTTCAGGAAACCCCTTTTGCCCTTCCTTCTCCTGCCCGGGATGCCTACAGGATGGATGGAGCTAGAGCAGCCGACTTGGACCGACATGAGACCACAGGAAGGAGCGGGGGAGCAAAAAGATAGAAAGGGTCAGGGTCCCTGATGGGCACAGACCATCACTCCAGTGCCAGAACGCTCACCTGGGCTGCAGGAAGGAAGCCCCTGCCCTGTGGAGCATTCATGCTGGTTGAGGGAGACAAGAAATTAGAAATAAACAAGCAAATATGATCAAGTCAGGTGATGATAAAGCCAAGAAAAGAGATGGAGAATGGCCAGGTTTTTCTGCTTTAGAAGGAGTGGAGGTGACTTTTAAGTCCTGCATAAAGGGCTAGAGCAAGCTACTTGGGGTGGGAGTGGAAGTGGGGGTGGGGAGGGGCAGTCCATCAGAGGGGAGAAGCACCTTGGAAATGTGCTTCATGTTTGAGGAATGCCAGGGGTCAGGGAGGTGGATTGTGCATGGAGTTAGATGTGTCTCCCCAGCCCCACCCGGTGTCTATGCCCCGGTTCCTGGAACCTGTGAGAATCCCTTATATGGCAAAAAGTGCGATGAAATTAAGGATCTTGAGATGAGGATTTATCCTGGGTTATCTGGGTGGGCCTAAGTGCAATCACACATGTCCTTAGAAGAGAGATGCACAGGGGAGAAATAGAGAGGAGCAGGAGGCCACGTGACCATGGGGGCCGATCCTGGAGTGATGGGGCCACACGCCAAGGGCAGACAGCCACCAGAAGCTGCAAGAGACAATAAAGGATCCTCCCCTAGAGCCTTTGCAGGGAGCACAGCCCTGCCGGCACCTTGAATTTGAACTTCTGGCATTCAATTGTGAGAGGAGAAATTCTTATCATTTTAAGCCACTAAGTTTACAGTCATTGATTACATCAATGCCCCAGGAAACCAAGAGCGGGTGAGTGGTGGTGCTGAGGTATGAGCCTGAGGTGGGGGCACTCATACAGGACCTCGCCGGCTATGTGGAGGACTCCGGCTATGTGGAGGGCTCCGGCTATGTGGAGGGCTCCGGCTATGTGGAGGACTCCGGCTATGTGGAGGGCTCCGGCTATGTGGAGGACTCCGGCTATGTGGAGGACTCCGTCCACTATTCTGGGTGTGAAGAGGAGCCATTGGAGGACATCTGTGATCATCCAGATACGAGCGGGTGTCCCTGGCCTCAAGGAGCCCTGCCCAGGGGCTGCCTCACACGTAATCCAGCAGTTGCGTTAGGTGTTCTGAGTGCTCCGGGGGCAGAGAGAAGGGTCTGACTGGGCCCCTCTAATCAGCCAAACTCACCAGATGTGTTTTTAATGGGGAAAAACAGACCATGTGCTCTCAGGGCAGAGACACAGTTGTGTGTAAATATTTAGAAAACTGGGTGTGATGTGTTCCTATAAAAAAGTTTACTTCCTTCTCTTTGAATGATTCTTTGAATGTCAAAGTGGAAACACCCAATTGTTTTAACGCCAATGTACGGGTGGGTGAGTGACCTCAGCAGACTGAGGCAGAGGAGGAGAGGGTGGCTTAGTAGATTTCAACCAGCAGCCTTCCAACAGATGACAGCAGACCCTGGGCTTCCTGGCCCTCAGGAACCCACCAGGCACAGTTACCAATGGGAGTGACAAGGGACAGAGACCAGCTGGGAGACAGAATCCACAGGTAAATGCTCTTGTCAATCAGTTGGAATCAGAGGCCTTTGCAGCTGGGCGAGGAGGCAAATCTACCTCACCTAAAATTAGCTTGTAGAAGAAACCATTTTTCTCCAAGTGCCTGCCTCTTCCCCTGTCGACCTTTGCTCACGCCACATCACCTCTGGTTTGCGCTTTACCTGTCCAATTCCTGGCTCTAGGTGAGCAGTTACTCAAGGTGGGTGTAGTATTCAGGCAACCCTGGACTGTGAGTGCGAAGAGGACTTTCCTTGGGCCACCCGAGCCGGGGAGAGAGTCAGCCCATCAGGACAGGGGAAGCAGCTGGGTTGTCTAGCTAAGGGGTCGGGGGGAGCATTGTGGGGCCTGGAGGCTGCCCCGCACCTCGGCAACATGGCTGCTGCACTCCTTAGAGTGGGGGAGCTTTTAAGGGCACCCACGAGCTCCACCGTTGGCCAGACTGCTCTCAGCCACGCCTTTGTCCAGGCCGCCTTCTCCAGGACACCCACCCCGTACTACGCTGCGAGTTCCCTCTTCTTGCGTTACCTCTTCAGGGCTCATGAGGTGCAAGGACAACACTCATGGTCACACATGCTGAACACCTACTGTGTGCCAGGCTCTGTGCCAGGGGCTTTACATGCTTCACGTCACTTAATGCTGCCCATATCTTGTCAAGTGGGAGCTACTGATGTCCTCCATTTGCAAATGAGAAAGCTGAGGCTCAGAGGAGGGAGACTTGCGCTGACTCATATCAGCCTGTGCTCACCCCCAGTTTTCTAGCTGTGACTCCGAATCCATCTTACTTCCCAAGTATTCATTGAATGCTGCTTGGGGCCCGGCCCTGGTCTAGGAATATTGTAGCAAGATAACAGACACAACCTCTGGTGCTGGGAATGCGCCGGTGCTCCAACACAAGTGTGTTCAGTTTGAAAATCACAGAGCAGTGCCCTCATCACCTGTGCATTTACCGTGCTTAAAGACAAAAATTTAATCCCTGCCTTCACTGAGGTTACCTCCCGATGTGTGCAGGACCCTAACCGAAATGTGGTCGGCAGAGTCAAGGCCCCCAAAATACCCAGGACCAAGTCTCTGAAACCTGTGAGTGTGGCCAGACATGGTGAAAGGGACTCTGCAGATATGATGACGTTAAACCCATTGAGACGGGAGATTATCCTAACAATAACGACGAATGTCCTCGTAAGACAGAGGCAGGGGGCTTTATCATACTTGACCACTGCCTCAGAGCAGCTTTCCCGGCCACCCCAGAGGGGACAGCAAGCCCCTACCCTGCCTGCCTCTTGCACTGATCACACCCAGCACTTTGCCATGTCCCCTCTGGGATATGTGCCCACGAGCTCCATGTGTGCCGCTCACGGCAGCACTGCTCTGGGATGCTGGAGCCGGACCCCCTGGCTTTGGACCCCCCTGGGCGACCCCCACCCCGCAGCTGTCCCTTGAGGCCCTCTACCAAGAAGGGGACTCAGCCCAAAGGGGCATTTGCAAATCAAGTCAGTAAACTCCAGCTGAGCTGCCAGGAGTCAGGCAGGCACAGGTCAGTGCAAAGCGCTGCTCCAGCAAGTGTCAGGGTCCTCTTCCTGGGGAGGTGGGGCAAAGTCACCACAGTGGGTGGCCCCAGGCTCATCCTGCCTGGTTCCTTATTTGTGAGGGGGGTTCGGTGGAGGGGGAGGCTCTGCAGAGCGTGGGTCCTCAGCTGCCTGGCTCCGTCTCGTCTCCCAGTCAGCGCCTTGAACATGGCCCAGACCTGGGACTGGCGATGGGCTCGTCCCACGTCAGGGTCTGCAGTGGGCGAGGTGGGTGCCTGCAGCTGCCTTTGCTTTCCACTTTATTTTTGACTTTCAGGGACTGCTTTTGTAATTCAATCTGGTTTTTGTTATTTTCATGGAATATGTGCTTGGTTCCAAAGCCAGATTTACCAAACAAGGTTGTACGCATTTCCTATGGCTCTTGAAACAAAAGACCACAAATTAGTGGCTTCCAACAGCACAGTTCTGGAGAGGTGTCTCAGGGTCTGTTCCTCCTGGAGTCTCTGGGGAACAGTCTGCTTCCTTCTTGAGGCCGCCTGCATCCTGGGTTTGGGGCCCTTTCCCAAATCACTTCGACCTCTGCTCCTGTTGTCACAGTTCCTCTCACTCCGACCCTGCTGCCTCCCTTTTATAAGGACTGTGAGGACACCGGCCCCACCGGGGGAGTCCAGGACAATCTCCCATCTCGGGATCCTGAACTCAGTTGCACCTGCGAAGTCCGTATTGCCATACAGTCACGTACTCATGGGTTCTGGGGATTAGGATGTGGGCACTTTGGGGGCTTTATTTTGCGTAGCATGGGAGGTATATTCACAGAAGTCCGCCTCCCATCCCTGCCTCCCTCCCCAATAGAGGTAACCATTCTTTACATTTACACACAGTAAAATTCATTCTGTGGTGTCCAGCCCTGTGGGTTTTGACAAAAGTGTCGACTTGTGCGCCCACCCCTAGTGGAGACCAGAAAAGAAGGGAATGTTTGGGACCTGGCCGAGTCCTCCTAGCAAAGCAAACCCCAATGCGGGGGTGGGGGGTGGGGGGTGGGGAGACGACGGCTGGAACCAAATGCCAATAAGAACAGTCCACGTGGAGGTTACATTTTAGAGGGAGCAAGATGCCAACCAACCAACAATCCAATTCACTATTCGATGACCATGGGGTGGGCACAGGGCACTTTGGGGGCCTGGTGCTATCTCAGGTTACCGCTGTGATGGCAGGGATCTCTTCCTCTCTGCGGGGATCGAGTGCAGCCCTGGGCCTGGGACGGGGTAAGGCGGTGGTCCCCCCTGCAGCCAGGGTTTTCTGAAACCTCCTCAAAATGAAGAGTGGCCTCGTGCGTGCTGGCCGGGCAGCTGGTGGCCCATGGGGACAGCATTCCCGGAGACAACAAGAAGCCGGTGGCCCTTTCTTCAACTACCAAATAAAAGCTGACCTCAGCGCCACAAAAAGACGGATGGTGAATCGCTTCTGCAGTGGCTGCATTTCCTTTGAGGGGACCTGTCACAGGCACCCGGCGGGCGGGCGGTAAGAAAACACTCTGTCATGTGGCAGCAGCCTTTCTCCAGCCTCGGGTGGGTGGACCAGGAGCTGCTGCCGCTCCGAGGGATGGCTGTCCCACCCTTGCTCATCCATCAAACTCATAATGAAGTGACAAATTGCTTTCGTAGAGACATGCTCAAAGGCCAGCGACTTCAGCCCGTGTCCAAGGTGTCAAAGGCCTGTCCCTGGGGGATGCCCTCCCCAGGAGCCTTTCTGTGGCAGAATGCAGAAGACTTTCCTGATCGATAAAGAAGATGCAGCAGCTCCCTGGTGTCCTGGGGGTTGGGTTGCTGGGGCCCCGTTACTGCCCCATCGCAGCCAGGGCTGTTCAGCAACCCCCAGGGTACCTGAAGGCCCAAATCCTTGCTAACTTCAGGGTTGGCTTTGAGAGATCCAGCCAGCCAAGCTGCACCTCTGGGCACCTACCTGGCTGCCTCCCCCTGGCCTGGCACCTCTGGGCACCTACCTGGCTGCCTCCCCCTGGACTGGCACATTCCTGCCCTTCATACCCAAGCAGTGGTCAGCTGAGAAGGCCCCCTCTTCCCTCCTAGCAACAGAACCTCAGTGGCAGCCCAGAGCCGAGGCCATGCCCTTCGCTGGCATTTGATGTGACAACAGTGACCACAGTCGTGGGCTGTGCGCAGCAGCTCTGTTCTCTCTGACCCTGCTGTCTGCACACACCATCCCGTGGAATCCTCGTGACCACCCAGGAGAGAAGTAGTGCCATCTCCCCATTTCACAGATGAGGACGGGAGGCGTTCCTGAGCTGCCCCAACTCAGAGCACGGGGCAGAGCCAGCCCGGGCCCGCCTGGCGCCCAGGCACCCATTTGCTCTCTTGGACCATTTAATGATTAGTGGTGAGATGTCACCCACAGAGCAAATCACCCCCCAGGCCAAGAAGACACCAGCACCCTGCCTGACCCCGTGCCCCCTGGGGGAGACCTTGACTTGTGGACCCACCCCGTGGATGTGTGGATGGCAGGGTCTCTCCTCCAACTCTCCTTCTAGTCCTTCCTGCCAGAGTCACCCTTCCAGGCGGGGTCCCCAAGCTATCTTCTTGGGGGCAGGCCAGGAAGGGACAGTCCCCTTGCCGAGTGGTCCTTCTGGGCTGGGGCTCGTGTGCCTGCGGCCAGGAGCATGGTGGCATCGCCGGCCCTGGCCTCGAGCCCACTGTGGGGCCTGGGATGGGCAGAGCCACTGAAAACGGCACAGGCCGCTGCAGGTTGCGCCATGGTGTCTCCTTTCCATCACCGGCTGCAGTCTCAGGTCTGTCACAGACCTTAACCAAAAATCCCAAACCACAGATCTCGTCCCAATGTGACTGTTGCCCGAACAGGGAAGGAGCCGGGATTCATGAGCCTGCAGTTTTGCAAGTGGCCTGGCCACCGTTCTCTGTCTTCTGGACAAGCTGAAAAATGCCCACCTTTCTGCTTTTCCGAGGCAAGGCACAGGACGTCAGATCCCCTCCGGAAACATCCCCCTCACCGCCCCCTTGGCGCATGATGGGTTGATAGGTGTCATAGGTGTCGTGCTCGCGGCCGGAGGCGCCCGACCGACTCAGCTCCCTGCCCCCCCAATCCAACCCCACAAGCAAGAGCTGGTTTCCAGCGGGCACCATGCACGGGGAATGTGGAGCTGGACCCTGCAGATGGGCTGGACAGGGTGACGTGAGGTCAGGGAAGACTGCTCCGAGCAGGCGACTTCTAGTTGAGGCCTAAATGTTGAAAGAAACCAGCGTGCATGGGAGTGGCGGGGTGGGGTGCAGGGAGAGGAGGGCAGAGGCTCCCACTGGGCGGAGGCCAGGGCTGGCTGGGCATCAGTTCCCGTGGTGGGACTGAGCCCTTCCCCCGAGCACAAGGGGCAGGGCGGCCTGGCGAGGGGCTGCCCCCGGGTGGGCAGGGGAGGCAGTGGAAAGTGCCTGGCGGCAGAGCCCCAGGTTCGCGCCCCACCTCCTCATTAACTGACAATTTGTTCTCCAGGTGTCAGGAAGAGAGAAATTGCCAACCCGGAGAGGGGCGGCTTCCTACCCAGGGTCACACAGCAAGTAAGTCACAGAGCTGGGTCCTCACCCCCGTCTCCGGTCTCCTTCCCATGACACAGCGTGGGGACTCTGCACACAGCAGGTGCCCTGTGGATAAGGACCTCTAGCCCCTGGGCTGACACTCAACCCACACAACGTGGCTGCGGGTGTTGAAGCAAAGAAACCAGGATGAAAGCTGACTGAGGCCCCCGCCTGCTGCAGACAGCAGCCCATGGGAGTCCACGGGGCCCCAGTGACCTCCTCCAGGAAGCCCACCAGCTGGGGCACCAGTGAGCTCCCGCTGTGTACCTGTCACCTCTCCTGCTGCACCATGGCCCCAGGAGTGGGGCTCAGGGGGCCAGTTCCCTCCACTTCCACCAGCAGTTGTGATGGTGAACTAGGCCTCCACTCAGACATCTCCTGCAGTCGCCCCTCCAAGTGTAACTTCTAGCAGAGTAGGTCCCTCTTCTGTCTTGTCACCAACCTGTCCACAGGGGCGTGGCACCCTGGGTGGTCTAGAAGGAATGAATCCATCAATGGAGACGCGTGAATTTATTCCACCAATCAGTAAGGGCACGTCTGTGTGTGTTGTATGAGCTCTCAGGCGGCACCTGGCTGGGACGGGGGTGGACACGGGGGTCCCAGCAGCCGGTTTCTTCCCCCACCTGTCCAGCCCCTCTCATGGCAGCTTGTGAGCCTCCCGAGAGGAGCCTGGGGTTAGTTAGGTGTCAGAGGCTGGCCTAGGAGAGCGCCAGCCCCCCCGGAGGGGACAGATGGGGGTGGGGGCTAAGCCCCAGCAGGCGTGCTGGGGTGCTGGGCGTTTTGCATCTGTTCTCCCCTGCTGCTCCAACTCCTAGGGAAAGGAACCAAAGCCCAGAGGGACAGTGACAGGGCTTTTACTAATTGTTGAGCTCTGGCTGAGGCCTTTGTCTGCTCGACCCTAAAAATACCCTCGTGCTCTAGCAATGGTTGGGGTTTGGGTACCGGGTCTGTTATCCTGGTGACAAGGCTCAGCAGGGCCTTGGGTTGCCCTCAGCCGCAGGTGCTGGGGCGGCAGGCAGGATGGGCATCCGAGCAGCGGACTCGCACGGGCTTCCTTACCCTGGGCCCAGCTGCTCCAGCTGCCCAATGTGCGACCTCAGGCAAGTCCTGAAACCTTCTCCAGCCGGGTCTGTAAGCCGGCAGGTGTTGGTGAGAGGTTGTCACCAGGCTGGGGCTCAGGTGCCGTGCTGGCAGAGGGCCTGGCACCACCCACCGTGCTCTGAAACAGCTGAGGCTGATGTCATCGTTGTCATCGTCATCTGAGCCACAGTGGAACTTGCTCTGAAAGGAGGACTCCCTATGGGCATGTGGGAAAGCAACGCCCAAGTTTGAGCTGCCACCCTGCACAGGGGACACCTGTCCTGCCCCACTTGGGGGGGACAACATGCCCTTTGAATCAGGGAGAAGGGACTTAGCCCTCGCCCCACCCACCTTCAGAGCCAGGTACCCACATAAAAAGGGCTTGGGTGGGCGAGCTCCTGCCTATGTCATCCGATGCCATTAGGGCCGGAACTTCTCATGGGAAAAGTAACGCTTTGGCTGCATAAAAGGCGGAGGGCGCAGCGCTGCCTGGCAGTTCCAGAAGCCCCCGACCTGGGCCGTTTGAAGTCCACCCGTTATCTGCGCCGGGGCTGTTTGGCTTCTGTGGGGCATAAACAGGGTGATTGAAGTGGGCGGCTGTGTCTTTCCGGACGACAAAAGTCCCCTCGCTAATTGCCACATCAAATGATCGGGAACCCCCCAGTGGAAGCCCTCAAATTACTGTGAACACACACTGCAGCCTGAAGGCCGAAGGGGCGCCCCCACCCCGTGCTGCGGCCCGGCTCCCCCCGCCGGATTAGGTTTCTCTCGCGAGGGCGGAGGTACAGGAAGGTTCCGCTTCCCTGCCAGCCCGCTATGCCAGCCCCGCTGGCCGCAGCCCCCCATTGTCTCCGGCCGCCCAGCCAGTGCACGGGCTGGCCGGCACAATGCCCCAGGCAGCAGAGGGGAGGCCCTCTCCCCTGGTCACGCCCCGGTGACAGGGTGCCAGCTCCCAGGCCAAGCCCCACATAGGCCAGAAAGGGGCCGTCGGTCTCGGCACCTTCAAAGGGGCCATCACAACGCCCAAGTGACACCAAAGCCTCAGCGTTAGACCCCCACCCCTTGGGGCTCTTTGCTGTCCTGACTGGTGGGGGCAGGGGAGGCTGGGGTCTGGTGGCGAGTACCTTGTGCTGTCCTAGTCCCAGTGGGCCCGGACCCTGTATCAAAACTGCGACACACTTTACCGGATGCTCCCAACACCAGGCATGAGCCCGCCACGCAGATGCCTCTATTACCAGCCCTGTCAGGTGGGATGAGGATCATCACCCCCATTTTATAGATGGGGAAACTGAGGCTCAGGAAGGTCAAGTGCCTAGGCCATGGGTATGCTCCCCACCTGTGCTCTGTGATTGCTCACGGGCTGGCAACGGAAAGGCCCTTGTCATTCCACATTGACAACTAACTCCTGACTTACCAATATCCACACAACGGCAGAGTATGAGGGGCACACACAGATCCAGGTGGCCTGGCTAGTGACAGTCCCTTCTTCTAGGCTGCTTACCTCCTGAGGCCATTTGAGTAGCGCTGACGTCCCCTTTGCTAACTAGCTTCATCCTCTCCTGGGTACCCAATGACAGGCAACCCCTGCCTCGGTCCTCAAGCACCAACTCACATCTGATGAAGGAGATGAGATAATGACAGACATGGGGGAGAGAAGAGCCCTGGGTCTCCCACACTGGACAGGGCGGAACACAGCTGGTTCTGGGGGCGGGGAATGTGGACCCCATGGCTTCCTGTGGCAGGGAGGTCTGGCTGACTGCCAGTCACTGAAGAGTCCACTTCACCGTTGTCAGCTCCACTGGGCATCAGGACACCCAGGACAAGATGTCAGCACGGACTCTGACACATGGCTTCTCACCAAACGTGAGCCCTTCAGAGCCTCGGACAAGCCACTTCCCTTCCTTGAGACTCACTCTTTTCTTCTTTAAAACGAGTGCTCTAAAACTTGGTTGCAAGTGACCGTTAAAAAGTGTTGCTTTGGCAATACGGCTCCAGATGCCACCACCCCTCCCCCGGGCTGTGGCTGCCTTCTCACTCTGGTGCTCCTCAGCGCCCAGGCATGCAAGAAACACAAATATTCTTTCGGGCTCTGACGGTCCAGGGCTCTGCCAGAAAGCAGGTCAGCACCGGACAGACCGCCGCCCAGACATCTGCCGCCTGGGTTTCTGCCCCGCTCGCTCTGTGATGTGGGCCAAAGAGCTGGTCCAGCCCCAGGCGCTGACCACTGCCCAGTACTGCCTGCCTGGGCCCTTCTCCATGAAAAGCAAAACACTAACACCTACTTTCTCTTCTCCAAGTGATGCCTGCCTGATTTTTCCACCTGTGCTTGTGTTTGGAGAGAATCGAGACCTCCCCACCAGCCCTATCATCTCCCCAAGCGATGGCATAAGGGGAGCACGTACACTCTCCCCACTTTACAGATGAAGTACCTGAGGCTTAAAGAGATGGAGTGACTGGCCCAAGGCCACAGGGACCATGAAGGCAGAGCTGCTGTTGGCACCCAGGCCTGTGCCACCCCAGACTTGTGTGCTCTGAGGCTGTCCCATCCTCCATCCAGGTATTGCCTCACCCTCGGGTGCATGATGACTGGCTTCAAAGTCACCTGTTCGTGAACCCTACAGTTCAGCTCACCCGCAAAGGTGGACATTTCATATAAATGGAACCTTTTGTGCCTGGCTGCTTCCTCTGAGTGTAATGTTTTCAAGGTTCATCCAAGCTGTAGCGGGGGTCAGTGCGTCATTCCTTTTTATGGCTGAGTAGTATTTTGTTGTACTGATGGACCACAATTTGTCTATCCACTCATCCTTTGATGGGTATTTGGGCTGTTTCTGCCTTCTGGCGATGGTGAGTAAGGCTGCTGTGTGCATACATTTGTGTGAGTCCCTGTTTTAATTCTTTTGGTTCTAGACCCAGAAGTAGAATTCCTGCGTCAAAGGGTCATTCTATGTTTAATTTTTTGTGGACCCTCAAGACTGTGTCCCACAGCGTCCGCACTATTTCACACTCCCTCCGACTGTGCAAGAGGGTCCCAGCTACTCCACATCCTCACCAACACTTGTCATTTCCAGGTTTTGGTTATTGCCTCCCCCGGGGGTGTGAAGTGGTGTCTCACTGTGCTTTTTTTTTTTTTTTTTTTGCCCTGAAGTAATAGATGCTGATCACTGCGCTTTTGATTTGCAGTTCCTTCCCTTCTGAATAACAGTGTCAAGTGTCTTCATGTCAAGGTGTATGTCTTCTTTGGAGAGGTGTCTATTCAAGTCCTTTGCCCATTTTTTAGATGAGCTTTTGTTCTTTTTGTTGTTGAGTTGAAAGAGTTCTTTATATATTCTGGATGCTTTTGATTGTTTTTACACAAGGGGCTCGCATTTTCATTTTGCAGTGGGTCCCGGAGACGGGGAAGGTGGCCGGGACTGCATGCCGTGGCCGGTCTGAGCCGTGTGGGGAAGGGCAGAGGAGAGACCCTCGTCCAGCCTAGCAGTGGTGGGGGCATGGCAGGACCACCTCTAGGCACCTCCATCTCCTCATCTGTACCAATCGACGTAATAAAGACTCGACATAATAACAGATGCTTTAGGGAATGAACAGCCTCACGGAACTAAAGCAGCGCAGAGACCCCTGGTGCACAGGGAGTGCTCAGTAAATATTAAATATTATTTCTATATAAAATATAAGACACACAATGCTCTATCATCAAAGGACTGCCCATTAATACTATAGTTTTTGTCCCACCCGCCTCCCCTCACCAATGTCATAAACTTAAAGAAATCACACTACCCCGGATTAGCAAGACTCCTGGGTCACAGATCCTTTCGTGATGTGAAATAAACAACTTTTCCCTTTTATTTTTGAAAATCTCCTTTATCAGTGGGTGTTTGGTGTAAAGATAATAATGGCATGTTCTGGGGTTTACGAAATATGTACGAGTCAATGATGACAGAGCACAAAAGGTCGAGGAGGGATACTGGAGTAAGATGCTTACTGTGTGTGTGAAACATACATGATGTGATGGCAGCTTGAGACATGTAACAGTCAAAGCAAGAGCTCAACAAAAACAAAAGAAAGAAGTAAAGCTAATGAGCAAGTGGAGGAAGTAGAATGGAATCATAAATGCTCACCTAACCCCAGGGAAGGCAGAGAGAGAGAGGAGGCAGACAGAGACCAGAGATGAGAAGAGAACAAACATCAAGAAGACATGGACATTGATCCAACCATCTCACACTAAATATGAACGGCCGAAACACCCCAAATAAAAGGCGAAAGAGGTCAGATTGGATCCAAAAGCAAGACGCAGCCATGGCTGTCTACAGCTAACCACATCAAACGTAAAGACGGAGAGGGGAAAAGAACAGGGAGAGAAAACTGGACGCCGTGCGCTGGTTGCCTGGCCCCCTCACACCCTCCTGGACCCGGGTCCTTGTGTATCAGGATCGTCAGACCACGTGTGGCCATGTACCCACCTGGCTCTCATGTCATCTGGGAGTCTGGCTTTCTGCCACATTAAGGACAGGGTGAAGTGGGAGATTTAGGGGAGAAATATTCTGTGATACGGGGTACACCCTCCCACATTTGGCAAACCCACGGGGCAGCACACTACACCACAAAAAGCGGAGCGAACGGTAATGTAACCCGTAGACTTTAACTGGTAACAATGTGTCAGTATTGGTCCGAGAGTTGTAACAAACGTGTTACACAAACCCGAGGTGTTAACCACAGGTGGGGTGGGGGTCAGGCTCAATTGTCCCATAAATCTAAAGGTGTACTAAAAATTGTCTATGAATTGTTTAAAAACAAACCCACCCATTGAAGAAAGATAGTGCCAAGAATCTGGAGCCTGGAAGGGACGAGAGCCTGATGTGGGAAGTGGAGGAGCCCCGGCACATTTACAGCCGAGCTCCGGCCGCAGCTGCCGGCTTTCTGATTCCCAGACAAGTTCACGTGGGCAACTCCACACACCTTGACACTGTCACTTAACAGCAGTAATTATCACAGCCCCTCCCTGTTTACAGTAACTTATCAACAAACAGCGTGTGGGCACCTTGCTGGGGTGCCTGGTAGTGCTGTGGTGGCTGGAGCGAGTTTCCAGACACTTCCAGCCCCATGTTTGCCTCTGGCCGGTCTCGTCTTAGTGTCCCCGTGCCCACCAGCTTCAAGGCACAGAGGCCCAAACAGACGGGCACCAAGAGCGGTCTCTGCAAGACATTATGGGGGCTCAGGCCCTCTCTGGCCCTGAGACGATCAGTCACCCCGAGCCTTGTCTCTCCCTGCCCTGCTCTCCAGTGCCGGGCAGTTCGGACGTGAGAGGTCGGAAGCAGGGCTCCAATGCTGTGTGAGCCTGGGTCAGTTACTTGGCCTCTCTGTGCTCAGGTCTTATTTAAAAGATGGCGCCTGAATCACAGGGTTAATGGGGAGAGTGTGTGGTCAGCACATCTCAAGAACTTAATAACAAGTGTCTTGGGGGGGGGGTGGCAGGGAGGACCTCCGCCACAACACAGTCCCACAGCCTGGGGTTTAAACAACAGACACTTGCTGTCCCCAGTCCCGGAGGCTGGAGTCTGAGAGCCAGGTGTGGGCAGGGCTGGTTCTGAGGCCTCGCTCCTTGGCGTGTAGATGGCCGTCTGCTCCCTGTGTCCCCGCACGGTCGTCCCTCTGTGCATATCTGGGTCCTGATCTCCTTTTCTTAGGAGGCCCCCAGTCTCAGTGGGTGAGGGCCCACCCTAGTGGCCTCTTTCTAACTGAATTACCCCTGTAAAGACTCAGCTTCAAATCTCACATCCTGAAGTGCTGGGGTCGTGACTTCACCATGGGGATTTGGGGCCCATCATACTAGTGAATTCCTGAGACGTGCCCATGGACCCGACCCCCTGCGGCAGGAGGATAATGTGCAGCAGAGATGGGCGCCCGGGCGGGGCGAGGCATGGGCGCTCCTGTGAGAAGTGAGGGCGGGGCTGCTGCAGAGAAGGACGAGTAATGCCAGGGCCTGCCAAGCTGCCCTCGGCCCTGGCTGCGCTCTGCCCATGTCCACATCTGCAGAAGGGACAAAGGCTCGTTGGGGCCTCACCGGGTTTCTGTAAAGGTGCCGTGGGCTAAGGAGAGCCGAGCAGACCCTGGACCGCCCAGAGGAGGCGGGAAACTAGCATCTGGAAAACGCCTACCCGAGGCTGGGGGACATGTGGGCATCAGGGCCAAGCTGGGCCCCTGCCCGCCCTCCTTCCACCATGACAGTTCTGAGCGAGGGAACCACTTTGGGTGTCCGGGGAGCAGATGTTGGGGGTGGGAGCATGCCGAATGCCACACGGAGTGCTTCATGAACTATCTCCTTTGAACGCCCCCCTCCAGAAGGGCCCCATTTTACAGAGCAGACAGCCCAAGCTCTGTAAGTGCCATTAGAGGCTAAGTGCCATTCCCAGGGTCTCCGGGCTGCTGGCGAGTGGCGAGTGGCTTTCCTGGGCTCCGGCCCACATTGCCCGCGTGATTTGCCAGGGAGATTCTGGAGGGGCAGGAGGTCTGCTCTGCAGGGGTCCCACAAGAACGGTCCCCCGCATTGGGAAGCAGTTCAAGGCTCACAGGCTGGCAGACTCATGGCTCTTTGCGGTGCCTGAGGAGACACTGGGCTCAGCGCCATTGGGTGTGTGTGGCTCCCAAGGGCTCACCACGCCGGACTCCGTCATTTGCTCCAAATGCAGGGAACTTGTCTGCCCCGGCAGCCAGGACGCGCTTTCGTTTTACAGGGGACCCTGGCTGCCTCACCACCAGCGATGGAAAGAACTTATTTTAGGAAAACGGGAAACCACCTACCACTTAGCAAGGAATCTGGGCTAATTGTGAAGTGTTCTCAGTTGCTTTATTTAGCTATTTATTAAACCGGCTCAAACTGGAAGTAATGGCTGGGCCAGCCTCGCGGCTCCTCCTGTGTGTGCATCCCGGAGGCAGCTGGGGCAATTTCGACCTGATTAAAAGTTCCACCAACCCAGCTCCTCGCCTGGACACACAGCTTGAAGCTCCAGGCCCAGGAATTCGCGGTCCAAGGCTTGCAGGTCTGGCTGCCACTGAAAAGGCCATTTTTTTTTGCCTAAAAATCCATACTCTGCGTCCCCACCTGCACTACGGACATTGCTGAGCCTCTCCACGGACACCAGCTTGGCCGTACAGCGCGGAGCAAGCCTGGTCCCCAGCACCCCCCCGGGGACCCTCCCAGGCCCGGAGGCCCTCTGTACGTCATCGCCTGCTGGCTTTGAGGCGCTTTCCGCAATTTGAACTGGTCTCCTGTGTCTTTATGCCGGCCCCTCCAGAGTGTGGGGTCCAGGAAATCACCGCCCTCACTTCCCCGTTCATCCGGAATCTCTAGGTTCTAGAACACTGCTGAGTAGATGGCTGGTGCTCACTCCATAGGTGCTGAGTTTTCACACCTGTTGGGAAGCCCAAGCCTTCTGAGATCAGCCTCTAATTAGCAAGCAGCCCACAGTGCAAATCAAAGAGATGCGCTGGGCTCAGCCAGGCAGCGAGGTGGGCTGTGTGTGGGGGGTGACCCCAGTCCTGTCCCACGCTGGAGAGAAACACTCTGCCCCGCAAGGGACCCTGTCAGAGTTGTAACCTACACATCCAGGCAAGGGGAGGGTCTTGCACCTCACTCTCACCGATGGCTAGATTCAAAAAGCCAGATAATAACAAAGGTTGGTGAGGCTGTAGGGAACTCAGAGTCTCGTAGGCTCCCGGACGGGATGGGAAAAGGTGCAGCTGCTTTGGAAAACAGCCTGGAATCTCCCAAATGATTAAATCTAGAGTGACTCTGTGGTGGCCCAGCAATTCCCTTCCTAGAGATAAAAACATAGGTCCACACAGAAATGTGTACATGAAGGCTCATAGTGGCACTATTCCACATAACCCCCAAGCAGACACAGCCCAGGTGTCCATCAGCTAACAAAGGATGAGCGAAATCTGCCCTATCCGTGCAAAAGAGTATTAATTACCCAGCCATAAAAAGGAAAGAAGTGCCGACACACCCTACAGCATGGATGAAACTTGAAGACATCCTGCTAAGTGAAAGAAGCCAGGCACAAAAGGCCTCGTACTGTGCGATTCTAGTCATTTGAAATGTCCAGAACAGGCCGATCTGTAGACAGAAGGTAGACGAGTGGCTGCCAGGGGCTGGAGGGGTGAGGGAATGAGAGGCATGACAGCCAAAGAGTAAGGCGCGCTGGGCCTCTCACGCCCTACTGGTGTCTGACTGGAACACAGGCAGAGCCAGTCTCCCTATGGGGGCCCTCGGGGGGCTGTGTAAACTGTAAAGCCCCCTCGCCCTCCTCACACTGGCGGGCCCAGTGCCCTGTTTCCCTGCCCCCGCGTGGAGAAAGGGCTGCTCAGGCGAGGCCATCAGCACCCTGAGCTGATGGAGGTCTCCTCTCCTTGGGCCTCAGCAGCCCCAGGCCCTCTCACCATGACGAGGGGAGGAAAGGCTGGGTCCCCTCCTCCCGGCAGAGCCCAGCACACTCGCAAACGTCCACCGTCCTCACTCCACCTACACACATTTCTGGGCAACCCGCTGTGCCTCAGGGCTTGCTATGGGGTTGCGGACACAGAGGTGAGCAAGCACCAGTGGGACCTCTCCCCCAGGGAGCCCCGACTTCAGCTGGGAAGACAGATGTTGATCACGTCATGGAATCTGGGCTGTGAGGTACTTAGGAGGGGGTGACTGAGCAGGAAGATATGGGAAGACCTACCTGGGAAAGTGATAATTGAGCTGGGGAGGGTGTTTCCGGCATGAGGCTGGAAGCGACAGAGCGGGGCCCTGTGAGCTGGGGGAGGGCACAGCAGGACTCAGCCCGATGGAGGGCTCTGGGGGCTAAGCTGGGGGTGTTGTGATCCACTCTGCTTTTGGAAAAGACCACTCTGGCAGCCCTGTACAGAGGTGCACACCCAGGGGCGGTCCCCCCACCCCCACCCCCCACCATCCCTGCAGGGGTGGGGCCTGCCACCCCCACCTGGCAGCCACTTCCTAGGCTTGCTGGTGCTGTGGGGCGGGGCGGGGACCTGCTGAGGGCGGCAGATCCCAACGCTGGGCCCCAAAAGGTGTGAACCCCGTAGCTTCCCGGGGCCAGGGCCCTGGGCTGAAGGCTGCGTGGCCCGCCCTGCCATAAACCCGGTCCAGCTCCTCCCCACCCCCGCCTTCAATGACCTGTGACCAGGTGCGAATTGGGCCCAGCCAGGGACAAAATGGCTTTGATGAGCCAAATGGCGTAGTATCTTTTTTGTTTGTTTTTGAGGGAGGCATTGGAACAGCCCCAGTCACCCAGGCCTGGTGTCCTGCGGAGACCCAGGCCCAAGAAGCGTTCTTTTATGAGCCTCCTGCCCTCTCTCGCCCCGCCCAAGGCAGATGCCACCGGGACCTGCTTGGGCCTCTTCCAAGAGCAGGGGCTCGGCCGCCAGGCCCGGCCCCTCACAGGCCACAGAGATGAGGGCCTGCCTTTCCTGAGGGTGGGGCTTCAAAAGAGAAGGGGCCGGCATGCTCACTGGACCAAAACGTTTGTTTTAAAAAATAACAACCCAACAGTGTTGCACCTGGAGGCCTTTTCTAGGGTCTTGGCAGAAGCCGGGGAGCTGAGGTTCCTGGTGTGCCCCTGGCTCTTGAAGTCACAGTGGTGGGGGGCGCCTGGACCTCGTTTCTGCCCTCAGCACACACACCACCTGTTTAGTGGGAGCCGAGCTGACCCAGTCCTTTCCTGGGCACCTCAGATGCCATGATGTGGGTGGGCAGGGTCCTCGTGTGAACTGAACTGAATTTACACCTGAACTGAAATTACTCATCGACCCCGTGGACCCTGCAGAAAGGGAAGCGGGCCACAGGAAGGGCGGTTTTGAAATTACTCCCTGCCCCATCCAGGTCCATCCTTACCCACCTTAGCCTCCTACTGAAAGGCCCCTGGTCTCCCCCACAATCCATCCTGCACGGCAGCCGAGTAGAGCATGGCCCCTCACCCTCAGACTTCGAGGCCCTCCAATGCAGCCGTGCCACCCCTCCAGCCCCCAGACGGATGGCTCCTCTGGCCAGATCTCAGGATGGCGCTCCTGCAGGCCCAGGCTTTCCTCAGAGGCATCAGCAGGTGTGGGGGTCACCCACATGGCACCATAAGCACAGTGACCCCCAACCGGGCAGCTGGCTCAGGGCAGATTCACCTGCACACCCACCATGGGGCAAGGCTGTGCTCTCTGAGGGCCACTTGGTGGCCCCAGAAACAATCAGTTCCCATTTGCTGTGGTCACTGGGACTGCCCCGGCCACTGCAGGGCCAGCTCAGACAGCATGTGGCGCCTAGAGCAGCCTTGGTGGCTAAGGGACACGAGGCAGAGACTGCATGCCCAAGAATTCACCTGAGTGACCAAGTTAGAACTGGCCACCTCGCTGGGGATACTCCTCCTTGGTATTCCAGGAACTTCTACCCTCAGACTTGGCTGGATGTAGCACAGGGTCTGAGAGAGGCTATTGCGGTGAACCAACTTCTCCAAAGCCTGGGGTTTTCATTCAGGGCCGTGGGTGTGGGAGGCAGTGGGGACCAGTAAGCAGCCCTCCCCGGAAGGCACCCACGGCCCTGCCTTGGGGGATGAGGCCGGCCACCAGGCCTTTCTTCTCAGCATCCCCCTCCCGGGTGTCCATTCTTCAACCAAATGTTTTTGATTTTACAGGAAGCAGAGCAAAGGGCTAATCTGAGTTTAATTTTTGAAGCCAGGCCTTTGATTTAATACTTATTCATTTAAGTAATTAATGCCTCTGAGTCCGGGGTCAGAATGCATCTCAGTGGAGCTTGCCTCTTTCCATGCACCCAGACACAGACCTCACAGCACTCGGGGCCTCCAAACCATTAATTTATACCAACCGGGACATTCCAAGGGCCGGAGCAGTCACCAAATGGGACTTCGCAGGGCGCTCCACTATCGGCCATTAATCCCTGGGACCCTAGTACAAACGCCTCCCAATCTGGCAGGGTTCTGACCACAGCTCGGGCCTCTTCCCAGGTGAGGCCTGGAGACGGTGGAGCACAGAATGTTCTGGGCTTCGAGACATTTTTTTCCAAACCCAAATTTCATTCAGTCAGCACACATACATTATGCGCCAAGTGTCTGCCAAGTACTAGATAGATCCCGGAGCAGGCAACACGTGGGCCAATGGACAGAGACGTCCAAATCTGCAGGGGCACGTGGTGTCTGAGCCCTGGGCGGCGGGGGGCACGAGCGCATCTCAGGGTGGACGGGGTCCAGGTGACGACGACCAACGGACAGGGACACAGGAAGTGCAGATGAAAGTGGGGTGACACAATGCGAGGGCAGCGGCAAGAGGCCAGTGGAAGGAGGGGCAGCAAAGGCGTGGAGGGGGTGCCACGCCCCCTGGGGCTGAGTTCAGAGGTTGTCTCTGGAGAGAGGTTCTGGAGGGCTTTTCACATATGAGTTCTCCGTGGGAGGAATTTTTTTCCTTTCTCTCTTCTTTTTCCACAAAGCACAGGATGAAGCTCCGGTCTGAGTTCCCCTCCAGTCTGCAGGCAGCTGCTTCCGATCTCACAGCTCACGCTCTCACACTCTCAGTTCCTTTCGTCCCACACACTGAGAGCAAACGGGGCCAGCCACTCGGCACCACAGAGCCGCTGGTCCAGGGGCGCACAGTATGGGGGTTATGACAACTGCAGCTCCCGTTTTACAGATGGGGAAACAGTGCTGGATTCGGGGCTGACCTTGGATGAGTGCTGGCCATGCAGGCCTTTCGGAGAGGCCCCGCTGTCTGCATCCAGCCTGGGTGTTTTGAGAGAGTACCATCAGTGAACCCCATAAAACCAGGGGCGAGTCCTTGGACCCCCACATTATCCCAGCATCCAGGGCTTTCCACAGGCCTCTTCAGATTCTCAAAGGGGTGTGTCATTCCCCAAGCCTCTGGCTTCCTGCCCCAGGACCAGTAACTGGAACCCCACAGGCAGTGGGCACACAGGGGAGGTGGGACTCGCTTTGACAGGGTCAAGAGCCTTCCTGAAGGAAGGAGCGCTTGAGAAGGACTCACGCTCCGCGGACACAGGGGTGCTGCTCCCTGTGGGAGCAAGGCACTGATGGAGCATCCTGACCAAAACGTATTCCGGCCGGTGGGACCATTAATTCACTTCACCCCGTAAACCAACCGACTCAGATCCTGGTGGCATGCCGGCGCTCCGCTTCTCAACCGGTGGTTCTGGGTGAGTCACTTAACCTCTCTGGACCTCAGTTCTCATCATAAGATGGGTTATCACAGACCCTGCCTCAGAGGGCTGTGGGAAGAATAAATGAAGCTCCGAGATTGCTTAGAGCAGGACCTGGCAGGAAGGAAGCATCACTCAGTATTCTGCGTCTATTGGTCACGAGGTGACAGTGCTTCCTGGAGGCCAGGACCTCTGCTCAAATCTGGGCGCCCCTTGAACACCACCCAGACCTGAACCGCACGGAGCTCGGAGCGTAGGGAGCAAAGACATCAATACACGGTACCCTCACAAGAGTGAGGTTGGGCTCCCTCCCGGTCTCTGGACCTGGTCTCTGAGCAGGGCCTTGAAGAATCAATGGCACCAGCTGGAGGGGAAGAGGAGAAGAGCGGCTAAGGGGAGGAGACAGGTCTCACTGCTTCCAACACACACGTGCAGACACATGCACAGACACGACTGTACACCACACACAAACATGCACACACACACACGCACACGTACACCTGCACACATGTGTTCACAAGACAGGAACATCACCATGCACACAAACACACATGTGTGTATGCACATACTTATTCACACAAAAGCACAATACACGTGTGCACAGATGAGCACGCAACAAGCACGTGAATATGCACACATGTTCATCTGCAAACATAAGCACACAGGCCCAGGCAGACGTGCACACACAGACCACACATGCAAGTACACATGTGTATGTATGCACACAGACGCATGGGAGCGGGCACCATGCATACAAACGGAACCACACATGGACGTGTGTACAGGATGCACACGCCCACATACTCACACGTGCACCCACACAGGAAGGTGTCTTTTGTTCTCAGCCCCAGGATGGCAGAATCGCCAGAAGCCCCATAAGCCTGGGAAGCTCATCTAACCGGGGGAAGAGCCTTGGGGTGGTCTCTTTAAGGTTGCAAATAAGCCAGACAAAAACCCCAAACCCCACAAAACAGCACCATCTTGTGGTGGCAGCTGGACAAGGCAGGAGGCCGGCGGCCTTTCCTTTGGGGATGGTTTTGCCTAGTGCTGTTTCTGAGGTGGGCTGACACCAATTGTAACAAACCTTTCTCCCCCGGGAGCCTGGGGCAGGCACTCAGACACCCTTTTATTTGGGAATGGTGGGGTGATCTGGTTTGGAGCCACGTCCTTTCCCTCCCCACTGCCCCACGCTGGCTCCTAATGGGCCTGGGGTCACTTGGACCCTGAGTCCCGCTCTGGGGTTTTTGGAGGCCTTCTCTTCCCCTGGACTTCACTTGCCTCATCTGTGAAATGGGACCATTACACTAATGCTCAACTCTGTGTAGAGCTGCCCATCCTGCCCTGGGACCTCTATGAATAGATTGGTCCGCCCTCATACGTGAGGCCTGAAGCCAATACTACCTGGAGGCCTCCACCTGGATGTTAGAGATTAGCTGGGAATCAGCACTAGGGGCCCCCTCGCTTCTCTGCAGACCACCTGAGAGCTTGGGAGAAATGCAGGATGTTGGGCCTCACCCAGACCCTTTGACTGCAAGGAATTTGGGCAGCATCCCCAAAATACCCTTCAGCACCCCTCATCTTCTCTGGGCATCCCCTGCCCCCATGACACCCTGAGCTTTGAGGCAGGGGCTCTGTTCCCTATTTCATTCCCCAACCCCCAGTCTTCAGGGATGAGAGCTCGTAACTATCCAGGAAATAAGTGACCGAGAAGCCTGAATCGTGGATGAGGAAGCCTGGTGTCTCTCCCGCCTACCCCTCCACACACTCGCCCGGCAGTGAGGGGTAAGGACCCAGCCCTGTGACCACTGCCTGGGTGACTCCTGGTCTGTCACTCACTCACCAGGTGGGGAAAGGTCTCTGTGCATTAGCGTCTTCATCCACAGTGGGGACAACAGAACTTACGGAGTTGTAGGAAGGAGTAAATGAAATGTATTTCGCTCAAAGTGCTCGGCCCAGCACGTGGCCTACAGTAAGTGCTCAATAAATGGTAGCGTGTGGAGGTGGTGCTGGCTTCACACCATTACTTAACTCCCCTCCCCGGTTCTAAACGCATTTAACTTTGGGCTTCGTCTCCAGAGGCTGGGGGTAGGCCGCTCGGAGAGGACAAAAGGAGAAGGCTGGGACTTCTGCAGCCCCAGCGTGGACCTGGAGTGTGCGGTGTCACTACCAGGGACCCGGTTTCAAAGGCATCGGAGGTGGGAACAGCTTTGCACATTTCCATAATTCGCTCCACACCAATTAATCTTTCACTGTCGATTGGAACGAACGTTAGTCCTGCGGCGGTGACTGAATTCCCTCCCTGGGAGAACGTGACATGTTCAGGCTCCGAGGGGCTTTCTCTTGTCTGGCATAATGTTAATTTCCCCCGAGTCCCCCTGGAAAGAGGTTTTAGAACAAGACATGAAGCTTGGCAGGAATCTGACATCTGAAACAGCCTTCGTACAGAGAGGAGGGGTTGTGACATTTGCTAATTGCCAATCGAGCGCTAATGTGAGCGTAGAGAGGCTTAGAAACAAGTTGCTGTCAGCTGAGCCTGCCCTGGTTTCCTGGCCGAAGTTACACCGATGGGCACAAGATGCTTTGCTGTTGGTCCAAATCCTTCTTGGATCTAAGAAGAGAAACAACAGAGGAAAATCAGAGAGTGCTGGGAGGCTTGTGTTGTAGGGTCATCTCTGCAGAAAACCGGCCGGGTGACTGATGGCACGGCCCTCCTCTACCTGGGCACCTGTGAGAGGGCCGAGTCCTTCCGGCCGCCCACCTGCCTCAGCCCCCAGCCTCCAGCCCCTGGTTTTTTGCTGAAGGCTCTCCTTTGTCAAAGGAGGTGCAGAGTCAGTGTTATGGGCCTCAGAGCCCTGCATCCAAACCTCCCCACAAGGATCCCCAAAGAAGCCAAGACAGAACCTTCAAACTGAAACTCTGCGGTCGTGCGCAACCTTGGCTTTTAAAAGCACTGGATGTGTCAAGTGTTTAGTGCCGGAAAGCTGGGCCGGCCACATCCTTCCAATGGGAGTGCTTTGAAAGGCCAAGCTGTGGGGGGCTTGGGGGTTACCGTGGCCCCTCCGCCTCTACCTCCAAGTAAACTGCTATATAATAGAATTGGGGGTTTGGGGGCTCACTCTTCAAGGCCTGTCCTCCTGTTCCTCCCCACCGCCAGACTGTGCCCTGGGGTGCCCCATGTAGAGATTCCAGGACCCCTCCCCTATTTAGGAAGCAGAGGGAACAGTTGTGGGGTAAAACAGCTTGGCCTCTAACAGGCTCCCACATCCTGGTGAAAATACAAAGCGTAGTGGACACAGGCCGCGCTGGCCGAAGCTGCACTCGGGCTGGGTTTCGAACTATTCTGGCAACGTCCAGCAGTAACTGCAGTGACGATGAGCCCAAGGCATCAAGTGTGAGCCAGATCTCATGGCAGGCCCAGGGCACTCCTGCTGCAGAGCCCGCGAGCCCGCGTCCACAGAAGATGGTCTGGTAGCCTTACGGGGTTCTCAGGTGGCCTTGATGGTGGCCTTAGCTCCCTCAGCCCCACCCTCAGCAGCTCTGAACAAACACCATTGGAGTAAAACGGGCTCACCTCCACTTTCTGACAATTTCCCTAATTTGCCACCCAGATTGCTGCCCCTAAGCCCTCGCCTACATAGAACGTCCCTGTTGTGAGCTGGACACACGCCCATTACTTGCAGAGCTAGCAGTGTGCCCAGGTGGGGCGACCCCAGCACCGGTGCTTGGCGCCCCTCCCTCAGTCTGGGCAGTCCTACCTGTGCCCCCACAGGCCCCTGCCATGCCTGGCTTGGCTCCAAGGGGCATCTGAGGCCCCTCCCTGAAAACCCCCACCCTTCTGGGCACCTGCATGATCCCCCCACTCAGCCCTGGCAGCCCCCTCGAAATCCAGGGTCCCCAGGGAGGGAGCGTGCCTAATTGAGAAGGAGAAGCCGTTCCAGCTCATTATGCAGACTAATGAGAGGGAAAGCCTGAGAAATAAAGCAGGGAACAGGACCATCTTAGCTTTCCCCGGGGAACCCACGGGGCAGGGAGCTTTGTGTTCCATCCTGATTCCCTTAAGACTATGAAATGAGCCAAACGACAGCCGTGCCAATCACAGACACAAGTGTCCATTATTGGGCACGTACAGTGCACCGGGCTCTGGGCAGGCACTTCTTCTACGGAATCCATTGGAATGTCCTCAATACACCAAGGAGGCAGGCTCTGTTATTCCCCTATTTGATACAAACGGAGACTCTGAACGCTTTGACCACTTTCCAGAGGTTATTGAGGATCAATCTGCTGAAATAATAACCGATGCATTTCTTTTTTTTGGTTAAAATCCTAATATCAAAGACCCAAATAGTTGCCGCTCTGTTAGCCCTCCAGGCCGGCCCCGAGGCCCGGGGCCCCGCCGGGCGCAGGGCGTGGAGAGGGCCCTCCGGGTTCACTTGCCCTGCTCCTTGGCCCAGAGGGTAGCTCTCTTCCCAAGAGTTCATGCTGATAACACGCTGAGAGTCATCACATCACAGCGGCTCCATAACTGTTCCGTCTGTTACGGATAATAAACCTCCGGGCCGGACGTGTCTTCATCCTGGTTCAGTGCCAAGCTCCAGGCGTGTGCCCTCTGGGTCAGGGGCCCAGCGCCCTTCCCAGGAAGGCAGAGGAAAGGCATTCCAGCCCGGGAAGGTGAACCTCTAGCTGAGGTTAATGACTCTGTGGGTGTCCTTACCCAATGGGGCACTGCCTGCCTTTATCTCGGGCATGGCATTCTTTGGGCAACCAACCCACATCTGCCGCCATAAACGGTGGCCTTTGTGCATCTAGAGTTGCTATCTCACGGATCCTGACCACCGACCTGGTTTGTTTGTTTACTGGGAGTATTTTTAGCTTACACTATTACCCCTGAGATCATTGACTTTCCTTTTTAATCCTCTATTTGAATAGACAGAAAACCTAGAGGCATGTGCTTGTCACTTGAACACCGGGGTTACTTTGGGGCAAGGCGTAGGCCACTGAGGTCAAGCTTCTGCCAGGGACAAGCCTGCTGCAGCCGGCAAATGGCGCTCAGGGCTCGAGGGCATGGGCTTGTGAGCTGACCCGGGCCTTGCCAGAGGCAAGGGTCAAGGTGTCTATCTAGGGACCCTCAGTCCGGACCTGGAGCCGGAAGCAGTGAGCAGCATTGTCCCCCGAGTGGGGCCAAGCCTGGAGCCCGTGAACCCCAACAGGACCCCTGCATGAGTTCCAGGGGTGACCACCCGACATTTGTGCAAGGTTGGGTGTGATCCCACACCCACATTTCAGAGAAGATCCCCCGGCTTCCTCCCGATCCTGGAGTCCTGGACTTGGATGCTGAGCCTGCGACTCTGCCCCCAGGGCCTCAGCGTCCACATTTGGAAAGCTAATGAGAGTATCTGCTCCCCACACCGCTCAGAGGATTAAATAAAGGGTCCCCGGCACATGGTAAGGGCCTTGTAAGGGGTGGTGATTATTATTATTACCGTTGTTCTTGTTTGTCCCAACAACACGTGTCAGTCAGGGTCCTGGCAGAAGCAGACACAGCCCACCGCGAGTGGGGATCGGAGGCGAAGGATGGGAGAACACCTGTCTGGCTACTGTCCCGAGCAGTTACGCCACCTGGCGAGAGGGGCTGTGGGAGGTGCCAACAGGAGCGGCCTTGGGTGGAGGGGCCCCGGCGCCCCCACGGCCCAGCAGGAAGGCCCCCAGCCCCTGTCCTTGCGCACTCTGACTTGTCGCTGGCTCCTCCCACTGGCTGAACCCAGCCGGAACCCAGGGGCCAGGAAGCTGGTGACCAGTCATCGTGCTGGGGCACCGAACAGGGTGGGGAGCCAGCGGGGAATAGCTAGCGCAGCGCCGGGCAGGCGGAGGGACCCTCCTGCCCCTGGAGGCGCCCTTCTGGCACACCCCAGGTTCTGCAGCCAAGCCCTGGGCCTGGGCAGGCCAGAGCCTTGTGGGCAAACGGATGCTGGGTCTGACCCTCGCCTCTCTCAGGCAGGGCAAGTTCCCTGCCCAGGGCATGTGTGGACAGGCGGGGTCATCGGCCTCAGGAGGGAGGCCAGGGCTCCAGGGGAGGTGGATAGCCTCTCCTTGACCTTCTGAAGCAGGGTTCTGTGTGTGATGAGTCAACACCTCCAGGAGCAGGAATGTGACAGTCAGCAAGTGGCAGGAGCCACAGTCTGGCCAAGGCAGCCCGCCAGCCTCTAGGACAGCCCTCAAAGAAGATCGGCTGGTACAAAATGGCAAAGCCCGCCTCCCGGGGACTAGAGCGCGGACCACCTCTCCGCCCGACGTTCCTCCTCCGTGCCAAATAGCCATCGGAGCCCGATTCCGGAATGTTCCCTCTGTTGCCTCCAGCTGGAAGAGCCACTCACGGAACCATTTTTGAAGGATGGGAATTTGTCCTTACTCGTTATGCGGACGGTCAGGGGTGCTTCCGGTCCATGAAGCAGGCTGCAAACTGAACGTTTGAAAATTGCAGAACAATCCCCCCGAGGTGGCACAGCCATTTCAGGGATGCACCGATCAGTCATGGAGCTGGAGGTTGTGGCAGCCACCCCAACCGGGGGCTTTGGACCTGGTCCAGGTCCCACGGCCCCCAGACAGCTCTGGCGCCCACCCTCCCAGGGTCTGATGAAAGCCACAAAACCTCTACTCAAAATAGGGAAGTAGGCTTGTACGTAGACACCGTATTTTTGTCTGTGACCTCAAGGGTCGCAGACCCTAGGTTCCAAGCTGGGCCCCTAGGTGGGGGAGGGGGCCCACAGCAGGGCCTCACGGGGTCTGTCCATCAGAGTGAGACACCAGGCTGCCTTCCTCTACCCTCACCCCCACTACCCAACGGGGCTCACCTATTGTGATGGTTCATTTCCTGTGTGAACTGGGCCGGGCCAACATGCCCAATCGTTTGGTCAAACATTAGTCCAGGGGCTGCTGGGAAGGTGTTTGGTAGATGTGCTTAACAGCTGCAATCAGTTGACTTTAAATAAAGGAGATTAATCTCAAGGAGCCTCACAGTCAGTTGGAGGCCTTGGGAGCAAAAAACTGAGGTTTCCCAGAGAAGAAGGGATTCTGCCTCCACACTGTAACGGAGAAACCCTGCCTGGGTGCCCAGTCTGCTGGCCGGCCCTACAAGCCTCACGTGTGCCAGCCCCACCAGCGCGTGAGCCAGTTTCTTAAAATAAATCTTTCCCTGTGTCGGCGCCAGGCACGGAGCTCTGTTGGTGAGTAACACAGCCCCAGTCCCAGCCCCATGAAGCACGCCCTCTGATGATGGGGCCTAGTGCACAGCCTGCCCAGAATAAGTTCATATATCCTGGGTTTTTTTGGGGGGATGGGGTGGAGTATTGTGTAAATGTAAATGACATCAAGTCAGTCGGTAGTGTTGTATACCTGTCTGACATTTAACATAGCCACTTCAGCTTTATTATGATTAGGGTAGCATGATATATCTTTTTCCAGCCTTCTACTTTTTGTTTTTCATTTATTTATTTATATTAGTTTCAGGTGTACAAAGCAACATAATAGTTAGACATTTAAACCGCTCATAAAGTGATAACCCACCCCGCAAGCTACTACCCCTCTGACATCGTATCTAGCTGTTACAATACCATCGACTCTTCCCTATGTTGCACTCCACATCCAGTGACAACATATGCCTATATATTTAGTTACAGTGGACATTCAATATTATTCTACTTCAGCTTCAGGTGTAAAATGCAGGGGTCAGGCACCTACACAGCCTATGACGTGCTCCCCTTGAGAAGTCCAGCACCCATCTGGTACCTTACATGACCTTCACAACATTGTTGATTAAATTCCCCAGACTGTATTAACTACCATTTGTATATCTTTCTTTTTTTTTTTTTTTTGAGGGCAATGTCACTGGCCCTCATATGTGGGACCCAAACCGGGGCGCTGGCATCCCAAGTCAGCACTTAACTACCACGCCACTTGGCAGGCCCCCAATTTGTATTTATTAATGCCCTGACCTTTTTCACCCTGCCTCCAACCCCATTCCCATCTATCACCCTGATAGATCTAGTACCTATCTGGCACCATACTTAGTTATTATAATATTATTGACTATATTTCTTATGATATACCCTACATCCCCATGACCACTGTGTAACAACCAATTTGTACTTCTTAATCCCGTCCCCTTTCACCCATCCCTAACCCCCCTCCCATCTTACAGAGCTCCCTCTAAGATTCCTTGTTGATACTGGTTTGGTGGTGAGGAACTCCTTCAGCTTTTTCTTGCCTGGGAAGCTCCTTATCTGTCCTTTAATTCTAAATGACAGCCTTGCTGGGTAGAGCAATCTTGGTTGTATGTCATTGCTTTTCATCACCTGGAATATTTCCTGCTGCTCTCTTCTTGCCTGCAAAGTTCCTGTTGAGAAATCAGCTGCCAGTTTTATGGGGGCTCCCTTGTAGGTAACTAACTGCTTTTCTCTAGCTGCTTTTAAGATTCTCTCTGTCTTTAACCTTTGGCATTTTAATTATGACATGTCTTGGTGTTGACCTCTTTGGGTTCATCTTGTTTGGGACTCTGCGCTTTCTGGGCTTGTATGTCCATTTCCTTCACCAGGTTAGGGAAGTTTTCTGTCATTATTTCTTCAGATAGGTTTTCAATTCCTTGCTCTCTCTCTTCTCCTTCTGGTACCCCTATGATAAGAATGTTGGCACACTTGATATTACCCGAAAGGCCCCTTAAACTCTCCCCAATTTTTGGGGTTCTCTTTTCTTTTTGCTGCCCTGGTTGGGTGTTTTCTGCTACCTTCTCTTCTACATCACTGGTTGGATCCTCTGCTTTGTCTAATCTACTGTTGATTCCCTGTAATGTATTCTTGTTTCCATTATTGTATCCTTTATTTCTGACTGGTTCTTTATTATGGTTTTTATCTCTCTGATGAAGTTCTTCCTGAGATCATTGAGCATCCTTATAACTTGTGTTTGGAACTCTGCATCTGATAGATTGCTTATCTTCTTTTCGCTTGGTCTTTTTTTTCCTGGAGCTTTGTTTTGTTCTTTTATTTGGGACATGTTTCTTGTCTCCACATTTTGGCTGCCTCCCTGTGTTTGTTTCTATGTATTAGGGATGCTATGCCTTCCCATCTTAGTAGAGTGGCCTTATGAAGTAGGTGTGCTGTGGGGTTCAGTGGCACAGTCTTTCTTGTCACCTGAGCCATGTGCTCCAGGTGTGTCCCTTGTGTGGGTTGTGTGTGCCCTCCTCTTTTGTTAAGCCTTGGTTGATAATTGCACATCTGCGGGAGGCACTGACCCTTGGGCTCACTGGTTGTGAGGACTGACCATGACTACAGTGGGAGAGTTGTTGTGCAGGGGCTGACCCTACGGAGCAGGATCTCCCTCAGCAGGACTCTGGTGCCTGCCCAATCTGCCCCTTGAGTGTGTCATACTTGGAGGTAGCTCGGTGATGTTCCAGCTCATTTTGAAGCTGGCCACGGGGGGCACCAGCCCTGGGACCACGTTGGAGGGGATATGCTGTAGGTCTACTTCAGCCATAGCCCATGCCCAACCTGGGGCCACTTAGTGGGAGCCAGAAAGAAATCCACAGATGGCTGCCACCCATGCTGTGCTTGGAAGTGCCTTAAGAGGCCAAGCCATGAACCAAGGCCACTGTCACTAGTGCCAGCTTAGGGCTGCTCAGCCAGAGATATAGGACACGCTCAAACCAGATGCTGCTTGTCTGAGTTCCGTGAACCTTTGAAAAACCCTAGGAAAGTCTGCAGCTTGATCCAAAGCAGGCAGTCTGCACACAAAAAAAGCCACAGGAAGAGGCCTAGGTGTGCCTGAAAGTTGGGCAGTGCCAGGTCTCAAATGGCCAGGACTTGGTGAATGAACAGTGGAGACTCAGATATGGTGACTGCCTGAGTCCACACGTGGGGAAGGGGGAGGGTTCAACAAAGAAACAATGGCCTCTGACAGCTCCCCTGTCCAGGAGAAAGCAGCCCCTCCAGTCCCTGTCCCAAACCAGACAACTCAGTTTCCCACCATACGTCCCCGCTGCCTCTCCAGCCGCCGCCCCAGTGCTGGAGCTCAGAGCGAGTGATTCCATTGGTGGGTAAGTCCGCGTGCGGTCCCTTTAAGAGGAGCACCTGGGAGTGCAGCTGCACTCAGTCTCACTCAGTCACAATCTCCACTGGTTTTCACAACTGAAAATTATGGGGATTTCTCTCCCTTGCACTGGAACCCTGGGCTGCAGTGGGGCTTGGACGTCTCACTCCTCTAGGTAGGGGGTAGGACCTCCACAGCTGAAATAGGCCTCCCAATCTTTAATGGTCTCTTTAATGGTCACATGCAGGTGTGGGACCAGCCCATTCCATGTCTGTGACCTTCCTACCAGGATGTGGCTTCTTCTGCAAGTCCTTAGTTGAAAGGCTTCAGTTCAGTTTGATTTTAGGCGATTCTCAATAATGGTTGTTTTGTAGATTTGTTGTAATTTTGATGTGGTTGTGAGAGAAGGTAAACACAGCGATTACCTACTGTACCACCTTGGTTCACCCATCCTTTTACTTTTTAACCTATTTATACCCTTATGTCTAAAGTGAGTTTCTTGTACACCACATATAGTTGGGTTTGGGGTTTTCTTTCCTCACTGAAATCTCTGCCATTTCACTGGAGTATTTGGATTATTTACATTTAATGCAATCATTGATATGGTTGGGTTTACATCTACCATTTTCCTATTGTTTTCTGTTTGTCCCATCTGTGCTTGGATCCCTTTTCTCTTTTTTTCCTGCTATTTTTTTATTAATTGAATAGTCTGTATGATTTGGTTTTATCTTCTTTGTTGCTTTATTAGTTATAACTAACTCCTTGTTTTATAATTTTAGTGTTTGATGTATAGCTTATTGTATGTATCTTAAACTTAGGATCTACTTTCAAGTGATAGTATATCACTTCATTAGTATAAGAATCTTCCAATAGTATGTTTCTATTCTATTTCTCACCTTTTACTCCTATTGTCATACATCTTACTTCTACGTATGTTATAACCCCACATTACATTGTTATTGTTTTTGCTTATGTAGTGAATTGTCTTTCAAAGGTATTTAAATAGTAAGAAACTAGTCATACATTGTCTTATGTAATTATCATCTCTGGTGCTCATCATTTCTTTATGTAGATTCAGACATCTATCAGGTATCACTTTCTTTCTGCCTAAAAGCCTTTCATTACCATTTGTTGGAGGGTGGGTCTGCTGGTGATGAATTCTTTCAGCTTTTGTATATCTGAGAAAGGCTTTCTTTCACTTCCACTTTTTTTTTGTTTTATAATATTAACTTTTTTTTTTCTTTTAGCTGAGCCATCTCGCCACCTGTTGGCATTTCACTTCCATTTTTGAAAAATATTTTCACTAGGTAGAGAATTCCAGGTTGACAGATTATTCTTTCCATGCTTTAAAGATGTTGGTGTGCTGTTTTTTCACTCAAATTGTTTCTGAAAAGACATCTGCTGTCATTCTTATCTTTGTTCCTCTGAACCTATCTTTTTTTCCTCTGTCAGTTTTAAAATGTTCTCTTTATCACTAGTTTTGAGCAATATTGTTATGATGTGCTTGGAAATAGTTTTCTTTATTTTTTTTACACTTGGGGTTTATCAAGCTTCTTGGATCTGTGGGTTTATATTTTTTATCACTTTGGGAAAATTTTCAGATATCACTTTTTTCAATTTTTTCTCCTGTACTCCCCTTCTTTCCTTGTGTTAGGGGACTCCAATTACACACACACACATACACACACACACACACACACACACACACACACACACACATATAATATATGTAGTAGTCCCATGGCCCACTGATTCTTGGTTCTATTTTTTCCTCTTATTTGCTGTTTCATGTTTGATAGTTTCGATTGTTATACCTTCAAGTTCACTAATCTTTTCTTTCACAGTATCTAATCTGTTAAATCCATCAAGCACATTATTCATCTCAGACATTATCATTTTCATCTCTGGAAGTCTGATTTGGGTGTTTGGGGTAGAGAGCCTCTTGAATAGACCTCAATAATCCCACCTCCTCGTACTCACCCTCTCTGTAAGTCCTTCCCTTTGAATAGCTGTCTTCTAGTGAATACAATATGACAAAGTGATGTGCAGTCACTTTCAAGATTAGGTTTTGAAGAGACTATACCTTCTGTCTTGTTTGCCCTTTCTTGCACTCTCTTTCTCCTGGAGTCATCGCTCTGGGGAAATCAAGGTGCCATATTGTGAGCTGCCCCATGGAGAGGCCCCTTGGCAAGAAGCCAAGGTACCGATGACTCCGGGCAATAGCAACTGAGGACTTGAGGGCTGCCAACAGCTATATGAGGGAGCTTGGAATTCATGTTCCCCAGTCAACCTTGAGATAGCTGAGGCCCTGACTGCAGCCTGGTCAATGACCCTGAGTCAGAGGCATCAGCTAAGCCATGCCCAGATCCCTGCCCCCACAAAAACCATATTAAACATTTAAGCCACTAAGGCTTTGGGTAATTTATCTACAGCAATGGATAACCAAAACAGCCTCTTCTCTATCTTCTATGTCTTTACTTGACATGTTCAATCTTTCCTAGAGCTTTTTGAACATATGGAATACAGTCATAGCAACCATTTTCATGTCCTTATCTGCCAAATCTAACTTCTGTGTCCATTCTGGTCAGTTTCACCTTGTTGTTTGTTTTCTTTCTCATTATGTGTCATATTGTCATCCATCTTTACATGGCTGGCAATTTTTTTGGATACCTGACACTGTGAATTTTGTGTTGTTAGGTGCTGGGTATTTTAAAAAATTATTCCTATAAATACTCTTTGAGTTTGGGGTGTAGTTAAGTCACTCGTATGTATGTAGTTATGTTTGATCATTTTGGGTCTTGTCTTAAATTTTTTTAGATGGACCAGAGTAATGTTTAACTTAGGGCTAATTTGACTCGCTAAGGAAGCAAAGCCTTTTGAAATACTCATCCCCAAACCTTATAAATTATGAGGTTTTCCAGTCTGTCTGGGGAACACAGGCATTATTTCTCACACATTCTTTTGCATGGTTCTTTCCTCGGCCCTAGGTAATTTCTTCACACACATGGTGGTATGTTCTTTGCTGAATCCTACCGGGAGGCCCTCTGCAGATCCACTGCTCCTAAACTCTGAGCTTTGTCTCAATTCGGGGAGCCCTCCACCCTGTACCAAGCTCTTGAGGCTGCAAGGAAATCGCCATCTCTTAGGGATCTCTGTCTTTTGTTGCCTGATATTCAGTGTCTTCAGAACCATGGTCTCTACATTTTATCTGGGTTCTAGACAGGAGTGTAAATCCGACCTCTATTACTTCCCCTTAGCCAACAGCAGAAGGGGTCATGTGCATTTTTAATTGATGTGAATGAGATTTTGTCATAGACTTCACTCAGCTCATCACTTTTAATAGAGTGCTGTCTTTTAAATAAACTTTTTGTTTTGGAATAATTTTAGAGTTACTAAAAAGCGTCTAAGGGCCGGCCTAGTGGCGCGGTGGTTAAGCGCTGGCTTGGGACACCAGCAGCCCCGGTTTGGGTCCCACATATGAGGACCAGTGACACTGCCCTCAAAAAAAATTTTTTTTTAATAAATAAATAAAAAGCGGCTAAGATGGTACAAGAGAGTCCTCATGTGCCCTTCACTCAGTTTACCCCAAATGCCAACATCTCACATAACCCAATCTTACAAAACTAAGAGATCAACATGGTGCAGTGCTGAAACTGAACCTCATCTTTATTCACGAGCACTGCCGTGTTTAAGAGCCTCCATGTCACAGGTGCAGAGAATTGAGATGTGCACCTGCCATGTCTCACCTGTTCCCTTTCCCAGGAATGGACACCGGACAGGTGCCAGCTTGCACAGGCTTCAGACCTGCCAAATTGGACACGCACTTGCCTTCTAAACAAGGCGAGAGCCAGGGGAGGTGGCCTAGATCTCCCCTCTTGTCATAACCACTGCCGGATGCTTTATCTGAAAGGTATTAATGACCCCCTGAGGCCAGGGCAGCGTCCCCTGTGGGGGCCCCCGATGGTGGCCACTTGTCCACCTGTGGCTGTGGAGCACTGAATTGTGGCAAATCCGAACTGAGACGTGCTCTGAGTGTGACCGGCGCCAGACTTTAAAGACTTAGCATGAAAGTGAGAATGTAAACTATGTCCCTCGCAATGGTTTATTGTTGATTATATGTCAAAATCAGAACATGCTGGATATATTGGACCAAATAGAATATATTATCAACATTATATACTGGATATATCGGATTAAGTAGAATATATTATCAAAATTAACTTCTGTTGTATTTTACTTTTTTTCTTAAAGTGGCTAGTACAAAATTTAATATTGCCTGTGGCTCCCAGTTCATTTCTATTACGAATTATTCAGAGGAGTCCCAGGAAAGGAAAGGAGCGAATGCTATGCCATCCTGCCTGGGTGCCAGCCACCACCACACCGCTGCCATCCTCTGGCCAGATGGCAGTAACCACGGCAATGCCTGGGTGAGCACACAGAGCTGGCTCACAGCTGGGACTGGCTCCCAGGGTGGCTGTGAGAGTAGCGTGAGCTCCGAGTGGCTGGCAGGGACCAGTGGCCTGTCAGGCAAGTCCCTAAAAGGCCCTCTTGAGTCACTGGGCCAAACTGCAAGGAGACCTCTTTTCCTGGCTGGCTTCCCTGTGTGGATGGTTTGCTTAATAAATAACCAGTCCCAGCCCGGCGGGACCAGACCTGGAGGCCACCACACACGTGGTGCCACCTCCAGGGGCAGAGAAAGGGGGTGGGGAGTTCTTACAATATACAGCATTTTAAAATCTGACTACTTCAGAAAAGAACCGAGTAAAAAGTAGCAATCATTTATATTCCCACCTAGAACTAGCCACTTTTAACCTGTTAGCTTATTTACTTCTAGTCTTTTTTTTTTTTTTTTAAATGTAATTTCTTCCCATAAACCATGAGATGACAGCTGTGGAACTCAGGGGGGGTCCTTCTGGAAAGCCTAGCCTCCAGCGACACTGTTCCCTCAGCCTCCTGTAGGAGGCGTCCTTGCGAACAGGGCCCTGGTGTTCCCCCGCTAGCAACAGCGAGCCAGGTCAATGGGCAGGCAGCCCCAGGCAGGCCTTTCTCGCCCTTCGTGGATCTATGCGTGAGGGTCGGGGTTCGGAGGTGCAGGCTCAATGCCTGAGCAGGTTCCAAATGCGCGGGGCCTGGGGAGCGAACCAGGTGCACCCCGCGCCAGCCAGGGGCAAGTCCGCCTCCTCGCTGGCCCCAGTTTCCTGTGGTCGCAGTGGGGTCCTGACCCCCGCCGTCCAGGGTGTGGGAAGTGCGCTGCTGAGGCCAGGCCGGCTGCCACGGCCACCCTGGAGTCGGAGCTGAAGTCCTGTCCGCCTCCTAGCAGACTTGTCACACGAGGCCCCAGTGGGACGCTGCCTCCCTGATCACTCACTTCCTTTTATCTTGTCCACTTACCCTTTGGGGGAAAAACAACAGAAGGAAATGGCCAGGGTAGAGCCCTTCACAGGTAGCTCAAGGGCATCCCCGAGGTGCTACTAATCAGAGGCATCACCTCACCCTCAGAACCCAGACCTGTAGGAATGAAACCCAGAAGGCTGCTGCCTGAGGAGAGCCTGGGGCGTTCCAAGGCACACTAGTTTGAGAACCACCTCCCAGGCTGTAAGACGTGGCAAGCTATGGGTGATGAACCCGTCTCAGACAGGACCGTGACCCTTGCCCAGTGCCGCCTGGCAAGCATTGACCCATAGTCATGTCTAGCCCAGGGCCGGGGTCCTGGGAGAGTAGCAATGCCAGACTCCCGGCCCCAGCTACACCCACGCCTCTGACTTCCGTGGGACGTCTCTCACCTTCCACTTGAGGTTGGCTTGGTCAGCATCCAGAGATACCAGTCCTGCCCTGTCTGAGTGTCTTATGGGGGACCACCCAGCCCTCCCCAGCCCTGTGAATGTGTGGGCTGGCCCCTCCCTGTCCCCTGCACAGGCATGCCACGGGGTAGGGTGCATTCCTGACCTTCAGATCAGTGTGTGTGGGGGGGACTCTTTCTGGGGGGCCTTTGTGGAAATGTGGGGGAGACATGCTCTCCTTCCCCAGGACTTGGGGGTGGGAGATGCCAGCCTAGAGTTACTGGGCGTTTCTCCTGGGGTCATGGGAGGGGACCACTGCCGCAGAATGACAGCAGAGACCAGACCACACAGACACCAGAGTCACACATTTGAGCTGAAGGACCCACATGCTCTTAACTTCATTTTAAAGGGCTTCTTCACTTGCAACCAAGACAAAAAAAACCAAACAAAACACAACACAAAGCTCACTGGGCCCTGAGCCCTCCACCTAGAGAAGTTACCCCAAATGTCATCTTCTTTCAAGCGGCCCCTTCCCCAGCCTTGACCCTAGCCAGAGGTTCTGCTGTTGGCCCCTCCATCCCCTGTCCCTTGGGAAGGGTCAGCCCAGGAAGCCCACCTCTGTCCTCTTATCTTTTACAAGCCCAGCTGGGCATTTGCCCCATCCTGTGCCTGGTGCTAGACCAAATTTCAGGGACCAGACGCTATTGTCAGCTTATTTGATCATAAAGGTCTGTCTTATCTCCAGCCATCATTCTCTGCCAATCACTGGTTTATGCTTTTATGAGGGCAGTTTGCTTCTTCTGGGGAGGTGGGAGCTGATCTTCAAAGGTGCCTACTGGGGGGGGTGGCCGAGAGTTCTTCCTTCTGAAGCAGTGGGCCCTGTGCCAGCCCTGAGGGAGCCCTGCCTGGAGGGGTGAGGAAGCAGAGCAGAGGCCAGGGAGGGCGAGGAACCCCAGGGTCACCAGCCCTGAAGTGGGAGCAGAGCCAGGGGAGGTGACGGGAAGAGGAGCCTCTGGGAGGGAGACCCTGTGGTGTTCTTGTGCCCCATGCCTCTTCTTGTGTCCCCTTTGATCTCCTGCCCCTCACAGCACCCTTGGATCCCACCTGCCTGGTCTCCCATGTGGTGCCTCCACTGTCCTCCCAGCCTCAAATTCCTCACCTGCAAAATGAGCATAAGACACTGAGCCCCAACCTGCAGGGTGGCTATGGGCAACAAGAGGGGGCAGCATCCAGGGTCCTAGAAACCAGCCAGAGTGGTCTGACCCAAGTGGCGTCCTCCAGAGAAGGCTCTAGGAGCCTGATCCCCGGTCTCTCCCCACAGGATGTTCAGGGCCATGCTGAGCCCCAGGGATGTGTGTTCCTTCAGGGGAGAGGTTCTAACTGCAGCTCCCTGGATTCCTTTATTCAAGAAATCTCTGTTGAGCATCTCCTATGTGTCATGCAGGGATGCTGGGTACACAGCAGGGGCTAAAATAGACACAGACCCTACACTCCGGTGGGTGGGAGTAAACAGACAATAAACATGACAACTAAGTAGAATGCATGGTCTGTCACATGGTGATGAGAGCTAAACAGGAGACTTCCAGGGGGGAACAGAGACAGGCATGCTAGGGTGATCATAAAAACCTCAGCTTTCAATTGTGTGGCCGGGAAGACAGGTGACATCTGAGTCAAGACCCCAAGGGGATGAGAAAGTGAGACATGGCCATCCGGGAAGAGTAGTCCAGACAGAGGTCACAGCCTGTGCAAAGGTCCCGGGGCAGGGGCCTGGTGTGTGCAGAGAAGAGCCAGGGGGCTGGAGCTGGGGGATCAGTGAAAGGTCAGGAGAGGGGCCAGGGAAGTAAAGGGCCGGCACACAGACTTGGCTTTGACTCCAAGTGGAATGGAACCTGGGGCGTCTTGAGCCCAGGAGAGAAAATGATCTTCCTGCTTTTTGAAAGGTCCACTCACTGCTGAGTGGTCAGTAAGCGAAGGAGCAGGACAGAGGCAGGAGGCGAGGTGGTGGACTCTTGCATCACCCAGGGGAGAGTGGCTGGGGCTGAGGCCAGCAGTAGCAGGAGGTGATGGGAGGGGCTGCACGCTGATCTCCATGGAGGGTGGAGCGGGTTTTGCTGCTGTACGTGCATGGGGGGGAGGGGGAGACCGGGGGCGAGCACAGCCTCTAGCCCTCCTCACCAGGGAGCAGCATCGTTCTAAGCACTTCCCAGGCCCTTGACTCACGGAATCCTTTCTCCCAAAGCTGTGCAATTATCTCACATTCAGGATGTGGAAACTGAGGCACAGAGCAGCTACAGAGCCTGTGCCCGTAACCACAAGGCCACCCGGCTGTGTACAATGATTAGGGTGCTGTCCCGAGCCCCCGTGCTGAGCACACGTTACCTGCCGACGGTATTTCTGTCCACATTCGTGTTAAGATGCAGGGAAGTCGGCCATAATCCACCCAGAACCCTCCACTTCCCCACGTGGACGACCAGTCCCCCCTCACTAGATCAAATCCCCGAAAACGGTCTGTACAGGGCCAGGGAGGGAAGGTTTGCAGCTGTGTGGCCCCCATGATCCTGTGGCATCTACTCACTTTCCTGCCTTGTAGCAGAAAAGTAGCCACAGTCAGGAGTCCATGAATGGGTGGCCAAGTGCCCAGAACACTCACGGATAGACGGACACTGACTTGCTTTTTAAAGATTTTATTGGGGGATTGGGGGAGGGGAACAGCGTTGGGGAATCGGGGAAGCGGAACAGACAAGTTGCTGTCCTTTTTGTTCTCCAGTCTAGTTGTGGAGGACGTTGCTTCTCTGGCCCATGTTGGTATTGTGATCATTGCGCTCTTCCCAGATGAGGCAGATTGGTCACCAGCCTCTGGACGGCCGCTCACGGCTGCTCAGCAGCTCACACTGGCTGCGGGTTGCTCTTGTTGGCTGCCGGCCACTCACTGTAGCCTATGGCAGCCCATTGCAGCAGGGGCTGCAGCTCTGCAGACACAGGGACTCACGCAGCCCAGCTCCAGGTGGAGCTGTTGTTCACCATCTTAGCTGTAGAGGGCAGTGTCACTGGCCCTCATATGTGGGATCCGAACCGGAGCCCTGCTGCTCAGTACTGACATCCCAAGCCAACTCTTTGTGTGTGTGTCTGTGTGTGGGGGGGATCGCATTTATTTTTTTAAATTTATTTTTATTTATTTATTTATTTATTTATTTATTTATTTTTAATTTATTTTTTTACAACAGTGCAATAGTTATACTTTTTACCCCTCAAAGTGACAATCCGCCGCCCCAATCCGCCGCCCCACTCCACCCATATCATACATATCTATTACAACTCCCCTGACCCCACTCCCGCACTGTACTCCTCATCTCATGACATTGAATCACAGTTAAAATTCAATACTATACAACATCAGCTTCAGGTGTACAGCGCAGTGATCAAGCCTCTATCCCATCCCCGAAGCGGTCTCCCCAACAAGACACGCAACCATCTGACACCCCACAAAGCATTCACAACATTATCAATTACATTCCCAGAACTGCCCCCCATATCCCTGAGGCAACATTGTAGTCCCACCTATGCTGTCCAAAACCTTCCCCCTCTCCCTCATCCATACCCCCTCCCAGCCAGCAACCATCAGTTTTTCCTTTATATCTGCTTGATATGATTTCAGTCTTCTTAAATTTACTGAGACTTGTTTCGTGGCCTCACATGTGGTCTATCTTGGAAAATGTCCCATATGCACTTGAGAAGAATGTATATTTTGTTGTTTCAGGGTGAAATGCTCTAAAAATATCGGTGAAATCCAGCTGGTCTGAAGTGTCATTTAAGGCCACTCTTTCCATGTTGATTTTCTGTCTAGAGGATCTGTCCATTGGTGACAATGGGGTGATGAAGTCTCCTACTATGATAGTGTTACTGTTGATCTCTGTTTTTATGTCTGTCAAAATCTGTTTTATATGATTAGGAGCTCCTATGTTGGGTGCGTAGATGTTTATTAGGATTATGTTCTCTTGTTGAATCGATCCCTTAATTATTGTGTAGTGCCCTTGTTTGTCTTTTATCGTAGTCTTCATTTTAAAGTCTATTTTGTCCAAAACAAATACTGCTACTCCAGCTTTTTTTCTAATTCCATTTGCATGAAATATCTTATTCCATCCCTTTACTTTCAGTCTTCTGCTCTGAGATGAGTCTCTTCTAAACAGCATATACATGGGTCCTATTTTCTTATCCACTCAGCCCACTCTGTGTCTTTTGATTGGAGCATTTAGCCCATTCACATTTAAAATGATTACTATTGGTGCATATGTATTGCCATTTTGTTATTTGTATTTCTTGTTTTCCTAGGTTAGCTTGTTTACCCCTTTCTTCTGTTTAAAAAAACCCTTTTAACATTTCCTGCAATGCTGGCTTGGTGGTAATGATTTCCTTAAGTTTACTCTTTTCTGAGAAGCTCTTTATTTCTCCTTCAATTTTAAGTGATAGCCGTGCTGGGTAGAGCAATCTTGGCTGTAGGCCTTTATTTTGTGTCACTTTGAATATCTCCTGCCACTCCCTTCTGGCCTGCAGAGTTTCTGTAGACAAGTCAGCCGTTAGTCTCATAGGAGTTCCTTTGTATGTAACCTGCTGTCTTTCTCTTGCTGCTTTTAGGATTCTGTCTCTGTCTTTAACCTTTGCCATTTTAACTATGATGTGTCTTGGTGTAGACCTGTTTGGGTTCAGCTTGTTTGGAACCCTCTGCACATCCTGGGCTTGTATGTCGATTTCCTTCACCAGGGTGGGAAATTTTCAGTCATTATTTTTTCAAATACATTCTCGACCCCTTGCTTCTTCTCTTCTCCTTCTGGTATTCCTATGATGTGAATATTGTTGTGTTCATGTTGTCCCATGGGGCTCCTAAACTATTTTCATTGTTTTTATTCTTTTGTCTTTTTGTTGTTCCAATTGGGTGATTTCTGCCAAGCCAACTCTTAACCAACACGGCACTTGGCTGGCCCGGACAGACACTGACTTTGAAGTTTATATCATTTTCGTGTGTTGTGAAATAGCATTTTCTCACCCATTCGAAAATATAAAAGCCGTTCTTGGCTTGTGGGCTGGACTGAAACAGGTGGTGGGTGGGTTCCACCCAGGCCCACAGTTTGCCAACCCCGATGGCAGTTATCACCCAAACTGGGACATTGTGTGAGAGGAAGAGGCTGGTGTTAACGAATGCCACTGGCCAGGTGGCAGCCGGACACACTGAAGGACCTGAGGTCAGGCCCGGGCCCCTGCCCTGCAGCCATCCTTTTCCTGCTCCGTGCAGGACAATGACCTCTGTGCAGGGGACATTAGCTTCCTTTAAAATGTGATTGATCACTTCCACGTGCCAGATACAGGGCTTTGTGTCTCATAGGCCTTTCACCATTTCCTGTTTGTCCCACTGTGTGACCTGCACATGCTCAACAGGCCACGTGTGCAAGGGAGGGGATGGATGAGAAAGACAAATACATAAGAATAGAAAGTATCTTAAAAACTGTATTTAAATTACACCTAACACGCCTATAAACACAGACGTTCCTGGAACTGAGTTCACTGTGTAACCTTATTTTCATCCCTGATTTCGTATGAGAGGTTGTGATAGTGGAGTTATATCCTTCTCTTCCTCACAACATACAGTCACGTGCCGCTTAACAAAGGGGATCCTTTCTGAGAAATGTGTCGTAGGCCATTTCGTTGTTGTGCGAACACACAAGAGCGCATTTCCGCACACCTGGGTGGAGCAGTCTAGTGCACACCTGGGCTGCCCACCTCTACAGCCTCGACAGCATGTTACTGCATGGAGGACTGTAACCAATTGTAACACGATGGTGAGCATTTGGGTGTCTAAATATAGGAAAGGTCCAGCAAAAATGAAGTATAAAAGGTAAAAAATGGTACCACCTGTTCATGGGTTTGCCCCCAGAACGAATGTGACTTTATTTGACATAAGGCTCTGGGCAGATGTGACTAAAGTCGGGGTCTCAAGATGAGATCATCCTGGGTTAGGGTGGCCCTAAATCCAATGATGAGTGTCCTTATAAGACACAGAAAAGGAGAAAATACACAGATGCAGGAGAGGCCGTGTGAGGACGGAGGCAGAGACTGGGGTGATGTGGACACAGCCCAGGAAGCCCTGGCGCCCCCCAGAAGCCAGAAGAGGCAGGAAGGACCCTCCCCTGGAGCCTGCGGAGGGAGCGCGGCTCTGCTGACACCTTGATCTTGGACTTCCGGGTTCTAGATATGTTTCCGATGCTTTTAATCCACCTGGTATGTGGCCACTTGTGACAGCCATGCCAGGACACTACACAGGGACTGTGCACCATAATCTCTGCTTTGGGCCCTGAGCTGGTGGGGGCCTTTCACCGGTGGGGGAAACTGAGGTCTATAGAATGGATGTTGCAGGGTAACGTACAAGAGCCTCCAGGCTCCAACGCTCAGTGGGCGAGATGGACAGCAGGTGGCCCCGTGCCCAGGTAAGGAAGACAACCTGGACTTAGAATCCCCCAGGCTGGGAGGGCCCCAGGTCTGTCCCCAATGTGCTGTGTGACCTGCACAGGCTGAGTAACCTCCCTGAGCTGCTGCCTCCTCTTCCGAAAACTCCGACTAGCTCAGGAATTCCAGGGGAAGGAAGCACAGTGCAGGCACCTGCAGGCGCTGCTGAGGTAGTGCTCCAAGGTGCTCGAGGCCCCCCCCCCGCATTATGATGCTAATTAGTAAGCACTAACTGCGTGCAGGGTGCCAAGTGCTTGACGCACGAGGACACAGGTCATCATCACCAAACCCCCAGGAGGCAGGTCCTGTCACTACCCCCATTTAACAGAGCAGGAAACTGAGACATGAGACGAAGAACTTGCCAGTCAATGACAGAGGTGGCCTCAGGTGCAGTTGCCCAGAAGTGTGCCTGCAGGGGGTTTCGTCTGGGAGCAGAGAGGCTGGGCAACCCCAAGCCCCCTCTGGAAAGTCCCTGAAGGTAGGCTCGCAAAGTGAGACCTTCCAAGGACACCCAGCAGCAGGCAGCAGGCACCCACCCACCAGGGGCTTCTGGCTCCGAGCTGGCAGGTGCAGCTTCCCAGGTGGGACCTGGGGCTCACAGATGTGCATGTCCAATGGCCTGCTCTGCTGTCCCTGCAGGCTGGGGCGGGGGGTGCTGGCCTGCTGTGGCTGGACGGAGGACTCACCTCCTGGAGCAGTGGGGGCCCAGCTGGGAGCTGGGATTGGGGGCCCACATCTGGGCTTCTGAGTCAGGCCAGGGCCGCCTTTGAGTCAGGGTGGATTCAAGGAGGTTTTGGGGAGAGTCAGCACCCAGATCAACCCCAGGCCGCAGCTGTGGCCACCCATGGTCCCTCACCAGCCGAGCCATCCCGCCTCCCGCCCAGAAGCATGGAAGGGCATGGTGGCTAGCTGGTCCTCATCCTCACCCCTCAATTCAGAGAAAATGCTTCTCCTCAGTCCCCAGGGGCGGCCAACCTCTGTTGGGGTCTCCCACCCTCCTCCTGTTTCTCTCCCTGTCCCCTTCCTACTCCCACCCCACGGGGGTCCTGCTGTCCCGAGTGCACCACCATGCTGAGGTTCCATCTGTGCGGAAGCTGAGCGGGGAGTAGCCTCAGTTCCCCTCTGTACAGTGGGGCAAGGATGGCGCCTACCCATGTGGGGCTTACACAGAGTGCCGCTGGGAGCAAGGCTGTCCACTGGGGCCTGGCCCAGGGCACTCAGCACGGCATGGCAAAGCCAGTGGGACCATCCATCTGTCCTCCCACCCCCACATGCACACCCCCCTCAGAGGAGCTTCGAGTCACAATAGCAATGTGACAGTGATACAGACAGTGCACATGTCCCCTCCCCTCCTTGGAGTGGGGAGCAAGATGAAGCAGGTCCAAGGAGACTGGACGTCATCACCCTCTGGACAGTACTGAAGAGGCTGGTGGGGCAGGGGTCACATCTCCAGGAGCAGGGGAGCCCAGAGACCCTGTCCCAACAACATGACAAGGGTCCAGGAGCTGGAACAGCTGAGTGACGATGACTCCTGGGGCCTCGAGTGGGTCGGGAAGGCAGACAGGCAGGTGTGAGCATGAGCCAGGGAGGCGAGGAGGGGACAGGGGACAGGGAGCCGAGGCCACAGCGACCAGTGGGGAGCGAGCCAGGAGAGTGGGCCCCTCCGCGGACAGGCTGTGAGGACGGGGCAGGGCAGGGGCACCCAGGCCTCAGAGCCCCCCACCCAGTCCCTTTGGCCCTGAGCGCTCCCTTTGAACACGGCCCCCCGCCCCGCCATGCTGGTGCAGAGGCTGCTAGCCGGTCTCTGCGGGTCCAGCCGAGTCGGAGGGAGGCAGGGAGGGAGGCGGAGCCCTGCCCCCGGGGAGCCCATCCCCAGGCAGGCACTGCCCCCTGGAGGGCACTCTCGGAACTGTGTGAGCGGCCGCTCCAGGTCCGGCTCAGGGAAGGATCTGCTGATCCCAACAGAATGTTCCGGGGGGCTCCTGTCCAAGCAGGGAGCCTGCTGGAATCTCTGTTTCCTGAGGGGCTGAGGGGTCATCCACTGCCCAGGAGACTCCCAGGTGGGTACCCAAGGCCTGTTCACCTGCCAGGGGGCCTCAAAGGATTCCTGGGGCCTCCTGGAACCCCAAGAGTCCCCTCTCTGAGACAGAGTCCCCTAAGGTCATGGGGAGGTGCCCAAGCAGCATCCTGCCTTCACAGGCAGATAGCGTCTGCTCACCTGCCCGTGTGCCCAGGACTGGGCCAGGCAGAGGGGGTGCAGAGCAGCAGCCCCTCCCTGAGCCCACATCCCCTGAGTGGGAATCTGTGGGGCTACGCCCTGGGGACCTGCGCAGGTGTAGGGACATGGGCAGGACTTGAACCTGTGTTAGCACACTCGGACTCCCCTTCTTGAATCTGGGAGCATGGGCTGTGAAGGCCCAGTGGACGGAGTACACCCACCGACACTGCCGACAGGGTGGTAGCCCCGAAACAAGACTGAGCCCCGCGTCTCTGTGATCATCAGCCCCAATCTCCCGCCCGGCTTCCTGAAACAGGACACAGCATCCAGGCCGGGCCCAGCTTTGCTGCCTGGTCCTACGTGTCCCCTCCCTGGGAACAAAATGGTCTCAAGCTAGGATGGCTGGTGCCATCAGCTGAGCTCAGGAGTCCCTGGGGGCAGCACCCAGGAGTCACCCTGAGCCGGGGAGCCATCCCCGTCTGCTCATCCAAGCCCGGACAGCCATGGAGAGGGGTGAGCAGCCCGGGACGCCACTCCGGGCAGAGGGTCCTCAGAGAGGAATCCAGGCCCGTGGCAGCAGCATAGCACTCCGCAGTTCACAAGGCACCTCCCATGGGTGCTGTCCTCAGAGCCCCACACCCACCTGGGGCAGGGGGCTTGTTGTGGCTCCATTTTTCAGATGAGGAAACAGAGACCCAAGGAGGCCAGGCAGCTGCCTAAGGTCGCAGGCATTTGCAGGCTGGAGGCAGGCCCCTCCTGCTGGGTGGGGCCAGGTGTGGAATTTCCTGTTGTCCCTCTCACCTTTGTGTGTTGTCCCTAGCAGGCTGGTGCCAGGCTGGGAAGTCTCTCCAGGCTCCACACCCGCCCTCACCTGACATTTTAATCCCATGTGAGTCTGATGCCAGGAGGATGTGGTTAAAGCTGGAGGCCCTGCTGTTTCCTTCATGCCAGGGGTCAATGGATCCTTATCTGCTAGGATCTTATCTGCGTGGCCTTGTGGGATCCTGGAGCTGGCTCCTGGAGGTACAGGAGGACTGGGTGGGGAATCAAGGGTGTCGAGGGCTGGCCCAGGAAGTGAGGCCTCCTGCCTCAGACTGGCCTCTGTCTCTCCCCCCAGCACTGCTTCCCTAGATGTCTTTCCCTCTTGCCCTGTTTGTCACTGTCACCTGCCTACTCTGCAGCATTGGGGGTGGCAAGTAATGAAGGGGAGTTAGAAAAGAAATCAGAAAGAAGGCAGGGGAGGGAGGAGGAGGGTGTAAGTACTCCAGGGTCTAAGGGAGATATTTTAATCCTTGCTTATACAAGTTGACTCAGAGCTTCCTAGCAGCCAAAGCAAAAGGGAAAGAAGTTGAAGAAAGGTGGAGGCGGTATAGGAGACATGTGATGAATGGTGCCTAGAAAATTCCCCAGAAGTTGTTTCCCTACTATCAACAGTCTTCCTGACATGAACTGTCGTCTAAAAAGAGTGAGGCCGAGCAAATGTCACATTTCATGGCAGGTGACATGTGTGTGCCCCTGCGTGCTTGTTCATACTTCCCTTCCTTCAGCAAACACTCACTGAGCACCTATGTGCTAGGCCTATGCTAGGTGTGCTGGGCAGATAGCATGGTCTCTACTCTTGGGGACCTAACCATCTTGGAGGAAGATGACAGTAAGCAAATAACACGAAAAAAATCAATTACACGCCATCAAACATTTGACACCACTGCTTCTTGTGCTTGGGGAACCCAAGGTTCCAGGCACGTCTGGAACAAGAAGACAAGCCACTGGGCCAGCAACAGAGATGAAAGAGTGAGCAGTGGGGACCAGGGCTGAGGGACCCAGCCAGGACGAGAGGCGAGGAGCGGGGCCCTGGAGAGGTGTGGTTCCCCCATCCGAGAGGCAGAAGGCGAGCGCGCCTCTCCACCAAGATAGCCGGGCACCCCGCGTGGCAGGACTTCAGCCATTTAACCTCTGCGTGCCTCAGTGTCCTCGTCTGTAAGAAACCATACCCAGCCCGAGATCCGCTGTGAGGATTCTGGAAGGCAATAGAGGCACGGCACTTAGGTTGGAGTGTGGGGCATGCTAAGTGCACAGAAAGCATGAGCCGAGGCTATTTCTGGGGGCACTGGCGTCTGATGGTGAATTTGAATTTTTCTCCCACCCCACTCTCTTCTTCCTTTCTGTTCTCCCCAAACCTTCAGGCCCGACGGGGGCTCGCAGCCCTGTGCCAGAGAGGAGAGCTGTGTGGGGCGGGCGTTGGCCTGGGTGAGCGGGCTGATCCCCTCCATTCCATTGTCCTCGGGGAGCCTAGGACACACCCACGGACAGAGGGGCTCAGCCACACTGCGTGGCTGATGAGTGGGGGCAGGGGACACAGGGCTGCACAAAGGACTGAAGGTGCCGGCTGTGCCAGAGCAGACCTTCCCTGAAGGAAGGACCTCCGGCATCATCAGACGCTGCATCAGCTGAAAAGCTGCTTTCAGTGGGGGTGTGGGGAGGGGCGGGGGAGAGGCAAGTGGCTGCAGGTCAGGTTGGAAAAGTAAATTGTATTCTTCTTGTGGGAATCTCAGTACTGTAGGCGGAGTGTGCAGCCATAAACCTGCCTCTGCAAGGTCGAAGAGAATGACTGCATTCACAGGAGCTGCCCGAATCTTAACAGCCCAGGGAGCCTGCGGCTCTGAGACCACATGGCCACATCCTGTGGTGCCCCACTCACTGCCTAGCCGCTGCGCAGCTCTCCATTACCTTACACCCTCCAACGTGCCCCACCCTGCACCCGCCATGCAGGCTTTTTTACTGGTTCTCCAACGTGGCTGGCTCTTTCCTACCTCAGGACCTTGGCACCTGCTTTCCCCACAAAGCCGATCTCAGCTTAAATGTCACCCTCTGCCTCAGTCTCCATAACACTGCATCTGGAGTCCTTCCATTGGCGAGGCCATTCTCTGCTTTATATCCAGGCCCATCGCATAGTAGGACTCAATATGTTTTCATTGAGCAAAGACACAAAGCACGCATTGTTATATTTTTATAGATGGAAACCAACTGCAGCCCAGTTCCCAGACTCCTGGGCATTCACTCTGCCTGTGCACCACTCTTCCCACGTAGGGGGTGCCAACTCCCAGTCACCCCCCACATTGAGACCAGCTGTGTTTGATCAGCACAAACCATATTCCCTAATTAATCCATCATGTTATGTCCAGCCGGCAGTGGGAGCTAAGGAGGGAGCTACCGTAGACATCACACTGCTTAGCACCCTCTGGAAAAGCAGAGTCACCTCTGGGGGGCAGCATGGTGTCATGGGAAGAAGCTGCTGGCTTCAGGGGACCTGGGTCTGGGTCAGGGCCCTGCCGGCTTCCCTAGCGGAGTGACGCTGGCTGAGCCCCTTCTGCTCCCGAGCCTCAGTGTTCCCCTCCACAGAGTGGGGCTAAGACTCATACACGCTGGGCAGCTGCCCGTGCTGGCCAGGGAGGCAGTGGGTGTGAAGGGCCAGGACTCTATGCCACCAAGATCATTTCAGATAGACTGGGGAGCGTCACTCCTGGCCCTTTTCAACATTCGAAAAGTTATGGGGAAAAGCCAAACAGTTTAAAAATAGGAGGAAGGCCGGCCGAGTGGTGCGGTGGTTAAGCGCTGGCTTGGGAAGCCAGCGGTCCCACATATGAGGGCCAGTGACAGTGCCCTCAAAAAAAAAAAAAAAAAAAAGGAGGAAACATGTCCAAAAGGAACATTCTACTCTTTCCCACTGGGTGGCTCTTGGCAGGCTCTGGCTGTGGAGAGGCCGTCTCGCTAGTGAGAGTTCTTTGGGGGCTCTGAGCTCTCAGCCCTGGCCCCTCGCCCCGGCAGACATGTCAGCGAGAGCAGGACTCAGCTGCCTGCCCTCCAGGGAGAACTGAGGCTGCCCCCGCTTTCCTTAAGGCTACCCAGCTGCCTCACCCCAGCTTTGGGGTCTGGGCAGCGTGGGGCTGGAATCCCTCCCAAGGGACAGGGGGATGATGTGAGCAGTGTGGAATGAGCCCCAAGTAACTTCTTTCATTCTCAGGACACCAAATCGCATCCTAGAATGGCACCTGAATTAGTTTCCTATCGCTGCTGTAATAAATAACCACAAACTTACCGGCTCGAAACCATGCAGATTTGCTCTCTACCAGTCTGGAGATCAGAAGTCTCATGAGCTAAAATCAAGGGGCCACAGAGCTGGTTCCTTCTGGGGCTCCAGGGGAGAACCCATTCTCTGCCTTTCCCAGCTTCTAGAGGCGCCCACAGTCCTCAGCGCGTGGTCCCTCGTCCGTCTGTCCCGTCAGCCGTGCAGCATCTTCAACTTTCCTCCCTCCCTCTGGCCTCTGCTCCATGGTCACGTCTTTTCTCTGACCCTGACCTTGCTGCCTCCCTCTTCTGAAGACCGTGATGACATCTCCACCCGGGAGACTCTCCCATCTCAGGATGTTTAACTCAGGGTCACATCTGTAACGTGGCCATTTTGCCAGGTAAGGTCACGTAGTCACAGGTCCTGGGCACAAGATACGGACATCCTTGGCGGCAGGGCGTCCGTTATTCTCGGTCTGCCACAGACCCTGCGCACCTTTGGTGCCCAAAGGACCGATTAGAGCATTGAGCACCAACTGCATGCCAGGGCCTCACCCTCCTGAGGATTTCTATCTGGACACCGGTTTGGGGCAGCAGGTGAGCCATTCCTGATCCCAGCGGAAACAGGCTCAGTAAGGCCAGGGCACTCGGCCTTAGGGACCCAAACACTCAGCGAGCCGGGACTTACCCCAGGTTTTCCACTGTAAGGAACGATCTCAGCTCCGCCCCCCGTGTGCAGCCCCCCACCCCAGATCCCTAGAGCTCTGGACCATTGGGGTGAACAGCTTAGGGGCAGGGTAATCCCCTAATGCTGGTATTTGAGATGGACGTGCCACCCTATGAGCCTCAGTTTCCCCTGCTATTAAATATGAAGAGTAGGACTATGGGGTCAGGTGGAAAGATTGGGGTTCAAATCTGGATTCTGTTAGCTATTGGCAGAGCCACCAGGACTAGCTGGTACCCAGGCCCACAGCCCCGGCCTTAGAGGAGGGTGTCAGGAGATAAATAGTAGTGACGTCTCCCCACCGTCTCCCAACTCGAAGCCGCTGGATCATTCCGCCTCGCACAGAAGGTCTAGTAGAGTACAACGCATCTCTGTCTCAGCCTCCGGGGGAGCAACGGGAATTCTGAAATTAAGAACCTCTGGAGGGAGGCTCACCCACCACCAGGAGGCGGCACCGATCCTCACCTCTGAGTCTTCCGTGGGGAACCCTGGCCGCCTCCCCCACTCCCTGGGGGCAGAGGCCCTGGGTTCATGGGGCGCCGCAGTGAAAGCCTGCCTGGCCCTACTTTCCTGTTCCCACAAACCTAAGGAGTGGCTCCCAAGATTAACACCCCCATGAAACGCCAGGGTGGACAGTGCTACCCACCTGGATCCCCCTGGGAATGCCACCGATACCCCTGGGTCCTCGCTCCCGCAGCAGCCAGGAGTCCCTGACCCCTGGATTTCTCCCTCCCCCAGGCCACTGTCCCCCTTTCACACCTGTCACCAACTGGAGGGTGGAGCCTCTAAAGGCCTCACAGCTCCCTCACTCCACACAGATGCGGCTCTCTGGTGCTCCCACAGACGCGAGCACTCACACGTGCACACACGCAGACACATGCCCAGACACACAGCACATCTACACACACGTGTGTGCACACTCACACATGTACAACACACCTATACACATGCCTGCACACACATACATACACACTCACACAAGTGCATGTGCACACATGCACACGAACACACACATACACATGCAGAGCCACTCACATTCATGCGTGAGTGCATACACAATGCTCACTCATGTGCACAAACTCACACACACGTATACTCACACATGCACACTAGTTCATGAGCCTCACACATACATATATGGACACACTCAAACATGCATGTACACTTGATCACATGAGCACACACACTTTTGTACACACAAATTCACACTCACACTTACACACACATGCTTGTGCCCACACTCATAGATGTGCACACACACACACACTCATGCATGCACACAGTCACACACATCACTCCTCCAGTGTTGTAGGGCAGGGTCCTCTTTGTGCTGTCACCAGCTGCCCCAGGAGTCACCCCTCCCCATGGATACCTGGAGGCTCCCTGCTGAGTCCTCCTGCCTGGGGTGCTTCTCTAATCCCCCAGCCAGCTTCCAAGGAGCCAGCATGTGCTGGACTTTGGGGCTTGGGGACCCCGGGGTTCCCCGATGGTGGAGCTTAGCCACAGGAAGGGCAAAGCGCAGACTGACACTGGAAATTTCTGGGTGTGCTCAGGGATGGGAGCAGGTGTGTGAGGCAGGAAGCATGTGTTGTGTCCCCATGCCCGCCTGGAATAATTATTTCCAGATATTGGGCAAGTGGAAAGCTGAGTCTTTATTCTGAGGGCTTGGTTTGAGCTCGGTGCCCCTCGGGGAAGGTGGAAGGAGGTGATTCATGATGAGTGGTACTATTAACTGCCCCGGCCCGGGGCGTCTCCTGTGTGTGGTTTCATCAGCTGTCATCTTCCCCCGACTTGGTTTCTCTGAGAGGCCAAGAGGGCCCTCAGGCCAGCTGGTGGCTCAGGACACAGCTCTGACCCCTCCTGAGCTCCCAAAGCTCCACAGCCTCCTGACAGGGGTGCACCCCGGCCCCAAACAGCAGCAGGGTGGAGGACCTGAGACCGGGCAGAGTGTGGCCCGGGGACAGCATCCTTGGTCGGGTTGGTTCTGGGGACTTGAGGTACCAGGAGACCCAGGGGGACCGGGGCCACTGAGAATGGCCTGTGCAAGGCAGAGTGGAGAGATGGACCGTGCAAGGTGGAGCTGGGTGCCTGACCCTGGCCTGACACCTTCCCTGCAAGAGGTCCCTGGGCTCAGCAGGGAGCCCAGCCTGAACCCCCACAGGCTCTGGGTACCTGGACCCCGCTGGTCTTCAGTGCTGGAAGACAGCAGCGGAGGAGCTCACCGATGCCATGGCTCCTGGTGACCGAGAACTGGCTCCCCCGGGACCCTAGTACGAGGCGTGTCAGACAAGAGAGGGTGGCGGTTCTCCAGGGTTCCTTTCATGCTAAAAGGGATTTTAGCCTCAGCAAGCATTATGGGTTGAATTGTGACCCCCACACCCCAAATTCCTCATTGAAGTCCTAACCCCTGCATGTGGCCTTATTTGCAGACAGGGTCATTGCAGACGTGATCAGTTAAGACGATGTCACACTGGAGTAGGGTGGCCTCTGATCCAACATGACTGGTGTATGCAGGAGAAACGGGACAGATGCACGCAGGGAGAGCGCCAAGGGAAGGTTGGCGTGAAGCCACCACAAGCCAAGGAACCAGCAGAAATCCGCAGAGAGGCCCAGGACAGGCCCTTCCCCAGTGCTTTCAGGGGGAGCGTGGCCCTGCTGACACCTTGACCTCAAGAACCATCAGAGAAGAAATTTCTCTTGTTTAAGCCATTCTGTTTGTGGTATTTTGTCCTGGCAGCCCCTGGACACTAATGCAACAGGTGTGGAGAACCCACCATTAACTCTAGTTACCCTAGACATGTGAGATAGCAGGTAGGGTGGGGCAGAAAGACATCTGTTCTTTGAAAGCACCCCTCCTCCAACTCCTTGGGTGGACGGATGGATGGATGGATGGATGGATAAGTGGGTGGATGGATGGATGGATGGATGGATGGATGATGGATAGATGGATGGATGGATGATGGATGGATAAGTGGGTGGATGGATGGATGGATGATGGATAGATGGATGGATGGATGGATGATGGATAGATGGATGGATGGATAAGTGGCTGGCTGGCTGGCTGGCTGGCTGGCTGGATGGATGGATGGATGATGGATGGATGGATGAATGGATGGATGGGAGGCTGCTAGCTCTAGGGTCTCACTCTAGCATTGTTTTGCCTTGGAGGAGACCAGAGGGGCAAATGCTATGGCTGTTAACTTGGATGGCACTCTTAGCTGAATGACCCTATTGGCCAGAAGTATCCAGCCTGGCACAGGCTGCTGGGTTTATGCAGTTGTACTCCAGCAATTTCCACTCCAGTTGCCAGGTGAGATTTTTATTTTTTATTTTATTTTTTCACTATTCATTCCCTGGCTTGGAAATCTGGACAAACAAGTGTTATCCTTGGGCCTGAAGGCAGCAGCCTCCCAGATCGTGGCAGGCACCCCGCGAGCCACCAGGTGTCCCGGGCAGCCCGTGGCGGGCACTGGCCAAGGAGACAGCCCGTGGTAGGTACTAGCCAAGGAGACAGCCCATGGCGGGCGCTGGCCAAGGAGACAGCTTTGCCTTGCTGGCCCATATGGCTGGGACAGACTTCTAAACTCGGCTCCAACAAGAATTAAATTGATGAGAGAGTTTATTTAAAGGAGGAAGGAGCAATAAAGTGTGACACCCGAGGAGTGATGAGCAGAGGGCTGTGTGGGAGACACAAAGCAGGTACTGACAAATGTGAGCCACATTATTTAAAATTCCCCGGGCTGACAGATAGGGCTTCCAGCGGTCCAGACGCCACTTGGAGGAGATGAAAAGAGTTCATTTCCTTCCTCTAAATAAACATGCCAGCAGCCAGATCCTTCCGTGATGATAAATGATTTCCTCTTGCGGGGGCGGGGGGGCAAGGGGGTGTCACCCGAACCTGTGGCGCAGCCAAGCCGAGCCGAGGCCTTAGGGAAGAGCAGAGGCGGGAAGATGCTCCCGCTTCAGGGATCCTCCAATCCCGCCAGCCTCCAGGCACCAGGATGTCGCTTATCTCTCCCCAGGCCCCCCACGAGTCTCATAATACAGGAAGACACAGAGGGGATGGGGGACACAGCTATGACATCCGGCCCTCCAGGGGCTGTGGGATTCAAGGGCCTCCCGAGACAGGCTGGGTTCCAGGAGGAAAGGCGCTGGGCGGGAAGCAACCTGCCCCGTCCACGGGGCAGCAGCATGGCGCGGCCCCCTCATGGAAGCCGGGGTCCAGCTTTGCCTCTGGGCTTCCGGCTCCCCGGGAAGTCCTTGTACCCTGTCTGGTGGTGGGACCATGGTCAGCCCACATCACACAAGCGCGGCCGCTCAGCCCCGGGCAGTTTCGGGAGGAAATTAGTGTAAAGGATAAGCGGGGCCTGGAGCAATCCACCCAGCAGTGCTTTCCCACAAAGTCAGAACAAGGTTATTTATAAAACGCCAAACTGTGGGCCGATGCAGGCCCCTGAGCGGGAGGGGAAGAAGCGGGTGGGGTCGCAGCGTGTGGCGTGCAGCGGTCACCTTCTGCTCCATCTGTCCTCAGCCTCAAAGATGCATTTCAGGGTTCCTGTCCCCTTGCTCACCTGGGCGTGGGGGTGGCGGGACAGAAGGCAAGAGAGAGGCCTGGATCTTAAGGACAGTTCCCTCCTCCCGGGCGGAGTCCAGCGTGCTTGCTGGGCGCTCACTTTCCTTTCTGCTGCTGGGAGCTGTCCCCGCCCCCCAGGGCGGCTCCCTGCTCTGTCGTGGGGGGCACAAGAGTAGGCGTGGGAGTCCTGACAAGGGACAGAGCAGTGACACACGCTACCATGCGGATAACCCTTGAAACCATCATGTTCAGTGAAAGGAGCCAGGCTCAAAAGGCCACGTGTCTCACGCCCCCATTTATAGGAAATGTCCAGAACAGGCAAACCAATGGGGGCATGATGCCGGTTGGTGGTTGCCAGAGTTTGGAGTTGGGGGAATGGGGAGTGGTTGCTTCATGGGTACAGGGTTTCCTTTTGGGGTGACAAAAATGTTTAGGACTTGATAGAGGGGGGTGGCCAGGCGACACTGTGAATGCACTAACTGCCACTAAATTGTTCACCCTAAAATGGTTAATTTTAGATTCTGTGAATTTCACTTCAATTTTTCAAAAAAGTGTGTATAGGGATCACCGGGGCCTCTGGAAGGGGCCTGCATGGGGACACCTGCCTCCTCGACTTCGGGCAGGTAGCCCAGGTGGAGAGACATACCCAGGTCACCACCTTCAGTGGCAGTCCCTCCTCTGACACAGCCTACAGTCCATGTTCCAAGGCCGCGAGTGGAGGGACTTCGGGACTCAAACCCGGCCTCAATGCTCATGGGCAGCTGGATCAGAGGACTGGACTCCAGGAGCCCCTGTCTCCCCATGTGTACATGGAACCCACAGACTCAGTGCCAGAAAGCACATGGCCCTGGGGCCAGATTCCCAGACACAGGGCCGTGTCGGCCTCACCTCACTGCCCCACTGTGGCCAGGTTTCCCCAATGCCAGTCCGTGGCTGCATTAGCCTCCTGCAGGGCACCTGCTAAAAACTCAGCTTCCTCAGCTCCTCTGCCTGAGCTTGAGCGTGGGTGCAACTAAGGCGAGACCTGGAGATCCACATCTTAGTAAGCGCCTCTAACCCGAATGCACAGCCGGGCTCAGGAAACTTTTGTCCTCTGCCCAACATCAGGGGTGGGAAACAGGATTGGAGGGGACACGGCGCTTGCTTGGGCTTTAGTTGTGCAGACAGCCTGCGTTCTGCCACCTGGGCTGGCTGCAGATGCACCAGACCCTCTGTGGTGATTGCTTTCAACTCCCTGTCACCCAGCAGGACCCGTCCTTAGCCCCAACAGGGCACTATCCTACTGGAAATCATGGGTAAAAAAAGAATGCTATTTAAGAAACTTGTCAGGTTTTTTTGTTTTTTATTATTTCTTATTTTTATATTTTTTATAAAAGAATGTCTGGAGAGTCGGCCGAGTGGCTCATTTGGTTAAGAGCTCGCTCAAGAGTGCGCGCTGAGCTCTGAGCAACAACAGTTTGATACCCAGGCTGAGCTGAGCTGCTGCTAAGCTGACAGCAGGTGTCAGAATGGCTCAGCTAAAAAAAAAAAAAAAATGAATGTCTGGAGCCTTTCCACAAAGGAATAATAGGATTAAGGGATTTAAAAGAGACAGCTGGTGACATATCCCAGGGGTACCAAAAAAAGGTATACAAATGGACACTTTGGTCAACGTCGCTTAAGCAGTAGTTTGCCATCATCAGAAGTGTCTGGACACTGACAGGAACCACTTTGAGCACCTCTTGTAATTGCAGAAGTCAAACCTGATCTGTATTTATCTTTTCTTACTGGTATATACTGAGTATTACAATTAATACAGTTTTTTCCTTTCTTAAAATGTGTATATATATTTTGGCACCCTCTGTACATATTACCCAAGAGGAAAAACCTCTTAATTCGGGGGAGGACCCAAGGTACCAAACCCTGTGAGGTCTGAGCCTCCCCTAGTAGCCTCTGGATGTGACGGCAACAGCTCTTACTTCTCCAGGCCCCCGCAGACCCTCCACCCACCATCTTTCTTGGCGCTCCCGGCCTAGTCTGCCGTTATCGGGACCGGCATATGGAAAGAGCCCAGGAGATGGCTGCTGCGTGACTCCCCAATGCGCCCCACGCCTGGGTGGCCCTCACCTGAGTACACTCAGTGTCTGGGTCTGGCTGGCCATTACCGCCAGCAGCGGGTTCAGGCCTGACCCCACCTAGGTGCAGTGGCTGCAGGAAAAATGAAATAAGGGGAGGAGTGAGAAGAAGGAGACAGGCTGGGCAGCAATCCTGTGGGACGGGCCCTGGGGCACAGGTGACACCTCTAAGAGAGTCACTGGGAAGTTTCCAATCTGCTGGGCTGGAACCAGTCCCCCTGCTGTGCCCCTAGCCCTTGTGGGGAGGGGGTCTGAGTCATGCACAAGGCATTTTGTGTGCAATGGGCTCAACCTCTGTGGATTAATTCAACCTGGTGAGCCTTAACACTGGGGGTACCCTCCACCTGCTTGAGATGCTGTGTCTGCTTTCGGGGTGGGCGTCTGCCTGTCCTTGCAGGAGGGGCGTCCAGTGCAGAACACAGGCTAACCCGGTTGCAGGCGGAGGGTACTGGGCGGCAGGAAGACCCCCAGCTGGCTTCCCTCTGATCTCTTCTCTGCTGAGCAGCTCAAAGACCAAGTAATTAAGATGGCCTCTAAGGTCTCCTCTCACCAGGACAGTCTATTTCCAAAAAGAGACAATGTACAGGATGGCCAAAAATACTAGACAGACAACACAAAACCCACCTGGAAAGTATACTACGTAGGTTTTGCTGGATTTTTCCTTCTTTTAGCATTTGGGGGAAGGTGGGCTGCTGGCCACCAGCCCTCCCAGGTTAATATACTGGGTCCAGATACCTTGTCCAGGCTTCGCCAGAGCTGGCCAGACCCTCCACAGCCGGCTGACGCCCCCCAGCCTCCGTCAGCAAGATGGGGCAGGGCAGGGCCCGCTGGGCGGTCTGCCCCTCCCAGGCTGTTTAATCACCTTCACTGTCACCTTTAGAGCCACTTCTCTTCTCATGCAAGATCTTGTTGTGATCTGATGAGGGGTTTAAGGTAACGTTGAGAGACTGTGAATAAACAATCCAAGCCTGTCTTCAGTTTGGTAGTTATGTGATTCCTATCATCCTGGGGAGGAACATTTAAAGCAATAAATGGTCAAATGTAACTTATGTGTTTTGACCCCCACGTCCTGTTGATCCCAAACAGCTCAGGCTCATCCTGACTGTACACTCCCTCCCACTCCCCACCTCCTGGGATTGGGCCATGGTCCGGCTCCCAGGCCACTGCAACAGCCGGGCAGACGGCCTCCACCTCCATTCTCGCCCCTTCTGCTTCATTCTCCACGCTGCAGCCGGGGAATGACTGGGCTTGTTTGGGTCTGCCAAGAGCCAGGTACAAAGACAAGCTTTGACACGGGAGAGACTTACTGAGGGCGGGAGCCGGGGAAAGAGGAAGGAGCCTTCAGACCACAGTGGGACCGTCCTGCGGGAGGGGAGGGGAGGACAGGAGTCCGCAGGACGAGACTCAAACTGCAGCGCCCGGTCCAAGGACAGGGCAGCCGAGCTGACCCTCTGGAGGGGAAAGGCAGTTACATGAGCCAAATTAATTAAGAGAAAAGGGAGTCTTCGTGCACACACATATACAGAATAAGGAAATACAAACAGAGAAGTACCAGCCGACAGAGAAAATGAACAGGACCACAGGGAATGCTTTGATCAATTCTGTGCAAATAAATTTGTAAACTTGGATGAAACAGATCCTTTCTAAGAAAATGTAAATTATAAAACTTAACCCCAGGGCCCGTCTAATGGCACGGTGGTTAAGCGCTGGCTTGGGAAGCCAGCGGCCCCGGTTCGGGTCTCACATATGAGGGCCAGTGACACTGCCCTCAAATAAAATAAAATAAAACTTAACCCTAGAAGAGACAGAAAAAAAGAAAGTGACCCAATTACCATAAAAAAAACCACAATGAAGTTCTTAAGTAGATACCTCTATCCTGTGCCAAGACAATACCAGGCCATGTGACCTCACATGAGAATTCTAACACAGTTTTAGGGGACAGGTCATTCTGAGACCATTTAAACTGTTTCAGAGTGTGGAAAAAGTAGAAAAGTTTCAAAAATCTTTAGAAAAAGCTAGCGCAACACTGATACCAAATTCAAAAATGATAGAACAAAATTTTGAAAACCACAGGTCAATCTATAGAATATTAATGCAAAAACCTGAAATAGAATCTTAGCAAGCACTACTAAATCCTTGTGAATACAGGTGCAAAAACCCTCAAGGAAACACTAGCAAACCAAATCCAGAAACATATCAAAAGATCGTATACCATGACCGCATGGCATGGATCCCAGGAAGCCAGGTGGGTTTAAAATATGAAGATCAATCAGTGTAATACACCATGTTCTCAGAATGAAAGATGAAAACCACAAGTTCATCTCGATACACGTGGGAAAAGCATTTAGCAATATGAATCACTCTTTCATGATGAAAACACGCAACAAAGTAGGAATAGAAGAGAACTTCCTCAGCCTGATAAGGGTAGCTATGAAAAACTCACACTTAATATCAGCTTAATAGTGAAATACCGGATGCTTCCCCTTACGATCAGGATCAAGACACAGGTGTCTGCTCTCACCACTTTGACTCAACATTATACTGGAGATTCTAGGCAGAAAAGAAACAAAAGGCATCCAGATCTTGTATATAGAATATAGGAAGGAAACCACTAAAAAAATTATTTGAACTAATAATTGAGTTCATCAATGTAGGAGGAGACAAGATCAATATACAAAAAAAAAAAAATCAATTGCATTTCTATATACCAGAAATGAACAATCTGAAAATAGAATTAGGAAAACAACCCCATTTATAATAGCAGCAAGAAAAATAATACTTAGGAAGACATTTAACAAAAGCAATGCAAGACTTATACACTGAAAACTGTAAAACATTGTTGAAATGTAAGAGCTTAAAGAAAATCTAAACAGATGGAAAGACATTCCATGTTTATGCATCAGAAGAGTCAGCATTGTGAAGATGGCAGTATTCCCCAAATTGATCTACAGATTCAGTGCAATCAAAATGCAAACTAGTTTTGTTTTTCATTTTAGGTAGATTGACAAGCTGATCCTGATATTCATATGGACCCAGAAGAGCCAAAACAATCTTGAAAAAGAGCAAAGTTGGAGGACTCCCACTTCCTGATTTCAGTAAAGCTACAGTAGTAAGGCAGGGTGGTAGCAGCAGCATGAGGATAGAGTTAGAGGTCAATGGAACAGAAAAGAGAGTCCTGAAATAGGCTCTCACATTTACAGTCATTTGATTTTTGATAAAGGTACCATTCAATTGTGGGAAAAAAATAATCTTTTCAACAAATGGTGCTGGAACCACTGGATATCTATGTGCAAAGGGGTAACTTTGGATCCCTCCCTTACACCATATACAAAAATTAACTAAACATGGATTATAGAGCACTAGGCAAGAGCTAAAATTATAAAACCCCTAGAAGAAAATATAGGACTAAAACTTCACAATGGGTTAGGCAAAGCTTTCTTAGATTTAACACCAAAAGTACAAGCAACAAAAGAAAAAATAGATAAATTGGACATCATCAAAATCAAAACCTTTCGTGCTGCAAACAATATCAAGAAATTGGAAACACAACCTACAGAATGGGAGAGAAAGATTTGTAAATCATATAAAGAATTCTTACAATGCAAAATAACAAAACAAATAATTGAGAAATGGGCACAGTATTTGAATAGACATTGCTTTAAAGAAGATATACAAATAGCCGATAAACATATAAAAAGATGTGGAATATCATGAGTCATTAGAGAAATGCTAATCAAAACCACCATGAGAAACAACTTCACACCCACTTGGATGGCTCAAGTGTAAAAAAACAGACAATATCGGGTCGGCCAAGTGGTGCGGTGGTTAACAGCTGGCTTGGGACCTCAGCGGCCCCAGTTCGGGTCCCACATATGAGGGCCAGTGACACTGCCCTCCAAAAAAAAAAAAACCAAACAAACAAACAAACAAAAAACAGACAATATCAGATGTTGGTGAGGATGTAGAGAGACTGGAACCCTCATACATGGCTGGTGGGACTGTAAAGTGGTGCAGCTGCTTTGGAAAGCATTCTAGCAGTTCCTCAGAATGCTAAACATAGATTTACCATGTTACCCAGAAATTCCAATACCCAAGAGAAATGAAGACATATGTCTATGCAAAAGCTTGTACGTGACTGTTCATAACAGCATTATTCATAATAGCCCCAAATCAGAAGCAACGCAAATGTCCATCAACTGATAAAATGGGATATTATTCATTCAGTCATAAAAAGGAATGAAGCACTGATACACACTACAATATAGATGAAGCTCAAAATACGCATGCTAAGTGAAAGAAGCCAGCCTCAAAGACCACAAAGTAGATGATTCCATTTGATCCAGACTACCTATAGAGCCAGGAAGTGGATTAATGGTTGCCTAAGGTTGGGGCTATGGTGGGAACAGGGGACTCAGTTTCTCTTTTGATTTGTGGGGGGAGGAATGAAAATATTCTAAAATTAGATTGTGGTTACTTTGTACAACTCTGTGAATACACACTTTAAATGGGTAGCTTTTATGGTATTTGAATTATCTCTTAATAAAGCCATAAAAAGTAAGGAAAAAGAAAACAAGGAGGATTAAACAAAAAAAAAAAAAGCTTTTTGGAATAGGCAAGGCCTTCGTAAAGGTGAGAAAAAATCCATGAGACAAAGATTATTAAGGTTGACCATACAAAAATTGTAATCTCTGAATGGCAAAAACACCACAGTGTCAAAAAACAAACCAACTATATAACATATGTGTTATTCATATCACAGACTAAGAGCTGATTGCCTTAATGAATAAAGAGCTTTTATGAATCAATAAGAAAATGTACTAGGATAGGTAATGCTTCAGTAACAAAACAACCCCCAAATCGTCATGGCTTAAAACTACAATGGTTTATCGCTAGCTCATGACACGCGTCCCTCTAGGGTCTGTGGATATCCTGGGCCCCTGATAGTTACTCAGGGAGCATCTCCGGGGTTGCCACTCCACCAGGCCAGGCAGAAAGGAGAGCTCCGAGAGAGTCACACTGGTGGTTAGATGCTCCTGCTGGTAGTGATACGGGGGCTTCCCTTTATGACACATGGTCCAGTACTCACTGTGTGGCTATAATAGAGAGTGTGGCTTAACCACATTCTTGATGGGATGTGAACTGGAACTGTCCTGCAAGGAGCCCTGGTGAGGACCACAGGAAAAGACTGAATGCCCACAGGGGAAAATGGGCAAAGGGTGTGCACAGACACCTCGTGGAAAAGGAATAGAAATTACTCTTACGTGTGTGACAGAAAAGGTAACCTCAGTCGAAATCAAGATGTGCTGGTGAAAAGTACACGTCTTTACCTGTCAAAGATGCAAAAGGTGGGTAGCGCACGGCTTTGGGGAGGGTTCAGAGCAAACTCTCATTATCGTTGCTCAGAGCCTAAATCTGCACTCCTGTGGACATTATTGAGCAATAGCTGTCCACTGGACCCAGCAACTCTTCTTCTAGGAACTTACTGTTTCTCTTATTTATTTGTGGGCTTTTTTTTTTGCATTCTCACTGGATCTTTTCAACACACTAATAATAGTAAAAGAACAATCACCATAATGTTATAACTGTCATCCTTATTAAAAGTACACTTACTCCTTTTGCTTGCAACAAAAGCTGAGCACCTACTACGTGCTACACTTAAAGTTAGATGCTACTCTTATGAAGTTTGTGGAACCTCTTTCTTCTTTCTCTGATCCCACCCCAGGCACCCCCTGCCCACCCTCCCCCACTCACCCCCTCCTACACACACAGACACACATACACATTTCACAGCACGGGACCAGCAGCCCTGAGCCCGGCGTCCACAGCACAGGAGGCTCTCACAGGAGATGTGGCTCTGCAGACGACACACAGATTCTCCCGGTCCAGTAGCCTCCAAACGCCCAGGGCTGTATTGAAAGTTTAGAGTTCACGGTCCTAAAAAGTCAGCTCAGGGCCAGCCGAGTAGCGCCTTGGTTGAATGGGTTTAGGATGCCAGCTCTAAGCAGTAGGGCCACTGGTTCAGATCCCACATGTGGGCCAGTGATGCTACGCCCTCTACAGCTAAGATGGTGAACAACAGCTCTACCTGGAGCTGGGCTGCCATGAGTTGCTGGCAACTGTGAGTCGCTGGCAACTGTGTAGGCTGCAGTGGGGCTGGCTGGCAGCTGATGTGCGCTTTTGTGAGCTGCTGTGAGCCGCCATGAGCGGCCGTCCAATGGCAGGTAGGCAACTGCCTCACCCGGGAAGAGCACAGTGATGATACCAACATGGGCCAGTGAAGCAACATCCTCCACAACTAGACTGAAGAACAAAAGGACAGCAACTTGTCTGTTCCCCTTCCCCGATTCCCCAATGCTGTACCCCTCCCCAATTCCCCAATAAAACCTTAAAAAAAAAAAAAGAATAAAAAGTCAGCCCATCTGTTTTTAGACCCCGCCGCCCCAGGATCGACTTTTGGAAGTTCTGAAGGGCCACCCTCCAGGCTTCATAACAGCCGAGTTCTCTCAAATGCCATAAAACGCAATGTAAACAACTTTGCAGCTCTGACCACGGGTGTCCGGGTTACCCAGGATGTTGCTAGGATATTATCTCTGCTGGGAAGTTCATCTGCCAAGTTTCAAGAGACCAACAGCGTGGTTGAGAACAGAGACAGTGGACATAACTGCAGACAATGGAAGCCCGTCCTCCCAACCCGCTCTCCCCGGGGGCTGGCCCTGCTGCGTGGGTGCCCGTAGGACGGTGTGGCTGCCGTGGCTCCCCTGACTCTCAGGGTCAGCTGGCTGCTGGATCCTGGGCAAACGGGCCCTCCTGGTCCTGTGTGCTGTCAGAATGGGTCGTCAGTCCTGGGAGAGACCGCTGGACGGCCGAGGCCAGGGCGCTGGGTGGACTCCAAGGCTTGCTAGCGCAACCATCCTGGGCTGTATTTCCGGCCACAGTGCAGGAGCCGGGGATGTCCTCTCCCTGTCACAGGGGTGGCAGTCCTCGGATTTGCCCTTTCTTTCATGTTGGAAGTCCATGTTGACGGCTTGGCTGCCATCAGCATTCTTCCCCCAGAGAAAGGGAAAGAAAAGGGCTGGATAAACGTGGGCTGGGGATCCAGGGCGCCCCGGAGGCAGAGAGGGTCTGACAGCAGCCACTGGCTCCCAGGATGCGCCTGATCCCGAGGCCCCAGGGAGGACCTTTCTGCCTTCCAGCTTCTCAGCTCACACAGGTGGGTGCTCACCTGTCGAGGGGCCACGCCTCAGGGCCTTTGCACAGGCTGTGTCCTGTGGCCTGGTGTGTCCCACCCCAGAGCCTCATCCATGGGGCAGATCCAGCCCCTTCCTTGTTCAGGAGGCCGCCTTCACCACCCCACGCAAGAGCAGGGACCACGCTGAGACACAACTGCCCCTGTGCTGGGCTCGGTCCCTGGTCACACGAGCCATCTTTCAACTCTTACCTCTTCTGTATCCCAGTAGTATAGCCCAGTGCCCACCGTGAGTCTTTATTAAAGATGGAGAAACACTGGGCCAGCGCTCTCAGCCCGGAGCGGGCAGAGTGAGTACCAGAGCCACCAGCACCTCAGGAAGCCCAAGGTCAGCCCGCCACTGAGACTGGGCTGGGCTGCCCCCAGGTAGGGTCCTCCCCCCAGCACGGCAGACATGTGGGCCGGAGCCTTCTTTGCTCGGAGCGGGGGGTTTCCTGCACCCTGAAGGGTGCTGAGCTTCGCCCAGACCCCACCCACTAGCACCCCACTCCCACTGTGGCAGCCAAAAGTGTCTCCAGACATTGCCAAGTGTCCCCTGGGGGGCAAAATCTCTGTCCCCATCTTCCACCTCCCCACTGAGAACGAGGGTTCATCCTAATGTCAAGTTCGGCCGCCCCATGCCCAGGGCTGGCTGCCTGTTTCCTGTCTGCTCCGCAAGGAAGGGGAGCTCCGGGCGGGGGGCAGGGGGGCAGGCCACGAGCATGTGTTGGGAGCAGGTGGGAATCCGGCCCTGACCCCACCTTCCTGGGACCTTGGACCTCCCTCTGTGGGCCAGCAAAGGGATACGTCAAACAAAATCACTCAGACAACCAAAGGCCTTTACTGCAAAGAGGAACAAAGGAGTCCGAGGCAGGACTGGCCCATCAAATAAAACCATGGCAGGTGCCAGGCTCCCTGGGACCACCAAGTGGGCGGCATCGGTGGGTTTGTGGTGGAAAAGCAGCGGTTTTCCCCCGGTCCAAATCCACACAGAGAAGACCCTTGAGAAGCCAGCAGAGTGAAGGCCCAGGTGACGAGGGCGTGGGGAGCCACAGGTGGCACCAGCCTGCGCTATGCTGCAGACTAGAGCTTGACGGCGGCTGCCATAGCCTGGTTCATCCTAGGAGAAAAGTGGTTGCTAATACTGCCGATGTGCCCATTTCTCCCCTCTGCCCCATACCGCCCGGGGCCCATCACTTCTCACCTGGACAACTGCCCTGCTCCCTGACTGCTCTCCCGGCTTGGACACCCTCCCCCCACGCCCCCATCCATGCTCCACCCAAAAAGCAAACCAGCCACGCCCTGGTGTCGCAGCCGCGGTGGGTGGCTTGTTCCTGTCCTCCTCCGCAGTCTTCAGGTCTCAGCCCACGTGTGATCGGGTAGGGGAGGCATCCTCTGGCCTCCCTGGCAAGAACCAAATTGCATGGGGCACACCCTCGTGGCACCAGGGACCTCCCCATCACTGTGAGTCCAAGATGCCAATTTTCATTGATCAGTGTCCATCTCCTCTGTCAGAGCTGAGACCCCACGAGGGCAGGACTGGCTGTGTCCCTAACAGCAGGCAGGACTCACTAGCTCTTTGGTGGGTAAATGAATGAACGACATCAACACTGGTGGCAGAACAGAGGATTCCAGACCACGGTGGCTATCGGGGCACTGCCCTGCCCAGCCGCTGGCCCTCACGCAGCCTCCACCCTAGAGGATGAAGCCAGGCCTGCTGGTGACCTGCAGAGACCTCCACAGGTGTTGGAGGACCGACCGGCGGGCTGGCAGGTTCCAGAGGCCTAAGGGGAGGAGCTGAAGGCGAGCCGTGAGCCCACAGGGGACCTACCCCCGAGGAGGACAGGCCGCTGCCAGCCACAAGGACACCACGCGAGTCCAGTCACTGCTAAGACCCTACAGCCGTTGGGCGAGGCTGGTCTCGCAGGCGGGAAGCAAGGCCTAAAGGGGACCCTGGAAGAGGGGAAGTTTGCCTGTGGAATTCCTCCTGAGTGTGGGGTCCGGAGGAAGCTGAGTGGCCCATGGAAACAGCCATGGGGACGGGACAGTCCCACTGCACATACAAAGGACTTTGAGGACAGAAAGCTTGCTCTGCCCGGCGTCCCGTCCTCCTCCCACGGGGACCAGACCAGAGGGGGTGGGGGTCTGCATCAGAGCGTGCCCTGTGGCCGCCTCGGCCATTTCCCACGCCGCCGCCTGCTTCCCACGGGGAAGTTATTACAGGGGCTGACCCAGGCCAAACCCGGAAGCCAGCGCTGGGAGCCTCTCCAGGAGGGGCCCTGGGAGACCGGACCAGCAGCAGCGGAAGGCTCCAGGGGGAGGCTTGGCGGCCAGTCTGCACCGCCAGGCGCTGGCAGGGAGGGGGCCTGCCCTGGATGGGCCACTGGGCTCCTCTTGATTTCAGGACTCTGCAAGGCCTCTCCTGATCTCATACCTTGGGGCTTGTCACTGTAAGACTTGAGAAACTCGCTCCCCGTCGGGGACCCGTTACTCAGGTACCCTCCTGTCCCTCTGAGGCTGGTCCCCGGGAGGTCAGTCGTTTTTAAGTTGTCTGAAGGCGGGCACCAGGTGAGAGGCCTTCTGGGTTCTTCCATGTCAGCGACGGGCTGAGTGGCCACACAGAAATGTGGCGTTCTTCCTGCACGGCCAGGGCTGACCTCCATCCTGGTGGAGAGGAACCTGACCTTGCCCTGTGTCGCCAAGATGCTTGGGAATGGCCACTTGGTATGTTCCCACCTCCTGATGAACAAGCATCTCCCTGGAAAGACTGCTGTCGATTAAGCCGTGTGCTCTCATAGAAGCTCGGGCCCTCCTTTTACTTCGCCTTGGCCCTGTTTCTGCTCAGGGGCCTGAGCTCAGTGGGCAGGGCCCGAGGGTCACTTGTCAAAGCCACAGCAGGAAAGGGCTGGCAGGGGACCCCAGGCCCCAGCTAAGCTAGATAGGAACGCTTCCCAGGCGGGGTGGGAGGGGGCGCTGTTCCACACGGAGGGAAACTAAGGCAGAAGCCCAGCGATCAGACTGAGTGTGCACAGTCGGGGTTCCTGAGAGGCTGCCATGGGCCGCCCAGGGCTTAGGAGGCCAAGGTTCTCACTGATCTGACCCCTGGCAGCACCAGCCATTCCACCCCCGTGGGGGCCAGGGCTCCTCTGGTCAGAGGGGCTTGGGGCAGGGAGGAGACTGCACCCCCAGACCATGGAGGAATATGCTCTCAGGACCCCTGCCTGCTCTCTGTGGGCACCCTGCTCCTGAAACAGAAGGAAGGACCCCCTCCATCGAAATGGAGACCATCCCCTCCTTGCCCACCTGCTTCCTCTCCTGAGCCACCTCCCCCCCAGCCCCCTGCCTCTGGCGTCAGCGCCTCCCAGAATCCGCCTGGCTGCACCCAGGTGTCGCTAGGTGGGAGCTGAGTAACAAATTAAACCTGGACTGGCCGCTTCAACGGCTGGGACTCCCAGCGAGGCTGGCTTATTGCCCTCTGCAAACGAATGGTGTGAAGCAATTCACACGAAAGCAAGTCAGGGGAAAACAATTCCAAAGCAGAATCCGTGCGAGTCATGGAGTCAGGCCTGCTCGCTTGTGTAATCTGCTGCTCGCAGGCCGGACCCTGGGATGTTGGTCTTTGGCTTCAAGGGGCCTCAATCAGGAAAGACTCATTTTTCAGTAGACTCTGATCAGGAGTAGGAGGGAGGGAGGGAGGGAAGGAGGGAGGAAATTACCCATACAGCCTAGAAACAAAACCACCAGGTTCAGAGTTCTGTGGAAGTCAGTGCCCGTGGCATTGTTCACACTGTGCCACTTGAGGGCACGGCCCCTCAGGGGCGTCACTCCCCGTGTAGACATCGCAGACAAGTGTCTGCACAGCTCTCTGTCAATCAGATTTTGCATGAAGCTGTCCCGTGGCTAGGGGCCACTGAAGGCAGAGCCCAGACACGTGGACAAGGGGACACTCACACATCCAGATTCCAGCATCTCCACATTTCTACAATTATTTTAAAAAGGAGTGAAAACCCGCAGCGGTTTTCCTGTGGTCCCGTGCAGGCACACTGAACACTCTGGAAACCCCAGTCCCGACGCTCCAAGCATCACAGTTCACAGGAATATCCCTCAGATTGTACTTCTGCGTGAAAACCATCCCCGATGACACGGGTGTTCTTGGCACAGAGGCTGCCCTGTCTCAGCCCATCTGAAGGTAAACCCTGAGCTGACCAGCCCCGCCCAGGCCACATGTCCCCAGCCCTCTGGTGTTTCCTTGAAATCCTTGGTCAGTCTGGTTCTGTGTGACTAGGAAACTGTTGGGCATCTGCCCTTTTATAAACGCTCCAGGTGATTCTGATTCACAGCAGGGGCTGGGCCACCCAGGCAGGGCTGCAGGTCCTCCTGGCCACCAAGCCAGCGTCTCCCCCTGGACAATCAAGGCAGAGTGGCCCCCTGGACTTGCCCCTCTCTGTGCCTGCAAACAGATGAAAAGGAGGGGTGCCCCTACCCCTACCCCCGGCCGCGCCTTTAAGGCTGGGCTTCCCCTGTAGATCTGAGCCTCAGATCACCTGGCATCAGAGAGCAGGGCACGGGTTCATGTCCGGGCCTGTTTGTCAAGGGGTCTCTGAGTCACTGGATGTGAGTGGAGAACAAAGACCAGGACAGGGAGGGGCCAGAACCTCCAGGCTGGACCCAGAGAGGCTGAGGGGCTGTCTCCCGCCCTCTGCGGGGCTGACTCGTGGAGGAGAGAGCAGGGGAAGCCAATCTGTCCTCAGGATGAGGATTGGCTGTGATACGGACAATTTTAGCCAATTAGAGGCAGAGCCGGTCCCTAGCCTGCCCTGCCCAGCCCAGCGCCGCTGCTGTTCCGAGGCCCAGACCCTCCTCAAATGGAGAGAGATGACACCCCCCCAGAAGGCGGATCTGAGAGCTGCCTTTAAAGGTGTGAACAGAGAAAAGAGAAACCAGTGATGGGGAGGGGGGCACCCAGGGTCCCCTGCTGGGACCTGATGGGGGACAGCCCACAGGCCCCAGGGGCCAGGGCTGGTGTTACCAGGACCGGACGCAGTTGCAGCTGCAGGACGGGCCCCTCAACAGTGCGGCCCCTCTGCCAGAGGAGCTGGCCACCGCCGCGGAGGCACTGGGGACAAATTCCCCCGCCTCTCCCTCCCCTGCTGCTGCCAGGCTATTGGCCAACCCCAGAGAAAGCCAGAGGGCAAGGCCTCAGGGGCCATGGGCTGCCTGTGCACGTCAGCCCCCCAGGACAATGGGCTGGTGGAAGGTGGCTCTGAGGGACACCAGAGGGTTTCTGACCCATCCCTGCCCTGGGGCAGGTGTGGGACTCAGTGACCTGACATGCCCGCTGGAGGGAAGAATTTGGGGCAAGCCAAGTCCTGCTCCTGTGGGTGCAGGATGCCCGACACCTGCCCAGGATCCGCTCCAGGGGTGTGACACATGTAATGCAACCTGTGAACTTGACCATCAGGGCTTGCCTGTCAGTTTGGACATGTTAAGTGACAGCCACCCCTTACCCCCCTCCGGCTGAGGCACCCCCATCAGGGACTTCCCGGTGACTCAAGCAGACCAACCCTCTCCTGGAGTGAGTGGCAGGTCTTTGAAGGACAAACCTGGGCAGGAATAACGAGACACCCAGGCTGACATTCTTGAGACCTGATGGGCTTCCCTTCCAAGTGCAAGGCCTCAGAGACGGGCTGCCATCCGAGTGCTGCAAAACAGAGGGGGCGCCCACCGTGGTCCCCAGGGAAGCCGAGTGGAGGCTGGTCAGCCCACAGTTCTCGGCAGTGAGGCAGGTGAGTGACGGGGGGCCTTGTGGAACACTTTGGAAGATCCTGAGCCCTGGGGAGGGGGAGGGGGCAGCTGGCTGAGAGGACTGTTTGCTCCAGCAGGAAAATAACATTTGTTTCTGTGCCAAATTGCTGGTGAAGCCCAGGTCCGCCCCCCACACACCAGGCTGGTGTCACCCATGAGGATGTGACCCATATAACCATAACCCACCCAGACACAGAAATCCGCTTCCTTTGTAGTTTTCTAATGCGCTGTGTGCTCCAGGCTGCCCATGGTAGCTGGAAGGCTAGCACCTCCCTCTGGAAGCTTCCTCCGCCGACGTAAATTGTCTGAGAACCTTGGGAGATTTCATAGCCCAAAGGGGACTGTCTTCCTCCAATGGGAGGCGGATGGACAGCCAGCTCCCTGGGCCCCAGGGCCCACGTTGGACTGATGGCGCCGCTTGCCGCCACAAGGTGTCACTGTGGGAGACCGGTCCGGCGCATCCAGGCTGCCCGCCAGGAGAGACCTGCTCAGGTCCTCCAGGTGTTCCATGCCTGGGCTCCAAGGGGCCTGTGGATTCCAGGGCTGGCCCTGTTCCCCATCAGGAGCCCCGGATTGGCAGGACCAGCCCCCCCGATCCTAGATTCGGCTAGGAAGCCAGCAGGTGGGGGTGCCCTGAGGTCCTCAGGCCCTCTTTTGTCCATGGCCTTTGCGGGAGCCATTTCCATCTGCCTGAGCGCGTCTCCAGGAACCTAGGCTTCCATCCCCTGCCCCAGAGATCCTGCTCCCTGGACAGGTGTGCCCGTCTCCTCCCTAAGGGCACAGGAAGGAGAGATGGCCAAGACACAGAGGGTCCTTTTAACCCACCTTCCCCCGAGCTCACACTCTGACCTCTTCCCTGTACTACTGCCCTCTTTATCACACGGTCAGAAAAGCAGAGAGCACTCCCCAGCCTTAAGGGCGATAAAAACGCGACACTTCGTCCATCAGACACCCTGCCTGCCAGGTGGACCGTAACTGCTGGAATCCACGTCCTGAGAGGGGCCCTGGGTGTGGGATGGAGGAGGAGAGGGTAAGCGGGCTGAGAGAGGGGCAGGGGAGGGGCGATTACCTTCATCCAGTTTCAAATGCAAGTCTAAGAGCCCCGAACATGTGTACAGAATCACCGAAATTTCACCACTCGCAGCTCGTACCTCGTACACACAGGTGCATTTGTGTTTTTACAGAGCAGTGGGGGGCACTGCACACCTGTCTCAGCTGTTTCTGTTGTGTCTTTCCTTTTCCTTTCACACTGCCGGTGCCAGCGGCGTGCCTGGCTGACGCAGGGAACTGACTCCGGGAAGGTAGAACGGGTCGGTTCCTAGGACGGCAGGGCCTTCTCCCTGAGACCAAAGCACATCTGGGTCTGGAAGGAACCCGTCACCTCGCCTCAGCACTCAGTGTTCAGGTGTGTTCTGGAAAGGGCAGCTGGCAGCATGAGCCTCGCCTGGCTCCCAGGTGAGCTGTACCTGGCTCGCAGGTGAGCTGTACCTGGCTCCCAGGTGAGCTGTACCTGGCTCGCAGGTGAGCTGTACCTGGCTCCCAGGTGAGCCTTGCCTGGCTCCCGGCTAGTGCCCTTGCTACATAGGACTTCATCTAAAAACACAAGTACAAAGATAAAACAATTAAGAATTGTAGGACGGGGACAGCAGAGCATTAAACCAAACATGGGGCCCTGTGTGCCTGTGGGGGTCGCCCCCAGAAGCTGGCTCTGAAACAGGCATTTTTCCCCCCACTATCGCCTGGAACCCTTGGTGTGTGCTCAGTGCCAGTGGGTCTTTTGGAGATCGGAGTGCCTTTGGATTCTATCTAGGTCAAAAATCCTATAAATGATACGTTCCTTGGTTAATGAGTACAGTTCCTTCCCACTGGGGTACAATTAGGGCCACAGATTTAATGTAGCATCTTCCTTTCCCTTTTTTCTTTCTATCATCAAGGTTTCTAGACCTAGTCAGACCTCATTTTAATTCAGATCTGCTTTTATCCAAATCCCCAAAGACCAGCCAGAGAATTTTCTGTCCTCTCTCCATCAGCCACCACGGAACCTGCTGCCAGCCCAGGTCTCCAGGGAACTTTGGTGTAACCGAGAGTAGGATCGGGGAGAGACAGAGGGCAGAGGGAGAGAGGGGTAGGAAAGAAAGTAGAGAGAGGAGAAGCAGGGGGGAAGAGATAGAGGACGGGTTAGGAAGAGGGTCTCTGGGAGGGGGGCGTAGGGCAGAGGGATGAGCCCCGGTCACAGCAGGCCAGGGTCAGGCTGGGTCAGGCCAGCGTCCCGCCCACCAGGGCAAACGAGGGAGCTGCCAGCCCCTCCCTGGGCCTCCTTCGCACCCCATTTTGAATGTGGAGCAGTCAGATGCGTGTGTGGCACCAGTGTGTGGCGGGTGGCACCCTGTGTTTGCAGATGCCACATCAGCAGGCGGGCGGCTGGAGCGCAGCTTATAGCATTTGTTTATCTTTCGGCCGTAATGCATGAGCTCCCAGAGAAGAGACTGAAGGCTGTGAGACAGGGCATTCCTGGACGCTGGCATCACAGCTAAGGACCGGGCAAGGCTGTGCGCACAGCTGTCACTGGGTGACAGATTGGCCCACTCTGGAGGAAGGCCAGCTGCAGCCACTTCCAATGTTCGGAAAGGCTTGGGAGCGGAGTGACCAGGGGACCCATGCCCTTCCCAGTTTGCCCCCTTAGTCCCAGCCGGGGGCCAGCAATGCTCACCAGGTGTCACCTGGTCACTGCTTTGAGCCTTTATACTCACAGACTCCTCTGCTTTACAGCCGCCCCCAGAAGGAGGCGCCTCATTCCTCCTACTTTACAGATGAGGAAACTGAGGCAGGAGGGGGTACATGATGGAGCCAAGATCTGGCCCGGCTGCCCAAAGACCAAGGTGGCCATCCGAGGAGGCATGGGCCCCAAAGACGCAGTGAGGAAGGGTGCGGCCCCACACTCCCCTGTCCAGTGGCCCTGCCACAGACCCTTTCTTTAGCAGGGCAGGGCCCAAGCATCCCTCCCCTCTTGCAACCAGCACCCTCCTGGTCAGTCAGCTGATGCTAACCCAAATGGCTCCCACCCCCAGCCCAAGGGGCCGCTAAAATTTGCACACCTCCCCTCAGGGGGCTCTGTCTGCAAGTGACAGAAACCTAACTAAAGCTGACACAAGGGAGTGATCAGGTCACGTTGCTGGAAGGCCAAGGGTCCGCTAACTAGGCCCCCAGGTAGGACTGCCTTCAGCTTTTAGCTTTGCTACCCCTGCGCTCTCCCCATGGGGTAGCAAAGATACCACCCGCGGCTCCAGGCTTCTGTCTCACCCAGATTCCAGCAAAACTCCCAGGACTAACTCACTGGACCAGTTCAGGCCACACGGCCATCCCTGGACCTATTGGTGTGGCCCAGGATGGGCAGAGCTCAAGGCCAGCCCGGCTTACAGGCCCCCCTAAAGCTGGAGAGAGGGGTTGGCCCCTGCTGGACCTCCTGACTGGAGTGGGAACAGTGGCCCCAGGGAGAGCAGGGTCCCTGTGTCATCCTAGAGGGAGGACTGGCTGCCAACAAGCAGAAACCACACGTCCCCTGGAGACCCCACAGACATCTCTGACCCACTGGGGATGTGGGAAGGGGCGTGAACGCATGTGTGCCCCCATATCCATGAGGCGAGGCCACGTGGCTGTTCATTCTAGCTGCTGCTCTCACAGGGCACAGGCGGGGCCAACATGCACAGTTCCGGGGATGGATGAAGTCCTGTTAGCAGCTTCCGGAGGCAGCACCTGCTTCCCCTCCACACCAGCAATGACCTTGAGACCCGCGTGTCTTCCCCTTTACAACAAAGATCCCCACTCACATCAGTGAGTCTGCAAGGAACAGCTCTGGCTATTTCCTGGGTGAGATGGAGGGGAGGCATTTACGTCTCACACCAGGAGTGTTTCCTGCTCGGTCCCGAGAAGAGAAGACACGTCCGTCCGTCTTCCCAGCTTCCCCTCCACAGCCCACCACGGGCTCCTCACCCTTTCTCACCCTTCCCCAAAACTGCCGCTCATTGTGGGACCAAGCCTCAGTCTCCTCAAATCTAAAAGGGATTTTCAAATGTTCGTAACAGTCGCATAACTTAAAATTCAGCATTTTAACCACTTTAAGGTGCACAGTTCAGTGGCATTTTGTGCACTCACCATGTTGTACAACTGTGGCCACTGTCTAGTTCCACAGTGTCATCAGCACCCCAGAAGGAAACCCGGCCCCACTGGCCATCACGCCCCACCCCCACTCCCCCTCCGCGCCGTCCCTGGCAGCTACCAACTTGCTTTCTGTCCTATAGATTGGACTACTCTGAAATTTCATATAAATGGAAAGATACATTTTGAGGTCTTTTTTGGATCAGCTTCTGTCACTCAGTATAATGTCCTCAAGGTCCATCCAGGCCGTAGCGTGTCAGAGCTCCACTCCCGTTTATGGCTGAGTAACAGTCCGTGGTGTGGATGGGCCACGTTTGATCTGTCCATCATCTGCTGATGGACACGAGTCGTTTCCCGCTTTGGGCTGTTGTGAAGAATGCTGCTGCGAACATCAGTGTACCATCTTTTGTCCGAACCCCTGTTTTCAATTTTTGCGGTGTATACCCAGGAGTGGAATTGCTGGGTCATGTGATTATTCTGTGTTCAGCTTATTGAGGGCCTAAACTGTTTTCTTGAATGGCTGCACCATTTTTCATTCCCAAAAGATTTGTTTTTGTTTTTGTTTGTTTGTTTCTTGAAAAGTTTGGCTTGTCATGTCGCAGGGAGACCATCAGCAATGGGTCCAAGTCTCTGGCACTTGTGGGCATTCAACAGAGAGAGGAGAGAGAAAGGGCAATCTGTACGGGTACTGATCTAGACTCGGACTCTGGTGTGACAACTCACAGGCTGTGTGCCCTTAAGAGAGTGACTAAACCTCTCTGAGCCTCACTTTCCTCATCCATCCAACAGTGCTGCTGTAAGGGCTCACTGCTCATCCTGCATCAGCTCTGGGCCCACAGCGAGTGTTCAACAAACCTCTACTCTTTATTCTCAGCCCACCACGCAATGCAGGCTCGGCGCTAGGTGCTAGAGGCTGACGCGTGTGCTCACCAACCCCTCCACCCCCCAGTCCCCCCACACACAGCATCTCATCTCATCCTGCAACCGGGGCTGTCACCATTGCCACCTTGCAGGAGACGAGAGCGCTTAGAGCAGCTGGGCAACTTTGGTGACCGGATCTGCCAGCTTCTCACCGTCACTCACAACCTCCCACAAGACCACCATCATCCACTGCAGAAACTGAAGTTCAGACACGGTGCTAAGAGCAAGTGTTTAATGCCCATAAAATCCAAGGACCTCAATAATCCCAAATAAGGTCTCCTATGCATTTCCCCAGGAACCCAGCCCAGAAGGCGGAACTCAGAACATATCTTAGAAAAAAAAAATGCCACTCTTCTCTTTTTCTCGGGTCTCTCTTTATAAGACAGCTGCAATCCTATCTCTAGGCCCAAACAAAGGCGCCTAACGGGACGCCCGCCAACCCCTAGAGCTCCAGGCACTCTTTCTGACAATTCAAAATAATGGCATAACGTGTTGGAAAATGATTAGTGGGATTCAAGTTTAATGGTCAGGGCAGAATCCACTATTCTCAGTTATTGGAAGGGTTTTGGAGGAGGAACAACCCTCAGATCAGATGTCCACATCGTGCCTGCTCCCCCCACCCCAAACTGAACCATTTCAGGATGGGAATTTTTTAAAACTTTCCAAAGAGATGTTTCTGGATACTCAACCTCCTCTCCTTACCCAGAAAGAGCTCAGCCTGGCTGGTAGGGAGCAGTGGGCTTGGGCCTCCCCAGCTCAGACACCCCACAGGTCCCGGCCCCGAGACAAGCCCAGGTCCTCGTGACTTCAGCCAAGTCGCTTCATTTCCTCAGGTGTCAGCTTTCTCAGCAGCCAGATTGGTGCACATGGCTTTAAACATCTGATGAGGGCCGGCCGAGTGGTGTGGTGGTTAAGCGCTGGCTTGGGAAGCCAGTGGCCCCAGTTCAGGTCCCACATATGAGGGCCAGTGACGCTGCCCTCAAAAAAAAAAAATATAAACATCTGATGGGACGATAAGGTTTAAAGAAGGGCCAGACCTGTTGGGAAGCGCCCGGAAAACCCCCGTCCCCCATCTTGGCCATCATTGAGCCTCCCTGATTTTCCAGATGCAGAGGCCGAGGTCATGGACGTCCACGCTGAGATCACCCCACACGGGGCCACCTCCAGCTGCTCTGCCTCCTGTGCTGCTCAGCTGGGCCGGCTCGGCACAAGCAGTGTCCTCGGGCCTCCCACTGCTTTGGTCACGACAATGTCCCTAGGCGAAAGAACCATTGCACCCCTCCATTCCACAGATGAGGACACCAGTGTCCAGGGAAGTAAAACTTGCCCAAGGGACTGCCCCTTGAGCTATGGGGGACCCCGGCAGACTCTTCCCTAGTGGCAGGGCTGCTCCTCGATGATCCCGTGTCCCACCTGTTCGAGACAGCAGGTACCTGGACAAGAAACGGGTGGTCCAGGCAGCTATGTCTGCCCGCCTGGAGCCGTCCAGTAGACGGGGATCGAGGGGAAGAGGTCAAGGCTTGGGGACCGGAACAGCCAGGGTGAAGTTGGAGGGCTGCTCAGGACCATCAGGAGTCAATACGTGTTGTCTTTTCACCTGAAAAATGCCAAACTCCGCCCCGTGGCCTGTGTGGCCCCGCCTGGGTGCCCTGAGCCCAGGGCCCTCTGATGCCAGGCTCAGCTCCAACACCCCACCCACCGCTTGGTGCAGGGAACCTTCCTCCCCACTCTGGGCCTCCCGGTGAGTCATGGCCCCTTTGCGTTTCCTCTTCATTTCCTGTGAGTCACGCTGTCTGGTCCACCCCAGACCACCCCTCTCAGAGGGGATGCCCAGGTGTGGAGGCTGGTGACTAAGCAGCGCCCTCCAGGGACTGCCTGCTTTCCCATGGAGGCCAGCCTCTCCCAGAGGAGGTATGTGGCCCGCTCCTGTCCCTGGACCGAGGGGGATTTCCATGGGGCTCTCTCTGGGCAGCCTGCAGGCAGCTCCTGGAGGGAAGGCCTGTCCTCTCTGTGGCTGTCCCCAGGCTCCCGTTCAAGCCCCAGGACCGCAGCCATCTGCCCTCCAACAGAGGCCAAGCAGCATGTGGTTCCCCCCACCCCTCCATGAGCCCGGGAGCCACCCTCACTTCAGTGTCCGGGACACATGCTGAGTCCCAAGCCTGGCACCCAATGACCCCGACCACAGCGGGCATCTGGCTCTTGCTTCCCCTGATACCCTTGAAATCCATGTCTCAACCCCGCTATGCTCGGAGATGACTGGTTTTGCTGTTTCAAATTTGTGGGGGTGCCACACAAACCACAGAGAAGCAGGAGGCTCTTCTGACACCTGTCCCCTGCACTAGACACCTAGTCTACTGCAAAGCCAGCCAGGGTCCCCAGATTCAGGGAGACACCCCCTGACACGGGCAGCGCCCCAGCTCAAGCAGCCTGTCAGTGCCAGACCCCAGGGGGCTCCATCCAAATGGGGGTGCTGGAGCCCCGGCTGCCCCCACATTCCCACTGCTCACACAGTCCTTGCTCACACAGTCAAAGCCAAAAAGGCCTCTGCAAGTGATAACTTGGCTCTGTGACCAAATAAGGCAATATTACATTTCACTGTTTACAACGCCCGCCCGGCTCATGCGAAGCCGGCAGCTCAGAGGGCACCGGGAGAAGTGCAGTTCCCGCCGTCTCTCTGTTCCCTGCACCAGGAACTCTGCCCAGAGGCGGTTAGAATGTCCTGGAAGAAACAACCATTTGTTACTTTTTAAATACAAACCCTAGAGGTGGCCCAGTCTCGCCTTCAGGCAGCTGGGTCCCGGCAGAACCTGGCTTTGAACGTCCACATGCATGATTTAAAGGTCGGGGGAGCCCCTAAAAGTTTTACTCCAGTGCCTGAGTGAAAACAGAGGCATCTCCGAAAGGGCAAACCTCAGCGCTCCATTTGGGAGGTGCCTTTTTTTTTTTTGCCCGGAGAATTTATTTCAAACTTTCTTTCGCAAATAGAGCTGCTGCTGCTGCTGCTGCTGCTGCTGCTGCTGCTGGAAAGAGGCATGGCTGGCCTTCCCGTCCCGACAGTATTTATAAAACGATATGCACAGTTAGCAGGGCCAAGCCTTAGTAATTGGTATTAATAATAAGACAAGCGTAAATGTTGAAAACCCATTAGGAGGCTTTAAATGCCAAACAAAGCTTCAACTGGCTGGCATTTGCACCCTCCCTGTGGAGTAACCTAACTGACAGCTAAGAAAATTCTAACCCTAGGGGATTCTGTCAGCTTCGGTACGACCCATTGCTATCTGTGCAGACCACATCTAGAGCCCAGGGTGAGGGCCCCGACCTTACCCAAGGGGACAACAGGAGAGCATCAATGTCACCTTCAAAACTCTGTAACCTGTCTTCCTCCCCACGAGCCCCCTTGCACCATCCCAGGTGCTGCTTGATGTCGGGAACATGGCTACTTTCATCTCTGCTCTTTACCCCAAAGTATCCTTTCCAGATACCATGGGTGCTCAGAAAATGCTTTCTGGAGAGGAAAATGAAAACTTGAATGAATGAGTGAATGAATGAATGAATGAATGAGTGAATGAAGGAATGAGTGAGTGAATGAATGAATTGGATGTATTATTGCGTCTCTCCAATGGCAGCCTCTGATTCACCTTCCTTGAATCTCACCTGAGGCCATGCAGGATGGGTCTGCAGTGCCCGAGAGAGAGCCAGCCCAAGCTCTGGAGTGAAATGTTTGAGCCCAGAGCTGACTTCTGGGGAGGACAATGGCAGTGCAATCCGTTCTCAGCTTTCCTGCCCTGCCCCCCTGAAGAGTCCCCTGCTGCTCTCCCCACCCCCACAAGGGAGGTCCCCCCACTTTCCCTCAGCAAGCCACCACCCTTGTCCACACCCTCACGCCCCTCCTCCAGCCAGGAGAGCAACACGAGTGAGTGCCAAGCAGCCACGCTGTCACCAGGGCTGGTGCTCTGCTGTCATGTGCACCAATGGTGGAATGTCAGGCAGTTTCCTGGCCTGGGGCCCATTTGGATGGAGCCCTGGGGACACACTTAGAGCTGTTGCTTTCAAACCTCCTACCTAAAGGAAGTGTGATTCACTTCCCCGGCAATGAATAATATCTTGGGGCCCAAAGGCAGCTTTGTTTTAAGACACATCCCTGGGAGTCAGACCCTCCTGCCGTGAGACTGTCCTGCCCGGTGGCCTTGGCCAAGTCACCTGACATAACCATTCATCCAACACCTGCCATGTGCTGACACACCAGTGAGCTCAGCAGGTGAGGATCCTTTGTCTCGAGACACGGCCCAGTGACATAAGAAGCAGCCAACATTTATTGAGCACCTACTGTGTGCTGAGACATCCAGGCTCAGCATGTTCCCTTCATTTAACCCTCACAAGAGCCCTGCAGTGCAGGCCCTACTGTGAGCTCGTTTATTAGTTAAACAGAGGCCCCAAGAGAACAAACGATTTACTCTTCTTCCTTGCTCGTCACCAGACCTGTCGCTTGACAGTGACCTGCCTGGGCCTTGCTCCGCTCATCTGTGACATAGAGATGCCCAAGCCTTCATGTGCAGGGTTGGCAAGAATATTCAAGGAGATAGCATATGTCGAGTGCCTGGCACAGGATGGGGAACAGAAAAGGCGCTTACGAATAGAGCAGCAGGGTGATCTGCAGGGACCACTGCTGACAGGGGTTAGTGCCAGCTGTGAAACAGGACCACTCTCCTTCAGCGACCCTGACTTTTCAGAACCGAAGCCATGTGGGTGAAGGGAGAGAGGGCCCCGGGCAACGCCCCTCCCCTTCAGCAGATAACCAGGGCCCCGATCGGGTGGGTCACTCGGGACCACTGTGAAGGCTGGCAGGGGGGCCAAGCAGGGGTATCCTGGGGAAGTGTCTGAGCTGCGTGTTAATAATTAACCTCCGCCAGCACTGGGTGTGAACACTCTGTCCCGCTGACTCACTTTGCAAACTGCTCACCCTCCAGGGCAGCCTCTGCCACCTTGCCTGAGCTTCCGGCACAGAGGTGTCATGCCACCCGGCTGCAAGACCACGATGCCCACCGGAGGCCAGTGCACAGAAGGTGCTCAAATGGAGGAGACGGCCCTGGACCCTCTGCTGCCTAGTAAGGAGCCGGCGGGGTCGACAGGGGTGGGGGCCAGGGGAGCGCCGCGTGCTGCCAGCCTTGCCCACCCAGGCTGGACACCCAGTTCGCCCTCTGGGACCCTGGAAGCCTGCAGGGGATACCCAGGGAACAAGGCTTCTAGTGGGACCCAGACCGGCCAGGCTGGGGAAAACGCCCCCAGTGTGGGCAGGCTCATCAGTGGGCCTGTTAAGTCACCTTCTGGATGGCAAGACCCTTCTAGATCACAACCTCAGGGCTTCTCGGCCTTGGCACTGTTGACATGTGGGGCTGGACCGTTCTTGTCATTGGGGGAAATTGGGGGTGGGCGTCCTGTGCTCTGCAGGGTATGTAGCCTCATCCCTGGCCCCCACCCATTAGAGGCCAACAGTGCCGCGCCTTCTGTGTGACAGCCCGACAACCTCCCCAGACATTGCCTAATGTCCCTTGAAGGCACAATCCACCTCCATCCATGGAGGACCACCTGCTGTCTGCAGTGAGTGCTACTTGTGTACTGACATCCAGGTGAGCCTCCGGCCATGGCACACGGGAGCCTCGAGGGGCCCTGTGAGGTCACCTGATGCCAAGGCGTTGGGGCCAGGCCCTCTCTTAGACCCCAGCTCTCTCGTTTCCCAGCTGTGCCGCCTGGAGCAAGTTGCTTCACCTCTCTGTGCCGTGGTTTACTCATCGGTAAAATGGGGCTAATACTAGTGTCAATCCCAAACAACTCTGGGGTGGGGAAACTCTTGAGTTAAAATGCGTTACTTGCTGTAAGCACAGGGCCTGGCACCTACAGTGTCATTATGATCCCATTTCACATAGTGGCAAAGCTGAGGCCCAGGGAGGTGTAGTCATTCCCCGAGGGTCACACAGCAGGTAGTGTCAGGGCTGTGAGCGACTGCGTCTCTCCGGGGCCTCCTCCTATAATCACTAAGCCGCCCCTCGGGCAGGAAGAGGAGACGCCATGACGGGGGGCTGAGAATTCTGAGACCGCGGCCTGGTCCCAGCCCCACCCGGGGCTTGGACTCCTGCACGATGAGCAGATTCCATTCTGAGCAACACGTGTGGAGTGGTTGTGGGCAGCCTGGTGAGGCAGGCGGGCTCTCTCACACCCTCCCCGCCAAGTGGGCAAGACCATGAGGCTCAAAGAGGAAGAACAACTCGCTCTGCTGTCCCAGGCGGTCATGTCCTGCCTGCGATGCCTGAGGGAGGGCCCTGCTCGGGAAGGGGGGCACGCTGAGGGCCTTCCTGGCATCAGGGACCAGCTGGGGATGCTTTGGGACAGGGCGGAGGGCGTTTCTAAAAACAGAGCCCTCTTCTTGTCTCATGGGAATCCAGCCACCAAGTCTTAGATTTGGATCCGTCTGACCAGTCCCACCCCCGTCCTTGGACTAGTGAATGAATGAATGAATGACATCACTCCACCTATGAGGGAATGAATGAATGAGGAAGCTGACTTACCTCCACTGGCCCCACAGAGGGAATTCCAAGATAGGAGCTGGGGTGTCCTCTTGTGTAGGACAGCGGGCAGGCGGTGGTTCTCAGTGGCCCCCCACTCTGCTTCCTCCTCAGAGGTCAGAGGTCAGAATTCAGAGTCCAGGGGGTAGCTGTCTTCCCAGAGACTTCCTTAAAGCTGTAACAGCCCCCGGGAATGAGTGTCTCCTGGGCCCTCTGGCCTCCTTAGGGAGACAAATTCCAAGGGCAGAGGGGGACAGCGTGAGGATTTGCAAAAACGAGTGAATTAGCTGGAAAAGAACTAATTTTTATTTTTGGCTTGATCTCAAAGTGCTTGAGAGTCAAGACTGAGGGCAGAGGAATGCAAATTGAGCAATCAAATGTTTACAGCGGAGCCCTCAAATAGCTGCACAGCGTTGCCAAATTTTTGAGATCCCTACACTGAGATTGTCCGAGGACCTGTTTCCTCTTGGGCTGGCCAGCCAGGAGACATGGTGGCATCGCTGTCATCATCGTCCATGAGGCAGAGACCAGGTGGGAGGGGCCAGCCTGATGCAGAGGAGGCAGGGACCTGGGCTAGGGATTCTGGGAAATGCCAACTCGTAGAGCAAACACGCGAAGGAAGGCAGCAACAGAGGGCCCGGCCCTGGGGTCCTTTCAGGGCAGGGTTGGGATGCAGTGGTCTGTGCCATCTGTACCTGGCGGGGATAAACCCGCAGACCTCCAGCTTCAGATGCCAGCCTCCTTTTCTCCCAGGAGCACTTCCTGGGTGGGATTTCCGTCCAGGAACTGCAGAGTAAATGACACTTCTGTGCTAACTGCACAGCCCGTGGACCTCTCACTAGGCTTTACATACCTCCCTGCTGGCAGCACACGGCTTGAGCAAGGGTCCCCTGGAAAGATCCACTGTTATACTGATTGGACTCTGCATCTTTCAGTCTTCATTCCTTTGTTCAACTCTAGGTTCTCAGAGCCTTTGATTATAACCCAGGCGTCTCCAAAGGGAAACAGACATGTATTAGTCAATCACACCCTAGTACAAATGAGGTTAGCAGAACCCTTTCCTGGTGACTGCTGGCTGACTGGACGTGGGCTTGACTGCCGGATGGTGCACATCCATGGGACAGCAAGGGTTGCAGGGACCGTGGGGAGCCCCTGGCAAGGGGTGGGGGTGCATGGCAGGCAGTGAGAAGCAGCTCTCCTGCAGCTGTCACCTAAGGTCCAGGGTTTCCCTTTCCTCCCAGGATGGAGGCCGGGCAGGGCTGATAGGGCCTGCAGTGTGTCCTCAGGGAGGGCAGCCATGGTGGCCAAGGCCCTCAGAGTGTCACCAGCCTCACGGATTAGTCCTGGTGTGAACATCCTGTGGGGAGATGCTATCCAGGCCTCCGTCTTGGCCCGCACCCTGGAGGCAGGGGCTCTTTGCTCTAGCAATCATTTCACACAGGTCTGAAGTGAAATGTTTATGTAAGAGGAGCCCCGTGACCTCGGACAGTTCACCCCCCCTCTCAGGGGCTGTTTCTTCATCTTGCACAAACAGCACTGCAGGGAATGGAGACTCAGGGGAGGCCTGTGTTGGTTCAGCAGCAAGGGACGAAAAAGCTGCCTTTAAAAAGGTGGAAGTGATTTCCTCTCATCTAAGAGAAGTCCAGAGATGGGCATTTCAGGATTCCAGGGCTGATAGGGGGCTTCATGAAGTCATCAGAGATCCAGGGACGGTTCTACTTTCAGGCTGTCCTGCCATGCTCAGCGAAGGCATCCACCAAGGCCCAAAATAGCTGCTTGAGCTCAAGCCATCACATCAGTATTCCAGTACAGGACAGACAGAAGGCAAAGAAGGGCACTCTCCCTCCCTGAAAGTTGCTCTCACACTCTCACTCATCCCCACTGGCCTGAACTTGGTCCCACACAGAGCTGCAAGGAAGACCAGGACACGCAGTCTTTGTTCTGGGTAGTCACATACAAGCTAAAAACTAGGAGTTCTTTCACTAAGAAAAAGACAAAGAATAAATATTGGTGATGGGACGGCGGGGGGTGGGGGGGTGGCAACTGGCAGTCCATGGCACAGGTTCAGGACAATATCTAGACCTGACGCTGCCGGACCATCAGCTGGCCAGGGGCCTGGGTTCCCCCACTTCCTCTGAGCCTTGGCCTGTCATCTGTAAAATGGGATGGCTGACCCCCACGGCCTCTGCTTCAGATAAATACTCCATTGAAAAGAAAAGCAAGTTCAGAGAAACCGCTGGGGTATTTGACCACTAGGCTGTGTTTGGAAATGCCGGCATTATCTCGGTCTCCAATGTAGAGAGGGTGAGCCATGCAAGCCTGGACATTTTTTTGTGAGGTGGGGACATAGTCACTTGGATACTTATTTTTTCAGTCCTGGCGAAACATGAGTGCTCTTTCAAGTGGCAGCTGGCACTGAATCAATTATGAGACAACTGCCTCACGGACAATCGGCTATCTCATTTCCTTGGTAGGTTTTACACATCGGTGTTATTTCCTCCCATTGGAAACTGTAAAATGCTGTAATTAACATCATATGTGTAATCTTCCTGGAGCTGTAAAACAATCTGTGACTAATTGGATTTTTTGGTCACTTTCACACCGTATTTGTGATAAGGTATTTCTGGGTAAATATGCTGTGTCAATATCTGCCCGGGATTATGCCTGAAGACATGTTTGTAAATCCAAGAAGACTCTACGTCCTTCCTCTACACCAGCATGCTGAGGAGAGTTAAGTGGGTTGTAAACGTAACAGCCAGCTGCCTCAGGGCCTTTGCACAGCTGTCGCCTGGGCCTGGAATGCCCTTTCCCAGATACCTGCAGGACTCCCTCCCCTCCTTTACTCAGACTTCCATACAAAAGTCCCTCCCTGACCCACGCCTATGGTATCTTGTCATTCTCTATCCCCTCTCCCCGCTTCATTTTTCTTCAACACCCTTCCTCACCCTCCAGCAAGATAGTATTTGCTTATTCTCCTTCTCCTGCCTGAGAATATAATTTCCAAAGCAGCAAGACCTTTTCAAAGCCCCGTATCCTCAGCCCTTAGACCTGTGCAGGTACAATGTGAGCTACTCAATAAATACTTATTGCTTGAAGTCTTCCACGGTCCTCAATATTTTCTGTTGGTCCTTAAAGACTCTATTGAAGAGGAAAGATGCTTTAATTCCCCAGGTTGGCAACTCTCAGGGGTTCTTCTCAGGTGGTAGAAGACGGCAGAGCATGTGTTCTACCGGAGCGTATGCTTTTAGGTTCCATCTTACTCTAAAAGGGCGTGAAGGGAGCTTACCAAGATCTTTAAGATTCCCCAAGAAATAAAATATTTGGAAGTTTGTATGGAAAATGAGGCACAGGGACAATAAGTTTCTAGAAGTAAGATGGTTAAAAATAATCGTCACCGCTTACAGAATGGTGTCTGTGGGCAAGACATGGAGTGTGTTAACTGTTTTGCTTACTTGCTGTACATGGACAGCTGGGGGGGGATCCCCATGTTACAGATAAGGAAACTGAGGCACGGGAAGGAAAAGGCACTTGCCCAAGATCGCTGAGCTGGCAAAGGGCAGGCAGGTGTGTGAGTCAGTAGCCTTCTAGCCCATGCTCTTAGCCTTGATGCTTTGGATCCGGGAATGTGGGGCCACCTGTGGGGGGCACCTCCCACATCTGCTCAGAGCACCTCCCCAAGTCACCTCAGAGCCTCCCAGCAGCCAGTTCTAAGAGGAATCAAGAGCCATTGTACAATCCACAGTATCCATGAAATGAGACCACACCAGTAGCTCAGAAGGAAGGCGCCGGTGTGTTGGACACCAGTGAGCTTCGGGGTGTGAGTGCCACTTGCCCTTCCCGTGGGTCAGAGTTCCCGGCTGTAAGGAACAGGCACCAAGCCTTGCTCCCTATCTGGAGTGGAACACAATGGGAGGCCCCATGAGATGCAGGAGTGAAGCCAGCCGCGGAGAGCCATGAGCGGGAAGGGCAAGTGTCCCACCCCCATGCTGGAGGACCCCTGCCCCTGCACGGCTGCCACAGCCCCTGCACAGTGCCATGCTGTCCCGCGAGAACCTAACACTGCTCTCTCTGGTCCAGAGGCCGAGCCACTCACGGGTGCCTCTGATGGGCCAAGCCTGGGTCACATGTCGATGGTCCAGTTGCCAGGGATTTGGAGCCGGAAGACTGCACCAGCTTCCGTAGGCATGGGCTCTGTACCTACCAGTATCAGACCTGGGGGACCCTCCAATAGGAAGGGAGTTAGGTGCTGGGCAGGCCCCTCCCCAAAATGACCAAAGCTCACCCCGCCTCCCCACCCCCGAGGAATCCTCCACCACGAGCCACAGGATCTAACTGAGGAGCTGGGCCTAAGAGGGCTGCCTTCCTGTGGAAAGGAGCCCCTGAGCGCAGGGAGCTGAGCGGCCCTGAGGGCAGGCCCCCTTCAGGGGTGACACGGGCTCCTTTAGCACAGATACTTGTGGGTGATTGGGGCCCAAAAGGGGCAGCCCCTCCTCTGGTCCTCAGAAAAGTGCAGAAGCATCTTTATGGGGTTCAGCGTGCTTGTGGCAGCTGTGGGCCCTGGCTCTGGGCCCCGGGCTCTCCTGGACAAACTGCCCAAACAGCCTCCCTGGTCCCGGAACCCATGTCCTTCCCATGAGCCAGCGAGAAGCCGGAGGCCCTTTACCAGGTGGGGCTACTTGCCCTTTAGAATGGCTCATTTAACCCAGCTGGCTGGCAGGACCAGGGTGGTGGACCAGTTTGTTTGTTTTAGTTTGTTCTGGTTTGTTTGGTTTCTGAAGCTGTCCCTGCAGTTGGGGTCAAGCATTCGGACAGAGTGCCGGAGAGTCTGTGGTCCCAGCTCCCTGGCCACCCTGCTCTGTGCTGGGGGTGGGGGCTGTACGGGCTGTGTCCACCTGTCGCCACCACCTTCTGGATTCGCTCAGCCATCAGGACCAGAGGGCCTGGCTGTCTGCTCCACTGGCCACTCCCGCGGAGCTGAGGTCCGTGTCCTGAAGTCCATGGTGCCCTCAGGCGGACCTTTCTGCCAACCCAGCCCTCTGTGCTGCCTCCCTCTCTCTCCTTGCCCTTTGGGTATTGCTTCTCTGCCGTGCTGGGGCCCAGTGCCTCATCACCCCTAACCTGTCCCACGCTTCTGTAAACTATCCTTTTATCACACCCTATCACGGGCTGAATAGTACACCCCCAAATTCATATGTTGGAATCCTAACCCCAGCACCACAGAATGCGGCTGTCTGTGGAGATGGGGCCTTTCCAGAAGTGATGAAGGTAAAATGAGGTCACTGGGGTGGGGCCCTAATCCAATAGGACTGGGGCCTCCTAAGAAGAGATCAGGACCCAGACACGCACAGAGGGACGACCGTGTGGGGACACAGGGAGCAGACGGCCGTCTCCACGCCCAGGAGCGAGGCCTCAGAACCAGCCCTGTGACACCTGGACCTTGGACTCCAGGCCTGGGGACGGTGAGTGTCTGCTGTGTGAGCCCCTATGCTGTGGTGTTTGTTATGGGCCGTTTCATTCAAACCAGTCTGGAGGGAGCCATCTGTTGGCTGCCCGGTACTGATGTACACACCACAACAGTCTCACAACAGCTCAGAGGTACAGCAGGCTTAAACACTGCTGGACCAGGGGCTCCCCACATGGGATCCTCATGCCCGTCTCCCTCAGATGGGTGCTCCACTTGAGAAGGCTGCAAAGGATGCCCTAGTGAGAGGCGCGCCCCGGATGTGGGCCCAGGGGTCCCATCCCCACTCAGCTGTCTCCTGCTTCTCAGAGCATGACAGGACTCATCGTCCATAGTGGGACGCCCCAAAAGGTGCTAAATCCTTTAGGGTGAAATAAACAGAGGCGGCAGAACACAGCTCTGGGAGCTACCTACTTGTCAAGCCAACCCTGGCCCAGGTGAGTCCCACCTGTGGGCACAGTTGCAGCTGGAAGAGGACATTCAACCCCAAAACAATGCTACTCTCAAAGACCACGGAAACAGGAAACAGGGTGCTGCTGACAGACAGACATTGCTCCAAACCCTCGTTGTGGCCATGGGTGGATGGTGCTGCCTTAGCCTCCCGAGCCCGCGCACAGTGGGCTGACCATCAGATGCTCCCACGCCCAGGAAGGCCGCTTGCGCTTTCGGCAGAAGTACCGACAATTCTGGGCCAGCGGGGTGGGTGGCCGGGCTACACCACCGCCCACGCCGCCGTCCCAGCAGGCCCAACCACCAGGCCAGCCCCCCGGCCCTGCGCTGAGGGTGGACACGTTTTCATGTTCTCAGTGTGAATGTTTTCAATCAGCTGTATCATAAACGGAGGCTTAGGGTGGCCTGGGGACATGCCTTCCCCTCTGCTTTCAAGGACAAAGGACACTGACTCCTCATCAGGCTGTCCCCCAAGATGACCGTGGCTTTGTGCGCCCCAGTGCCCGGGGCGCTGTGGGCTCAGTGTCGCCGCGGCCCCCAGCCCTTTGGAGATAAATGGGGTCAGTTCTGCTTCCCTTCTCAGATTCCCTCCAAATGTCTGGGAAAGCGTTATCTCGCCCAAGAGGAGCGTTTGTGCACAGCCTTCTCTGTCTTGCATACTGTGATTGAAAGCGGGAAGGAGAGCGCCCCAGGGGACACTCGAGGAGCCCTGCTGAAGGGCCTCAGAGCAGAGGCGGGCAGCGGGCGGCCCCAAGGGCAGCCTGACTCCCTGGGAACCATCACCCCAACCCGTGATGAAGAAGAGGGTGAGGCATTTGGGACAAAACAGCTCCCTTGTGCAAAAGACCCCGGGTGACACTGAGGCTTGTCCTCCAGCTCTTAGCAGAGGCCGGCACCCCACGCCGTCTGATGGGCCTTTTTGCCAGGCAAGCCCCTCCGATCAGATGGCAAGGTCTAAAGTTCTCACTGGCAGCGCACCTGAAAAGGGCCCAGCCTTACGAAGGAGATCCTCTGGGTGATTAGAGACCGCCTGCTCGATTGTTGTATTTTTAACTAAACGCCGTGTAAAGCGATCCTTCTCAGCAGAGTTATTTTCACCATCAACTCCTGAATGAAAGCCTGATGTCTTCGTTGAGGACCCACTGAATAGGACTTTGGCCTTTTGGGGACAAAACCCGCCAGGTGTGTTGAATTACAGAAGGGACTTTCTATAGAGACCTACCATCCTCCAATAGCTTAAACACTTATCTTGAGTCCGCAATCTCGCCTCTGGCTTATCGCCAAGAGCCTTGGCATCCGTGATATTTACTCTGAAAAAAAAAGAAACAGGCTGTGTTTTCTTTGATGGAGCATTGAGCGTAAATATTTGCACCATTAGAGTCCGTTTAATTCCAAAAACTCAAGCCATATGGGCAGCCTGGAAGGGTAAAAGGCCCTGAGATGTTAGTCATACCTGAAAGACTGCGAGCTGAGTGTCTCCCCACAGGGCCTTTGCTCTGTGCTCCCGCAAAACCAACAAACAAGGTGAAGGTGAAGGAGAAGCCAAGCAGCCCCGAGCCCGGATTTTGGACGTAGCAAATTAAGGGACTAAATATGGTTTTTTCCTATTGTTCCCACAGCCTTCTTATTGTTTCCACAATAAAGCGCTGCAACTGATGTGCTGGGCGCATCATGCTCATTCCAGACTGTAGAGAACCCAACAGAAGGTTGGTAGGGTGTGGTGGGAAGAATTCTGGAATTCACTGGAAAGTTCTAGAATTGGTGGCACTTGGATTTGACTCCCACTTCCGCCACTTGCCAGCTGTGTGGACTCGGGCAAGTCATTCCCCCTCTGTGGGTAGCAGTTTCCTCAGCTATAAGTGCAAATAATAACTCATACAGCATGTGGTTGAGGTAACAGATAAAAATAATAGCATGAGTATTTAATTCTGGCTACACCGTGTAGCCTGCGGTCTCCGAACATGCACCTGCCCTTACATCTAAAAGGAAAGACAGTAAATGTGACGGAGCCGCAGTGTCAGCTCCCAAAACCTGCATAACACGCAGAAGTGACGTTGCTATTTTTGAAATTTCCCTCAGTGCGGCACCCCTGCCACTGCTGTGCTGTAAACCTACTTTCGGTGCAAAGGGAACCAATTTCAGGTGGTACAAGGACTCGGAGCCGGAGACAGAGGACTTGCAGCCCGCGGTGAGAACGCAGCTCGGTTTTCACCTCTCCCACTGCCTTTTGGGGTGTGTCAAGGAGAAAGTCTCGGCTTGGGGCCAGGAGGTCTGTCGGCTCTCTCCCACTCAATCTCCGGTCAGTGGCACCACCCAGGCTCAGGTCCCGCCCCCTGCCAGGTAGCCGCGAGCATTGCTGTATTCTTACTATGCTTTATTAAACCATCACCTTCAGTTTACGCTCAGTGGTTCTAATTTTCCATTTCCAATAGCAATACTGGGTTCTTTAGAAATAAACTTTGATGGGCCGGCCAAGTGGCGCGGTGGTTAAGAGCTGGCTTGGGACACCAGCGGCCCTGGTTCAGATCCCACATATGAGGGCCAGTGACACTGCCCTCTACAGCTGAGATGGTGAACAACAGCTCCACCTGGAGCTGGGCTGCTGTGAGTCCCCGGGGACGGCATAGCTGCAGGCCCTGCTGCAGTGGGCTGCCATGGGCTACAGTGAGTGGCCGGCAGCCAGTGTGAGTGGCTGGCAGCCTGTGTGAGCTGCCAAGAGTCGCAGTGAGCGGCCGTCCAGAGGCTGGTGACCGATCTGCCTCACCAGAGAAGAGCGCAATGACGATACCAACATGGGCCAGTGAAGCAATGTCCTCTGCAACTAGACTGAAGAACAAAAAGACATCAACTTGTCTGTTCCCATTCCCCAAATTTCCCAACTCCTCAATGCTGTTCCCCTCCCCCAATTCCCCAACAAAATCTTAAAAAATAAATAAATAAATAAAGTTTGATAAGCCTTAAAAAAAAAAAAAGGGAATTATTGGCACCCACTGCCACGTGGATGGACCTGAGGACACTGTGCTGAGTGAAATGAGCCAGACACAGGACAAACCCTGTGTGACCCACTCACACGAGGTCCCAGTGGAGTCAGATTCACAGAGACAGGAAGGAGATGGTGGTGCCAGGGCTGGGGGAGGGGAGGGGGTGAGAGTTCCATGGGGACAGTTTCAGTTTGAGACAGATGGAAAAGTTTTGTGGATGGATGACAGTTGCACAACAGTGTGACTGTGCTTAATACCACAGAGTGATACACCTAAAAATGGTTAAAACGGTACGTTTTATGTCATATACGTTTTACCACAATTAAAAAAAAATAAAACTAACCAAAAAACATCCGGAAAAGTGAGCTGCATTAAAAAAAAAAAATGAAGTACATTAGAGCCCAGAGGGATCACAGGTCAGGCTCAAATCAGGGCCGTGGGACTTGGACTAGCGATGTTTAAGAAAGGTTGAATTTCTGAGCCGGCTGAGTGGCACGCTGGTTAAGAGCTGGCTCGGGACGCCAGCAGCCCTGGTTCGGACCCCACATATGAGGGCCAGTGACACTGCCCTCTACAGCTAAGGTGTTGAACAACAGCTCCACCTGGACCTGGGCTACTATGAGTCCCTGGGATGGCATAGCTGCAGCCCCTGCTGCAATGGGCTGCCATAGGCTACAGTGAGTGGCCGGCAGCCAGCGTGAGCTGCCAAGAGCCACTGTGAGTGGCTGTCCAGAGGCCAGCGAGTGATTGCCTCACCCGGGAAGAGCGCAATGACGATACCAACATGGGCCAGTGAAGCAACGTCCTCCACAACTAGACTGAAGAACAAAAAGACAGCAACTTGTCTGTTCCCCTTCCCCAGTTCCCCAATAAAATCTTTTTTAAAAAAAAAAAAAAAAAGAAAGGTTGGATTTCTGCCTTAGCGCATATCCATTCAGGCACAGACTTGGGAGCCAGGCTGCTTACGGCCAAGTCCCAGCTCCCACACCACAGTGTGACTTCACCTTTCTGAGCCTCAATTTCCTTACCTGTAACAAGAAATGATCCTAGCACCAACTGCCGAAAGCTGGTTTTATAAACTGCTTGGAACAGGACTGGGCACACAGTAGATGCCACTAAGTGCTTGTTAAATACACAGGCTCCAGGGGAAGCCCAGGCAGCGGCCAGCCTTGTCCGTGGGGCCTTTTGCAGGTGAAGCCCTGGGAGACGAAGCAGACCATCTGGGTGGGTCCTGGGGCCCACGCCAGCAACTACATACCACTTCCGGAGCCCCGGGAATCAGCAGTGAGCAGCTGCCTGTGTCTCCAGCTGCCAGGAAAGCTGGGCGGTTTCTCCCCAGCTCCCTGCTTGCTTCCTGGTCCCCTTCTGCCAGTACAGTCACTGAACCCTCTGCCTAGCCTTCTAAGGGATCCTTGGGCCGTCGAGGAACCCCAGCCCCTGCACGCTTCTTGATGGGACCCTTTGAGAACAGACCAAATGACCGACCGTCGATGGAGGAATGGATAACCAGATGTGGTATAGCCATATAGCATGAAATATTACTCAGCCACAAAAAAAAAAAAAATTCAGTTGAGATGCATGCTATAATATGGACGAGCATCAAGAAGTTTTTAAATTATGAAAAAAGAAAAACACGGTGAAAGAAACAGGGCACAAAAGACCACCTACTGTGTGAGTCCATGTATAGGAAATGTCCAGGACAGATAGATCCACAGGGACAGGAAGCAGGTGGGTGGTTGCCAGGGGCTAGGAGAGGGGGGCAGTGACGGCCCCAGGGCCTGGGGTTTTACTCAGGGTGACGGAAATGTCCTGGAACTAGACAGTGGCTGTGGCTGCCCGACACCGTGAATGTACTTAATGCCACTGAATCGTTCCTTTAAAACGGTTAATTTTATGCTATGTGACTTTCACCTCAATAGGGGTTTTTTTTTTTAATTTTGAAAAAAGACCCTTCAGTCCTGCTCAGCACAGTTGCCTGGGGCTCCAGGCCTGCCTCTGCCTTGCCTTTCAACTCATCACTCACTGCACCCCAACACCTGCCCGTTCCCCCACCTTGTGCCTCCTCCTTGACTGTGCCCTAAAGCCACCCTCATCCCAGAGAACCCCACCCCTCACTGTGAACCCTCAGGCCAGGGGCTCCTGCGGGCTCCCCTCTGCTCTGCTGGGAGCAGCCTCCCCTGCCAGGCCCTGCCTGCCTGACTGGAGGGCGCCATCCATAGTGCTGACACCTCTAGCTCAGAGCTAGCTTCAGGGCTGGAAGCTGGATTCTCTTCCCAGTTTCACAAAGCCCCAAGAGGCAGTCACAGCAAAGGCCCCTTTCGTGGATGCACAAAGCCAGGTGCAAAAGGCAACTTGTATCTCCTGGTTTTTACCGCAGGGGCCCTGGCTTATCTCCTCCCACCATATGCCAGCTCTGAGGGGCTGGGGCTTCATCGTGCTTGTTTGCACCCTTACCCACTGCCAAACCCTAGTTGGGGCCCTACCCGTGGCAGGGGCTCAAAGAGCCAGGCTGAATTGAAACCAGAATACCTGAGACTACAAGAAGTCAGTATTGAAAAGATTTGTGACCTCGTAGCTGTTTTGAGGACAAGCAATGGAGGTGGGGGTGGGGTGGGAGGTGCAGGATATATGTGACGCTCTGGGCCTCTCCTGGGTTATCGGAGGGGCTGGGTCACTGTAGGTGATGCACCGAGAGGGCTGCAAACGGGGTGGCTTTAGGCACGCATGGTGACACTCTGCTTTGCAGAGTCAGCTCTGGCCCACAAGCAGCAGGTACTGTTGCTGGAGGCCTTGAGTCACACACAAGTTCAGAGTTTCTGATAAGGCCCCTCGGGCAACGCCAGAGCCTGACCCACCCAGCTGGGCTGGGCCTCACCCTGCAAAGCCTATTTTAAACCTGGGCCAACCCCAGGGCCAGAGCTCGCCAGAAGCTGCCTTCTCTCCCTCCCTCGCTGCCTCCCAAAAAAAGGAAACCATTTTCCATAATTATAAGCATTGTACAGCGTGATTGCTGTATCCTATAATGATGGCTGTGGCAGTGACGACAGGCGTGCCACCTCCCTGCACCAGTCCACTCGACCCACTCTGCTTTTAACATAAACATATTCCTGACACATGCATACTGCTCCTGACTGCTTCACGGGGCTCCCTGGAATATGGGTTGGGGGGCCCTGGGTGTTCCATCTCCTCCCAGGGACTGTCTCCCCATTCAGGCCACATGGGAACCCAATGTCTCCCCATCCCGGCATCCTTCTCACCCAGCAGCATTTACCAAAATAGCAGCCAAAACTAATCTTTGTAAAAATGTGCTGTTTCGGGTATTTACCAACATCTCTTTTTAACTGGGTAGAATGAAATATCTTTTTAAACGGCCTCCATCTACAATCAGCTCCTTTGCATATGTTGGATTTGGCTGAAGGGCTTCATCAGAACACAACTTAATTGGAGCCAAGAAAATGAAAAGGCAAAAAATGGCTTCAATTGGAATGAATCAACATCTATTAATGGCTGTTTAACATACTTCTGCAAATAACAATGCATTAAATAATGTGCATTTTGAAGCTGGCTTAACCGTACAATAGCCCATCCCTATCCCCAAAAAGGTAAACAAGGATGGTTAAAAATAGCCCCAGCAGGTATTTACATTTTTTTCCCTCTGAGCCTTTTCGGTTTATAGTTCATCATTCCAGGGGTTAGAATTCTAAAATTTTTCCCTGTGTATTTACACAACTCAGCTATTGCTATGTATCATGTTGGCTATCAGGCCCTTCCAAGAAAAAAATGAGTTTTTATCTTGATTCCTACACAGCAATGGTTTCGGTCAGGTGGAAACGGTTGAGAAATGCATGTGGCCTCAGCACCAGCCGCTCTGCCCTCCGGGGGCAGGTATCTGGGATGCCATCCCAGCTCACACCCCACGGCTTCTTAGCACACTCTTCTTGAGTGAGCCTTCGTTCACGGGTAATAAGTCCCACCAGATGCCTTGTCTCCCAATTTCGTAGTCTAGACTGAAACGAGAGAAATACTACAGACAATGGCAGGTCACCTTTCTCCCTGACTCCTTGGGAGGAAGGAGGCTTGACTTCCCTCTCTGAACACAGACAGCACTTTGGGTGTGGAACAGGGAAGAACATTCCCAACTGGAGGCATTTCTTTGTGGTTTTGCTGCTACTAGGAGCCTTTCCGCCCAGAGCCGTGCACGTGGGCACCAACCTGGCAGACCTGGGTGCACCAGGGAGAACTGGTGCCCTTGACTTCATGTCCCCTCAGGGTGCCTGGGTATGTCTCCACCAGAGGCCAGCCAAAGCTGGTGGCCTGTGGAGTGTTAACTCAGCATGTGACTCAGGGGTCCCTGGCATGGGAGGGCTCTCAGCCTAGCTCCTTGGGGGTGCAGAAAGTGTGAGATGACCTTTCAAAAGGTCAGGAGGGCTGCCCCTGTCCTGCCACTGCTGTGCTGTGGTCAGGGAGCAGCTTAAATCAGTGTTTTGTGGAAGGCAGTTCTGCTCAGAATTTATGGTATTTATTTGAGGTGTCATGGGCCTGAGGTTTGCAGACACAGGAGGTGCCTTCCCTGAGGCTCTCCACCCTTTCTCCTCATGCCCACATCTCTGCTGTGGGGAAGGATGCTGAATGGTCCAGACCTGGCCTTCTAAACACGGACAGGGCTGGAACGTGGCAAGTCCAGCTCCCAGCCCTGAGCAGGGCGTCGTGGGATGTGGGTCAGAAGCCGCTGCTGCACCGCTGGCCAAGTTCTCTTAGCCTCACTGGGAGTCCTCAAGTACCAGGATTTTTCTCCTGTTTGCGGGGTAGTGCTCCCTTTACCCAGATTCTAAGCTCTGCATAGGCTGGGATTCAAGTTCTGGCTGGCACTTGCCCTGTGACCTCAGCTCTCCTTGCCATGTAAGCGCTTCACCTCCTCCTCTGACAATTTGAGAATGATGAATTAGGGTCCTGCCGCCTGGATGAGGGGCGGGAGTGCGCTCACTGGCGCTGGACGGGCCACCCACGGAACCACCCCACGCCGCCGAGCCGTCTCCCGGAGCTGGGTCGCTACCCCCCTCCCCCCAGGGCACCCTTCCCTGGGGCCCTGACTAGGGGCGCACCGCGCACCGCCACGCAGGGCCCCGCTGGCCAACCCGACTGATAAGAAGGTCCGGAGCCGGTGGAAACGCGACCGCAGAGGGGAGGCGAGGGGCAGGCGGGACCCGCGGGCCAAGCGCGGCGGCTGTTAGTCTCCGGTGTCCCGCGCGCTCGCTCTGTGCACGGTGACCGCCGGGAAGTCGCGCTGCGCGCGGGGCGGGGCGAGGGCGGTGTCCGCAGGTAGCCCCCCGGGGCAGGAGGCCGGCCCGGGACCCCCAGCCCAAAAAGCCAAGGGGAGGAGCGGCGGGGTGGTGCGCCAGGGCGGCCAAGTTCGGCTCCCAGCGCGCGCGCGGCTTCGCGTCCTGCGTCTGGGGAGGAGGTGGGGGACGGTCCCTTCCCGAGCTGGACCCTGGCCCTTGGAGTCCACGGAAACGAAGTCCCCCCTCTCCTGGATCCCGTGCGCTCGGGCTCACCGGCGCCCCGCAGCGAGCTGCGCCATGCTGGAGGGAGACATCGGTCTTGAGGGGTTGTCCCCCAAGGAAGACCCCGCGGCCCGTGAGTATCCAAGGGCGGCGCAGTGGGGGGGTGGCGAGGGTCCCCTCAGCGCGGCCCCAGCGGCGTCGGGGAAGCTGGGGGACGGCGCTTCCCCGGGACTGAGGGCCACACGAGGGGCAGGACACAGGGACCCCATCTCAGTGTCGAGACCCGTCCCCCGCGCTGCTCCCTGGTGAGGAGGGACACTCTGTCGGCCCCGGGTCACTGGGGGCACCCACGGACAGACAGACAGCAAGCAGAAAGCCCGCCGGCTGGGATGGAGCCGGGTTGGGGCTGGGGGTGGCCGCGCCCCCTGTGGGCACTGCCAGGGCGCCCAGCGGTTTCCCTGTCCCCGGAGAGCATCCCCCAGCCTTGCCCCGTCCACCGCCAGGCGGATGGAAGGATTTCGGATGTTTTTACAGGCGCTATTAATACACATAACATTTCCGTGCTATTCTGGAGATTTATTTGCGATATAAAGTAACTACTATGACTTGAAGTCATAATGGAAACTGCAGAGGAACTGGGGTGAGGGGGGATCCATGAGGCTGGGGCAGGAGTCCCGCTCTTCCTGGGCCCCTCCCTGCACATAAATCACGACCCTGGATATTTTTATACCAATAATTTAAAAATAAATGACCCAAGCAATGTTTCCTGGATGATTCCCGCCTCCCCCGCCCCCTCCCGATTCAGAGGTTATTAAATAAACCCGGGCGCGAGCGGGACAGTGACCAGGGGCTGCAGCCCGCACTCCTTTGATTTAATTACACAGCTGCATTCCACCCTCCTGGAGTGCCCTGCAATCAGGGTGCCACCTCGAACTGGGAGCTGCTAACTATAGCTTGGGAGGCCCTCCTTTTTATTCTGTCTTTCTCCCTCTCTCCTCCCTTCTCCCCCCAACTCCTTTTATTTTTTTCTTTTTGAATTTCCAAGGAAAAACTTATCCTGACATCTACTTAAGCAGCCCAATTTGACTTCTTTCTAGAAATGACAATGTGTACTCATCAAATTAAGGGCCCAGGAAGAAGAGAGAGGGTCCGTGCCAGCCAGAGTGGGAGGCAATAGCTGGGTGCAGGAGGGAAGGGGGCGGCTTTGGGAAGCCAGCCTGGAGGGCCTGGCCAAACCGTACTGCTTTTATGAGTGGCTTCCTCGAAATAAGCCTGGTCCATGAGACCCAGATGTGAAGTCATACCCTGCGTCCTAGACCCGGCATCCTAGACCTGGCGTCCTGTGGCGAATCGAATCCTAGGACCCGCTCGTTCTCACTTCCCTGAGCAGTCAATTGTTGCAGATGCCACCTCCCTACTAGCTTCTTCACCAGCTCCCTCATTGTTTGTTAAGAAGCTCCGTGTTCATTAGCCCATGTACATGGTCTGTACCTCCTCCAAAAGCAGGCGGAGAGGTAGGGTGAGGTGGAGGTGGGCAGTTCCATTGCCCAACGCACTCCTGCTCATCCCTCAAAACCCTGTTCCAATGTCCCATGTGCCTGTCTACACTGATGGCACCCTGGGTATGGAGGGAGGAAGGAAGGGAGGGAAAAAGGAAGGAAAAGAGGAAGGGAGGGAGGGAGGCAGAGCACAGGTAATAACTGGCCGAGCAGGTCACTGTGTGTAGGCATGTGGAAGGTCTGTTACTGCATCATCGCCTGAGGTCCTCACTTGCTCTACGCAGTGGGCCCTGTCATTTTCCCCATTTACAGATGAGGAAACTGAGGCATGGACCAATTACTCAAGGTTAGATAGCTGATAAGTGAGTTCCACCCACTCAGTGGGGATGGGGGAGCACTCTCTGCTGAATCTTTCATTCATTCACTCACCTGTTCAACCAACAGTCATGGAGCACCTGCTAGGCACCTGGCACTGTGTCCTTGGGGCGTGGAACACAACAGGGGACAGAGCAGACCAAGGCGTGACCCTCGTGACTTTGTAGCTTTCTTGACTATGTAGAAGAATTGAGTATCTAAATGTTGGCTTAATGATGTGTCTCATCGCTAAGAAAAGTCAAACAGGAACCGGGCAATTCTAAACAGAGTGGCCTGGCAAGCCCTTGCCGATGGGCAGGATGGGGACGCACGCCTGGAGGAGGTGGGGAAAGAGCCTCCTGGGCAGAGGGAACAGCCAGTGCCATGCCCTGCACTGGCGTGCCTGAAACACGCCAGGTGGGTTCATGGAGACAGACGGGGGAGAATGGAGGGAAGGAGGAGCAGGAGGGGCCGTCTGATTAGGTGGACCCCTGCTCACTGTAAGAACGTGGGCTGGGTGAGGTGAGAGCCCATGGAAGGGTCTAGAGCAGGGAGGCTGCTCCTCAAAGAGCAGGCTGAGCGGGCAAGGGCAGAAGCTGCTTCGGAGACTCTTGGCATGATCCAGATGTGAGAGGCTGGACACGTGGGTCCGGGGAGAGTGCAGGTCAGGATCTGGCTGTGTGTTGAAAGTCTTTGCAGACTGGAATTGCTCACACGTTGGATGGGGGTCTGCGAGTGAGAGAGGCGTCAAGGACCGCACCAAGATTTCTGGATTGATTAGGACAAACGGGTTCGGGTGGAGTTAGGTGGGGGGTTGCCTTTTGGTTTGGGTTTTTGTTCTTTTAAATTGAGGTTATGTATATGATTTTAATCATTTTTAACTGTACAATACAGTGGCATTAAGTCCATTCACAATGTTATGAAAACATTGATTTATAAAATTTTTGGTTTTTCCCCCAAAGAGAGTTGGACCCAGTAAGCAATAACTCCATTCGCCTCCCCTGCCCCTGGTGACCTCTGGTCTACTTTCTGCCTCCATACATTTGACCTTTCTAGGGATGTTATGTAAATGGAACCACACAGCATTTGTCCTTCTGTGTCTGACATATTACACTTTACATGTTTTCAAGGTTCATCCATGTTGTAGTACACATCAGAACTCCATCCCTTTTTTTAAGGCTGAATAATATTCCGTCGTATGTAGAGACCACATTTTGTTTATCCACTCACCTGTCAATGGACACCTGAGTTATTTCCATCTTTGGCAGTTGTTTATAGTGATGCAATGGACATTTGCATACAAATATGTGTTTGACTCCCTGTTTCCCATTAGCTGGATCATATCTTTAACTCTCCAAGGAACCACAAAATTGTTTCCACAGCAACCACTCCATTTTATATTTCCATCATTTCCATTCCCAGTTGGTACGAATGTTCCAATTTCTCTACATCCTAACCAACACTTGCTATCTGGCATGCTTTTTTTTTTAATTACAGCCACCCTCGTAGGTATGAAATGGTATCCGGTTGTGGTTTTGATTTACATTTGTCTAATGACCCATGATGTTGAGCATCTTTATTGTATACTTATTAGCTGTTTGTATATATTCTTTGCACATCTATTCAGTTCCTTTGCCTAGTTTTTATGGGTTGTCTTTTTGTTGTTGAGTTGTAGGAGCTTTTTAAAAAAATATTTATTTATTTATTTATTTATTTATTTTTTACAACACTGCGATAGTTATCCTTTTTGCCCCTCAAAGGACAACCCCCTCCTCCAATCTGCCGCCCCATTCCCCCCCACATCATACATATCTATTACAACCCCCCTGACCTCACTCCCACACTGTACTCCTCACTCTGTGACCATATGAATACATTCAATCACAGTTAAAATTCAATATTATACAACATCAGCTTCAGGTGTACAGCGCAGTGATCAAGCCTCTATCCCATCCCCGAAGCGGTCTCCCCAACAAGACATGCAACCATCTGACATCTCACAAAGCATTCACAACATTATCAATTACATTCCCAGAACTGCCCCCATATCCCTGTGGCAACATTGTAGTCACCCACCTACACTGTCCAAAACCTTCCCCCTCTCCCTTATCCCCACCCCCTCCTAGCCAGCAACCATCAGTTTTTCCTTTATATCTGCTTGATATGATTTCAATCTTCTTAATTTACCAAGACTTGTTTTGTGGCCTAACATGTGGGCTATCTTGGAAAATGTCCCATGTGCACTTGAGAAGAATGTATATTCTGTTGTTTTGGGGTGAAATGCTCTAAAAATATCGGTGAAATCCAGCTGGTCTAAAATGTCATTTAAGGCCACTCTTTCCGTGTTGATTTCCTGTCTGGAGGATCTGTCTATTGGTGATGATGGGGTGATGAAGTCCCCTACTACGATAGCATTACTGTTGATCTCTGTCTTTATGTCTGTCAAAATCTGTTGTATATAATTAGGACCTCCTATGTGGGGTGAGTAGATGTTTATTAGGGTTATGTTCTCTTGTTGAATTGATCCCTTTATTATTATGTAGTGCCCTTGTTTGTCTTTTATTGTAGTCTTCATTTTAAAGTCTGTTTTGTCCAAAACAAGTACTGCTACTCCAGCTTGTTTTCTAATTCCATTTGCATGAAATATCTTATTCCATCCCTTTATTTTCAATCTTTTGCTCTGAGATGAATCTCTTGTAAACAGCATATACATGGGTCTTATTTTCTTATCCACTCAGCCACTCTGTGTCTTTTGATTGGAGCATTTAGCCCATTCCCATTTAAAATGATTTTTGATAGGTACATATGTATTGCCATTTTGTTATTTGTATTCCTGATTTTCCTAGATTAGCTTGTTTACCCCTTTCTTCTGTTTAAAAAAGCACTTTTAACATTTCCTACAATTCTGGCTTGGTGGTAATGAATTCCTTAAGCTTATTCTTTTCCGAGAAGCTCTTTATCTCTCCTTCAATTTTAAGTGATAGCCATGCTGGGCAGAGCAATCTTGGTTGTAGGCCATTATTTTGTGTCACTTTGAGTATCTCCTGCCACTCCCTTCTGGCCTGCAGAGTTTCTGTAGAAAAGTCAGCTGTTAGTCTTATAGGAGTTCCTTTGTATGTAACCTGCTGTCTTTCTCTTGCAGCCTCTAGGATTCTGTCTCTGTCTTTAACCTTTGCCATTTTAACTGTGATTGTCTTGGTGTGGGCCTGTTTGGGTTCAGCTTGTTTGGAACCCTCTGCACTTCCTAGGCATGTATGTTGATTTCCTTCACCAGGGTAGGGAAGTTTTCAGTCATTATTTTTTCAAATACATTCTCGACCCCTTGCTTCTTCTCTTCTCCTTCTGGTATTTCTATGATGCAATATTGTTGCGCTTCATGTTGTCCTGTAGGGCTCTAAACTATTTTCATTGTTTTTTATTCTTTGGTCTTTTTGCTGTGCCAACTGGGTGATTTCTGCTATTTTGTCTTCCAAATCGCTGATCCAATCCTCTGCTTCATCTAATCTACTGGTGATTCCTTCCATTGTGTTCTTCATTTCAGTTATCATATTCTTTAGTTCTAACTGGTTGTTTTTTATGATTTCTCTATCCTTCCTTATGTCCTCACTAAGTTCGTTAAACATTCTTATCATCAGTGTTCTAAACTCTGTCTCTGAAAGGTTGGATCCATCTGTTTCATTTAGTTCCATTTCTAGAGGTTTCTTCTGATCTTTTACTTGTGACATGTTTCTTTGTTTCCCCATTCTGGCTGTCGCTCTGGGATTGCTTTGATCTATTAGATAGATCACCAGGAGAGCCCTGGGTGGCTCACGCAGGCACACAGCTCACGGCCCAACACTCCCAGGAAAACTCCCAGTCTCAGCCTGTCCCAATCAGCCGCTTGCAGATCAGGCCGAGCAGCCCGACAACCAATCACCAGCCTGGCAACTCTGCAAGCGGAGTGCGGAAAGCGGGGACCGAGGCAGCTTGCACACTCCCGGGTCTCAGTGAGCAGCCTGTTGGAGCCGGAGCACGCCCACTAGGCATTTCCCTGGCAACGCAGCACAAGCAAGATGGAGGGTGGGGATCCGAGGTGGCCGCGCACTCCCGCGTCTCAGTGAGCAGCCTGTTGGAGCCCGAGCACGCCCACCAGGCGTTTCCCTGGCAACGCAGCACAAACAAGATGGAGGGTGGGGATCCAAGGCCGCATGCACGCACGCACACACGCACTCCTGCGCCGATTCCACCAGACCAATGAGGTCCCAGACCTGACCCTCTATGGGCGGGCCCAAGCCCGACAAAATGGCGCCCTCCCTACACCACTCACGTGCAGGCCCCACACCACGGGAACAACAGTCCAAACAACTCCAGCCTTTGCACCAACGGTGCTCAGCTCAGTCCGTCCCCGCAGGCTCCCGGCTCACACAGCCACTCCCTCCACCAGGAACCAGGTGAGTGCTCACCGGCGAGCAAGCCCGGGTGCCGGCCCCACTGATTCTCCAGCCGCTCTCAGCCTCACCGAGCTGAGCAGAGAGAGTCCTCACTAATTTACTGCCGGCTGTCTTAGAACTCCTCTTCCCGGCAAAGGAGCTCTGGGCTGGTGAGCTTGGGGTGCGGCCGGAGGGTCTCTCCCAACCGGACAAGCCTCCCACGGCTGGGGCTTCCCCCACCGGGCTTGCCCTCTCTCGTCTCCGCCCGTCCTACCAGACCCGACGCGGCCTCCTCTTTAAGTTCTTCGTTTAGTGATTCTGTTCATCTGGTGTTCTGGAGATTTCCAGGGTTGAATGTTGTATCAATTATTTGTAATTTTGGTGTGATCCTGGGAGGCAGTTGGCACAGCATCTGTCTGTTCTGCTATCTTACCGGAAGTCCCCCTCTTTTTTTTTTTTTAAAGATTTTACTGGGGAATTGGGGGAGGGAAACCGTGTTGGGGAATTGGGGGAGGGGACAACCAAGTTGTTGTTCTTCAATCTTCGTTGTGGAGGGTGCCAGTCACCATATGGCTTCTCGTCGGCAGTTCGTGGCCTCTAAGCTCAAGGTGCTGTGTTCAGTCTTAGTTGCAGGTGGGTGTAGCCACCATCCCATGCGGGAGTCGAACCGGCAGCCTTGTTAAGAGCGCACACTCTATCCACTGAGCCAACCGGGTGGCAGCTCAGCTCAAGGTGCCGAGTTCAATCTTTAGTTGTGGGTGGGTGTAGCCCACCATTGAACAGGCAATCTTGTTGTTACACCAGCTGAGCCATTGGCAGCTGAGCAACAGCTCAGCAGGGGCACAGCGTTCATTGGTCTATGTGGGAATCGAACCGGTGGCCCTGTTGCTCAAAGCACGTGCTCTAAGCCAATTCTTAACCAACTGAGCCACTCGGCCGGCCCTAGGAGCTCTTTATATACTGGATAGTAAACCTTTCCCAGTTATATGATTTGCAAGTCTTTCCTCCCATCCTGTAGGTTGTCTTTTCACTTTCATGATAATTCTCTCTGATGTACTCATGCATATAATGTGTTTCAGTGTTAGGATGTGACAAACTGAGGAAGCTGTTTTGTACCATTGCATTTTTTTTTTTTTGAGGGCAGTGTCACTGGCCCTCATATGTGGGACCGAACTGGGGCCGCTGGCTTCCAAAGCCAGTGCTTAACCACCACGCCACTCGGCCGGCCCTGTATCACTGCATTTTGATGCACAATCCAATTCAACTTAAACAGACAAATCTTTTCTTTGCCAGTTACAGTGTCAGGAGCTGGAGACACAGGATGACCCTGTCTTTGCTTTCATGGAATTTAGAGCCTCTGTAGATTTATGCTGTCATTTACATTGTGGGAGGTTCCTGATTCCAGCTGAGTGAGCCCTGTGTGCAGAGGAGGGTCCATCCTGACAGCACCCCCTCCTCATCTTAAGCGGCTGCCTGATGCCAAGGGGGTTCAGCTGTCACTTCCCTTATAGCACGCAACAGGTCAGGTCTCGGTTAACTGCACCTATCACCTCTGCCTCCTTGAGGGACTTATTTTTCTAGCCCTAGCACAGGGCCTGACATGGCAGGGCTCTGTGGGTGGACAGATGGATGGATGGATGGATGATGGATGGATAGATGGATGGATAGGTTGATGGATGGATGGATGGATGGTGGATGGATAGATGGGTGGATGGTAGCTAACAGTTTTGCCAACTCACTCTGTTCCAGGCACTGTTGCAAGCTCCTTATGTATGTCCCATACTTTAATACCCACTGGTTCAGTTGGTAATATTATGAGTCCCTTTTGACAAATGAGGAAATCAAGGCCCCGCAAAAACAAGTAATGTACCCACGCTCATGCAGCCAAAAGTTCCCTGTGAATCCACTGAGGTGGGTGGGCCATGCCTGGCTGTGCCTGAGAGGGTGGGGACCCTGACTCTCAGACCAGAATTAGGGGCAACCGGGTAAGGACTGGAACTGGACCCCCAACCCCCACTGGGGTCCTCCCCAAGTCAGCTCCTGCCTACCCAGCTTTCCAGGGAGAAGGTCTCGCTGCTGCTAGAGCCCCAGCAGGGACCCTGGTGGCTCAGGGGAGCTTTGCTTGGCCTGTTGGTTCCCACTCCGTGTCAGTCACAGCCCTCAGCCGTCAGCACCGGTGCATGTCAGGATCTGCATGCTGTTTAATGAAGTATTAAATGCCTTCCCAGCCTGTGAAACTCATTTGACAATGGTCACGTGGCCATTAGGTAGACAAATTACTAGGTTTGTGCACTTAGCCCTCAGAGGGGGCTGTAACCCAGCCTGCTTTCTTGTTGCAGCCCGGGGGGACAGACACTTAGCTCCCCTCTGGGCCTTTCACAGAGACTGGGTTGGGCTCAGGGTTCCCACACGCCACCCAACCCCCCAGACCCCAGTCGGCCCACCCCCACCCCCCACGGATCAGTGGCCACCTCCAGAGAGAGCTCCTATCTCCAGCTGCACCCCTGTTTGCCTCTGGGCGTAGTATGCAAACATTACCCTTGACACCCAAGATTGAATTTTTTCCCTTTTACACTCAACTGGAATGACTTCTGCCCACGTACGGCCTCGGGTGTATAATGATTTTTTAATGCTTTGACATGGCACTTCAGGCAAAAGTCTGAACACACTGTTTGTGGTAGAAATGGAGCTATTCATGTGAGCTGTTAGAGAGGAGGCGTAATCGGCCATAATTTTTCCTGCACTGTGTCCCCTGGACAGTGAACAGCCCCGGCCCGGAGCGGGTGAGGAGTGTGGGGCAGAGGGGGTGGACAGAGGGCCCAGGACCAGACCGACTCCTATTTGCACACTCTGTGGAGGTCGGTCTGTAGGGGTGGGCCCTGTGCTGGAGTCTGGCTTTCTAGTCTCAGCTCTGTCCTCTGCGAGAGGGGGCTCCGACCCCTCCGGCCTCCACGTGGGCCTAACGGAAGTCACAACGCTGTGAACAGCTATGAGTGGTGTTTTGTCCCCATTTGCACTTTGCCCCCACATTCCATCCTTTACGTGGCTCCGTTGATGGCAGTTCCTACATGTGTGTAAAAATGCCCACTGCTAGGGCCGGCCGAGTGGCGCAGTGGTTAAGCGCTGGCTTGGGAAGCCAGCGGCCCCGGTTCAGTCCCACATACGAGGGCCAGTGACACTGCCCTCAAAAAAAAAAAAAAAATGCCTACTGCTCCCCACGCCTGTGATCTCACTTTGACTACTGGCTCCGCCCTGGCCGGCTGTGTCCATCTTGCCCCACCCCTTCCCCCTTCCCCTCCCCGCAGGTGGGGCTCCTGCCTCCCAGAATCCCTTCTTGCTCAGTGTCACCCACTGGGGCTCAGGAAACCCTTTCATAGCGCTCTCAGTCTCAGAAGGGCTTCCGGGAGTTAGACACATCATTGAGTTTCACTTGTGAGCCATATAAGAAAGAGGTGATTTGAGGCCAGCCGAGTGGTACGGTGGTTAAGTGCTGGCTTGGGAAGCCAGCAGCCCCGGTTCAAGTCCCACATATAAGGGCCAGTGACACTGCCCTCAAAAAAAAAAAAAAAAGATGGAAAGAGGTGATTTTAAGTGAAAAATACTTCATTTTGGATATCCATATAGTATGTCTACACTTACTTCCTGTGTAGACAGATAAATGCATGGATAGGTGGACATAGGTAGATAGATCTCTATATCATGATTTTGTGTAATATATATAATCTCTCTATAGATAAATGTAGATATATACAAATTAAAATTTGTGATCAATATGACTGATTTGGGGTTATGTTGTCATATAAAAAAAATAAGCTCCAAATGACTTTTATCATCTGGCATGATGCATTTTAAAAACCAGCCAGCCAGTTTTGGATGTTCCTGGCTGATAAGCTATGAGGGGTGGGTTCAGGCTGCTTCTCACAAGCTCTGCCTGAACCCACCCCTCGTAGGGGCACATGGCAGGCGAACCAGGGCTCAGTCCCAGCGGTCATAATTGGATAATTGTCACCATCGTTACTCTGTTTGTGTCTAAATAAACTTTTTCTTTTAGAACAGTTTTAGATTTACAGAATTATTGCAAAGATAGTACAGAATGTTCCCGAATACCACACACCAGGTTCCCTGTTGTTCACATCTTACGTCACGGTAGTGCGTTGTCACAACTAGTGAACCGACGTGGGTGCACTTACGATTCACTGGAGCCCATCCTTTCTGGAGGTTCCCTTGGCTTTTGCCTAATGCCCTTGTCTGTCCCAGGACCCCACCCACGCCGCGGCACGCAGCTGCTGCATCTCCTCGTGGCTGTGCCGGCTTCTCAGACTGCCTTTGGTGTGGATGACCTTGGCAGTTCGAAGGAGTACTATGCAGTCCTTTTGTGGAATGTCCCTTTGTTGGAACTTTTTTCTCACCATTAGATGGGGCTGTGGCTGTGGGAGGATGGCAGAGGGGAGGTGCCCCTCTCTCCCGTCGTGTCAGGGCACACGCTGTCAACATGCCCCCCCCCCCCCCGGGGCGCTGGCCTTGCTCACCTAGCCGAGGTGTGCTTGTCAGTTCCCTCCCCTGTGATGACTCGTTCCTTTTTTGAACACTGGTGTTTGCAGTTCTGGGGATTTATTAATGGGCCCTAGAAGGTTTTAGATAAGAGCCATCGACATACTTACGGAAACATCTGAGCTGAGTTGGCTGAGTTGCTGTCACACTCTTCCTTAACGAATATCGTAGCATCAGCATTCCTTAAACGCTGCTGACAGTTCATGCAGTTATAAATTAAACAATAGATGGTGAAGAATACAAACAATTTAAAACTCTCTCCTGGCCAAAGTTCCAGGGGCGTTAGAAGAGTTCAGCTGGGCGATAAACTGACCCCCTCATTAACACACAGAGGCTCTCTAACTTCCATTTCGAAAGGAAATCTTTAAATAATTATGTCATTGATTTTAATAACTAGTCATTGGAACAGGTGCTTTTCTGCCCTTAAAGAGGCAATGAGTGTCCCGGATTTCCTCCACAGACCCCAGAATGAGAAAGCCAGGTCCAACTCTCTTACTTTCCTAAGTTACAGAAGGATACGGGGGCTCAGAGAGGTTAAGTCATATTCCTAAGATCACACAGCAGTTTGGTGGCAGACATGGGATTAGAGCTCACATGTGCTTCCTCCAATCTGGTGTTCTCTCCCCTCTTCCTGAATCTAATGAGGCAGTTAGAGTCCCTTCAGAAGGCTACACTGGGAACCAGCCTTAGATAAGTCTCATGCCGCCTGTTCTCTGCCCCCTTAGCAGAGGCACCGTCCCTTCCCACTGAATGCCAGCTGAAGTTCAGTTTGGCTTTGGAGGGCAGCTAGTATGGAGAATGCGGGAAGTTCCTGGAGGGCTGGGATCCTGGGAGTGGACGATGCCCACGCACTGAAAGGTACCAAGGCATGAGCCCTGAATGAGGGACAGCATGCTCACTGCCCTCGAGGCTTCCCCGGGGACGCCCGCTCCCTGGAAAGTGGGTGGTGGGTGGAACCATCTGCAGCGTTTAACTGCTTGCTCTTTTCTCAGGGGCAGGGACCAGCCAAGATAGTTGAATCTGTACGAGTTTGCTGTACCCACGAGGAGACTGTGCATGTTCCCCAAAGCATACCTGGGCTGGCTCACATTTTACACTTAACTCTGTTGTTTTTTTAAAGAGCCTGCTTTGTCACCCCATCTCCCAAATAAAAGATTACAGTCTGCTTACACATGTGGATGAAATATAAGAAAACAGCATATATTAACACCAGGGTGGGGGGGAATGAAGGAAGCGAAGGGTGGGCCAGAGAGGGGCCAGGCGTGAGCCGAGGCCCATGATGGGCAGCACTCACCTGAGCTCAGAGAAGCCAGACCTGTTGGTCACACAGGCCACTGGGCGATGAAAGGAGAACCAATCGGTGGCTCAGGAAAGGCTGTCTCCAGCTCCCGCAGACGGTAGGAACGGGGGCTCCCCAGGCATACTTTCCTCTCTGCCTCCTTCTCATCCTCTTACCTAAGATGTCTTCTGGCAGAGAGACCTTCCCAGTCCGCTCCATCCACTGGGAATGCCCATTAGCCACGCCCCCGACACCTGTGAGTCTCTTTTATAACTCTGATCACACTTCGTAATTAGATGTTTTAAAGTGAGGTGCAGTTGACATACAGTGAAAGGCCCAGATCTTAAGTGCACAGTTCCATCAGTTTTAACACAGATTCATCTGTGTAACCCCCACCCCATTAAGATATAGAACATTCCTATCACCCCCAGCACGTGACCTCCTGCCCATTTCCATTCTGCCCCCACCCTCATCATCATGGAATAATTCTGCCTGTTCTAAATGGCATAGACATAACAGCCTACCTATGAACTCTCTCGTGCCCCGTTTCTGGTGTGCGACCTGACCTGACGTTTCGTGCGCGCCAGCGGTGGGTTTCTTGCTGAGTCTGTCCCATGGTGTGGACGGACCACAGTCTGTGTATCCATCTGTCTAGAAAGATTGGTTATTTCCATTATGAATGAAACTGCAAGAAACACAGCTTTTGATGGACATATGTTTTCCTTTCTCTGATCAATGCCTACGTCTGGGATCAGGGTCATAGGATAGATGTGTGTTTATCTATTTCAGAAACTGCCAAACAGCTGGCCAAAGGGCTCCCCCACAGTGTTTGAGAATCGTAATTGCGTTTTTGTTTACTGGGCTTATTTACAGTCTGCCCCCCGCCCCCCCCCGCCCGCCCCCTGACCGAACCGACAGGTGGTTAAGGATCGATTGAATCTCTTGCGTGTCCTGAATAGTTAGCGCCCAGCTCAGCGCCAGGCACGTGGCAGGTGCTCAGTACATGTTTGCCAAATGAAGGCAATGCCTGTACTTCAGCCTTTTTTCTGCTTCTAATTGCCCAGGGACCCACGTCCTTTTGTGAGAAGTGGAGATAGTGAGAGCTGGAGCAGGGCTGTCCCATGTCCACTCGGAGGCAGCCTGGGAGTGTCTGATGACAGTGCTGAGGGTTTCCTGAAAGACAAATGTCAGGAAAGCCCTGAGTGGCCCTCCCCTGCATGGCCGCAATGCTGTGTACTGAAAAGGCACTGAATCAGGTGTAACCAGACGCTCACCTGTGCGAGGGCGGTCTCAGGACAGCATTTACAGAGAACCCCCGGGGGACTTCCCATGAGAAAACTTTGGTCACTGAAACTAAATAAGACTGCTTGTTGAATGGTGGAATTAAAGCGGAACAGAGCCACGCAAATGCAAAATGAGCCCTTGGGGGAAAAAATTGTCTGATAAGCCTTCTTTCTGTCAATAATTAGCTAGCAGTTTCATTGCTGTGTTGGGGCTCCTTGCAAAGGAAGAAAAGGAAATGTGTCACCTGCTTATAGGAGACAGCTTCGCAAAGAGAGGGAGGGAGGGAGAGAGAGGGAGAGAGAGAGGCAAGGTCCCATTAATCAGGAAAATCAGGGCAAGTCATTAGAAAGCATTTTAAAAGATAGGGACTAATAAGCATATGAAAAGGCACTCAAGTTCACTCGCCGTCCGGAGAAGGGAGCTGAAACCACTCCGGAAAATCGATAGGCGGCATTTACTTTGTAGAACAAATGCGAACTCAATAGCCACTCCTGGGCAGACTCTCCACTGGAATCACACACTTGCTCATCCCAAGACGTGTGGGCGTTCCTGGCCGCACCGTCCACAATAGCCCCAAACTGGAAGCTCCCCGAATGCCCCCAACACAAGGATAGACACCACGTCTATTCCCATCATGGCTCGCCCTACAGCCACGGGGGTGCATCGCCCACAACTGCCCCCCACTCGGGAAGAGAATCCCAAAGGTCCTGCTGAACAAAGCGGGCCAGAACAAAGGTGCATACTCACGATCCTGTTTATAAAACGTGCAGAACCCAAGACAGGCAGTCGGTGTGGACAGTGGCTTCCCCCGGGGTAAGGAAGGCAGCTCGTCTGGGGGCTGACGCAGGTGTGTGTGTAGTTAGTGAGAAGTTTCCAAGCTGCATGCTTCCTCGTATGTGTGCGATACTTGCATGGCATGGTTTTAAGAAGTACGGAGAGGGCAGTGTGAGAAGCCATCCCTGGTTTCAGCCACCGGAAGCAGCTCTGCAGAACAGTATCCTTACCGCCTTCCGTGGCATTCCAGGGCAGGGCGGCTCTGCCTGCATGTGGGTATCCCCAGCTCCTTGGGGGCTCTGCCTACCTCCAATTCACTGCAAAGGTGTGAGAGGCCAGTGCAAAGGGCAGTGGGAACAAATGTTGGGCAGCTTCTGGGGGCTTCGCCACAGTCATCTTTAGAAGGGCTCTTGCTTCTCGTGTGCAGCTCGGGTCCGAGAATCCCAGGCCTGCTCCTTGCCAAGCAACCTGGCGCATGCATTTTAGGCAGAGTGTCCAGTAAAGAAAGAAGTCTCCACTAGTGGGAGGTTAGAACTGAGAAGGCTGCGCCAGGCACTTGAGTCAGCGACTGAGAGCAGGCTGACAAGGCTGAGTGCACCGCTCAGAGCCACCAAAGAGGTGTCATTTATCTGGTGCCATGGAACAAGCTACCTCAAAACCTAGTGGCTGGAAACGCACAGATTTAATATCTCAGTTTCTTTCTGTGGGTCAGAAATTGACAAATGGCTTCGTTGGGTGATTCGGGCCAGGGGTCTCCCATGAGTTTGCAGTCAGAGTGTCAGCCAGGGCTGCTGGCAGCCGAACGCCTGCCCGGTGGCGCAATGGCACGCTCATGCGGCTGTTGGGCTGTGACAAGAGGCCTCGGTGTCTCCCCACGTGGCCCCCCCCCCAGGGCCGCTGGAGTGTCCCCACAACATGGCGGCTGGCTTCCCCCAGAGCGGTGGTCCGAGAGTGGAAGAAAGAGGCTGACAGGCCTCTCATGACCCAGTTTCCATAGTCACACACTGTCACTGCTACCTTACTCGTTGTTAGAAGCGAGTCACTAAGTCCAGCCCACATTCCAGGGGAGAAGATTAGGCTCCACTTTCTGAATAGAGGAGCCTCAGAATTTGTGGACATATTTTAAAGCTACAGCTCCAGGCACAGCAGTATCGTGGGGGCCTCTGTTCGGCTTAGATTCTGTGACCAGCAGTGGAATGGAACCAACGGTCCCTAGGCCTCACCCATTCAGAAAGTGGCCTCAGCTGGACTGTGTCTGTGGGGCCTAAGGCGACCTGGGTGTCAACCACCCTGTGCTCACTTGGGACATTATTCTCACTGTCCTCTCACATGGCACACCCAGAAGCCAGGCTGGCGGGCAAATCCAGAAACCAAACCTGTCCACGAGTTAATTGTAGGGTCATTGTAGGGGAGAGGGGACATTAAGGCATTTATAAATGAGCCTTATATTTCATGAGGTCTCGGGTAGCCAATTCCGACAAAGAGTACCTGGTCACACCTGCTTAGGTTTTAGCAACTCAGCAAGAAGGACTGAGCACCATCACATATGCGGACTCATCCGTGACTGCCTGGACACTGCAGTGACCTCAGCCTGTGTTACATAGCTCAGACAGGAGGCATCGTATAGTTTTCTATTGTTGCACAATGACCAGCCCAGAACAGAGCGGCTTCAAACAATAACCATTTGCATTGCTCGTCAGGCTGTGTGGGTCAGCGGGCTGCTTTGGGCCGGGCTTGGCTGAGCTCAACTGGGCTCGCCCCTGCATCCACAGTCAGCTGGAGGATCAGCTGGGATGGGCTGGTCAGGGGTGGCCGTGGCTGATGATAGACAAGTTGGCTGTTGCCTCGGGGGATGGCGGTGATGGGGCTCCGCTCCTCTGGCAGGCTGGCCTGGGCTTGTTCACATGGGAGAGGCAGGGTCCGATGCACACGGGCCTCAAGAGACCTCTGACTTTGCCTCTTTCTATTGGCCAAGCCAAGTCCCAAGGCCATCCCAGGCTCAAAGTACAGAAATACCCCCTGCCTCTTAATGGAAGGCACTGCAAAGGGACCTGGCAAAGGTCGGGTGGGAGAACTGCAGCTTTTCTGCCATCTACTACACTTGTGACCTTTTTGACTTGATGCCAAAAAAGACATTTGATAGAACTCGACTGTCTCCCCGTTCAAAACTCTATAAAAGCAAAAAGGACACCTTTGTAACAGGATTAAATGATCTATTTCAAGGCAAGGACCAACGTCACCACGCTGAATAGTGACACGATAAAAGTCGGGGACAAACCAAGGATACCTGATGACCAGCTCTGCTAGTTCTAGAAAGGTCTAGGATGTGCTACGGGGCAAGAAAATTCAGTAACAGTTATAATTACCGAAAGAGGGAAATGTAATGATCACTGATTGAAGATGGCATGATGGCCTCCCTGAAAAACCCGGGAGTCCCAGCTGAACCACAATGAGAAGTCACAAGAGAGCTCAGGAAAGAATCAGGCTCAGACAACTCTCCAGCGTCAACTTGTGGCGGGGACAGGAGCACCTACTAGAAATTATAATGGATCCAGAAGAGCAGGGAAAAAATTGTCTCGCAATACACTTAAGAGGAATAGAAAACCAATATGCACAAAAATATCAAGTTCTACTGAGGGACCAAAAAAAAAACAAAAAACAAAAAAACAACAAACAAATCAACCCAAATTCAAATAAATGGAGAGTCACACTTCATGCCTGAATGAGAAAATCAATATTGTAAAGACACAAATTCTTTCTAGGATGATCTATAAATGAAACGTAATTCCAATAAAAAGTTCAGTTTTGGAAGCAGTGTTTAAATTATTTTCTAATTTGACTGGAAGATACAGGTCAGGAAATAGTTTTAAAGAAACTCTGTATGAAGTTGAGGACAGAGAGAGGCGGAAGCCATTCATTGGTTGGGAATAACCAACAACCACTGAGGAAAAAGCAAATCTCGATTCCCGTCTTACACCCAAACTCCAAATACACCAAAATGAATTCCGATGCATCAAAGATTTAAGTGTAAAAAAAAAATAATAATAAATCATAAGTATTCTGGAAGAAAACAAGACAGACATTTATGAGATCTTGGGGAAAGATTTTCTAAGCACAATACTAAACCCAAAAACTATAAAGGAAAAAAATTAACTTTTACAGATTAAGAAAAGAATTAATATAAACAAATGTATAGAAAAATAATAAGCTTGGGATAATTATTTGCTGAGTACTGGTAAAGAGTTGCTTTGGTCACTCTAAAATAGAAGTATTTACAGATTAATTTAAAAATAAAAAATAAAATAAAATAAAGGGCCGACCAAGTGGCGCGTTGGTTAAGAGCTGGCTTGGGATGCCAGCGGCCCCGGTTCGGATCCCACATATGAGGGCCAGTGACACTGCCCTCTACAGCTAACAGCAGCTCCACCTGGAGCTGGGCTGCACGAGCCCCAACGATGGTATGGGCTGCAGCCCCTGCTGCATTGGACTGCCATAGGCTACAGTGAGTGGCCCGCAGCCAGCGTGAGCTGCCAATAGGCACTGTGAGCGACTATCCAGAGGCGGGCGACCGATCTGCCTCATCCGGGAAGAGTGCAATGATGATACCAACATGGGCCAGTGAAGCAACGTCCTCCACAACTAGACTGAAGAACAAAAGGACAGCAACTTGTCTGTTCCCCTTCCCTGATTCCCCAACGCTGTTTCCCTCCCCCAATTCCCCAATAAAATCTTTAAATAAAATTAAAAAAATAAATAAATAAAAGACCAATACCACAATAGGAAAATTAACACAAGACCAAAATAGACAACTTACCCCTAAAAGGCTGAATTTCTGGAAAAGACAGCTTTCCTAGTCATCAGAGGGATGCAAATTTCAACATCCGAGTTGCCCTTTTTTGGGCATGTGGGTCAGAATCCGACTGGCTGAGCCTGTAGGAAACAAGATCCTTCCCAAACAACTCTTGACTCTGACGTGGTTCCCGTATCTCACAGCAGCTTGGCAGTGTGTGACTATTTGTTTCCACAGATTTATTGCAGACCCACTATGTGCCAGATTCTCTTATATGAAAAGCCTTCCCTTCTATAGCCCTCTCCAGGCATCAGGGAACTAGCTATGTGCTAGGAGGGCAGCGATCAGCTGGGCCCTCTCACCCTCTGTCTCCAGATATGGTAGGGGCTTAATAAGTAGTTGGTGGGTGGGTGGGTGGATGGATGATGCATGGATGATGGAATGAATAAAACAGGTGTTTACACTTGATCCAATCACTCCAATCCTAGAAACACATCCTAAGGAATTAATTGAGCAGGAGGTGGGCAATGAATATTTTGCATAGAACAGAAAAACTGGAAACCACCTAGGTGTTCACAGTGCAGGTTGAGTGACTGCTGGGGCTCCTCCCTCCTCACACCTGCCTATCCCCCAGAGCCCATGACGGGCTCCACCAGGGCCCCCCGCAGACCCCCCACCACCACCCCCACCCCTGTCCTCCAGGGGCTACCCGCCACCTGGTGTCATCGTCACCCCACCTGACTAGGCTTCGTCTCCATGAGGGCAGGGCGTGTTCCTGTTTTGTTGGCAAGATGTTTGTTGAGTGTCTGTCTGGTTTGTGCTAGGTGTGAGGGTTACAACGGTGAATAAAACAGACGGGCTGGAACACAGTTAAGAAGAGAGAGAGACAGGGAGGGAGGGAGAGAGAGAAAGAAGAGATTATAAAATGTATAAAATGCCATCACTATTAACAAGTACGATAGCTAAAATTTACTGTGTCTGACTACACACCAGATGCTGGTGTGTGCACTGTCCACGGGTCATCTCATCTCCTGTCATTGAACTTGACCATGGAGGTGCTGCTTCGTCCCCACTCACAGATGAGGGAACAGCGAAGGTTCCATGGTGAGGAAGGGGTGGGTCAGGGCTCACATCCACACAGAGGGACTGTGCATTTGGCAGCATTCCAGGCCACTTTGGGATGGATGCACAGGATAAAAACCCATCGAGGCATTGTGTGGCTCCCCTGTCCTTAGGGCTTGTAACCACAGACCCCTCCATTGCTGTCTTCTAAATATACCACGGAACAGAGGCCTGTCCTTTTCGCAACTTCCCAGGTTTCTTTTAGACTCAGCAAACAATCTTTCCGTGCAGCTAGGTGAGATGTAACATGATGGTCCCACATGAGGCTGACTTTACCAGTACAGCTGCAAACAGCCCCTGACCGGTGGAATTAGAATTCTACAGAAATTCCTGCCATGCATGCATTATGGTTGTCACTACTGGTTATTGAGCATCTCTTTTGTGTCCAGAACTTTATCATGGGTTTATTATCTTATTTACTCCTCATGGCATCCCTGAAAGGCAGATATGATTATCCCCATTCTACAAAGAAACTGCGGTTCAGAGACGTTAAGTAACTTGGCAAAGGTCACACAGCTTGTACTAATATATCAGAGCAGGAGGCTTTTCTTCGCCAGTCCCAGGGAGGAGGTGACATGTTGCTTAAAATGTCAATGAAAAAAAAAGGGGGCGGGGGCCTGTTGGCACACTGTTTTGGATTATTCTAGGAACGTCTGTGAGAAATTCCTAGGGTTTGAAATCCCCACTTCTCTGAGGAGTCAGCCAAACATGGCCTCATTGTTGATCTTCAGATGCATATTTTTAGTGTGAGGTGGGTTGTATTTATTTACTTTTTTTGATGAATAGCAAAAATGAAGTTTCTATAAATAAAGCCATGGCTTTCCCCTCCCCCCTCATTTTACTTCCTGTGCACGATTCACAAATGAGCGGACCAATCAAGTGAGTGTAGCAGCGCCAGGAAACTCAGAATGGAAAGTTCCCATGAGTAACAGGAGAAACGACAGTCTGAATCTTTAGAGAGCACCCGGAGGTGGCTTTAGGGGCCTCAGGAAAGCCTGCATCCGTCCTGTCCAGCAGTGCATTTGTGATGATAGCTTTGTGAAGGGGCTACCAGCTAAGAACAGCTGCTCTTTCCACTGAAAGCAATCCGCTTTTTGAATTGGAAACAGTGGTAGACCGAGAGGTGCGTCCGTTTGCATTTCTCAGTCTGTAAGACGGTTGGCGCCAATGTGAGGTCAGGGAGCGTCGACACCCCGTGATTGGCGCTGTTCTGAGTTCCTGGTCTCTGAGGATCTGAGCAAGCCCAGAACAGGTTCCCCTCCCCATACCAGACCCCCAAGCCCCGCTTGACACCTCAGCCACTGAAGGCCACATGCAGACTCCCAACAAACGTTCATGGGGACGCTTGCAGGAGCTCTCGGCTGGCATTGCCATCCATCATGGAAACAAAGATGACGTCCACGGGAAGAGGACTCTTTCAAGATTACAAGCACTTGGAGACAAGGCCTGGTCCCTCATCCGTTCTACCTGTCCCCGAGCCATCTCATCTCCACCTGCAGGCTAACGTCCCACCTGTTCTTGTAGCCCAGCACAGAGCAGGCGCTCCAGGAGTTTGCATCTGATTTAATACGCAGGCTTTCTCCCACCCAGGCCTGTGTCCCAATTGCCAACCTTGTCCCTTCCCTCCCATCACACTTTATCCCTGTGGCTTCTTCCTGCCTGCCTGTGTCTTCCCTGCATTAACTCAATTCAAACCTTGTCTGACGTCAGCTCTGTGGAGCGAACTTGCCAAGTCCAAGGACAGCCTGGGTTGGTTGGGCTCTGCCTGTATCCATATGCCACCTAGGTGGAAGTTGACCCAGCATGCATCTTGCTTGCCCACCCACCTCTCCTCAGCTCTGTTCTCTGTCCCCAACCCCGACGCACCATCCTTTCCTGCAAATCCTGATCCTTTGAAGGATCAGACATAAAATTGACCATCTCGACCATTTTTACGAGTGCAACACAGACGTGTTAACTGTGTGTGTGCTGTCATCCAGCAGGTCTCTAGAAACTTGTTCATCCTGTAAAACCAAAACTGTCTCCATGCAACCGCAGCTGCCCCCAGCCCCTGGCCACCACCATACTGCTTTTTGTTTCAACAGTTATCTACTTTAGACAACCACTTGTAGGCAGAATCACACAGCGCGTGTCCCTCTGTGACGGGCTGGTTTCACTCAGTAGGTCTTCAAGGTCCATCCGCGTTGTTGCAGGTGTCAGGATCTCCTTCCTTTTTAAGGCTGAATAATATTCCGTTGTCTGATGGACCACACATTCTGTGTCCATTCATCCGTCAAGGACCCTTACTCTGGTTGCTTCCTCTCGTGGCTACTGTAAATAACAGCTATGAATGTGGGGGTACAAATATTTCTCTGGGGTGCTGCTTTCAGTTTTTTTGTATAATTATCCACAAGTGGGATGGCTAGGTCGTATGGTAGTTCTGTGTTTGATTCTTTGAGGAACCTCATACTGTTTTCCACAGCGGCTGCCCCGTTTTGCATTCCCGCCAGCAGTGCCCAAGGCTCCAATTTCTCCACTTACTCACCGCTGCTTATTTTCTGGTTTGATGATGGTAGCCACCATAATGGTGTGAGGTGGTATTTCATGTGGTTTTCATTTGCATTTCCTTGATGGTTACTGATGTTGAGCAACTTTTCACGTGCTTGTCGGCCATTTATATATCTTATTTGGAGAAATGTCTATTCAAGTCCTCTGCCTATTTTTTAATCAGATTCTTTCTGTTGTTGTTGTTAAGTTGTAGGAGTTCCTTATATAATCTAAATATTATTGGGCCGGCCGAGTGGCGCGGTGGTTAAGCGCTGGCCTGGGAAGCCAGCGGCCCCGGTTCAGTCCCACATATGAGAGCCAGTGACACTGCCCTCAAAAAAAAAAAAAATAAATAAATAAATAAATATTAACTACTTGTAGATAAATGGTTTGCAAATATTTTCTCCCATGGCGTGAGTTGCCTTTCTCTCTGTTGATGGTGTCCTTTGATGCACAAGGTTTTAGGTTTGAAGCTCTTTATCTGTTCTTTGATTTTAAATGATAGCTTTCTGGGTAGAGTGCCCTTGGTTGTAGGTCCTTGCTTTCGATCACTAAGTATTTTGTGCCAATCCCTTCTGACCTGCAAAGTTTCTCTAGAGAAATCAGCTGATAGTCTTATGGGGGCTTCCTTGTAAGTTACTAGTTGCCTTTTTCTTGCTGCTTTTAAGATTCTCCCTTTGTCTTTAACCTTTGCCATTCTAATTATAATGTGTCTTGATGTGGGCCTGTTTGGGTTCATCTTGTTTGGGACTCTCTGTGTTTCCTGGGCTTGTATGTGTATTTTCTTCACCAGGTTAGGGAAGTTTTCAGTTATTATTTCTTCAAACAGGTCCTCAATCCTTTGCTCTCTCTCCTTCCGGTCCCCCTGTGATGTGAATGTTGTTATGCTTGATGTTGTCCCAGAGGTCTCTTAAACCATCTTCATTTTTTTTGGATTCTTTCTTCTGTTTGTTGTTCCAATTGGGTGTTTTCTGCTACCTTGTCTTCCAAATCGCTGATCTGACCCTCTGCTTCATGCAGTCTGCTGGTGATTCCGTCTAGTGCATTTTTCATTTCAGTTACTGTAGTCTTCACTTCTGACTGGTTCTTTTTTTCTTTTTTTATGGTTTCTATGTCCTTTTTTTATGCTTGCTATCTCTGTTGAAGTTGTCACTCAGTTCCTTGACCATCTGTAGAGCCTTGTTTTGAACTCTGTCTATGGTAGGTTACTTGCCTTCATTTCATTTAGTTCTTTTTCAGGAGTTTTCTCCTGTTCTTTCATTTAGGATGTATTTCTTTGTCTCCTCTTTTTGGCTGCCTCTCTGTGTTTGTGTCTATGTGTTAGGTAGGTCTGCTATGTCTCCCAGTCTTAGCCGGGTGGCTTTATATAGTAGGTGTCCTGTGGGACCCAGTGGCACAGTCTCCCTGGTCACCTGCTCCGGATGCTCCAGGTGTGTCCCTTGTGTGAGTTGTGTGTGCCCTCCTGTTATAGTTGAACCTTGATTGCTATCGGCACATCAATGGGTGGGATTGACCCTCATGCTGACCGGCTGTGAGGTTTGGCCATGTCCACAGCTTATGGGCTGCTGTGGGGGGGGCTTACCCACTGAGTGGGATTCACCCCAGTGGGCTCTGGTGCCTGTTGAGACCGCCCTTTGTGTGTGCCACTTGTGGGGCTAATTGGGTGGTGCTCTGCTATGATCTGAAACCAACCTCCAAGTATGTTGGTACTGAGGCCTCTTGGGAGGGGCTCTGGTGCAGGCCCAGGTCAGCCACTGCCTGCCTGTGACCAGCCGGGAACTACCTGGTAGGAGCTATAAAGCAAGCGATCCATGGTTGTTCCATGCTTGTGCTAAAAATTGGAAGCATGTGGGAGAGGCTACACTGCAAACTGAGGACAGCTGCCTCCATTACCAGGCCTGGGGTAGCTCTGCAAAAAGCCAGGGCACCCCGCGGCCTGCTGCCACTTGCTGCCTGCCGTAACTTTCAGCCACTGATAAAGCCCCGTGCAGTGAGCAATTTATGTGAGGCAGGGTCTCAGGCAGTCACTAGGGTAGGAAGAGTTGTGGTCACCAGGTTAATGTAGACTCTGGTTTGGTGCTAGTGCTGAGCCTGGAGCTACTCAGCAAACACTTCAGAGCACGCCAGGGCCAGTCGCTGCCCCTCTGGAGCGTGGGGACTCCAAAAATTTTCCAAGAAAGAGTGTAATGCAGGTGAGGCTGGCTACTCAGGAGAAAGTGCATCCCGAGTTTTGGGAGTTGGGTGGGGCGGAGCCGCGGAGCTCACCAGACCAATCAGGGTCTGATTTGGCCCATGGGGCAGGGCTCAACACATTAAAGATGGCGCCTGCCTGCCGGCTGCCCAGGAGGAGGAGCCCACCCCCACAATGGTGACTGTCCTCCAGGCCTCCCCCGAGGCCACACGCGCCCGTCTGACCCCATGTGCCTCTGATGCCCCCGAGTCACCGTCCCTCCACTGGCGCCCAGGGTGAGTGCCTGAGAGCGAGAGGGGCTGCGTGTGGGCCATTGAAGAGGACGCCTGGGTTTCCTGCTGCCTTGGTTCCCACCCGGATGGTTGGGACCCCCCTGTTCTTCAGTCAGATGCTGTGGGGGCTCCTCTTCCCGGCACCGGTCCTGGGCTGCGGAGGCGGGCGTGGGGCCGGGGTCCCTGGTTCCTCCGGGGGAACCTCTGCAGCTAAGATAGCCCCCCGGTTCTCATCCGCCACACGCAGGTGTGGGGCCCATTCTGCGTCTCCGCCCCTCCTACCAGCCTCCACACGGCTTCTTTATGTCTTTAGTTATAAAGCTTCTGTTGAGCTAGACTTCAGATGGCTCTTCAGGTGCATTGTTCTATAATTTAGTTGTCATTTTAATGTGTCCACGGGAGGAAGCAGGCCCGGTGGTTTTCTATTCCGCCACCTTGGATCGCCCATTTGCGTTGATTTTTGTATGTGGTGTAAGGTAAGGGTCCAAATTCACTCTCTGGCATGTGGCTGTCCAGTTCTCCCACCACCATTCGATGAAAAGACCGTCCTGTCCCCACGGAATGGTCTTGGATCGCTGTTGATTATGATTTGATTGTATATACAAGGATTGTTTCTGGGCTCTCCCTTCTGTGCCATGGGGCTGTGTCTGTGTATATGCCACTACCACACTGTTTGTGAGCCATTAGCTCTTTGTAAAAGGTGTGGTGTTTGCCTTCATCTTTGGCAATATGTGCCTTCCCCTGCTTCTGCTTTCTCTCCAACTTTGAACAAAGCAAGTGCCCTTTAGACTTGGCAGCACGTGCCGCCTTACAGAGGGAAGCTGTGCCAATCCCGGTGCTGTCTGCGTCACTGTCCGCGGCGGACCATGGCCCAGCCTGCCCTCCCTGACAGCTGAGACACCACTGCCAGGGAGCCCGTGTGGATGCAGCACTCAGCATCCCTTGTCCCGCACATCTCAGTGGGGGGACATCAAGGTATTGGGGGATGAGTGTGGCCCAGTCACAGAGTCTCCAGTGAGACAAAGTCGCATTCCGCAGGCGATTAGCCATGGGCCGAGGCGCCCAGACAGTCCTTTTGGGGCCAGACGCCACAGGCGTTTCCCACACGTGCCCCCAGACGTCTGGAAATGATGACATGCCTCTGGCAGGTTTTATTATTTCCTTCTCTTAACACCCAGCAGAATTTATGCCAATTGGGGACCAAAGGACAAAAGGCATGGTTGAAAGCCTTCCCTGTGTCAGGGCTTGAGTCCTGACAAGCAGGACCCACTGAGAGGGGAGGGCCTGGATTTGTGGGAGCCCATTGGAGTGGGGATGTCCTCCAGTGATCTCTAGCAGCCCCGGATGTGGGCACATGGGCCACGCAGCTCTTCCTCGAGAGAAAGTAACACCCCTGACGAGAGTCGTGAGAAAGTCTTTGCAGATGTTGGGGACACTCTAGGAGGGACACAGGCCACACCTAGGAAAGTGGGCTGGCCTGAGATGGGGACGGCAAGGACCCATAATTACTCTCTCCCTGTGCTGTGTCTCCTGAAATGTGAGATGGGATCAGAGAGGCCCCTCGTGGGGAACTGCTCAGGAAGTGAAGAAAAGCAGGCTCCACAAACCCCTGCTTCTATTACAACTATTTTCTCTGGAACTATGGAAAACACACTCTCACTAGCAGGCCGCCTGGAAAGAGAGCTGGAAACGATCTCCACAGCTCGGGCTGCCCACAGGTTCAAGCCTTAGAGTGTTTCCTTCACGTCACAGAGGTCTGGGAGCTTTGCATCTCATGTCCGTTTTGTCCTTTAAAGAGAAATGTGTGAGTCTGTTAGGGTGGCCGTAACAAAGCCCCATAGCCAGTGTGGCTTAAACAGGCACTTACTGTCCCCAGGCCTGGAGGGTGGAGGCCGAGGCCCAGGTGTGGGCAGGGCTGGTCTGAGACCTCTGTCCTTGGCATGTAGACGGCCGTCTGCTCCCTGTGTCCCCACACGGTCGTCCCTCTGTGCGTGTCTGGGTCTCGATCTCCTCTTCTTAGGGGGCCCCCAGTCTCAGTGGGTGAGGGCCCAGCCCAGGGACCTCCTTTCACCTTAATCACCAGCTCCACACACAGTCACATCCTGAGGTGCTGGCGGTCAGGACTCCAGTATAGGACTTCTGAGGAAACACAACTCAGCCATAAGAGAGTTTTTGTTTCAGACACTCAGCCAAGGCATCCCCACGCGCACCCACTAAGCCAGCATCTTTGCGCCCACTTATGCCAGGTTGCCTCTTGGGGCCTGCGGTTGGTGAACACACATTTGGGGTCTCTACAGGCATCGCCGGGTTCTCCTGTGGCTACTGCTGATAATGTCTGACCACAGCAAGTGGCTTCCTTGCCTAGCCCTGAGCTTTTCCATCCTCCCAGGGGACAGTTCAGGGAACTGGAGAAACTCTTGGGAAAGGCCAGGAGGGCCTCTGTGTGCAGATGAGAGGCTGCCAGCCCAGTGCAGCCCACGCCGAAGGTGCCAGGGCCACAGCTGCGTGCAGGACGCTGCTCTGAGGGCAGAGGCAGCCGGGGCCTCGAGGAGACTGCACGGTCATTTGAGAGACAGGCAGTGAGACAGACAGACACCCAAGCAACTCTAGAAGCAGGTGGGAGGGGCCCACGGGCCTCATTGCCCCTCCTACTTCGGGCCCTGGTCCATGCTGTCCTTCCTGCCTGGGACTAGGATGCATTCCGCATTGTACTCGCTCAGAAACCTTCCCGACCACCCACCTGGGCGAGGCCCATCCCCTGCTGTCCGGGTTGCCAGCCTTTTGATTGTTGTTCGCAGCCTCCCGTGGCTATTATTATTTCCTCCACTAGGACATAAGCCCCCTAGGACAGGGGATGTCTTGCTCACTACCTCACTCCCAGTGCCTTGACACGCACTTGCACACAGTAGGTGCTCTGTGAGTGTGGAGTGAACGTGCAGGGGAAGTGCCAGGTGCCCCAGAGTAGTGGGAGGAGAGTCTGATGTAATGTGTTGGGGGGCGGGGGATCTCAGAAGGGCCTCCTGCAGGGAGTGACCTTTCTGCTGACAGTGCATAGGATGAGTAGGAGTTAGTCAGGCAGAAAGGTGCAGGAAGGGTGTCCCAGCAGAGGGAACAGTACATGCAAAGGCCTGGAGGGGGAGAGCAGGTGGGGGTGGGATGGGTGGGTGGAAAGTGACCTTCGGGAGTTATGCAGGTGTCAGAACACTCAGTGCCTTGTGAGCCCGGTCTGGGCCACCCCCGCCTCCGCCCCAGCCCTACCTCTGACTGTCTGACCTGACAGCTATTAGGGAACCACCCCTTGGCTTCTGAGAGCCTAGCAGCCACAGCCCTGGAATGTGCTAGCTGCCCACCCAACTGAGTACAAGAATCTTCTCACATTACCCCATGGTGCTGGGAAAATGTCCCCTGTCCACTCGCAAAGCATTCCTTTTTCCCCTTCCCATGGAGCTGCATGGCCTCGCGTAGGCATTCTAAGGCAATACATCACAGTCAGGGGCATTTTTTAGGTGTTTCCAAACTTTAGCACTTTAGAAACATAAATATTTAAAGACATCCACCATTTGCCTCATCGATGAAAGCCTCAGAGATGTATTCTTAGATCACTTCTTAAAAATCAGCAAAGTGCAGAGTGCTGACTCATTCTTGAAGTGTCCACTCACCTCAGAGGTTCAGTAGATGGCTACAATCACACAGCTGTAAACAGAATTGTGGTCCACTGGGGATATTTTTACTGCGGATTGATATCCATCCATCTATCCATTATTCAATTATCCATCCATCCATCCATCCATCCATCCATCCATCCATCCATCTATCCATTTGTTCATCTATTCAATTATCCATCCATCCATTTGTCCATCTGTTCAATTATCCATCCATCCACCCATCCATTCATCCATCTATCCACCCATCATCCATTCATCATCCATCCATCCATCCATCCATCCACCCACCCACTCATGTGTCCATCTCTTCATCCATCCTTTTATTCACAGTGGGCTCTGTGGTCCCACTGGAGAACAAGATCAGCCCCTGCCCTCAGGGAGTTCACAGTCCAGTGGGGAAGACAGACAACAGGCAGCAATATGTCATTTATTCCAACTGGGATGGGTGCAATGAAGGAAAAGGCAGATGCTTCGAGAGTTTACACCAGACGGATCTGACCTAGCTTGGGATCAGGAAAACCTTTTCAAGGGAAATCCTGTTTAAGCTAGACCCGTAGGAGTTTGCCAGGCAAAAGGATGGGAAAAGTGTTAGGGACCAGCAAGTGCAAAGGCCCTGAGGCAGGGAAGTCTTGGTGCCTTCAAACAAGTCAGAGTAGCTGCGGCAGAGTAGCCCCAGACTGGAGAAGCCCACGGGGCCTTGGTCATGCTGGGTCTTCAGACCACACTGTGAATTTTTTTTTTTTTTTTTGAGGACGGTGTCACTGGCCCTCATATGTGGGACCGAACCGGGGCTGCTGGCTTCCCAAGCCAGCACTTAACCATCGCGCCACTCTGCCGGCCCACACACTGTGAATTTTGACTTGATCTTCAGAGCAGATGAGAAGTCAGGAATCTCAGACAGAGGCCTATGAGCAGATCTGCCTTTTAAAATCAAGTTTTAATTGGATATACCATTCACAGAGAAAAATGCACACATCCTACCATAGAGATATTAGCTCGTGCAGAGAGAGCTTTCTGGTGTCTCTTTCCTGTATAAGACACTAGCCCTACGGGAATCCGTAGGCCCCACTTTTATGACCTCATTTAACCTTAGTTTGCTTTGTAAAGGCGTCATCTCCAAACACACTTACATTGAGGGAGAGGACTGCGGCATATGGATTTGGGAGGATAGGATTCAAATAGCACAACTCAATGGATTTTCACAGAGCAAACACACCCATGTAACTGAGCACCCAGACAGAGAAAAAGGATGTGACCCCCGCCCCCCGCAACCTCCTCACGGCCTCTTCCAGTCACCCCCGCCCCACACTGCTCCCAGGCCTGTTTTGAGCTGCATACCAATAGGACATCCTGCGCATGCTCGTGTGCATCCGGCTTTTCCTCCCCACGTGCCGTGGGGTGCGTCCACGCTGCTCCGTGCCGTTTTGCTCTCGCTGCATTCCTGCTGCGTGGCCACTGTGCACACCACACATCCTGACCCACCCTGGGCCCTGGGCCCTCGGGCAGGGGGCACCCAGGACAGCGCAGCCCGGGTCATTCTTGGGCAGGTCTGCTGGTTTATGCGCCCAGGGGCATTGCCGTCAGGTCCCCGTCCGAGCATGGAACTGCGGGGCACAGGGCGCACAGGTGGCGCTCGAGCAGACTACGCTCGCCGTTTTCTGAAGTCGCGCTGTACCAAGTGACGCTCCACCAGCCCCGTGAGGGTGGGGACCCCGGATGCTCCACGGCCTCACCTCCTCTTTGCTTCTCTGTGCGGTCACTTTGGCTGCCCTGTGGCGAAAGGCAGCTGGGGTGAGGCCAGAGGAGAGGAGGGCGTGGGCCCCTGACAGTATGTAAGCCTCGTGCCAGGGCTCTGCATGCCTTATTTCGTGAGAGGCCCAGGTGCCCCTTTTATTTATAAAGTTTGGGGGCTAATCTCCTTCTCCTCTGTCTTTCCATTGTTTCACTCTTGGAGCCTTTGTTGAATTTTTGTTGTTGTGATTATTTTCTTAATTTTAAAACCCTCAAGCCAAGAAGCAAAGCAGGCTAAAAACCAGTGAGTTATTTCTCAATAATTAGATATTGATTTATTGAGGACCTACTGTGTGCAGGGCTTCCCCTCCCCCAGAGGCCTAAAATGTGCCCCCTGCCTTCAGGGGGGGTTTAATCCCAAGGGGCACCAGGATGTGGCTCCCCAAAAGTTGAGCATCATCTCTGTGTCACTTCCTGACTGAAGGAGCAGGACCCCGCTGCGGGCGGGGACCGCCTTCTCAGCGTTGCCAAGGACGATGGGGCCTCGCTCCTCTCGGCTGCTTCTGCTGAGCTTGCGGTGACTGGCTCCTGGCGCGGCGTGGCCGCAGCGCCCCGCATCACTAACGCGGCCATGCAGCGAGCTATTTTTGCTCTGTCTTCCCAGTGCTGCACATGGAGCTGCGCTGAACTGGTTCAGAGTTTGCTGCCCCTGCCACCGGCTCAGCACCGGAGGGGAGCAACGGCTTGTGACGTTCTGGGGTGTGCCTCATCCTGCAGCCTCTTGAGGGTCAGGACACAGAAGGACCTGGGAGAGGGACGATGGCAGGGACGACATGACCCCACAGAGGTCAGGGGACACGTCCAGGGCTGCACAGCGGCAAGGACCCTTCCAACGACACATTCCTTCTCGTCTCTTCTTGTGAGGTGGCAGGAGGCACGGCTCGGTTTCTTTGCTTTTGCAATGTTCATTTTAGCAAAACCAAGATAAAGTTAAGGAGAGTGCTGTGGGAGCCAAAAAGACGGTGGAAAATTGCCATAGTTATGCCTTTGATCCTCAGTTTGGAGGCGAGGAGAGGAAAAGGTGGACCGGACCCCCATCCTTCTGCCGCACTTCAGTCATTGGATTTGGATCGAAGCGTGGAGCCAGGCCCAGGCTGCTGAGGGTGGGAATTACATGGGAGCAGAAGTGGAACGCTTTTAGGGCCCTGCCCCGCGGTGGCTCTGGGCCTGGGGCCTGAGGGAGTGGCGGGGGTGGCAGCTGTTCCGCTTGGCTTCCTGCGTGATGTTCTGCCCAGGCTGTCGGGCCTGTGGAGGGACTGAAGGGCTCAAGGCCCAGGCCAGGCCCCGCGGCAGGGCTGTGAGCTTCCGCTGGCTGCGCCCTGGACATTGTGGGCAAAGCAGACACGGAAGGAGCCAGCGTGTCCAGCTTCTGCCACGTTCCATGAATAATCAGGCCGTTTCCTGGGTGCCCATCCCAGGCGGCAGCCCTCTGCGTCCTGTCCCCTTTAACCGCTGCCTTTCCCGTGGTGCATCCTGCCTGGTCCCCTGTCTTCTTTCCCTGGTCCTTTTCACTAGGGTGCTGGCTGCAGGGGGCAGGGATCTGTGTCTGCCCAGCACTGCCAGGCCTCCCTCCTTCCAGGACATGGACACTGGGCCTCCTGACCCCTCCTGGGTGGAGGGCTGTGCAACAGTCTGGCTCTCGAGTAGTAAATGGGGGTGACATTGCGTCCTTTCCAGGTGGGAGTGTTTCTTGGCTGGTTTTCTACTCCCCCGAGTTCTCACCCTTCTGGCAATGTTTGGGGTGATGGCTGCCCCCTCTGCCTGCACCCTGTGTGACTCCAGCAAGCAGAGCCCCTTCCAACCTGGGTTGGATGTTGGGAGCACAAGTGAGAAATGAAGTACCACCGTCTGAAGCCCGGAGAGCTGGGGCCTGTTTGTTACTTCAGCGGAGCCTGCCCGGCTGACCGACAGCCCGGGGCGATTGAAAGACAGAGGGTCACATCTGGACTCATCCCGAAGCTGCACCTGTGTTTACACCAGCAAGAGACCACACGTTAATAATGCATGTGTTCATCTGTTCAGGAATATTTACTGAGGGTCTGCGAAGTGCTGGGCCCGGAGCCAGCACTGGGATGTGAACGTCAGTCAGCTGTGGTGTCGGCCTGACAGGGCTCTCCTTCCAGCCGACATACACATCTGGAGCCCACAGATTGCTAAATGCTGTTGCCTCAAGTGCTGCAAAGGTCATGGCCTTGTGCGAATGTGTGGCAGGGAGACCCATCCCAGGTCCAGAGGGCTTCTTGGAGGAGGTGCCCCATTCTTTCATTTATTCATTCAACAAATACTGAGAGCCTGTCTGGAGCCAGACCTATGCAGCCTATGCAAGGGGGTTAGCAGTAACCAAAGTGGTGTGCCTGTTCCCATGGACCTTAGGGTGCAGGCAAGAGAAAGTAGACCCCACCCCCTACCCCCGCACACACATACACACACACACACACAGACACACACACACACTCACAAAACATGAGGAAAGGAGGAGCATTCTGAAGGAAAGTAAAGCAGACAAATCATAACATTAAAGGAGCAGGACTCCAGAGGGCACAGCAGAAAAGTTCCCATATTTTCCACACTGCTCTCTGGGTGTGCTGGAGCCATCCCACACCGGCTCACACTGGCTCACACCGGCTCACACCGACTCACACCGACTCAGTAGCTCACACCAGCTCTCACAGGCTCACACGGCTCACACTGGCTCACACGGCTCACACCGGCTCACACCGGCTCACACCTAACCACAAAAGCCAACTGTTGTATCTCTTCCCAGCTCTGTGTTCGGTGACATCACACTGGTAGCCTGAACTCACCATGGTGGGAGTATTCACATCATATAATTAGCGAACACTATAAATCAGATCTGATTTGTTTGTTTCCCAGAACTAGCCGACCCACCCACCACTGTCTGGAGCTGGTTCTTCCCAGCCCCTGGGTAATTCTAGAGCAGGCCCCATGACTTTCTAATCACTGTCATAATAAAAGCCTTCCCAGCCATGTTTAGTCACAAAAGCATCAGTTCCCATAGCAGAATTAAAGCGTCCAGTTCCGCGTGAGATTTCACGGGAAAGCAACCTTTTCTCTCTCCTCCAGCCCAGCAGCCTCAGCTGTGTGTGGGGGGAGCGTGCTGCCCCTTCTTTCGTTTTTCTGCCATGCCGCTCCTCCCCCTGCCTCCCGAGTCTGAGCCCTCAGACCGACAGGGCAGGGGTGAGGCGGTGGAGGCTGGAGGGGCGGGGGGCACCAACTCGGTGGGCTTCTATCTCCCAACTGGGGTGGGTGTTGGACGCAACTCCTTTGAGAAGACTTTTGTGGGTCTTTCAGACCTGGTGTGATGAAAACACGCCGCTTGGACCCCGGCCCCACCAGAGCATCTGCAACTAATGGCAACACAGGGGATCTCGTCACTCCTGCCACCTCCCTCCCAAAGCCTCCTTTCTGGTCTGCAGGAACCTCTCCGCTACCCTTGCGCCTTTTGCCCCCATTCCCTCACACCCTCATGGCCAGTGGGGAGCAGTCCCCTGTGAGCACAGCCTACTCCATGGCCCCGGGCTCTCCAGCCAGCCTCTGGCTAGAGATGATTTTGAAGCACAAGTTGGGGGCTGGTCCACCTCCCCCCAACCCCAGGGACCTGAGCCAAGTGCCCCCCATGGGTCTCCTTGAGCCTCCGCGGCCTCAGGCCGGGGGAGCACCTCCTCTCTCAGACAGCTTTCTCCCACGAAGTCCTCTGTCCCTGCTCACTGTCACCCCAGCCCTGCTGCACCCTCAAGGACAGGACAGTGTCCTGCTTGGCGCTGCTCACCCGATGTCTGAGCAGGAGTCGTTCGTCTAAATCTGAGCGAGGCACAGAAGCAAGTTATTCTTTGTGCATTAAAACACTTGACTGTTGGGAGGTCAAGAGCTATCTTTATTAGAAAAGCGGGCCAGGTTATTGTTATTACTCTCACGACGTAATTGCTGAAGATGGTCATAACTGGGTTGTTGCACGGTCCCTCTGAGCCGGGTGGGGGCTGGGTGCTTCCTTCCCAAGCACGTCACGTGTTGGCACCAGGACCCGCCTGTGGGAATTAGCAGTTATTTCTCAGAGAAGTGAGGAGAGTTGCCCCAGCTCACGGGGCTGCTGAGGGAGAGCAGGACTCGAACCCCGACCTCTCTGATTCTTAAGCTGGTGCTTCTCCTCACTGCGTCACCGTGGAATTATCTAGAAAAGAAAAAATATGGCTCTGCACAAAGATCAAGGAAAATGATGGAACTTTCGAACATGCTAAATGCTGTCGTCCCACATAGAACCCGGACTCTGTGCTTCATTGTAAATTTTAAGGAGCAATTTTCTTGTTGTTTTGACAAATATTTGTTTGGCTCCCTTGTGCAGAGAGAACCATGGTTGTTGGGGGGTACTATTTTGATCTATATTTTAGCTCCTCTTTTTCTTTTTCAAGCTATATATAAATTTCAGTTTTTAGAATAAGGAGTAGTTTTTTTTTTCTTTTTCTTTTTTTTTTTTTTAGCTCTATCAGAAGAGATTAAACAGAGACAGAATGGAAAATAAAGTATATTTTAAAATAAACCAACAGCTTGGTTCACATTCTCCCTGGAACCGGTGTCTGTTGAAAGCAGCCTTATTATTTTTAATGCACCCACTTCCTCAGCCCACTCGCCCCTCCGTTTTTCCCATGTTAATCGCCTGAGAAATCCCCGCGATGAGATGTATTAAACATCAGCCAATGGGCGGGCGAGTCCTTGGAGCCGGCCTCTTGCCCAGGAAGGCTCCAGAGACATGAAGAGGGAGCCCGTGAAACCGTGACCCCGCGTCCTGCACGTGGCCCTCTGCTCCCACCGAGCTGATATCCAACGTCAGGAGCGTGTGAACCGAACCAAGGAGGGCCCCAGGCGGTTTAAACCCGAGTTGCCCTCACGGGAGAGGGCTTTCCCCCCAAAGACCCGCAGGTCAGAAGAAAGCAGGAGACAAAACCGAGAACAGGTGTGCTGGGGTGTGTGCTTATCAACCCAAACCGAGAAAACACTGCTTTTCCTCAGAGCTGTGTGCCCTGCCCTCACCCCCCCCCCCACTTCCTGGCCCCCTGACGTCATGCTTGGAGGCAGAACTTCCAGAGAAAAACAAGGATTTCTGAGACTGGTCCATGGACGGCCTCAGGGCCGCCTGCCCTCTCGGATGTATTCAGATTCATCTCTTTGAGCCCCTCTATTTTTACTAAAAGATGCTGTAAGTGTAGGGACTTGGTCTGGCCTCCTCCCGCTGTATACCTGTACCCATCAGGGCCTGGCACACAGGCGGCACCCCACAAATGCTTATTGAGTGAACGAATGCAGGAATGAATGGCCTTAGTCTCCTCTCTACTCGGTTCTCTTTTTCCCCTAGTTTGGTCGTGTTCTCACTTGGTAGGTGTGGCGGGCAGAACCACAACCCCAAAGATGCTGCATGCTGATCCCCGGAACCTGAGAATAGCTTCCTTTACAGTCAGTGGGGGGTTAAACTTGCAGATGGACTAAGGGCTGCTAAGCATGCTGAACAGCTGACCTTGACACTGGGGACATGAGCCTGGAAGATGCGGCCTGTCTAATGGCATCACGGGATCCTCACATGTGGCAGAGGGGGTCAGGGTCAGAGGATTCGAGTCATGGAAGCAGGAGCTACAGTGATGACTTGCTGGCTTTGAAGGTGGAGAAAGGGGCCGCGAGCCAAGGAACGCAGGTGCCTGTAGAGGCTGGAAAAGGCCAGGGAATGGGTTTTCCCTTAGAGCCTCCACGAGGAACCCCCTGCCCATGCCTTCATTTTAGCCCATTTCAGACTTTTGGCTTCCAAAACTGTAAGACAATAACTGGGTGTTACTTTAAGCTACTAAGTTTCTGGGAGTTGTTACAGCAGCCCCAGGAAGCTCATGATACATTAGCAGTTGAGGGGAGAAGGCTCCATAGTTCTGCTGTTTCCGTGGACCAGGAATATGGCCGACCCATCCCTGCCCTCAGGAGCTGAGCAGCTTGGGGGGGACCAGATTCAACCAAGCCGAGCTGATTTCTTCACAGTGAGCCTCCTCATTGCCTACGTACACGAGGAAGAGGCAGAGTGCAGCCTTGCCCAAATGTAGGTGACCCCAGCGACCTCCGGGTAGGGGCAGAGGTCACTTTGTTTTCCTCCAGGGCGAGGCTGGTCCGGCCCTGAGCTGGCCCCGTGGACGCCAGAGCCAGGGCTTGGGGCAGTTGGCTTTGTTCTGTCCTGGTTTTAGAATCACAGCCTCACGCCCAGACTGCAAGACGGCCCATCTGGGAAGATCTCGGTTTATTTTAAGAAATGCCAAATATTTAAACCATCGCTAGATGGCTTACAATAATAAAGGCTCTGGTTGTGAATTCATGTAGAACTTTACTTCCAGAATCTGCATCAAGAGTGTGTGTCTCTATCTCAGGCTGTCTGTGGGTGGTTGGAAGGAAGACGAGAAAGAAAGCTGGCCAGCAGTTAAAGTTCATGCCTTAACTCCGGGCAGTTCATCATGCAGACACTGAACAAGACAGAGGAGGTGGGTCAGTGTCGCCACCCTTCCCTAGGAGTCAGGGGCATCAGGGTTGTAAGTGACGGAAACCCAAGGGCAGCTTCAGACATAACTGGACCCAGGGCCCCATGTCTCCGGAGTTCCCTCTTTCTCCATTCTTCTGGGCCCTGCTGTTCTTTGGGTGGGGCCCGCCCTCAGCGTAACCTCTGGCCCCTACCCTGTGTCTCCTGGGCCCTCCGGCCAGCGTTCCAGGGTCAGCTCTGCTTGTCCTGACTTGGGCCTGCGACCATCCTTGAATGAGTCACCATGGCTTGGGGGATGCTAAGCTGTGACTGGCCAGAAGCAGGCCCCATGGCGACCCCTGGAGCCCAGGAGACCCACGGCCCCTGAGCCATGTCGGTTGAGAGGGGACAGTGCTGGTTCCCGAGGAAGCCGGGCAGAGGGGTCTCCCGCAGTGCGCTGGGTCCACTGCGCAGAAAGGAGCCCCTCCCCTCAGATACCCCCGTGTGTTTCTACCTCAAGACCCTCGCACTTGCTGTTCCCGCTGCCTGGAACATCTTTCCTCAAGTTCCCCACGTGGCTCATGCCCTCCCCTCCGTCAGGCCTCTGCTCACATGTCCCCGGACACCTCTAGGCGTGACAGCAGCCCCCGAATCGCAGTCCCGTCAGAACTCTCCCGTGGCTTTTCCTGCTGTGTTTCTGCACAGCCCTCGCATTCCCAGACAACCACAGTGATGATTGTCTGTCTCCGCCACTAACCCCTAAGCTACAGGGAGGTGGGGACTCTCCCCGGCAGCTGGACCCGTGCCTCCCCACCGTAGGCCCGCAGCCTGTGCTTGGATGGTAGCAGTTGCCGACTTTGTAGCCTGGAAACCGGGACAGAGCCAGCAGGAGGCGCCGTGCAGTCCTTCCTGCAGGGCGGAGGCGTGCCGGGAAGCTTTGGGTGCAGGTGGACTTCCGGTGGTGGGAAGGGGTGAAGCGTGCTCGCCTTCAGCTGAAATTGCTGAAACTCCCACCGTCGCTGCACATTTTTTAAAACACCGTCCTAAGGGCACCGTGAAAATCCCAGGCTCCGTGTAATGGTGTCCTGGCCTTTGTGTACTAAGTCATCTGGTCTTGAACTTCTGTGGTTTTCATATAACGGAGCTCAATGCATTCTGGGGTGGTTGTTTTTTTTTTAAAAAAAAAAAAAAGGTCGAAAGTTTTTTTGTTTCCTTAAAAAGCAGATTATTTCACTACAATTTAAGGTATTACTAACCCTGTTCTCAGAAGAAATGTGTCTGAATAAACAACAACCGTATTTACCAAAGAGAGGCTGATCTCTTAAAAACCTGATATGTTTTTTATAAAATTGAGGCGTCTTTAAGGACAGGTGCGTCACACTGCAGCCTTAATAACTTCGCTAACTGACAGGCAGTGCCGGGGACGCGGAGTTTATTGCACGGGGGCCTGTCAGGTGCATTCCCCTCCCCTCCAGCCCGGTACCTTCCTCTGCCTTCCAGGGTGCGGAGCTGAGGTAAAGGGCAGGGGTGTGCGCCCTGAGGCCACGTGCATGAGTGTGTGTGTGGAGCCTCCGTGCCCCAGCGTGGCTGCAAACCATCAGGATCCCCCTGCCGCGTCTTTGCCTTAGTTGGGGTTGTTTTAAATGTTTGCAAAATATAATAGAATCGAGAATTTAGTCCCGATGACAATCCTCCATTGGTGTGATGACAATGTTTAAAGGAGCAGGTTGGTTGTAGGTTGTTTCGTTTTGATTCCCAACCAGAGGAACCAGCGCACGGGGAGGGTTGGGGTGGGGGGGGGTGGGGGGGCTCCGAGTCCCTACAGGCAGGAGCACTGGCTCCCATGGGGAGCAGACCACAGGGTCCGGTGCTTGGAAGTGCTTGGAAGGCGGTGCTTTGGGGTGGGGGGTGGTCTGCAAGTGGAGCAGCTGAGGCGGGATGCTCCCCACTCCTTCAAATTCAAAGCGTGTGCCCTCCCCTGCCCCTGATGGCTTAAGGGGACAAGGGACCACCATGAGGGTTGGCCCCCCTTGAAGGTGGGAGGAGGTGAGACTGCCTCAGGCCTAGCAGCAGGGAGGCTCAGGTATTCACAGCCTGGGCAGCCACCCCCGGGCGCTCCGGCCCAACACCCTTGCTAGGGCTTCTCAGAGCCAAGAACCCACGGGAGCTGCTGCCACAGTGGGACGGCCTCCATCGTCTCTCCCAGCAAACAGTCCCAACCACGTCAGCGATCTGTGACGCAGCGATAAGGGTCGAAGCTGTGAAGGGCACGGGTCATGGCGCAGGCCTCGGACGGCGTCCTGCTGCTCCTGCTGGGACTGTGGACTGGCTTTCTGTGGCCACCGGAACAAATGACCACAAACCGATGGCTTCAGACAGTAGAAATTGATTCTCTCTACATTTTGGAGGCTAGACATTCAGCATCAAGGTGTGTCACAGGGCCTCTCTCCCTCTGGAGGCTCCAGGGGCAGTTCCTTCCTGCCTCTTCCAGTTTCTGGGGGCTCCAGGCACCCCTGGGCTGGTGGCCACGTGCCTCCAACCTCTGCCTCCATCTGTAGTCACATGTCCCTTGGCATCCCTCTTACATGCACACATGTGATGGCTTTAGGGCCTACCCAAGTAATCCAGGTTAATCTCCCCATTTCAAGAGCCTTAAATTCATTCCCTCTGCTAAGTGCCTTTGCCCTATAAAGTGACATATTCACAAGTCCTAGGGATTAGGACAGAGATATCTTTAGGGCCGTTTACCAGCTGGCCGCAGCCACTCCTCCAGCTGGAGGGGCCCCACTGGGGCAGAAACAGGCGGCATGGAGGACAAAGGCCCCTGTGAGGTGAGCTGCTGGGAGGAGTGGAGAGCTTCCAGACCAAGTCAGGCAGAGTGGCGGAGGGGTCTCGTGTTTAAGGTGGGAGGACAGGGGGGGGCGGGAATGATGATCAGCAGACCCTGCGAAGGCCCTTCAGTGCCCTGGGTCACCACGGCCGCCGTCACGGCTATGGGAGCAGCCTGGACGTGACGAGCTCTGGGCAGGCTGCCCCGCTGGCTGGGGCATCGCAGTCCCCATGCGTGGCAGCCCAGGAAGCGTCGGACTCATGCCCCTGCCGCCCGGCAGGACTCCTTGGGGCTCGGGAGCCCTTGTGGGGCTTCCTTTCTGCCTGTGGAAGCACCTTTGACTCCCAGGGATCTGAGCGGCACCCCAACCCGACTCACCCCTTCACCCACTGTCCATTCGTTCGCTCAGTCGTGTTTATGGAGGGCCGGCCATCTGCTAGGTGCTCTGGTGGCTCCAGAAGCTCGGAGAAGAGCCAGACAGACGCGGCCCTCCCGCGTGGAGCAGGCAGTCTGTGGGTGAGAGGCCAGGGAAGGACAGCTCCGAAGGTGGCCCGCGCCTGGGACTGAGGGAGGATGCTGGGGTGGCCCTGGGTCAGGTGTCAGGCAGGGACAGCGGAGGGAGAGGGCCCAGAGGAGCAGCGCGGGCGGAGGGCCAGATAAGAGGCCTGTGACAGGCGGGCGCTTACCAGAGCGTGGAGGCCCTACAAGCCCAGAGGCCGAGAGGAACCTCATGGGATGACCTGAACATAAACATTCCTGACTTCAAGCGCTCGGTCATGGCAGTAGTCACGTTCTTAGCCTGTAGCTTCCTTGACAAAGGTCACTCGTTACCTGAAGTGAGCCTGTCCGTTGTCCTTTTGCATCTAAGATAACATACTTTTGAAATGTCAGAGCAATCTCTTTTTTCAGACCCCTCAGGGCACAACCTCCCACCAAAGCAGAGACCACAGAACCCCTCATTGTTATCTTGCTCCCCAAATACCATCTCTGTGTGGTGTAAATGTTAATTATTTACTATCCTGTACCCACCAATATAAAAGCGTGTGTCTCTCCATTTTGCTACTTTTTATCCAGTCCCAGAGATTTCCCTGCTTGGCTCCCTCCCTGCGCCTTCACCTGCCACCAGTGGATTTCACAAACCTTCCTTATGCCTCCTTCTCTGATTCTAAATGTATAAAATAAGCTGCAAACCTGCCATTCTTCAGGTCATTGTCCCAATCTGTTGAGATCGTGCTTTCTGGCAATTGTCATCAGTTTGGCTCAAATAAACTCGTAAAAATAATCTACAGCTTTGGATGTTTCTGACTTCCACTGTTACGTCTTGGAAGGTCACCCTGAGTGGGAAGGGGTGAGGTGGGAGGGAGTGAGGAGGGAGTGTGGACAGCGGAGGTGGCAGTGGACCTGCCCAGGGCGAGGCCAGGGGCCGGGAAGGAGGGGTGGGTTTGGGGCATACCTGAGGGTCTGATCCTCTGCAATGCCGGGCGGGGCGGCGGGGGGCCTCCACGGCGGTTCCCGGTCCTGGTCTGTGGTGCCGTTTACTGAGAGGAGGCGGCTGACTACAGCTTCTGCTTTGACTGGAAAACTGTTCATTTGGGAAGGAAAGAGGGTTGGCTTTTGTTTTTTCAACTCAGAAAGGGGATGTATGCTCATGGTAAGAAAAGGCAAAGCATGAAGGAAGGGAGAGAGGGAAGGCGGGGACGGAAAGGTGGAAGGTAGAAGGAGGCAGGGAGGGAGGGAGACGGAGAAACCGCACTGCTGCAGAGGAAAGCAGCCCACCGTGTAGGCGGATATCGTCCAGACTTTTCTCTGTCGATTTACAAATATAAGCAAGTCGCTTTCATGCCATCTCCTCATGTCTCCGAGCCCAGCAGGCTCTCCTCAGGGCTGCTGGGTGCCGGGCTCAGGGAAAGAAGGAGACGGTGGTGTGTGCCAGGTGCCAGCTCTGTGCTCAAAGTTGGGTTCTCCCACTCAGTCTTCCCTTATCCCTGTCAGGGGACCCCAGGCCTAAAATATTTACTGCCCCGTCCTGTATAGAAAATGGAGGCCAACGCCTGGTCTAGAAAATAAGACAAGCACCCAGCTCATGACAAATGCAAGGTAGAAAGTGTCGCATGCCATTTGGGAGGGGCAGGCATGTTGTCTGGGGAGATCAGAGGGCACAAACATCCCTCCTGGCCCAGCGACCCAGAAAGCTCCCCGCCCTTGATGCCTGTGGCATCCCGAGTGTGGGGGTCATGGGGAGGCAAATGGGCACCAACCGCAAGGTCAGCTGGGCACCCCTGGACCAGGAGGGAGATTCGACTTTCCTGCTCTCCTGATCAATGCAGAGTTCAAAAACCAACATAAATTATTCACAGTGAAAGGAAAATGGAGCAATTATGCATTGATTTCTGTTCCCCTCCGCTGGCGTGTATTCTGCTGTGGCAGCCACAAGCTGGGGGCCTCACTGCAGGACAGGCCCCTGAGGCCCTGCTTGCAAGGACAGACCGACAAATGGGCCACATCAGAAGCGGGGACAAAAAACTGGAGAAGATGAGCAGGGAGCAGACATTCTTTCCAAACTGTCCACACACAAAAAAGAGTTTCGGCACAGCGTGTTAGCGGTGAGACCTCAGGGAGGTTACGCAGCCTCTCTGAGCCTGTTTTAATCTCTGACCAGGCTGTTTGAAAACCTGAAAGAATGTACCCAAAGCACACAATAAAACAGCTGCAGACAGCCCACAACACCAACTCATGTTTGCTGAACGCTTGCTAGCGCGGCTGGCTCTGTGGAGACGTTACAGCATCCTGTTCACACCAGCCCTAGTTGAGCACAGTCATGTCCATTTGAAGATGGGGAAACTGAGGCAGTTAGAGAGGCTCAGAAACATGACTAGGTCACAGAGCTCATTGCATGTCAGAGTCGCGGATGCCAATGCAAGGAGAATGCAGCAAATGGTCCTTGGGTGGCAAAAAAAGACTGACATGTGAGAATTTAGATTGAAATGGGACCATTGGATGTGGCAGTTCAGATGCAAGAGGATTTGGAACCATATTCCACGAGACTGGTCAGTGGACGTGGACAGAGCCTTGGTGAGAGAGGCTGGGAAGCCATCGGAGGACAGCGCTGTGAGCGTGCTGGTGTTGCACAGACCCAGGAGCAGGACTCAGGGCAGCAGGCAGGCGTTAGAAAGGAGCTGCCAGCAAATGTTGACTTGAACCAAGAAAGAACTTTCTAAACATCACAGCTCGAGGGGCTCTGTCAGTGGAGATGTTCCAGGAGCTTGGTGGGGATCAAGGAGGCGCAGGCATTGAATAAAGCCTTCAGGTAGGTGGGCTGTCAGTTCCCTCACAGCCCTGAGACTCCCTGGAGCTGTGTGCTTGGACTGCCCCCCCACAGGGCACCTGGAAGGAGGGACTGCACGCCCCAGACGCCCCTTGAATCACAAGCAACATTTGCATTCACATCACATTTCAATGTGACTGTAAAAAATATGCATTTTTGTGAGTGCTATGTCACAGTTGCAAATATAAGAGTGCAAGCAAATCAACATTCATTGTCGACCTTGACCCGTGAGTAACAAACCCGGGTTTGCTCCTTGTGACAATATTTATTCCCTCAGAGAGAGGCATCTGCAGAGTGCCTTTGGGTCTTTGGCCGAGTACTGATCCCAGGCTTGAGAGCAAACTACCCGAGGCTGGGGCGGGGGGCGGAGGGGAACTATCAGAAAGCAGCATACAAGACAGTTCTGAGGACTCACGGATTGCTGGGAATAGCTCATGGTCCCACCAGCTGAAGTGGGGACCCCATAATACATGGGCATCACAGAGACAGGTCCCCCGAAGGGTGTCACCTGGATTGAAGGTTATTCTGGACCAGCACTATCAAAGTGTAGGAGCAAACTTTGAAAGGACGCAACCAAATCGAACCAACTTAACTGCATGCCAGCACAGAGTCAAACTACTTCAAGGAATAAGCAACGAAATCTTGCACCCAGCTGCGTAAAATCACAATGTCTGGCATTTACTCAAAAATGACCGGGCAAGCAAAGAAGCAGGAAAATGACCCAGCTTGAAGGGGCTCTCACCGGCCAATTCTAGAATGATTTGAGCATCAAAATCAGTAATATAATAACAATTATAATTCATTGAGTAAAATAGAGAGTTTAGAGGGGGAGAGAAAGAGAGAGACAAAGCGAGAGAATGAGAACAAGAAAAGGAAGATTTTGTCTTTTTTTTTTAAAGATTTTATTGGGGAATTGGGGGAGGGGAACAGACAAGTTGCTGTCCTTTTGCTCTTCAGTCTACTTGTGAAGGACGTTGCTTCACTGGCCCATGTTGGTATCGTCATTGCGCTCTTCACGGATGAGGCAGATCGGTCGCCGGCCTCTGGATGGTCGCTCACCCGCGGCTACTGGCAGCTCACGCTGGCTGCCGGTCACTCACTGTAGCCTATGGCAGCCCACTGCAGCAGGGGCTGCAGCCCACACCATCGCCAGGACTCGCACAGCCCAGCTCCAGGTGGAGCTGTTGTTCACCATCTTAGCTGTAGAGGGCAGTGTCACTGGCCCTCATATATGGGATCCGAACCGGGGCCGCTGATGTCCCAAGCCAGCTCTTAACCAATGCGCCACTTGGCTGGCCCAAGGAAGATTTTTCTTACAATCGAATACCTTGTAAATATAGACGTACAAGTAGTGAAACCCACTATTGATGGTGAATGTCTGATGAGGAACCGAGCACGTCCACAGTCATATGATCTCTCCTTACAAATGTCTTGCTGATTACAAAGGAAAACATAACAGCTGGCCTGTGTTCTTAAAAACTGTTAAGATCAAGAATGACGAAGGAAGGCTGCAGAACCGCTCCAGACTGAAACAGACGAAAGGGAGGTGACGACTAAATGCGGTGCTTGGTCTTAGGTTGAATTCCAGATCTGAGGGAGTGGACACGGAACGGCGATGAAATCTGAGTGTAGGCTGTAGTATTGTCTCAATGTACAATGTCCTCCGTTTGATCACCATACTGTGGTTATGTAAGAGAATGTCTTTACACTTAGGAAACACATACGGAAGTGTTTTGTTTCCACTTACTTTCCAATGGTTCAGGAAAGAAATAACTTGTAGATACACACACGTGGAAGTAGAGAGAGAACTAGAGAGGAGCATAGGTGAGGATGGAGATGGAATGGTAAAGCAAACGGGGCAAAACGTTTAGTTTTTGACAATGAATGGCTAGGAGTCTGGGCAGAAGGTAGACAGCTGTTTCTCATCCCATCCTGGCAACTTCTCTGTATGATTGAAATTATTCAATATTAAAAGTTTTTTTCAAAATAAAAAAAGACCAAAAAATCCAACACTTCCTTTTTCGAAAGTGACAGTTCGTTCCAAATTCGGTCTGAAAGAAGAGTTTCTGGGACTGGCTGGATGTCAGGAAGCTGTGTTCATGTAGAAAGAAAGCAAATCTAAAGAATAGGGCTATGTTAGAGCAAACGGTCGCCCACGGCGCTCCAGTGGGTCCGAAAGTGTCGTGACTGGAACAGTAAAGAACACCAGCAAAGGAACCAGCAAACGTGCCAGGCCAGGCCGCCAGGGCCAGTGCTCAATCAGTTAATCAATTGACAGAGCTTCTGATTTGCCTGGGTGTGAACTTGAGCGTGACTTACACAATGGATGTTTTCTGTGTCATAGAAGAGGGATAAAGCGTGACTCTCCCCTCCCACTCTTGTCCATGTGGAAGGCATTCCAGGACAAGCTTTCCCACCAGGGCGGGCAAAAACACAGAGCTGGGACCACTGAGCTCATACAGGAAGGGGGTTCCCTGGGTGTGATGCCACAGACAGCTGGACAGGTGCGGAGGCAAGGTGTGAGGTTCTCCTGCATTTGGGGACGGGCCCTTAGAAAGGAGTGCCGTCAGTCTGCCCATCAGTCTTTTCTTGTCTGGAATACGTGCGTCAGCTTAGATGACGGTGTTAGGGGCCCAGGTGCAGGAGATCGACACGCGCTCAGTCCCCAGGGCCCTGTCTTTGAGACAGCTGGCCATAGTGCCAGGCACATGGCCATGCAAGGAAGAGCAGAAAGACTGAGGTGAGAAAGGGGTGCTGGGGGTCTGGGATAAGAGCGGGGAGCTCGTCAGGCTCAGCAGAAAACCCCCGGTGCCTACGCATGCTGTGTGCCCTCTTTCTGTCCTTTTAAACGATGTGGGAGCACATGTGGTCCCTGTGGAGCAGTTAATAGGGTTTCTCTTTATTCAGGTGTCAGCACGCAAAGCGTGAGGGTGGCACACATAGTAGCTGGTTGTCACCCGACATCCATGCGAGACCCCATCTCTGGGATCCTGTAACAATCCATGCGGCTCGCGGACGTCTCCAGAGAGCTTAGCAGAGCTTACCTGGCCAAGAATAGGCTAAGACATTCACACAGGCAGACCCCACAGTGGGAAGATGGCTTGTGGTTATGTGCAGCTTTTCCAGGAATGTGGCAATTTAAGGTAAACAAGACCACCTGGGATCCTGTGCAAAATGGCTGATCCCAGGTCCCAGGGTGAGAAAGCGTCCAACTAAGCCTGGAGCTGCTGGGTGTGTGCTCACAGCTTAGTGGATGGGTCAGGAAGTCACAGGGGCTCATGCTGGCCAGAGAGGAGGCCACTGGAGCATCAGAAAAAATAATGGTGTTATGTGGTATCCTGGATGGCGCCCTGAAACAGAAATGGGACATTAAATAAAAATTAACAGGGCCGGTCGAGTGGCATGTTGGTTAAGAGCTGGCTTGGGATGCCAGCGGCCCCGGTTCGGATCCCACATATGAGGGCCAGTGACACTGCCCTCTACAGCTAACAATAGCTCCACCTGGAGCTGGGCTGTGCAAGTCCCAGAGACGGTATAGGCTGCAGCCCCTTTTGCAGTGGGCTGCCATAGGCTACAGTGAGTGGCCGGCAGCCAGCATGAGCAGATGGCAGCCGGTGTGAGTGGCCGTCCAGAGGCCGGCGACCATTCTGCCTCATCCGGGAAGAGCGCAATGACAATACCAACATGGGCCAGTGAAGCAACGTCCTCTGCAACTAGACTGAAGAACAAAAGGACAGCAACTTGTCTGTTACCCTCCCCTGATTCCCCAATAAAATCTTTTAAAAGAAACCTAACAAAATCAGAATGAGGTATCGACTTTAATAATAATGTATCAATATCGGTTCATTAATTGTATACATTTGTTACAATGTAACTAATGCTAATATAAGCTGTTCCTAATGGGAAATCCAATGCTGGGGAGATGGGAACTCTGTACCATCTCCTCAATCTTCCTATGAAGCTAAAACTGTTCTTTAAAATTTTTAATTCTATGGGAAAATAAGAATAATGGCCACACTAGATTGAAACCTATCAAAGATATAAGAATCTTTGAATGATCAGAGAGACAGAGAGAAGGCTAATGCGTGAGGCCAAGCCTTGACAGAGGATAAAGACAGAAAAACAGAGCGAAGAACTCTTATTCTGCAGTTGGGGCAGAGGGGAAAAAAGACCAAAGAATAACTTGTTTGCTTTTTGAGTCTCTGAAGACTTTCTTCTCAACTGAGAACAAAGACAAATTTTTCTGTACAGTTGTTTGAATTCTTGAATTCTTGTTATTCAGCATCTCCAATGACACTCTTGAAAATAATTGTGATGATGATTGCCTATAAAATCATCATCATAAAAAAAGACCCAGGGGAAACTCAGAAATGAAGGACTGGACAAATTAGAGAAAGCAGTGCCCTGGATGTTAAGACTCACAACCTGCTTTTTTACCTGAGAGAAGGTCAAATGAAAGAAGGGGAGGATGGGATTCCCCCAAAGCCATTGGGATTTTACAAGTCTTCTTTTACAGGCAGTTTCTGGCTGGTCTGACACTTTTTGAAACAAATTGTATCTTTGTGGAATGAATATTTTAAATAATAACCAAAGCCAGTTTCCAGATAGACTCCAGCTCACAGGATCCAACTGAAACCCCCCCTTGCAAAAGTTACATTGAATCGAGGTATCCAAATTAAAAATAAAATCACTTTTCCAAATATTTTGGTGAAAATAGAAACTTTCCGTTTTATGAGATATTATTTTTGTCTTCCATCTGTACTCAAGTAAAACAAAATATTAAGGCTTAATTCCATTTTATTTCAACTGTTTAACTTTGCCCCTGAACTTTTAGCTAAACATTTACCCAATGGATGAACTGGTGGATTTGAATTTTTGAAGCATAGTAAACATTTTTCTATTTAATAATCTATCTAGTTTCTCTAAACTGTATCAATTTATTAGATGTTTTCGCTTCTTTTAAGGTTGAATAAAGTTTAAGGTTCATGCAGAATATGTGTTAAAGATTAGTTTATATTCTTATTCTTCTGTGGTTATAGAAGCCACCTCTGCTCGTGTTTTATCAAGGTTTTGAGATTAGGCAGTGGCGGGGGGAGGTTATTGACTAGATTGAACGTCAGGAAATCCAAGACTGGAAATAAACTTTGTCCTTGGTTTTTGTTCTTTCCCTCTCTTCCTCTCTGTCTCTCTTTCTCTCCCCACCCCCCATCTATCCATCCACCCATCCCTCCCTCCCTCTCTCTGCCCACCCTCTCCCTCCCTCTCTCCCTCTCTCCCCTCTCCTGTCCCCTTCCCTGCCCTCTCTCTCCTATCCCCAGAGATGGGCATAAATGGACACAGTTACCTTTCAGGCCACTAGGTGCTGTTTAGTGCCTGCTAGAGACCTCCAAATTGGCAGCTGGTTTCTGCTCATCAGGAAATGATACACCCGGGCCTGGCTGCCACACCAGAAAGGGGACGGACGGGGTTCTGGGCGCTGTTTGCCAGCAGGAACAGGTTCTTCTTGAATGTCAAGGGCTATGCCTTCTTTCTTTGGGCTTGTGTGTGTCCTGTGAGCACCTGGGTATACGCTTCCCAGACCAGCAGGGCATGCTTCCTTCCCGAACCACGGCTGTTGTTCATGGCAGTTGCCACTATGCTTTTGGATGGCTTACGTTGGGAGTTGGCTGCGACACCTGGCAGGTGGAAACTCCGAGGTCCAGCACAGTGCCGAAAGCCCAGCTCAGCAGAGTAAGCCATGACCTGGCATGAAACAGGATGGGGGACCTCTGCTCCCTGTGTCACCCCGTGGGGGCAGCAGGCATCCTGGGGACCCCATGTCCTGGAACTCTGGCCCTGCAGTTTCAAGCCCTGACTTGGCTGTTTGCAGCCCATGACCTTGGCCAAGTTACTTTGCCTCTGTGTGCCTCAGTTTCATCTGTCAAATGGGTATGAGTCCTGCCTAATGATTTTCTCGAAGATGACCGAAACATCAGGTGTAAAGTACATACCTGTCACATATTTGGTGCTGAATAAATGGTAGTTGGTTCACTCATTCAGCTGGTGGTGCTTTGAGCAGACTACCTCTTTAGACAAGTACTAAAAGGCAATAGTCAGGATAACTGTTCCAGGGAGGGAGGGAGGGAATGAATGAATGAATGAATGAGCGAGCACTTAGTCTCCTACAAATACACGTGCTATCGACAGACACGGCAGCTGGACAGTTTCAGGAGTGATTCTTCCATCTCGGCACAGGACAGACTGCGTTCTGGGAAAATCACTTGAATGTTACCTGGAGATTTTCCTCTGGCCCCAGTCTCTTAACATGGAAACCGGTATCTGCCTTGGTGTACAAGTTACATGATGACAAAACTAGCCTAATCCTCGAAGCTGTAACAGCTGTGATAACGCAGCTCTTTCTGTACCTGTGACAGGTGGGATCAGAATTGCATGACTGTTACAGAGAAGTGCTGGGAAGCATGGCCTCGGGAAGTAGGGGGCCTGGGGGCCCCACAGGTGGGCAGCTCCGCGCAGCTGCAGGCCACCCCCTTACTCCACATCCAAGGCCGTGGTTCCTGCTTGTCCCTCACACAAAGCCCCTTCCTCTGGTCCCCTACCCGCCGGGAGCCCAGCCCCATGCCTCCTCCTTCCAGAGCCTTCTCTGGCCCTCCTCACCCCGCCTCCAGTGCCCCTCCCCTTTCTCTGGAAACCTTTGCCCTTGTTCCCCACCCAGGCGCCCTGGTGCCCACGTCTGCGCCTTGCCTGGGAACTGCTGCCCCGCCGCGTGGGCCTGGGTCTTCTCTCCTGGTGGCCTCGGAGCTCCCCAGGGCCTGGTGCACACTCCACCTTTCTCCTTCTGGAACATTAAGAACAGTGCATCCCATGGGTCCTCACCGATGGCTAGTGCTTAAATTAATATGCGCCTGAGGCTCACAGGTCTGTCTCCCCTCGGGGTGGGTTGTTCTAGAAAGGCAGAAAGGAAAGGGTATTTGACGGTGAGAGGCCTGGCTCTGAATTCTGCTCCACCATCACCAGCTGTGTGACCTTGGGCCCTGACCTTTCTCTCCTCATCTGTAAAATGGGGATACAAGCAGGGCTGGGGCAAACTGTGGAAGTTCGTAGGAGGATAGAGGAGTAATCCCTGGCTGGTAACCAACGCCGGCGTTAACGGGACCCCTTTGTGCTCCGAGAACCTACCCCGCCTTCTGCAGGTTTTTATCTTGGGGGAAACATTTTCTGCTGAAGGGAAGCGGATGGTTATAAACGTGCCCAGATCCTAAGGTCATAGCTAACGAGTTTGTACCAAGTGATGAGCCTGAGAAGTAAGGAGATCTCAGCTCCCCAGAACCTCCATGACCGCCCCGCCCCGCCCCCATCACTGTGCGTTCAGTCCCTGCTCCAGAACTCAGTGGAACCTGGCTTTCGCGCAGTATGCTGTCTGCGCGGTTCGGCCATGCTGGTGACTATGGCTGCTGTTCATTCTCATCGCTCTGGAGTGGTGTGTGGTGTAAACACACCCAGCTCTCCTGCTGGTGGCGTCTGAGCTGTTGCCAGTTGGGAGCTGTAATGAACAGTGCTGCTATGAGCACACTTGAACTGGTCTTTTTTTTTTTTTTCTTAAATTTTATTGGGAAACAGCCATGGTCATTGGTTACACATTGCTTTCATGCTACAGTGGCATAGTTGACTCTTTTAGGGAGGGCGCAGCTCACAGTGGCCCATGCGGGGATCGAACCGGCAACCTTGGTGTTGTCAGCACCATGCTCTAACCACCTGAGCTAACTGGTCACCCCTTGAACTGGTCTTTCAGTGAGCGTCCGCATGCCCACCTGGGAGCAGAATTGCTGGGTCCTTAGGCACGCTGGTGCTCAGCTTCAGTCATCACTGCCAGTTTTCCAAAGTGGTCATACCAATCAAAGCTTTTATCAACGGCGTGTGAGATGCCTGGGAGTCCACACCCTCCCAGCATGTGGAATTGTGAGGTTTGGGGTTTTCAGTTTTGTTTTCCTTTGCGTCGAGCCGATCTGATGAGTGTGCAGTGGAATCTCACTGTGGTTTTCATTTGCATCTCTCTGAGCACCGGTGGTGGCGATCACTGTGTCATACGCACGTGGGCCATTGCGAGAGCAATGTTTCAAATACACGTCCTTGGAGGCATATGTATTGCAAATGCCTTCTCCCGCTCCATGACTCTTTTCACTGACTTAATGATGGCTTTTGGTCAACAGGCGTTCCAAACTTGAACGGGGTCCAGTGCCCATCTTTTCCTTTGTGGTCACTGTGTCGTGTGTCCTTTTAAGACATGTTTGTACATCTTGAGGTCACAAAGATAGTCTCCTGTGGTGTCTTCTAGAAGCTTTGTTGTTTGACTTTCCTTATCTGGAATTGGCTGTGTGTATGGTGTGAGGTAGGAGGTCCAGGTTCGTCTTTCTCCCTATGGCTCCCCACACCATTTATTGATTCCGCTCCATTTATAGGAAAGGCAATCCTTTCCCGCCGTGGTGACCTTGCAGTAAATCAAATAAGAGTGTATGTGTGGGTCTGTCGCTGGACCCTCCGCTTTGCCGCATTTGTCTGTTGACCTGTCCTTCACATACTACACTCTATTAACTTCTGAGACCGGGCTTGGCTACTCTTTGGAGCCCGCCCCAAATGCCCCGGCCCGTGCCCAGAGCCTGCGTGGCCTCCTCCCTGGCTTTCTCCAAGGCACAGAGCACAAGCATGCTGGGTAGACCCCGTGGGCAGCTGAGGGGCAGCTCTCTGTGGGGTTGCGGTCAGAGTGGGGATGTGCAGTCCTCATGGTATGAGATGGTGCCGAGGTGCCAAGAGTGGAGAGGCAGGCACCATCACCCCATTTTCCGACACAGAGCTCCAGGGAGTTTGAGACCTCTGAAGCTGAACCTTACCTTCTCTGTTGTGTGAAGGTATATTTCTCAAAGTAGGAGGATGGAAAATATGTAATAGTTTGTTAGCTTTATAACTCAAGTATTCCATCGCATATGTCTACTCTTGTGAGTCTTGGTAGAGGTTTATCAACATTGAGTCTATTCAAAGAACTAGCTTTTAGTTCTGTTAATTTCTCCATGATACATTTGTTTTCTAAATCACAGACATTCATTTTTATCTTTATTATTTGCTTCCTTCTACTTTGGGTTTGACTTGCTGTTTTGTTTTTCTTTCTTGCTTGTTGATATGAGCTCTCAAATCATTGATTCTTGGCCTTTCTTCTTTTTTATTATGTGTCTACAAGTATCTTCAAGCGCAGGTTTTCCTGCATATGATAATATAATATGGTATGAGACAGCATACCTTTATTATATCCAGTTCAAAATATCTTCACATTTTCATTGTTATGTTATTTCTTCTTTACCTATAGATTATTGGGAAGAATTACACTTAATTTCCAAATATTTTGGAATTTTTTAACCCATTTATATTTAATATAATTATTTCTATATATCTGGGTTTACACCCACTACCTTTCTCTTCATTTCTATTTGTCTCATTTGGTTTTTGGACATTTTTAACTTCTTTTTCATTAATTATTTTATTTATTTATTTATTTTTAAAAGATTTTATTGGAGAATTGGGGGAAGGGAACAGACAAGTTGCTGTCCTTTTGTTCTTCAGTCTAGCTGTGGAGGACGTCACTTCATTGGCCCATGTTGGTATCATCATTACGCTCTTCCCAGCTGAGGCAGATCCGTCGCCGGCCTCTGGAGGACCGCTCACCATGGCTCTTGGCAGCTCACGCTGGCTGCTGGCCGCTCACTGTAGCCTGTGACAACCCACTGTAGCAGGGGCTGCAGCTATGCCGTTGCCTGGCGACTCATAGCAGCCCAGCTCCATTCACCATCTTAGCTGTAAAGGGCAGTGTCACTGGCACTCATATGTGGGATCCGAACCGGGGCCCTGCTGCTCAGAGCTGGCATCCCAAGACAGCTCCTCACCAACACGCCACTCGGCCAGCCCACCATTAATTATTTTTTAAATTCCAATTTCTCTTTTATTGTCTGCTTAGTTATCCATTCCTTTATTCTTCTTGTGGTGCACTAGAAATTATCCAATGCACCCCTGGCTTTTTAGAGAATGTCTTAAAATAGTGCTTTGATCACTTTGGACAATGCAGAACCTTAAATGTCTTTCACACTATTGACCTCTCTGGCCTTTTGGTATGTATTAATTCCATTTATATTTTAATTCCCACAAGCCATCCTAAACAATCAGTATTCATTTGGATTTGCCCACATAGTTACTCTTTCGTTTTGGGAAGATGCTTTCTCTAGGTATAGAATCCTAAGCTGGTCAGTGCTTTCCTTGGGCATTTTAAAATAGGCCGTTCGATTGTGTTTGGCATCCATTGTTTCTGTGGAAATGTCAGTCATTAATTAGCCTTATAATTGATCTTTTGAAAATTATATTTCCCCTCCCTTTTGCTGCTTATAAGATTTTTTTTTCTTCTCCTTTGCTGTCGCCAGGTTCTCTGTGATGTACCCACCAGCGGTGTCCCTTGTAAGTCTCTGCTTGGGGTTTACAGAGCTCCTCACATCCATAATTACACACGGCCTGATATAGTTCACCAGTCGTGGAAAATTCTCCATCAAACTCTTTTCAAATGTTGCTTCTGATCCATTTCTCTCCCTTGTCTTTCTCCTGAACTCCCACTGTAGCTACGTTAGGCATGTCCACCCAAACTTGTATGTCTTCTCTGGTCTTTTCTGTTTTACATCCTTTTTTCTCTGTGAGCTTCAAATCGAGTATTTTCTGCTAACCTATCTTCCAGTTTACTGGTCTCTTCCACGTGTTCTTATCTGATGTTCTTACCATCTTTTGAATTCTTGTTCCTGACTTCAGATCCATTCGATTCTATTTGTGGGTTCCAGTTCTCGGGTGAAAATCTCCATTTTATCATTTCTTTTCTTCAACATACAAATACATGTTTCTGATAATATCTGGGTCTGCTGTTGGTCTGCTTCTGTTGTCATTGTTTGTTTGTTTATTTTGCTTGATTTTTAATTGATTGACCCTGCTTCCTGGCACTTGTGGTAATTTTTCATTGACTCTTAGATATTGTGTGTGGAAAACTGGGGGTGGTTCTGGATGGTACTCAGTTCTTCTAAAGAGGAAGTTTGTTTCTTTGGCACGCAGAGAACATGGGCGGATCAACTTGCTTCTGTCAGGGTTGGAGATGGTTTGAGGTTAATTTCAAGATTTGAGGAAGGCTGCTGTCTTTCTGGGACATAGCCTTTCGGGGTTCTTGATTGAAAGCTGAACAGTTTACCAGGACCCCACCTTCTTTGTGGGCCCTGGACTCCAACTTTTGCTTCCCCTGGATCAAAAGACTGCCGAAATCAACTGAGCAAAGTGAGCTCATTTCTCTGCGGTTCCCTTCTGTCTGGGATCTTAGCCCTTGAGTCCTGGCTGCCTTGGCTATCCTCCAAGTCCTTTCCACACCTAGGTTTTTTTTTTCTGTTTTTGTTTTTTACCCAACGTCTATAGTTGTTTTTGGCGAAAGAGTATCCTACACAGCCACTACTGCATTGTGGCTGGATGCAGAATTCCCATTATGCATCTTAGCAGCTGCCTCCTGCAGACTCCTTTATGCCTGAGACCGGTGGGCACAGGGTGGCTGTGAGAGCTGGAACCTCAGACCGACAGCAGAGGAAAAGCTTGCTTTTGGGGGTCTATTTGTTAGGGGAGGGTCCCTACCTCTGTTGCTTCCAACTGCATGACCTTGAGGAAACTGCTGGATCTGTCAGGGCCTTCGCTGCCTCCTCTGCAGAGTGGGCCTAGTGAGACCTGCGCCGTGTTAGGTCAGATTCTGTGTGAGGAATGGGGAAGGCAGCCCAGCATACTTGGAGAGTGAACGAGTGACTTCTCCATTTCATAAAGGAGGGGCAGTGGGCCCCCGCTAAGGGGACAGCGTCAGAACAAGAGCCTTTTGCTGTGTGGAGGCCCCACACCCCTGACAGACATTTACAAATAACCCGCAAAGGATGGCCTGTGCTGCTGGAAACTTCCCCAGCGGGCCCATCTTCCAGAAGACACTGAAGACACTTTCCTAATGAGGTGACTCTCGCAGAGCAGGAGCGGAACTGCTGAGACTAACGCACCCGTGTGTTCTGGAAGGCCAGGCGGAGCGAGGCGGGGCTGAGGGTCCAGAGGAGACCCCAGGCGGAGCGAGGCGGGGCTGAGGGTCCAGAGGAGACCCGGCGGAGTGAAGGGGCGGAAGCTGATTCTCTTGGGAGCCGTGTCCAGTGTCTCCCCCTTGGGCCTTCCATGGACCTCCAGCCTATGGCAGCACTGTCACCTGTGTGTATGCGTGTCCTCCTGGGTGCATGGACGAGACGGGTCCCAAACCTGGCTGCCCTTGGAGCTCCTGGGGACAGTTGAAACTCTCTGAATGTGAAGCCCCACATTTTTTAAGCTCCCAGGTGATGCAGGGATGGCCCTAGACCTTCCTTTTATAAACACTGGCCAAGACACTGAACTTCCCTGAAGTCGGAAGCTGCCGTGGGCCTGAGTGTGCCTGGTCAAATGAAGGCAGGGAGGGGCGGGGAGTGGCGGGGGCATCCGTGGCCTGGGTCCCAGGTCCTCTCATCCTATCAGGACAAGCCCAGCTCTACTGTGATCAGCCTCGCAGCAAGAGCTGGCATTTTAGCTGAGTAATTCCTGCCTTTCTTAGCGATCAGACTAAATTTATGTTAACGCAGGTCTTACCATGCAGGGAAACGGCAGTCCCCAAGTGCCTCCCCTGCTGTTTTCTTGGTGTCTCCTTACACATGATAAGGAAGAAGGCCATTTACCTGAGAACAGCCACAGTGATTTTCTGAAGAATGGGTGTTCCGCACCCCACCCACCCGGGCCTTCAGAACCCCATTTGTTCTGGAGAAATATGACCTGGTCATATCAAGTCTTTCCCCTGCTCTTTTGTTCATTTTTGTGATGAATCAAAATCAGGCCACCGCCAGTACCAAGATATGACATTGAGGGTCCTGAGTCGGCCCCTTAGAGGCCGCCCTTTCTCAGATGTCCAGGGCTTTCCGTGAATCTCGCTCTGTCTTTATTCCCCTTGCTCTCTCATTCCTTTCTCTTCTCTTCCCTTCGCTTCTTTGATTCTTCTTCTTCATCTGGTAAAAAAAAGTCTTCACACTTTGAAAGTGGACGGGTGAATGTGGTGGGGGTGCAGCCTGCCCTCGTCACTTTTCCCAGCACGCAGGTGGTTTCGACGATGGGTCCGGCTGAGAGGGCTCTCATGCCAGGCGGGCAGCTTCGCAGCCTGTGAGGGAAAGACAGTGAGATACCAGGCCGAGTCCTTCCTGATGCTCTGGGGGCTCTCTGTAGCGTGTTGATGGCTTAGAGCCCCCCCCCCCAGGGGTAGATCTGGGCCCAGGGCAGGGGTCATGCAGCCTGTGCTGAGCTGGAACCCAAGGACCGGTGACTGCTCAGCCTCTGCACCCTGCATGCAGCACACCTGTCGTCTGTCGGGAGGAGCCCCACGGCTCTCCCTCACTCCCACTGCCCCCCTCCCGCCCCTATCAGGACTGGTTCCCTGGCCTCAGCCCCACAGATGAAAAGGAAAACATCTCTGAGGCCAGATGCTTATCTGAGAAACAGGTTTCTCAATCCCTATGTGGCCCTCTGTTGCTCCAAACCATTTTCTCCTTTGTTTTTGGTCCTGGTTTTGCTCTGGAGAGATTTTTTTCAAATGGAGGCCCTGGACTGAAGGGAGCTTTACAATTACCCCCCAGGGATCAGACAGATGCTGACCCCCTCCCTGGCTGTGCTGGCCTCCAACGAGTCAAGGTGGTGGGCTGTCAGGGCCTGCGCCAGTCCAGGCCAGGCCAGCAGGAAATAAAGGTTTTCCTTGTCCCCCTCCCCCAAACCTCTTCCTTCTTCCCTTTCCCTTCGCTGTGGGAAGTTCTTCCCCTTTCTCCACTTCCCCCGTCTCCAGATATCTGTGGGCCTGATGCTGGTTGCCCTGTTCACCTATCAGAATTATTTGTGAGAAGAAAGTCATTTACACCTTAGTATGAAATAGAGGACTAATTTGCCTTTTCTCGGGATATTTGTGCTCTAAGGCAAGGGAAGGTTTAGGGCTGCTGTATAGACACTTGGGGCAGTTACCGTAGAACAGGAGTGAGGGGTCGGGGGAGGCTGGTGGAGGTCATAGCTAGAGCCCAGGTACTCACAGACACAAGCTGCTACCCCCAATACCTCCCTTACTTTGCACTGTCCATGGACAATGGACTTTTAAAATCACTGTCACCATTTGAAAGTGATTTGTGGCATCACCAAGGACAGAGAGTAGAGAGAACTAGGCAGGGAGGAAGTGCAGGGAGCTGTCTAAAACAGCTGACTCTAAATCGTTTGGGTTTTTCTTCTGAGGGAATAGTTTTGTGTGATGCGTAGAAGCAAGGCTGATTTTGTAGAAAAGCTTCCCTTTGAGACAGGCAGGGCTTCCCCAGGGGCAATCAGCTGGCCCCCAACCCCTGCCCTGAGGCAAGGGGGTCTCAGTCACAGGGGTTAGGATCTCTTAGGGTAGCTGCCATGAAAGGAGGCCTTGCACATGGTCAGGGGTTGTGCCAGACCAGGTACTTGGGGGCCCTTGGCTAAAATACACATCCTGGGCCCCACCCATCCTGCCCCGATGCCCATGTTTGATAGCCTGCCATCCTGAGTGACCTCCCCTATAGCTGTCATCTCCCTCTGATACTCATTTACCTGTTTGTTTGCTTGTTCTTTGTCTGCCTTCCCCCACAGGAAGGTAAGCCCTGTGGGAACAGGGACTTTTCTGCAATGTTCACTTTGTGTCTCCAGCACCTGCTCTGTGCCTGGCACTCAGAATTGTTCAGTGAATGAATGAATGAATGAATGTCCGTGGTGTGAACAAATGAATGGCTAGGAGGCCAGGTGTGGGAGTTGCTGGCCCAGGTGGCTGAGTGTTCCCTCTGTTCAGACCCTCTGCACCTGTACAAGCAGACAGCCAGATGCTGAGCTTCTCAGGTCATCACATCGGTGATCACTGGTGTCTGGGCGCTGAGCTCGCTCAATGTGTGGGACCCGTGCTGGGTGCTCTGGGGTTAGCACCCCAGCAGACTGTCTAGTATTAGGACCAAGGAGGAAAACAAGCCCCAGATGCTATGTAATTTGTCCAAGGCCACCCTTCAAGCATGCGGGGACCCAGTGGGAGGTGGCCAATACCTGGCACCATCATTGGCTTCTCCAGAAAGTTCTATTCTGATAGGTAGAGACTTTTAAAAGTCCTCTGAGACAATCTCTTCCATGAGCATCTATTGAGCACTTGCTGTTTGTCGGGTCCAAAGCCACATAGCATCTTTTTCTCCTTGGTGATCAGGGTTGGGGGGCAGTGCAGGGGCAGCCCAACTTTGGGCTCCCCCTGGTAATGGCATAGAGAAGACTTGTGTCCCGAGGAGTTTAAAACACTTCCCGGCACAGGGATGCACACTGGCCCATCACTGCAACATTCCACTGTGGAAGGAAAGACCCCAGAGGCTGCCCAGGCACATGAAGGGAGGGGGCGCCAACATCACAGAGACCCGTTCAGCCCTGGGCCCACAAACACTGGTAGTTCAGCCAGGAAACACCTGCCCACCTATGAACAGCATGCTGAGGCACCCCGAAGCAAGGAAAGGCCGTCAGACAACACAGAGGCCAGTTGCTGCTGGCATCCAGGCTGATGACGGGCATGGTCCATGTTGGTCACTCCGGATACTTTCGGTCCCCTCTGCCCTGCCCCAATGCTACTGTTACAACCTTCTAAGTGCCGTGTCAGCTGTGTCAGGTTGTGTCACGTGATAGCAATGCCGCAGGGATAACTGTCGGATGGATATACCAACAGCCCCCTCCCAGCTGCCCTCCCCTCTCGCCTACCATCTCCCCGTCCTCCACCCGCCCCGACACGAGCCCCCTCCAGGGCCCAGACAGCCGTCTCCAGGCCTCCCCGCTTGCTGGAGCAGCCATCTCCTCCTCTTCATCTTCCCGGTTCCTGGGGACACTTTAGGGCTTAGCTGTGAAGCCACTCCCTCTGGAGAACCTTCCGGAACCTACCGTGACCTTTCTTTCTCAGGCCCTTCCCTACTTCTGTAGCCTGTCTGTCAATTTTCTGACCTTCCCAGGTGACGGTAAGCCCCGTGCAGTCAGGTCTGTCTCTCTTGGTGTCCATGACTCACAGCTCAGGGGCTGCGCATAGTAGGACCTTAGTAAATATGCTTACAAGAAAAACTGGCCCAATCCTATGCCTTTTCCCTAGGTCCCCAAAGCTCACTTCTGGTGTCATTTTCAGGCTAGAAAACCTGGAGCCATTAAATCAAGACAAAAGCCTGGAGCTGATGTGGGGGATGGGCAGACAACAAACAAGATCATGAAGTCAGTTATGCTGGAGATAGAAGGTGCTAGAGCCTATAGAGGAGAACCCAGCTGGGAAGCGGAGTGCCATAGGGTGGTAAAAGACTGAGTGCGTGAATGAGTGAGTGGGTGAAGAAACTAATATGTGAGTGAATGAATGATAGGTAAGTGAATAAATGCATGAGCCATGGCTGCGTGCATAAATGAGTAGGTTAATGAACAAATGATGGGTGAGCAAATGAATAAGTGGATTAATGAGTTAATGAATGAGTGAGTAAATCATGGATGAGTGAATGAATGAACCCCCAACCAGCCACCCTGGTGCTCTCAGAAGAGCTAGGGGGCAGGAGCCTGAGATGTCTCCTTCTCGGGCACCTACCTGCTTGAGTGGTGGCCTGACCCCCGTGCCCAGGAGTCCTCGGGGAGGCGGCTTGGTCAGACGCCCCGCCCTGTGCACTTGGCCTGTCATCTCAGGCAGCCTGCCCCCCACCCGCCCCCCAGCATTGGCTGCCTGCACCGCACAGAGGCAGACAGCTGAGAGGTGCTGCAGACACTTAACAGGCGGCCCCTCAGGGGTCCAGGTGTTCTCTTGGTCTGGGCTCCGCAGAGAGAGAGAGCTCGCCTCCTCCCCTGAAAGCCATGTGACCAGCTGTGTAATCAGATATGTTTTGTAATTGAAGATTACTCTGTCAGAATGTTTCAGGAATGTGCGTCCAACTGGCCTTTAGGCAGAGGTGGTTTTCTCTAAATTGGTGCAGTACAGATAAAAATCCCATAAATTGGTCATTTTTCTTTAAACAAAGGGTTGGGGTAAGCCTGCAGGGTATGCAGTGTTTTCTGTTAGTAGTCACCCTTCTTTCTGATGATAAAACTAACCTGTGTTTATTGCAGACATCTTAGAAAACAGAAAGAAATATAAAGCAGAAATTAAAAGCCATCCAATTGGTTTTCCTTCAGTAATAACAAAAGCCTCCGTGGCTGTGCTGTCCTGGTCCCACGTGGCTTTGAGCCCTTGAGCCCTGGCTTGTCTGAACCAGGATGTGCTGTACGGGTAAAATACACACCCGATTTCAAATTCTTACCGGGAAAAAAGAAGGTTAAATACCTCATTAATGCTTTTTATATTGATTATAGGTTGAAACAATATATTTTTTTCAAATGCATGTTCTTTTATTTATTTTGAGGGCAGTGTCACTGGCCCTCATATGTGGGATCCAAACCAGGGCCGCCAGCTTCCCAAGCCAGCGCCCAACCACCACGCCACTTGGCCGGCCCTGAAATGATATTTTTATATACTAGGCTACATGCATTTTTTTATTAATCACACCTGATTATTGTTACTATGTAACGGGGCTGCTGGACTACCTCCGTTACCCGTGTGTCTCACGTGGCGTTCCTGTCAGGCAGTGACGCGCTACAGGGCCCTGGCCCTGCCTCCGTGAGGGGACGTGGAGCCTGCGGTGCGGAACCTGGCAGGGGTTCCAGGTGCTGATCCCACGTTGGCTCGGAAAGCGTCACAGGTGTGCTGGTGAGGCCTCCGGTTCAGGGGCTCGTTTGTGTCTCCCACAAACACTGGGCCATTGCTTTGGGCTGGGTGCCTAGTGAGCAGCCCTGGGAATACAGGATGCAGTGGCCCCCCAGAGCAGCTCGCAGCCCACTCAGCGGCAGGACGGAGACCCTAGGCCTAGTGGAGGCCCTGACGCAAAACAGAACTGGCCCCAAGCCATTTACACATGACGGCCAAGGTTTCCAGGGAAAGAGCATCCGTGGCCCCACGAACACCCGGAAGATCTTTTATTCCACTTTTGGGGTATCACAGGATAGTGTCAGGATCTTCCCATAGAGACACCTAAGCCTCGTCCTCTGTCCAGGGAGCTCTAGCTTTGCTTGGTCTTTGGGAAAGCTACATGAGGCCACACTGGTCCAAGAAGGTCCCCTCTGGAGCAAGGTGCAGGCCGCAGCCAGTGCCTGTGACCCAGGGGCCAGCCTCCCTGGCAATGCTCTTTAGGGAAGCTGCTCATGGTCACTGACCCCGGGGGAGCAATGGTGCAGGTGGGGTACGCCCCCACTGTCCCCCACCCCCAGCATCCACATGCAGGATACAGGGCTGTGGGGCTGTGTGATGAGAGCCACTTCAGCCGTGTGCACGTGCTCTCAGCAAGGCAGCGCCCCCAGTTCTACCCTGGCTTCCAGCCTGGGGGCCCCAGGCAGCCTTCAGCCTGCGGACCTGGTCCTGATCTGTCAGAGGCGCGTGGGTCTGGGAGACAGCACAGCTCGGGAGGAAGGCCCTGTGTCCGGAGGGTGGGCCAAGCTCAGAGCTAGGAGACTCCTTCAGCCTGTGACATGCAAGTCCTTTGTTCTCTTGGGGGCCTCCATGAAAGGCGATCGCTGTTACTCAGAGCAGGGCAATCTGAAGTCCTTTTATTCTTTCAAATGCCTGGAAGAAAAATTAACCAGCGAACAACACTTTCCTTTTAAGAAGTGTGGAGTCAGCAGGCCGTGACATGGAGTTTCCACACTGCTGGGCAGAGTGGTCCAGCCGCTGGCCCAGCCCTGTCCTGCCGCGGGGAGGGTGTCCCAGGCCCCCACCCCCATCTCCCCCACTGGCGACTGGCCAACTGGACTGGCCGGATTGGTTAAGCAGACGAGTGAGGTGTCTCTCCACCTGGGGATTCCCACGGGGTCACTGGGGAGGGGAGAGCTGTTGAGACTCAGTCTGCACTTCTCCCCACACCTCCAAGGTAGGGAGCCCCCTCCGGGGTGGGGACCTCTGTGTGAAGCCACTTGCAGACGGTGGTAACGGCCTAGGAACCTGAGTATTTGTTGAGCTTAGCATGGAGCTGACCGTAGCAAGCCCTGTACCACTACTTGTTAAACAAACACAAACAGGGATGTCTGTAGTGTGCCAGGACCAGGGTGAGCAGGGGTGCAGAGTGCAGAAATCACGAAGGAGACATGAATATGGAGGCACAGAAGTGAGCCTGATGAGCCCCGAGCAGAGCCAGCAACACAGACGCGAGTAATGCAACCGAGTGTGACCAGAAAGGCTTCCTGGAGGAGGTGGCAGCCGGCTGAGCTGGCGGGTTCTGACCTACCCCGGGTGTGTTTTTAGAGTTCTTAGGAATTCTCAGAAGGCGGGCCTTGGATTAAGGAAACACATGAAGCTGCTGAAAACCCTAGGATGGAAACAACACCCAAGGATTCTGCTGGGGGGAAAGTCCCCCAGACAGAACTTCATGCGCTGGCTGCATTCCAGAATGCTGGGCTGGCAGTCTCCGTGCCCATGGAGTCTCCCCACCCAGCTCAACTTGCAGGGCTCTGCTTGGGGTTCTGACATCATGTGAGGGAAGGAAATGAGTGGTCCCGTCTCCCGCCCACCATCTCTCAGTTATAAATCCCCAAGGCACGTCGTCCCCGGGCGTAATTACACCCCCGGTGGCTTTTAGTGCGTTAAGTCACATGCCTGTTTGGGGTTTGTTGCTTTCCTACATGGGCTGCCCACCGGAGGCACTGAAGGGGCACAGAGCCAGCGTGGGAGCTGGACGGCGCTCACAGGCGCCCTGAGTCAGGAGCTGATCACTTCTTCCCCACCCGGGGCTGCTGGTGAGTCAACAGCATTTATTTAACACCTCTGAGTGCAGAGATCAGTACTGTGGGGGAAGCCACGCTGTGGAGGGTGCCAGGACCACTGGGCAGTGCAGCCTGGACATGCTCTGGGCTGTGCCTGGTACCACCCGCTCCACCAGCTGAGGGCAGCCCCAGGGCATCTGTGTAGTTTTGGAGAATGCACCAAATATCCTGCCTCTCTAATTCCGAGTGTGTGTGTGTGTGTGTGTGTGTGTGTTCACTTCATGGAGAGATCCCTAGTTTGGAGGGGGAGAGGGGATGCTGAGGAAACCTAGATTTAAGGCCAAAGCTCTCTGGACTGTGACCTCAAGCCAAGTATGTCACCTCCCCAGGCCTCCTCATTCTCATCTGACAAACATAGGCTAATAAGATCAGCCCCTCCCCGCCCCCCCAGGTCTTCCCTGAGGGTGCAGGGAACATGTGACAATGTCTGGAGACATTTTGAGTTGTCGCACCAGGCGGGGAAGGTGCTACCGGCTACATGCGCTACGGGACACGGGCCAGGACAAAGTTCTTTCCAGCCTCGCTTGTCAGTGTTGAGGGTGAGAAGCCCCCCAGATCACCCTATTAGAAGAGACCCCCCCACTGGAATAGCCCCTGACCCGGGCCCCACAGCCAGGCCAGGCGAGTCGGAGGGCCTGGTTCAGTCACCTTTTCCCTAAGATGCAGATGGCGCGGGGAGCACTCAGACGTGTCGCCAGGCAGGGAGCAAGGTGTTCCTTCTTGTGGGCAGCCAAGGAGGTGAAACTGATGTTGAAAATAAAACACTATTGGAAAGGGCCTCAAACAAGGGTGACATTCTCCCGACACTTGCTCAGTTGTCTCCTGTGTCCCTGTCACTCTGTGCCTGTACTGCTGATGAGTATTAAAATGTCAGGAAAGACGTAAATGCCTGACTGTGGGTGAGATCCTGATGACACGGAAGGGCAGCAAGGTGGCCAAACAAGGTGCGCTGTGGAGCCCAGAACTTCCCATAATCCAATGTACCATTTAAACTAATGAGACTGGTTTTTACTAAGTCATTGAGCCAGGAATCAATCCTACTGGGAAAACCTGTCTTTTTGGGTTTTTAATGATGAGAATCATTGAGTCAAAAAGCAGAAAATTCCATATAAATGCAACAGTGTATCCACAGGGTCTGTTTATAAGCAGTTAGAGACTCGGAGAAGAGACAGAATCCCCAAAAGGTGGCCTGTGTGAGACAGCCGGAATCACCACCAAAATGAAAGGAACCCTTTAAAGTCCTCTAACTTGGGGAATATCTCAGTGTAGAAGAATTTGATTCCCCCTTCCCGATTTGGGGGAAATGTCGTTTTTATTTTTTGTTCGTCCCTGAAATTCCAACATCCAAGAACCCCCAGCCCGGGCCATAAATGGCCTGGGGACGGAATTGGTCCCTGCTGGCCCATCCTTGCACCCAAGAGGCCACCCTGCCTGATTCGCCCCGCACTGCTTAAGCATCTGCACACTGTCCACAAGGGGGGATGGGGGGGGAGCAGCATGCAAGGACAGGGGCAAGGCAAGGAAACCTACTGAGAGGCGGCCAAGAAAGGGACGCTTTACAGCAAGCAGATGTCTTGAATATCTGGCTAAGGCGTAAATCCCAGAGACAAGAAGTGAAGCGCCGCTTCTTGGGCAAAGCCATCGGGGTCGTTGTCCCAGGAGGAAGCAGGGAGCTGCCATGCCTAAGAGACTGTCCCCCACCCTGTAGCACCCCCCAAAAGGCTCAGGCACGAAGCCCCAGAGCGCCTCTCAGGGTCAGATGTCAAGTGTCACTTCCCCAACATTTGGGAGTGCCAATGTACCCGGAATTAAGGAATTACGTTTTCTCTCTTTCACACGTTACACCTTGTAGATTTCTGTGAGGCCCTTTGCGACTTGAAAATAAATTTAGAAAGATGACATCACGGTTACACAATCTTTGCTGTTTACCAACAAGGATAAGACAATGAAGTTACATAATACTGTGTGTGTGTGTGTATTGCTTCCCTGTCCTGAAAACTTGAACTTTTAGGGGCCAGGTCTCCCTGACATGACAGAGCCCATGGACAGCTGCTTCCGCGGGACTTGGCCACTTCTCCAAAGCTGCTCTCGCCGTCCAAGGTGCAGACAAAGGGTCCTTCAGGGCCATGCAGCACCTGTTGGCAAGACCAGCCCAAGGACGGACTAACCTTCCCACACCTCCACAAGCTCGAGCCTAAATGAGAGGGACGGGGGCGGGGAGGCCATGACAGTGACAGGGTGACACAGTAGTAACGGCGACCACCACTGCCCAGCCTCTCTGCCCGGCTCCCCTCGTGCTGGGTGTGGAGCTGCAGCCACACACACCCTGGAGGCTGTCGGAGAAGACAGAGGCTCTGTGAGGCAGGAGGCTCACCCAAGGTCACAGGGCTGGGGCGTGCCACCAGGCTTCATCCCGTCTCCCCCACCCCATCCTGATTCCAGAATCCACCCTTGGAAGCACAGCATGCTGATGACATCATGACCTTGGAAGGCAGCTTTGTAACCACTTCTGTAGGCCCTGAATGGTCCTTAGCGGCCATCCAACAGGCAGTTTTTGAACACCAACTGTATGAGCCTGCTGTAAAATGAGGTGGCATAAAGGAAGTACTGTGGTCGAGGTACAGGCAGGTTCTTGGGCCTGAGTGCTTGGGTAAGGGGGAATACAGGGTGGCTTCCTGGAGGAGGTGGCATTTGGCACACACCTTGAAGAACTAACAGGACAGAGAGACAGAGGAAAGGGAGATTTAATTCCCACTGGGCAGCATTGCCAGTGTGGCCTCTGGGGGCTAAACCTGGTGTGGATGCTCCTGGAGACCTTCACAGGCACCCACCCACTCCCCACCCCGTGCAAGGAGGGAGGATTAAAACCCTGTCCCGAGGAGCACCTACTGTGTGCCAGCCCCCGGTGAATCCTGGGAGAAGAGCCATCCAACTCACCATCCCTCCCTCAGGGAGGCAGTAGAGAGTCATGCAGGGAGTTTGGGCAGCTGGGCCTGAACCCACCCCCTTCCTTGGCCTTGGAAGCCCCCATCCCCTTCTACAAAATCAGGACCAGGCTGTGGGGTTAAATGAGGTGAGCTGTGTAAGGGACTCTGGTCTCGCCTGGTCACAGAATTCTAAGCCTTCCATGGGGGACGTGGGAGGTGGGGGTGGGGGGCAGCAACATGAGGGGTCCTGGAGAGATGCTTGCCCTGCACAAGGGGCCAGGGCAAGCTGCGGAGGGCGGGCCGAGGAAAGCAGGGGAGGCTCCTCGGAGGAGGTGAGACTGAGTGACAGCAGGAGCGCGCCAGCGGGTGGAGGGGGAAGGGGCCGGGAGAACATTCCTGACTGCATTCTCAGAAGCGTCTCTCCCCTGCAAGCAGACCCGACACAGAAGTGCGAGTTTTGGAGACTTTTATTTAAGGTGGGGGCTGCTGGAAGTTTCCTCCCAAGTGGGAAACCTTGGCCACCCTCAGAAACATCCAAGGGGCTCTTTCCCGGGTAAAAATAAAACTTGGAGGGGGCCCGCAGGAACGCAGTACTTTCTTCCTGTGTTTAAATTTCTACGGAAACTCTGACCCGCGGCCGCCGCCCGGCCCTGAGCGCGCGCGGCGCTTGGATCTTCGCGGAAAGGCGCCCGGGCCGCTTGCCCGCAGGGTGGGCGCGCGGGGCGCGGGCGGCGGGAGGCCGGGCGGCGGGCGGGGCGGGAGGCCCGGCCCCCGCGAGCAGCGCGCCCGCCGCGAACGCTGCCCTGTCCGCTTGCAGAGGCCGCCGGGGCCGTGGATGCGGAGGGCGCGCCGCCCGGCGGTCCCGGCGCGCAGGCGGCCACGATGAGGGTCAACGAGAAGTACTCGACGCTCCCGGCCGAGGACCGCAGCGTCCATATCATCAACATCTGCGCCATCGAGGACATCGGCTACCTGCCGTCCGAGGGCACGGTGAGTGCGGGCGCCCGCGACGCGGCAGGAGGGCCGCGCACCTGCGCCGCGCCGGGGAGGGCGGCCGGGAAGGGCCGCGGGGCGCGGGGGGCGCCCACCGGCACACGGTCTGCGCCCTGCGCGCCCCGGGCGGGGAGCCCTGCCTCCCCGAGCGCGTGGCTGGGGCCCGGGGTGGGACCCCCCCCCGTGCCGTTGGTGCCGGTCGGGGCAGCCGCCTCCCGGGGCAGGGGGACAGCCCTCAGGCCCCTCCGCGCCGCCCTCTGGCAGCGGCTGCGACCCTCTGAGGTTGGACCCGCTGGCGGATCCCTCACCTGCCTGCGGTGCGGGGAGTTCCCAGCGCCTGGGGCCCGGTATGCGAGCTCCCAGCGCCCAGGGCGGCACGCAGGCGCTGGTCTTGGAGACTTCTTTCCACGCTGGGCCCGTCCCAACCCTGTGCCCGCACCCCACGCGGGTGGTACCCGGGGCGCGTGGGCAAGCGGCGAACCGGCCACGTGGTTGGGGAATTGGGGTGCCCGCTGCCCCCACCATTCTCCCTGAGGCCCCATCCAGCTGTTGTAGGGATACCCGGAGGGCAGAATTCTCCCTTGAGGGGGTTGGCTTAGCGTTGGAACAAAGTTTGCCCCAAAGAGGGACAGGCTGAGACCAGCACCCTCAGCTGGAGGAACCCCGCATCTGCTCACTCTGGGACCAGAGAACAGACTCCCCATCCCCCCCCCACAGCCAGTGCCAAGGCCCCTGCCCAGGCCATGCCAAGGCCCCAGCCCTGTTGCTTTGCTCTGACCAAGCAGAGGATGGTCCTACGCTACTGCTCTAACCCCAGGGCGGGACACTGGCATCCAGGGAAGTGCCTGCAGGGTGGGACCGATGCAGGGCAGAGACTGGCAGGCCTTGCATCCCTGGAGTCACAGCTGGGACTCCTTGTGGGCATTTAGGGGCCCCTCTGCAGCTGGACTTGCACAAGATGCAGGAGCTTTGGGAAGCAGCAGCAATGGAGAGGGTGTCTGCCTAAGAGAAATACCATTGGCCTTGAGAATTTCAGGGTCATCGTGTCAACAAACGCTGTGTGCCTGCTATGTGGCAGGCCATGCTGGGTGCTGGGCACCCCATAGGCATTGAGACAGGGAAGCCGCGCCCATCTGGGCTGAAGGAGCAGTGATGGGACCTCACCCAGGAGAATGGCAAGGGACACTTCCATAGCGCTGAGCCGGTCACTGCACATTAGCTCGTTTAATTCTCACAACTGTATATGGGGTAGGTGCTTTTACTACAGATGAGGGAATCGAAACCCAAAGGGGACAGATGATCTGGTCCCGGTCACCCACCAGCTGGGAGGAGAGCTAGGAAGGGCCACCACACAAAAGAAGGTGGCCATCGGCAGCCTGCCCGAGGAATGGGCGTTCTAGAGAAGGGGCTAGTTATACCTGTGCTGGGTGGTAGGGGTCCCGACAGAAAACTTGAATATGAGAAGACCCCAAGCTAGAAACATGGGACACCAGTTAGGAGGCATGAAATAATGGTGGCAGCCGCAGCCGTGGAGAGAAATGGGCATTCCAGAGGTGGACCCTATTCAACTTGAAATAAAGGATGGAGGTCTAAACCAACGGCCCCTGGCTCTGGAGTCTTAGTTCAGGGACCCCTTGTTTACCTAAATCCAGAAACTGTCTCCCCCAAACCCTAGTGAGGGCCACCAAGTCTGCAGACAGATAGCTGGGCCCTCCCTTTCAGGGCTGGAGACACGCAGACAAGCCCAGATGAGACTCCAGCCGTGCACGCAGCCCTCTCTGGGCAGGTTCGGGTCTCTCGGGCTTGGAGGGCTGTGCAGTGCGGGCAGTGATTGCAGCAGGAGCGGTGGCCGCAGACAGGCTGGAAGCAGCAGCTCCCGGAGCCGGGGGCCTGTCTGTGCAGGCAGGCAGCGTGACGGCAGAGCTTCCCAGGGCATCCCTGGCACAGCCGAAGCCAATAATTATTGCTCGGTCATTATCTTGAGTCACCCAGTGACAGCGGCTCTGTGCATGCAAAGGCCAGAGGGCGTGGGCTGCTTTTCAGAAAGTTCCTATCTGGTTCCCAGACATGCACCCCACATGCACAGTGGCGACGTGGTTCCCAGACATGCACCCCATATGGGCAGTGGCGAACATAATTTAAATAATCAGAATAAGCGCGTCCTTTGCAGGCTGTGGTTCCCTGCCCCATGTCTCTGTGCCTCTCCCCTCTCTGCCATTCTCAAGTTCAAGGGTAAAAGTCACTTCATTGTTTCTGTACAAAGAGGTATAAGAAATGACTCAAAGCCAGAGGCCAGGTTGGATGCAATTTATTTCTTAAGTGTCCTTTGTTAATCTTTGAGTGTTTCCACTGTCTTCCTTCTAATTGACATGTGTCAGTGGCCCCGGATCTGTGTACCCGACAAGCCCAGACACCCCAGTGAGACACCTGACGCTGGCATCTGCCTGCCTGCAAGATAAGAGCGCTTCCCCGCTTATCTGCAACTGCAGGTGATCTGTTTATAGAGTACGGCATCTGCCCAACCATCAGAAATTGGCATGTAGTGCTAGCGATTTAATTTAAAAATTAGGGGGATAAAATGAAGTCTAAGAGGACGTGCCGCTTGGATCTGAAATCAAAACCGAAAGAAAATTTGCAGGTCACTGATTTCATTTCCCCCCTTTCTCAGACAAAGTGAGTGTAGGACGTTCCCCTGGAATGGTCATTAAGACTTGCCTGACTTTGGCTGTGTCACAGGAATGCGTGAGTCTGGCTCCTGGGGCACCAGCTCTAAATGAATGCATGGGGTCCCGCCAGTGGCCAGGTGTGGACACAGGCCTCCAGGCTTCTCCTCCGCCCTTTTCTCCGGGTTAAGGGCAGGAGTTTGGAGAGGCAGGTGTGGATCAGTAAGCTGCCCTCACTGTTTGTGGCGCTTGGACAAGGCACCCCTGCTGTCTTCCCATGGGGCCTCAGGGAGCCATTTTCCTTCCACCGTTTTTCTGTCTTCCTCCGGGAAGCTCTCTCTGGGAACACCTACCCCCAAATATCCTGGGGGCTAATCTTCAATTACTTTCAGATCTCCCATCACACTTAGCTCTCACAAGAATCTGTGGCCTACGTCCGGGAGCTGTTTTGTTCCCATTTCACGGATGAGAAAAACTGACGCCCAGAGCAGAGAAGTGTCATGTTTAAGCCACCGGTCCTGCTGGGTCTCAGCTTCTGTATCCTTGATCTGGGGGCCTCCGCCAGTAACAGTGCAAAAGCCTAAGCCATGTCGTTCACTCGTGTGCATTCATTCATTCCACAAGCGCCATTGAACCACAGCGCCCTGAGGGGTCGCCTGCCTCCTTCTGAACGATAGGAAAGGAGAGCATTCTAAGGCCTGGCGAAGCTTTGAAGCGGGAAGTGTCGCATCCAGTCTAACCCGCATCACCCCACTGCAAGTTAAAGCTGCCCTTTTGTCCTGTCCTACATGGGAAGAGCGCCCACCCTACTGCTCCATGGGAGGGGCTGCAGAGTCACATGGCCACCACAGCAGCCTCTGTGACCCTCATGGGGTGGCTACCTCCCCACCCCCTCAAAGCCCACGCAGAATTTCTCTCCAGGCCCCGAGGGCCTCCCAGCCCGTGTCTAGCATAGTAGGAAGAGAGTCCTACTTTCTGTTTAAAGGTTGCTAACCCCTTACACTTTCTCAGGCAGGATCATCTCCATTTTATAAAGCTAAGACACAAACAGACAAAGCAACAAACCAGTGATGGGGCCACGTGTGTGTGTGTGTGTGTGTGTGTGTGTGTGTGTGTGTGGTGGGGGGTGAGGGGCGGGGGTTGGGACCTGGGACTCATATCAGTGCTTGGTTCTGCCTCCTGCTGTTCTCGGCCACGCATCCAGCTCCTTCTGTAACTTTAAAATCTAAGTTTGGCATTGCCACCATCTTTCACTTGTGGTCCACTTTGACCATGAGATTGTTTTTCCCTGTCCTCCCCTAGTTCTTCTTTTGTGCTGTGTCTCAGATCCCAATTAGGTTCACCATATGCCAGGCCCTGTAGTAAAGTCTACGTATATGAGGTCTGACAATTAAGTTCGCAAACTTATCCTTGACAAAGTGCTACGTACCTCATTTTTTGTTTTTTTTTTTATTTTTAACTTTTTAAAAGATTTTATTGGGGAATTGGGGGAGCGGAACAGACAAGTTGCTGTCCTTTTGTTCTTCAGTCTAGTTGTGGAGGACGTCACTTCACTGGCCCATGTTGGTAATTTGATCATTGAGCTCTTCCTGCGTGAGGCCGTCACTCGCCCGCCATTGGACGGCAGCTCACGGCAGCTCATGAAAGCGCAGCCACCTGCTGGCCAGCCCCACTGCAGCCTACACCAGTGGCGACTCAGGACAGCCCATCTCCAGGTCGAGCTGTTGTTCACCATCTTAGCTGTAGAGGGTGCAGTGTCACTGACCCTCATGTGGGATCCGAACTAGGGCCCTGCTGCTCAGAGCTGGTGTCCCAAGCCAACTCTTAACCAGCATGCCACTCGGCCGGCCCCCTCATTGCAGAATATCACTATGGTCACCTTCAAAGTACTCCCCTTGGGAAGCTATGCACTGACGCCAGTGCCTAGTTCACCCTTCAAAGCAATTTTGGAACTCTTTTTCTGGAATGGCCATCAGAGCTGTCATCTTATTACCCTTGATGTCCTGAATGTCATCAAAATGTCTTCCTTTCAGTATTTCCTTTATCTTCGGATAAAGAAAGAAGACATTGGGGTCCAGGTCAGGTGAGCAGGGAGGGTGTTCCAATAGAGTTATTTGTTTACTGGCTGAAACTCCCTCACAGACAGTGCTGTGTGAGCTGGTGCCTTGTTGTGATGCAAGAGCCATGAATTGTTGGAGAAAAGTTCAGGTCATCTAACTTTTTCACGCAGCCTTTTCAGCACTTCCAAATAGGAAACTTGGTTAACTGTTTGTCCAGTTGGTACAAATTCATAATGAATAATCCCTCAAATATAAAAAAGTTAGCAACAGCTACAAGTTTGCGAACTTAATTGTCCCACCTCGTATCAGCAAGTTGAATCCTTCCAGCAGCCCTGTGAGGGAAGTCGTAGAAGATGAGGGCAGGCTTGTTATTCCCCCTGCCCTCATTTTACAAAGAGGGATGGATCCAGAGGACAAAGACATGATATGTGCCTGGGATGACGCAGCTAGTGGCGGAGCTGGTCTTCGAACTAGGCAGGAGTACACCCACTCTTGATCAGGCATCTGTGCTGCTGCTTCCCCAGATGGGAGGAGATGTTTAGGGGATGTTTCTGTGCTCCCCAGCCTGTCAGGCCTTCGGGGTCCTCAGTCAGGCCCCAGTGGACAGTCATCATTCAGTATTGAACCTGGTAACTAACCGCTTCCTGTCTCGTGCTGGTGGGGAATTTGGGGCTGCTCCCTAGGATTATTCCCCTGCTTTCTGGCTTGATGGGTAACCCTGAATTTCCTCCCCACCTCTGAGGGTTTTGTTTGTCTACTTTGTTCAGTATTAGCCATTATTCCAGCCAACCAGGGGCATTGAGGCGGCCAGGTGGCGAGCCCTCATGTGCATAGCAGTGTCTGGATGGAAGTGTGTCAGGCCTCGGGAATCTTGTCACCTGGCTTAGGGGCCCCTGTGAGTTAAGAGGCCATGTGTGGAAGGTTCCGAGGTAGTCCCAGCACGTGAGATCGGCCCAGCTGGAGTGGTCAGGGAGGTGGTCCCATGCCCGGGAAGGTGGGTAAAATTACAAAGCACAGAGAAGGAAGGGAGGACATGCAGGTAGGGAATGCAGCTTGTGCAAGGCGGGGAGGGAGTTCTGACTCCAGTGTAGGGCGGCAGGAGGCGGGGGAGGAAGCTGGGGGAGGTGGTGCAGGCAGGACACCAGGTGGACAGCCCAGCCCCTGGAAACTGTACATGGCTCAGCTTAGAAGATCGCAGGTCCCCATTTGGAAAATAGGGACGAGCCTCTCATGGAGATGCTGGAGTCGGGAGTGCTCAGGGTGCTGGCAGCAGGCGGTGTGCCCTTGCGCCCTGCCTGGCCCCGTGTGTCCCGTGTGGTCTGACCCCCTCCCATGCTCCTGCCCTGCCCGGCAGTGCCTTCATTCCCTGAGCACCAGCCTGTGGCTTCCCTGGGCAGCCTTCGGGTCTGGCTTCTCTGCCCACTGCCCTGGGAGGAGAGAAACCACCTTGAGCCTCCAGCTCATCGTGACTCTGCAATTTTTTGACATTCCTGAGATATGGAGGACAATGAGCTCTGACGTTGGCATCGGATGGAGGGCAGGGTGCTGGGATGGCCCCCACTCACCTGTCCTGGGAATTAGATGGAGAGTCTGCCCAGCCCCGGCGTGCTTTGACTCAGTCCTCCTGACCCCAATGGAGCCGTGTATATTATTCCCCATTTCACAGAGGTGGGCACGGAGGCGCAGAGCTGGCAGAGGCTTCAAGCGCTGCCTTAGAGCCATGTCTGGCTGACTGCAGGGCCTGGGGCTCGGCCACTGCCCTTCGCAGCCCTGTCCTCACTCGGTGCAGAGAAAGAGCGTCACCCCGAGTCCCCATGACTGTGGAGGGGCAGAGCGCCCCAGGTGTGTAGATGGGATGCAAGGCTGGCCTGTAACCTTGAGCGTCCTTCACCTCACTGGGCCTGTTTCCTCCCTGCTCAATTGAGAAGAACAGTTCTTTCCCGCCTCTCCTGAAATATGACCCACAAAAGATACCGGGGCCTTCCCCAAATGCTGCCCTGGGCCAGGCTGGGGCTCCCTGCCCCCAGAGCCCTCCCAGTGTCACCCACCCACAATAGTATGGTCCCAGCCCCTAAGCACCAGGATGTCTCTGGACTGGGAGGCCTGTGGGAGCAGCCCAGCCAGGCGTCCACGGTGCCGGGTCATGCGAAGGCCACCAAGATGGCACTGGGCCCTGTTACTGTGGATCGAAGTTGATGCCTTCTGTCCAGCCCCCTGCGGGCTCCGATGGTTGGCCGTGCCCTGCCAGGCTGGAAGCAGTGCCCAGGCTCCAGGAGGCAGCATCTTCACTAAGCACGAGTGAGGGCATCCTGACCCCGAAAGGCGGTGCAGACCCCCTCCCCCGGCCCTGCCCGAGTGCCCTTCTTCCTCCTTCCCCGCGCTGCAGCCACCATCCCCCAGTTGCTTCCCTCTGCTTTCTTCCGGCTGCCCCAAATCCTGTACAGTTCCTCATGCCCCCTTCCCCCTGCCAGGTTTTGGTGGCACTTTTGGCTAGCGCAGCCTGCCACCACTGGAGAGGGACTCCCGCTTCCCCTGACATCCCTTTGGTGGCCCAGTGCAGTGGGGAGCCCCCTCCCCCTGGCTCCAGGTGAGCCCATGGGGAGACTCTCCCGGCCAGCGAGGCCCCAGCACAGCTCAGTCCTCAGGCCACGCGGCTTGGGAGCCTGCCTTCAGGCACATGCTGGCCTCACACTCCCTGCATCCCAAGGACAGGCGGCAGGAGGAGGAAAGGCTGCGTGCGGGGCGGGATCGGGGGCGCGAGGAGGCCGCTGCAGGGCTGGGGCTCCGCTCTGAGGACTTTCCAGGGTGTGGAGTTGCTCCTCAGACTGCCTCTCAGCATGGACTGATTTATTTTCTCTTAGTTCTGAAGACCAGTTTATGATGAACCCACATGGCCTCCATAACTAGCAAAATCCCACGGGAGGTCTAGAAAAGTTTAGCTTTCGCAAAAGCCGACATCGCTGCAGCTGTGTGGCGGTCTCACTTTTTTTGCCCACTGTCCCTACCTCACTGGTCCCCCAGAGCCGTCCAGGCAGATAAGGAAACTGAGGCAGGAATATATACGCAGTGACCCACTCTGTTCCTCACCTGTCCCCTCGGCCCCACTCTGGCCCCTGAGACCGCCTCCCACATAAACTACTGAACCCCAGCACTTGACTCGGGGTCTGCTTTTGGAAGAACCCAAACAAACGCAGCGAGTGCCTGGCGCCTGACCGCTCAGCTGGTGGGTGGCAGAACTGGCCGGGGCCCCGTTGCACGCCTGCGGCCACCTTGGCATAACCTTGTGCGCAGCTGGTCCCCAGAGGTCGAGATGTGCAGGCTCCATTCTGCCTGCCACCCTGTCACCGTGTGTGAGGAGCCCGCCCCGCAGGTTCGCCATTGCTTTTCGCGAGCTGCCCGGTCCCTCACGGCCTTTGGAGCGGTGAGTGCGTGGCGTGCCTGGCACCTTCATGTGTCACTCGCAGCACATGTCCCCTCTCTGGAGCGTCAGCGGCCTGAGGGCAGGGCCTGTGTGCTGCGTTAGCACTGCCTCGGCCCCTGCTGGACATTTGGTATTTGTTGAATGACTGCGGGAGCGAGTGGCCAAAGTGGTTCTCTTTGCCACACAGGCCCTCCGAAGGCCCGTCGCTGACCACGGGAGGGTGAGCGAGCCGCTCTGCCTTTCTTCCCCTGCAGCTGCTGAACTCCTTGTCCGTGGACCCTGACGCCCAGTGCAAGTACGGCCTGTACTTCAGGGACGGGAAGCGCAAGGTGGACTACGTCCTGGTGTACCATCACAAGAGGCCGTCGGGCGGCAGGGCGCTGGCCAGGAGGGCCCTGCACAGCGACACCGCGCTGGCCGCCCGCAGCGTCAAGCAGGACCAGCCGCTGCCCGGCCAGGGGGGCCTGGCCGGAGCGGGCGAGCCGCAGCCTCCCGCGGACTTCCACGAGGACGACAAGCAGTTCCGCAGGGAGGAGTATGAGGGGAACCTCCTGGAAGCCGGCCTGGAGCTGGAGCACGATGAAGACGTAACTATCTGGCTTCTCGGGGGCTTCTCGCGGCGGGCGGGCTGGGTGGCTGGCGGGCTGGCGGGCAAGCGGCTGGCCCGTGCGGTGTGGGGACTGTCCTCGTTGAAACCTGTTCTTAGAGATGGCGGAGGAGAACGCCGCTCTGCTTGAGGCTGGGTACAATTTGCTCCTGGCCGGCGCTGGCGGGCCCCAGGCCAGCCCTCCAGGGCAGGGGCTGACCTAGCAATGACAGCCTTTGGGGTCGAGGCATTTCCGGCTCTGGTCAGTTCCTTCCCTCTTCAGAGGGGTGGAGGACAGAGGTCTCCTGGGAGCCTTCCCGGCAGTCGGCCTCGGCCCTTCTCAGGGCCTCAGTTTCTCCATCTGTCAAATGAGGATGTGGGTCTGCCTGATCACAGGGGCCTCGTGCTGACACCCTGCGACGGTAATACTTTCCTAGACCCCTGCCCAGAAAAGTGACGTAAGGGTTTGGGGGAGAGCAGAAAGCCGACACCGTGGCAAGCAGGGCTGCCCTGGTGACGGGAAGAAGGACTCAGCAGCACTTGGTTTGCTGGTGCTCCCCTGTCAATCCCTGAATCTCTGTGCACGGGGCCCTGCTTTCCATGAGCCCTGGGGACAGGCCCCCTAGCCCACAGAGCTGTCACTGTGCACATTAACTGAGAATCAGCAAACATCTCCGCAACACCCTAAGGGCAGAACAAGGGGTCAGCAGGCACCCGTGAGTGTTTAAAGTAAAAGCTGGTATTGATTTGCCATTTCATTAATGAGACCCACCGTGACCTTAAATAGTAAATGCTTTGGGTCTGGGGATAAGAATGCCTTTGGGGGCCAATGAGGGAGCCCAGGGTGTGAAATCTATTCGTAGGACTTCCCCTGAAAGCAATAAAAATGCACAGTGGGGCCTCTTTCCATCTTGAGCTCATGGTCGAGGTAACTTGGGTTCAACACGGAGCACCTCTCTGGGTCCCATTCACCTTTGGAGGTTGGGCTGCCTGCCTGGCAGGTTGGTGACTTGTGCCACAGGGAAGTGGGTGTTTTCGAGGGTGTGTGAGGGGCCTTAAAACTCATTGACGATCTGACTCTGGTCCTGACGAGGCTACAGAGAACCCCTGTGCCCGACTTCGGGCAGCAGCTGCAGGCCAGTGTGTGTTGGCTCTTCGGGGTTTTGTGGCTTGAGCTGGGGCCCCTCAGAGGAGAGCAGGTGATTCTTGCTGACCTTTTGCAGTATTGCTTCCCGCCAGCCCTACGGCTTTTTCGTGGAAACAATGCTGCTACTATGCAGGCCTGCCTTCCACATGTCACCCCGTAACTGGAGGGACAGATGGGCTCCACCGGAGGCAGCAGAGGCCTCTCATGGGAGAAGGGGCATTCAGGGCTGTGATCTTGGGCTCCGAGCGATGTGTGCTTTGTCTGTTGACCAAGGGATTTACTGTCTGTCGCTGGCGTCCTTTCCTGAGTCCAATTATGCAGCCTCATGCTTGAAAGGACCTCCGAGGCTTGGTCATTCACACAGATGTTCTGCCTGTCCTTTGCAAGGTGTAGTGAGCTGCTCAGGCCTCAGTTTCCCTGTGTGTCATGTGGAAATAACAGCAGTATGTTTCCATCACGGGGTTGTTGTGAGTAAAGTGCCAAGTGCTTAACTCGGAGTCGGGCATGCAGCAAATCCTTAGTGAGTGATTTAATATTATATCAGATATTACTGCTCCTACGGACGTGGAGATAGCAGTGCCCAGAAGGAGAGAGCTGTATCTTTTCAAACACTTTACATTTCCCATCATGACTTTGACATAACAAGCAAACATAAAGACATTGGCCCTGCACCCCAAAAAAGATCTAGGGCTCCCTATAAGTGATCCAAAACATCAGTGATAATTTGGCTCTGTAGCTAAGAGGCTTTTCAGCCATGGATTGGGCCATTTTTAAATAAAGACGCTATAGTGGTGTGTAGGCTAGATGGTTTAAGTTTGCCAGGCGGCTGCAGTTGAGTGTGTGCCAGCTCCCGGTGGAGTCCCCACTATGCACCGCGTCGTCCAAGCCCCCCAGGACCTCTCCCCGCGGTGAGCCAGGACCAGAGTGTCTGGGAAAGCCCTCGTCCGCAGCGGCCTGGACCTCTCACCTGCTCTCCTGACACAGGCAAGACCACCGTCCATTCAAAGGCCGCTTGGGCGCATGCTGCTTGGGAGGTGTGTGCAGGCCCCTGCCAGCAGGATTGGTGGAGAGCGGCTGCCGACTGCCGTATTTATTGCAGGGGGAGAGAAGCCCCGGTTAATGAGCCAGTCCCGGGGGTACGTCTGCTCAGATTACAGGGAGTGAAAGGCTTTGCCGTGCTGGAAATAAGATCGCCTCCGAAAAAGCGCAGTTGCAGTCTTACCCAATTTGATGCAAAATAGGGGGCTTATGTGCACTTTCCTGGGGGGAACAATCCAGCAGATACTCGAAGGCTCGGTGACCCCAGAAGATGAGGGACCATTGCTTTAAAGTAGGGCTTCTCAACCTCGGTGCTATCAGCAAGTGATGCTTAGCAGCATCCCTGGCCTCTCTCTGGCCAGTGGCACCCCCAAGCCACCAGAAATGTCCCCAGACATTGCTACATGTCCCTGCGGGCCAACACTGAGAAGCAATGCTTTAATGGCTGGACAGAGGGGCAAAGGGAAAAGAGAGAGCAAGAGAGAGGCACAGGGGACAAGCATACAAGGCCTCCCGGCAGCCCCCTCCTGAACCGTCTGCTGGCCCAGCCTTCGCGGCCGTGACCAGGCCGCCGTGCAGAGGTCACAGGGGCACAGACGTGACTTGCCTTTGCTCCCAGAGGGGCCAGCGCATGGTGCTGTGCCGCTCCGGGCAGAGTGGGCTGTGAGCCCCACACAGTTGGGGCCCCTCTGTGCTTGCCTTTCTCCCCAAGTCAGGAGGTTTATTTTGGTGACACCCTGTGATGATATGTGGAAGGTCAGCCAGGGCTGAAGGCACAGAGGGGGTCGGTTCTTAGGGACATTTAATGGTTAGTCTCCTGGGGCTGCCATAGCCAATGGCCACAAACTGGGTATCTGAAGCAACACGAGTCATTTTCTTCCACGTCTGGAGGCCAGGAGTCTGTGGTCGGGGTGTCCACGCGGCCCTGCTGCGACACTCCAGCCTCTGCCTCCACCTTCACACAGCCTCCTGGGTGCGCCTGTGTGGTCTCTTCTCTTCTTATAAGGTCACCAGTCATTGGAGTTAGGGCCCCACCTGACCTAGTATGACTTTATCTTAACCTGATTACATCTGCAAAGACCCTACTTCCAAATAAGGTCCCACTCAGTCACATAGACGGGCCATTTTGGGGAGACCCCATCACCCCATCACAACAGCTGAGACCATGCACTGGAGTGGTGGTCTCAGGAGTCGGGGGGGGGGGGCTCACCCAGGGCCTTCAGAGGTGCCAGCAGTAGGCGAGGGAGGCATGGGTCATGATCGGGGGCACGGGGGGCAGCACAGGGCAGGTGGTCTGGGGGCCCTGGACGGGCACAGGGATGCCCTGTGGTCTTGTCAGAATGCGGGCTCCCACTCAGAAGGCCTGGGGTGGGCCCAGGGCTGAGTTTCTAACCTGCTCGCAGGGCGTGCGGAGGCTCCTGGCCCGGGGCCACACTTTGAGATGCATGGAGCATATAAGCCTCCTTCCCCACATGCCAGCGGAAGCATCCTCAGAGAAGGGCCCCCAACATTTAAGCCTCCACTGCCTGGCACCCCAGAGGTGGCCCCAAACAGAGCCCCCAACACTGGCCATTCTGAGCTAAGAGCCCACAACGGGGAAGGATGGGTGTCTGAGAAACGTGCTGGCAGCTTAAGGGACAATCCTCTGTTCATAACCCCCCACCCCTGCATATAGGACAGCTAAAGATTGAGCCTGGCCAAAGCGGTTGCCATGGGTCCCCCATTCTCCCGCAGCCCACTACCCTCACCCAGGCACCGTGTGCTCGGAGGAACCTAATTTGAAAACTGCTTCCTGGGACACTGGGAAGACAGAGACCCACCCTGGGGGTCAAGATAGGCACTGGCGCCTTGATCCAAAGGATGGCCCTAAAAGATTTCACATATGAGGGGGTCTACGAGGGGTCCCATGAGAGACCCCCTAGGGCAGCACGCATGCTAGGAAATGACGGAGAGAGAAAAGGTTACTGAGGCGGAGGCCCCGCCTTCCATCTCAGCGAAAGCCCTTTCTCTCTCCCCCTCCCTCCGGCAGCAGCGGGCTGGGCGTCCAGGGTTCCCATTAAATGGACAAGAGCACTTTGTGGCCAACAACTGAAAGCCATCAGCATTTTTCAAGTCCAACCTCAAAGCCCGCCGGACGTTATTTATGTCCGTGGGTCACTGCCGAAAAGGCCACACACTAAAATGCTGTGTGTGTGTGTGTGTGTGTGGGGTGGCCGGGGCCCCCAGCGCCCTGAGGCTGAACCCGACCCCGGCTTTGGCAGCGTCCTGAAGGCCACCGCCACCAGAACCCTATAAAGTCGGTCTGCTTTCATGCTGCGCCCTGGGCCCTCCTCCCGCCACGCCCGTGGGGTCCTCCAGCGGCTTCTGCTTCTCTTCTTCGTTATTGTGGGTGTTCCTTTGAGAAACACGTGAGGGGCTGACTGTGGGAGAAAGGCTGGTCGGGCTTCAGGGTGCGGGGTGCGTCGTGGGCCAGTGGAGACTTGAGCTCGGGGCTCCCCGTGTGGGTTTAGGTCTCCTCAGCCACTTCCTGGCTGAGCCACCTCGGGCAAAGGCTTCCCCTGGCTGGACCTTAGTTTTCCCATCTGTGAAATGGAGGTGATGGCATTTCCTTCCTCACGGAGTGCTGGGCAGAGCTGAGAGGAGAATGAGCGACCCCTGTCCCGCAGCCTCCCGCCAGGCAGCCCTTCACTGCTCCGGCCCGTCTTCCTGCCAGTCGGGAATCGGCAGGCAGATCTCAGAAAGGAAGGGTCCCCTTGCCCTTGGAGACACCACCAGGTGACGGGGGTGGGGGCAGTGGGGGCAGGACTGCCCCGGTCCCGGTCCCAGGGGGGCCTGAGGGCACGGGCAGGTCTCCCCGGCAGTTCTGGGGCTTGGCTAACTGGTGATGAGGATGACCCTTAGCAGGACGTCTTAGGGGGTGGGTGCGGCCCCTCCTCACAGCCCCAGACACAGGGTGGAGGGTCTTTGACTTTGAGGAACGCAAGGTCTAATCCCAGCATCTCCATGTGTGAGAACAAATGAGCGGCAAACGTCCTCAGGGGACTTGTCGATTTGGACGCAAACCCCACCCCACCCCAACCCCACCCACCATGAGTAGGTCACGCAGGACTCAGATCCCTGTGCGGATGCAAAGAAAGAAACTGAGGCTCTGAGAGGCGGAGCAGGGAGACTGAGCCCCTAGGGCCTGACGGGCAGGACTAGCCTAGCATTTGAACTTGAGTCCCGGCTCCTCATGTGTTTGCCCTGAACCATGTGGTCCGTAGCACCCAGCCTCCATTCCCAGGCTAGTGCCTCCCCAGTGGGCCTCTCATATGATGGGCCTCTAGTCTAGTTCTGAAGCTACCATTTCTCCATTCATAATTCCACCATTACACATTCATTTCTTTGGCACTGAAGTCTCTTAAGTCTTGTGCTGTGCCTGACTTCCTTTGGGCCTGTCTTGGTCTGTGGAAACACACTTCTTTCAAAGTGAATTCTGGACATTCTTTTTAAAGCCAAGTCTTTAAAGTCCCCCAAAGATGGTTGCATAGCTCTGCCCAGGTCCCAGGTGGTTGGGGTGAAATCTGTGCCACTCTGGCTGCAGTTCTGATGTCCTCATGTGTCCCAGGCCCTGCTGTGCCAGGGTCGGCTCCCCCTGGCTCTTCAGGAATCTGCCGGCCTGTTGCTAACCCTTTGGGAGCTTGCAGTAGGCTGTGGCGGGGTCCCCAAGGCCTGGGAGGAAAGTGCTCTTTTCCAGAGACGTGGGCTCGTGTCTGTCACACATCTGAGGACATTGTAGATGGAACCACCTTGAACCGAGGTTATGACTGAAGTGCCCCGCCCACTGGGGCTGTGGCCTTTGGCGCCAGGACTTACCTCCTTCCCCTTCCCTTGTGCTCCGTCGCACCAGGACCGCCGTCCGTGCAATTCCGTGGGTCACCTGGAAGTGTTGTCTCCCGGGGTCTAGCTGCGTGGGGCTCTCCCGGTAGGCTCCCTGTATCGGGTGGGTCTGGGGCTGAAACATCTGTCCCCCCGCAGCCCGAGTGGCTGTGTCAGTAGATGCCCCTGGATCACTCCCCTGGGCCTGGCAGTGCCCTGCTGTCCTCTCAGCTCTTCAGCATACTGGAGGCCACGACGTTTATTTCATTTCATTTTACTTTGTTTTATCCAGCATTTTTTTATCGTTTTCCATGGGAAGGTGGAGCTGAGTAATCCACCCGCCTGTCCCAGAGCAGGCCTGTGAGCAAATAATTTCTGCTGATTTACTTACCATTTATTTCTTCAACCAGACAGGCCGTGGAGGCCCAGCGCTGTGCGGAGGGCCAGGAAAGGGGATCCTGGCAGGTCCCTGTGCAGAGCAAGGGGCGGGGGCCAAGGCTCCCCGAGCCAGTCCCTGCGCAGGGTGGGGAGGGCGCCCCAGCTGGTCATGGCGTGGAACTGGGGGAGCGGAGCAGGGGGCAGGCACCCCCAGCCCGACCCTGTGTGAGTTCCCGGCCCCCCTCAGAGACAGCACTCCCTGGGTCCCTGGCTCGCTTGATCCGAGTCAAGAGGCCACTGCAACGCTGGAAAGGCGTGGTCGCTCCAGGGACGGTGCGGCCATGTCCGAGTGGTCAGAGCCGCTCCTCCCAGGCAGTGCAGACACGGTCAGCCGTAACCGCAGCCTCGAAAGTGCCCATCAGCGGGCAGCCTCTCCACGCAGAGCCACACCCGTGACAGCCTTCTCCTGTCCTCTCCAGGGAGCCGTTGCGGGGAGGGCGGTCGGGAGCTTTTCAGGGCCAGCCCCAGGGTTGGGCTGCAGGCCTTGCACAGGCCCTTGCTCTCGGGCACAGGTTACCTGCCAGGAGGGTGGGGAGAGAACATGTGAAGGTCTAAATGCCAGGACTGCCTGGGCTGGCGCACAGGAGGTAGTCAGCAGGGACTGTCCCACCTCTTCCTTCATGGCTCACTCAGTAGATACCATCGAGCACCTACTCTGTGCCAGTCTCTGTCTCCGTCCTAGGGACACATTGGTCACCTAAACAGACAAGTCCAGCCCCCAGCTCAAGTGGGAAGCCAGTGCCACCGAAAACGTGCCTGGTTTTAAGGGACCAAGGGGGGACGAGTCACGGGGCATCAGATGCCTTGAAAACCTGTTTGCCACAGGGAACTTGAACGCCTCCCCCCAGAGGGCAGTGTCCAGAAGAGGCCTGCACCCTCCCCCTTGGGCCTCACAATGCCCACGGGGTTGGCACTGCCCTCCTAGGAGCTGAGGACAGATGGCAAGAACCTGGAATTTTCTCAGGCCCCTGTGGTGGTCAGGGCTCCGGCCTGAACTCCTGCTGGGCTGCTGGCCACCTGCCTCAGGGGCTCTGTGTCCCTGCTGTGTGCATAGCACGCTCCCCGGCTCCCACCTGACCAGAGCTAGGACGGAGCTACACCCACAAGACACTGTCCAGGGAGGTCCTGCCGAGTGGCACCAGGACCCTGGGGACCCCTAACTCCCTGCTGTCGGGATTGCTCTCTGGGGTGCAGGTGCCTGTGGGGTGAGGATGGGGCTGAAGGGGTAGTGCTGCCATCCCTGATTCCTCGGGGAGCCAAGGGCCACCAGAAACGGCCATGCTCAGCCCTGATTGATGCAAACCTTCCAGCAATTTCTGAGCCCATGCTTCCACCGCGGTACATGGCCAGGATGATGGAGCCTGTGGTGCAGCCTGTGCCTTAGAAAGTCCATGGGGTGGGGAGGGGTCCTTAGTGTCTAAACCACCACAAATGCCCCATGGGGGTGTCTCGTTTGTTTGGTTTGTGATTTTCTTCTTCCTTCTGAAAGGAAGATGCAGGAAAGAGTTCTGGTGAGGTCACTGTTTGTGAGGTGGGCTCGGAATGGAGGTTTAAATGCATTTAGTTTGGGCTGGGAGAGCCCCCTCGGCCCGCCCTGCCACCCCTCTGGTTGGGGGCCATGCCAGAGCGCTAACTGTCCCCTCAGGGAGCCCCCAAGCCATGGCTCCTGACCCAGCTGACTTGTGACCTCCAAATTCCCCAGCACGAGGGGCCAGAGTCATGACAGACGCAGCTCTGGGACCCCTGGCTGGTGGACAGGGGACCCTGGGTCTCATGGCGTCTTCCCTTGGGGTGGGCTGCCATCGAGCCGGGCACCGCGTTTGAAAACATCCCGTGTGTGCTCTTGCTGAGCTGGTCCCATGACCCTTTTCCTAAATCCGCCAGCTGTTTCCCCGGGAGAGACCCCATTGCTCCCGTAAACAGAGGAGCGTGTTTTCCCAGGGAGCCCGGCCAGCGGCCCCAGCGCCTTGACCACCACCAGGAGAAATCTCCATGGAGGGGGAAGGATGTATTTTGGGTCTTTGCGTGCAGATGAGCAGCGCTAGAAATAAACCTGGTGTGCAGCAGGGAGAGACAGGCTCTGCCGCACGTGGGCTGTGCACGGTGGCTTCTCCCTGCTCCGGGGGCCCACGAGGTGGGCCCGTGCCTCGGGGCCCTCAGGACTTCCCAGGGCTGGGAAGGCAGCTTGAAGCTGCTTGGCCAAAGGAGTCTGTGCTCCTACGAGGTGTGGTCTTGGCTGCCTCCTGGCCGGGGGCAGGTGGTCCTGGGCAGAAGCAGCGGCCCTCATTGTCTGACCTCTCCGGCCAGCGGGGAGGCTGGGCACCAGGGCCTCCCCCAACTGTGAGGCAAGCCCTGTGTTGTCCAGACTTACTGCTGCAGATGATATGGGGGCTCAGAGAGGTTGAGTTACTTGCTGGAGACACACAGGGGCAGGGCATTGCCCAGACTTACTGCTGCAGATGATATGGGGGCTCGGAGAGGTTGAGTTACTTGCTGGAGACACACAGGGGCAGGGCATTGCCCAGACTTACTGCTGCAGATGATATGGGGGCTCAGAGAGGTTGAGTTACTTGCTGGAGACACACAGGTGCAGGGCAGGACTTTCACCCAGGCCACTCAGTCCTAAGGGCCCTAAGTCACGGGGCCTTGCCCAGTGCCCCCCTAACCTGAGTCCCCCAGACCCGGGCTGCTGTGTCAGGGCTCCGGGCTCCCCACAGGCGGGCCCCTCGCCATCACACTCCCGAGCCCTTGCCCATCGGGCCTCTGGGCCTGAGCTCCCTGCTCCTGGCTGCCCTTGAGCAGCCTCCAGCCCCAGCTTGTGGGCTCTGCTTCTGTGAAGCTTCTCTGACGGCTTAGCTGGACGGCCCTGTGCACAAAGCCCTGTGGGGCTTGAGCTGCAGCTCTGTGACTGGCGTAGCTGTGTGCTTCTGGAAACTTCTAACGTGACTTGGTTTGGAAGCAGGGTCTTTGCATATGTAAGTTAAGGAACTCTGGACCCGATCATCCTGGATTTAGGGTGGGCCCCAGATCCAATGACCGGTGTCCTTAGAAGAGAAAACGGGGAGATTTGAAACAGAGATGCACGGAGGGGAGGGGCCACGTGCAGACAGCGGCAGAGGCGGGAAGGATGTGGCCACAGCCCAGGGACATGGAGCCCCCAGAAGCCGGAGAAGGCAGGAAGGACCCTCCCCTGGAGCCCCGGGAGGGAGCGCTGTCCTGCGGACACACTGATCTTGGACTTCTGGCTCGAGAACTGGAACAGAATGAACTTGTGTTTCAGCCGCCTGATGCGTGGCCATTTGTTACAACAGCCCCGGGAAACTCATGTCATGAGCTCGCGTACTGCACCCCTCTGTGCCTCAGTTTCCTCAGCTCCGGCATGAGGACAGTGGGAGGGTCAGCCTCGCAGGCTAGTTGTGGGGATTAAGTGAGTTAAGGTACATGAATGTGTAAAGCAGGAGCTGGCACGCAGCCCTCACCATCATCAGCATCAGCAGCAGCTTTTGCCCGCACAGCGGGTCCCCGTGCCGGGGCTGCACCGAGGAGGCCTGTGCAGGGGCACCAAAGCTGGGGCCCTGGGACAGGGTGGTTCCCTGCCCCGTGGTGTGACGTGGAGCCTCAGTGTCAGCTCCCACAGAGGAGCAATAGGCTGGGATTCACCAGGAAGGTGGGTTTGCCCTTCCCTCGGGATGAGGTGGGAGCCCCAGTGGAGCTTGGCCTCAAGGAGGGTCCCCTACCCCAGCATGGCTCGGGGCGGGGCTGCCCGACTGCCCAGGTTCTCCCGGGTTCCTATGAATGTTGCTTTCATGGGCTTCAGTTCAAGCTCGTGCTGGGTGACTGTATTTGGCCCACTTGACTTTTTTTTTAAAGATTTTATTGGGGAACTAGGGAAGGGGAACAGCGTTGGGGAATCAGGGAAGGGGAACAGACAAGTTGCTGTCCTTTTGTTCTTCAGTCTAGTTGCGGAGGACGTTGCTTCACTGGCCCATGTTGGTATCGTCATTGCGCTCTTCCCGGGTGAGGCAGATCGGTCGCCGGCCTCTGGATGGTCGCTCACAGTGGCTATTGGCAGCTCACGCTGGCTGCCGGCCACTCACTGTAGCCTATGGCAGCCCACTGCAGCAGGGGCTGCAGCCTACATCGTCGCCGGGGCTCGCACAGCCCAGCTCCAGGTGGAGCTGTTGTTAGCTGTAGAGGGCAGTGTCACTGGCCCTCATATGTGGGATACAAACCAGGGCCGCTGGCTTCCCATCCAGCTGTTAACCAACGCGCCACTCGGTTTTTTTTCTTAACAGCCATCCCCAGTGACTTTGGCTTTGCTGCTTTTCTTCAAAAACCTGCAAACAACTCATGTGCTATACTCAGGCTGGTGACGTGATGTGAGGCCCAGAAGAGAGTGGCCGGCCTTGATTTGGCCTGGCTCCATGGGTCCTGAGAGTGACCTGTGCTGGCCATAGCCTCCCTTTCACAGCCTGGTCCCCTTTGGCCAGGACGCCCATTCAGTCTGGGGGCCAGCCTGGGCTCCAAGCCCCTGAGCGTCTCCTTGAAGTCCAGTGGGCCACGCAGACTGCACTTTCACAGAGCAGCTCTGCCTCAGAGAAACCTCGTGTTCCTTTTGCTTTTTGTTGCAATGCCATCAATGCCACGGGGCACCCCAGTTACCTCAGAGCGCCTGGAAAGTCTGCCGATGTTGCCTGTGCCTTTGAGGGGGAGACGTGTTATTGCTGCATGGACGCTGTTCACTTGATAAAGGGAATCTCCTAAACACAAAATTCAAGGTCGGGGAGAGGGGAGGGTAGAGAAACGGAAGTCGTTAGCGGCATCTTGGATCCCATCCGTGCCTAAGAGTGCAGACTGGGCCTCACAGCCTGCTTTCAGCATGGGCTCCCACACCTGCTAGCTGCAAGATACTAGGTGTGTGGCCTGTCCCCACAGAGGGAAGATGCCCAGAGGGGCCGTCCTCCCCATCACCCCTCGTCCCTGCTCAGTGACAACAGGGCCCCTAGGTGGAGGCCGAAGGGCCTGGGCCCTGTGCTGTGAAAGGTCCCCTTTTGTGGTGGGGCTGCTCTGGGGCCTCCGGCTAAACCCCCTGAAAACTTCCCAGGGGTTATGGAGCCCGGGACCTCCCTGCAGGCCCCTGGCTCTTCACCATTCCCGTGAGGCTCAAGCCCGAGCGTCCTAGCGCCATCTGCAAGGCGGCGATTCCAAGAGCGCCTCAAAGCACCGTCAAGAGGGGCCGGTGAGGTGACAGGTGAGAGCCGCCACGTGCAGCGGCTCCTGACGAACTGTAGTTGCGCCTGAAGGTGGGAATGGTTTTCAACCCAAGTGCCGGCCCAGGCTCACTGAGAACTTGTCTCCTCTTTCCAGACGAAGATCCACGGGGTTGGGTTTGTCAAGATCCACGCGCCCTGGAGCGTGCTGTGCAGAGAGGCGGAGTTTTTGAAACTGAAGATGCCGACCAAGAAGGTTGGTGGTGGTGTGTCTGCCCTGAGGCCGGTCTCCGGGTCCCAGTGCCATGCAGACGCCGCAGTCAGACGCCATCAGGGGGCTCTGAGGTGCCACGAGAGCCAGTGAGCTCCAGTGCCTCCCTGGGAAGGCACTAGACCCCAGACCAAACCGCCCCCGCCAGGACACGGTGGGCGGGCCACAGGGATGCGCTGTGAACACAAACTCGAGAGTTTCATGCTTGCGGCATCTCTGCGGGCTCATCAGACTCATTTTTAATCACATTTCTTAGCTGGGGCGATTTTCCTTTCAATCTCTGAAAATGTTACAGCTCAGACTCCGTCTGACTGGGCTCTCCCCAAAGCTTAGCTGGGTGCAGAGAGGAGAGTGGGGGCAGGAGGAAAGCTGTGCTCAGAGTAAATCCATGGCATCCTTTGGATTATCTCTTTTGAAACAAAAGTAAAGTTCTGGGGACATTTTCTGCAATGTACTATAATTGCACTTTGCGCTGGGCTCTCCTGGAACTGTGGGTTTTCAGAGTTTCTCTGGAACCCCAGAGGTGGCGAGGGGCATCCTAGCCCATCGCGGCGCACTGTTCCCAGGACATGCCATCCCAGTGGGGTGGGACAGTTCGGGGACCGTCTGAGGATACATCCCAAAGGTTCCAGCTCAGCAGATGACGTGGATTCCCCCTTCCGGGTCTCGTCTGCAGCTGTATCACATTAACGAGACCCGCGGCCTCCTGAAAAAGATCAACTCCGTGCTTCAGAAAATCACGGACCCCATCCAGCCCAAGGTGGCGGAGCACAAACCCCAGACCATGAAGAGGCTGTCCTACCCCTTCTCCCGGGAGAAGCAGCACCTGTAAGTGGAGGCCCCCAGCCCCACCCCGGAGGACCCTGCTGTGTGGTGACCCCCGCCCCCGTGCATCGTACCTGACACGAGACATGCACGTTGTGGGAAAAGTCCTCTGAGGCCAAAGGGACTTCTCTATCCCCTGGAGACACCGTCATTTCAGCCCCCGGAGTCCGTTTTCATAAGAGCTTGTGGTTCTTAAGCTCAGAAGAGGCCCTGAAAATGCTTTCCAAGGTCACTGTTAACTGAGGGAGTAAGGGGGCAAATAGGCTTGTCATTTTGCCAGGTGAGGAAAACTAGTGCGGGCACAGGTGAGGGCAGGCGTGGGCCTTGGGTCACAACCCTGCTCCGTCTCTCTCAGGGTGCCTCTAAAGATAGGGTCTGGTAGCGGCCTCCTGGAGGCTGGAACTCCGGGAGGCAGGAGCGGCAAAGCAGCCCCAGCTGGAATCCTGAGGCCCCAGGGACTCGCAGTCTGCCGGGTTGCCTGGCAGTGCTGCACCTGTTCTGGAACCTTCCCTCTTCCCTTACTCCCTCGGGGCAGTGGGGCGTAGCCACCTGGGTCGGTGGCTGCTGCAAGGCCTCTGTGGGGCCTCGCTGGGCAGAGCTAGAGCGTGGGCAGTGGTGAGAAGAGAAAGCCTGGGCTCTGGGGATGCAGTAGGACTCTGATGGGCAGCCCTGCACATCCCAGAACTCGGGCCTCTACCTGGCAAATGTATTGTTCGCCGAGCAGACACACGTGCTTTACTCCCCTGTGTGTCCCAATCCTACTGGGGAGAAGAAAGTGGACCCAGGCCTGCTACTTTCACCAACTCCAGGACAGAACTCCCGGGCATTAGAAGGACACCTCGCCTTTCGGACCCCCGGGCCCTGGCCGCCCTCGCTCTGCCCTGGATAACTTCCTTGAACCCCCTTTGCCAGGCCAGGCCCCCATCCAGGCCCCCTGGAGCCGCCCTCCCCAGCTCTACCTTGGGCAGTGGGTAACCTATTCCCTAGATGTCCCTGTGCCCCCAGAAAGCCATAGGCAGTGTCCTTGCAGCCCCAGACCTCAGGACCAAAGCCATTTGGAAGTTACAGGGAGATTGTCTTAAATGTTGGAAGTATGATGGGGAAGTACTGCCATCCCCACACCCAGCAGCACTGAGGCAGAGACCAACAACTGGCCACTAAGGATGTCCTCGGAGGGAGGTGGGATCCGTGAGGGGGAGGTCTGAACACACATGCCACTAGGGTCACTTCCCCCCACTGTGGGTCTCCCAGCCTCCCGGAGGGCTGCGGGGAGAAGAAACAGGCTGTTCCAAGGGCCCAGGTCAGGTCACACCTGGCCTGTGGAGTTCCACCAATTTCCCAGCTGCTGCTGTGGGGCCAGTGTGGTTCTCAGGGCCTTAGGAACCCCGAGAGCTGACTCCAGTGAACTGTGTCTCTTTTTCTTCCTGATATTTCAACAGATTTGACCTGTCTGACAAGGATTCCTTTTTCGACAGCAAAACCCGGAGCACAATAGTAAGTATCCCGGAGGGATTCACTCACTCACCAGCAAGGTGGCCCTGGGGAAACAGATGATAATTTCATTTCAGAGACACTCCTCCGGGTGGAAGAGGCTCTAATTGTCTGTGGCCAAAATAATTAGACTAATATAACCAAGAGGGCTGCGAGGGGCCCAGGGATGGCCCAGCCCAGGCCGGAGAGGCGGAGAGAAGATGCCGCAGGAAAGAGGCAGAGGGGTTCCCAACCCCTTGGGTGATTTTGGCGGGGTCCAGGCTTTGCTGCTCCCAGCCCACCTCCCCAGCCTCCTTGCCTCCTGCCCTGTAGGCGCCTAGCTGTCGGGCCCCAGACCCAGAGCTTGCCCAGCAGACAGGCCTGGCCGGAATGACGGGGCAGTGGCAGGCAGCAAGGCTGGGATAGATATCCGGGGCTTTGCCAGGCGAGCAGACTGAGGTTGAAACCTGATCAGGCCACCCTGCCCTATTCAAGGTATTGGTCTAATGTTTACCCATTGGCCGCCAACTTGTCCACTAGCCAGACTGGGCCACGCATGGCTCAGGACCCAGCGTTTATCTAAACAAGAAATGAACCTCGCAGCCAAGCCGCCGCTGCTGCTCTCTCCTCCCCGCCCAGAAAACCCGGCCTAGTGGGGAGAGGTGCAGGGCTTGACCTTGGGCAGATAACTGCCTCTCACGGCCACATCCGGACACTGGCACATGGCCACGTGAGCGGGGTGCAGCTCCCACTGGTGTGAGGGGCTCCCGGGACAGGCAGATCCGGAGCCTGTCCACCCTTCATTCCCTCCCAGCCCTGGGAGTCGCTGAGCCTACACCGGAACAAGGGCGAGCCTGGCTTCCTCTGCAGGGGGCGGCCGTGCGCCCCCGCCGAGGGGGACCAGGACACAGGTCTAGGAACAGGACCGCTGCTGTGGTTTCTGTTATTGACTGTGTTGCTGATTAACTTGAACAATTAAATCTCACAATTATAAATAACAAGGAACTTGCTCATCGTGCAAAAACAGCAGCCGCCTGATGTAGCTTGAGGCTGATGTGTCCACAAGAGCCGGTCCGTGTCCCTCAGGCGTCCACCATGTGGGACCGCCAGCCCGTGTTAACCTGGGCGGCCCCCCTTTCCTACACCAGTGGGAGATGCGAGCGAATGGCCGACTGAATAAACTGAGTCACGTACCCGTGTTCCAGTATGCATGTGTACCCCCATGTTTTACATGATCTTAGGCAGCCAAAGTGCTCCCCAGAAGCACAGGCCAGATGTTTGCCATCAGGGAGGTGACTGGAGTGGGGGGGACATATGTGAATCCAAAGGCCTAACCCCCATCTCATTGAGGATCTGCTATAAAATTGAGTTCAGTCCATGATCCCCAAAAAAGCTTGGGGTGAGTTTATTATAGACACAGGTGTGGAAATGCCACAGTTGGTCCAGCCCCCTTCCCTGTGCCCCTGGCATCAGGGCTGCCCAGTGTGCCAGTAGCTAGGAGTCGGGAACAGCAGGGAAAAGATCTGAGGTGCTGGCCTCGGGACTTAGGCGTTCAGCCTTTGGGCACTAGGGAGCCATAGGACATGGAGCAAAGTTCAAGATGCGGTCAGATCTGTCCTTCCGAGACCACTGCCCGCGGCCGGCTGTGGGAGGCAGATGGAAAGCCGGTGGTGAGTGGGGCTGTGACTGCATGTGGACGGCGGAGGTGGTTACAGGAGAATCCACAGTCAGGAAGAGGCTACCAATTAGGTCTGGGGGAGGGGCAGGGAGGGAGCCAACTGAGTGGGCCGTTCATTCATTCACTCATTCATTCATTCAGTGGGCAGTTGCCGAGTGCCCACCATGTTTCCCAGACTGGCGGGTGGGAAGAGGCCACAGGCACGTTTAGAATAGGGCAGGTGGTGGGACACACTGCAGGACAAGATGACAGAGTTAGGAGGCAGAGCGATGGGGATGGTGGGTGCTCTGTGGCCTGTCAGGTTCCCCCGGATTAAATCTCAGGGGACAAGTGCTTCTGGCAGAAGGAACAGGCAGAGTGGAGGCCCTGAGGCTGTGGGAGAGGGTTTGGTGAGTGAGAGGAGGGGCTGGGAGACTGGGACAGAACTGAGACAGACAGAGATGGGGGGGTCCGCTAGTCGGGCCAGCGGAGGGAGCCCCTGGAAGGCCACTGAGTGAGTGGGAGCATGGAGGGTTTCGAGGGGGATCGGTGTGCTCTGACCTGCACCTCTGTAATATAGGGCCGATTATTTTCATCTCACTTGGCAGGTGGGGAAACTGAGGCACGGGGTGGTGAGATAGTTTGCCTAAGACCACACAGCGACAAGCAGTGGAGCCAGGACTCAGACCCAGGCAGGCCAAAGCTCCAGCCGGGGCCCCTGAGGCCACCAAGCTAAATGTGTCACTAGTGAAAGGGGTACAGCATTGAGGTGCTGTGGGGCTGTTCAAGGGGGCTTCTGCCAGGCACCCCCCACTCTGCTGCCTCCTCACACAGTGCGGAATGGAATCCTGAGACGTGCCACCCTGGGTTTCTAGGACATTCAGGGCTATACCCTAGAGTTGTTTCATTGGCTGTGTCCTTGTACCTCTGAATCCCAACTCCCCTCTCAGCCAGAGGGACAGTAGCCCATCAAGCAGGGCACATGGGACAGTTCCTACCCGTGAACCGCAGCGTGACAGGAAGGAACCGATGGGACCCCTTCGAGACGTACTTACTTATCCCTGAGAACATTGAGCCCCTGACACTGCTGACCAAGCACCTCAGGAAAATCTGCCGCTGTCCCTGGAGAGGGTGGAAGGTCACCAGTGGTCACGCTCGACCACGTCCCTCTCGGCGATCGCACGGCAGTGCCGTTGCAGCCCAAGTGACGGTCTGCCCCCTTCTTGTCTCTTCACTAGGTCTACGAAATTCTGAAAAGAACAACGTGTACCAAAGCCAAGTACAGCATGGGTAAGGACATTTTTGGGGCTTGACATCAACACTGTTTTTCCCAGTGGTAATCTTGCCTCGGAATCATCTCCGTGGGGGGTGGGCAGCCCCCTTGGGGTTTTTCAGAGGGCTTTGAATTCAGCCTGTGTGACAGTTTCAGGCAGGAGAGCCGTTCCAGGACCGAGAGGCAGTTTTACCAAAGCCTGGCACCTTTCGGCACCAAGGTCTCCCTCTTTGTCTTGAGGCATCTGTGGTGGTGTGTGGAGCCTCCCTCCGCAGACAGACAGACACGCATGATAAATCCTGGCTGCTGGAAGGGGTAGGGGGACCAGGTGTCTTAACCCTCTCTTGTCCCCCACTATCCATCAGGAAGTTGTTAGGGTTCCGGCAGGGGCGATGGCCCAAATCTGCACCCCAGGCTGGATGCAGTCAGACAGCTCACCGCTTAGAGTGGAGGGCGCCCATGGGGCCGATGCAGCCCCACACCAGGCCTTGCTGGAAGGCGCTCCCCTCAACACACGCCCTGATTCCGGAAGCTGCCACAGGACCCCCACCCCCACCCCCAGCCGGGCTCCATGGGTCCCAGTCTACAGAACACCTCCAGCCACAGATGCAAAACCTGTCCGATTAAAGCATGTGGAGGGGAGCCGCCCCCATGCAGGTGTCCTCCCCACAGCTGCAGGCTGTTTGCCAACGTGGACCGTGTCAGACGACGGGGAGGATGCCTTTCTAGCCCCTCCCCCTCCTCGAGCTGTGTGATGCCCTCCCGGGAGCTGTGCTAGCAGTGCAGTCGGAGCTGTAGGAGCCTCTCAGGTCCCAAGGCTGTGGCCTGAGGGCTGCAGGGTGGGTCTGGGAAGAGCCTGAGTCTGGCTGGGCCCCCGGGGAGAGGGTCCTTGCACTCGTGTCTGTCTGCCTGCGGAGGGAAGGACGCCGTGGGAGGGAACCGCTCGGCTACTGCAGGCCCAGGGCCAGGCCCAGGGTGCAGGGGGAGAGGGTGGGCCCACCGGGGCCAGGCGGGCTGCGTGCCCCCCAGCTGGTGTGGCTGCTCCCAGGCCTGATCATTCTAAGCTGTATCCTAAGTCAGTGGGAGCGTTGGGCCTCATCCAGGGGTCAAGAGGAGCCCAGGAAAACTGTCCCCATAGGCCTGGCCCACCCGTGCCAGGGCCGAGCCTCCGGAATGGCCCGGGTCACCACGCTGGGGAGGAAGCGTGGTCCTATCCCAGGGCTGTCTCGGGCCTCAGCCTCCCCGTGGGCCCCTGTGAGGCCCCCACCCAAGGAAACTCCTGTGGTTGCTGTGAAGGTTTGCAGAGAGCCCAGGGTCTGAGGGCTCGTCTCTGGAGCTGAACCCTTCTCCGAGTGGGCCCTGGGGGTTGACCCTCTGTTCGTCCCTGCCAGTTCTCTGGCAGCGCTGGTTCCCAGTGCCTGGTGACAGAGCAGATGGATTGAGGGGCCTTCTCTGTACCCCATTTCATGTTGTTGCCTTGCCTGAAGGCCCAGCTGGCCTCCACATCATTCATTCAACTTGCAGCAGCAAGTGATGGGTTCTGTCACGCTCCAGGCCTCTTCCCGGGTGTTCCCTGCCCTCAGGGCTCTGTGTTCTGGGGAACGGAAAACAGGGAGTAAATTATCAGATAAACCAGAACTTCACCTTGCAGTTGAAGGGGCACAGGGATTGCTCGGAGGAGTAGGAGCAGTGATTGGAGAAGGCCTAGACCTGAAGAAATGAGGGGCAAGCCCTGCAGACGGGGAGCAGCCTTCACACTGGCAGCTCCTAGGAGAGCATCCTAGGCACAGCAAGGAGACTCCCTGGACCAGGCCCCGTGTCCGTCTTTTACTGCAGATGAATGTCTCGCTCACGTGTGGCTTTCGCCACAGGCTCCTACCTCTCTCCGGTTTGGATTTCTCACCGTCTCTTAGGTGCCCTCACCATTCCAGATCACTGACCAAGGAGATGGTCTGCTTTTAAGTGGACTTTCCCACCAATTTCACAGTAGCAGTGGGTGGGCCAGCCAAGCCACTGAAAACTCTGACCCATTTACTACATAGAAAGCCCCTTGGGTTAGGCAGAGGGTCCCGTGATCGATCAGCAGGGGCTTCGTGGAGACTTCTCAGCAGCTCTGGCCCCCAAGGAGGTGTGTGGAGCAAGACGAGACTCCCAGGAACACCGTCCCCATGCACGGCCGTGTCTGTCTTGTGCCTGCATCCACACCTCTGGAGTCCAGGAGGCGCGGGGCCTGGGGTCTGCAAATAAAGGCCTGGCTCTATCCCACTGCCCCAGGAGCACTGGACCACAGTGCGCTTTCTCCCCCAAATGCAGCTTTGATCCTTTCAGGCCCTTTTGCATGTAACTAATAGCCGGTGTGTAAACAGGGCAAGGAGAGGGAAGAAAGAAGGACTCTGCCCTTTTAAATAAAAGGCGAAAATGTGGTAAATATGGTAAGTGCCTCTGCCCCAGCATGGGGCCCGCAGGCCTCCTCTTTGGCTTTTCCAATCAACCTAAAATCTAATTCCAAATTGTATGTGTGTTTCTGACACCATCAATTTTCCCATCATATTTTTCTCATGATTCAGCTTTTCTAACCACTTAAAATCCATCTTTCTGATCTGCAGGCTTGCCCTCAAGCAGGCGGGGTAGTTGGTGAATTGCAGGTTTGGGGGTCCTCCTTCCTCCCAGACGTAACTTCCTCTTGGGGTTTCCTCTGTGTCTTCCTAATTCTGCCAATAGAGCATGTTTTTGTCATCTAGTCGAACCTGGGGAGGAAACCCCAGGAAGGTGGCCGGGCTCTGTGCGGCCAGGTGTGGTTTGCTCTGAGAACCTTCTCGGTGATTGAGACAGTGCTGGGACCACTCTGATGGAACACGGAGCAGTGGGGGACGTGTCTGGTCCATAACCTTCTCTCTGCCTTTCTTTTGAAGGCATCACGAGCCTGCTGGCCAATGGCGTTTACTCCGCGGCCTACCCCCTGCACGACGTAAGTGACCTGGAACCACACAGCTTATTTCTGTGTCGTCGTGTGACTCCTCGAATCCCCACGGGCCACCCTCTCCCCTCGCCCTGGGAGCTGTAATTATCCTGCGGTCCGACTTCCTGCTTTGGCTGTCCCGTAAATGTCAACAGCGCACAGTCCTTCTGTGTTCCCCCAGGTGGGGGCCTGGAAGTTACATGCAGACCCATCTTGTCTTGCAGAGCAGTTCCACCCAAGCAGGGGCATTGGTGGCAGAAACTCTGCGGCCAGCTGGCCCATGACATGTCTTCCCTGGCCCCTCCGGGCTCCGGCAGCATGACCAGGGCTCTGTAAGTCTCTGTCTCCTCAGAGCAAGTGGTCAGCTTCCTGAGCGGAATCTCCAATTCCCACCGGGATCCCCTGACAAATATAGTCCATGGCCGTGGCCGCGCGTTGTCTTGGCTCAGGGTGGAGGAACGAGATGATTTTCTTATTATTATCTCTATGGAAACAGGAACCAGAGTTCAGCGGGGCGCTGGGAATGGGCCGTGGGGCCTGAGCAGTGTGGGAAGCCCGGACAGAGCATCTCCAGAACTTTCTAAATTGTGTGACTGCAAAGACTAGGAGCCAAGAAGCCAGCGAGAGAGGGCGGGCCTGGGGGCCAGGGACCCAGACCTCGTCCTGGGCACTCACTGTGCGTCCGTGGGCGGAGGCCTTCCCCTGTCGTCTCTGAGCCCCAGCATGCCCGCCCAGAGTCGGGAGTAGTACCTGCCCTGTCCCGTTGCCAGGGCCACAGGGGAATACCGAAGGGAAAGCGTTTTCAGGAACACTGGACTAGACAAACGGGGCCAGCACAGCAGAGGGCCACCCCCGCCCAGGACCACTGACCTGCTGCCCATCCCCTCATCACTCACTGTCGGAATCTGGGATCGGCCGACCAGCCGTCCCACCTTTGTGACTTTGTGTTTGCTGTTCCTCCTGCCTGCATGCCCTTCCCCGCCTCCTGTGCCTGGACAGCGCCTGTCCGCTCCCCAGGGCAGACTCAGCGTGGCATCCGCCGCAGGCTTTCCTTGTCCCCCTTCTCAGGGACAGCTGATCTCTTCCTTCCTGCTCTGGGCTTCCGATGCTCCCAGCCCCACAAAGACACCTCTGTTCGGCCCCCGTCATTGCAAGTGTAGCTCATGAAGGCCCCATGCGCCCTCAGACCTAGTGGGTGCTCAGTAAATGCGGCACTGATTGGGGCTGGCTCGCGTCAAGCTGCCTTGATGAACAGCCTGTTGTTGGACCGTGTTTCACGGGGCCCCGACCCCCGCAGCTCCCGGCTGTGGCTCTCGGCCCCTCCCGAGAAGCCCAGGGCCTCCGGCTCTGCTTCCGGGGCTCTTTCCAGCTGGAGGATGGACTTGGGGCATCTTGAGGGAATATGGAATTTTACATCTGTGAATTTTCTATGCACTTGAAGGGCACCCACCTCCTTAAGTACCAAAGCTGCTGTTCAGACCTTCAGGGAGCTGTATCGCTCTGAGTGGGGCCACCAGAGCGCTGCCTGCAGTGAGCTTGGCCTCCCTGCGCTGTGCGGCCCTCACTCTAAATTTTTCATCATCTGCCTCACTCGCCGCTGAGTTGTCCCATGTCACTGCTCGCTGCCCTCTGTGCATGACCCGTAGCATCGCCACCCCTTCCAACGCCTTGCTTACTGCATTCACTCCTTCGAAGGCAGTATCTGTCAGCAGGGCGCAGGGTGCCAGTGCCAGCCAGACAGCCACCTGCTGGAACCCCGCGTGGAGGAAGCGGGCGCTGCTCTGAGTGGGACCCCAGGGGTTTCCTGTAATCAGTGTGTCAAATACCGACGGAGGACTTTGACATTTCAGCTGGCTGCTCCGCGGCTTTTGAGCTTCCTTCCTGTTTGGCATTTACCCACCCTGAGGTCACCAGCTAATTTACCTCTGGATCTCTGGATCGATGAGGTGCTCCTGGGCTGTCTCAGCCAAGAAGAAACATGGGGCAATGCGAAAAGCTTGGGTGCGGGCAGGGCAGGCTCCCTGAAGACTCGAGAGGAAGCTGGTTGCGCTGCGCTCGGCTCGGCGGGTCTCCACAAAGACCAAGGGCCTTGGGTTGCCTGCCTGGTGGTCCAGTCCTCCCCGCCTGGGGGCGCTGGCAGGGCTAGGGGGGGTCAGGGAAGGAGCTGGTGGGTGCGAGGGCAGCAGGCAGACCTCCAGGAGGCCTCCGAGCCTTATCTGCCTGGTCGTCCTTGGGACCAGTGGCCGTGCCAGCCATGCCCAGCATGGCCCACGGAGCCTCTGTTGTGGCTCTTGCTTCGTCGCTGGTGTCAACTGCTGGTCCAGGGGGCTCATTTTTGGCTTTTAGATCCTCCTTCTCTTTCATTGGACTTGGAGACTAGGTCTGAGTCCCAGGTCTGACCAAAGTCAGCCATCTGTCCTCAGGAAAGTCAGTTTGTTCCTCTGAGACTCAGTGTTTCTGTCTGGAAAATGGGAGTGTTGGGCTCATGTTCTCTGTGCACAATGACCGTATTACTTACCGTCCTTCCCGGGACACTGACAGTGAAAGGGGGCCCCACCTGACCAGGGCACTGGGGACGAGACACTGGGACGGCCCCACAGAGGGGGACGTGCATTCGCCCTAGTGACACAACTCTTCCAGCCCCAGGAGCCCCCTTTCTTTTGTGTTAGCAGCTCCAAGACCCTGACCGTGGGTCCCTTCCTGGACTTGGTCTCTGTGTTGGTGGTGGGGGTGGCGGGGGCTTTCCCGCTGGTGGGTGGTGACACCAGACAGCCATGGGACCCACAGAGCACTATTGTATCAGGGGCGGGGTGGGGGATGGCCTGGTCCGCCTTTGCTCTGTGTGAAGTTCAGTCCTAGGATTATCTTAACTGTGTCAGTGAGGGTTTGTGAAGTTCGTCTGGAAAAATTAGGAACCCAAGCTACTCGAAAGCCCCCTTGGATGATTAGAATGTCCCTTTTGTCTTTTTGAACAGGGAGACTATGAAGGTGAGAACGTGGAGTTCAATGACAGAAAAGTAAGTTGACAGGAGCAGAAAGCGCTCCGTCGGGGCCTGGAGGGGCCCCGGGGCCCTGGGGAGGGTCAGGGCCCCGCACAGGTCCGGGGCGCTCTCGGCAGGACGCGAGGCAGGCACTGTGCTGGCGATGCCCCACGGCGGAGGGGAGCGTGCGTGGGCTCCGTTTCCTTGGTTCGTTGTGCTCCTTCTCCCCAGAAGCACCTCGGCAGGTTACTGTGACCGTGTGAAAGGGAGTGCCCCTCGGAGGCCGCCCTGCCCTCTGTCGTGCCTCCACCCAGCCTGGCTGGGTTCACTCCTGTACCCTAACCGGGGCAATCAACCGCCAGCCACCTGTGCTGGCTTCTCGCCCAATCCTGCCCTGTTCCTGGGCAGGTAAGTTTGGAAACCACTGTGGCCAGCCACACAGGAGCCACGGCCCCCAGCAGCACCCTGGGGACACTTGATGGATGGTGTCCAACCCAGTAGTTCTCAAACTTACTTGACCTAGAATCTTTTCTAATGGAAAAGTTATTGAGCTAGTGTTCCGTGGGACGCACTCTGGGAGACACTGAGCGACCCTTGTCCTCTTCGGTGTGGCTGCTCCTGGAAGCCTTTCCCTCCACCCCACCCCCACGTGACGTCTCCCCACCACGCCGTTTCCCATCCTGCCCTCCACGCTCAAGACGGTTCTTTCCCGCCACCCTGCACACATGCCCACGCCCAGGTACCAGCCCTGCTCCCCACTTCCACATCAGTCCCTGTCGGGTCCCCACACAAGCACAGAGCCCCTCTCCTCGGGGCGCAGCCCCCCCGTGCCGTGTACCCTCCTCAGCCCCCCTTGTCCTGCCTCTCCCCCCGAGTGGCTCCCTCCGAGGTGGTGGGTGGCGACACATCCCTGAGAACTCCACAAAGGCAGCCTTGTCCCACATCGCAGGGGCCGGCAAACTTTGTGTCTGGAATGTTCTCCATTCCTGCCTCCCTCCAGCCCCCCAAACGTGTTTTTAAACCTTTGGTACTTGACACAACTTGCCCGCTTGGGAATCCAGCTGAAGATGCTATCTGATTTAGCACAAAAATGACATATTTGGTTATTTTTAGCGGAACATCTGGCATTTGTCTAAGACCCCATGACTTATAGAACTCCCCCATTCCCTCCCCCCCGCCTGGCCTGCTCTGGCCAACTCTGGCCTCAGCGTCTCGCCCTCTCCATCCCCTGCACCCTCTGGCACGTGCTGACTTCCTCCCTCAGGGCCCCCAGGCCTTACAGGCCCCTCCGCCCTGATCCCCACCTGCCTCCCCACACTGGCCGCCGTGCCAACCTGAAGACTATTCAGCCTTTCGTCATCTCAGTGCCAAGACGGCCTCATTCAGTTACTTTTTCAGGAACTATTTCCCGGGCAATGTTGTGTGCCAGGCCCAGCAAACAGTTCCAGGTTTATCCAAACCCATCTGTTCTCTCTGCCTGGAATGCTGCCTACCCTCTACCCACCCCCTTTTTATGTCCCAGCAATGGACACAAGGCCTGGCCACAGGGGTAGTCAGGCAGTATTGGATAAGTGGGTGGATGGATGGAGAGATGGATGATGGATGGACGGATGGACAGGCAGATGGGTGGGTGAATGGATATGTGGGTGGGTGGGTGGATGGATGAACAGATGGATGGACGGATGGGTGAGTGGATGGATTAAAGGGAAAAAGGGAGGGAGGGAGGGAGGGTGCCCAGATAAGTGTTTGGGTCCAAACTCAGAAACTCGCAGAACTTACTCTGCCACGGTGACCCCACCTTAAATGACCTGCTGAGGATGTTGCCTTTCCAGTGACAGAGTCTGTGGCAGGAGCCCTGGGTGCCTGACCCCAGGTACCTCACAGGACAGAAAGGGGAACACAGCCGAGCCAAGGCCATTTCCCTGTGCTGAGTTAGAGGGGCAGGGGCACAAGTACGATTGTTCAAGCAAGAGGCAGGCACGGCTATAATGGGGGGCAGGGAGCGGCTCTCCCCAACTCTCCCCTCTGAGCTCCATCACCTCCTTTAGGTGTGGATTGACGTTGCTCCATCCTGTGCTGGACTGAGAGTCACAGGGCCTGACTCATTCATTCATTCATTCAGCAGTTACTTACTGGAACCCTGTTATCTGTCCCAGGCCTCGTTCAAGGTGTTAGGGATGACACAGACCAGACAAACTTATCCTCCTGGGCCCTCCATTCTGGGGGGACATGGCAAGGGGCAAGGAGGCACTCGTACCCAATCATTAAGGAGGCTTCAGTGCTGCGATGGGCCTGCCTAGCGAGTAGCCCCAGGTGGGAGGTCTGGGCATGAGGAATGCTAGCGGGCTGAGCCAGGATCCCCCTGATGTCCGTGTCCTGGAAGGCTCCGGGCCATGGGGACTGGAGCCAGCAGCCCCTACAGGCCCACGCAGGCCGCGGCACCCACCATTCTGCTCACGAGGCTGAGCTGCACCCTCAGAGCTCTGCCAATGGTAACAGGGAAACCCAGAGTCATCTCTTGATGCTGATGGCTGCAGAACGATAGATGTTTGCTTCTTGGCAGGAAGAAAATCCCACCGAGGTAAAGTGTCTTGTGGAGAAGGCTAGGTGTGCGCCCATGTCACAGCTATCAGTGCATGGTGGCCAGGCTGCTGTGGGCCAGCCCCACTAGGCAGGCCTATGAACAGTGACCAGTGTGATATGGCCATGCCTTCCAGAGGAAGCTGCCCAGGACTGGTAGCCTCTTTGCTTTTCCCGAAATGCTGTGCAATCTCATCAGAGTTTGCTGGCTTAGGCCTCCCTACGTACAGAGTAAAACTGTAGGCTTTTCATCATTTGCTGCATTCCCAGGCAGAGTGAGACATCATGAACCACTGGCCCTCTGCCTTTCGAAAGCGCTCTGATGGGTCTGAGCCCATCTGGCAGGAAGGACAGCCCCGTCGTCTGCATCGTCTGTGAAGCGGACAGTGGGGCTCAGAGCGGAGGGCCTGACCCAGGTCACCCACGCAGGGCTCGGGGTAGGGTTTGCCCAGGACCACCATTAGGGGCTCAGAGAGGGAGCGTCTGCCTACTCCACACTTGAGAGAGCCAGCGTCCCGGCACAGGAGCTGTCCCGGCACAGCTCTCCTTCCTGGACAGTTGCCCCTCTGAGACAATGGGGGAGGCCCCTGTGAGGCATCCCCAGTCCTTACCCACAGCGGCAAGCCTTGCTGTTCACTTGTCAGACTTGGAACCCTGCTGAATACATCCTGTTTGTACCACTTACAGAAGGACTTAAAACCTAAAGACAGCCACTCTTATAAAGATCAGAGCAGGCAAAACCCAGGATTCTGACAGCAAGGGTCACTTTTAATGTATTAAGAGCACGTTTTGCTTTCTAAGTTATTTCCCTCCTGCTTTTTAGAGGCATGTGGTTTACTTCTGATGGACCACAGTGCTTGTATTCTCCTAAGTTCTTTCTATGAAGTGCAGAAAGAGCCTGAGAAAATGGGTACATTCACTAGAGGGCCATTGCTAGGGACTCCCTGGTCTGTGGACCCCACCCAGCAAGCCTCTTATACATTTTTAGTTTTCAAAGATTTACTTGAAGATATCTTTGTGCATAGAAATGCACGAAGTCAGTGGGGGAGAATGCCTTAGCTCAGGCTGCTAACAGAACAACAGACATTTATTCCTCACACTTCTGGAGGCTGGAAGTCCAAGATCAAGGTGCTGGCAGGGTTGCCTTCTGGTGAGGACTCTCTTTCTGGTTTGCAGACGGCCACCTTCTTGCTCTGTCCTCACATGGCCTTTCCTCCATGTGGATGCGTGGAAAAAGAAAGCTCAGATGTCTCTTCTTATAAGGACACCAACCCTATCAGATCAAAACCCCACTCTTATGACCTCGTTTAACTTCAGTTACTTCCGTAAAGACCCCATCTCCAAATGGGAGTTAGGGCTTCAACATGAATTTTGGGGACAGAAACATTTGGTTGATTTTGGTGGATATAAGAAGGTGCATGTTTTCATGGGGCTGCAGCAGAATCTGAGTATAGGAGACCCCTCCAAAAATTTTTAAGTTCTTTTTAAGCAAAGGAAAAAGGACCCAAGGCAAAGCTGCAGTGCACAGAGGGCCTGGCGAGTCCTCGCAGGTGTCCCCCGCCTGCCTCTTGCCCATTCCTTGTCTGATCCAGCAGGGACGGGTGGCCGAGGCACAGAAGGTCCTAGGCGGGTCCCGGCTCCCCTCCACCCAGCCATGTGACCTTAGGCTGTGAGTTATGGTTGGAAAAGCATACTACTTACCCACATGCGTGGGATTTCTTTCTCAGAACCAGCAGTCCTGACACGGAGGCTTCTCTAGGACACCTTCTACATGTTCATACAAGGCTTCCGATCTGTCACGCTCATTACCGTCCCTGCCCAAAGCCTGGGGGTAATAGGGTGTGTGTAGATTTCATTTATTTCACTAAGCATGTTAATCAGACAGCCCGTCTCAGGAGATAAATGTCGAGCTCTTTGCATCCCATGAGATTTTTTAAAAATCTTTTCACTTATATTTCTCTGCTCCAGAGACTGGTGGATTCTGTCCTTTATAAAGACGGTTTGGTGTGTGACAGGGACAACCAGGAAACGTAAATGGAAAAGCCTTACAGCGTCAGGCCGTTTTAGATCAAATCTGAATCAAATTAGGATCAGTGAGGATTTCATAATGATGCCAGAAGATTCTTTCCCATCCCCACCTTCACCTAAAAATGTGGGCTCATTCTTGCTTGGGGAGTGCCCCCACCCCACTGGCAGCCTCCAGTACCAGCTCAGCTCCCATCAAGGCTGGCTTCTTTGGGACCCTTACCAGAGCTGAAAGGTGTGATGCACTGTTTCATATCCATCTCCCCGCCAGACGGGGAGCTCAGGGCTCAGGGCTGTGTCAGCCAAGCTCACCTCTGGAAGCCCAGTGTTCAGCAGGGTACTTGGCACATGGCCAGCTCTGAATGACTGAATGAATGAATGATGTAGCTCTTGACCAAAAATAGGAGTTCATCAGCGTCCTGACCGCTCTGTGTTCTGGAGAATAAATTAGGGACACCACATTTTCACCAGCCCCTCACCACTTCCTCTCTCCCACCCAGCTTCTGTACGAAGAGTGGGCAAGTTACGGGGTCTTCTATAAGTACCAGCCCATCGACCTTGTCAGGTAAGGGGGATACCCAGGGCAGGCCTGGCCCCTCAGGCAGAGGCTGTGGGAGGTGAGTCCCTAGCTGGGTAAATGTGCCCATATGTCTCAGTTGCACTGAGTATTCAGTGCCGAGGACCCACGGTCTCTGGCAGGGCCAGCAGCCCGGGCCAGCCATAGTCTGAGCAGTTTCTCCGAACTCCCTGGAGGACAGGTTCTTCCATCAGATTCCCCGCCTCCTCCTGCATTCAGAGCCCAGCAGCTGGGCAATTGCTGGGGTTGCATAGCTGTGTGGACAGGAACAAAAGAGCTGCCTCGAAATTTGTCCTCTGCCAAGAAGCCCTCTGTCCCAAGGGCAGGAAGTGGGTCAGACCGGACTAAGCACTGTGTGTCCTGTGGGGACATGGGGACCAGAGTTGAGCCCATGACAATTAATTTAAACCCATCGAGGTGCCAGGCACGCTTACTGTAAGGAGCTGCTGGTTCTCCTGCTGCCTCCAGGCCGGGGTTCATTCCAGTTCTTAGTTAAACAGGACCTGGAGTGGAGCTGGCAGCCTCCCCGGGCCATCCATCACACCCCCCGGCTTGGGCGCCACACACGGAAATGTACCCACCTGCCTGGGGCACAGAAGAGGAGGGGTGGGCAGAGGAACAGCAGAGAGCACCCCCAAACCCGATGGCCTCGCTCAGAGCCCTGCCCCCTCTCTATTTCTTGGTCTAGAGAACCAGTGGCCCCAATTTGAGCTGTTCCTTGCTGGGGAGGGGACGTGACGTGTCTCCCCCCGGTACAGAATGAGAGTAAGCTTGTCTGTGTTTGGCTTTGCCCCACGGTGCAGGAAGTATTTCGGGGAGAAGATTGGCCTGTACTTCGCCTGGCTGGGCGTGTACACCCAGATGCTCATCCCTGCCTCCACGGTCGGGGTCATCGTCTTCCTCTACGGATGTGCCACCGTCAATGAAAACATCCCCAGGTAGGTGGCCGCTGCCCTCAGGAAGGAGCCTCACTGCCGCACAGCCCCAGGCCTCGTGGGGCTGGGCGCACACTCAGCCCTGGTCATGGCACGCCAGGCCACCAGGACGAGAGGTGCAGCGCAAGCGCTTTAATTGGCATCTGAAGGCCAGGCATCCTTTATAAGCTCCGGTGTCCTAGGAGACGTTCTATTGTCGAAAGGACACAGAAAACAAATATCCAGCTCCTTTTATCACCCCCCCCCGCCACCCCCCTTTTAGTTGTTAGTCACAGTGTGACAGGATAATGCCCTTCTTCCTGGGGAGGTTAGGAAATGAGACAAACGATGTTCAGAGGCCTCGGGGCAGGACGCTCAGCCTGCCAGGCCTCCACGCAGCTCCGCTGTTCCCAGCGCTCTGGGAAGTGGGGCCGGAGCAGCAGACCCAGGCCCCTGAACGCGGAGCTGCTGCTCCTGCTGCTGCCCAAGGGTTCAGGCAGCTGCGAGGGCTCCGGGAGGAAGGCCAGGTGCCCCGAGACAGGCCAGCCTCCGGTCGGGCTGTGAGTCTCCCGAGTGGAAGCCAGAGCAGAAGGGAAGCCCTCCGAGCTCAGAGGATGCTGCCCTAGCCTACATAGAAGCCTCCCGCCCTTTCTAGCTCTTTCCTAGACCTGCTAAAAATGACCCCAAGACAACTGTGTTGTATGTTAGAACCACAGGCCAGTGTGCCGATTAGAAAGCTGAATGCCCGCTGGCCCTGCCTCCCACGAGCTCACAGTCTCCTGGGAAAAGTCCTAAGACATCAGTCCAGTTGCATTACTTACGACTCAGACCAGTATCTCTAAAGCAGAGCGAGGGCTTAGAAAATGCACCCGTTGTGCCAGCCAGTACAGAGCGAGTGGGCCTTTCCCTGAAGGAAACTGGCCCAGGAGAGAGCCTCAGCACACAAAGGCCATATCCGGTACAGTTTTGTGTAAATGATGTTTTAATACATGAATAACACCTCAACTATTCCACCCACCTGGAAGGAATCAAATATTAAAGGAATCTGGCCCGTCCCCTCCAGGGTTATTTTGGGCACAGGCAGGAGAAAGCTTGTCCTTTGTTTGCTAATATGACATGAGGCCGCTGTGCTTGAGTATGACTGTGGCGAAGATCAAAGTAGCCTAGACCTGGTGGGGATTTAACTCCAAGCCCTGAGGGGTGTGGCCAGTGGAGCCCTCCTGGTCCCCCGGGAGGCAGCTGGGGCTCCTGCGCCTTCCTTCCTCCTGCCCATGGAGGCCAGCGCCTTGGCCAGGAGGCTTTGCTCAGGCAGGCGTGGACACCCCAACAAGGGCACTGAGGTCCCCGGGCCAGGCCAGTACCACGGCCTCCCGTCACATGGTCAGAGGATCAGACAGCACTTACGGGGGATCCCTGAGGTCTGTCCGACCTTGGCCTTGGCCTGGCTGGTGCCTTGGAGGAAGCAGGTCTTGTTTCCCTTGGAGGCCGATCCACCCCTGCACCCACCCCAAAGACCAGGCTTTCCAGTTCCTTGTCTTTATTTTGGCTGAAGGTGGTGAAGGGAGCGGCGGAGGGTTTAAAACTGGCAGAAAAAGGCTTTTTCTCTGGCTGCTGTTGGTGCTGGCAGGGAAGAGGGCAGGGAAACCATGGGGCTCACAGCAGTCTGAGATGTGGGGCCCTGGCCCTCCCTGGCCCCTGCCCATTTTAGGGCTCCAGGCACCCCGCTTTGGGCCAAGCAGTCACTGTGGCCCCAGGAGGTACATTAACAATGGGGGGGGGCCTTTATGGGCTGATCCCAAGAGGGGCTCGGGTCATGTACTGCCCACACACTGGCGTCTTCTGCCTCCCAGGAGAGGCCCCCAGAAAACAGGAAGCTCAAAGAAGGGCAAGAGATGGACCCCTCAAGACGGCTCCTGCACCTCCTTTTAAACCCACGGTAGCTGCCTGGTGCCTGTTATTCCCGTAATAACACTGATGGGACCAGGGGCATGTTCAGTATTATTAGCAATAAGACGGATGGGACCCGTGCCAGCGCTGTCCAGGGCTTCCCGGGCATTCTCTGGTTAATCCTCCTGACAACCCAGGAACCTGGGCACTGTCCGTTCTCAGCATCCCCAGTCTACAGATGGGGAAACTGAGGCCCAAAGAGTTCGAGTAATCTGCGCCAGGCCACACTGATCCCAAGTACTAAGCTGAGATTCAAATCCCAGCTCCGGATGCACGTTGCCAGGCCGCCTGCGTGCGCCCCCTGTCACAGATGGGGCCGCCCCTCACGCACACTTCCCGGGTGCTCCCAGCCCGCAGCGGTGGCCGCCGCCTCTTTCCATCTCCTGTGCCCGACACAGTGCCTGGCACGTATGGCGTGTGCAGTTTTTTAATAAACGTTTCGTGAGTAACGGAAGGAGCCTGGAGCCAGAATGCCCACCGAGCTGGGCGGAGCAAGACCCCCAGAGCCTGCAGCAGACGTTTAAACACCGACTGCTGTGGCCCAGGCATGATTCTGTGCATACCTTCGGGTGCATCAGAAGTTAGAAACAAAGAACCCCCAAAAGGCACCTGTGCCTCCAGCCTGCTTGCAGATACGCGGCTCGCCCCTGGGAGTGAGCACTCCTGCCGTGTCTATTTATAAGTCAGCATCTTGTCCAGGTTACTGGGGAGAAGGGCAGGGCAGGGCAGGGCAGGGCAGGGCAGGGCAGGGCTGGAAGGGCAGGGCAGGGCAGGGAAGGGCAGGGCAGGGCAGGGCAGGGCAGGGCAGGGCTGGAAGGGCAGGGCAGGGCAGGGCAGGGCAGGGCAGGGCTGGAAGGGCAGGGCAGGGCAGGGCAGGGCAGGGCTGGAAGGGCAGGGCTGGAAGGGCAGGGCAGGGCAGGGCAGGGCAGGGCAGGGCAGGGCAGGGCTGGAAGCGCTTTCTTCTGGCCCCTCCCTTCATGTTCCAGAAGGAGAAAGTAAGCCTGAGGTGACAAGACCTGGACAGTGACACAGGCAGGCATAGCTGAGTGGGCCCCGACAGAGGGTCTCAGCGGGGAGCCTCCTGTGGCCTCCAGGCAGCAGATGAGCTTTGCAGTTACAGAAACCAGGCCTTAGTCCCCACTCTGCTCTGTGGCCCTGAGCAAGTCACTTCCCCTCTCTGGGCCCAGTGGACGCTCTGTGGGCGCTCCTGCTCGTACAGCTGATAGCCTTTGAACAGTGGTGTTTTTCGGTGATAGTGGGAGAGAGCTCGTGTGCCGGGGGCAGGGTGGAGGAGGAAGGCCGCTGGGGCCCATGCAGCTCCCCTCCCCGTCTGACTGTAGTGGATGAGCTTTGTGTCTGCTCAGCGGAACAAAAGCCTACACTGAGCAGAGCCCACCGTCCCAGCCACACCCGCCTCGTTTCCTGAGCGAGCACTGCGTGGTGGGTCTCACCCACTCCAGGCAGCTGTGGATGTGTTCCCTCCCCACAGCGTCCCCATGAGGACTGAGTGATACCTGCACTGCGCCTGGCATGTTGCAAGGTCTCAGGAAAGGTGCGCTGTTCTTGTGGTTGCACCCTATTCTTCTTTCAGTTTCGGGGGACTTGTCATGTAAAAACCTGGATAGCATCCACTGTTAGCACAAGCCTGACAGCACCCGGTTAATAGTGGGGAGCTGGCGGGGGGACCCTCGGCTTCTCCTAAAGGTAGCTCCCCCACAGGTTGTGGGCCGTCAGTCACCCCAGAGTTGGCCACACGTGTGCCCCTTTCTGGCCACACAGCAAGTCTGGGCGGGAGTCCACAGAACCCAGAAGTTGTGAGCTACAGAATTTACGGCCCCAGGCAGAATGAAAATGTGGGACTCTTCTTAAAAAGTCATTAAGAAGGGCCGGCCGAGTGGCTCAGTTGGTTAAGAGCTCGCTCAAGAGTGCGAGCTGAGCTCTGAGCAACAGCGGTTCGATACCAGCCCGAGCTGAGTTGCCGTTGAGCTGCAAACAGGTGGCAGGATGGCTCAGCTAAAAAAAAAAAAAAAAAAAGTCATTAAGAAATTTAAGGTGGGAATAGCCAAGCATGAAACCAAGTGCAGGGCCCTTCGGGGTGTGGGACCGTATGTGACAGCACGTGTCGCACGTCTGCAGCAGGCCCTGGATGGAGGGGAGGGACGTGGCACTGACAGCTGGTTGGTGTGCCTTCCTAGTGTCTACTATGGCAGGACCAAGAGGCCTCCACCAACCCCCAGCTCGGGTCCACCAGTATTCCCCACCCCACCGTGGCTCCCAGGAGGCATCTGGTCCATGTGGGCTAGTGGAGCCCCTGTACGTCCCGGCCCGGCACTCTCAGTATCCCCCTCTCTTCCAGCATGGAGATGTGTGACCAGAGACACAATATCACCATGTGTCCGCTGTGTGACAAGACCTGCAGCTACTGGAAAATGAGCTCGGCGTGTGCCACGGCCCGGGCCAGCCACCTCTTCGACAACCCTGCCACTGTCTTCTTCTCCGTCTTCATGGCCCTCTGGGGTAAGCAAAGTGCCCATGCCGCCGGTCCACTGGGCAGAGGCGATTTGGGGAAGGTCCCTAATTTCCTTCTTCTTGGGAGTGTCTACAGGCCACGTGTGCGAGAATGAACACAGACGGAGAGAGGTGGAAATAAGCCCCCACTTTGTCTGTGGGTTCCCAGCTCGGTGCTGGAGCCCCTGTGAAAAGCCTAGGGGGTAGCTTTGCTCTTAGAACAGGACCTCTTTCCTGGGACGAGGATCTATTGGCCCAGGAAGGCAGCTGCTTTCCAGCAGGGAGGGCCTGACCTGGGCCAGCCCTGGGGTAAATCTCTGATTAGATCCTTGCAGCATCCCTGTAGGCTCCACGTGCCCATTTTACAGATAAGGAAGCCGAGGCCCTGAGAGTTGATGTGGGTTTCCTGGGGTCACTGAGCTCCTGAGTGGGCAAGGCGAGGATTGAACTGTCACGGCCAGAAACCGAGCCCTCACCTCCCGAGGCTGTGCTCCCTCCACTGCCCCCCCGCCTCTCTGGCCCCTGCATGCATGGGAACCACTCCCCGCCCCCTCCACCCCCTCAGCTCCTCATCCGCAGCCTGCCTGGCCTTTTTCAAGACCCCAGCACTGATCAGCTCACTCCCTCCCCTCCAATTCCCCCATCTGAGCCCAGAAAGCTCCAGCTGAGGCCTCCTGGTTGCCGCCTGAGCTGGGGAGGCCCACCTGGCCTGCACATCCCCACGGTCGAGCTCAGCTGCACAGACTGCCCGCTTCACCTTCTGGTCTGATTGGATAACGCAGCTGAGTTTGCTGTGTGCCAGGGCAGTGCCAGCGCCTGGGCCAGACTCAAGTTCAGTTCCCAGCTCTGCCATCTACTAGCTGTGGGACCTCAAGCAAGTTGCTTCTAGTCTCTGGGCCCCAGGTTTCCCATCTGTAAAATGGAGATAGCAATAGCACCACCTCAGGAGGTTGTAGGAACCTCCGATGAGTCGCTGCTTGTGTCATTCTCTTCGTGTCTGGTGCTGGTTGTCACATCATGCTAGCTGTCACATCATGCTAGCTGGTGCATCGATTCGGTGAGCACCTGCTTTTTTTTTTCCTCATTTTTTTCATCAGTTTCAGGTGTACAAAACAGTGCACTAGTTATACTTTTTACCCCTCACGAAGTGACAAACCCCCACCCCCAATCCACCGCCCTCCCAACAGCCCACAACAGGGAGAGGCTCTGTCAGTGTTCTCTGATGAGGACTCCCCCCAAGCATCTGCTTTTTGAACATGTGAAACCAGCCTGGGCTCCAGGACACTGGAACTCCAGTCTAACCTCTCACCTGTGCTTGGGGCCCTCCGTGAATCACATCACGTCATCTCCTCCAGGAAAGAGCACTGGCTTCAGTGAGCTGGGCCCTCCTATGTGCCAGGCACTGTTCTAAGTGTCTGACGTGTGGTGGCTCATTCATTCCGCCAGTGGCTCTAGGAGATAAATACCTCCATGACCCCATTTGGCAGACGAACAAAGAGGCAACTTTCCCAAGCTGACAGGCTAATAAGAGGCAGAGGCAAGACAGGAACCCAGCATGTGGGTTCCCATTCCCTAATACTCTCCCCCTGGGCCCCATTCCCTAATGGCCTCTGGCTGACACCCACGCTGAACACCTGCCTGGCTTATTCCTGATGGGGTAACTTCACATTTATTCTCACCTGGAATAGCTTCTTCATCTGTCCCCAGATACTCCTCCCTTCCCCCTCAGAACCTGCCCTGAGGGCTGACTGTGTGTGCCCCGCCCTTGGGCTAAGAGCTCTCTACAGCTATCTCAGTGACCCCACAACAGCCCACAACAGGGAGAGGCTCTGTCAGTATTCTCTGATGAGGACACTGAAGTGCAGAGAAGTTAAGTGACTTGCCCAAGATCACACAGCTAACAGATTCCAAACGGATATGACAGATCCGTGCCCTGATCAGCCTCTCCATCCAGACATCCTCCAAGCTCGGTTCTGTGCCCTCCCTCAGGAGGGAGCAGAGGTTTACCCAGAGCAGTTAGAGACACACAGGCAGTCATGCTGCTCAGCCAGCCAGGACCTCAGGGATTTGATTAAATTCCTTAAATCCAGTGCATCCAGGACCATGCAGCCAACTTGTTCACTTCACACTTCTTTATTGAGCACCTACTATGGGCAAAGCAACGCCACTTCACAGCTTCAAAGGTGTTGGCTAGCCCTTCCCAGCCGCCCCATCTTGGGGACTGAAACAGGTCCCCCGAGACAGAGATGGAGGGAAGGAGGCAACTCTGTACTCCGTTGTTTGCCCCATGCCTCCTCCAGCTCCATCTCCACCGTGGGAGATGACAAATGTGCCTGTCACACGGAGTCAAGTGCAGGTTCAGTCTAGGGGCTCCCACTTGGAGGAGAAAAGTAGCACAAAAGCCAAGCCACGCCTATGAAACACTTACTTAAGAAAAGGGAGCTTTGATTATAAATCAAAGACAGAAGCCACAGGAAAGGGCCTGCTGGGCCTGAGGGGACGTGTCTCCGCCTGCGCAGGGAGAGGGCTGCGACAGTCCCTCTGTCCCCGGCTGTTTCACGCTTGCTGTCAAGGGCAATTAGCAAAGATCTCCCCTTTGTGGGTTTTTTAATCCCTTACTCAATTATTTGCTCATTACCCTCTAAGGGACCATCCTCCCACTGGTGTTTCCTCTCCCACTGGGTCCTTTCTGCTCTCCTCCAACCATTACCATTTCTGCTGGACAATAACAGAAAGCGGCCCGAGGGGAACCAGACGGTGTCACCCCTGAGGCACCGCCTTCTGCTGCTCTTTTAGTCTTGCTTCCGCTCTGCCATGGGGTCCGGCTGCTTCAGGGGCTGACACTGGTCCTCAGCTCACTGCTGCCTGGGATTTATGACATTTCAAAGCCTCAAACCGGGTGTCACATGTAGCAACTTGGAGCCCCGTTGAGCCATTCTCCAGAATCAATTTTCTGAAATTACAGCATAATAATGGGGTTTTAACTGCTTGTCAGTTTCGCCCAGAACAAAGGAGGTGATCTGATTGGAGCCCAGCCTGCTGAAAGCTGGAGGAAGAGGGTGCCAGCTTTAACGAAATGGCAGGGGTGCATTTGATGCCCTTCCTCTGGGGCAGGTCACCGGGCTGTCACCCTGAGCCAGGTGGGGGCGCAGGGAGAGTCCCACTGCGACTGTCTGCTGGAACGAAAGGGCCGGTGGTGGGTTCGTGAGCGTACATGTGTTCAGAGGATAAATAGGTAGGGTGCCCAGTGACTCAGTGAGAAAATGAAGGGCTGGAGGCTTTTGTGCCTGAACCCCGTGTTCACGGCGTGCTGACAGGCAGGATGCAGTCCCATGGCTCCCAAGGAGACGTGTCTCTGATCTCCGCTTTGAGAACGTGGGGTGCATGTTGAGCAATCGTTTGATGGTGCTGGGAGCCAGCATTCATGAACCGGGTCTCAGCTGGGGGGGGGGGGTGCATGTTGATGGAGTCTGAGTGGTGAGCTCTGCCTGCCGCCCGGGCCTGCTGGCTCAGGAGGGGCTGGCGAGGTCTGGGCGACAGGACCCCGCCCTCGGGAGCTTGGCCCTCACCCGGAAACTGGGTGGTTCTGCGGGCAGCTGCAGAAGCGCCCAGCATCTGTCAGAGCCTTGCCTCTGGCCGCTGTGACTCCACTGTCGGGTCTGAGAGTCTGTGGCACAAAAGACAGCTGGGAGGCCGGAGCGAGCGCACCTCATGAAGTGTGGCAGCGTTTCAGGAGGGGTTTCGGCAGCCAGCCAAGGGGGCACCCAAAATTAGGGACACTGGAGCGAGGCCTAGTCGTGAAGACAGTTGACAGGTCAAAACAGGGCCCAACGGGGGTGCGGTGGGTGTGCCAGGGAGAGAGGAACGGGGAGGGGCATGCAGGGGGGATGGACCGCCGGCTAATCTGATGGGTAGAGACGGATGGAAGGAAAGGAGAGAGGGTGGGTAGATCGGTGCTTCTAGACGCCTCGTGTAGAGAAGGGTGGCGGGCACAGCTTGTTGAAAATGCAGAGTCCTCGGGCCGGCCGAGTGGCGCGGTGGTGAAGCGCTGGCTTCGGAAGCCAGCAGCCCCGGTTCAGATCCCACATATGAGGGCCAGTGACACTGCCCTCAAGAAAAAAAAAAGAAAAGAAAATGCAGAGTCCAGGCCTGGAGCCTGGGAATCTATATATTAACAAGCTCTTGGGGGATCCCAGGCCCAAACCCCAGAGGAAAATGACGGATTGCCCCACCCCCACAGGGAACCGCGCGGTTTTCTCTGGTTCCGGTCTACGGCCGGTGAACACACAGGGCCTCTTTCCTCACTGTTCTGCAGTTTGATTTCTTTTATTGAAGTGAAATTCACTCACATAAACTAACCATTTTAAGTGCACAGTTCAGCAGTGTTCGTTACATTCACCATGTTGTGCAGGCATCGCCACCACCTAGTTCCAGAATGCCTTCACCCCAAATGGGAACCTGGACTCACTGAGCACACAGCCCCATCCTCCCTGCCCACTCCCCGCCCTTGGCAGCCACCAGTCTGCTTTGTGTCTCTGTGGATTTCCCCGTAAATGTTCCAGATGTTTCGTGTACATGGCCTCATCCAAAAGTGGCCTTTTGTTCTATGACCAGCCTCGTAGCGAGACATGCTGGCAACCCCGCCAGGTGGCCCAGCTCCTAAGCACGCTCCTCTGGGCCCTGCCCTGAGCTGCTGGGAACGGACCCCTGGAGTCGCCCAGTCGGCACTGTTCCCAAGCCCGCTGCACACACTGGGGTCCGAGACTGGCAGAGGCAGGCGGTCACCTGCCGGCGCTCACCTGTGAACTTGACCCGGGATGCATCCAAAGACCTTCCCTCCCCTGCCTCCTCTGGGCTCCTGCACGAGAATGTGTTTGTCTAATAATTGTGTCATTAAGCAAATGTTTGAGGACAGACGGACAATAGCTCAGCCACCTGCTCCACTCTGGCTTCCCCTTCCCCTCTGGGTTTTCGTGCTGTGCTGTCCGCTGGGCTCTGCATTTCGGAGCGGATAGGCTTGTCTCTCTGGCCCCTTCGTATGGCTGTGGAGGTCAAGGTCATTTCGCCATGTCTTTGGGCCGCTGACAGGGCTGGGCACACAGCTTGTCGTGGGTGGGAAGCCACCACCCCTGGCCCCGGCTGCTCTTCACATCCTAGAACCAGGTTTCTGCCATTTATTAACCAGGCACTTGACTCCTGTGAGCCTCAGTTTACCCACCTGTAAAAAGCGCATTATCCTCGCGTGGAGGGCTTGGGGGTAGGATGGAGAGACTGCGTGTGCCGAGGCACCACACCCGGCGCCTGGTGTCAGCTAGACGTTGCAGAACATGTGTGTGATGCAGCGGGCATGTCGATGACGAGAATCATTATTGGGAACCTGAGAGGGAAGGGTTGGAGACCCCGTAGGCCCCACCGCTGTCCTCGTGGTAGGTAAAATGAGGGAAGCCTGCGGGTGCACAGTTGCAAAGGATGGACACTCGGGCTTCTCCCGGCCTTTGCCCAGCCCAGTGGAAGGTGGTTGTTCACGTGGCTCGTAGCGCCCATCTCAGCGCTGACACTGGGGGCTGCCCCTGGGAAGTGCCCCGGGGGCCTGTGTGGGCCTTCGCACCTCTCCTCCTCCTCCGCCCCCCGCCCCGCGCAGCTCCCCCGTTTTGCTCCAAAGCAGACATGGCAAATTCAGTGCCACAGAGTCCAGGCAATAGGGCCCAGTGGGGTCTGCAGCCAGGTGGGGAAGGTAAGCCTGAACTTTGACAAAGAGATGGTCACTTCTCAGTTCCAGTCTTCTGGTGCCAATGCTTCTGATGTTTAAAGGAGAGGCAGGAAAGTCACAATTTTATATCAAATGTCTTTATTTCTTAAACATAACCAAGCCAAACAAGCCTTGTCTATGTACTGTCTCCACTCCTCACCACCAGGTTCCAGTATTGGTCCCGGTCAACCCACAAATACCTCTGGAAAAGGGCCCATGTGTCTATCTTAAGACATTTAACAGTGCAAATTCTAGCAAGAATGACTGAATTCAAATCCCAGCTGCCTGGCTGTGTGACCTTGGGAAAATTACTTAACCTCTCTGTGCCTTCCCTTTTCTCATCCATAAAATGGCAATACAAGTTTGCTCCCAATAATCAGGCTACTTATTATGAGTGTGATTATTATTTCCTTAAAGAATATCAAATATCCATGCAGATGGTCAGTCAAGTACAGCGGTTAAGTGTGGACTCTGGGGTCAAATAGAATTAGGTTCAAATCCCACTCAGGCTGTTAGCCTGCAGCTGACCTTGGAGATAGTATTTAACCCTCTGAGCCTCTGTGGCCCGTTTGTAAATTTATGAATGGAAATAATTTGTATTGCCCAGCATAGCAAGGATTCGGTTAACTGATGTGAGTAAATCCCTAGCACAAAGGGAGGTCCATGGTGAGTCCTCATTGAAAGGTAACTGTTGTTATCACCCCGTAGGCTTGTGAATGGGGGGAGGGGGAGGTCCTGGAGGTGGAGGTGGGGATGGGGAGGCCGGAACAGGAAAGGAGAACAGGCCAGCTCTGCAGGTGCGCGTGGAGCCAGCCCTCCGGGGTAATCTTCAGTCCAAAATAGAGCCCATTTCTGCTCACATGGCTTGAGGCCTAAAAGGAGGCATTGCCATGGCCAGCAGAGGAGGACAGAGAGAGACAACCACGGAACCACGGTGAAGGGGTGATGCGCCGTCAAGAGCAGGTGGAGGTGTGATACGGCCCCAACTGCTTCCACTGAAGTGGCCAAAGGACGTGTTAGAAGAGGTGGAAGGAAACAGCCTCTCTTTTTCCTTCCTGGGAGGTGGTGCGGCCTCCGCCCTCCGCAGGGCAGGCGCACGGTCCCTCCTGGAGCCCTTGCCGCAGTGATGGTGCTCAGTACCTGGTGGTATTGCAAGGGGCTGCATTTCCCAGGCTCCCTTGCTCGCCCATTTCCTGGTAGGTTCAGCCACTGGGAAGCCCTGATGGGAGTTCAGCCGGCGGGAGAGAGGGAGAAGGCCGAGCGTTTCTCCCCAGCTCCCCTGCTTCCTGGAGCGTCTCTGGCAGAGCCCACTGGAAAACCCTCCCTCCTGGTCCTAGCTGCCTCCGGGCAGCTCCAATTTCTGGCTCTGGTAACACCACCTCCCGTTGTCCCACCGCCCCTCAATTGGAGCCGGTTCCTGCTTTTGCTAATCTCTGGGAGACTGCTTGTCTTCTCAGCTCTTCCATTGCCTGTGTGGCCAGTTCCCAGGACTAAATTCTGCCAGTTTTGAAAGACCAAGTGAGGTTCCTGTTTCCTGGCTGGGCCTGGCTGGTAGCGTGGCTAATATTATACTTAGAGTGTGCCCCTTGCGCACAAACACGTGTTCTCACCTCACCTTGATGGGGAGGGGCTTGTCTGTGTTGACTAAAGCCCCCCAGGTCGGGAGACGGTCCGAGTCAGACCCACCACTTGCCGGTTCTCAGCATGCACCCTTCCCTGGTGAGGGACCAAATCGGTGAATTTGCCCTCAAGTTCCACGTCTCATTTTATTTCCGTCTTGGTGCCACCCCTTACCCCACAAGCCATTTAATTCCTCCATGCCTGTTTCCTCCTCTGTAAAAGGGAGGCAGAACAGTACCCCCGTTGTATGGTTACAGTGAGGTTGAAATAAGATTAATGCTGTATGTGACAGCCCTTTGAACAGTACCTGACACGTGACAGTTCAGGAATCCTGAGCTCTGACTCTGTGACCACGCTTACGTTACTTGCACCCTCAGCCTCTGCTGAGTCTCCTTTGTGGGGAGCAACATTCCTGGCAAATGATGCAGCCAGTTGCATCTCCATTTGCAAGTTGTTCGCTCAGAAAAGCCGTTCACTCATTCAGTGGGCATTCGAGTGCCTGCCTGTGCTGGACACTGGGCTGTGTGCGGGGGACCCACCCCTGCCCCCCACACACCAGAGGGGCCACTGGACATGGGATAGGGATCGTAGTGGCAGGCAGTATGGACACCATGGGCAGGAGAGGTCCCAAGAGGAGTTGGTTTCTTTCTGAAACTGAGGAGGATTTTCAGAGGCTTCGTGGAGGAGGCAGCCTTTGAGCTATGTTTAGTCTGTCGGGAATACGAAGCAGGAGGTGGCAGCTAAGAGTGCAGCTCAGCAGTCAGACCACCTGCATAGGTGTGAAGCTTGAGTGAGTGGCCTTGGCCCATGGGGACTCTACCTGTGACCTGGGGTCCCCAGGACGGATGGCAGGACGGTTAAGAACACAGGCTGTGGGACCAGCCTCCTTGGCCCCTTACTGGCTGGCTAGGACTTGATTTCTCTGTGCCTCAGTTTCTTCATCTGTAAAATAGGAAAGTGATCGGCTCGGCCTCACAGGCAGGTGGGAGGCTGAGCAGGTCAATCGTGTGACATTCTTGGTCCAGCATGTCGTCACCCGCACTTACCACATAGTGCGGAAGAGGAGACTGTGTCTCTGTCATCAGTGATTCGGGGGCTTCTTGGCGCCTGACCTTCTGGTTGTCCCCTCCCTGCCTGCAGCCGCCACCTTCATGGAGCACTGGAAGCGGAAACAGATGCGCCTCAATTACCGCTGGGACCTCACAGGCTTCGAGGAGGAGGAGGTGAGCGGCTTGGGCACCGCGCCCCCCGGCCCTTTGTCATGTCCCTGTGTCCCCCGCCCTGTCCCGTCACCTCCTGGGGACTCACATGGAAGGCCCAGCTCCTCGTGTCCAGGCCAGGCTGCTCCCCGCCCTGGTGCTGGAGTCGCCTGTGGTTGCCATGGTGACTGTTTGATGTCTGCTAGAGTGTTTCTCATCTCGGGGCTCACATAGACGCACCACCCACCAGCGCGGTCAGGGACGCTCGCCAAGGCTCACCGCACTGACCTCATTGTGGCAGGGGGAGGCCGGGCGGGTCTGGAAGCGATCGCAGTCCCCAGAGGTGGCCATGAGCCTTTGCCCCCAGTGCCAAGGCCGCACTCCTCAGAGCCAGCCATCGGGCGTGGCTGAGAAGGGGAAGCACCGCCTTTCCTAAGAGGGAAACCAGATGCTGGCTGGGCGGCTTCGTGCCCCCAAGAGAGGGGCATTCAGGATCAAATGGGCACCAGGCTGGTGGGGAACCCTCTCCCTGGGGTTCCTCAGGGGAAGCCTTGGCGGTGCCCGACCCCAAGTGGGCAGCTCCAGCCGGAATTCCTGATGGGAGGAGTGGGGATGGAAAGGAAAACCAGTGCCCACACCTAGCCGCGAACAGAGCAGAGCTGTAAGGTGTGGCCACGCTGACCGCGACTGAATTTTATAAAACACCGCGCTCATTTTTTAAAAGGGAAAGCTCTCCTGCATTGGCACTGCAATGTGGAAATGTCTTGTATCCTTTTTTGAACATTCCCAGTGTCTGGATTGTAATATTTCCCACACAACGTGCTCCCTCGACGCTGAGCCTGTCGGCATGTCTTGAGCCAAATGTGCAGTCCAAGTTAGAGAAGCCGGTGTGCAGGCTCTGCTGACAGGACTGTCGGTGGAGAAGGGCCCAGGTCTGCTGGGAGAGGCGTGGCAGTCTCGTGGGGACGGCTCACCCTCTGCGGCCAGGCCACCTGACTTCCACCCTGACTCGGCACTGCCCACACTGCCCAGCCAGTTGCTTAACACCTCTGTGCTCCAGACTCCGCATTTCCCATGGGGATGGGGGAACAGCCCTCGCTCTATAGGGCTTGAGGGGTCTCAGTGGGTCAGTAGACAGAAAATGCTTAAAGCAGGGAGGCCCAGCACCGGGAGGTGCCCTGCGCCCTGTCACCCGGCTAGCCGCCTCTGGCCCAACCCTCCACTGCGGGTCTCATTGTCCCGTTTCATACCGAGACAGATGCAGACTGTCCACCAAAACACGGCTCTTTAGGGGCAGAGCAGGGCGGGAACCTGGCGCTCTGTGCCCTGTGGCAGACAACCGGCTACCTGGGCGTGTTCTTTCCTTGTCACTCTTTCAATTAGAAAGATTGTAAAACAACAAAGAGCAGAGGACGTCTTATTCTAGAAGGAGTTTTAGAATGTCCTTTCCATGATGTGCATGGGATGGGGGAAGTTTGGGGGAGGAGGCCCTCGCATGATCAATTCACCCTGATGTCCAGCGCTTGATTTTGGGGTGGTGACCAGAGCCACTGGGCATGGGCCCAAGGGGCCTGAATGAGTTCCCTAAGAGGAGCCTCCCCCCATGATTGGCCAGGGTGTCTTTTGGGGAGTTAATCATGTGAGGTGAAGCCCAGGTGCTAGCACTGGGAGCTTGTATCCAGGGGCACTGGGCCCGTGTGCCCCTAGCTGAGTCTAGGACAGTTTAGTCCATCACTCCCTTGGGAATTCCCAAAACCACGAGAAATACAAAAGCACCCATACCCACAGTCATCCTAAAGCCGCCGTGGCCATCAGAGGATCTCAGAGTGCCCTAGTCTTCCTGTCCACCTGACCCTTTACCTTCGTCCTGGTTCTTAAGTAAATGACCTTTAGAGGGTGTGTCTTGTTTCTTTAAAAACAACACAAGTAATGGAATATTTTTGTTTTGTTTTCACGTTTCTGGTTCCCTGAAGGAGGCGGTCAAGGTTTGGAATTTTTTGTCACTCTTCTATCTTGCCATCTCCTCTCCCTGGGAGAGGGACCTTCTTATGCACCTGACCTGCCTGTTTCTACCGTGCAGCCCCTACAGTGCTTCCACCGCGGGCGGGGGTCTCTGCTTCCCCCCACTCCGAGCCTCTCTTTAACCCTCTTCTTCTGTTCCAGTGCCCTTCGCTGACCTGCTCTGGGCTCCCCCGAGGCCTGGCCCCTCTGGTGTGCCCGCGCTTGCTGACACTTACTGCCACCTCTTCCGCCGCCCACAGCTCCTGATAGAGCGTTCTCGGGGCCAGTTCATGGCTGGGTGTTCACAGTGAGGAAGTGGCCCACAGGGCACAGCCAGGTTCTGTGACCCTCCCAGTGGGTTGGGATTCCCAACAGGGGGAGAATCCTGGACAAACCCCAGATAGGGACTCCTAAATTGGAAATGGTATAAACAGCCAGCTAGGAACTGGCCCCAAGGGTGCCCAGGACAAATGTGCGGACTGAACTTGCCATGGTGTGCTCATGGTGAGAGCCTCAAACTCACAACTAACATGTCTTCGCACCCACTTGTTTTCTTTCACAGGACCATCCCAGAGCTGAATATGAAGCCAGAGTTTTGGAGAAGTCACTTAAGAAAGAATCCAAGAACAAAGAGGTATGGTGGCCGCTGCTGGTGGCGTTCCCAGCAGTAAGACATTGTGTATTCATCAGCAGTGTAGACCGTGGGTCAGCAGATACTGTATGTTCAGCAGTGTAGACCAGGGGCCAGCCCCCAGACAAGGGCCAGATAGTAAATATTTAGACTCTGTAGACCTGTCACAACTACTCGATTCTGCCATTGTAGCTTGAAAGCAGCCATAGACGACAGGTTTAAAAAAAAAAAAAAAAAAGGCCTGTCTGGTGTTCCAATAAAACTTTATTTATAAAAACAAGCAGGGAGCCAGACTTGGTCATAGGCTGTAGCTTGTCCAACCTGCTATATAGATCTACCTTCTTGATGTATCCTGAGGGTGATCTCAAACTTCAGCCAACATTCAACACCAAGAACCTGGTACCTTTGCAGCGTCTTCACAGGCCTCTTGACGTCCATTGTGTCTGCCCCTCTGTGTTCTGTGTCGAAGGATGAAGGGGAAGGGTTTGCCCAACCAGGGTCCCTGAGCAAACGGCCAATTCCTTGTTTCACTCACAGACGATAAGCAGGAGAGAGAGAAGTGCTATTTTTGTGATATTCTTGAGGCCATCATCTTTTTATAATAAATGCCTTTCTCCCCAAACCTCTCATTTGAATTGGCAGTCTTACGTGTGCAGCCTGAATTCTCACAAACCTCCAGAAGTGCTTTTTTTTAATAGCTTTTTACACATGACCTGGGACAAGCACAGAGCCCCCGGGCCCTTCTCGGCGCCTAACTGCGACTGGAGACGTTTGCATCAGTTCTTGAAGGGAATGGGGAGAGTGGAAGGCTGCTTGTCCGGGCTCCAGGGTTTGCTGCCCCTTGGCGCACTCAGCTTCCTGGCTGATTAGGACAAACACCTGGGTTTATCTTTTCTTGCCATGTGTCATGTGGACAGTTTGCTGGTTCAACGTGGCTGGGGGTCGCAATTGCCAACATCGCATCTAGGATGTGACGTGGGCACGCCAAAAGGCCCTCTTGGGTCCCATTTCCCGCAATACAGCAAAAATCCAGCTTAGTCCTGCTGCAGCCAGCAAGGGGCTGCACTTACAAGGCACCCTCTGAGTCTGAACAGGACTCAAGGACGCAAAGAAGAGAGCCACCGAAGCGTGAGTGGCCCCGTCAGGAGCCTGTCTTTTCTCAATTGAACGAATCGGAAGGTCCGCGGGTTCCAGTGCAGGCTGCCTTCCGAGCAGTCACCTGTGGCCGCGAATGGCTCCATGACTGCTCTGTGCCTTGTTTCCCCTCCTAAAGGGACAGGCCTGGATGCCGATGGCTCTGAAGCCCCGTAGGCCTCCCTGTGGGCCACTAAGCCCCATGCTCAGTGCTGCAGCCTCCACCCCAAGCCTGCGTCTAGACGGCAGCCCTAGGACAGTCCACGTGTGGCTGTACGGTTGCATGTCTTAGCGTGAGCGTGGATGGGTCCTTCATTCCTTCCTAAGGGGCTAAAAGGACTTTGTGGCACACACCATGTCCATTTCAGTCAAGGGACCTAACCAAGCCCCAGCGGTGGGTCTGGGCAGCTGTGCCTGCAGTGCCTCTCAGACTCCTCCCCAGGCACTCCGGCTCCTGGCTTTAACCCAAGGTCTTTATCACATGAGAGTAACGAAGTACAGGGGTCAGTTTTGCAAGTTGTGATGGGGACTCAGGCCCTGTTTGGCTGCCCAACCTTTTATTTCCTCCTCCATTTCATTGGCTCGCAGCAGCTACTTTATAACTTTCATTTTTTCCCCCAGCTATGGCACCAAATTCATTTTAAAAAAAAATCCACCACCCTTTAATTGGTATGTTAACTTATGATTCTGGGTGTGGCTTCCTTTATGTTGGCCTCGACTCCAGGTCTGCGTAAACGGACCATCTAAATTACAGCGGCGGTTGGCTGGTGAGCCGGGCTCCTGCCCTGCAGTCTCGGCCTCAGAGCCTTGTCTGCTGCTTCCATTACCTGTGTGACAGCCTTTCTATTAGCACCTGGGTCTCTGCCATCTCTCACTGATGTCAGACCCCCCAGAACCTGGATCAGCCTTGGCAGCAAGCGCACGAGGGTCAGAGGTGGCCTGGGCCCCGTGGTCTGCCGGCACCTCCTCACACCTCACCCCACGTTGCCCTCTTGTTCCCTCCCCTGCCCTCAGAAGCACCGGAATATTCCAGAGGAGTCAACAAACAAATGGAAGCAGAGGGTTAAGACAGCCATGGCGGGGGTGAAATTGGTACTTTTCTATTTCTGGGGCAATGCAAGTCTTGACTGTTTGCAGATGACCAAAGTCCATTATTTTTTTTGCTCAACAAACTCTGTTGTGTTTTTTTTGTGTGTGTGTGTTTTTTTTAACATCACATCCATGTTTCTTTGCCTTCTTGCCACACCCAACAAGCTATGACATGTGTTGAGGTGTCACTGCATGGCTACGGTGGGTTCGTGGGGTGGGCGTGGGAGGGCCTGCTTTATTTGGAGCTTGTGAAACATGCTTGTCACCACTGCCTGCCAGCGGTTCTTGGTCTTCTTGTTAACATGCATGCCACCCGCCCCTGGAACGAGTGGCCTCCCGTGTCATATCATCAGCAACATTCATTGACCTAATCCATGCATTCTCCCATTTAAAAATCCACCCCGATGCTTGAAACATCCCAGGTTAGTGACAAGCTTCTACTTAAGGTTCCTCGGGACCAAGACAGCCATGTGTCACCAAGGTCCACCGTTGCTATGCGGCAAACAGCGTTTAAACTTGTCGTGCTAGTTGCTTGTTTCAACTTGCTCTGCAAAGGAAAAATAACTATTATGGTCTAAGTGGCAAAGGGCAAAACCACCTTACAACGTCTAGCCTTGGCAGTAAGACTTTCAGCCAAAGCAGTGGGTTCTACATACGGGCTTCTCCCCAATGTGGGTTTAATAGTCTCATTTAGAAAAGCGTTTGGCACTTTTATGCTCAATATGTGGAGGAATCACATGTTTAAATGACTTATCTCTATTCTTACGTGACATCACTTCCTAGGTAATGAGACCCCAGAAGTGTCTTTGAATACTAGATGTTACATTCGCTCATCACCTGCAGATTTTTTAAAGGTGTTTCTGAGTATTTCTGTTGTCCAGGTTCACACGCACACACACACTCCTCTCCCCACCGTGATGGTTCCCACGGGTGACCCAGCATTGTTTCATGTTGTAGACGGACAAGGTGAAGCTGACCTGGAGAGACCGGTTCCCGGCCTACTTGACCAACTTGGTCTCCATTGTCTTCATGGTAAGTTCCCGAAGGCTGAGTGGGAGGACATGAGGGAACCCGCAGGGAGCGGTGCGGCCCCCACCTGGACCGGCGTCAGCTGTCCCCATGGCGGGTGCATTCATGTGGGGAGGGGGGGAGATTCCACCACTGCCCCTAGAATGGGAAGGAGCCAGGGTTCCTCAGTGACCCCCAAGGGGGCTCCACGTGAGATGAGTTCACAGGGCCCTGATACATATCTTTCATTCTGAGAGTGACACATTTAAGGAACTAGTCATTCAAACCCAGGATTTCACAGATACTGTTTAAGACAAAACAGGAGTTTTTAAAAGAAAGCCATTTGTATAGACAGGACAAAAGTCAGATGGCGCTACTCAGATGCCAAGGGTCTGTGACCCTGGGCTGGTTAGCGTTGCTGATTGGAATTAGCTGGCCACCGCCTCAGCTCTTAGGGGATTTTAATCCCACAGTGAGCCTCCTGCCCGGAAGGCCTTGGCCCCTGGCTAGCTGTGCCTTTATCCTTCCCCAAAAGGCCAGGGCCACCTGTGGTCACTGTACAAATGACTGTGCCCGTGTCCAGCCCTGGAGCTTTAAGTTAGAGTCTTGTACAGTGCCCCCTCCCCCAATGGCCTGGTCCCGAGGCCCCGGGTGGGCTACTGTGGACTGAGGGCTGAGCGTGTGCCCACCGGTCTGGGCATCTCAGTCTGTGCAACCTGCCTGTCCCGATACCGTCCCCTCTTGCTGATGATGAAACTGAGGCCCGAAGGCCTGGCCCCTCTCCCAGGCCGCCATCCAGCAGGTGTTGGGGCCCGATGCCAGCTAGCTGGGCCGTCTCCTGTTCTGTGTGAACCTGGAGACATGGAGCCAAGGGCCTGTCTTGGTATTCCAGGATGGAGGGAGGCAGGGCCCCTAATCTGAGTAGTTAGAAGCAGAGTGAGAACTCAGTTTCCCCTCACGCTCTCACACACAGTAAGAGGGACCTCAGCTCATGTAAAGGAACCTGTGGTGGGGACCCCACGACCGTGGAGCCACTCGGGAGTTGGGAGGACTCTTGTGCCATCTGGGCAACTCTGGGGGCCCAGCCTCGTTTTGAGGGCCCTGGAGAACACGCCATAGAGGCACATGAGTGACGTGCCCCTCTGGCCAGGCGCCAGGCTTGGTGCTGGAGGATGGTCTGAAGATGACCTGATCCCTGCCTGGAGCCTCCCGGGGGCTCACCCGGCAGGGGACCGGAGCAGAAAACACGAGACTCGGGCACCGAGGTCCACCCCTCCTGGCAGAGAAGCAGCAGTGTCGCTGCAGAAGGACCAATGTGGGGGGGGGGGCGAAGCGGGAGCAGGAGGTAGACAGGCTTCCTGGGCCCTTCCCCTGCCCCACCGCAGGGGGCTGGGACAAGAGCCCTGGGGTTACACGTCACTTCCTTGGATGGAGTTCTGTGGAGCTTTAAGTTCCTTGTGTGATGAGAAGCGGGGAGGCGGGCAGTGTCGGGCTGGCCGGCAGCTCCGCGATGCCGTCGGGCTTCTCTGAGCACCTCACCCGCCCTGTGCCTGTGTTACCTCTCTGCCACAGCATGGCTGCTCCTCCTCCAACATCACCGCCACCTTCCAGGCGGGAGGAAGGGGAAGGGCCAAGGGGGAGGAGGTGAGGCCAGTGCCCGCAGCCTCTCTTTGAAGGTGCTTTCCCGAACACCTGCCCACACCCTCTGCGGCTGCCTGGTCAGACCATGCCACGTGGCCACCCTAGCGGCAGGGAGCCTGGGGAAAGGACACACCACGGCTCCCCGCCAAGGCGGGGTCGCAGGGAGGGAAAGAGCTGGCCCTCGATGGACGGATGAGTCAGTCAGTTTTGCCCCGCACTCAGGAATTCCAGAGAACAAATTGTGGCTGAGCACCTACGATGTGCCCCCATGCTCCGGGTCCTAGAGCCCGGGGTGAACCTCCCGCCCCAGCCGGGCCCTGCTGGCCCTGTCCTTCCAGAGGGGCATTGCACCCAGAAAGGGCCGCAGCTTGTAGGGCCTGCATATCAGGGGGAGGTGCCAGCCCTTTGGGAAAGGGGGTCACCTTGCTGAGTCACCCTGCAGGCCCGGCCACACCCCATGTGCACCCCACACACACACACACGCAGGCACGAGGGCTGTCTCCAAGGCCAGGGCGGTGCCTTCCCTCTGGAGGGCCCTCTTGGCAGGGTCAGGGATTTTCTGAGGAAAGCCCTCATTCCCAGAGCTGGCTGGGAGTGGTACCCACACCTCACAGTGGGGCCGCCCCTTCATCAGGGTGTGGAGTAGCCCTAGACATTTTTCTTGGGCAGGGTGTGGTCACCCTTTAGTCACCGGCAGATGTGTGTAGAAGGGGAGTCACTGCCCAACGTTCAGAATCAGAGCTCTCCTAGGAGACTTCTCATGGCCGCCGTCTCCTCTGGGGCGAACCAACCGCAGCCTTTCAAGCTGCAAAGACACAGGACAGACCCCATGCCTCTCCAGGACTCTCCTGGGAGCCGCCTGCAGGGACCGTCCTAGCAGGACCGCCCTCCGCCCTCTGCACCTTTAATGGGACACATGGGTCAGCCTGGTGGACAGCCTGGAGCTGCTGCCTCTGTCCTCAGTGTGTCCTGAGTTGCGATTGACCGGCGGCCTCACCCCTCGGGCAGGACAGGGTGAGGACAGGGCTTCCCAGTTGAGTTAGGGTCTTTGAGGAAAAGGAAACGGAACCAGGCTGACAGCTGCACATGGAACAAGTTTGTCATCACAGCCAGCTCCCACCCGTCTCTCAGGCAACCGCCAGCCTGAGTTTTATGGAATGTTCCAGTCCCACAGTGGGTTTGGCAAGACGAGGGGCTCCCTCTCCAGGACAAGCCAGAAGGGTGTTGGTGGCTCCCAATCGGACTGTCCCAGCCAGGCCGGCAGCACTGCCCACTGGGATGGGACCATCCCACGCCCCACTCGTCTCCATTAAACAGTGCTGCACCCCAGCACGTCACTGCTTCCGTCCAAAGTCACCACGGGGCCAGGCCGAGTGGCTCAGTTGGTTAAGAGCTCGCTCAAGAGTGCGAGCTGAGCTCTGAGCAACAGCAGTTCAATGCCCAGCCTGAGCTGAGCTGCCAACAGGTGGCAGGATGGTTCAGCTAAATTATATATATATATATATATATATATATATATATATATATATATATATATATATATATATATATAGTCACCACGTAGTGGGGAAAAGCTCCCACCCAGTGGTCAGCCTGTTGTCCCACAAGCCAGCGCGCTGGGTGACCTGGTCTGTCACCTGACCTCTAAACTGCAGTCTCCTCTTCTGTAAAACAGAAACCAGTCCCTCATCGTCTGTCTGTGGCATTAGCACCGTAAAGCCCCTGGCATGTGGTGGGTGGCAGGAAATGCTCCTCTCTGTTTTGAAGCTGAAGAGTTATGGGGTGAGGGGAGAGCTGGGCCGGGGAGGCCCACTGAGACCCGGGTGGCCCAGCTAAGGGGTCCCCTCCTCCCTCTGCAGGTCGCGGTGACCTTCGCCATTGTCCTTGGCGTCATCATCTACAGGATCTCCACTGCTGCCGCCTTGGCCATGAACTCGTCCCCCTCCGTGCGGTCCAACATCCGGGTCACGGTCACAGCCACCGCGGTCATCATCAACCTGGTGGTCATCATCCTTCTGGACGAGGTGTACGGCTGCATCGCCAGGTGGCTCACCAAGATCGGTGAGTGCCCAAACACCGGGGCCACCGGTCGCTTCCTGCTCTGAGCGCCCTTCCCGTGAGAGCTGGGTGGAGCGGTTGGCGGGGCGCTCAGCAGCGTGCGCGTCGCCCCTTCCAGAGGTCCCAAAAACTGAGAAGAGCTTCGAGGAGAGGCTGATCTTCAAGGCTTTCCTGCTGAAGTTCGTCAATTCCTACACGCCCATCTTTTACGTGGCTTTCTTCAAAGGACGGTAGGGACTTCAGCTACTGAAACCACTGCCTTGCTTTCCCCCACTCGCTCCTCCAGTCCAGTGGAAGGCTCCCCTCCCGTCTCCTGCAGGTGGGAGGCACCTGGGCCCAGGGCAGAGCAGTCAGTCTGGTTCCATGGCCACCGAGTTCGGAGAGAGCCTGGTACCTGCTGGGTGTCCCAGGCAGCGGGGACGCTGGGCAGTGGGAGCCCCCGGCAGTGGAGACCCCGACCAGCAGGGACCCCGGGAAGCAAGGGCCCTGGGAAGCAGGGATCCTGGGCAGAAGGACACCAGATAGCAAGGACCCCGGGAAGCAGGAACCCCAGGAAACAGGAACCCCAGGAAACAGGATCCCCAGGAAGCAGAGATCCTGGGCAGCAGATAGCAAGGACCCCGGGAAACAGGAACCCCAGGAAACAGGAACCCCAGGAAACAGGAACCCCAGGAAGCAGAGATCCTAGGCAGCAGATAGCAAGGACCCCGGGAAGCAGGAACCCCAGGAAACAGGAACCCCAGGAAACAGGAACCCCAGGAAGCAGAGATCCTAGGCAGCAGATAGCAAGGACCCCGGGAAGCAGGAACCCCAGGAAGCAGGAACCCCAGGAAGCAGGAACCCCAGGAAGCAGGAACCCCAGGAAGCAGAGATCCTGGGCAGCAGATAGCAAGGACCCCGGGCAGCAAGCTCCAGGTGCTCCCACAGTGGGCATGACTCAAATGGACGAGTGCCACAAAATGTGAGCTTGGTGTTACGGGCTGGTGGCCTGGTGAACCCTATGCCTGGACCCTCTGGAGCCATCCTGGGCTTTGAGGGGCCTGTGACCCACCCACCAAGAGTCTCCACCACCTCTCCTGCTGGGGCCCACACGTCTGACCCCAGAACGCTGTCTGAAGACTCTTTCTTCAGCATCACATGACTTCTAAGTCCCGCCCGCCCACCCCGGGGACCCAGAGCCCAGCCAAGGGGTCCAGGCCCCCTGAGAGTATCTATGACAACACATTAGGCCCTCAGAGGGCCCCTCACCCCACACACCCCACAGGAAGCTGAGAGGCCTCAGGGACCATCCTCACCCCAGCGTTCGAGGTCCCTGGGGGTTTCAGGGCCCTGCGGTGATGGTGGTGACAGCGGGAGGCACGGTCTTTGTTCATACAGCGGCCCTAGTCCCCTCCTGGGCTGGCTCCTCCATCTGCCCCTCAGCCCTTTGGTTTCCTGTTGAAGTTGCATTTTTTACCCCCGTGTGGATTTGGGAATCACATGAACGCTCCACCAACAGAAAACCCTGCGGTCGGTTTTTAGCCAATGAATCAGGCAGGGAGGAAGCCCACAGACACACTCAAGGCTCCCACTTCAGGAATCACAGCTCAGCTGGGCCCCCCCCCGGGGCCTCCCTGAGCCAGTCTCTGCTCTCTGACGCGCCCCCCAAACCGTTGCAGGTTCGTTGGACGCCCGGGCGACTACGTGTACATTTTCCGCTCGTTCCGCATGGAGGAGGTGACTGAGCTTGCCGTTGGCTCCGCGGCCCTCGGTCCCACTCCCCGCTTTGTCCTGCAGCAGAGGATTCCTTGTCAGGCGACGGCCCCCCCCTTGTCCTGGGAATGCGCGTCTCCCCGCTGGCTGGGCGGGCGTTCGTCTTATTAGTGTGTCCGAACAGGATTACCCAAATGGTCTCTTCAGAGTCAGTGGAATGAAAGATTACACCAATTTTTTTTTTCTTTTCCCGTAAGACTGAATGTTTTTCTCTTTGGTTAAGATGAATTAATGAGGGAAAAGAGCACTCAGCTACCTTTTTTTTTTTTTTTTTTTACTTTACTATTGAAATGACCATTCTCTCTGCCCACACACAGCGCTGGTGGCCACCGCGGGCCTGGCCAGTGCTCCAGCTGAGTCAGTGCATGGTGCATGGGAACCACGCCGGGGCCTCAGGGCCCGTCAGTGGTTCCGGCCTCGGCCTCGGCCTCGGGGAAGGCAGCGGGCATTTCCAACTCCCAGCCCGATTCTCATCTTACCGGAAAAGAAGGGGCTGGGTCTTCCTGATAAAGACCCTGCAAAGCAGGGCGGAGAGGACGGGGGTGAGCGTCAGGCAGGGGACCTGGCTGCCTGGGACGCAGCCTGCAGCTCTGAGCAGCCGCGTGCTGGCCCCTGGACATCCCAGGATGTGGGCGTCACTCACAGTAACGCCTGTTTGCGAAACGCGCAGACAGCACACTCCCGATATGGTGCGCCCTTCACGTGGCGCCCTGTCAAACTCTAATGTTTGGAGATATTGGGGACGTGCCTTTGCAGGACAGAATAAAGCAAAGGACATCCTTTTTTTATTTTTTATTTTCTAATGAAATGATGGTTCTCCCAGATACATTTTGTGGTAACAGTATGAAGTGTTGCTAGGGACTCGCAGAGGAGTCAGCTGTGCCCAGAGGGGTCACCCAGCATCCCTTGAGCTCTCTTTGCTTAGACAAGTGAAGCTTCTTATCCATCACGCGCCTGCCGGGCCCCCAGCCTAAGGCAGCACAGCCCACTGAGGACGGGCATTAGGCCTCGGACGGGTGGCCGGCTGCCTCCCATGTGGCTTCCCCACTACATGGGCCCAGCTTGCTGTGGCGTGCAGGGGCCTGTGAACAGGCAGCCAGTGCCAGGCACCGGGCACTGGCCCTGGGGGGCAGGAGCCCTGAGATCCACCTGCCGCTGCCCCCTCCCTGGCGGTGTGTCCCCCTCTTCCGCCTGGCTCCAGCCCGGCAGCCTGCAGGCGCTGTGCGTTAGCTTCCTGGGGTGGCTGAAAGAAAAGACCGCAGCCCAATGATTCGGAACAACAGAAGCTCACTCTCTCACGGTCTGGAGGCCAGGTGTCCGCAACCGAGGTGTCAGCAGGGCTGCGGTTTCCAGGCAGGGTTTCTCCAGGCCTCTCACCCAGCTTCTGGTGGTCACTGGCAATCCCTGGCGCTCCCGGCTCGTGCCATATCACTCCAGTCTCGGCCTCCGTCCTCACACGGCGCCCCCTCGCTGTGTCTGTGTTTCTCCCCTTCTAAGCACACCGCTTACTGGATCACAGCCCACGCTCCTCCAGTGTCACCTCATCTTAACTTGATCACATCTGCAAAGACTCTTTCCAAATAAGACCCCGTTCTGAGGTTCTGGGGTTGGGATGTGGAGCTCTTTATGAAGGATGCAATCCAACCCACCCCACGAGGGCTGCGCTCCCCTCCCTGTGGGCCGTGGGCCTTTCTGCCTGTGCCCACTACGGCTGGCGCGGGGCTCCCACCTACCCCCCTCCCGCTTTTCTTTCCCCAAGTGTGCGCCACCCCCGGGATGCCTGATGGAGCTGTCCATCAGCTCGGGAGGGGCGGGGCAGACGGGACGCAGGCACCTGCTCTGCCCTCAGTGTGCCCTGGGGGGTGGGGCTCACGCGCCTGCTCTCTGCCCGCAGTGCGCCCCCGGGGGCTGCCTGATGGAGCTGTGCATCCAGCTCAGTATCATCATGCTGGGCAAGCAGCTCATCCAGAACAACCTGTTCGAGATCGGCATCCCGTGAGTACCTCCAGGCACACGCGCAGGGCGTGGCCGAAGTGACGGCGCTGTGGGGCCTGGACCAGGGCCGGGGCTCAGACGAAGGGAGGTGGTGAGGACAGAAGGGGAGGGCGGGTCAGGAGCCACCCCGCGGTGGACGGAGCGGGAGGAGGCCAGTGACTCTGCCCCCAGACAGGCTGGAGATGTGGGGAGCCGAAAGGGGCGCCCTCCTGGGCCCGCCCGTGTGGCCGGCAGGTGGACGCTGTGCCTCCTTACCCGGGGCCCTTCAGGAATCATGTCTTGTCCCCTCCCCGAGGCTGCTGGCTCTCTGCAGGCGGCGACATTTCGACAGTTTCCCAGGACCCACTTCCTCTTCCCCCACCCCAACCCCCCCGCGGGTCCGCTTGGGCACAGCCAGAGCCCTGGCACCTTCAGGGTCTCCGCGTGCTTTGTGGCGGCCAGTGCGCCCTATGTCCCAAACAACGTGATGACACTTGACCCCAGGCGGCCCTATGTCCCAAACAACGTGATGACACTTGACCCCTGTCTCCGGGGAAAGGGAAAAAGGAATCATGGATGAAAGTCATGGCAAACACGGTAGCTCAGTGTGAAACGGACGGCTCCGAGGAGTAGAGACGCAAGCTGAGGTGCAGGCTCTAGGCCCCCAGAGCCCACCCTCCCAGCCACCTGACAGGTGCCGCCGCCGCGTGTCTTTCAGGAAGATGAAGAAATTCATCCGCTACCTGAAGCTGAAGCGCCAAAGCCTCTCGGCCCACGACGAGCCCGTGAAGAGGAAGCAGCGGTATGAGGCGGACTTCACGCTGGAGCCGTTTGCGGGCCTCACACCCGAGTACATGGAGATGAGTGAGCGTGGGGACCGTGCGGGGGGACACAGATGGCCACTGGCCGCCCGGGGCTCGCTGGGCCCCTGCCACACAGCAGGCCCGCAGCACACACCTACGGACGGGGCCTGGCCACCTGCAGTCAGGCCACTGGGTGGGAGGATACCCAGAGGTGGCACATAACTCTCAGGTGCGGGACAGATGGCACATGACCAGGTGTGGCCAGCATGACAGCCATCTGGAGCCTCCTGACCCATCTTCCCCTCCCACCCACCTGCCTCTGCACTGACCTCCCCGCTGTCACCCAGACACAGGCTAGCTGCTGGCACTCTGCCCGGAACGCTGCCCCCCAAACACCTGCCTGAGCCCTCTCTCCCTTCCCCAGGGGCCTGCTCCCAGTGTCCCCACCACGGGAGTCCTCCCAACCACAGTGTCGGAAGGGGCAGCTCCTCGCAGGCACAGCCGCTAAGCTCTGCCCTACCCGCTGCTCCCTGCTCCCAGCAGCCTCTCTCCAATCACCCTCTCATCTCAGCCCTCATTCCTTTCCTGCTGTCTGTCCCAGTAGAAGCCAAAGTCTGTGAAAGCAGGACCTTTTCATTTTTCTCTTCACTGCCATCCCCGCTGCACCCAGAACAGGCCCAGGGAAACAGTGGGTGCTCAGTGTGTGCTCAGTGTGACTGGATGAGTGGAGGAGGCCAAGTGAAGGACTCGTGCAGGGGGGGCGGTCCCAGAGGGTAGCGCCTCCTGGCTACCATGGACAGCGTATTTAAAATGCCAGTTCCCTGGCCCAGCCCGGGTCTGTGTGGGGTGAGACCTGGGACTCTGCATTTTTTAACAAACCCCTGGGCAGACACAACCAAGCGCTGCTGTGCTGTGGTGCAGGGGTGAGGGGCAGGGCAACCTTGGGTTGGGAGGTGTCTGTTTAATGGCACTGCAAGCCTTCCCTGCCCTCCTGTTGGCCTAGCCAGTCCATAGAAGTCACTCCCGGCGTCTGGGGTGATTGCACAAGGAGCACCTGCCTTTGACTCAGGCAGAAAAGAACCTGAGACTCAAAAAAGGAACTGGTGTTGTGTTTGGATGACATTCTCTGTTTTCTCCTGGAGTAAAATCCAAGCTGAACTAGAGGCAGGTGGGCTCTGGGAGGAGGGAGGCCAACCTGTGATGGGCTGAGAGACCAGAAGTCGTTTCACAGACTTTAATTTCTGTGACGGCCAGAGGTCGAGTCCTGTGTTCCTTTCAGGTTGGATGGAATTAGATCCCGGGACAGGCTCCTCCTGCCCACCCGGGAGCGGCCCACCCATGCCCCACACCGCACCCCACCGCCCAGGGTGTAGTCTGAGCCCGCTGCCTTTCACCCCACCACACCCACCCTGCCTCCTGGAGGCCTGCTCCAGCTGGGCACCTAGAGCACACAGGTGCCCACGGATGGGAAGGAAAGGCAAGGCCCAGCCAGGAATGTCCGACCCCTGGCCCCTAGAGGCTCCAGCTTCCCTCCTGGGCCATCGTTGTAAGGGGGTGGGGGGACCCACAGCCTCGGCTTCAGCAGCCCCGGCCCACATGCAGAGCCTGCACCCTGAGCTTATCCGAGGGCCCCCAGCACCCCCAGAGCCTTCCAATGAGACCAGCGTCCACAGAAGCACTCCAGGACCCAGAGGCCACGTGGAACCCCCCACCTGCCGTGCTAACAATGACCACGCGGAGCTGGCTGGGCACAGGGTGACATTCTGTCGCTTCCTTGTTTACCACCTGGCATGGGTGCCTTGGCCGGGTCCTGCTGTGCAGTTCTGCTCGGCAGCCTTTTCCTGACCCTCCGGGAGCCAGCTGGCCGTGCTGGCTGCAGCAGTCCAGGCAGAGAAGCCGCAGGACTGGCACGCCGAGGATGAGGGCTGTGAGGCAGGGCTGAGAGTGTCCTTAGAGGCTCTCGAGGCCCAGTGGAAGGGTCCCCCAGGTCCAGGGCTGTCCAGCGAACGGGAGCATTGGGTCCTTCCCAGCTGGGTCATGGATGGCTGAGGCTGGGCCTTCGTGCTCATGGGGGCCTTTTTCCCACCATTGGTGATTTTTAAAGATGAGACATATGATAAATGAGTACACGCCCATTGTTCAAGAGTCAACACTGAGGTTCAGAGCAAAATTTGGAACCCTCCCCCGGCCCCCTCCTGGCCCAGGTCACCCTACGCATACAGGGAGCACATGGGCTCATGGGGCGATGGGGACCCCCGTGTGAGAGGCAGGGCATTTCATGTGTTGACACCCGTTCTCTTTGCAGTCATCCAGTTTGGCTTTGTCACTTTGTTCGTCGCATCCTTCCCCCTCGCCCCGTTGTTTGCGCTGCTGAATAATATCATTGAGATCCGCCTGGATGCTAAAAAGTTCGTCACCGAGCTGCGAAGGCCGGTGGCCGTCAGAGCCAAAGACATCGGTGAGTGGCCCGTGGGAGTGGGTTCCGAGCATGAGCTGGGCTGAGGGACAGGCTCTGCTCTCCAAGAAGCTAGGGCCAGAGCCGGCCACGTGGAGCCCGGACTGTGTCCCCACGGGCTTCTCGCTGCGCTGTGCCTGGGTGGAGACTCGGAGACTCGAGCAGGGGTCAGGCAAGACCCCAAGGCCCTTCCCGCACCACCCCGACCTCCTAACTCCTGAGACGCACTGGCTGTAGGAAGAGTCAACCCAGATATCTGACTGTGTCACCAGCCCGCTGCCCCAGGCAGTCCACAAGGTGCTTTGGCTGAGGTGCCCCTCAACACCCCTCCCCACAAAGGGTGTTTGTGTGCCCCCGCCCCGCCCAGAGCACAGAACTAGACCAGTGGGGAAGCTCACGTTAGTGGCTTAGTAATGCCTTCCCACATGGTGTATCATTTAATCATGTCATGTTCACAGAAAAGGAAGGAAGGAAAGAAGGAAGGAAGAAGGGAGGGAGGAAGGAAGGAAGGAGGGAAGGAGAGAGGGAGGGAGGGAGGGAGAGAGGGAGGGAGGGAGGGAGGGAAGAAGGAAGGCAGGAAGGCACCACCTTCCATGATGAAGGAAGAACATTGCCCATAGGGGTCAAGGCTGGGCTCTTTAACCCCAAGTTACTAAGGGGCTCCTCATCCATCTGGAGGAGGGACTGGACCTTGGGGGATGGCACAGGTAATGTCAGCATAAGGAATAACTTTCTAACAGAGATGTCAAAAATGGAACAGACATCCTTGTGGAGTAGTGAGCTCCCTGTCACCAGAGGCATTCAAGCAGATGTGGGTGCCTGTCTGTCTGGGAGTGGTAAGGGGTGTGGGGAGATGGAGCGGGCAGGGCTCGGAGCCCCACGCACGCCTCGGCCAGAGCCGGCCCGCACCTACAAGGACCATGTCCATCTCATCTGAAAGTGAATCAACTCAAACCAGGACCCAGTGTTTGGGGTGAAAATAAAAAATCTTTATTGGGATTTTATTCTGAAATGAGATAGAAAATTACAAAAATATATTCATTGTCTCTCCCATTTAACACACGGTGAGTGAGAACAGTGCTTTTGGGCTAGTTTTTGGAATAAGCAGATTGGATTGGACGTTAGATTGAGTTTGTCGTTTTACCGAAATTAGTTGTTGGAGAGCAGCATGTTAGGACACCTCCAGCTGGTCTTGCTAAGCTGCGGGGGCTCCTTCCAGGAGCTTCTCCAGTCCTTGGCATCGGGCGGTCCTCTAAGAAATGCCCCTGGGGCCATCCCGTCCCAGCAGGGGCCCTGCCTGGGCCGCAGGCTCTGTCGGTGCCCGCCCTTTCCCCCTCCGCCTGCAAAATGGCATGAACTCGGGCTTCTGCACATGTGGCCTCCTAGGCTGACCTGCATGAAATGGACATGTCCACAGCTCAGACACGGTCATGCATCGGCGATGTCATCTGGTTCGCCCACCCACTTGTGCGGTGGGGTCTGTGGTGAGAACTGCGGTGGGACCGGCTCTGAGAGGGTGGGAAACTGTGTGCCCTGGAGTGCGGCACGTCAGCCACCAGTGAATCCTGCGAGCAGACGCCCCCCACTGGACTTGCTGTAAGATCTGGGTACGATTTACATAGTTGTGAAGGCCCCTGAATGCGCTGGCCCGCTGAAGCCCCCCCTGGCCCCGGATTCCGCCTCATCCTCCATCCCGCACCCTCACACGGGTCAGCGCTCAGCACACAGTTTCTGGGAAGGCCAAGGAGGCACCGTTTCAGTCTCTGTGGACCCAGAGGCCACATCCGTGAGGCAGGACAGCCACTTTCACCGAAAGGCCACGTCTCTCGTGTTTTCTTCATCTCACACTTCAAAATGTAAGAAGCCATTCTTCACTCGTGGGCATCTAAACACAGGCGTACGCTGGGCTCAGGCCCCAGGCTGTGTTTATAGATCCCCTCTGGAGACGAAGGTGACACTGTACCAGGCTTTCCGTAAGTAAGGACACCATGCTTGCTCAGAGGACGGATTCCAGAGAGCGGTGCCTGGCAGTGAACGTTTCCGGGGGTGTTCAGCCGCCTGGTGGTCCGAGGAGCCTCGGTCCCACTTTCCGGATGGGAAGACCGAGGTCAGGTGACTGAGAGAGCCACGCTGGAACCGGAGGGCACCACGCCCTCGGCCTCTCCCGGACGGGCCTCCACCCTTGTGCACCCCCCGTAAGGAGAGGATTTGCCCCAAAAGCTCCCATGGCACAGCAAGGCCTCAGAATGGACGGACAGACTGTCCTTGGGAATTCTGGGGCTCCGTGCCCAGGGCAGTGAAGAAAGAGCGTGGCCTCCCTGTCACTCTTCCTTACAAAGGCCCGATTCTCGGTGCCCGGAGGCCCCAGGCGAATCCACGGCGGCGTGTGTTTGCTTTGGCACCTTGGCTTGGCAGAGCCCTGGCTGTCCCCTGCGGCCACATCCTACAGCTTGCAAACCCACCGGGCTGAGAGAGCGTCTGGAGCAGCCTCCCGGCCTCCGTGGCCCACTGTGGCCGTGGCGCCCGCCACCAGCAAGCTTGGACGCGAGTCTTTGGGATTCTTGCTCACGGCTCTGCGTTTTGTCCCACTTCTCCTGCGTCAGAGCTCACTTCCTGCTTCTGCCTGGTTGGGAGAAGGAATAATCTGCCCCCTTTCACGCTGTGTTCATGGGCTCCTTCACTGTAACCTTTCCTTGAAGAGGCTTTTGTATTCCTCCTGCGATCCGTGCGGGCCTGGGGACAGAGGCCCCCCGTGGCCCCATGTTCTGTGCCCACAGGGCAGGGTGGCTGGAGGGCGCTCGGACCCCGCTGCCTGGGGGGACAGGGGGCAGGGCCAGTCCTAGGGGGCTCCAGCCCTGAGCATGAGACTGGCATGACTTTGGACACCAGATTAACACTCTTCCTGCCCTTACCCTCCTTCAGAGCCTCGCCAAACCTCTGCCTGCACTGAGCCTCTGGGCCCTGCATGTGGTCAGAGGTGATGAAACACCTCCCGTGGTGTTCTTGGAAAAGGGGCTTAGCATTCCTGGAGGGACAGAGGCACCGTGGAGAAGACGGCAGCTCCCCACTCTCCCCTGGGAGATTTTCTACCGGAAACCCATAGATTTTTCCAGAGAGCATCATCCCCCTGTTCCTGGAGACTCTCAGGGCAGTGGTTCTCACCCTGGAGTGTGCATCAAAACAACCGGGAGAAGCCGGTCAAGACTGCGAGAGGGTGGTCCCGCGGGCCGGGGGCTGGAGTCCTGGCTTTGCATTTTTTAAGCCTGACCCTGTGATTCTGGTGTGGGGATCACACAGACGGCCACCGGTCTGGACATAAAGACCTCTCAGCACCTGTAAGGCAGGCTTCGCTCCTGGCCCTGCAAAGCTCTGCCTGACGCACCTCGTTGCCGCTCTCACCTTTCTTGGCTCATCGGGCGTCTCTGGGGCCCGCCACAGACCTGTCTCAGTGCAGAGCTCATGTGCGGCTTCCGGGGGCGGCCCCTGCCCGGAGGCTTCAACTTGCCTGGGCTCCCTGTGCCCAGCACCTCAACTCGGAGCTCTCACACTCAGGCCCCACAGGGCCAGGTGGGCTGCATGGATGAGTGAACGGTGTGCGCAGGAATGTTCTCGCGCCCCGAGCCGTGCGGCTGTGACCGTTTCCTGCTCTGTGGGGAAGACGGAAGAGAGACGCGGGGAACTTCCCATCTTGGACGAGGTCAGAGCCCGCACAGGCGCGAGCACTGCTGACAGGACGCAGGCAGGGCCAGCAGACGTGGGCCTGCAGTGACACCAAATGCTTGCTGTCACAGAATTGTCACTGGTCAGGGCTGGGGCGCAAGACATCTTGGCGCCTTGCATGCTGACCTTGGGGGCTGCCTCCAGGCCTGTGATTTGCAGCCTCTGGGCCACACGGGCCTGAACTCTTGTCTTTGCAGACCAGTAGCTTGTACCCCAAAACAGGGCCTAGGAGGCGCCCCGTGCACTCATTGCTCTCCTGGCCTGGGTAGAGAAACCACAGCCCACCACAGTCCCCCGTGATGACAGTAAGCCAGTTACTGGCCATGGTCCCCTCCCGCCCTTTCTGAGAAGTGCTGGTTATCCCCCGTCTCAGGTCTGGTTCAGGGCGGGGAGGGACAGCCCTTGGGACAGGGTCCTGGCCTGATAGGACTCGGTTAGGTGGTGTGGGGGCCAGGCCGGGGATGCTGGGCCCCTTTCCGGGAGTCGCAGCATTGAGGCCCTAACAAGCAGGGCCTGCCTTGGGCCCTCAGATAAGACTCTTCCTTCTTGGGCCCACCCAGTTCCCATGTCCGCTGGGGAGGCCAGTGGAGGAACACGCGTTTTTCCAGGTGCTGTGTGGGGATCCCTCACTCACCTGGGATGGGGTGCAACGCTGTACCATGGGGTGACAAGCAAAGGGGTGTCCAGATGGGAAATGGTTTGCACCTCATTGCTGTCAAGTCATTTTACCCAGGATGCGACCTGGCCTCCCTCTGGGGGCCCTGGCCTTGCTCTCTGACCCCGGTACTACCTCTGGCCTGTCCCTGTCCCTAAATAAAGTTATCCTCATGCTAGACCCTTCCAGGCCGCCCAGCCGCCCGGGGTTGGTCTCCAGTTACTGTTACATGGGCTCTTAGGTGCCGGAGCTGCACCCAAACGAACCTTTGTCTCTTGAGAAAAAAGGTGTCATCTAAGCCAGTTAGCACATGAACAGGTTCGTGGAGATTTTCAGAGCCACTTAGGGACCAGCCGTTTTTAAGCGCCTCTTTCAGAAGCTACGATTTGCTTACAAACAGCTGATGAAGCTACGATTTGCCATCAGCCTGGGCCCCTGGTCCTCCTGGAAACAGCGCCCCGTTACCGTGGGTCTGATGGCACCCCAGAAAAGGACCAGCACGGCCCCCACCAGCTGGAGTGACTGACCAGCTGCAGGACGGTCCTTCACACTGCGCTTCTCTTCCCCCCAGGAATCTGGTACAATATTCTCAGAGGCGTCGGGAAGCTTGCGGTCATTATCAACGTAAGTGACCTCGAGACCGGGGCCAGTAGAAGCCCTGGCTGAGCTGCTGCTGGCTGTGGCCCCAGGCTGGCGGAGCTGTGTCCTCTTTAGAAGTGTCCCCTGGTTGTATTGATAGTGCAGTGACCTCTCCGTAGGAATAATAATGGCAGCTGCCATTTATTGAGCGTCTAGAATGTTCCAGGGCCTTGTAAGCTCCTTCAGTGCACCCACTCACTAATGTACACACAGCCCTCGAAGGCAGGAGCTTGTCGCCCCATCTAAGAGGTGAGACAACCAAGGCACAGAGAGGTCAGGCAATTTGCCTACCGCCACACAGCCAGTGAGAGACGCCAGCGCTCATCCCTACGCCTTCCCGCTCAGGGGCCCTCTGTTCCCGGCTCCTCAGGCTGCTGGAGGGGCTGACGGGAGTGCTCCCAACCCTTCATTTGCTCCCTGGATGTCTCAGTCACATTTCCACCCGTGGGCAGAGCGTCCCCTGGCTGTGCCCTCCCGCCCCCGGGCTGCGCTCACCCTGCCTTTCCGGCCCAGGCGTTCGTGATCTCCTTCACATCTGACTTCATTCCCCGGCTGGTCTACCTGTACATGTACAGCAAGGACGGCACCATGCACGGCTTCGTCAACCACACCCTCTCGTCCTTCGACGTCCGCGACTTCCAGAACGGCACGGCCCCCAATGACCCCCTGGACCTGGGTTATGAGGTGCAGATCTGCAGGTACCGCTCTGCCAGCTCGCGTGGAAGGGCCGCGTTTGCTGGGCTGCTGGAGAAACCCCAGGTCCAGCCGGGATTCTGTCAGGGGCAAGTCACGGAACAGCTCAGTCTTGCTTCAAGAAATAAAATATATATATCCATGGGATGAGGGCAGGAGGGGACTAGAAGTTAGGGCAGCTTTAGGCACAGCTGGATCCAGGGCTACAGCAGGCCCACTGGGGCCCCGGCCCCCCGATGTTGCTTCCTGCTTGCTGGCATTGTTTCCTGGCAGGCAGACAGACCCCAGCCACCCCAGTGGGAAGAAAGTCTCTTCCCAACAGTCAGCAATGTCTCAGGATGGAGTCTCGCTGGTCGGACATGCATCTCAGGCCAATCCCTGACCTGTCACTGTTGCCAGGGGGTAGAGGCCTCTTATTGGGTAGGCCTGGGTTATGCATCGGGGTGTGGGAAATTGGGGGGTCCCAAAGAAAACTGGGGTGCTGTGACTTGAAGAACAGGTAATGGATGCTAGACAGGCGGAAGCACCAGGTGTCTGAGATGGCCAGACCTGCGGGGCCCCATCAGCTGGCTGGAAGCTGGGGTGAGCAGGGAGCCCCAGATGGAGGCGGGACCTGGCCATTCGCTGTGTGTCTTCCATGTGCCAGCCTGGGTTGGGGGCTAGGGATGTGGGAGTGGGTAGCGTGACCCCTGCTATCCAAGGACCTCGTGCCGGGGGCAGAACAGTGTAAAGCGGTGACAGGAGCTGGAAGCCCAGGTGAAGGGCAGAGGCCGTGGCGGCATTCCAGGGGACACCCGATATGTGGGTAAGAGCAGAGGTGAGAACGGGAGTGTCTGCGGGTGGGAAACGGCAGCTGCTCCGTTTTCCCGGATCATGAAATGTGGAGGGAGACAGGCGGAGAGATGGAAGCAGCAGGAAGGGTGGAGCATTCCAGGCAGCTTTGAAATCAGGCCGAGGGCAGGGAAGCGGGGTCCAGGCCATACGATCACGGCGTGCTCAGCATCCGGGGACAGTCTGCCTGTGTCACCGCCAGCTAGAACTCTAAAGACTTCAGGGCCAAAATACGGGTCCCACAGCCACGCAGTAAAGCTCGACCCTTTCACATGAGGGCAGCCATTTCCTCTTACTTTACACATAGCTCTTATAAGCTTATGTCACCCTTGTCTCTGTCACCCTTGACCGAGCAGCAGGGAGTGGAGGAGGCTGCTAGGGTCCAGGGCACTGACAGCCACAAGTGGCATTTTGCTGCAGAAAAAAAAACAACAAAAAACAAAAAAACAGGCCCAAGGAATAGAAAAACGGCAGCAACGGGGGACGCTGGGAAAGGCAGGCCGACCCACCCAGCGTAGGTGCTGCTCATAGGGCAGAGGCTCCCATGGCCCGGAGTCATCAGAGGACAGTGACACAGTGCCCTGCATGGTGTGTGTCAGGGAGGGGACCAGGTCTGCCAACTAGGGAGGACAAGCGACACACAAGACAGCAACACAGCACGGTGCCCAGTTTTCAGAATCCCACCCACCCTCACGCTTCAGGGTACACGACGATGTGCACATAGGAGGGAGGCCCAGAAGGAGGGGCTCCAGCCCTCCGCGGGGTCCCCAGGGGGAGCGCGAGGCGCTGGGGAGCTGGGGGCCGGGGCAGGGGCCGCAGAGCCAACCTCCTCGCTTCCCGTCAGGACCCTCCCGCCTGTCAGCACCAGAGCACCAAGAACACACTCAAGTGACCTGTTCACTAAACGCGAATTTTAGAGGGAGCATGATTAAGGAAAAAGAAGGCAAGGAGATATGTGGCCAGTTTATTAGCACTCCCCTCAGAGGCATCCATGCTGACGTTTAGGGGCGAGCCTCAGCTTTTAAGAATCGGGCATTGGGTCGCAGGCTGCCGTCCCATGTGTCAGTTGGGGTGTCCTGGCCACATGGGGGAGAAGCCAAGAAGACAGGGCAAAGACCCTGTTTTGTAAGCGTCTTGTTGCTTTTGCCCCATGGAGGGCTCCCTGGGGTTCGGGTTTGGGCCAGGTCCTCCCCCGTCCTTTGGCCTCGATCACCGGCCACAGGTGCCATGAGCTCCCAGCCTCCACCAGCCACACCCATGTCAGGCCACCTCCCAGAGGAGCTGGTGGCAGGAGGCCCAGCACCCAGCCCAGCCTGGGGAGGCGGGTGTGGGAGAGGCAGCATAGCAGAGCTGAGAGCTGCAATCGCTGCTGGCTACCATTTATTCCTGCACTAAAATGGGTATTGTCTTATATAATGCTCACAGCCACCCCCAGAGAGAGCATTATTATCCTCCCCTGGGGGAGCTGGCAGGCTGCCAACGAGAGCTAAGCAAAGAGAAAAAAGAACATCATCTCTGGTAGAGGTCAGTGCAGGTGGTGGGAGGTGGTATCTGGACAGGTCTGTGAGTGGGCTTTGAGGGATGCATAGGAGTTTTCCAGGTGACCCAGACACATCTCCCAGCCTCCCAGTGCAGCTGGCCTGGAGCACAGAAAGAAGAGGGAGGGACAAATCGTGTGACTCCTGACTCTGGGAGAACAAGGGCCGCCTGTTCCCATCAGAGATCAGGTTGTGCAACTTCTGCGTCGCTCGGCAGCTGGCACCAAAGTGTGTGTTCCCAGCCCGATCCTGCCTCTCAGGGTGGCAGCACAGCGCTGAACAGCCCTCAGACACTCGCGTCCAGCTCCCTCCAGACATACAGCTCTGTGGGTGAGGGGCCCTGCCCGTCATGTTCCCCCCAGAATCTGCACCCCGGAGTGGGGTCCGGCACATGGCAGCTGCTCAATAATTGTGCGTAATGTGACCAAATGCGGGCGTGTCAGACTGAGGCCCAGAGAGGCCCAGCATTGCGCTGGGACACACAGCCAGGCAGCAGCTGGTTCCGGGTCCAGGCCAGGGCTATGCCCACAGAGCCAGGTGCCGTCTCTGCTGGTGTGCCCACAGGACTTCAGCTTTTCAGGACCAGCAGGGACACACCTGTGGCCCAGTACCTGGAAAGTGCCCCCGGCCATGGGCTTTTCCTAATGGTTTTTCAATGCAGAGTGGTGTCAGCCCCATAAAACCCAAGCATCCCCCAAATCAGGGAGTAGTCAGGGGTAGGTAGAGACAGCACCCCAGATTCTTGCCCTGGGTATCTCTGGGCCTCCATGAAAAAGAGGAAGGGAACGGGGAGACCTGCAGCACGGACATGCCCGTCACACCCACTGGTGGGCTGGAGGGCAGATGAGAAATAAAGATCATGTTCACAGAACACGGGGTGCGAGGGAGCCTGTCTTTCCAAGCAGGAAGTCAGTAGGCAGTGTCTAAAACTGATAACAAGAAGGAATGGACTAGTATTATGGAGAGAAAAGGAGGTGACAGCCAGGGGGCCGCAGCTGAAAGACAGGAGGTGTCCCTGGGCGCCGGGCCCCGCGGGGACGGTTGCCTGGCAGCTCCAACCCAGCCAATTGTTTAACACTTTGCACAGGCTACTTAGAGAAAATGTTTAGTCCTTTCCAGCAGTCCGCCCTGCAACGAGGGGACAGACTGGACAGACGCTTTCCAAGCGGGTTCCACGCAGCTCAGCCTGGGGTTTGTGGGCGATGGCGGCTGGGTTGAGGTTAGGGGGATCCAGCCTTAGGGGTCCCCACCCCACCCAACCAGGGAGACCCCGCTTGCTTTGCATGACCTACTGGGGTCTCAGATGGGACTTCATATGGAAAAAAGGGCTTCCTTCCAGACGGTCCCAGAGCCCACATCTGTGGGCCACGGCTGGGCCTGCGGGGACGCTTCCACACAGCCCCTGAGGCCCCTCCCAGCCCACGATGGGTCCTGGCCAGCCCGCTCCGACACGGACAGAGACTCACTGTCCCCTGGGCCAGCCGGCCTGGGCCTCTGCCCTCCCGGCTGAGACTTTCCTGGCGCCCTCTCGGGAGCTGCGTGCCCCAGGCAGGACCCCACCTTCCTCTGGCAGACCCACCTTGAGCCCCACCATCTTCCGCAGGTACAAAGATTACCGGGAGCCCCCGTGGTCAGAGCACAAGTACGACATCTCCAAGGATTTCTGGGCCGTCCTGGCGGCAAGGCTGGCCTTCGTCATCGTCTTCCAGGTACGACGGGTCCCTGTCCCAGGAGTTTGTGAATTGGGGCCCTGGCGAGGCTCTGCTCGGAACAGCGTCAGGAAGGCTGGGGGCTTGGGCCTGGAGAGCGCGCTCTGGGAACCCCAAGGACAGGGCCCCAGAGAACCCCATGCGGAAGTAGGGGGCAGACCAGCACCCTACTTGTGAAGTGAAGGACTTGGACTCGCTGGAGAAAGCAGGCTTAGTTCAGAAGTGGTCTTTACTGAAGGAGGAAGGGAGCCCCACCTCGGTTTCCCCGCTCCATCTCTCACCATGTCCGTGAAGCAGCCAGGGGACTGGCCTCGCCCAGCCCGTCTCTAGGGAGGCCAGAGTGATGCCCGGTGGACCAGACTAGTACCCATGGCGGCTGAGGTCCCAGAGATGGGGGAGCACCCTCAGCCACACGGACCCTGTTGGGGCCCCATGCACACATGTCCCCTACCATCTGGATTCCCCAAACTGGGTCCAGCCCAGCTGCCGCTGACACACAGGTGGCATCAGGCAGGACGGCCACCCCGAAGCAACGTGACCTCCTCTGTCAGCTTTCCAGATGCTGTAGTCACAAGTGTCCTGGCTGGGATCCCAGAAGCAGATGCATTGTTCCAAATGGGTTATTGAGGGGAGACCCCAGGATAGGGCGGAAGCTCAGCAAGGAGGGGTCTCGGCTGGAGACGGCCTGGCCTGATCCCGCAGGGGGCCCTGGAGCCCTGGGCCCACCCTGAGGCAAGAGAGGGCCTTAGCCCGCCCACCTTGGCCATTTGTTGGCTGTGGGCTGTCCGGGAGGAGAGGGGGACGGCGGGGCAATTCCCTGGAGACGGGGGAGCTGTGAGCATTAGCAGCCAACACCAGCCACAGCGGCGGGCAGGGGGCTGGGGGTGCCAGGAGCGCCCACAACAAGGCAACTAAGTCAGCCAGACATGCCAACAGATGATCTAGAGACTTTGGTTATTCTGGGAAAGCCGGCTCATTTTCATTCTATGAACCAAAACTTGCTCTAGTGAGAAACCTTCAGGGGCGCACGCTCGTTCAGGGGGCTTCGGGGAGGCCTTGCACACTGCCGAAGGGCCCAGGGAATCATCATTGTCTGTCTCAGTTCCAGCCCTTTTTCTGCTGTTTTTGGTACAGAGAGTGCCACAAAAACGTATACACATTTTAAGAAAGGAAAAAACTATTAAAATTGTAATACTCAATATATACCAGTAACAAAAGGTGAACACAAGTCACGTGTGACTTCTGCAATGACAAGAGGTGCTCCAAGTGGTCCCCATCGGCGTCCAGACACTGCTGATGACGGCGAGCTACTGCTTGAGCCACGCCGACCAGAGTGTCCACTTGGATACATCTTTTTGGCACCCCCGGTATTTTCTAGAAAGCCTTAGTACTTACTTGTCATATTGGGTGACACGTGACCAGCCAGGTCATTTCTTGAGCCTCCCAGCCAATGACTTCCGAGCCCTTCAGAGCCTTTTCCTGTGTACTTTTCCCACTCTTACACTTGCGGAGGGCCTGCTGGCTGCCTTCCTGCCTCGCTTGTACCTGCGGGGAAACCAAGGCCCGGGAGCTCCCAGGGTGGGGTGCAGCCAGGCACGCAGAGGAGAGGGGCGCTTCTGGTCGGCCTCCCGCCCACGCGCTGACTCCCCTCCAGAACCTGGTCATGTTCATGAGCGACTTCGTGGACTGGGTCATCCCCGACATCCCCAAGGACATCAGCCAGCAGATCCACAAGGAGAAGGTGCTGATGGTGGAGCTGTTCATGCGGGAGGAGCAGGGCAAGCGGCAGCTGATCGACACGTGGATGGAGAGGGACCTGAAGGAGGGCGGGCCGCGCAACAGCCACGGCCCGCGGGCTGCGCTCCACGGCGGCGCCCTGTAGGGCCGCTGGCGCCCGGCCGACGGGCACCCTCTCCGCGGCAGGCGGCTGCTCAGCCCGCTCAGGCCCAGGGGCTCCTGTGTTTGTCGCAAACCTGGACTGCCACCTTCGGATAGGACATTATTTTTGTCTTTTTTTTTCTGGTTTCTTTCTCTTCCTTGTTTTTGCACAAAACCGTTATGCAGGGAATTTTTTTTATCTTTAACATTCAAGGTTAATCAGATGATTGCTGGGGGTAGGGTGGTGACACAGGATGGACGACGCCAGCTCTTTGCAGAAACCGTCCTTGGAAACCTGGGTTCTCTGCATGGGGCAGGTGGGCAGAGGCGTCCGGAGATCACCTCCTTTCAGCCTCCCGGTGCCCTGAGAGGCGGTGCCCTGAAGGGAGAACCGAGACACGGATGAGGAATCAACGATGCTGAGACCGGATCCAGGAGCGCCGCCGCCTGCCTCTGGGTCCGCACGCTGAGCCGGCCGATTCGTCCTGTTCCTCCCGTAGGTTCAGAATCAGACACTCAGGCCGGAAAGAGAGGTGGCCTGGCCCGGTCCACCAGGTTCATGCCTGCAGAACCAGCACGGTGCAGGTGACCCTGAGTAAGCAGGTGCCAGCACCTTTGGGGTCTCCGCAGTCAGCCACACGCCTCCCCTCGCCGCAGTGAGCTGACCTCACAAATGTCCGTCCTCCTCGTGGGACAAAGCCAGGTCAGCGGGCAGTGAGAGATGACCTCGGAGGCATGTCCAAAGATGACGTAAGGGTTTCACGGAAGTCTTCAAGGCTCCCCGGGGGACATCCACAACGTTAGGATATTTGAGTGGGTTTTTTTTCCAAATCAATTCTACGGTGGATTTAAGGGTTTGTTTTTTTCCTATAGCTCAAAGGTGGAAGGAATTTATTTTATCAGTTAACCAAATATCATTGAGAGGAATTTAAAATACTGTTACTACCAAAGATTTTTATTAATAAAGCCTTCTATTTTGGTAACACTTCTCTATATTTTTACTTACAGGAACATTACTGTTGGACAATTATGGTTTTAAAAGCTTGTAAAAAACAATAGGTCTCATAGGTAATATGGGCGATCTAAACTTACAACAATCAGTCTAGCCTGAACGTCTCATCTGAAATTTCTCAAGCGCCCAGAGAAACATGAAAAGAAATGTTTCGTCAAAGGGAGAGAAACAAATGCGTTTGTCTTGAACATGTGATCGGTGTCACATTGCTGTTCCATAAGCGTCCAATTCCGATTCAAGTCTGTAGGTCTCCTAGACTTTCATTATTTGCTAAAATCATGCAATCTGATGCTTCTGATTTCTCTTGTACAGTAAGCCGTTTGAAATGGGGGTTTTGTATATAAGTATTATATTAAAAATTAGGTGATTACCAAAAATCCTTTTACGGAAACCATTTTTTTTTTAAGTGAATGTACACAAATCCACAGAGGGCCGTGTCTGAACATTCATCTGAATAAATGTGGAGACATGACACTCTCATCACTGAATGCTGTCTGGTGACATTTGCCGGAGGAAGCTTCAGAACCCATCCCCAATGTCCCCAAAGCCTGTCACTGAGCTGCAAACTTGGGGCGGACTTACAGGCACCCATTTCCTTTAGCGACAGACACATGAATTGTTCCAGATGTTCTTAGAACTTCATCTGTCTGTGAGAGTGTGTGTGTGTGTGTGTGTGTGTGTGTGTGGTGTGTGTGGTTCGTGTGCACACATGTACATGTGTTTATATGTGCTTGTGTCTGTGCGTGTGCATGTGTATGTGCTTGTGTGTCCATGTGTTTGGAGACGGGAGTTGTCACACCTTCCCAGCAGCCTCTCCCATGAGCCCCAAATCTGACCCCTGGTCCCACAAACCCAACAGAGTAGTCTTTAGGATTTCATGGACCTAAAACATCTCCCCACCCTTTTGGGGACCACCTTAGGGTCACCCGTGTTTTCATCTGGCCAAGTGGGGACATGTTTTTTTAAATCACCACGGAGAATCACCAGCATCTCGTGAAAGAAGGGACATCTGTCACACGGAACATCAGTGGAGCAGCACAGCCGTTAGCTGGGACGCTGGCCTCAGGGGCCGCTCCCTGGGGAGAGCCTCCCAGGCTGGCACCAAGCCTCGGGCACCCCTCGTGCTCGTGGGGCCGTGTCCATGGTGTCCTGGGTGCCTGCAGTCCAGGACGTCCTCCTAAAGCTTTGGAGCCGTGTCCTTAGTCCTGTAACAAGGGCAGCACGCAGGGCGACGTCACAGGAATGCCTCCTCCTCCATGGGTCCTCAGCCCCATTTGAGAGATGAGGACACAGGCCGGGGGCGGGGCAGGGGCAGCTTGTCCAAGACCACAGGCTGCTGAGCACCTAAGCCGAGACCTTATAGAAAGTGACACCCAGACGGTACAGACATTCATTCATTCATGCAACGTTCAAGACAGCAGTGAACAAAGTAGACACCCATTCCCCGGGGCATGAGTTATTATAGAGGACGTCAGATGCTGACCCAGGAAATGAACCCCAGAACCAGATAACTTCAGAGGAAAAAAAAGGGTGCTGATGAAAATCTAATGGGGTATGACTGAGAGTGACAGAGTTGGTCAGGGAGGTCCTGGGTGACCTGAGCAGTGGAGCCAGAATGTAAAATCCCGGAGGAAGGCAGGATGTTTCAGGCAGATAGAACCGTACGTGCAAAGGTCCTGAGGCAGCAACGTGCCGGCTGAGTTCTAGGAGCATCGAGGACAGGGTGGTGGGGGCGGAGGGCAGGGGAGGCACTGGAAGCAACTAAGGCAGGGCTCCCCCGCCACGTGAGGGCTGCGAGCTCGGCGCTAAGTGCCACAGCAGAGGCTGGCTCGTTTTCATCAGGGCCGTGACGGGGTCTGATTCACATTTGAGGTCACTGCAGTCATTGGGTGGGAAGCCAGAGAGGACATTGTTGAAGACATTCAGGTGAGCGGTGATGGGGCTTGGACAAGGGTGGTAGAGGTGGTGGAGAAAAAGCAACAGATAATGTCAAAAAGACCTGCAATCTCACAATGTAGGGATGCCCCCAACGGACAGCTGACACCATTATTTCACAGACAGGCACAAGGGGGCACAGAGAGGGTCAGGGCTCTGCTGTGGTCACAGAGCTGTGGCAGCTAGGGCCCAACAAGTTTTGTTACATGTCCCAGGAGCGGTGTGGTGGGAATGGGGCAGGCACTCCTACTGGTGTCTGCCGTGGGTTCCTGCTGCCCTCGCCTGATGGTGGAGGCTGGTGCAAGCTGCATCCAGCCCAAGACATCCTCCCTTTGATAGGTTCAGTATTTGTTGATTTTTTTTTTTTGGTTAATACATAAAAACCAGTTAAATCCAAATAAAAATCCAGATTTGCATGTGCTCTTGAAAAAAATCACACCATCTGACAACACAGCCCCATTTTTCACCATGTCACATTCTCACATGTGACAAGCCCAGTGGTGGCCTCTCTTCTTTAGATGGTGCCCCCTCCACCCTTCACAGTCCACCTCCCCACCCACCCAAACTGGCCAAGGGGGCAGCTGAGACTGTGGCTCCTGGAGACACTGGCCTTTCTAGATAAGCCTCAGGGCAGGTCCCTCTCCTGGGATTCAGGACCCACTGAGGCAGTCCCTGGAACAGAGCTTGGCCAAGGTGTGTGCCTGAGACGGGCTTGTCCCCGCTCCGGGTGACTCAGCGCTGCTGTCCCCAGGCACCCACATGCCCGCCTCCCACACAACCCACCTGCAGGTACCCAGGTGCCATGCGCATGCCCCCTAAAGGGGTCCCCTACCACAGGGGCTGTGTGACCCCATACTCGGGCAACACGCATTCTCCCGTCCCATGTTTTGTGAGAGCTACAGCAGGGTAGAAAAGTGCCAACATTCGCCAGAAAACAAAACAGGAAGGGTGCTGGCGCAGTGCCAGGCACAGAGAAGTTACCAGAAGGTACTGCATGAATGTACAGGGGGGTGGATGGATGGATGATGGATGGATGGATGATGGATGGATGGATGAGTGGATGAAGGAGGGAGGGAGGGAGGGATGGCAGGCAAATAGACGAACAACTGGGTTTTCTGCCTTTGAGCTGAGTGGACTTTGGAATCAAGCTGGCAAGGGTGCTGGTGGAAGAGGTAACGGGGTACGTGAGAGGTAAGGGGGTACGTGGGAGGTAAGGTCCGGTGCCCATAGATGTGCCCGCAGCTAAGAGCCCGCCCACTGCTCACTCACACAGCCCCGGGGAGACGAGCTTGCACCTGGAACGCTTGGGCCAGCACAAGCACCTGAGCCCCTCTTCTCAGGTGGGCTGCTGTGTGTGCTGCCTGCCAGGGAGGCGCCCTGGAAAAGAGGCCGCAGTGCGGACACTGAGGTCTGATCTCCTCAGCTCTGCCCCGTGACGCATCTACTGTGTCCCATTCTCACGCTCCCCTCCTCTTCGTCCCCCTATCTCTGCGCCTTTCTCTCCCTCTTCCCCCACATTTTAATGAAGTATAACATGCAGAAAAGTGCATATATCTTAAGTATACAGTGAAGCAACTTCCACAAAAGCCACACGCCTCTGTGGCGGAGACTGAGAAAGAGAATGACAGGGCACCTCAGAAGCCTCCTTGCTGGTCACTCCTCCTCGCCCACCTGTCACCAGGGTCCTGACACATCAGCTGTCCTGACTTCCCCCAGCAGAAGTGCCCGGGCCGCTTTGCATGTTGGTGGCTGCTGCCCCCTGCTAGCTGCCTGTGGGAGCTGCAAAGCCACTTCTGCCATGTAAACTAACTTATGCCCAGGTCTGGGGATTAGGATGTGAGCATCTTGGGGGAACCATTATTCTGTCCACCACACACCCCTGTCCCCTAGTAAGGAGGATTTTTCTTTAGAAAAAATTAACTACCCCCAGCAAAGCCCAGAGTCCCCAGATATTCAAGGAAAGACAAATGGGAGAGACCAAAAGAAACAGAAAAAGCAAAAGAAAAGAAGCCAGGGGACACCAAGACAACGCAAGGAGAGAAGGGACAGTAATTCTGCCCATCAATCACACAAATACAAACCAATTTACATCCATGAAACCAGTAAAAGATGCTTTTCTTTCTTTTTCTTAAAGACACAAAGCTAAGTGAAATAAAAAGACATAAACTGGACTTCATCACAATTTAAAACTTTCGTGCATCAAAGGATATGATCCACAGAATGAAATGACAATTCACAAAATGGGAGAAAATTTTTGCAAATCGTTATTTCTGATAAGGGACTCATGTCCGATATGAACCCCTTCAACTCAACAATGAAAGGACAAGCACCCCAACCAAAAATGGGCAGAGGAATTGAATAGACATTTCTGCAGAGAAATCATACGCATGGACACCCCCGGGGCTCAGCCACTGGTCCCCTCTCCTTTTTGCCCTCCATGCTCATAGGTGCCCTGAGGGTGCTCTCAATGCCATATTAGTCAAGGTGTAATGGAGAAACACAACCACTAGGACATGTGCACACATACATGAGGAGATGGTTACAGGAATCAGCTCACGCAGTTATGGAGGCCAGGACGTCCCACCGCCTGCTGTCTGCAAGCTGGGGGAGCAGGAAAGCCAGTGGTGTAGTTCAGTCTGAGTCCACAGGTCTGAAAACCAAGGGGTCAATGCAATGGTGTGAGTCCCAGTCTGAGCCGAAAAACCTAAGAACCAGGGGCGCCACTGTCCGAGGGCAGGGAGCGGATGACCGGCCCTGCTCCAGCAGAGAGCGTGAATTCACTCTTTCTCACCTTTTTGTTCTATTCGGACCCTCAACAGACTGGACGAGGCCCACGTGTGCAGTGGGGGCGGGTCATCTGCTTGACTCAGTCTACCTATTCAGATGCTGATCCCTTCCAAAAACATCCTCAAGGACATATCCAGAAATGTTTTACTGGCTATCCCGGCAGCCTTAGCTCAGTCAAGGTGAGGTGCAAAATTAAGCATCACAAACACACAGAATACTCCCAGATCCACATCACCTGCCCAGATCTCTGTCCAAAACCCTAGCCTGTGCATCCCACTGTCCCATGCACATCTCTGCTAGGTCCTCCCCCAAACCCACCCACCCGCACCCACCTTGGGTCAGTCAGTGGACACTCTATCCTCAGCTCCTATCCTTCACGTACACCCCCAAATCTGAAGGAGACTGCTCCCTTCTCACCCCCTCTGCTGCACTGAGTCCAAGTGCCCTCCTCTCGTCACGGAGTCCCCTGGCTTCTGCCCAGTGGCAGAGGGATTCCTTAAAAATGCAACTCAGAGTTCATCATTCATAACAGCCAAAAGGTGGAAACCACGGAAATGTCCATCAGCTGATGACCAGATAAACACATGTGGGCCGGCCATTGATAGAACACTATTGACCCATAAAAAGGCATAAAGCACTGACAAGCTACAAGGTGGATGAGCCTTGAAAACATTCTGCTCGGTGAAAGAAACCAGGCACAAAGGACACGGAGTATATGGATCCATCTACAGGAAGTGTCCAGAATTGTCAAATCCAAAGAGACAGACAGTAAATCAGCAGTTGCCAGGGGATGCAGGGGAGAGGAGGGGAAGGAAGTGATGGCTAACGGGTACCAGGTTCCTACTTGGGGTGATGAAAATGTTCTAAAATTAGTTAATGGTGAAGGTTGTGCAACCTTATGGATATGCTAAACACCACTGAATTGTACACTTCAAAAGGGTGAGTTATATGGAATATGAATTATCTGTCAAATATATATATTTGTACAGATATAATTTATATATAATTTTTTAAAAAGTAACTCAGTTGGTTTCACTCCTCTCACCTCTCAAAGGGCTCCGTCTCAGGGGCCGAAGAGCCTGGTCCTTACCTGGCCCTCTAATTCGCCCCCTCTCCTCCCTGACCTCTCCCTACCTCCCCCTGCTGCAGACCTGCTGGGTCCCCCCCACCACTCCTGGACCTCTCCCTACCTCTCCCCTGCTGCAGACCTGCTGGGCCCCCCTCCCTGACCTCTCCCTACCTCCCTCCCTGCTGCAGACCGGCTGAGCACCGCCCCCCCCCCGCCCTGACCACTCCCGACCTCCCCCTGCTGCAGACCTGCTGAGCCCCCCTCCCCCCCCGCCCCGCCCTGACCTCTCCCTACCGCCCCCTGCTGCAGACCTGCTGGGCCCCCCTCCCTCCTGGCACCTGAGCTCTGCGCCTCTGCTCTCGCTGGGCTGCACCCCAGACCCGCACCTGCAGCACGGGGCCTGCAGCACAGCTGCAATGGTGCGGCAGCCCCCACCTTCACCCCCAGCCCACCCTCTGCGTTCTGGCTGCGCCTGCTTCTCTGTGCTTTACAAGCCTGTGTTCTGATGACTAAGCGCTGGCCGGCGGGGCTTCCCCATTCGTTCCCGAATTTGTCCTCAGCACCTGCTGCCCGGCACACAGTAGGCGCTCAGTACATATTGAGAAGCATTCAAAGCATCCCTGACCACAACTTTAAAAATCGAATATTCAACACGCTTGAACACCTCGCACAGGTGGACAGGGGCACTCAGGGCCATGCATTATCAGGAGTGTTCATAATAAAGGCATTTACTGTCGACATGCATCGTGCGGCATTGCACAGGACGCGCAGGCCGGGCCTCGGAGCGCGAGCTTGGGAGGCTCGCGACCCCCCAGGCCAGCGCGCCCCACCCGGCGGGAGCAGGTCCCCCGGGAGCCCGCGCCGCCCGCCTGTCTGCGGCGCCCCCTGGCGGCAGCCGCGCGCGCCCTCCGGGCGGAAACGGCACCGGCCGGGCTCGCGGCGCATGCGCGGGACCCGGAGCTCTCGCGAGACCGCGGCGGCCCGCCCCCCCCCGGCCGGCCGGACTTCCGGTGTCGGGCCGCGGGCCGGGCGCGTCGGGCGGAAGCGCAGGCCCCAGGCCCCGCCATGGACCCGTTCCTGGTGCTGCTGCACTCGGTGTCCGCCGGCCTGTCCAGCAGCGAGCTCGCCGACCTCAAGTTCCTGTGCCAGCGGCGCGTGAGCAAGAGGCGGCTGGAGCGCGTGCAGAGCGGCCTGGACCTCTTCTCGGCGCTGCTGGAGCAGCACGAGCTGCACGCCCAGCGCACCGAGCTGCTGCGCGAGCTGCTGGCCTCGCTGCGGCGCCAGGACCTGCTGCGGCTGCTGGACGAGTTCGAGGCGGGCGCCACGGCCCGGGCCCCGCCGGAGGAGCGAGGTGGGCGCGGGGCCGGGGAGCCGGGGCCGGGCGGGTGGGCGCGGCTTCTCCCAGGCGGCCCGGGAGGCAGGTGGCAGGCCCGCCGCGCAGACGGGAGGATTCCGACCGAAAGGCGGACGTACCCCCGGGCAGAGCGCGGGCGCCGGCGACTCTGCTGATCGTTTGCACGGTCACCCCGTTAGTTAAATACCGTTGCCTGCCATTCCTTCCCTTTGGATGATGCGAGGACTGTGGCTCGGAGGGGTGTGAAGTGACTTGCACAGTCAGTGACTAAGGGAGCGAGGGCTGAGCCCTGGCAGCGTGGCCTCCGGGGGGGTGGTTTCCGCCACTGAACTGCCCGTCTCCTCAAGTCCTCTCTCTCCTGGCTTCCCACCCTGCCCCCGGCCATCCGCGCTTCCACCTTCCACCGCCTGCGGCCTGCAGAGGCCTCGGGAGTAAAACTGAGACCCAGCCACACCCCGGTGTTCCCAGGCCTCAGGCTGTAGCCTGCAATTGTTCATTCAGTCACTGAACAAAAAAGGATACAAACAAGGCACCCCAGCTATCACGCCCTAGGATGGGTGTTTGTTTATTGGTGGCGAGCTGGACGGCACAGCTCTGCCCGAAAGCAGACACACACACGCGCACACACACACACACCCAGCACTAGACAAACAGAGCGGAACACAGGACAATTACACCAGAGGAGAACGCCGATCTGCTACATTTAAAAGGCAGTCCACAAATTATAGATAGCAGCTCAGATGTGTGCGTGCATGCGCATGTTTTTATGCAGTTACTGTATGTTGGAGGAAGGTACACCGGGAGGTAAACACCAGGTGTGGGTGGTTTAATAAGCGGCAATTCTGTGTCACTCTTTTACGGAAGACACTTTCACATCGTGGTTAAGAAGGGCTCCAGCATCAGACTGTCAGAGCTTCGCATCCTGGCTCTGCCCTTGCCCACCTGTATGACCTCAGGAAGATCACTTACCTTCTGTGTGCCTCAGTTTCCTCACCTGTGCAAGTGGTCGTAACAAGTGACCACCTCACAGGGCCGCAAAGGCTGGGGGCGCATGGCACGCAGGCTGACGTGTGTCTCGCGGGGGTTGTAGCTGGAGATTCGCAGGAGCCCTCCAAGCTGCTTTGGTCCTTCCTCTCTCCACATTCCAGAAACAGCTTTTCATGGTCTGTAGGGCCCAGTTCGCTCATCTCAGTGGTGACTTCAGCAGATGCAGACATGGTAGCCAGCGGCCAAAGACTGCTGGTCAGTCAGGGTGTCTTCCAAAATAAGAGTCGGGGTGTGTGGTGGCGTCCTAGGCTGCCGTTTGGGGGCTTAAAGCAATAGAAGTTGATTCACAGTCTGGAGCCAAAGCCAGAGATCCAGGGGTGGCAGGGCCGCGCTCCCTCCAGAGGCCCTGGGGGAGGCTCCTTTGTGCCCCTTCCGGCTTCTGAGGCGCCAGGCATCCCTGGGCTGTGGGCACACTCCTCCAGTCCCTGCCTCCATGGTCACATGGCCTCTCTGTGAGTGTCTGTCTTCTAAGGACACTTGTCACTAGATTTGGGGCCCACCGGATAACCCGGAATCATCTCATCTCCAGATCCTCAGCTTAATCACATCCTCAGAGACTCTTCTCTAAATAACTTAGCATTCACAGTCCAGGGATTTGGCCTGGGCGCATCTTTTTAGTGGCCGCCACTCAGGATGGCTTGGGCAGCAACCCTCCCTCAGCCCCCACCACAGCCCCCGCAGCCGTCAGTCTGCGGCAGGCCATACCTCTTGGGTAGTGTTTGGGGCTGGGGTTGGCTGGGGTAGGATTAGAGGCCACTGGTGATCCTTCTGTGACCGCCGAGCCCCTCCGCTACGGGTGACTTCAGCCTCTGCAAGAAGACCCCTGGAGTACCCAGCACTTGGGTCAGCACTGAGAAGCCCGCTGGAGAACGTGGGGTTCCCTGTCTCCTGGAGAGCCCCCCACACCTGGTAAATCATTTTGTTCTTTCCGTCCCCAGACCTGCACGTAGCGTTTGACATCATATGTGATCACGTGGGGAAGGACTGGAGAAGGCTGGCTCGCCAGCTCAAAGTGTCTGACAGCAAGATCGAGGCCATCGAGGTGAAGTATCCCCGAAACCTGACGGAACAGGTGAGGGAGTCGCTGCGAGTCTGGAAGAACGCACAGCGCGGGGACGCGTCGGTGTCGCACCTGGTGGGGGCGCTCAGGGCGTGCCGGCTGAACCTGGTGGCAGAGCTCGTGGAGGAGGCACAGCAGGCCCGGGCCCTCCCGAGCAGCGGGGACAGCGGGAGCAGCGCTGGGTCCCAGATGTCATGGGACTCGGACACAGCCTCCTGATGCCCCAGCTGCTCTCCCGGGGGACCAAGGACATGGGCACAGTGGGAATGTTGGCTCCGTCCACCCAGGCCGACCGGGTGCCTTCCGGTGCCAGCCCTGTGAAGTCCTAGCAGTGAGCTGGGGTGAGGGGCCGCAGCGCTCCCAGGGCCAGGCTGGCTTCTCCGTGGGAGCTGCTGTGGGGAGCACCCACTCTGTGCACATGCTGCCATTCATTCCTCATGGTGATCCCTGACAGGATGCTGGTGTCCCCATTAAAGTGTTCTCACAGGAGGACGTTTTGGAGCCGTGTCAGCACTGAAGGAACCTGTGAAAAGGAGTAGCTCTTACCATTGCGATTCTACAGGGGAGAAGAAGACACGGTTAAGGAGCTGGAGGAAAATGGGGTGCAAATCGCAGAGCTGGGCTTGGAAGCAGACGCCTTCTGGCCCCAGAGCCCTTACTGGGCCGCTCTGCTACCCCTGCGGTTAAGAGCCGCCCTGACCCAGCCTCGGGGCCTCCCGCGCCCAGGCCCCAGGCCATGGCCCTGAGAGAGTCGGGGCTCCCCCGAGGTGACGCCTGCCGAGTGCTCAGAAGTGCCAGTTTCTGGAAAAGTTACAATTCCTGTGTTTCCACAGTTTGTTCCTATTTTGTATCAGAATTTCTATTTGATGACAGAATTGGCATGGGAGCTGCCTCCTGTAATTTTAAAAAGCAGTCTTCCTTCCTGCTTCCAAGGTAATCCTGGCACAGCAAGTGCCTCTGCAGCACAGCCCTGCGTATTACAGGATTTCCCATCCCCATCAACGGTGCCAGTTCACACAGTCTCAGACGCCCCGCACAGATGATTTCTGTCTCCCGCGCAGCTCACCGTGGGGGGCGGGGTTTGGGCAGCTGCGCTCCTCCCCCGCGGGGGAGTGTTACCTCAGCACACCTGTCTGCCAGGGCAGCTTGTGCCGGCCTGGCCCTCCCCGCCCCCAGGACGCATCAGGGAACCAAGCGGGTGTCCCTTTTCCAGCCTTCCAACTGTGGCCTTAGGAAAGCCACATGTGATGCCATGCCGCGCCGCCGTGGCCTCAGGTTGCTAAGATCCTAGCCGCAGTCCCTGAAGCTGCGGAGCCGGCCTTTGGGCCCTGCCGCACCTCCGCAGATAAACTCCCTGATGCTGGGAACTGTGCTGGCCGCCGAGGCCTTGGCAGCACACAGGACAGAGGTGGCCCCGTCCTGTAGACCCCAGAAGCCTGGTCAGGAGCACAGGCGTTAACCTGTTCACAGGATTGAGTGCCCAGCACCTGGGCCACTTTCAGGCCCTATGCTGTGGCCCGACCCTGTGTGACGCACTGCGTGGTGCCGCCCGCCCGCAGCACTGGCCTCTTCAAGCCTCAGGTCAGGGCTAGTTCTGTGGACGGCAGACATCACATCTAAATGGGAGCAGCTGGGCGAGTGGGCAGCTTCGGGAAGCAGGTCAGCTGGGACACGTCCATAGGCTTTGAGCAGAGCCAGATTTAGAGGGGCCGCCATTCCCTTACGGTCTGGCAAAAACTGCTCAATTGTAGGAATACCTAACATCCCGACAACGCCCTACCTCCCGCTGCGTGCTGGTCACACCTGGAGGAACCCCCGACCCTCCATCACACCAAGTGCGCTGACAGGCTTGGACAACACTGCACCCGAAATTTTCCGTTGTCTGGGAGCACTAGCCTGGGACTCGGTCCCCTGCTGTGCCCCATCATGCTCCCACGTGCAGTGAGGCACTGGGCCTGCCCGGGCACTGCCATCCCAGGACAGAGAGCAGCTGCTGTGCTGTGCTGAGGCGGGGAGGAGCTCGGGCTTTGGAGCAGCCTCCCGTGACCCGCCCTGGGACCCCATCTCATTGGCACAAGCCCCAGACCTTGGGTTACAAGCCTCAGGAAAGGTGAGGAGTGAGGAAGTGCCCCCATCCTGTGCTGAGCCATGCAGGCATCCACTTCCGGGGCCCGGGGGGGCGGGGGGTGCCGTCAGGTCCAAGCTGGAGTGTGAGGTCAACTTGCAGGAGAAACTGCCCCCTGAAGATGGGGATTCAGAGCCAGGTAGTCGCATCCACCTGTCCGAGCAGCCTGCCCTCGGGAAGCTGTATCCCCAGCTTTGTAAAACAAGGGAACGCTTATTATAAATATGCACCCAGGCTGTAGAAAAAGCCCAAATGCTTCTATGGGCCTAGATGTGGAAATATACACAGCAAGCGTGAGAATGATTGTTTTCTGATAGGCGGTTATTATTTATACTTCCTGCACTTTCCACATTTTCTATAATGGGGTTTTTTGTAACTTGGACTGTTGGGTGGGGAGTGTCCCTAGAGAGCAGTGGAGCATGTGCCTTTCGAGTCTGACCTGGGTTCGAGTCCCAGCCTCTGCACCGTGGCTCTGTCACCAAGCCCAAGTGCCTGTCCAAATGTGTGGTAACGGGCTTCTCGAGTTCCTTAAAAGTCAGCAGTGAAATGCCCCCCGGAGGTCTGTCAGAGGGCTGTTGTTTAAGGTCTCAGAACACTTCAGCCCCTGGTCCTGAGCGGTCACTCCCTCCCCTCCCCTCCAAACAGACCTGCGCACAGCATTTCCCTACGGCTGCTGCAAGGCGGAGTGTTCTGTATCTTTTCATAACCTCCTGGGACATACGACTGATGTGTAATGGGCGCTAAGCCCTGAGGACAGAGTCAGGGACACCAGCCCTCAGTAGGAGCTGCTCCACGTTTCTTAGAGCAACTTGACAGAAAATGCTGGTTGCTTTCTATTTTTTGTTTTGCAATCATGTCAAATTTATGTTTCTGGTGAAGTTGCAGACAAGTCACATGATTTACTTGAAAGGTAAAGCTAAGAGCCATGCTTTGCTCATAATCCTTTCCTCTGAGCAAGTGTTTTGCAGATTTCAGTCTAATGAAGGAGAATTTGATGAAGCGTTTCCTGGACCAAAGGGTCAGCCCCCTTGTGTCCTGCCCATCCGCACACAAGTTCCCCGTTTCACACCCGCCCCCCATGGTCCAGCCCGCGCCCTGGACACACCCCCCCCCCGGGGCTCTGGCAGTCACCCCCCTGCGTCAGTGAACACACCCCCCCCCGGGGCTCTGGCAGTCACCCCCCTGCATCAGTGATGGCGGACCCTCCCAGGGAGAGCATGGGGACATGCAGGCCCTCATCCATCCCATGTTCCCCCCACCCTCTCGCCTCCACCTGCTGCCCGTTCCTCCCTGTCACCCCGACACATGCACCCCCAGTCCACACTTGCTGAGGCCCCAGGTTGCCAAGGCTGTTGTAGGCACACTTGTTCTGTCTTGTTCGATCTCGGGGCCTTGGACACCTCCTGACCGTTCTCTCCATGAAATTCCCTGCTGGTTGTCGTCCCCTCCCACCCCCGCCACCCCTGCACACCCTCTCCCAGCACCAGTCCGCAGCCCTCTCCTCTCTGAGCCCCGCAAGGGACAGGGCCTCTGCCCCACCTGCCAGGTCCCTGGTGCCTCACGTCCCCCTGAGGCACCCAGACCCCTACTGTCCGCACCAGCACCAAGGGGCAGCGCCTTTGCCGAGTAAGGAAACACAGGTTCTGGGGTCCTGGGGCAGGCGTTCTGCTCCCCACAAAGCTCAAACTCCGCATCTCCCCCACCCGTCCCTGCCCAGTTCCCTGCCTGATACCCACTGCTTCAGGCGCATGCTGGGCCCTTCCTGCCTGGGGCTCACTTTCCCATATGTAACAGCTCCTCAGTTACCTGACCCCCACATCTCCCCTTCCCCCCCTGGACCCCCCCCATGGGCCTCACCCCCAGCTCTTCCCTGCCCCTCCTACCCCTTCTAACCCATCCCCCATCTGCAGACCTCGACTATTCTTAGAAACCACAAGCTCTACGTATTTCTTGGTTTTGTGTTTTTATTTCCATAATTATTCTGAGTCATCTCGCTGGCTGCCCTCTAACCACGGGATCGCTGTGCATTGCATCTGGAACCGGCCAGGCGAGCGTGACGTGGTCGCATGTGCTCATGCAAAAAGGCCTGTGACCATCCATCTGCTGCTATAAAGGCCGAATTTGTCCTCTACAGGGAACATTTACAATTGAAATCCGTTTTCATCAAAGAAGCCCTCAGTTGTTAAGTCTGACTAAAGACCCTGTGGCAAGAGTCACACGTGTATACCAACCACGGTAATTGTCACCAAGGAACAGAGGCCGATTCAGGGGTTGATGGGGGGGGGGGGAGGCGTCGCCATGGAGCTAGAGTCGTGGGACATGTGGAGACAGCCTTCCTGATGAGAGCCGAAGAGAAGAACATGGACGGTTTGAGTCGCCCAGACACCAGGCGGGCGCACAGCCTCCCGACCTCCCAGACTGGCCTGATGACAGTGTAGACGCGTGACGTCATCGTCATATTGAGGAGACAGAGCTGTTGTGTGGAGAGGTGACGAGGTCCCAGGATGGATGGTGCTGATGGTCACACAGCGTCGTGAATGTGCTCAGTGACCCAAAAATGGTTAAAAGGGTAAATCTTAGGTATATCTTCCCACAATTAAAGAACAATACTTCACACTAAACCATTTAATTACATTATTGATCTAAATCGTATCCGTTTTGCAGGTATCCCACGTTTGTACGTTTATTCACGTTTTACCGTTTATGAGGACTGGAAGCCTGAGTTTGTATCGGGCCTTAGGTTTGCGTGTGTGGAAGTAACCTAAATAAAGCCTCGCTCGTCACTGGGAGTCGGGGTCGGTCGGTCTTACTCTCCCGGAGGGGGTTCTGGCTAGACAAACCCGGCCCCTCAGGGTCAGCCCTGACCCACAGCATCATGATGCCCAGGAGGGGTACCCAGCAGCCTGCCCAGGCGTCTTCTCTGCCTTCCACCCCCAGTCTGAGGGCAGCCTTGCCCGACCCCACTACCTGCATAGGCCCCTTTGCCCCCCCCCGCACCTCCTGCCACCCCTGCCCCCCTTCTACCCCCCTCCCCCCACGCCAGCAGGCTTGGCACCCTAAAGGCCTCCAGCCCTGGCTTCCGCTTTACTGCTGCTTCCAGGGCTGAACATCCAGTGGCTCTGTGAGGGTTTACTGAGGGTTTGCTGAGCGAAGGAATGAATAAATTGCAACGATCAGGGCTGGGCCCAGGGGTCCCGTGGAGGCCCGAGTTACCTGCAGGCAGGAAAGCTTGTCATCTGAGGGCTGCAGAGGCCTCAGTGGCCTTTGCTATCCCTGGGCTCGGGCCGATCAGGCTGTGAGAGTTCACGCCAGGGTGCCTCGCAGTGACCGAGTCACAGCCCCTAGTCCAGCAGGTCAGCCGGGGAGGCGCCCCCAGCCCTTGAATCACCGCAGGCCACCCCAAGGGTCCCCCTCCCCAGGCAGGGTCGAGGCTACCTGCAAAGAACATGCACCACCTAGTCCTGGGCACCCCGAGCTGTGTACGACATTCACCCACCCGCCTGCACTTCATTCAGTTGATTTTTTTTTTTTTAAAGATTCTATTGGGGAATCTGGGAAGGAGAACAAACAAGTTGCTGTCCTTTTCTTCCTCAGTCTAGTTGTGGAGGATGTCGCTGCACTGGCCCATGTTGGCATCGTCATTGCGCTCTTCCCGGGTGAGGCAGTCGCTCGCCGGCCATTGGATGGCCGTTCACTGCAGCTCACGCTGGCTGCCGGCCGCTCACGGCACCCCACTACAGCCCTATTGCAGGCTACGCTGTCCCCGGTGACTCACAGCTGCCCAGCTCCAGGTCGAGCTGTTGTTCGTTATCTTAGCTGTAGAGGGCGCAGCATCACTGACCCCGATGTGGGATCCATACCCGGGTCCTGCTGCTCAGAGCTGGTGTCCCAAGCCAACTCTTAACCAACACACCACTTGGCCGGCGGAACATTCAGTAGATGCTTCGCGAAGGGCTCAGCCCAGGGTGGCCTGCTTCACCTCCCTCTGCTGGGGGAACCCACAATGGAGCTTCTGCTCCCCAACCTCCCTTTCTTACCTGATAGGACCCTCCCTCTCCCAGGGTTGCTGAGAGGTTCAAGATGTGTGGCGAGTGTCTGAGAGGGTCACATGGTGAAGATCACTAAATGTCATTGTTTTGTTCCTAAGTGACTGCATGTTTTCAATGACTTACCTGTACACCTGTACATCTCGACTGGGTGTAAACTCTCAGATCACACGTTCGTTCCCGGAGACCTTCAGAGGCATCAGGTGTTGCCTGAGGAACTAGCCCCACTGCCTCTTACCTGGGAGCCCGTGACCAGGCCTGTCCTCCCAGTCCTAGTGGCACAAAAGGGGACTCTTCTGTCATCTGGCCACAGATCATCAATCCAAGATGATGAGAAAGAAAATCAGTGTATGTGGATTGACAAGATTGGGAGACCAACTTCCTTCCCAGCACAGAACCACGTTCAAGTAGCCAGGAAAGGGGACCCCACAGTGATGGGGTAACATTAGGCAGATCTAACAGATACAGTGAACACTGCCACAGAGGGCGTGGCATCCCTGAGGGCTGGCTCTGCAGCCGACCGCCCAGGTTCAAATCCCAGCTCTGTCACTTAGCAGCTCCATAGGTGCCATGGTCAAAATCTACAGATTAATTCTGGCCCCACCTCCGAGGGTGCCGTGAGGACTCGTACAGCACACGGTAAGCACACAGGTAAGGACGGGTCCGCCTCTTGTTCCTGATACTACCTCACGTTCACCGCGACATTTGTGTAGGTTCCCTGTCACTGAGCCGACACTTACCTAAGCGGGTGTCCCTACTCAGCCTCTGCCTCCCGGCAGCTCAGAGTTGGCCCAAAGCCCAGGAGCCCACAGGGCATCGAGTCAGAGCTGGTGACACAGCAAGCCATCGCATGGGCCGGAGCAGCACACCCCAGAGGTCTCCTGGTGGCTTTTGGTGGCAGTGCCAGCTCCAAGGTTCCCTGGAGTCACTGTGCACGAGTCCTGGGGCACTTGTCCCCCTGAGGCCTGCGAGCTGCCTGCTGCCCTTTAATGACTTGGTTTGCAGCGCCAGTCATGCCAACCTTGGCTCTGGTTTGTTTTCTGTTTTGCAGCTGGAAACTCATGAGAGTGATTTTATTCCAAGAGCAACGGGGAGGCCCTGATGAGGCCCAGGCAGAAGGTGGTGGAGGTGTGATCAGACGTGCAGCCTCCAGGTGCTGCTCAGGCTGAGGCGGACTCGTGCAGCCTCCCGGTGCTGCTCAGGCTGAGGCGGACTCGTGCAGCCTCCCGGTGCTGCTCAGGCTGAGGCGGACTCGTGCAGCCTCCCGGTGCTGCTCAGGCTGAGGCGGACTCGTGCAGCCTCCCGGTGCTGCTCAGGCTGAGGCGGACTCGTGGAGCGAGGTGGAAAGGGGCAGCGGGCTGGGGCTGGTGTGTGGTGATGAAGGGGACAGCACGACTGGATTCCAGGATATTTGGGGCCTGGCCTGCATGTGGGACAGGAGAGAGGGGGCAGTGGTGGCAGGTTCCAGGGGCGGGGATGGCACCCTGAGAAGGGGACCCAGTGGCTGGGTGTGGGGGGGAGCCCAAAAAGGGATGCTGTTTGATGACCCTGAATGGGAGACCCTTGACTTCCTTGGTAAGTGTCCAGTGGGCGAGGAGGGGCGTCCACGGGGCGGGAGTGATAACTGAGAGTGGGTGCCAGCTGGCCAGGGAGAGGGCAGGAGCACCTTGCCCCCCCCCGGAAGAATCTTCTGGAAATAATGTTCAGACTGTAGAAGCCCAGGCCCCGCCCCAGAGAATCTTGAGTCAGCTCTGGGTGGAGCCCTAGAATTGCCCCACCCCTGTGCCTGCAGGGGGCGAGGGGAGGGAGAGATACAGGATGACTCCTATCTCCCAACTGTTCAGTGTCACTAATTGCCCTTCCAACCTAATTCCTTAGGACAGCCCAGGACCATCTTGACTGTCTTTGATCTGGATGAGGCAGAGTGTCCCAGTGGCCTCATGGGGTTCCGGCCCCCAGATGACACTCCATCCCCCCTGCCCCACTGCAAACTTAGAGCTCAGGGGACAAGGAGGGTGTGTTTCCCCAGGAAGGCGGGTGGTCACCTCCACGGTGAATTGAAGCTTGAATGCGATAGCTGAGCCATAGATTTAAAACCCAGTTTACTTGGCCGGCCGAGTGGCGCGGTGGTTAAGTGCTGGCTTGGGACGCCAGCGGCCCCGGTTCAGGTCCCACTTATGAGGGCCAGTGACACTGCCCTCAAAAATAAAAAATAAAATAAAACCCAGGTTCCTCCATGCTGGGAGTCACGTTTGGTTTGGGAGGGGGTGGGGGGAGGTAGGTTGCTTCCTTTATCAGGTTAATCTAGGATTAACCTGTTCCCTGTCTGGGCTCTGGAAGGAGGACTAACACTCACAACCTCCTGAAGAGGGCAGCCTGGGCGGCCACTGACACCCACCGAGTCCCCACAGCTGGGCTCCGAGTCCTCAGGGCTCTGTGTACCCAGTGCCGGGACCCACTCGAGGAATATGGCCCCGCTGAGGGAGGGATCACACCTCACTTATAAGCACTCACTGCTTACTGGTGTTGACTGCCCCCAGCCCTGTATTTCCTCAGTAAAGCTGGGGTTGCCCCACCTTCCCCTAGGGCTGCCCTGGGACAAGGCCAATGCAAAACTTGAAGCCCCGCCAAAGTTAGTTGCTGATTAACTGTCTTAGGCATTGGAGGGGAAAGGGAGGACTTAGGGATGAATAAAATGTACGTGACATTCGGCAGTTCCTCGCTGGAGAGACAGAAACCGTTACAAGAGACGGAACTGAGAGCCGAAGTGATTTGTCACGTTACAAGGTGGTGCTAGGATTGGACCCAAACTTCATGACTACAGGGCCTGTGTATTTTCCAGGACACCTAGCTGTGTTTCAGAGAAGGGCTTTTTGAATTGGGTTTCATAGGGTAAGTAGAAGTTCACCAGATGACGAACAATTCATTCACATAAAACAGCACATGCAAAGGCCAGGAGGCATCACATTAGGGCTTGTTCAGGAGGCAGGAAGCAGATTAGCGTGGCTGGTTCCAGACAGGTTCGGGAGAATGTTTGCAGCCTGAAGGTACAGGAAAGGCCTGGATTTTATCTTCTAGACAAAAAGGGCCAGCACCATATTTTAAACAGGACGATGACATTGATTAAGTGTGTGGTTCATTTTATTAGAGATCTAGTGAATGTGCTCATTCATCGGAAAATGAGGAAACAAAACAAGGGTTGTACTTTAACTTTTGGGCTGAGTTACAAGGAAAAACATGGAGTCATATATATTATCACTTAGGGAGAACGTGGTGCTTTGTAAGGCGTAGGGCAGCTTCGCTTTTTCCCAAGTGCTTTGAGGCCTCGCCTCCTGTTTTAGCCCCCCCAGGAACCTTGAACTGTAGTTAAGGGAGGTTGCTTTCCCCTTTTGACAGGTAAAATAGAAGTGCCGGGAGGTTTGGTGACTGGCCCGGGTCCTCGCAGCAGGAGATGGAAAGATGAAGCCTTCCATCACCGCCAGACTGAGCGCTGGCCTGCCCTACAGAACTTTCTAGTTCCCAGACAGGCCCAGCGGGCCCAGAAAGTGGCCCGCTCAGGGTGTGGGGACAAGCCCATCCCAGCCCGCGGCCTGTCCAGGGACTCCCAGGGGAGGCTGCCCAGTGACCGTTGTCCTGTGTCACCGCAGGCAGGCAGTCACAGGTAGCATATGAGTGGCCAGGCGTCTCTGGCCAGTGCAGAAACAGCCCCCACAGCTAAAAGGAGGCTTGTGTGTGCTCCAAAAATACTCTGCTGAAAGCATTGGCCGGCGCTGGAAATAAACTCGGCTGCTGGCCTCACTCCCAGAGAAGTCAGGGTGGGGCACAGACAGCCACACTTCCCGCCCCCACACCCTTTTATTTTGGGAAAATCGGACGCCCCCCACCACCACCACCAGGGGCTGCCTGCCGGAGGGAGGGGTGGTATCGTCCCATGAGGATCTTGCTGGAGAATGTTTGGGCACAGAAGCAGGAGAGTGACCCCCCATTCATTCATTCACTCACTCACTCACCAGCACATTGGTAGGGCTCCACAGGCCTGGCACTGTTCTGGGCATCAGGACACAGCCCTGAGCATAAAGGTGCAGGAAGCAGGCAGACTCCATGTGGATCTGCTCAGCCGGACACCACTGGGGACAGCTTCCTCTCACTGTACAGTGGGGACAGATGGTGACAGGTTCACCGTGCTGTGAAGATGCAATGTGGGCCGGCCGAGTGCTGTGACGGTTAAGCGCTGGCTTGGGAAGCCAGCGGCCCCAGTTCGGGTCCCACGTATGAGGGCCAGTGACACTGCCCTCAAAAAAAAAAAAAAAAAAAAAAGATGCAATGCGACACTGAAGACAAGGTCAGTGCTGGGCATGGGAGCCCTCACCCCATGCACCGCCCTAATCAGTGCTTGGTTCCGGATCACCTGTGCGCTTGGCTCAGCAGACCCCGTGGTGTCCTTGCGTCCTTCTCAGAGGGCAGGGAGCCTGTCTGCTCCCACTTCTGCTCCCACCTCTGGCCTCCCAGGCCCCCTGCCTGACTCAGGCCCTTTCTGTCTCTATTCCGGAACAAGCACTGGCTTCCTCCGGGGCTCCTGCCTCGGTCTCTCCCACCCCAGGCCCCTCTCCACACCTGGGCCTGAGATCTCATCCTAAAACTGAAAACAGGCCCCACCCTGGTGCTTTTGTTATACACCTCCTTTGTTTTCCTGTATTCACAGCTGGCTTCCTGAATCCCAGTGGGCCCAGGGCCAGCCTGCCTGTTTAAGCCTTAGCCACGTCCCACCTGTTCTTTCACTCCACTTTTTCTTTACAGTGACCTCTTTCTTTCGTTTAAGTAAATGGAAAACCGGAGGACTCCATCGAGAAAGGAAAGCAGCCTGTGGCAGATGCTGTTAGTGTCCCCCAGTGCCCGTTCACACCTCGCTTTACGTGAGCCCCCTAATTTTTGCTGAGCGGGTGGCTGCCCAGAATCCGGGCCATATGGCTATGCCCCAACTTCCCTTGATGCCAGGGGCGGCCGTTGGATGAAGTTCTGCCTGTGAGCAGAAGTGACATTTGGAACTTCCTAGAAGTACAAAGGGAGAGGGTGTGAACTTCAGCATCTTCCTCCTTCCTTCCGGCTGAAATGCAAGCATGATGGCTGGAGCACCAGCAGCCATTTGGAACCATGACACACAGGGGTAAGGCAACAAGATAACAGGAGCCCGGCTCATGGAGCCTCTTCCAGCCCTGGAAGGCTTTCGTCAGGACTGCATTTGTGGGAGAAATCAGCTTCTCTCATGGAAGCCTCTGTGGTTTGGGGATTTCGGGTCTCACCGCAAACCTAACACCAACTGAAACGCAGTATCACTTGGAGTAAAAAGGTGACCGTAACAATGAATGCAGTGGAAAAGTATTATAATTTTCTGGGACTATTGATAGATCCTGCCACCCTTCAAGGCCCTGAACCTGAAAGCTGCTCTTTTTGTTAGAAAAAATGATTAAGGGCCGGCCGAGTGGCGCGGTGGTTAAGCGCTGGCTTGGGAAGCCAGCGACCCCGGTTCGGGTCCCACATATGAGGGCCAGTGACACTGCCCTCAAAAAAAAAAAAAAAAAAAGTCGTCATTAGCCTGAGACTGACTCTCTCAGTTTGTTGAGGACTGATGGATAATTGAGAAGGGAAGGGCCTTCTCAGCACATGACTCAGTGTGGTTTGGTGCCAAGTCCTTTAGCTCATACTCCCCAAAGTCATTGGGAGGTGCACACCCCGCAGGCTGAAAGCTCAGCACTGGGGGACAAAGCCTGCTCCCCTGCACCCTATGGGGCACCCCACTGCTAGCCTGGAACCCCCTGTCTGCGCACACTCAGCCCCACCAAGGGGCCCAGTGGCAAGCAGCGGACCATGTGCTTTCTGCGAGCCTGAAGGTGGCGAAAAGCCTCGGTGAGCATGGGCAGGCGGAAGCAGCTGCTGGCATCAGCTGAGGGAGGCTTCGAGGCCACGGCCGTGCAGCACCCTGTCTTCTCAGTGCCCCACATCAGCTTCCCCGCCTGCCTTCCCAGCTCCAGAAAGACCACAGCCACCCTGCGCAGTGTTCCAGGCTCCAGGCCAACTTCAGCTCCCGGACATTCTGACCCCGCCCTCCATACTGGCCAAAGTGATCCCTGTCCCTAGAACATGCCATGACTTTCCATCCCCCACCAGCCCACCCGTGCCTGCCCTCCTCACCCCACTCCTGCTGCCTGGCTGGCAAGGCAGGTTGCGGCAGGAGGGGCTTGAGTCCGCACTCTGACATTGCTGACTCTGAGCCTTCCGACAAGTTCCTAAACTCCTCTGAGCCTCAATTTCTTCACGTGTAAAATAGTTCAGTATGTTTTATTGAGTTCCTATTTGTCTGCAACAGTCTGGGGGTTCAGCAATCGGGAAAGCGTGTTTTTTACTGTCTATCCATTTGTTCCGTTTTTTTGTTTTGTTTTGTTTTTTTTAGAGGGCAGTGTCACTGGCCCTCATGTGGGATCCGAACCGGGGCCGCTGGTGTCCCAAGCCAGCTCTTAAACACCGCGCCACTCGGCCAGCCCCATTTGTCCCTTTTAAATGCTGTACCAAATGCAGGCGTTGCTTACTTAATGTTTTGTTGTTAAAATAATTATAACCAATGAAAGGAGACTTAGGAAAGGGGAAGATATCTCACTCCAGGGGCTTCCATGAGGATGAAGGGAGGTAACACATGGAAAGTGCCAGCAAGGAGGAAGCTCGTTAAATTGCAGTTGTGACCAAAATGCTGCCCTCTCAGCTCTTCTAATAAGCCTCCTTCAGTTAAACCTGACCCCCACCTCCTCATGGCATCTTTGTTTGTACTATTTCATCCATCCACACACCCATCCATCCATCCATCCGTCCACACATCCATCCATCCATCCATCCATCCATCCATCCATCCATCCATCCATCCATCTATCCATCCACATATCCATCCATCCACATACCCATCCATCCATCCATCCATCCATCCGCACATCCATCCATCCACATATCCATCCATCCATCATCCATCCATCCATCCATCCATCCATCCATCCATCCACATATCCATCCATCCATCCATCCATCCATCATCCATCCATCCATCCATCCATCCATCCATCCATCCATCCATCCATCCACATATCCATCCATCCATCCATCCATCCATCCATCCATCCATCCATCCACATATCCATCCATCCATCATCCATCCATCCATCCATCCATCCATCCATCCACATATCCATCCATCCATCCATCCGTCCGTCCATCCATCCATCCATCCATCCATCCATCCATCCATCCATCCACAAATCCATCCATCCACATTTCTCGCCCCAATACAGTCATCCACTCACCAATTATTTATTGCATGTCCACAATGTGCCAGATCCTCTGCCAGGTGGGTGGGAGATAATGACAATATAGTCCCCGTCCTTCCCCTCATGGAGGTAACTGTCGGGTGCAGGAGAGACCCCATCAGAAAGGATTGACTGTACAGCATCTGAGCTTTGATAGATCACGAGCAGGGTAAATGTGGCCCCAGAGCACATGTGCAGGCACGTGACTTGCAAGAAGGAGGCATCTAAGTTGAGACCTGAAGGTGGAAGAGGCAGGTGAAGACACGAAGGACATTCCCTGTGAAGGGGAGGAGGAAGAAGGGAAGCGGATGGCATGCAGATGGGGCGTTAACCTTGACCTGAGAGTACTGCGGGCTTGGAGAGCCAACAAAGGACCCCGCGGGCCACTGAAGGAATTTGAACTTTGTCCCAAGAGCAAGCTTGGTGGTCTCCACCCCAGGAGAGTCATGATAAGGGTCTGGTTTGGAAGAGAGAGTAGCCTGGCTGCAGTGTGGACAACGGGTGGGAGGTGAGGGTGAGCAGTAATGGTGCAAGGAAGCCAGCTGGAAAGCTGGAGCAGAGACAACCCAGGCGGGGGTTTGGGGCAGGACACGGGCAGTGGGCCAGGAGGATGGGCAAGATTAAGATTCCGCCCCGGCCGGCCGAGGGGCGCGGTGGTGAAGCGCGGGCTTGGGAAGCCAGCGGCCCCGGTTCAGCTCCCACATATGAGGGCCAGTGACACTGCCCTCAAAAAAAAAAAAAAAGATTCCGCCCCCAACTTTTTACTATAAATACCTGCACCGTGCTGAAAAGTTGAAGGAACGGCTGGTGAAGACTGTCCACCTAGGTTCAACAATCATTCATGTGTTTCCCCTTTTGTTTTTTCTCACTGGCTGGACAGCAAGACAGGTAGAGTCCCCTTTTTTGAACCAATTGAAAGTGAGTTGTGGACAGGGAGACGTTTTGTTGCTGAGCCCCTCAGCTACCTCCCCATCAATAAGAATGGGTCCCTCCTTCACCCAGAGAGCAGTGTCTCGCGTCTCCGGGAAGTTCGCAGGACCGGCAGCCGCTGCCCTGTCTGTGTTCAGGCTTCCCCCGTTATTCCAGGAATGCCTTTTACAGTTGGGTTTTGTTTGTTCTGAAAGCCAAGGTCCCCTCAAGTTCGCAGGGCTGCCCTTCGTTGCATCTGTTTGGTGTGCAGGGACAATTGAGAAGGTGGAATGCTAGGGGCTGGCTTTGTCACTAGGGGGTGGGAAGTGGGGTGGGGAGCCGGGCTCTGGCTTGGGCAGCCAGGGGTGCAGCCCCCAGCTGAAGGGTTCCACAGTGGGAACACCTCACCAGAGAGGAGTTGTCTGGCAGGCAGGTGTGAATACAGGTGTGAAGTGCAGGAGACAGGTCGTGATGGCTGTAAAGTGTCCTGGGGCTGCCATAGCAAATGACCACTAACCGGGTGCCTTAAACAACAGACCGTTACTCTCCCCCAGTTCTGGAGACCGGAAGTCTGAAATCAAGGTGTGGGCAGGGCGGTGCTCCCACAGGTTCAAGGGAAGACCCCCCCTTCCAGCTTCCGGCACTTTCCTGCAATCCTGGCATCCATAGCTTGCAGTTGCCTTATCCACCCTCTGCCTGTCAACGTCGCCCAGGGCCTCTGCCCCGGTGTCTGCACATGGTCCCTTTATAAGGACACCGGTCATTGGATTTAGGCCCCTACTCCAGTATGACTTCAGCTTACCTAATTCCATCTGCAGAGATCCCACTTCCAAATAAGCTCACATTCTGAGGTTCCACGGGGACATAAATTTGGGACAGCACGGTTCCACCCAGTTCGGGGGCCATCAGCTTCTAGATGGTAAGTGAAACCCCAGGAAAGGATGAGCGAGCACAGGGAGTACAGACAGACAGGAGAGGAGGCCTCGGGATGGACGGAGCCCTGAGGAGGCCCAGTGCTTAAGGGGTCACCTTAGGGTGAGGAGCCCTAACAGAGAACTGGGGGTTTGGTCACAGCTAGGCGGGGAGGAGGGCAGGGTCCAGAGCTGGGGGATGTCAAGTAAAAGGGGTGCTGAGCTGGGCACCCTGGTTTTCAGGAAGAGAGTGGTTTCGGGGGCGTGCTTGGGGAAAACCCAGACTGCACGAAAATTTGTTTATAAATTTCACACACTGGCCTCGGAGACTTCTTTCAGGCAAGTGGAGTAAGTCACGGATTTCACGTATCAGTTTTACTGATGCCGTCAGGTCTTCCCACAGGAATGGAAGCCCCTCCAGGTTTGGAATACACCCCTGATTTTGTTTTCTGTGACACCCCCCGCCCCCTGGACAGCGCCCGGCATGCAGCAGACTTTCGGTGAGTGAATGTTAGGGGTCTGGCCCTCTGGCCAGGGCACAGCGTGGGACCTGTCCAAGGTCCCTGGTGTTGGAAAATGGACACTCTTTCCCTCTGTTCACCCCGATACTGGTCCCCTTCACTTTCCATCCCTATGACGAGGGCGCACATGGAGCCACTGGGGAGCAAAACCTATTCCTCCCTCTGCCTGCTCCTTCTGTGATTGAGGAGAACTAAGCAATAATAAAAATAATGATAATACTGATAATAACCCCTCCAGGAGGGGGCCGCCAGCTCAGGGACCCATGCACAGAGCAGACACAGCTGAGCGACACCATGTGGGGGATGACTGTCGCCTGCTCCCGTCTCTGGCTTTCATTTCTTTTTTTTTTTTTTTTTTTTTGAGGGCAGTGTCACTGGCCCTCATGTGTGGGACCCGAACCGGGGCCGCTGGCTTCCCAAGCCAGCGCTTAACCCCCACGCCACTCGGCCGGCCCTGTGGCTTTCATTTCTGTTCCTTCACCCCTGTTTTCACTTGGCAAGACCCCTGGTGCCCAAGGCCTCTTCTGATTCTCAGCCACATGAATGGGGCCCCTTCTGAAAATCCCAGGCTGGGCCTGCAGGGCACTCAGCCTCCGCGGGCATCTGCACTCATGGCTCTGGAGAATCTGTCTCCAGTGCCACCACCCTGTACCCAGAAAGGGCGGAAGGTGCCTATTGCAGCTGGCGACCAGTGACCCCTGACTGCGTTCCAGGCGCTGCTCTGCCCACTTCACTCATAGGGATGGACCCACTCATCAAATCCTATGGCCACCTGTAGGAGTACTGGAGTACGGGAGCAGTAATAGTACTGCAGGAGTACTGTTGTTACCCCGACACTGCAGAGGAGACCAGGCACAGAGAGGCAAAGGTGCCTACCCAAGGTCACACAGGCAGCTGGAGGGCCAGGATCCAGACCAGAGGGTCTGGCGCCGGGGACACAGTGCTTCCCAGAGCGCTCTGCCTTGGACTAACTGCAGCCACTTGTCTCCGAATGGGCTGGCATGTCACCAGCTGATTTCAGGGGTACTGTGGAAGCTGTGTTGGCCATGCCTGTGGATCTAGCCCGGGGGGGCTCCCTGGGCCCCTGAGAGCACAGGACAGGAGCCTCAGCGTCGGGGCTCAAAGGCCAGGTGCTTCCAGGCCTCTGGTGATGGTGATGGTTCTGTGTTCTCCCAGCAGTGTCCCCCAGACCTGGGACTTGGCCCTGTGGACAGCCCGTACCCCCTTCTCTCTCCACCTGGTGTCTCAGATGGGCTTTGTTCAGCCAAAAGCCTGGAGAAACCGTTGCCAACTCTTCCTGGCTCACCTGTGCCAGCGGTGAGGTGTTCTGGTTTGGTTTGGTTTGGTGTTTGCAGTTTTTATTAATGGTCTGCATTATCTTTCTCACGAATGACTGAAGCTCATTATCCCCAGGCAGGTTGCTGCTTGGCGGGTGGGGGGCAGCCGCAGCGGCTGGCCCTCTCCCACACTCCCCTGGGGCTGAGATGGCACCGCCGGCGGGGAGGAGCCTGCTGCCAGCGTGGGAAACGGGGCCGGAGGGGCCCCTCTGCTGTCCTCAGGGTGCCCCAGGTGAGGGGCTGGTAGGGAAGAGCCCCCTTCTTCCTCTTGTGGGGCTCCCCTTCCCTCAAAGATCCTGAGCCTCCTAGATCGTTGGGACAAAGAGCTGAGTGCACTCCCTGGCCTCGGTAAACGCGTGGCTCCCAAGCCTTTGCACTGGCTTGTCCCTCTGCCTGGACCTTCTTCCCCCACTCTCCTCACGCGACTGATTCCTACTCATCCTTTCTGCCCTACCTTCAATGTTGCTTCTTCCAGGAAGACCGCCCTGCTTTCCCTGGGCTTGGGATGGTGCATTCTTCCTGCCCTGTGTGCTCGCACCTGGCCTCACTGAACAACATAATCTTGTAGTAGCTGGAATGGGACGTGGGCTGGTTACCTCTCCCTCCTGCCTCTCCCAGGACAAAGCTTATTGCTTCACTGCCTGAGGCTCCTGGCTTCTCCCTTGCCCGCTGGGAACAAGGCCAGCCAGGAGCAGGATACACGGCACCTGTGCAGAGGGAGCAGAAGAGGCAAGCTGGATGAATGGGACTCCCTGGCAGGGTGGCCTCCGGGAGAGGTGACTTTATGGCATGAGAACTCAGTGACTGGGAGACATCAGCTATGGTCAGTGTTCTGGGCAAGGAGGAGCAACCAGTGCAAAGGCCCTGGGGCAGGAACCAGCTTGGCAGGTTGGAAGGCCCGTAGGAGTGGAGCTGAGTTAGCTGTGCATTTTATTCCGAGTGTGTTGGAAGCCAGGGAAGAATACGACCGGAGTCAGCCAGCATGGCTGTGGGCAGGCTTTCCCGATGCAGGGCAGGCAGATGGGCAGGGTTGGGGGAGGGGGATCACTGCAGACCCATGGCTCACCGGCCCCAGCCGCTTTCGCCATCCTGCAGACAGTGGCCATTACTTGCAAATAGTCACGTGTCCTGTGGGTGGGGACACAGAAGCTCGACTCACCTTCCGGTTCCTAGAGTTAATATCACCTGGTGAGAAATAGTTGGAGGCTGGAGAGAACCTGTTTCTCAGACGCCCACAGGGCTGGAGACGGTGGCGCAGCGAGCACTCTCAACTCTGAGCCAAAGCAGCGTGGCCGGGTTTACACAGAGGTATAAGTTATATTGGAAAACGGCATTAAGTTATGTGACCAAAAGGACCCTTCTTTCCCTATGTTATTGGAAAGGACCTGAGCTGACGTAGGGACCAGCTGCATGTCTGGATGCCACCCTCCAGGCTGGGGTCTCACCCCGGTCCTTGGGTGACCAACAAGTCATGCCCACCTCAGCCAGCACTCCCATCTCTCCACATCTGTGAGGTGGCGCCATCACCTACCTCCGCATGACCACATAAGGAAACCGAGGCTCAGAGAGCTTTGGTGACCTCCCAAAGTCACAGGCCAGAATCTGCAGACTATGGCCCTAAGTCCTGTGCCCTTGAAAAACCTTTTGTTATGAAATAGTTCATTCACACAACAGAATAGAGTTGAAAATAATAAGATAAATGGGCACTCACATATTACCGCCCAGTTGGAAAATACGAGGTCTGACAAGATCGTGAACTTGTTTGCAACAATGCTGCTAACCTTTTTTGATATCAGAGGGATTATTCATTATGAATTTGTACCCACTGGACAAACAGTTAACCAAGTTTACTATTTGGAAGTGCTGAAAAGGCTGCGTGAAAAAGTTAGACGACCTGAACTTTTCGCCAGCAATTCACGGCTCTTGCATCACAACAAAAAATGTCTGTGAGGGAGTTTTGAGCCAGTAAACAAATAACTGTATTGGAACAACTTCCCTACTCGCCTGATCTGGACTCCAATGACTTCTTTCTTTACCTAAAGACACAGGAAATATTGAAAGGAAGACATTTTGATGACATTCAGGACATCAAGGGTAATACGATGACAGCTCTGATGGCCATTCCAGAAAAAGAGTTCCAAAATTGCTTTGAAGGGTGAACTAGGCGCTGGCCTCGGTGCATAGCTTCCCAAGGGGAGTACTGCAAGGTGATCATAGTGATATTCAGCAATGAGGTATGTAGCACATTTTCTAGGGTGAGTTTGCGAACTTAAATGTCGGATCTTGTACATCAGGACCAATTACCCCTCTTGCCACTCTGCCCGCAAGGAACCAGGACCCCAGGTTTTGCCTTCATGGTCCCTCTTCCTGGGCACCTCCCGATTCATGCCAGCTGCCTGATGGTTTTAGAGTGTACAGAGGCTATTAACATGGAGTAGTTATGTTTAATGTATAAATACATAAGTATACGAGTATATTAGAGTGTATTACTTTCCTGTAACAAACAAACCAATCACTTACAACACCAGAAATGCATCCTCTCACATTTCTGTGAGGCCAGAAGTCCAAAACCAAGGTGTGGGCAGGGTTGGTTCCTTCTGGAGGCTTCGCCTCCCAGGGCCCTCTCCCTGTGTCTGTTCTCCCCTCTTTATAACGACGCAGCCATTCTATGGAGGCCCGCTCTGAACCCAGGGGCTGCTCTCTTGCCATCCTTGCTTTCCTTGATCTCACCTGCCAAGTCCCTTATCTAAGTAAGATTGCGTTGTTAAGCCCCAGAGGTTAGGATGTCGAAGTATCTTTTGGGGGCCACTATGGAGAGGGAGGAGCTGAAAAGTTACTTAGTGATCCGGGTGCTTGATCAAATGTTTGAGGCCCTCTACAGAGTGGGGATGTTTCTGGTGTTGCCTCTCCCAGCTGCTCAATGTGATGGAGGAGAAGGGGTCTCATCCAGGCTTCTGGAAGCTTCCTCAGGAGCCTGTGTAGGTCTGTTAAGATGCAGCTGAGCATGGAGGGGCAGCCGGTCCTCACCCCCACCTAGCCCCACCTGCCACGCACAGCACCCTCCCCCATCAGACTAGCTCCAGGGTCCAGTGCGCTTGCCACTGCTGCTGGTTCTCCTGGCACCCTCTCCTTCCGTCTCGGGCATGTCTCACCTTGCAATTAAAGAAATGGCGGGTAATTACTTGACTTATCTCCTCCCCAAGACCTGCCTGTCCTGTTCCTTCTTTCCTGTTGGCCCTCCAGAGATTGTGGGCTGAAAGAATGAAGTCCTGCAAGGGTGATACAGCCCCTCCTTGTCCTGGTCCAAAGGAGCCTGCAGGGTGGGCTGGGTCATAGGGAGGCGCCTGCCTGGCTAAGAAGAAGGAATTCCTCCAGCAGTCTCAGGAGACCTTGCTTACTCCCTGCTGCAGCTGAGAGCGCCAGCGCTGTCCCTGTTGCTGGCACTGCCGCCTTGACTGGGCAGCCAGGAAGCTCCATAGGCAGCAAGGGCCCCGCAAATGATGCTGAGCACCTGGAGATAGACAGAAGGACAGACTCCCCAGCCCCGCCCACAGTCAAGGGTGAGGGTCCCGCCCCCTGGCCCCACCCGCCCCCACACCTGCTGGAACCCTGCAGGGGAAGGGCCTATTTTTTTTTTTTTTTTTTTTTTGAGGGCAGTGTCACTGGCCCTCATATGTGGGACCCGAACCGGGGCCGCTGGCTTCCCAAGTCCGCGCTAACCACCGTGCCACTCGACTGGCCCGGGAAGGGCCTGTTCTGATCCCCAGTGTGAAGGATCTGCTGGCTCCACAACTTCCCACAGCGGGACACCTGTGGGGATCCTTGTAAAGAGATCGAGCAGGTTCTCATGCTGCCTGCTGTAAAAAGCCAAACTCGCCAGCACGATGAACTGAGGTGAACGGGCTTCTGGGTCAGCTGCGACCCTGGGCTCCCAGACCCCAGCCAGGCACCGGCCTGGCCCCTCTGTGCGGATCAGTTCCTGGGGGTCCCTCGTGGCAGCACTCCCAGTGCCATGGTGGGTTTCTTTTGTGTTCCAGCCAGAGCCGCTTCTGGATCAGTACTGGATGGTTGCTTGACATGACCAGGCCCTCGCTTCTTCCAGGAGCTGGAAACTCCTTTATTGCCCTGCTTCTCTGAGCTGCACTCCATGCCCTACTTCTGCGAGCTGCACCCCACACCCTGCCTCAGGCCTTCTCGGCTTCATCAGGATCATCAGGGGCTGCTGCCACCTGGCCCAGTTCAAGGAAAGCATTACTCAGAGCTAAATATTTCAATTCAAATTAAAAAAAAAAATAACCCCATTGCCCCACCCCACCCCACCCCCCCCGCCAAGAAACACGCCTGGTTTCCCCTCCTTTGCTCTGAGTCACAGCCAGCAGTTTCTGAGAAAGCTGGGCTGGAGGGGGCTGTGACAACGTTCTCATCCAGTCCTGGCCACGCTGTGAGCTGTCATTTGTCATCCCAGGGCCAGGACCAGGGTACAGCAAGAGTGGGTGTCTGGGCAGCAAGCAGCACGGCACTCTGGGCAGGTGAGAAGGGCGGAGGGTGCCGATGTGGGATGGCTAGAGCAGGCCAAGTCTCCATTCGTGGGAAATAAGCTCACCTCACGCATGGGGACATTTTTCTTTTCACATTCAATCTGACCCACCCAACTATTTTGACCTACACTCACGTGCTACATCAAGAAATGACTTGTCGTAAGCATCGATGTGTGAAAACCTGTAAAGCACAAGAGAACCACAGGTTCCTCCCTGAACATGGTATGAATATGCACCATCAGAGAAAGACCAGGGCCGGGGTGAAGGAATCTGTGCTGCCAGCTACCCAAAAAGGCCCCCGTCACCGACAGCTCCCAGCGGATATGGCATGAAGACATGGGCACAGCAGTGAAAACATGACTTAAAATCGAGATGGAAGAGTCAACTCCCAGCTCGAGTGTTTTCAGATTCATTTCTAAAACAAGTCTCTCCGTGAGGTGAGATGTATTCTGTGATCCTTGAGTGCGCCCGGCCATTCCAGCTTAGGCCAGTCAACTGTCACACCTTGGAAATGGACATGTGGCAGACGAGCAGCTAACACTGTATTTGCACCACAGACAGCCAAGCACACTGCTGAGGGAGGCTGCGCTGGGCTGCACCGCCTCCCCCAAATTCATAGGTTGGGGTCCTGACTCCCAGGACCTCAGATTGTGGCTGTTTTGGGAGATTGGGATTTTAAAGGGGTAATTAGGTAAAATGAGGTCCCTGGGGTGGGCCCTAATCCAATAGGACTGGGCCCTCATAAGAAGAGGAGATCAGGACCCAGACACCCACAGAGGGACGACCGTGTGGGGACACAGGGAGCAGACGGCCATCTACACGCTAAGGAAAGAGCCTCAGAACCAGCCCTGCCGACACCTGGGTCTCGGACTCCAGCCTCCAGGCTGGGGACGGTGAGTGTCTGTGGTTTAAGCAGCCCCGTCTATGGGGCTTTCTTATGGCAGCCCCAGCAGATTAATACACATGCCAATCTCAAACAAAACATTTTTCAGCTTTTTCAGGGCTCTTTTTACATGAAATGCTAAAACTTTTACATGAAATGCATGATTCCACATCAGCTTTGTGTTGGCAGCAAAGGTTGACAACCAGACTCTCCAAAACAAAGATCTAAAATGCATGTAGGAGCTCTTAGCTTGCCAAGCAGATTAGCTAGTTAATCCCCTCCGACTGCACGTCCGTCTGCCACTCTCTGGCTTCTGCTGGAAGCCCAGTTCCTTTCCCATAAAATGGGAGAGCAGGAGGGCTGAGAGGAACTGGTGGTCACAACGGCCTTACCTCTACCTCTCGACTTCGGGGGTCCAGCTGATGTGAGCCCATCAGAAGAGCCGTCACTGGCCGCAGCGCATACTAGTACCAAATCAGGTACCCTTTTATGGCTTATTTGTCTGTTTCTCTGCAAAGACAGTGGGTCCTGATGTCTTGATTTACCAATGTAGTTCCAGTGCCTGCCTTCAAGTGGCTTACCATTATAGTGTCTGCTAAATAAATGAATAAAAATAGATGATGTTCATTATATAAATGTATGAAAATTGCAACACCTAGCAGTGGTCGTATAATCTGTAAAAGTTAAAGTGATTTTAAGAACGCGTCAGGAGGAAAGAAAAAGTCTTCCCAAGTTGTGTGGCCATTGCTCATTTGCCGAAGATCCTTGAACTAAACACACTCAAACAACATACTCGCTTACTATTCTGCTTAACATGCCTGGTGGGGGGGTGGGTGCTGGCTGGCCCAGCCTCTCAGCGTGGCCTTCTTTCCTCAGTGTCAGCAATCAGTTTCCAAGTTCCTAACAGATATTTATCTTGGAGACGTGGGAATGAGAAGCACCTAATTATTTGGTGTTTTTCAAAACATTGTGTTTACATGCTTTTAAATAATGAATGACCATAAGAAGCAAGTTCAGAGATTCTGTGCAAAAAGTAATGTAAACGATGGGCCAGCCAAGTGGCGCATTGGTTGAGAGCTGGCTTGGGACGCCAGTGGTGCCAGTTCAGATCCCACATATGAGGGCCAGTGACACTGCCCTCTACAGCTCCACCTGGAGCTGGGCTGGGAGCCCCGGCGACTGTGTAGGCTGCAGCCCCTGCTGCAGTGGGCTGCCATAGGCTACAGTGAGTGACCGGCAGCCAGCGTGAGCTGCCAAGAACCGCTGTGAGCGACCATCCAGAGGCCGGCGACCAATCTGCCTCACCCGGGAAGAGCGCAATGATGATACCAACATGGGCCAGTGAAGCAATGTCCTTCACAACTAGACTGAAGAACAAAAGGACAGCAACTTGTCTGTTCCCCTTCCCTGATTCCCCAATAAAATCTTTAAAAAAAAAAAAGTAATGTAAACGCATGGCTTCTTATTATAAATCAATGTATTTTGACAATATTCCATTTTTTTTCTTTTTTTTTCCCTTTGATTAGCATTTATTTGATGTATTTACTCCCGGGCCATAAGCTTTTGTTTCTTCAGTTTCTTCTGGGAGATCTTTTTCTTCTGTGCAACCTCCTCTTTTGGTTTAGGAACAATTTGTTCCTTTTCAGTTAGGATCATCTCAATATGGCAGGGAGAGCTCATGTAGGGGTTCATCCGCCCGTGAGTTCTGTAAGTTCTGCGCCGCATCTTGGGAGCTTTATTCACTTGGATGTGCTCTATGACTAGAGAGTCTACATCTAAACCCTTAAGTTCAGCATTACTCTCTGCGTTTTTAAGCATGTGCAGTAAAAATTCTGCACTCTTTTTGGGCCACCGATCCTGTGTCCAACCCCACTGTTTGGCCTGGGCACACCTCCCAACACCACCGTTGTAACGACGGAACGGCACACACTGCTTATGTAACGTGACGTCCTTTAGATACTTGGTGGCTTTTCGGATATGCATACCCTTGATGGCCTGGGCAGTTTCACGCGTGTTCTTAAAATGAACCCGCAGATTCGAACCTCTCGATTTACATGATTTTGTGGGGTTCTCCGGGTCAAGAGAATAGCGAACCATTTTGAGGGGTCACCTCAGGCCGCTTTAAGGAAGAGCTATTCCATATTTTAATAACGTGAAAATAACCTCTGTCTGACATAGACACTCAATAATAGAAAACATTAAAAGAAGGGATCAACAAAAATAAATGCCAAATAAAAATCATTTTAAAAATTTAAAGATAATTCCACAACTATCTAATATTTAAAACATTAATTGCCCTATCCAATAATCTCACACTTTGTTTCATGACAAATATTCCAGACACAGAAAAATGTCTTTCAATTGGCATTGATGTTGGTCACATTTTTAGGAGTCCGTCTGTCGAAAGCATCTTTGAGTTGGATAACAAGTTGCTGTTTTGTCATTGTGGAAAAAATATGTATAACATGACATTTACTACCTTAACCATTTTAAGTGCACAGCTCAGTAACATCAAGCCCAGTCACAGCGCTGTGCAACCATTATCACTAGAACCATATCTAGAACCTTTTCATGGTCCCAAAATGAAACTCTGTCCCCATGAAACACTCACTCCCCACCCACCCCACCCCACCCCCGCCCCATCCCACTTCCTGTCTCTATGAATTTAACTACTTTAGGACCCTCTTGTGAGTGGAACTTGTCCTTCTGTGGCTGGCTTATTTCACTTAGCATAATATCCTCAAGGTTTATCCACAAGGTTACTTTTTCAATGATGAAACTATTTTATTTGCTTCCCAAAAAAACTGTAGCCTACGATGGCTATTCAAACACTGGAAAATGAGGGCAAGTGTTATTGAGTGGGACTCAAATAGAGTAGCATTTAGATCTCTTAGCAACCTTAACAGCTCTGCACAGAATCACGCATTGAAGTGGCCAGTTTAAGTACTTCCTTTGCTTATTCCTTAGAACACCACTCGTAGGGTTTGTATGAAGCATATTGTGTGGATAAGCTCATTAATATTTATTTGACTTGCAAGGATGACTCACCATTGGCAGAGGCAAGGCCAAGAACAAGCTCTTACGACCAGCCGCGTGCAGCCACTAGCAAGTCTGACTGGCCCCTTGGCCGCGGTTCTGTCCCACGTGCTTCCGCTCCATTCCCGAAATGTCAGCCTTATCCTTCAACTGCATGTGACAGCGTTTCCTACCCCTGCTTTGGATTTGATCAGTGGATTCCTTCCAACCAGTAACCGCTTCTATTGATTGGTAAGTTTAAATCTCCAAAGAGAATTATAACGTTTCTCTCATTTTCTCGATTTCTTGACCGATTTTTCTCATTCTTTGAGGTTAGGAAAGATATGTAGCTTTCCTGAGGCATGGCGGGAAGGAACTCCTGCCTGGACACACGATGGGCAGTGTCTCTCCTTGTAGCCTGAAGACGACTGTCACAGCTCCCAGCCACACATCCTCAAGGGCAGGCTGCAAATAGGAGAAAGAGGACGAGGGCCACAGGGGTTTCTCCCATACTCTCTCCCTTCTATCAGAGGAAACACCCAAAGGACGCTGCACGCTGTCTCTTATGTGGCATTGCTGAGGACAGGGCCCAGGCCCTCTCTTAGCCTATCCAGGGCACAGGTGTACGGGATGCCAGCAAACTCAGACCAATCCCAATTCTCTCCAGGGGTGTGGGGGGTGGGTATGGCCCGAATGAAAGGGATTTCTGTGGCTGACAATAGCAATCTCTCACACTGTACAGCCGTTCCGCACCCACTTAGCCCTCACAGCCAGTGTATGAGGCCAGTGTACTATCATCCTCATTTTGGGAACGAGGAAACTGAGGCCCAAAGAGGCCAACCAACGTACCTAAGGGTACACAGCCATGGCTGAAAGATGCAGAGACAAGATTTGAGGCAGGCCACCCAGCTTTGGAGTCTGCCTTTGTAACTACTGTGTGAAAGCGACTTTCAAAGAGGGAAACGGTGACTGGACCACTGGGGTCGGGTGCCCGGGCTGTCCCCTTTCATTGGAACGTCCCAGAGCGGTAGTTAGTGTTTATCATCCTCCCTGAGAGATGAGGAGATTGAGGCCTAGTGTGGTTTCCGTGCCTCGCCTGAGGTCAAGGTTAAGAGAAGAGCTGGGGCTCGGTGCAGCCCTCAGAGGATCTGAACTGCTTGTGGGTCCTTCTCCCCACAATAGCTGGGCATTTTTATTAGTTCACCCCATCTGATGAACACAGTGAAATAGTCCAGAGAAGCAAGTTTCAGGAAGCTTATGAGTTGCTTTTGAAACATCATTATATACATGAGAGGGGCAGAAACCGTCACCCCTATGTGGGAGGCTGTGAGGTGCTCTCGGAGCTGGTGACTGGCACTGTGCTGGGTCAGCGGGGTGGCCAGGAGGCAGCACAGGCCCCCAAGGGGCCTCGGGGGCCAGAACCTTGGTGTCCTGGCACGGGTCAAAGGGTGTTGTCCCCAGCTTTGGGGGTCTGGGGACACCGTTTTTTTTAAAAAATACAATAGTTACACTTCTTACAGTGCAATAGTTACACTTTTTACCCCTCAAAATGACAACGCCCCTCCCCCAATTCTCCACCCTACTCCTCCCCCCCCATCATATATACCTTTTACAACTCCTTTGACTCCCTTCCACAGTATACTCCACATCCCGTGACTATCTATATATTCATACAATATTGGCATACAATATTATACAACATCAGCTTCAGGTGTACAGTGCAGTGATCAAGCCTCTGCTCCATCCATGAAGTGGTCTCCCTAACAAGACATGTGACCATCTGACACCCCACAAAATATTTACAACATTATTAATTATATTCCCCGAACTGTCTTTCATATCCCTGTGGCAATATTGTAGTTACCTATTTATGCTGTCTCACCCCTTCCCCTTCTCCCTCATCCCCACCCCCCTCCCACCCAACAAGCAACCATCAGTTTTTCCTCTATATCTATGAGACTGTTTCTGTTTACTTTGCTCGTTCATTCAGTTTTTCAGATTCCACATATAAGTGAGATCATATGGTATTCGTCTTTCTCTGACTGCTTATTTCACTTAACATAATAGTCTCTAGGTCCATCCATATTGTTGCAAATGGTACGATTTCGTTCTTCTTTCTAGCGGATGGGGACACCTTTTGATGTAACATCAGGAACCCTGGCTCTGGAGCCGGTCTGAGGTTCAAGCCCAGCTTCTATCAGACTATAGGCTGTGGCGTGTTGGGCAGATTATCTCATCTCTCCAAGTCTCAGTGTTATCCACAAAAGGCTGTGGGATTGAGTGTGGTTATATGAGTAAAGGCTTTTGTGAAAAATCTCTGCAAATGTGATTTTCTCATTCATGTTCTTGGGGATTGACACACACCAAGCACTCTCCCAAGCATGCTTAGTGATGGGCCAAAATTTCAGTTAATTGGTTGACCGTGAGACATAGAGCTCCCTTGGAAACCGGAATATTCAGGCTGATGACCTCCCCTGCTTCGTGGCCACTCAGACCTCAGTTTCCTCATCTGCAAAATGGAAATATACAGGAACCCACGTGGGAAATTATTTTGAGAATTAAATGAGATGAACAAGTAAAATGGTAGCTCTCTTTCTTTCCCTTTTTCCTCATTTACTGATCCCCTACCTTAACAGGGGTACATGGCAAACCCAACTAGGGTGGACTCAGGAACCCCCAGTTCATGCAAGGCTCCAGTCCTGTCTCTACCCCAAACCAGCTGGGTGCCTGTGGGAAAATCCCTTTTGCCTCTCTGGCTTCAGTCTCTTCCTCCTAAAGGGAGGGCCACATCTCCCACCACTCCACCCCTGCATAGCTCTCCCAGCTCAGAACTTCCCCCAACAGCATTGTCATGCCACCATCATTAGGTTGCTTACATATTCTAGATAGACTCGGGACACACCCAGATCTTTATGAGACACACTCTGATCTCACAGGAACCCTCCTTTGTGGGTTGCCTACATCTCTAGAAAGGAGAGGTGGCCTGGGTCATGTCCAAGGTTGACAACTAACTATGTCATCCAGAGCTGAGGTTGGCGGCACATTTGTGAAGACACAACCCTGGGCACAGTAATAAATGCTCTACCCCTCCCCACCTGTATTACCTATTTCTGTATCGAACCTTTAACAGATGAATTGGAGAATTCTTTAAAAGAAGAATCGTCTTCCTGACTGAAGCTTATAAGGATGCCGCCCAGTCTCTGCAATGTTGTTCAGATAAATACTTCTGGGAGATAGTTTAGCTGGGTGGTATAGATAACTACATCTAAAAGTCATTTTAGGGCCAGCCGAGTGGCGTGGTGGTTAAGCGCTGGCTTGGGAAGCCAGCGGCCCCGGTTCGGTCCCACATATGAGGGCCAGTGACACTGCCTTCAAAATAAATAAATAAATAAATAAATAAGCAAATTTGAGACTTAAAATTTAATTTCACTTTCAAAAATATTTCATTTCATGTAAAATCATCTTCCAAAAATTCTATTATTTTGATTAATAACATTCTAGAGTTTTTCATGCACAAGGTAAATGTTACATAATACATGCTTCATCAAAACACAGACTGCTTTCTTTTTCGAATTTGGGTTCATTGTATACAAGGTGTGATCAAACAATATGGTGAATGTTTAAATAAAAAACTGATTACAGTAAAAGACACATTGCCATTAACCCCCCTCAGAATACTCCCCCTCGCTTCGAACGCACTTATCCCATCATTGTTCTTGCCATTTTCTGAAGCAGTTCCAGAAGTCCTCTTTTGTGAGTGTCTTTAGTTGTGCTTTCATGGCTACCTTGATGTCCTGAATTGATTCAAAACATTTGTTTACCTTTCATGGCCATTCTGACTCTGGAGAAGAGCCAGAAGTCACACGGTGCCAGATCCGGTGAATAAGGTGATGAGGACACACCGTAATGTTTGTATTTGACAGACATTGCCTTACCAGAAGTGATATGTGACATGGAGCCTTTCTGTTGTGATAAAAAAAAAATATGGTGAATGCTGTGCCAAGTGCCATCCAATGGAAAAGCAGAGATTTTTAACATGGGAAGCGGTGCATTGAAACTTAGGAACAGTATGTGACAAGTTTCAACCTGTTTGATGCAGTCAGTTGGGTGTGAACTACGGTTGAGACATGTGTTTTAAAGTGTGCTGTAAATCATCCTACATCATGACAATACTCTGTCATACATTGCTTCTGGGACGGCAATTTCTGTCTAAAACATTATGGTGTGTCCTCATCCACCTTATTCACTGGATCTGGCACCATGCGACTTCTGGCTCTTCCCAAGTCAAAATGACCATGAAAGGTAAACATTTGAATCGATTTAGGACATTGAGGCAGCCATGACAGTACAACTAAAGACACTCATGAAAGAGGACTTCCAGAACTGCTTCAGAAAGTGGCAAGAACGAAAGTGGCAAGAAAGGGGTAAGTGTGTTTGAAGCGAGGGGGAGTATTTTGAGGGGGATTAATGGCAATGTGTCTTTTACCGTAATAATTTTTTTAAATGTAAACATTCACCACATTGTTTGATCACACCTCATATACTTTTTTATAACTTGCTATTTGTAAAAAGGTTTTTTTCCCCCATTTTTAAAAAGTAGGGCACACTTTACACATTAAGGTAGAGTTCTGTGAGTTTCCACAAATGCATATAGTCTTATAACTACCAAGATATAGAATTTTGCCTGTCATTAGCTGGTTATCTAAAATATAATTGTGAATGTCACCAAGCTTTCTGTCATTTGGAGGTGCAATGATTTAACCAATCTCTTTTTGTTGGACATTTAGGTTGTTTACCATTTTCCTCTTACTGATTTTGCAATGAAGGGGGGCGAGGAATTAAATGAATGAATGAATGAATGAAAATAAATGAAATCTGGGATCTTATTTCCCTGGAGCTATACCGAACGGGCTTCTCCCTTCCCTGCTGGGGAAGCTGCTCATCTTTCGAGAGTTGTCTGAGATGTTTTCTCCTTTGTGACGCCCCGGTGATGCCAGCTAGAGAGTTGGTTCCTCCTTCATCTATGGCCCCACAGCATAGGTCACACACTGTTTATAGGACAAGCATTGCGATATTATTTTTCTTCTCCCCTCCAGGCTGTGCACTGGGGGGAAGTGATACCTTAACTCTGTGCTCCCCAAACCTAGGCCATGCCTGGCTCATAGTGCCCTAAACATTCAGATATAAATGAACATTCTGCCCTGTGGAACTAAATTTTGGTATTTTGTCAATTTCTTAGGAGACAGGTGCTATATGAGCATGGTGCAAATATGAGGTGGATGAATTAAGCTGGTACATGTTTGGAGAGCTGGAAACTTTCCTCTGTTTCAGACCTTGGGTCAGGGGTGCAAATTCATATTTATATGTAGTCACTCAGTAAATACTTATTGAGTGAACGAATACATGAATGAAAAAGAAGCGTGGTCCTGGACCCCGAGAGGTGACAAAGCCAATCGGAGGTAGGACCTGGTCCTGCTGAGCTCACAAGGGAGAATCAAGGAATGCAAAGGGTTCACCCACCCCTCCAAGCAGCGTTCCCTCAAACCTGGTTAGTGCAGGGGCTCCTGGCTGCCTCACCGCCAACAGCCGGGCAGTGGCCAGCGGTGCGTGGCAACAGCGCCCTGACGGTCTGGTTTGCGGAGTCAAATCCCGAGGGGGAGAGCATCCGTTTTTATTTATTAAAGGTATATTTATTAATCTCTGTACCTGCGGGATCTAGCACAGGATTTGGCACAGAGCTGGTGTTTTTAAAAGTTTGCATAAGGGTAAGTATGAATATGCAAAAAAAATGCTTGGGAAGGACAAAAACGCCCACCATTCCGCAGAGCGCCCGCCGAGCCAGCTCGCCACTCAGGGCTCTTTGCACGTGTTCCGTGTCTCCTGCCGGCCGTGGGTCGGTCCCGCGTCCTTTTCCCGGCCCACAGCCCTGAGTTGCCCGGGCGCGCGCTGCTGGGCGAGTGTCTGCGGGGAGCTGTGCCCGGGGCCCGGCCTCCAGCGCTGCCCGCTCGGCCAGCCCCGCAGGCAAAGCCCGGCCCAGGGGTCCTGCGCGGAAGGTGCTTCCCCCCGAGCCCCGTGAGGCTCCGGTCCCTGGAGCAGCAGTCGCCCCCACGGCGTGCAGCCGCGGCCCTGGGCCGGGGGCCGGCTCCGCACCTGCGGCGCGGCCGCGCCGTCGGAGGCGCGGGGGCAGCTCGGCGCTGAGACCACAGCCTGCAGCCACCGCTGCGCCCAGACGACCCCACAGAGGCGGGGCCCGGGAGGGCGGGGCTCCGGCCGCGTCCAGCCAATCGGCACGCGGGAGGGGCCGCCCACCCACCTGAGGAGGCGGCGCTTGCGCACTGGGCCGCCGCAGCTCTCCGGGGGGCGGGGCGCATCGGCGGCGCTCAGCGCTGACGCTGCGCCGTCGCGCCCGACGTCGGGCACGTTGACGCCGGCGCCGCGCAGCCGGGCCCGCTCCTCCTGCGCTCCGCCAGTGTCCGGCCGCGGGCCGGCCTTAGTGACCGGGGGCAGCGGGCCCGGGGCCGCGGGGCGCGGCGGGCGGCGGGCGCGGGCGGCCTTCGGCGGGCTCCCAGCGGCCTCGGAGCCCTCTCCCGGCCCCCGCCGGCGAGCAAGGTAAGGGAGCGCCGGAGCCAGGCGGGCTCGGGGCGGAGCGCAGCCCCGGCGGCCGGCCCAGCGGCGGCGGCCCGGGCGGGGGGCGCGCTCCGGGGGCGGGGGGCCGCCGCTGGCCCTGACCCGGCGGCGCTCCGGCTGCGGGGCTCCCCGCGCTGTGCGGGTCCGGGGCGCCCGGGGCGGGCGAGCGGGGCAGGTGCGCGGCCTCGGGCATCGCCCTCGGGGACCCCGGCCCCACTCGCCGCCCGCGCCCCGTCCTGGCCGCGGCGCCGCCGAGCGGCCCCCGAAGCCCGGCTCCCCCTCCCCGGCCGTGCGCGGCGGCACCGACCCGCTGCGATGTTTCCAGGGTGGAATTTTCCCCCTCGGCCTGTGAACTTAGTAGGTCGGGCTGTCGGACCAACCCCTGAAGCCTGTGAAAGCCCCTCTGCGCCCCCCCGGAGCGCCCCCACGCCCAGCCCCAGAGCGCGCGTTCCTGGGACGGGGTCCGTCCCGGTCCCCGACTTTCGCCGGCTGTGCGCCCCTCCTGTGCTGTTCCTCAAAAGTGATTGGGTGGCATGTGTTCTGACTCTCTCTCTCCCACTGGGAAACGGGGAGAAAGCTTACAGAAGCACGCTTGTTTTCAACCGCTGGAAAGCACAGCCTTGCCGACAAAATACCAAGGGCGTGTTCTTTACGCGACGGGTAGCCTTTGCTCTTCACCCCCGTCCTTCAGTCGCTGTCTGTCTGTGTCTTCATCTCCTGCGTTCCATCTCTTAGGACTTGCGTGCCTATGTTTTCCCGGAGCGTAATGATCAGGCCTCAGAATAAAGGGACTGTCAGCCTTTCATGTTTCAGCCACAGATGGCTGTACATTTGCAGATTTGTGGGAGCCTTTCTTGTGCACTTCATGACTGTAATCTGGGCCTTTCGTTTCAAGATGATGTGCGAGGTGATGCCGACTATCAGTGAAGCAGAAGGCCCCCCAGGAGGAAGTGGGGGCCATGGGTCCGGTTCCCCTTCGCAGCCAGACGCAGATTCCCATTTTGAACAGCTGATGGTCTCCATGCTGGAGGAGAGGGACCGTCTTCTTGACACGCTGAGAGAGACTCAAGAAACGCTGGCATTAACCCAGGGAAAATTACACGAGGTTGGCCATGAAAGAGATTCCTTGCAGAGGCAGCTCAATACTGCACTTCCACAGGTATGGATGCTTTTCACGGGCAGCTTGACACATTTTTTTTCCACTAACTTTTTTTTTTTTATGGTGTCATTTGCTTTGGTGTTGATATTTTTAGATGAGTATCTTGCGTAGTCATTTGTGAAATGGTTCTGGTATTTATAAGTCATGTATACATGCAGTTCCTGAGGATTATACTTCTTGGGGAGAACAAACTCTGTGGTCCTCTAACGTAGTGTGAAAACACCTCATAACTCATGTTCTTTTCTTCAAGGCAGCAGAAGGAGCTGCCTGTATTTGGGGTAGTGCTCCAAAGTTTTTGAAAATGGGCCATGAAGCAACTCTGTGGTGCCTTTTGAGCTGTTGTCTTAAGCCATTTATTGTATCATGTATTTCCAGTTTCCTAATGATATTCAATGGACAAATAGGATTGGTTTCACAGGAAAAATAGTTTTACAGCCCACCTTTATCAGAACACCTGTTTTTTGTAAATCAAATTTGTTTTAGGGACTGGAATACTGGAGATGGGTTCCTTTGGAACGTTCTCCTTGGCAGATGAGAATTATAAACTTAACTGGTGCTGTCAATCTAAGTATATTACATTTGGACCAGTGTCTCACAGCCTTTTCTTATGGAGCTGAGTGAGGATTTAATGATACGTGAAGGGGAAAAGTGTCAACTGAAATGTATGGTAAATGGCACAGAGCGTAGTGGGAGATAGGAAGGGCGCTCGGGTGTTTATGAGCTGTCTAGGTGCCGTTTTACTTATTCATAAGAGGTGCCTTTATGCTTCAGGTAGCCCTGAATAAGCATACATTTATACTCATGATGGGGCTGCAGTGGTAAATTAGTAAATGAATAATTACTAGCCTTAATGCGTTTCTTGGCTTTAGTCAGTCCTCCTGAAAGATTGATAAGCCAAGCATTTGGATTTCCTTTTTAGCAACAATAATTTGATGTCAGTGCTATAATGTTCCACTTTTTCTGAATTAGAGACTCATTAAGATTTTTCTCATTCGCATCTTAGGTCACATTTTATTACCAGAAGCTTAAAAGGATTGGCCAAATTATGTTTTACCTGTGGACTTTATTGTGTTTGTAAATCTTTTCAGTTGTATTTTATTTTTTTGTAATTGTTTTTGTTTTAACGTAATTCGAGGAACGTATATTCAAGTGTCGTCAAATACACATTTGATAGGGTAGGTTTTTTGTGTTTTTTTTTGAGGGCAGTGTCACTGGCCCTCATGTGGGACCCGAACCGCGGCCGCTGGCTTCCCAAGTCAGCGCTTAGCCACCGCGCCCCTCGGCCGGCCCGATAGGGTAGGTTTCTGAAAGCAGGAGCGCAGGGTATAACAAGGAAGGGGCAGGAGTTGCGTGCAGCGCAGCCTCGCGCGGTGCAGGATGGCCCAGCAGTGGGGTGAGATATTGCTCAATGATTTGTTTCTAGCTACTGCTCAGTGTGGTAACCTGGAAATGCCTCAGTGAGTAGAGAATGTGGTGATGTCACCTGGTCACCTCACGGCCTGAGCACCCGAGTCCAGCTTTCAGAAATGGGAACCATTAGGTAAACGGGTTGTGGACTCTTCCCTTTCCTTTGTCTCGTGTTCAGTGGCTAATAGTGTAACCAGACAGACACATGAATAAAGCAAGTGCATTTGTGCTTCTGGCACATTATGTAGGCAAGAAATAATATACTTTAAAAACTGTAACTATAACATTCATCAGAAAAACTCACAGATAACAAGTGTTCACCTCTGAACGCTTCACAAAGTGAACACGCGCTAGTAACCGCCACCTAGAACCAGGAGCAGAATAGGACCAGGGTCCCCAGAAGCCGCTCCCTCCCTCCCCCGCCCGCCCCGCAGTAATTGTCCCCCTGCCAACTGGCTCTTGACTTTTGCCACTGACGATTTTGGCATGCTCTCGACTTTATATAAATGAAACAAAGTAATACGTGTATTTTGTTTCTTGATTCTTTCTTTCAGTGCTATGTTTGTGAGCTCCATCCGTGTTGTGTCATGGAGCTTGTTCATTGTCATCTGCTGTCCAGTAACCCAGCGTATGAGTGAACACACCACAATTTATTCTTTCTACTGTTCTGGGGTACCTGGGTTGTCCCTTGTTTCTTCTGCAAGTGCTGCCTAGGATATCCTTGCTTGTTTCATTTCCCTTTTTTGGTGTAGCTATGTAAACCTCTAGGTGTGTTCAAAGGAGTGACGTTGCTGAGTGATGGAGTGTGCGTGTGTCCAGCCTCAGTAGACACTGCCCAGGGTGGTGGTGACAGTTCGCACCAGCACCAGCAGTGCGTGAGCAGTGTTCCCTAACACCTGGCTTTGTTAGTCCTTTCCTTTCCGCTGTCGGCTGGGTGTTAAGTGGAAAGCCCTCTGTCAGGTGTGAGCGCGCTGCTCCCAGGACCGTCCCGCCGCTGCCTGTAGAGGCAGAGTTGCCCTGTGTGTGCTTGTTGGCCATTTGGATGTCTTCTCCTAGGAGGTGATTGTCTTTGCTCATTTTTTGGATTGGGTTGTTTGTTTTGTTTCTTACTGATTTGAAGGCGTTCTCGTTATATATTGAGTACATACATATATGTATGGCAGATTTTCTTTTGCATCTTGTGTGTTTACCTTTTCACTCTCTCACTGGTGTCTTGATAAACAGAAGTTTTCAGTTTAATGTAGCCCAATTGATACTCTTTGTGCATTGAAAGAAACATGAAGTTCATGAAGATATTGTCCTGTAAAAGCTTTATTTTTTTATCTGTCACATTTAGATCCGTAATACATCTGAAATAGATTTCTGTTTATGCTGTGCGATAGGGGCCAAGATTCCTCTTTTTCCTTAAATATATGTTATCCAATTGACCTCACATACCGTATTTTGCTGTGTATAATGCACTCCCATGTATAATGTGCACCCACGTTTGTGTTTTTTTAAGATTTTTTTATTTTTTTATTTTTTTGAGGGCAGTGTCACTGGCCCTCATGTGTGGGACCCGAACCGGGGCCGCTGGCCTTCCAAACCAGTGCTTAACCACCACGCCACTCGGCCGGCCCTGCACCCACGTTTTTGGCATAAAGTTTCAGGGGAAAAAAAAATCTTTCGTTTTAATTTTTTAATTCAAATTTTTATTTCTTTACATTTAGGTACTTTTTGTATTATAAAGGAATTTTAGTATCTTATTTTTAAACATATTATGGTACAAGAAATTTTATGTAAAATAATAATGATAAAATACAAGAACAGATACAAGATAAAGAAATTGTGTGCCAGTAACAAATTTACAATATTTAAGCATCATAGAAGGCCAAGAACTCATCGTTGTTGCAAGTTTCTCTTAAGTTCAACAAAACCAATGATCGTATTCCAGGATACTATTTTGCATATGGATATCATTATTGATTTCTAGAGTTACACTTCTAACTCATAAGCATAAGTAAAAGAATTTAAAATATTTATATAGATATGGAATCAGTACTACCTGTGTGTAATGTGCATCCTTATTTTTCCCTCATAAATGTGGGCAAAAAAGTACGCATTATACACAGGAAAATATGTTAATTTATTGAAAAGACCATCCTTTCCCAAGTGCACCGCAATGTCATCTCTGTCATAAATCACATGATTGTAAATGTATGGACTGTTTCTGCACTCCCCTCTGTTCCATTGATCTTTCTGTTATCTTTGCACAAGTGCCTTAGTGTCTAAATTATTATAGATTAAGTCAGTCTTGGTATCTGGTAAATTAAGTCCCCCAGCTTTGCTCATATTCATGATTACCTGGCTGACCTTGACCTTTGTATTTTCAGATAAATTTTAGGATTTGCTTGGCAACCTCTCCCCAGAAACAGTGGTGGGATTTTAATTGAGATTGCATTTAATCTGTAGATCAGTGTGGGGAGAAGTGACGTCTTTTTAATATTGTTCTTATAATCCATGAACACATATAGCGTCCCATTTATTTAGATCTTTTTTTCCCCCAAAGATTTTATTGGGAAATTGGGGGAGGGGAACACACAAGTTGCTGTCCTTTTGTTCTTCAGTCTAGTTGTGGAGGATGTCGCTTCACTGGCCCATGTTGGTATTATCGTTGTGCTCTTCCCGGATGAGGTAGATCAGCCTCCAGCCACTGATGGCTGCTCACGGTGGCTCTTGGCAGCTCACGCTGGCTGCCGGCTGCTGCTGGCTGCTGGCCACTCATTGTAGCTCACAGCAGCTCATCATGGCAGCCCAACTCCAGGTCGAGCTGTTGTTCATCATCTTAGCTGTAGAGGACGCAGTGTCACTGGCCCTCATGTGGGATCCGAACTGGGACCCTGCTTCTCAGAGCTGGCATCCCAAGCCAACTCTTAACCAATGTGCTACTCGGCTGGCCCCTAGATCTTTAATTTATCTTAATATTTTGCAGTTTTTCTCTGTGTTTGTGTGTCTTATATGTGTTTAATTTATTCATAGGTATTTGATGTCATTAAAAATTATATCCTTATAAATAAATTGTGTTATACTAGTATATAGAGATATAATAGAATTGATTTCTGTATATTCTCTTGCTGAACCCATTTATATCTAATAATAATTCTTGTATTTTCTATATATACGATTATGTCTGCAAATGACAAAGTTTCTTTTTTTTCTTTCCAGTGCTATAACCATTTTTTCTTTTTCTTACATTATTATACAGGCTAGGATCTCCAGTACAGTAGAAGTGGTGAAAATAGGTATCCTTGTGTTGTTCCCAATATCAGAGGGAAAGCTTTCAGTATTTCATCATTACATATATTTGATGTAGATTCTTTGTATATATTTTTATCAAAATATGACAATTCTCTATTCTTAGTCTAAGAGTTTTTTTAAATCATGAATTCAATTATATTAATTTTCCTTTAAAATTTTTTCTTTTTCTTTTTCAATTACAGTTGACATTCAATATTATATTAATTTCAGTTGACAGAATAGTGGTTAGACATTTGTATAACTTACGAAGTGATTCCCCCGATAAGACTAGAACCCATCTATCACCATACATTATTACAATACAATATTATTGATTATTTTCCCTGTGCTGTATTTGATATCTTCGTGACTATTTTGTAACTGTCAGTTTGTACTTAATCCCTTCACCGTTTTCACCCGGCCCCTAACTCCTCTCCCAACTGGCAATCATTGATTTGTTCTCTAAATATTAGCTTAAATGCATTTTCTGCATCTTCAGAGACAACCAGTTGATTTTTCTTTTATGTGATGATTTAACTGTTTTTTTCCATTCGCAATTCTAGAATAATCCAACCTGATTTCAGTGTAGTCTTTTTTTTTTTTTTTTTTTTTAGCTGAGCCATTCTGCCACCTGTTGGCAGCTCAGTGGCAGCTCAGCTCAGGCTGGGCATAGAACTGCTGTTGCTCAGAGCTCAGCTCGCCTCTTGAGCGATCTCTTAACCAGCTGAGCCACAAATGTAGTCTCCTTTCAGTGGATTTTTTTGGTTAATATTTTGTTTAGGATTCTTAAATCTGTATTCATGAGAGAGATTGGTCTGTAGTTTTACTTTCTTCTATTGTCCTTGTTGGGTTTGGTATCGAGGTTATCCTGGTCTCATAAAACAAGGTGGAGAGTCTTCCTTGTTTATTCCCAGAAGAGTTCCTGTGAGACTGGAGTTGTCTTCCTTAGATTTTTGGAAGCTGGTGTAAGCCGGCTGGTATGAGGTTTTCTTTGTGAGAGGCTTTAAATTCAGATTCTTCTTTTTATGTGGAAGTAGGATATTTCTGATTTTCTATTTCATCTTTATTTAGGTAAGGCATTTTTTTTCTCTAGAAATTTGTTCAGGCCTCCCAAACGTTCCAGTTAGTACATGCAAAGTGGTTCATAATGTCTGTATTGCCTGAAACCTTGGTTGTAATATCCCCTTTAAAAATTTTTTTATATTGGTAATAACTTGTACTTCGTCTCTTTCTTATCATTCTTGCTAGAGGTTTATCAATTTTATTAGTCCTTCCAAAGAACCAACTTTTGCCTTTATTGATTTTTTTCTATTTAATATTTGTTTTTGATTTCATTAGCTTTTGCTCTCTTTTTCTTTCACCCATTTTGTGTTTTGTTTGTTGTACTTGTTTCTAGTTTCTTGAGATAGATGCTTAATTTTTAGCCTTTTCTCTTTTCCAGTATATGCATTTTAAGGCTATAAATTTTCCTCTAAGTACAGCTTTAGTTGCATCCCTTAAGTTTTTTTTTTTTTTTTTTTTTGAGGGTAGTGTCACTGGCCCTCATATGTGGGACCCGAACCGGGGCCGCTAGTTTCCCAAGCCAGCGCTTAACCACCGCGCCACTTGGCCGGCCCGCATCCCTTAAGTTTTGATAAGACAAATTTTTCTTCTTTTAGGTAAAAATACTTAAAAGTTTTTATTATAGTGTTTTTTTTTAATTCATAAAGTTTTTTAAAAAGTGTATCACTTAAATTCCCAGTGTTTGGGCAGATTTTCTAGTTACCTTTGGTTGATTTCTAGCTTAATTTCATGAATATACCTTTTTTGGGCTCCTGTAACAAAATACTATAGACGAGCTGTCTTATAAATGACAGATATTTGTTTCTCACATTTCTGGAATCTGGGAAGTCCAAGATCAAGGTGCCAGCAAACTCGCTGTTGTGTGGGGGCCTGTTTCCTGGTTCACAGCCAGCCAGCTCCTTACTGTCCTCACATGGTGGCTGGGGTGAGGAGCTCTCTCCACTCATGACCTGGTCACCTGTCAAAGTCCCTACCTCTTAATACCATCACCTTCGGGGCAGTGATTTTAGGGGGACACGTAAACTGTCAATCTACTGCAATCCCTAAATGTACTCTCCATTATTTCAATCCTTAGATATGTGTTCAGCTTTCCTAATGGCCCAGCGTATATTCACTTTTTTGTGAAATATTCCTCGGGCACTTGAAAATAATGTCATTGATGGGAATACAGTGTTCTGTGTATATCAGTTAGATCAAGTCTGTTTGGAAGCAACAAAAGAGATTTTTAAAAGACATCTCACTCAGAGAACTCCAGTATATGAAACCAAGAGAATAGAATCTGCTCAGGTTGAATTGTAGGTGGGACCCCAGATTTTGCCCATTCTCCCAGAGTCTGCTAATCGCTGAGACAGGACTACATATAGGACCCAGAACGGCCTAGGGAATAAGGTCTGAAAATCACAACTTAGTGAAAAATAAGTCTACCTGGGTCAGGTGTGTCGATTGTCACAGCGGGGGTTAAGGTGAGCTGGTAGCAGTATAAAGTGTGCCGGATGCATTGGGGAGGTAGGAAGGTGGATGAGAGAGCAGGGCTGGGGAGACAAAGGTGTGGGGGCCAGATGCTCCTGAACATTCCACAGTGCATCCGCACCCCAAGGAATGACCTGCCCCCTGGGGCCCAGGCTGAGAAGCCCTGGTAGAAGGCAACACAAGTGCTTTTAACCTTTCTCAAGTGCTGTAATCCAGAGTCCCTTGGACAGCGCTCTGCCTTCGTAATGCAGTTGTTAGGACTTTTAACGGGGTTCCATCAGGCATTTCCTTGCTGAGCCGAAGTTAGTGAGGAGATCAGGGTGACTTTACTCATAGTCAGGATGAGGTAAAATTCACCAGCAGACTCCCCTGAGAGCCTGGAGTTTACATGGTGCCCCTCCAGTGTACCTCCTGACTGCCTTTTTTTTTTTTTTAAGATTTTTTTATTGGGGAATTGGTGGAGGGGAACAGACAAGTTGCTGTCCTTTTGTTCTTCAGTCTAGTTGGCGGAGGACATTGCTTCACTGGCCCATGTTGGTATCATCATTGCACTCTTCCCGGATGAGGCAGATTGGCCTCCGGCCTCTGGACGGCCGCTCACAGCAGCTATTGGCAGCTCACGCCGACTGCCGGCCGCTCACTGTAGCCCATGGCAGCCCACTGCAGCAGGGGCTGCAGCTATGCCGTCCCCAGGGACTCACAGCAGCCCAGCTCCAGGTGGAGCTGTTGTTCACCATCTCAGCTGTAGAGGGCAGTGTCACTGGCCCTCATATGTGAGATCTGAACCGGGGCCGCTGGCATCCCAAGCCAGCTCTTAACCAACGGTCCACTCGGCTAGCCCCTGACTGCCTTTTTATAGTAGGAGGTGGCAGAACCCCTCTTAGGAGACCATGTTTGTTTCCTTTGTTTTTGCCTCATGGGACAGTTAGCAACATCCTCTCAGAAGTAGCATTGGCCCCCTTTTGCATCTTCTCTGTTTCGTACACACTCAACTTGCCATCGTTTTTTTTGTTGTTTTTTTTTTTTTTTAACTTGCCATCGTTTTTATTTCAGGGCAGTGTCACTGGCCCTCATATGTGGGACCCGAACCGGGGCCGCTGGCTTCCCAAGCCAGCGCTTAACCACCGCGCCACTCGGCCGGCTCCTTGCCATCTTTTTTAAAACAGCCCTGTCTTCTTGCCTTCCATTCTCTGCACCTTAAAATCGTCTGCACAAGACCGTCCATCGTCCACTCTTGGTTGAGCTCCTCTGGGACTCTATACTGTTCCAGGTTTCAAGTTCCCGGTTCCATGACCTACCCCCCCCACCCCCCCGAGACAGTGGTGGAGGCAGACAGGGTCCCTGCCCTCGGAGAGTTGACATAACGAACATACCCCTCCTCAACCTAAATACAGCTCGTGAGCTGCAGTGTAATGAATGAGTAGTTGAAAGGAAAGGCAGGACCAAGGTGCCTGCTGCCCCCCTGCCCCCCGATCCCTGAAAGGCCTTTCAGAGGCTTACTTTTGAGCTAAGATCAGAAGGCTGCGAGGAGCCACTTGTGAGAGGCTTTCCCAGCGTTGTGAGTACAGCGGCTAAGGCCAGAGGCAAGGAAGAACTTGGCCTTGGTTCGAGCCCTGGAAGTGGGGCCCGTGGTCCTGGGGTGAAGGGAAGAGTGGAACAGGGTGGCCAGGCGGCAGGGCCATGTCAGACAGAGCCTGACTGGCAGAGTTGCATTTCTGTTTTAGGTACTGTTGAGGGCCTGGGGCATTGTGGCCTCAGCAGGGAGGGACTGACGGGATTTGGTTGAATTTTTTTTTTTTTTTTTTTTTAAGATTTTATTGGGGAATTGGCAGAGGGGAACAGCGTTGGGGAATCGGGGAAGGGGAACAGACAAGTTGCTGTCTTTTTGTTCTTCAGTTTAGTTGCGGAGGATGTTGCTTCACTGTTGGTATCGTCATTGCGCTCTTCCCGGATGAGGCAGATCGGTCGCTGGCCTCTGGATGTCGCTCACTGCAGCTATTGGCAGCTCATGCTTGGCTGCCAGCCACTCACGCTGGCTGCGGGCCACTCACTGTAGCCCATGGCAGACCACTGCAGCAGGGGCTGCAGCCCACACCATCACCGGGGCTCGCACAGCCCAGCTCCAGGTGGAGCTGATGTCAGCTGTAGAGGGCAGCGTCACTGGCCCTCATGTGGGATCCGAACCGGGGCCACTGGCATCCCAAAACCAGCGCTTAACCAGTGCGCCACTCGGCCGGCCCCTGGTTGAATTTTTAAAAAGATCCCCCTGATGCTGCCGCTAGGAGAATGGGCTGGGGGTGGAGGCAGGAATGGTGGCAGGGTAGAACCACAGGTTAGAGTGGTGAGCTCCAAAGTCAGATGCTTTAGGCAAACATTAAAAACCCCTTAACATTTCATTACCCATTCCATAGAGCGTAGAACAGTAACATTTTTACATTATGCACAGAAATGCATGATACTTGATGCAGTGTGCATCATGTATACATTAATGTATTCAAGCATGTAGGAGAGCCTGCTATGTGCTAGGCACTGTTCTAGGTGCTGAATATTCACTGTGTGGTCAGGGTTACACAGCCCAAAGATCCTTTTCGTTACGCCAAGAGAGACAGAAGAATGAAAGACCGCGTGGTTCAGTCTGAGCAAAATCAGTGCATGGACAGTGCAGCTGCAGAGCAGTGGTCATTTTGTTGAGTGTTTGGGACGGCGGGGCATTCCTTGCTTGTCCCAGCTACACTCTGCGCGCCTTCACTCGCCCTGCTGCAGCCACCTCTCCCGAGCACATGTTGTATCCCTCCATTTGGGTGGACTTTGGGCTCCTTAAATTCAGCTTGGGCCCAAACCGCCGTTTCCCACTTCAGCCCCTCCTGCTGTGAGTGGTTCAGTTTTCTTCCTGGTCAGCTGGTCGGAATCCAGAGACAGCTTAAGCTAAGCATCTTGTCTGCACGTCCCTCGTCCTGCTAGTCTCCAGGTCCTGTGGAGAGGACATTTCCTGTCTCCGCGAGGCTGCTTCCCAGGTCTGCTGGTGATACCTGGACCCTTTTTGTCCATCGGCCTGCCCTGTCCCCCGCCCATGCTGAGCTGTGGGCGGCCCCTAAACTCTGTGAATAGCTGTGCTCTCAGGGAAGGCCGTTCTGGGTTACCCGCCTGCCTGCTTCCTCTCAGGGCGAGCTCCCACTGAGTAATCTGCTGACTCTTGGAGAACCAGTTTTGCCCTGTGTGTAAAGATCCTCAAAACCGCTCACATTCTGACCCAGCGGTTTTACTTCTGCTCAGGAAATGGTTCTTATCTGGAGGGAATTTTATGTATAATGATCTTCACTATAGCTGCATACTGTATTTATACTTTTGTTGGTTAGAAGTTGTAGGAGTAATACCTGCCATTTGAAAGTATAAATAATGTGTAGTTCCCGTTCCACAGGGGTTTGACTTCGCTCCCCTCTGCCTCCCAGCCTTACCTCATTTCCCCCTTTTTTGGCACCACTTCGGGAGGGACACGATTTCCAGTGGTGGTCTCCTCCTTGTGGTGGGAGGTGGCGTCCCTGGGCTAAGGCTGTGACTGCAGACCCTTCTGTGAGCCTCTCTGCACTTCTGCAGGAATCTGCGGAGGGCCAGGGGGAGCCTGTGCCCCCATGGACCTTCCTCTTCACTAGGGCACTTCCTACTAGTGTCGGCGTCCGTCGTGGTTCCTGCCCCGGCAGTGCTGACGTTGGGAGGTGCCAAGTGGTGACGTTTCCACCTCTCTGCCCTCCTTCACTTACCGACCGATGCTGCTCCTCTGTAAAGGGCACCCTGTCTGTTCTTTCTCTCAATCCCTGCAGACTCTTGGATCTGTATTTATTCAGTGTATTGCAATCAATTATCATTGTTATCCCTTGGATGCTCATATTGCCCCCCTCAGACTGACTCCTGTGTCCTTTGGCCAAGGCCCTAGTAGCCTTTGAATGTGCCATTGTTTCTGGCACAAAACTTTGTCCTAGGCCCACTTGGTATTTTTCCTGCCTCAGACTTGAAATCTTTCCTCCGAGGAGCCCTGGTTTCTTTCGTTGGAGAATGCCATTTAGGAATCATTATCTGGGGGCTGGGTGTGCTCAGCGTCTCGGGCTAGCTCCTTTTATGTCCTTTCAGGGGACAGCTGGACAGACATGTTCCTAACAGGAAAAGCCTGATCGCATGTCCATGTTTCCTTTTAAATTAAAACTCAGTTTTACGCCTCAATGTATTTTATAGTTCTTGTCTTACACGGACAATTTTTTTTTTTTTTTTTTGAGGGCAGTGTCACTGGCCCTCATATGTGGGACCCGAACCGGGGCCACTGGCTTCCCAAGCCAGCTCTTAACCACCACACCACTCTGCCGGCCCATACACGGACAATTTTGCTCTCTAATGCTGTTAGCATTATTTTTTTATCCTATGATATACATAAAATAGTTTAAAAGTGGGCCGGCCGAGTGGCGCATTGCTTAAGAGCTGGTTTTGGGATGCCAGCAGCCCCGGTTCGGATCCTACATATGAGGGCCAGTGACACTGCCCTCTACAGCTAACAACAGCTCCATCTGGAGCTGGGCTGTGCGAGCCTTGGTGACGGAGTGGGCTGCAGCCCTTGCTGCAGTGGGCTGCCATAGGCTACAGTGAGTGGCCGACAGCCAGTGTGAGCGGCTGGCAGCCAGCACGAGCTGCCAATAGCCGCAGTGAGCGACATCCAGAGGCCGGCGACCAATCTGCCTCATCCGGGAAGAGCCCAATGATGATACCAACATGGGCCAGTGAAGCAACGTCCTCCACAACTCGACTGAAGAACAAAAAGACAGCAACTTGTCTGTTCCCCTCCCCCAATTCCCCAATTAAAAAAAATAATAATCTTAAAAAAATCTTAAAAAAAAAAATAGTTTCAAAGTGTTTATACCATATTGTTATAATCATCCTACTGAGAGAAGTTTTAGATTTTTTTTTTTTGTGATCCTTATGGTCTTATAATAAATATATCTTAAGAATATAGGCAAGTTGACTCTTGAACAACATGGGTTTGAACTGCTTGGGTCCACTTAGACATAGATTTCTTTCAATAAATACATACAGCACTATGAATATATTTTCTCTATGATTTTCTTAACATTTTTTCTCTAGCTTTATTGTAAGAATACAGTATATATAACATACAAAATTTGTATTAATCTACTGTTTCTGTTATTGGTAAGGCTTCTGGTCAACAGTAGGCTATTCATGGTTAAGTTTTGGAGGAGTCAAAAGTTATATGCAGATTTTCGACTGTCAAGGGCTGTCAGCGCTCCCGTAAGTCTCCCCATTGTTCGAGGGTCAAGTGTTTTAGAATAATGGGTTTTAAAGCAATGTGAAGTAACATAACCACATAAAAGTTGATATACAATGAGGTCCGCTTGTTTTTGTTTAGTCTTAATTTTAGGGTTCATATCTTTTTTTTTTTTTTGAGGGCATTGTCACTGGCCCTCATATGTGGGATCTGAACCAGGGCCGCTGGCGTAACGACTGCACCACTCGGCCGACCCAGGGTTCATATCTTTTAATTAATTATTTTTTCAAGTACGTAAATCACTTACATGGTTCAAGAGTCAGGCCTACTCAGAAGCCTAGCTCCTCCCGTCCCTGCCTGCCGCCCTCGGTAGGTGGGGACCACCTGTCCCGGTTTGCAAGCGCCGGTCCTGTGTATGCCCGTTGTCCTGAAGCAGCCAGGAGTTGGCCCCTTGCGCTCAGAAGGCAGCACAGGAAGGCTTTGTTGGTGCTTGCTAATGCTAATTTAGGGGCTGGACAAAATGTTTCCACTTTGTAGGCTTTTTCCCTGTAGCTAGAAGTAAGCTTTGGCTGAATTCCGCGGACTTGGCAGGGAGGGTCCACCCATGGAGGGCTCGCCTGGCTCACAGTCTCATTCTTATTCTGGGGAGGAAATTTCATTTTGCTCTGAAAATAAATCTCGGAGCTTGGAGCATATCTTGCATATTCCAGTTTTTCTGCTTTGTAAATGGGCTAACTCTCCCCGCTGCCTGTGGAGGTTTAAACCTTTGCCAATAGTGACATAAAAGTTGATTTCGTGCAGCGGCACGCTGGAGTTGTTGAATCATGTATGTAAAGGTTCAAGTTCTACTTGAAGCTAATTGATATTTCTGAGCACTGAGCTCTTGAAATGTTAAGGTGCTGTTAAGAAGGTAGGGCACGCTCTTCCTTCCACCCTCAAAATAATTGGGAAACGGTGAGTGACGGACAGGGAAAGTCATGGTATCCTGTGTACCCTAAAATAGTCGCAGATGTGGCAGGAGGAGATGATTTGGCCCAGGCTGAGTATTAATTTGGATAGTGGTGTTTATTTTGTGCAAATTAAAATATAAAGGGCTTCATTTGTGACCACATGGGGAGCCCAGCTGATGCACAGGGCTAAAGAAACTCTGTGTAGATTTTCCTTCACGGTTCTGTGGCTCACTCCTTCACTCCAGCACAGATCGCACGGGAGACCCCTCAGCAGACTGGCATTTCTTCTGCGTGCTGTTCGAAGGTGGTCTACGAAAATCAGAAGGGCATCTTCCTCCTTGAGGAAGCAGGGTGACCTATAAAGGAAGAGTTCTAAAGCAGGCGTACAGGGCCGGCCGAGTGGCACGGTGATTAAGCGCTGGTTTGGGAAGCCAGCAGCCCCAGTTCGGTCCCATATATGAGGGCCAGTGACACTGCCCTCAAAAAATAAAATAAAAACAAAAAACAAAAGCAGGCATACAGGTGCGCACTGCCATGCCTTATGCTTTGGCCTGTTGGGCTGCTGGTAGATTAAACCACACCTTCTCCCCGCAGGTGTCCCCAGATCAAGGTGGGTCAGTTTTCCAGGACAGCAGTCTGTTCAGGCAGTCGGGGGATTTGCCCCCATCTGTCCCCTCATCTCTGAGCCTCCAGTGCCCCCATCGTTAGTCAGGGACAGTAAGTGCAGTGATCGTTTTATTCAGCAAATACTCACTGGGCATCTGCCGGGGTGGGCGCTGACCTCGGGCAGCGTAGACGACGTTTGGGGCTTGAACGAGATTATGGCCTACATGTATTATTGCCTCTGTGCCTCTGTGTGAATTGTCCCACAGAAGGCGCGTAACATTCCTATAAAGTGTACTTGGTACTGCAGACTACTAGAGAGCAGGGTGCTGTGTGTACGCCGTTTTATAGATGAAGAAGCCGAGGCGCAGAGGTTTGGGAGCTCTCCCAGAGTCCCCAGAGAGTAAGGGGCAGATCCGTGTCGGACCCCGAGGCCCCCCAGGGCATGGGGCCTAGCACTGTGCCCTCAGAGGCCCCAGGGGCCCACTCTGGGTCCCACTCAGCTCCCCGGGGTCCTGCAGGCACCCCACCTCTGAGCAGGTTCTTCTTATGTTGGGGCAGCTGCACTTGGTTTGGGAGCCTGAGCGAAGTCCCCACATATGTCCGCACAGCGTGTCCCGATAGTGCCGGCCTGCTGTTCGGTCCCTGGTGCTTCGCCGAGTGACCGGCGCACTGCACAGCCTTATCGGACGAATTCAGTGATTTCCTACCGTCTTCAGGTGGTTTCCTTGCTGCCCAGACTGTTTAAAGTCATCTGTTCTGAGATGGCTCATTCTGTTGTTTGTTCTTTCACCTGATTAATGCAGGACATTAGAATTTCTCTCCTTTGTTGCTGTTCCTAGAAACTCCCCCCGCCCCATATAACAAGGGGCTTCATGGCAGGTGTGTCTCTCTATTTTTCTATCTCATCAGTCAACCCTTGACCCATTGTAAAATTAAAATTCACTAACCTGTGATTACATCAGTATTTTAAGATACCAAGACAAATCACTGGACAGTAAGTAAAGAAAAAGCTGTGGCTTTGGAATGTAACAAGTCACTCGGCGGTTTGCATGTCACGGTGGGTAAGGCCTGTCCTCGGGCCCCTGCCTCTGACACATGCGCACAGGGTGACAGCGTGGTAGAGTGTGGCGCTGTGGGCTCAGCCTCCGGGTGGGGCTGTTCTGGTGCTGTCACCAGGGAGCTTCTTGGAGCCTCAGGTCACTGCTCTAGAATAAAGGGGAGACCAAACCCCGTGGTTCGGAGCTCTGTGAAAAGAAGCCTTTCCCTGCGGGTCTGTGAGGGGCCAGCTCCCCAGGGAGAGCAGAGCTGCCTGGGGCCTCACTTGCTGAGACCCCTTGGCCTTGAAGGGCCCTAGGAGGACGGTTGGAAAGCCCTGGGAACTACATGGTTTTGATCTTCTCTTTCAGCTCTGTGAGTCCATAAATTTCTGATCCTTGCACAATTCTTTTCTGCAAGTGGTGGGGAAAGGTAGACATTTGATTCCGGCATTCATCTGCAAAAGACCAGAGCGAGTGGCCGGAGAAGTGACATGGTGCAGGGTAGGAGGGGTACCAGAAATAAGCGCAGCGCTCATCACGGCGGCCCGCCCTCTCCTGGCACATTTCTGGTTCAGGGACATGTCCCTGTCCTCTAGCGACTCGACCGGAAGTGGGGTCTTGGTGTATGTGAATGGGGATGTAATTCCTACCCTGAGTATAAGAATGGAGGTTTTGTGAGAAGGGCAAGAAGTCAAATGATATAAAGGAAATTGCAAGGATTTTCTAAATTCATTTGTTTTTGCGAAGTGCGGGGAGGATATGCATTTTCATGCAGTATGACTTGAAGGCCGTGCCTCCGAGCGTGGGCACGCTGAGAGCTGCCTCGCCAGCGGGGGTGGAGAGCATGGGAGCTCACGAGGCCCTCAGGAGACCGGCTGGTGTGCTGTCGGTCGTTACGGCATGGCATAGGGACGTTCGGGTATGGCAGAGGATGCTTTTCTCCGCGGCTCTCGAAGTTAACCATGACCAGTGGGGGGAAAGGAGAAAAACGGACAAAAAAGCGCTGGCAGAATGGAGATGAACGATGCACTCAGTCACAGCCTCTCCTCCACCCAGGTGCCAGGGGAGGGGACGGTGGTGGGGGTTAGTGTGTTTCATGGTGAGAAAATGGGCGAAGTTCGACGTTGCGAGAATAGAACGAGTGAGTCAAATAAGCATTCTGAATCGGGCCGAGGTGCAACTGCCTGGGGGGGCCACGCAGGAAATAAACTACAGTGGGGACTCGGGGAGTTGGGAGAGCCAGGCCCGGAGCTGGAGGCCCGAGCCCGGCCCCGCTCCAGTGGGTGAAGCCGCTCGGCCAGGAAACAGCGCCTGCGGTGCCCCCGTCACCGGCCTGGGCGCCGGACACCGCTCGCTTCTTCCCACTCACAGTCTGGGCTGCGAGCCAGCATGTGATTGGCAGGCCTCAGCCCACCCTGTGCTGTGCCCAGATACAGGACAGGTCAGGAGAGCCAGCGGCTGGTGCTGTCGGGCCCTCCCCGGGGCCAGGAGGGGCGCAGAGGCTGGGCAGCCAGAGTCGATGACACACGGCAACAACGTGACTAAGCATCGACAGTCGTGCCTGTAAAACCGAAGGACTCAGTTCAGCATTACTTACGTGGCAGATGGCAGTGCCATGTCGGGCCGAGATTTTCAGGGACAGTGGCCCCGACTTCCCCGGGAAAGAAAATGACACATATGAGACGAAGATTTACAGTAGGCGTTGGGATACCCTTCTCCCATCGACTCCTCTGTTACGTCACTGCCCTGCCTTACGTTTATTCCTGTTGCTGATGCTCTTTACCCCACTTCCCCCGTGGGGGAGGGCCGGGAAGCTGCCCTTCGGATTGATGTCGGCCTGTCCTGCGTGGCAGAGAGGCCCATGCAGGGAGGAGTGCATGGTTAGAGCAAAGGGTTGAAGTTGGAAAGAAAGTGCATGCCACAGTTGTTCTCTTGTGCAAACCATTGAAATACGTGTTTTCAGAAGGGTTTAACAGTGAGTTAAGAGACTGCTTGAAAGCACATTCCTGTTGACGGGTTCCCCATGCCCGGCACCACCCTAATGTCCAGCGCATGCCTCTTCGTGGTTCCCAACTGAGTTGTCAGTCGCCGGTGGCTGGTTAAAGGGCCAGGGGCTGCCAGGAAGCAGGGCGTCCCCTAGAGCACCCGAGAGTGTTGATACAGCGCCTGTGTGCTGAGCGACCCGAGGCCGCACATCCCTGGGGCCGGACCGAAAATGTCCGCGTGCCCGGGGCCTTGTGCCCTCCGTGAAGAGCCGGCCAGGCGTCTTGATGTCCAGGGCAGGTCTTCCTGGGCTTTGGAACGCTGCTCACCCTAAGATTCCCTCGGTGGCCGCTTTGTAGAAATAGCGCGTGAGGAGGTACTGACACACACAATACTAATGAAAGGTGACTTTGGAAACTGGCAGTCATTTCGAGGGCGCTCGGACTGCTTGGTGCTCAAGTCACGTCTTGTGGAGTCACTGTGCTCGCTGGCGGGAACCCTCTGGGAAGACTGGGGCAGGAAGCGCCTGAGAGCCGAGGCGGGAAGAAGGAGCCCAGTGGCCCGAGGGACACGCATTGAAACCCCGGTCCTGTGCTCGCTTGTCCATGGTCCCTGCCTCAGAGATACGCGCCCTTCTGTGGGGCCTCTTTGAAGACGATCGCCACGTGTTGTCCTCAGCCCCACGTTGCGGTATGTCCTTTCGAAGCGGCCTGTGGGTAGATATCCTGCTGTAGCTCGTGTCCTGAGCTGTGCTTGTCCCTCCTCCTCAGCCAGCCTGTGTCCCCCGTCCCCTCCTGGCCTTACCCAGTGTCGTCTTTCCCTCCGCTCCTCCGGTACCCTTCGTTGCTCTTTTCTGATGTCATTTTCGTGTTCTCCTGTATCCCTGCATCCCTGTGGGGCCCTCCACACCTCGTGCCTGCGCGAGGAGCCTTTGCTTGCACCGTCTCCCCTGCCCAGTCCACCCAGCACGCCGTGACCGGCGTGGCCTCAGTCTCTGCCGTGCGAGGTTCGTTGCAGCGCCTCTCCATGGCAGCAGTGGCTGGAGCTAGCACTCTCATCGTTCGGCATTCAGGACTCCATATCCTGGCTTTATTCAGTTTTCCCACACTGGTTCCCTCTGTACATACCCCTTGTTCTGGCCAAACCCGTCTGTTCACTCGGCTCCCTCCCCTTCCGCCTTGGCCCACGCGATTCCCTTCTGAAAGGCCTCTGCGCTCCCTTTAATCAGAATCGCTCCTGCTTCATGGCTCAGGTGGGTCAGCCCTGGGAGGCCTGCCCTGAGCACCTCCGAATCCTACGAACCAGGGTCTGCCCATCTCTGAAGAGGTGGGGGTCTGATGCCCGGGGCGCTTTCTTCTTTATTCCTTTTATCTTTTCTCCAGTTAAAAAAAATACTACCAGCTTCACGAAAAACACAGATGGAATAGTAGGATCAAGTGTAGCTCCAAGTCATCCCTGAGGAGGCAAAAGGAATCACAAAAAGATATGGGGGAGGGGACCAGCCTCTTTCTTCCCGCAGAACTGCGGTGGTGGGCGGGTTACTGGCTGAGGAGTAGCGGCCCATCTTCCCCACTAACGCCTCTTCCCCACAGTCTCCGCTCTCCCGCCCTCCACACCTGTTGTAAGTCTTGGATCCTCTGCCTACTAACTAACTTTCTGATCGCAGCCAAGGGACTTCACCTCCGAGACTGTTTTATTATCTGAAATAGAGATCCTATGTATAATGTTTTCCAATGTTTGGGGCCCATTTAGTGAGAGCTGAACTAAACACCGAGCATAGTAGCTGCGCAAAGCAGGTGTTGATCAGGTGCGAGGCGGCCGCCCTCGAACCCCTCACGCCACCCCCAGCACAGTCGGCTGGGACTGGGGTCACGTGGCCTGCACGTGGCCTTGGTCTTGGTGCTGCCCCGGTGTCATCCCCTGAGGGTAGCGTCTATTGAGTTCTGAGTCCCAGGCCACTGATTAACCGAGTGACCTTTGCACACCACCAACCTGCCTGGGCCTGTCTTCTAATTTATAAGGTGAGGTAATTATGTGTGCCTTCCTGGGTGGCTGAGAATAAAATGTGATCGAACATAGGAAGATACTTTGAAAACCATAAAGCATTAGATAGATACACAGGGGCTGCAGTTGATATGTACGTCTTGTTAGTGCTTAGCTTAGTGCCTCAGAAATTGTTGGTTCAGTAAATTATTTGTCTGAATTAATAGGGTATTCATTCTGAGCTTCTATCTGCTCAGCTTACTAGAGCCACGAGAGGAGTCCCCAATAAGCGCCTTCAGGTACGGCTTTGTACCTAGACCTTTGGTTCATTCCGAGGTACCTTCTGTTAAATTGGGGTGAAGCTAACAGAGGGCTCTTGTCAGTCATGAATACACAGAACCAGGAAGTTTAAGAAGCTCACGGAGCAGCAGTATTTGCTGTCGGAGGGAGCGTGTTGCTGGTTTGCTTTCACACCTGCCTGGTGTATGAACACTGCCAGGTTCCTGGCCAGCACTTGGGGTTTTAACAGTGGGGGAGCAGGTCTGTCCCCTGAATAGACTTGGGCACGTGTAGTGATGTGTTGGCAGAAACCAAGTGGGGGAGCATGGAAGGTGCGTTAGTCACGTCTCCCTCGGAGGTAGGGCGGCTTCACAGAGAGGTGCAAGGGCTGCACTTGTCTGCCATGTCCTGCTCAGCGTCCAGCGGGCATAGGCTGGGCCCACGGGGGAGAAACAGCACCAGCGTGCGGTGTGAAGCTGCTGGCGGACTCGGTTACTGTCAGGTGGTGGGTCTGTGGGATGCTGGGGTTTCCCCAGGAAGTGGGGTGGGAGGAGAATGGTTGACAGACAATATGGGCATTGAGGGTGTGAGCTCACAGGAAAGTGGCTACCAGGGGCTGCACTCAGCCCTCAGACAACGCTTCTTGTGGGAGGATGGTGATGGACGAGTGGCGTCTGGACAGGCAAAGGGGCGGGCACTGCGGCCAGCAGAGACGCTTCCTTTGTTGACAGGAAACCCTTTTCTTAATTATTTCCACCAGTCAGCTCTGTAGCTTGCTTGGAGACAGTGTCATTTTTGTTATGAAAACGGCCCGAGAGAGAATCAGAAGGCTTTTCAAATTCAGTTGTTCTTCCTTCAGCCTTAGCTCTGTGGCCTTAAGCACAGCGGCATCCGTTTCTTGGACTTGTCAGCAGAGTATCAGCAAGTGCCGTAAACTGAGCTAGAGAGACCCCGAGAGCACTCATCCTTAAACTCGTGTTTCTCTCGCCCAGGCGGCACAGAGCCCCACGAGGAAACCCCTAAGAGGCTTTTCCAGTGGCAGTTTCCCACCTCATGGACCTTTGATTCTTCCTGAGATGTCCGCCTTCGAGCTGGTGTGTTCAGGAGACTAACAGGAAAGCAGGCTGCACAGCTGCCTCGGCCCGCGGGTGCTGAGGCGCGAGTGGGTGACCGGTCCCCATCTGTGTTAGGGTGCTGGCTGGCCAGGGCCCTGCAGCGCGGCTCCTTCACCTCCTTCCGCACTGCTCGGTGGCTCTAGACGCCAGTCGGGCAGGTGTGGGGTGACCCTGCCGCTCTCAGTAGACCTGCTGGGATCTGGTTTGAAATTCCTGTTCCTGTCACCAGTGCGGCCTTTTCTGTGCAATTGTGACTGGCCGTACCTCTGAGGGCCCTGGCAGGTGGTGATTTAGTCAAGGGCTTGCGATAATTTCACAGAGCGCCGAATCACCTGAAAGAGTTGACTGTGGCTTTCTTTGCAGATGGAAGTGCTACTCTGAACTAGTGACAAGTCAGAGTGATGCTGAAGTTGTAACTAATCAGAGAAGCCTTTGACACCTTACGACTTTCCAGAAGACTCTCTGATTTAGCTGAAGCAGCGGGACGCTGCCCGGGTTCACTGCCCTTCCTGCAGTGTGACGTGGGTGCCCTTCTCAAGGTCAGGGTGCCTGGGACACTGGCACCCTCCCCTCACTTCCATACAGTGTCTGCTCCCTGGTGTCAGGGAGCCATTGTTGCCAGGGGTGATGCCACCACATCCTAAGGCAAGCCACCAGTGGTTCTGGACAGTGGCCTTGAGTGACGGAGCAGTGATCCGCTGCTCTCCCGCAGCTAAGGACACTGGTTTGTTTTTCTGACGTAGGCAGACGGGGATGCCCATGTGATGACAGCTGGTGTCACACGAGTCCCAGTGGCTTACGAAAGGCTGAGTGAAAGCAGCGAGGCGGTTCTGGGGGACATTTTAAAGCCATGTGACGTAACCGGGTGGGAAATAAGCATGTGTGTATAGTGCTTTAGTGTGCAACTAGAATAAAGTTTTACCTGCCTTTTTTTTTGTTTTTTGTTTTTTTGAGGGCAGTGTCACTGGCCCTCACATGTGGGACCCAAACTGGGGCCGCTAGCATCCCAAGCCAGTGCTTAACCACCGCACCACTCGCCCAGCCCTTATCTGTTTATTTTTAATGAATATGTAGGGCTGAATCCAAGTCCGAGTTCCTGTTTAATCTACATTCCCAGAAGTGTACGTTAAAGTGGCCCAAAGCTTTTGGCAGTTGTCCTAATCAGAAAATAGTGGAATTGATTTTTATTTAAAATGCTCTTTTTTTTTTTTTTTTTTTTTTTAAGAGGGCAGTGTCACTGGCCCTCACATGTGGGATCCGAACCCGGGCCGCTGGCGTCCCAAGTCAACTCCCAACCATTGCGCCACTCGGCCGGCCCTTAAAATGGTCTTTTATTTGGGCATACACAATATATATGTAACGTTTACATAAAATTAATAATTTGGCTATCAAGCTAAATAATTATAGGTTTATGATTATTTTTACTGTTACATACGAGTATACTATGATAATATTTTAACCTGTCCCTTTTTTCTATGGGTAGTTTAAGAAGACAAAGATTCTAAATTGAGAAATTGTGATATTTGAACAAAAGAAATGCATTTTTTTTTTTTTTTTTTGGAAGTAATGTTTTATGTTTAAAAAGTAGTAAGGCAGCCCTCAGTTGGCACAGGTCTGTGAAAATGACCCTGCAAACAAAGTGGTGCCAGGCAGTTTTATCATCAGTGGAAATAATTATGGTTGGCTGTGATCTTTGCATTTTTGTTGGTCAGGACATTAAAAACTCTCTTACTATAAATTATAAACGTATGAGGAAATGACGAAAACAGTAAAACTAATATTTATGTAATACACTGTAATTGATAACATTAGAAGCACTGAGAATTAAGTCACACAGGCCTTTGACCCAGCAGGTCCAATTCTAAGTGTACACCTTAGAGCAATCAGACATGCTTTTTGTAATATTTTAAATTACAGTCTTTGCTATCATAAAATGATAGTCATTAAAAAACTAACTAAACATATGATTTTAGAAAATCAATACAGTACCCTAATTATAAAATAAAAATGAAAAGTTAGGGCCGGCCAAGTGGCACAGTGGTTAAGCACTGGTTTGGGAAGCCAGCGGCCCCAGTTTGGTCCCACATGTGAGGGCCAGTGACACTGCCCTCAAAAAAAAAAAAAAAATGAAAATGAAAAGTTAGTGTACAGTAAAATATTTTGTTATGTAAGTATTTGGGGCTGACTACACTAGAAGACCAGTCAGATGTTGTACCTTCTGCTGGTGAGTGAGCGAATTTAAGAGAAGCTGGTCAGAAACCATTCTGTAGAAAAATACCGGAACATGGAAGAAGTGGCCACTGTATAAAAATGGGTTAGGATAAGTAAAAACAGAGCAGTGTCGTTGGTATTTGATCAGAGAAAAAGAAGTAACTGTAACTGAAGTAAGGCTAGCATGCCATATGTTACAGATTGTCAAGTAGAGAAATGAGGAAGTATAATCTCACAAATGAGCTGAGCCTGCTTTGCAAGTGAAATGTCAGAATAATTCAATTCCTTTGACTGGAGATGGCTGGGGAAGTGACTGGCGTGTCACTGAGAACAAATTGCCGCTTGAACTCTCTCCAAGTGCCCAGGTACACATTCAGTCTTTAGCAGATAAAAAGACTTTGGAGGGGCCAGCTGGGTGGCTCCGTTGGTTAAGAGCGCGAGCTCTGAGCAACAGGATCGCCAGTTCGATTCCCACATGGGCCAGTGAGCTGCACCCGAGTTGAGTTGCCCCTGAGCTGCCAACAGGTGGCAGGACAGCTCAGCTGGTGAGTGCACATGCTCTTAACAAGGTTGCCAGTTCGACTCCTGCATGGGATGGTGGCTATGCCCACCCGCAACTCAGATTGAACACGGCACCTTGAGCTGAGCGGCCGCAAGCTGCCGACGGGAAACCAGATGGCTACTGGACTTGGGAGCTGAGCTAGCTGCACCCTCCACAGCTAAGATTAAAGGACAACAACTTGGCTGGTCCCCTTCCCAGTTCCCCAACACTGTTCCCTTCCTCCAATTCCCCAATAAAAACCTAAACAACAACAACAACAAAAAAAAAAGACTTTGGAGGCACATGTATGATAGCGGAATGGAGGGTGGATCCCAAAATGAAAAACTGCCAGCAAAGTTTAGTACCACACCAGGATGTCGGGACTCCGTACCAGGAGACAAGTGTTTTCATGGATCACTGGCCCATAAGGAATGACTTAGCAGTATCTATTAAAATTACAAATATCCTTTGACTCAGAAATTCTAAGATTTTTATCTTGCAGGTACACGTGACACACTTGCAAAATGATACATGCACAAGATGGTTTGTTGCCAAGTTGTTATAGCAAAAGATTAGAAGCAGAAATGTAAATGTCAGGGCTTTTGTGTTACATATGCAATCAGTGCAGCTACCATAAAAAAGGGAGAGGACATTGTGAACTGATGGAGAAACGTCTTCTGCTTCTATCCCTCACTGCGGAAAAGTGAGGGCAAATGAATTCATTTATTGGTTTATACAGAGGGGGCCAAAAAAATGTAGCCACATTTTAAGAAAGGAAAACTGTGTTAAAATTGTGATAATATATACTGATAAAAAAAGATGAATGCAAGTCACATTTGACTTCTGCAATTATAAGATGTGCTCAGAGTGGTTCTCATCAGCGTCCAGACACTTCTGGTGACGGCAAACTACTGCTTGAGCAATGCTGACCAGAGTGTCCACTTGTGTATATATTTTTGCCAGCCCCGATATATATGTATTAAAACAGCTGGATGAACAGGAAACCCGCAGTGTTTTTACCTGTGTTGTGGAAGAACGGGAGCATTGTCTATGAATACTTTTATTACCACGTTTTGGGGAAAAGCTCTGTCCTAAGCCCCCTTCCATTGCTGCCACCCTTACTGTTTTTCGAAAATTTGTTATGGCTAAAACATCTTCTTGGAGATACGGATTTTTCCTAATGATGGCTTTGGACTGCTAAGGTCAGATGGGCGGTTTCTGGTCTCATACTTGAAAGACAGTTTCTTTATGATTCAGTAATTTCTTGTCACATGTATACATCTATGAAATGAAATATTTGAAAATGAAAATATTTTTTATTCTATTAAGAATGAGTAGGGCGGGCCGAGTGGCGCGGTGGTTAAGTGCTGGCTTGGGAAGCTAGCGGCCCCGGTTCGGTCCCACATGTGACACTGCCCTCAAAAAAAAAAGAATAAGTAGTACCAGAAATTGCATAATTTAATGGGAAGTTTGAAACATAATATAAATATAAACTGGACATTAATGTACTTCATATTGTGTTTTCATATTATTATTTAACATTTTTAACTTATCTGAAACTTTTTGTTTTCTTTTGTTTTTGAGGGCAGTGTCACAGGCCCTCATATGTGGGATCGAACCGGGGCCGCTGGCTTCCCAAGCCAGCGCTTAACCACCGTGCCACTCGGCCGGCCCTATCTGAAACTCTTTTAAGCTAATATTGTAATGCTAAAAAAAACAAAAACCTACCTAGAAAGTTCTAGAAGGCACTCATTTCTATTTGAATGAAGAATTTCTGCCCTTGATTTTTTTATTTCATCGGTTTGATTCTCCCCCATCCCAGGCTCATATAAAAATTTTTAATTATAATGTTTTTGCTTGCAAATATTTCACTAATGTACACTTGTTTTTGAAATGTATGAATGTATACATTCATACTAATATTTCAGGTTATTTTGAAATATATGCATTCATCTTTCAGATTGTCTTGACTAATTGTAAGAATTTGTGTTTAAATACTGAAATGCTAACAACAACCAGGACCAGTTTGGTTTGCTCTTTAGCAGAAAGATAAAAACATGTGAAGCAAAACTTAAACATACTGCCTGGGAGGAAATCCCAGTTTTTGCTCCAAAGAAAAGCCTTCCAAAGAAGGAAGGCATTCCAGCTCAGAGCTGGACACTGAGCTTGGAGTTAGCAACAGGGACAGAACAGTTCGCTCATGCACATTGTGAAGAAATACTGCATCCACTCCTGGGTATGCCCCTAAAGAAAGAAAACCTGAGTCTACGCAAGAAACTTGTGTAGAAATGTTCACAGCAGCGTTAATCCCCACGGCTGGAAAGTGGAAGCAACCCAAGTGGCCATCACTGATGAACAGGCAGGCAAAATGCAGTCTGGCCGTGGAGTGGAATATTACTCGGCCATAAAAAGGAATGAGGCCTTGGCACACGCTGCAACAGGGATGAACCTTGTCAACATTATGCCGAGTGAAAGAAGCCAGACACAGAAGGACAAAGTTACATGATTTCATTTACATGAAATGTCCAGAATAAGGAAACCCAGAGAGACAGAGCAGATGGATGCCTGCCAGGGGCGGGGGCAGGGGTAACGGGAAGTGACTGCTAATGGGTCAGGGCTTCTTTTGAGGGGCGGGTGTCCAAAATGGTCTGAAATTAGACAGCAGTGATGGTAACACAACGTTGTGACTATCTTGCAAACTACTGAATTGTACGCTTCAAAATGATTAAGTCGGTGAATGTTATGTTAGTGACTTATCTCGAAAAGTATTTTAAAAATGAAAGAAAAGCAGGGTGGTCACATTTTTTATGACTTTGAATGTTGTTAATTTAAAATAGTTTTATAAGATATTCACATCAGTATTTCAGTTACCATGAGGTAATGAAATGCAGTTCTCTCAAGAGTAAAAAAAAGTTAAATTGTCAAAAATAACCAAATTCCAGAGCAGGCAGGCCAGGTTATGTCACCACCACCGGGCAGTGCCCTTGTTGCGGGTGAACAGACCACATCCCATAGCAAGGTTTTCAGGCCCAGCTTCAAATGACGCTGGTTTGGAACTGGACACACAAAATGCACCCTCCTTAGTTGCTAAGCCAAAATTTCACAAAGAGGCTACAGGGTCTTTTTCTGTTTGTTTTTAACTAGAGTTTATTTTTTAGAGCAGTTTTGGTTTCACAGCAAAATTGAGGGGATGGTGCGGAGATTTCCCAGGTGCCCCTGCCCCTGCCCCACCGCCCACATTCCCCACCAGCTGGGACACATGTTGCAGCTGATGGCCCCCACTGACACGTCACTGTCACCTGGACCACAGTTTGCACGAGGGCGCACTCTTGGTGTTGGACATTCTGTGGGTTTGGACAGTTGTCCGAGGACACGTACCCACCATGACAGTGTCCTACAGTGTGTATCTCACGGCCCCAGAAATCCTCTGCGCCCCACCTGTTCACCCCCCGCTTCCAGCCCTTCGCAGCCACTGAGCTTTGCACTGTCTCCACCGTTTAGCCTTTTCCAGCACGTCCCAGAGTTCATCCCACAGCGCGGGGCCTTTTCAGACTGCCTCCTCTCAGCCGATGCTTAATGTCGCCTCCATGTCTCTCCATGGCTGGGAAGTTCTTTTCTTTTCTTTTTTCTTTTCTTTTCTTTTCTTTTCTTTTCTTTTCTTTTCTTTTCTTTTCTTTTCTTTTCTTTTCTTTTCTTTTCTTCTCTCTTTTTTTTTTAAGCTGAGCCATCCTGCCACCTGTTGGCAGCTCAACGGCAGCTCAGCTTGGGCTGGGCATCAAACTGCTGTTGCTCAGAGCTCAGCTCGGGGCTCTTGAGCGAGCTCTTAACCCACTGAGCCACTCGGCCGGCCCCAGAAGCTCTTTTTAACGCTGAATAATTTCCACTGTCTGGATGGGCCACAACCTGTTTATCCACTCACCCCTGAAGGACAGCTTGGTTTGCTAAAAATTGGACCATTTCCATTCCTCTGTTACACTCCGTGTCCCTGCAACCGAGAGGACATAGGCTTTTCCCTCCAGTGAGGCTTTATTCCTGTTTAGCAGAAAGTTGGCGAAGACGATGAAAAGTAATTTAAAAATAAAACAGAACTACTGATCGAGATTATAGGGAAGAACATCGGAAGCGGGCAGGAGAGGGGCCGGGTCAGGAGCCATGTGAGGCGGGGCCCGGTGGGGCGCTGCTGGTTGCTGGGACCTACTGGAACGTAGCCTGTGATCCACAGGAATTTATTTTTTTAGAGGGCAGTGTCACTGGCCCTCATATGTGGGACCCGAACTGGGGCCGTTGGCGTCCCAAGCCAGCGCTTAACCACTGCACCACTCGGCCGGCCCTTAAAGATTTTATTGGGGAATTGGGGAGGGGAACAGTGTGTTTTTCCAGGACCCATCAGCTCCAAGTCAAGTTGTTGTCCTTCACTCTTAGTTGTGGAGGGCGCAAGCTCAGGTCCAAGTCTAGTAGCCGCCCTCAATCTAGTTGTGGGGGGGGGGGCGTGGTCCACCATCCCATGGGGAGTCGTACTGGCAGCCTTGTTGTTAGGAGCATGTGCTCTCACCAGCTGAGCCATCCTGCCACCCGTTGGCAGCTCAGTGGCAGCTCAGCTCGGGCGCAGCTCACTGGCCCATGTGGGAATCGAACTGGCAATCCTGTTGCTCAGAGCTCGCACTCTAACCATCTGCACTACCCGGCTGGCCCCTGATTGTGGATTTTGATCCCTAGTGTCTGCTTTGATTCAGATCTGAACCTTTTGTCCAGAAATGGTATTGACTTTTTTTTTTTTAATTTTATTGGGGAATTGGGGGAGGGGAACAATGTTGGGGAACTGGGGGAGGGGACCAGCCAAGTTGTTCTTCAATCTTCGTTGTGGAGGGCGCCAGTCGCCATCTGGCTTCCCGTCGGCAGCTCATGGCCTCTAAGCTCAAGGTGCTGTGTTCAATCTTAGTTGCTGGTGGGTGTAGCCACCATCCCATGTGGGAGTCGAACCAGCAACCTTGTTGTTAAGAACACAGGCTGTACGTATCCTCTGAGCCATCTGGGCGGCAGCTCAGCTCAAGGTGCTGAGTTCAGTCTTAGTTGCAGGTGGGCGTATCCCACCATTGAACAGGCAATCTTGTTGTTACACCAGCTGAGTCATCCTGCTACCTGTTGGCAGCTCAGCGACAGCTCAGCCACAGCGTCACTGGCCCATGTGGGAATCGAACCGGCAGCCCTGCTGCCCAGAGCTCGCTCCCCAAGCCAACTCTTAACCAACTGAGCCACTCAGCTGGTCCTGGTATAGACAGTTTTAAGCATTATGTGAAACTAAGTTTTTGAACTGATTTTAATGGTTAAATGTTATTTTCCCTGTTCTTAGTTGTAGAAAATGTCAAACAGAAATACAGACCTGTATTGCTCAGACTTACACTTTAAAATGAAAATATTCCAAGTGATGATTGTAGCTATTCAATTTCAAAAAATACTTCTAACTTTATAGTAAATAGAGTGTCACTTTATACAAGTAGCATATTTGACTTATAATATCTTTTAAATAAACATTTTTTCCTAAAGAGGAAAAAAATTAGATGCTGACACTTAGATTCCTGTGATGGTAATAGAGTAGATCATTGTACATATTTGGGTGTTGTTCAGGCTGTACTGGGGTTTTTTTTTTTTTGCAGTAATAATACAAACACAGTACACATTTGAACATGCTTTTGGAATCTTATTAAACTTTGGAATTTCCTGTCTAATGTTTATCTGAACTCTTCAGTTTAAATTTGCTTTGATACTTTTCAGTTGTTGAATTCTTTTGTTTTTTTTTTTTTTTTTTTTTTTTTACATTTTATTGGGGAATTGGTGGAGGGGAACAGCGTTGGGGAATCGGGGAAGGGGAACAGACAAGTTGCCGTCTTCTTGTTCTTCAGTTTAGTTGCGGAGGATGTTGCTTCATTGTTGGTATCGTCATTGCGCTCTTCCCAGATGAGGCAGATCGGTCGCTGGCCTCTGGATGTCGCTCATCGCGGCTATTGGCAGCTCACGCTTGGCTGCCAGCCGCTCACGCTGGATGCGGGCCACTCACTGCAGCCTATGGCAGCCCACTGCAGCAGGGGCTGCAGCCCACACCATCACCGGGGCTCGCACAGCCCAGCTCCAGGTGGAGCTGTTGTTAGCTGTAGAGGGCAGTGTCACTGGCCCTCATGTGGGATCCGAACCGGGGCCGCTGGCATCCCAAAACCAGCGCTTAACCGATGCGCCACTCGGCCGGCCCTGTTGAATTCTTTTGTGCAAAGAGATAGGTTTTTCTTTAAGGAGTAAAAATAGTTGTCAAGTTCTATAAATTTGTTTTCTACCAAAGCCAGAGTAGGGTATCAGAGAATGCCTTTGGCTGTTAAATTTATTGTCAGAAACACTTATATTTTACCAAAATGATGGGAATTAAATATATTTTTTATATATATATATATGTATATATATTTTTTTCTTTTTCATTGGTCTTTGAAGACAGTTTAGGCTGTTTAGAAAACTTCAAGGGAACAGTATGAGAAAGACATATGCTCCTGATGAGGAAAGGGTTAAAGGAAGAGCAAGCCGGTGGGAATGTGGAATAAGGGGCTTTTAAGGGAAAGTGGGGCTCAATGGGGATCCTTTCTGTTTCCAGGATGCAAGTGTGTAATAGTCAATTCCTTGTGGCTAGTGAGTGTTAGGGCGCATTGCGTGGCCCACGCCCCCCAGCTCCCAGTGTTCACCTGGTTTGCTCCAGCTGGTACTTCAAGTAAAGGCAGTGAAATGTGTTCCTGGCAGGTAGTGAGGCTTTTGAAAACAAAATACTGATATTCAGCCCTTCTGGGACCTTCAGTCCTGCGACCCTACCACCGGTCCTGGTCCCTCGCCCTTCTCAGGGCTCCCCTTTCTTGCTATGGCCACAGCTCTGCAAGCCCTTCAGCTTCCTCTCGTCTTTTCACCGTCGGAGGAACCCGGAGGAAACCCACACATGACCTGTGGCCTGACGTGGCCCCGAATGCCGGCACAGTCGTGTTACCCGCTGGCCTTACAGGACCCCTGTCTGGAAGGCTGTTCATGCCTTACCTCCCCGTCCCCAGGGCTCCTCGCCCATCCCAACCTAATGCAAAGGCCTTTGTTTTCTCAGTGGAATTTCCTTCAATCCCCGCCACACATCTACCTACGCGTATTTGTCGGGATCTGTGCCATACGCTCGGCTGCCTTTCCTCTTCCTGTGGGGAGCTGTGTGCTTCCGGGAAAGGCCACCCTGCACTGACCCCTTGAGGCGTCAGCTCAGCCATTCACAGTGGTTGGTCGGTCCCTGTCTTGGCCCCGATCCTTGCCGTTGGCAAGCGGACCTGTTGCCTCCTACAGAAGGCCTGTCCTAGCCCCGGGTCTTCCGTAGCTGCTGCCCTGCTTCTCCCCTTCACTGCAGAGTTTCTCGGACGGATTTCTGTGCAATCACCGCTCTCTATTCCTCCTCCTCCCATTCTCTCTTTCCCCCCCATTCTCTATTGAACGGCGTTGTCAGGCTTTTGGCCCCGCCACTGCTCCACTGGTGTCGTCACGGTCACCGCTGACCTCCCTGTCAGCAGATCCACCAACACTCAGTCAGCTGACTTCACCATGTGATCTGATTGGTGGCTCCTCCCGCCAGCAGACTCCCAACACGCATTCCTGCCTGGTTTTCCTCCTGCCTCCCGACCACCCCCAGACCCTGTGATGGTGCCCCCGTTTCCCCGCCATCCAATGGTAGATTGCCACTGGGCCCGAACCTCATGTCTTCCTTTCTGCCGTCAGAGCCTTGTTGACTGGCGTGGAGTAAAACTGACATCCCACTTCCGCCGGCATTCCCAAGAACTCCAGATTGGGAACTGCAGTTCTGTACTTGATATTGCTGCTAAAATGTCTGATAACATCTCAAATTGTGCATGTTCAAAACTGGACTTTTTTTTTTTTTCTGAGGGCAGTGTCCCTGGCCCTCATATGCTGGACTGAACCAGGGCCCCTGGCGTCCCAAGCCAGCTCCCAACCACCGCGCCCCTCGGCCGGCCCGAAACTGGACTTTTAGATCCTCCCTCAAAGCGTGTTCTCCCGTCATTGCGTCCTTCTCAGAAAATGGTGACTCCATCCTTCACTCCCTCCTTCCTGTCCCAGTCCGAGAGTTGTCCTGGCCTTTTTCTCAGATCCACTCAGCCAGTCGGCTGCCCTGTGGGCTCCACCAGGCTCCCACGTGTGCATATCCCACGCTGGGCTGGCCTCCCGCTCTCACAGGCCCTCTGAGCGCATTGTCCAGGGTCTCCTGAGACTGGTGGCAGTCTCAGCTGGGGCGTGTGGTGCATGTCGAATACTCGCGTTTTGAGAACTCTTTCTTGGTCTCCGTCTCTCCATCACTGGTCTTAATTCAGACCCTGGGGTTATCGCTGCCACTCGTCGCTGGTTGTCTTGCTCCCCCTCCAGCCCAGCTTCAGCGGTGCTCCCCGGGCCTTTCGTGTGTCCTGCAGACCCATTTGGAGCACACACTTTGTGCCGAGCATTCCTGGGACTTGCACAGTTTTGTGCACTCCCTGGTCAGGGCTCTGAGTCTGTAGATAGAAACTTCCAGAGCCTCCAAGATGAGGTTGGGCTCCACACAGGCACACGGGCCTCAGTCTCGCCTGCGCCACTGCCAGCTTCCCTTTCTCCTGCCTGCACACGGCCCCTGCCCAGCTCAGCCCAGCCGCTGACACTGTCTGTTAGCAGACGCCTTCAGGCTTTTGTGAAGAGGGCCAGTTCCTCTCCAGAATTCACCCCAGGTGCTGTCTCCTTGGGCGAACCTGGGCACCGCGCCCACCTCCCATCGCGGTGACTCCCGCTCCCCTGGCAGCACCTGCCCCATGCACTGAGCGCCCTGGGGTCATCGCTGGCTTGCCTGTCTGCCCTGGAGGAGCCTCTGAGGGGGCACCAGGCTCGCCTCTGGTGTCCAGCCAGGCGGCTTGTGCAGCCGTGGCTCGAATGAATTGACTTCAGTCAGGAGGCAGTATAAACTCATGCTTTGAAGCATCTCTTTTCCACACACAGCAGTGAGAGAGAAAATTTAAACAGCGAAGCAAATAAACCAAAACATGTAGCCAGACCCCAAAAAGAGAAGAAAAAACCAAGCCCTTCAGTACAGAAAAGAGAGGAACCTGGTAAGCACGCGTTGACTAGGCTCCGCAGGTTAGGGTGACAGGGACTAAAGTGTTCAGTGCAAGTAGAACCCGCTCTTTGAAGCTGGGGTTAGATGAGCTCCCCTCGCCTGAGGCCACTGTCCTCGATATATTGGGGCTTTCTGGGACGTTGTGGGGCCTGGGGAGGCTTTCTAACAGGGTCTGCGATGGACCCAGCGAACAGGAGCCTGAGTCACTGTGGAAACCTAGTTCTGGCCCGAGGCCTGGAGAGGCTCAAAGATGGGGCGACCATGGGACACTAGGCGGGAGGGGAGTGCCAACCACAAGACATAGTCAAGATGAGCCGGAAGCCCGGCCCCACAGTCTGAAAATCCGTCACACTGAGCCCTCCTCCCAGTGGAGTGCTCGCAGCACGGTGCGTTTACCCCGCCTGCTCCTTGTGCATAGTCTGGGGCAGCTGTCAACGCAAGTGTTTCAACAAGCAAGGCGCCGTAAAACAGAAGAGACAGCAAGGAGACAACGGCAGGAAGGCATGACACGGACCATTTGTCATCTAGTGAATGAAAAAGATACTAGCCAGAATGATAACCTTTGGACCGGACATAAATAAGTGGCAGTTTCTTCACAGAACTGACCCAGGTAGCCTCACAAGGGGGACAGAGGGCTCAAATAAAAGCCCCAGGCCCTGAGTGCAGGCGAGCCTGGGGCCAGGTCCCCTGCCATCCGCCCGTCATGTGCGTAATAACTGCCTTCCCACTTAGGCTAGTGGGCATCAGATTTTCTCGCCCTGCGACACACAATGTTTTCTGATACCAGATCTCCATAATGAGGTGAGAATCTGTCATTAATGTTAGGCGTTAGGTGGTCGGCCATCAACGAGTTATCTGCCAGAGGAGATGTGCATCAGAGCATCCAGTATAATTAATTGTGTCAGATAGGAAAGAAATCGCTGAAAGTCAGGAAAGACAATGAATTGGATGGGAGAACACGGAAAGGAGACGTCTTGTGCTGGCCCTCCCCGCCCCCCACGGCTGCCCAGCCGGAGAGCCCATTTCTGAACGCTGCCTGCCTGTCTCTGGGGATGTTTCCCACTTGACAGAATCCTTGTCAGGTTTCACACACACTTGGGTTATTTCTGTTGGTGCTACTGGAATCTCTTCGTGTTTGCAGGTCTGCATGGATATACTGGAGCAAAGAGTTGTCCTTATTCTTTAGCTCATCTTACGCTCTCAGCAGCAGCCTTGTCTCCAAAGAGCTCTGTGTGTGTGTGTGTGTGTGTGTGTGTGTGTGTGTGTGTGTGTGTGTGTGTGTGTGAGAGAGAGAGAGAGAGAGAGAGAGAGAGAGAGAGAGAGAGAGAGAATTGTGGTAAAATACAGTTGATCCTGAACATGGGAGCTGGGGTGCCGACCCCTTCACAGCTCAGTCTGCACCGGCCCTTGAACAGCACGGTTTGAACTGCATGGGTCAGTGGAAATAGTCCACATACGACCTGCACAGTTCAGACCATGTTGTTCAAGGGTTGGCTGCATCCGTAACAAAAAGTTGCCCTTTCAGACAGTTCACTGAGTGGTGCATGACCCCAGCAGCCTGTGACGTGACTGCTCTGGGCTCACCCAATTACCCTGGGTGACGGTGGCCCTGCGCAGGTCGGGCACTCCCACTCGTCCCGACCACACCTGCTGTGAAACCCCACTAATTGCCAGCCAAGTGCTCTATTGTCTTCAATGCCCTGGGGTACATGTTTCTCTACAAAGACTCCTGTTCAGGAATCATAGCCGAAGTGAGTGCTGGATATTTGTTCTGATCCCGGGAGGGCCCCCCGAGCTGCCTTCATCTCGGGTTCTGTCCTGCGGACTGGCCAGCCTGCAGTGTAGACGGCATCCTCATTCGGTCAGCGAATCTCTTCCTAGGTGCCCTTCCCCACAGCCTCCTCTGTTCCTGAGAGGCCGCCATGGCGTACACCTGGCCTTGGAGTCAGTTCCTTTGGGAAGAGAGCTTCTTTTACTGCCTGCCCCCCGCGCCCCCCCCCCACACACACCCCACCAGCACCAAGGCAGTCTCTGAACCAGGGCCCTGGAGCTGGGGGAGGAACAAGGGAAGCTCCTCTAAGTGACACCTCCGCTCTAGGAGCTGAGCAGTGGGAGAAGATGGGGGGTAGCAGCCTGGGCTCCCCTCCAGCCTGGGAACCATCCCGTTAGGCAACAGGGGCCGGATGATCAGGACCCCGGGACTTCCATTTCTTGCGTAAGGCTGGGCGACCAGTGAGCCTCGCCTCTCCACCAGGGACCGAGACAACACCTGCGGCTGCCCTACTCCTCCTAGGGAGAAATCCCCTGGCTGGGGGCCGGGGGGCCAGGGGGCCCTGTGTTCTTATTGGGGGGAGGGGAAGAGGCCCTGTTCTTGGCTGCGGCCTCTGGAGTGGAACCCCACCTCCCTGAGCTGGGAATGGGGGTGGTGGGGAGGAGCAGTCTTGGCTCAGGTAGCACAGACTCTTCCTTCCCAGCCTTCCCAGGTGTTCTTGGGTACATGTTTCTTCATTTGTCATTTGCTCTTAGGACCGGCAGAGGCTTTGAACAGTTGTGAGTGTTGTAAATGTACTTTTCACCAGTCTCACTGGGGAGCAGGTCAGCGGAGCGCCTCCTGCTGTCAGCTGAAAGTTGATCACCCACGTTCATGGATTCTTGAGGAGGAAATAGTAGCTTAGAGGAGGAATTCGATCAAGTGACCACTAGCTTACTCTCTGTGACAGTGCTCACAAGTGTCCTTCAAGATCTCTGTAAATTATCTGCTTCCCCCAAAATAAGAACATTCAAGAAAAAATAAATATTTGGGTTTCACTCTCTTGCACTGCTGCTTTTCATTGCCACGGCTCAGTATTTCGGTTCTGGAATGGCTTGTAGGTGTTTCGAGCTAGGCTTGTAAAGTCAGTCTGATGAGTGGTGTAATTTCTGTGGTAAAGTTGACTCAGACTTGCAAAGGATTAATTTATGAATGAACTCTGATATACCACCTGTTTGTAAATTGATTTTCTAGAATTACCTCCATCAGCCACTTTCCTGATTTTGAATGTCAGATTATTATTTATTAAGTGTACCTTAATCGCTTTCTTTGTCCTTTGAAGAGAAAAACTTAAAATATAGTGAAAGAGTGGCAGATAATTTTAATTGTTTCAGAGGGGTTTTGCTCTGTTGAAAAACTGACAGGAGACAGGAGAATGAGTCCATTGCCTTTGACCAGCTCATGGTCAGGTTCATGTGTGGGCAGTCACCCTGCAGTTAGAACCAACCCAGAGTGGGGGTGAGGGGGCGCCTGGCCTCACTCTTCCCACTTGGCTAAAGAAATAAGCCTTCTCAAGCTTTCCCGTTCTGTAGAAGGCTTACCAGTGTTTGTGAAAAGTCAATTTTATGTAGTTGACTTTGAACAAATGACTCAGGCTAACAGATTGACCTCGGGATACCATCAGCCTTTTTCCCGGGGGCACCCCCAAGCCTTGCGGCCCTCCCCCAAGGAGAATCGGCTTAGTCAGAAAAGGAGGCTGAGCACAGGGGCCGTGGCCTCCTAGGCCTCTGGTAACTTGCCCTCCCCACTGGTTCTAGATCACATGTCTGCTGGTCACTTAAAAATGTCTTGGTCCACTTGGTGTCAGGATCCACATTCAGAACAATGTCAAGAACTTCCCTGAGTCCCAAGAAGACGGGCTGGCGGTGTTCCAGGGCTCAGAGGCGTTGGGGGGGGGGAGGGCGGGTGGTCTGAGCTACTGTAGTAGGTGGTCTTAGGCTGGTGGCTTGCCCCCCTTTCTCTGCAGGGCCACAGAGGCCCCTACACTGGCTGGGGCTGTCTTTGTGTGAACACGGAGAGGCCCAGGAGAGTCTGTCCTGAAGGATTTTTCTCTCTCCTGTTTTCTAGGAGTTCGCAGCGCTTACTAAAGAACTCAATGTGTGCCGGGAACAGCTCCTTGAAAGGGAAGAAGAAATTGCTGAACTGAAAGCAGAAAGAAACAACACGAGGGTTAGTAGGTGCACCCTCTTCCTTCTGACATCTCCTCGGGGTCACTTTGGGGTCAGCGTTGCCAGCCCTCTTTAAACTCAAGAGACCATCCATGCTGGTTTTAAACACATTTGCAACATTTTCCCACTGTCTCCACTGTGACTGATCAGTTGAGCGTTCTCATAGCTTGCTTGAAATTCATGGTGAGAATGAATATTTTAATGCATTTGTTGGGGGAGGTTCTCTCACTTTAGACTGAAAGGGAGTCAGACTGGTTTTAGCATGAGGTTGAAGGGAGTTATTTGCCCCAGATTCAAATATGGAAGTGAAAGTGTCTGTAAACACGTTCTCACTTTGGCCTTCCCTTTCAGCTGCTGTTGGAACATTTGGAATGCCTTGTGTCCAGGCATGAGCGGTCTCTCAGGATGACAGTAGTGAAGAGGCAGGCACAATCCCCAGCAGGCGTGTCCAGCGAGGTGGAAGTTCTTAAAGCACTAAAATCGTTATTCGAACACCACAAAGCTCTGGATGAAAAGGTACTGTTGCCCCATAGTGATTCTGGCTCTGAACACACGCTGTGTTGTTAGGTGGGCATCAAATTGGTTTGTGCAGCTTTAGTTCACTTTCAGTAGCTTCTCAAATTCTTATAAAGACATTTTTCCTGAAAGAAACCAGAGTTCCGTACAGGTAAAAGTATTAGTTGGCATAAATGTCTTAAAATTTATTACATTCTGTAAATTGATTTGTTGTTAAAAATCGGGTGATATAATTTATTTAGGGGGAATATTTTTCTGAAACTTAAAAGTTAAAGCTATGAGCAAGCATAGCTTTAAATTGAATGTTTTCTTGTCATTAACATCAATGAAAGACATTGAGGTATTCTATTGTGTTATACTACACAAGTAGTATATTAGGGTAGCTGGCTGTGCAGCAAGAATTAAATAAATACGTACACAAACTCAGCTCTTCTGTTTTCAGGTGAGAGAGCGGTTACGAGTAGCCCTTGAAAGGTGTAGCTTGTTAGAAGAAGAATTAGGTGCCACACACAAAGAGGTAAGTAAGCTCAATAAATCATCATGTGGTTTGAATTGAGAGTTTTTACTTGTATCCCTTAATTAAAAAAAAAAATATTACGAAGGCTATACTAGTGGATATCAGCTTTTATTTGTCTTTCTGATTGAGGACCAACCCCTCTCAGCCATTTAAATGACTAGTAAATCTGACTTTTATTTGAGAGTTGCAGAATCAGTCTCATTTGCCTAGTAGATAATAAACTCTGGTTTTAATAACCTGGTTATATTCAGGATGGATAACATCACTATATGTTTTCTTTTTATACAATATTTACAGTTGTGTTTTCCCAAAGGAGTTCTGCTGTCTTTTTTCTTTACTCTCATACTCAATTTTTTTATTTTAGCTAATGATTCTTAAAGAACAGAATAATCAGAAAAAAACACTGACAGATGGGGTGCTTGACATCAACCATGAACAAGAACACACGCCGAGCACGAATGGAAAGGCAAGTCCTTCGGCTTTCTCTTTGTCTTTTCCTAACCCTACTGTCTGCAGTCCACGCGCACAACTATTTGGGTGACTGTGGCTACAGCCCGGTTTAGACCTCGAGTGGTCATGACTGTGTGTCACCCAACAGATTACACCAATTAATTCTGCTGCTCCCTGTTTCCCAGAAGTGCTTTCTTTCCCAGCCCACCAAACACAGGTATTTAAGAATGTGTTTCCCCATCAGAGATCTTCAGATGGCTCTTTAAGCCACGAGGAAGACCTCGCCAAGGTCATCGAGCTGCAGGAGGTCATCGATAAGCAGTCACGGGAGCAGAGTCAGATGAAGGAGCGCCTGGCCACCCTCTCCAGTCGCGTGGCAGAGCTGGAAGAGGACCTGGACACCGCGAGGAAAGACCTCATCAAGTCTGAGGGAGTGAACACGAAGCTGCAGCGAGATGTTCGTGAAGTGAGTGATAAGAGCAGCCGCAGTGCTGTCCCTGAGTTGAATGTTGGGGTGTTTTGTCTGATTGTTTTGCTCATTTTGTCTCTTACTCTCCCAGTTGCTTTCAACCTTTGCATGATTGTACAAGTAACAGCAAAACAGAGTAGTGCTGTGAGACTGACAGGCCACCTCCCATTTGGTGGTGTAGTCTCCCTTCCCTGAGGTCTTTAAAGGTGGACTCCTGGTCCTGCTGGTCCCTCAGACTCGCAGCTCCAGGATGGACACGCGGCCGCCCTTCCGACCAGGCTGCTGCGTGCCTGTGATGCCTCCCTGCTCTGTGGATTCCTCGTTCCAACGAGATCTCCGCTCTCTGAATTTACCCTTCTTAGGCTCAGATTTCTGTCTCCTGCACACTTAGACAAGCAAATGTTGACATCTGTGGTCTGCTAGTTCACTAAAATTGGTGTGACCACCGTCCATTGCCTGTGCAGGGAGCAAGTGTCACTGGCGGTCGCCTGGTCTTCTGACGTCCTACTCCTTGAAGGAATCAGTGACGCTGAATAGCGGTGGTCACACCAACAGTGAGAGTGGAGTTTGCTCACTGTCGAGTCATCAGGATCACGCTGAAAAAATATGTAGAAATATGCTCATTTCTGGCACACGGAGAGTATGCGGAAGGATGTATGAGAAACGCTTTAACTATTATCATAAAAATCAGTGACAGCTGATACTTCTCTGGCGCATCCCCCTGTCCCTTTAACCAATCCACTGGTAAATAAAACCAAATCCCCCCGACCCTCTCCCCCATGAGAACATCTCGGCCAGAACCTCGCAGGAAGCCCCTTTCAGACCTTGAGCATGGGTGTGGACCAGGTGTGCTTTCTGTTTAGTAGCTTCATGGGGCTGATTTTATGTAAGAATTCAAAACAGGGCAAAATATTTGCATATATCATATAGCCTGTTCAGTTACATGATTCTTTAGCAAGAGGAGATTGTTTATGTGGCAAAGTTTAATATGCAGAGAATTTTGAAATTCCTTTATTTTTATTTTTATTGGGGAACTGTGTTTTTTCAAGACCCATCAGCTCCAAGTCAAGTAGTTGTTTCAATCTAGTTGTGGAGGGCGCATCTCAGTAGCCCATGTGGATCAAACCGGCAACCTTGGTGTTATGAGCCTGTGCTCCAACCACCTGGGCTAACCGGCCGTCCCTGGAAATTCTTATTTTAAGACCCATCATTTTTAATATTAAGACTTCTCCAGCATTAGTTACTTAGTAAACAGGGCAGTACCTAAATGAATTTCTCGCGTGGGGACAGGAGTTATACTAGCAGTACGTTTGGCCCTGGTTTCATTGTTTGATACTATGTGATAGAACTTTGTTGTGGAATTAGGCTGTAGGAGGTTGTGCCCCATTAAATCAAACTTGGACTTCTATTTCCATTATTAGTATTATTGCTTTAATTTTGTATTAATTGATTGAGTTTTCATCCAACTGTTAACCTAGAAAATGACACCGGGGTTTCACTGTTATGTGCCTTGAAAGGCCACACGTTGTCCTGGGTGAACCTACTTAAATCATGAGGCCAACAGTGGCGTCTTCATTGCAAAGACCACCTCCTGGAATTCTAGCAGCAAATTGGGATATTTTATTATACATTGTTTTTGAAATATTACGTAGAAAAGGATAAGCTTGGTTCACTGAGCGGCCAGACACTGTATTAAGGCTGATGAGTCTTTGCTAATAGTATTTAGCTGCATATTTATATGTGAGGCAGGTGTGTTTTCATTCACATTGGAGAAAATTGGCATCTCTGTCAACTTGGTTTTGGGAACACTAATTTTATATTGGATTTCAAATTAGGATTTAGTCCAGTTTTTTTTCTCTCTTAAGTATACTAATGTGTTCTGTGTTATTTACCTTTTTTCCCTCTGAAATACCTACCGTAGGCCATGGCCCAGAAGGAAGACATGGAGGAGAGAATCACTACTCTTGAGAAACGCTACCTCGCAGCACAGCGTGAAGCCACCTCTGTGCACGACCTTAATGATAAACTTGAAAATGAAATTGCAAATAAAGACTCCATGCACCGACAGGTAGTGGCTCTTACGGAACTTTGTCAGGCTTTTGCTCGTGAAGTTCAAGACCTTTTTCCTGTGATTTTCATGTTGGAAATCAAGTTGATTTCAAGTTTTTATGAAATTAAACTGGGTTACTTCAATGGACAATTTCTAGTCATGTAGGGTTTCCTATAACCATTTTATGGAGCTGCATTCCTCGATTCTTTCTTCCGTTTTGTTTTAACTAAACATTAATTTGTTGCTTGTCAGCTTTTTTACCAAGTGAGCAGAGAGTAGCAGAGAACTTTCAAGGCAGTTGGTTGGCTAGTTTCTAACAGTTGGGCTCAGTGTAATAGTGGCGAGTGCAGACATGCGGCCTGGGGAAGCATCTGTGCCCCGCCGTGCGGTGTGCCGTTGCTCTGCGCGTTCTCCGCAGCCTCAGCCAATCACGAGTTAACTCAGCCAATCACGAGTTAAGTGGGAAAACCAGATCCCGCTTCTTGAAAACCCATTGAGTTTGTCTGTTACGTTATAAAGTGTTTCAGTAGGCCCAAAACCAAAATAAAAAATAAAATACTTGGGCTGGCCGAGTGGCGCAGTGGTTCAGAGCTGGCTTGGGATGCCAGCGACCCTGGTTCGAATCCCACATGAGGGGCCAGTGACACTGCCCTCTTAAAAAAAATAAATAAATAAAATAATATACTAGGAAGCTATTCTAAATTATATTGTGGAAGGCTGTTTAAGAGAATGTGAGATGTTAACAGTAATGACTTTAAAAGGCAGATCACAAACTCCTACGTACAGCATTTTCTGAGGGTTGTAAAGCATAACATATTGTATGACATATATAAACAGAGATATGTGCACACAGGAAAAAGATGAAAGCTGCATATAAACAAATACTAAACTCTCAGGAGCCCGAACTTACAGATAATTTCTAAATTTTCTTTTAAAAAAAAGTCTTTTGGCTACATTTTCAACATTGAAATTTTTTTAGAGCAAGGTTTTTTTTAAAAGAATAATGCGTTTACAAAAATAACTCGAGTGGCATTTGATTAGGCACGCTCTTGGAAGGTCTGCGTTTCAGAGGCGATGGGAGCTGTGTCTGGGCTCATTCCCACGTGGGTCTGGTTATCTTTAAGAAGGGCTAGTGCTGAACCCTTCTTTCCTGAACTGGTCAGTAAGAATGAGGGACTCCTACAGAAAATGGATTTTCTCTAATGTATAGGAACTTTTTTTTTGAATGGCTCCTTTAAAGATATTTAGGAAAAGCAAACACTTTGGCAGGAGGTGTTTTGCATGTTGACATCAGGCCCCAGAAAGTGGGTGTGTCCTCCTCACAGAAAAGTGTCGCGGGGAGTAGCCACCAGAACAGCAGTGCTTCCTGCGGAACCAATTCCAGTGCCTGCATGAAGATTTTGTTCTGATTTACTAAAAACAGAAATGGCTCAATTTTCTATAGTCAATGCTGTGCTCTCTTTGCAGACAGAGGATAAAAACCGGCAGCTACAAGAACGGCTGGAGCTGGCGGAGCAGAAGCTGCAGCAGACTCTGCGGAAAGCAGAGACGCTCCCCGAGGTGGAGGCCGAGCTGGCCCAGAGGGTGGCGGCGCTCTCCAAGGTGCTGCCCTGGGTCCCCTCGGGCAACGCACGGGCTTGGTGGGAGTGGTGGTCTGTTGCCTGGACCTTGTGGATCCTTGTTCTTGTGTCTGCTCGTCTAAGTCCTTGAAGTGGCCCAGGCTTTTTTTGAGTGCCATTCTGTTTGAGATTGGAGCGCTTTTTAAATGTCAGGCATTACCCCTTTGTTGTCCCTAAATTAATTTCCCTCCAGTTTGTCAGATGAGTACTATTTTGCCCCCAGTGTGCTTGATCTAAGAGTCACTGCTTCTTAGAGTTCAGTTAACAGCTCAAAACAAAAGCTAGAAGCTTTGTGTAAAAGAAGGATAGAGTTTTTCTCAGAAATAGGAAAAGACTATTCTCTTCTCAAGACAATCAAAGTCCCATTTGTAATAAACAGATTTTAAAGCAGTTTATTCATTCACTTGTTTAAAAATATATTGGCTAGACATGTGCAAGACACAGTCCGGCCTCCCAGTGCTTCCCGTGTAGCTGGTGGCCCGCAGGTGACCACGTGGTTTCAGAATGATTGGGATCGGCTGGTCCGCACGTGAGGTGGCACACAGTCAGTCGCAGCCAGCCAGCCTTCCTGGGTTTAGCAGCGGCCGTCCTGCAGTGCCATTGGCCTCAGCCAGACAAAGGGGAGCCTGCCCCAGGTCGGGGAGCCTCTGGGGGCACCTCTGCCACTTCACCTGGCTCGGATCAGGCGAGCAACGGGGCAGGACAGACATAGGTCGCTGTCGTGCAGGCTGATGTTGGGTGGGCCAGGTGGCTCTTTCTTAAAGCAGGTTCATTGCTGACAGCTGTGACAGAACCTCTCCTTTTCCGTGGTGATCTGCGTTTAAAGTGTCGGTTTCTTTTCTCCCTGGCATCTCTCCTGTCTCTGGTTGGCCTTGTAGTCTGACCTTTTGTCTTCTGGAAGCTCTGCTGCTAAGGAAGCTAAACTGTGCGAGCTCACTTCCCAGCTTAGGAAGGTAGACCGTGCCCATGGCTGTTGTGTGCTTGCCGCTTCCCGCTCTCCATGGACTGAGAATGGGGGACACGGGAAGACGCGGACACGGGGCACGGGGCGGGGCAAGCACACTCGCACCAAGCTCGTCATGGCACCAGCTACGCCCCAGACCACCCACACGAGAGGGCTAACACCCGAGGCCACATGCCCGAGGCCACGGAGGATGTTGGCGCTGTGGCCGGCGTGGCTGGAAGCGGCCCGCGAGCATGACGTGCATGTCCTACCCCGGCAGTGCGCACGCGCTCCGAGATCGTGTGTCATTGGCCGAACTTAACACTGTGTTTGCTGACAGGCGGAAGAGAGACATGGCAACATTGAGGAGAGGCTACGTCAGATGGAGGCGCAACTAGAGGAAAAGAATCAGGAACTGCAGCGGGTATGTGACCTTGATCTGCTTCGGCTCAGGGCGGGCTGGGGGCGCAGCCTTTGTTTCTCCACTTGGGCAGACTGGTCCCCTCGCCCTCCCCTCCGTGTGTGCTTAGTGTGTGGCCGAATCTGGCTGTGTTCCAGTAAAACTATTCACTGCTGGTAGGTGCACCTCCCACCCTCACAGTCTTGTGTCACCATCGGTGGCAGGGGAAGAAGCTGGTGTCTGGCAGCTGCTTGCTGCTCTGACTAGCCTGTCAGGGAGCTGCCCCAGGTACAAGGCGGACCTTACGGGCGCCCTTCAGACAAATCTGGGATCCCCCTGAAACCAGAGTAAGGCACATGGTTCGCAGTGTTGAGTCTGGTTGCTTAGGATATGACACTGAAGTCCCCAAGTCAGGTCACAGGCCTGAGCTCTGTCCCAAAATACCGCATATTACTCCAGACATGAAGGTATTTGTGGAGATGGATAGTCCCAAGCACGAGGACAACCACGATTGAGCTGTGGTAAAAGCAGCGTTGAGAGTGGGCATGGAGGGTCATGTCCGGTGAGTCCTAAAGAGGTGGTCAGTGTGGAGGTCCCAGGTCCAACCGGCGCCACCCTGACGGCATCCGCTCAAAGCCATCAGATTTTGTTTTCACCAGAAACGTAGATTCTTGGCCGTGGGCTGCCAAGCATCAAACGTGAGCTTCCTAGAAGGGAAGATTCTGACTTCCGTGAAGAGACTGCATGTGAGGCAGTCCCCTGTCTCCCAACGCATGCACACATGCACGCACACCTCTCAGAGAATCAGAGTTTGGCCTATTTATTATGCACTCTGTTACTTTCAGAGCTGACTTACAGAGTTTTGAAGGACAAGTGTTGCGATGGAGATTCTGTTTATAATTGAGGCAATTCAAAGTAAACTTTTAAGTTGTTTTGCTTTAAAAATACTCACATGCTGCCACTTTATTGTCTGGTGTACGGGGCCTCCTCCAGATGGCAGTTGTGGTGTGTTGGGTACGATTCTGAGTGCTTTCTATTTAAGCCTTACAATGCTGTGAAAAAAGGGGGTCTCTGGCACCCGTATTTTGCAGATGAGCAAACCGAAGTGCAGGGATGGCCACAATGCCCAGTTCTGTGGCGAGACCTGTGGGCTCGCTCCTCCTGCCTGGGCTCCGGCCACGCTGCCCCCACCCGAGAGGAGGCTCCGAGTGCTGCCCACCATGCCCACCGGCTCCGGTGACTGAGCAGGTCACCCGCCCTGGTGTGCATGGCCGCAGGTAGCCCTGCCTGTTCCCCAGGACTGGGGATGAAAACAAGTTGTTTTTTCCAATTGGACAATTGGGGGAGGGGAGTAATGTTGGGGAATTGGGGAGGGGGACTAACCAAGTTGTTGTTCTTCAGTCTTCGTTGTGGAGGGCGCTAGTCGCCATCTGGCTTCCCATCGGCAGCTCGTGGCCTCTAAGCTCAAGGTGCCGTGTTCAATCTTAATTGTGGGTAGGCGTAGCCACCATCCCATGTGGGAGTCGAACCAGCAGCTTTATTGCTCAGAGCTCGCACTCTTAAACTAACTCTTAAACAACTGAGCCATTTGGCTGGCCCGAAAACAAGCTTTTTAATCCATGAAATTGATGGTAGTTTTCTAAAACACAGACTTACCAACTTTCTTTCTACATTTTAAAATTATTTGAGGTAATTATTTGAAATTTTTTAATATAAATTTTCATTACAAAACATTCAAGTGATGTAGGAATATAAGGAAAAACAGGCCAAACTCTGTTTCCACTGATTTTTTTTCCAAAATGAATTTTATCTTTTGCTTTGTAGATTAAATTCTTCCTCCAACTCCCCGAATCCAGACCCACACTTCTGTTTATAGGTGGGGAAATTCCTCCACCAGCGTGTAGATAAGCTGATCCCCATAAAAATATGCTCGTTTCTGCATGGAAGGCTGCTTCCTGGGTCCGCCTGCCCCTTACTGATGGGCGACGTTCCTGAGGCCCCATGACTGCTCCTCTGAACAGAAGCAGTGGGACTTTTCTCGTTAGCAAGCTCTTGGGGACGTGTCCCAGCGTTTCCCTGCACCGTGTCAGTTCTGGTAACCATGCAGAGCCCACTGTGACGGCAGTGGGAGGCACGACCCAAGGAATGCCAGCTCATGCCACTCGCAGCGTTGGCCCTTGGCACTTTGGAAGTGATTATCATACCTGTACTTGGAGCTGCTAAGGTTTTGTTCCTCCTGTTTTAGGCAAGGCAGAGAGAAAAAATGAATGAAGAACACAATAAACGGTTGTCAGACACCGTCGACAAGCTTCTTTCAGAATCTAACGAGCGGCTCCAGCTTCACCTGAAGGAGAGAATGGCTGCCCTGGAAGACAAGGTAGGGGGTCCCGACGTCACCGAAGCTTCCCCACCCTGACAGACACGGGGACCAGTGCACAGCAGTGCCTAACGACCATTACAGAGAACAGGAAGTGTCCTTGGAAGGAGAGGACAGCCGTTACCCACTCGCTGAATTACCTTACTGTGGGCAGGCCCTGCGTAGCTCATGTGCATGGAAAATTACTTGCCATTCTTATTCTCCAGAACAGGAGTCAGTAAAGTGTTCTTTAAAGGAGCAGGTAGTAAATGTTTATAAGTAAGATAATTTCATGCTAATTCATAGTGAGCAAAAAGCAGCCCTTAGACAATATGTAAATGAATTGGTGGGGCTGCGTTCCAATCAAACTTTATTTACTGCGAGAGGCTGTGGGCCGCTTTGGCCCACAGGCCCTCGTTTTCCCAGTCCTTGCACTAGAATCTTTTGGGGGCCAGCCCTCGCCCCTTCGTTGGCCTTGCAGTGGAAGTTAATCTCTGCCTCGTTTATAAATCGCGTCACAGGAGTCTGGTGTAATAAAAAGGATGTAATCGGCTGAAAACAAGCAGGCTCACATCCCATTCCTGCTCTCTTCTCCTTGGTTTGGAAAATGTCTAAAAGCAGACTCGTGCTCCTGTCATCATGGAATACTTTAGGTGTAACCAGAGAGCAGGGCGGCCTAGAATCCGTATCCGAGAAGCTCAAACGGGGACAGCGGGATTCAGATTCCGTAAGACCTGTCCTCACGGCACCAGTGTGCCTCGACAGGAGGCCTGGAGCCTTCCCTGAGCTGGCACCTGGGGTCATGCTCATTTGAGGGAGACCAGTTGTCACTGATTTATGTGATGTGTTTATACAATGTCCACTATGAGATGCATTATTAAGAGACCACATAGCGCAGCTATCTCATGTCGTCCTTGATCAATGGGCCGACCTAAGGTAGGAAGGAATATTTTTATCTGAGATTTGAATTATGTATTAGAAACTTGTGTCAGGTTTCCCAGTGACCAGTGAATTGAAAGCACTAGTACAAACCAGTTTAACTGATTAAAACGAACTCACACGATGAACTGGACATAACCTAACATTTAGAAAATCGATCAGAGAAGAAAATTTTATGTGTACAAATTATTATTAGGAGTAATTCTAGCCTCATCGTCAGCATTTCCCCCTGGGAGTGTGTACTGCCCATTTGTGCATTCATGTGGTCCATTGCATTTCTGAGGTGTACTTTTTATTTTGAACAGAGATGTAGCCATACGATATTACGTGGAATGGTTAAAGAGTCAACACTAAAGGACTCTCTGTATCTTTTTCAGAATTCTCTGTTACGAGAAGTTGAAAATGCAAAAAAGCAGTTAGAAGAAACTCAACATGATAAGGTATTTAAACCTCTGAATTGTTTGGAAACCCATTCAGAGCTGAATCTGGCGGAGTTTATCGTTACTGTAATCAGTAGAGCTGTTTGGCTGAAGTTGTGTTAGACTTTCCTACGGCTAGGCCAGTGCTGTAAGATTTCTAGCACTGCTGTGGCCCGGGAGTGTGGCAGTGGGCATGGTTCAGAGTTCTCATTTCTTTCTGGCTTCGTTTGAAAGCTGAAACATTGACATAAACTTTTCATCTAGGACAGGCTGTCCAACGAAAGAGAATATGAGCCACGTATGTAATCGAAAATTTTCTAGTAGCCACATTTAAAACAGTAAAAAGAAACAGGTGAAAAATTAATTTTATTTAACCCAATGTAGTCAGAATGTTGTTTTGCCATGTAATTAATACAAAAATGAATGAGCTCCTTTACAGTCTTTTTTTCATACTCAGACTTTGAAATTGACTGTGAATTCTACAGTTATAGCACATCTCAATTTGGAGCAGCCCCGTTTTTATTTTTGTTTTAAAGATTTAATTGGGAAATTGGGGGAGGGGAACAGACAAGTTGCTGTCCTTTTGTTCTTCAGTCTGGTTGTGGAGGACATTGCTTCACTGGCCTATGTTGGTATCATAATTGCGCTCTTCCCTGGTGAGGCAGATTGGTCGCCGGCCTCTGGACAGCCGCTCACGCTGGTTGCCGGCCACTCACTGTAGCCTATGGCAGCCCACTGCAGCAGGGGTTGCAACTATGCCGCCCCCGGGGACTCACAGCAGCCCAGCTCCAGGTGGAGCTGTTGTTCACCATCTTAGCTGTAGAGGGCAGTGTCACTGGCCCTCATATGTGGGATCCGAACTGGGGCCACTGGGGCCCCAAGTCAGCTCTTAACCAACGTGCCACTCGGCCGGCCCCGGAGCAGCCCCATTTTGAGTACTAAGCAGCCACACATGGCCACAGCTACTGTATGGGACAGCACAGGTCCTGAGGTTACTGGGTGACTTTCAAAGGTTTTGTCAGTCTTACTTATTGATGTGCTGTGAACTGGAATGAGGGGGAGCATCCAAACGGCACAGGAGTATGTGCTGGCTGCGAGACAGACAGTGCAGAGAGAGCGCCGTGGAGAGAGCATCGTTCACACCCCCCAAAGCTCTGTTTCCCTTTACGGAATTATCAGTCAGTGGCTCCGTGTTTCTCCTCTGAAACGTGTTCCTGTGGCTGAGACGTGTCTTTTTAGGATCAGAGCTTCTAACGTTAATTTGCAGGTCTGAGTGTGTATGTTTAGGACTCCTAGAGAAAATTTTCTCAGAGTTAAAGCATCTGGTATTTCTAACTGCTAATTTAACCCATTGTGGTAAGGTCAGCATGTGAGCACATTTGATGCGAATGATTCTAAATCCTGAGATAGCTGCACTCTATGTTATTTGCTGTTTTGTAGGATCGGCTCGTATTAAACATCGAAGATTTGAGGGCTGAACTGGACCAGATGAGGCTAAGAGGTGCTTCTCTTCACCACAGGTATGACATTCACAATGACCAGTCCGTCTTGGCACCTGTTGTGTGTGCACAAGGGCATGTCCTTGGCCTGTGGGCAGTGTCACTGGATATAGCTCATGGTCTGGCCCCAAGGGGCTTATACCTTACCAGCAGGCGAGAGGGCAGAGTACATCACCGTAGGTCAGGTTTAGTGCCTCGGAGAGTGGGAGTCATGTCAGCGACAGAACCAAAACACAGGAAGAGGTTTGGAAGGTGGGGTGACCAGGCCATGGGTGGGTACGTGCACTGAGGGACTGACGGTGTAAGAAAAGAGGGCGGAGCCCACGGCGCCAGGTGATGCACTGTGTACTTGGGAGTGACGCCCCATCTACAGGACGACGAGAGCACTACGGGAGCAGCTGCACAGCCGGGATGGGAAGGAGTCCCTGAAACCCGTGTGTTCAGTGCAGTGCTGGTCCTTTTTTATATTTTTTAAGAGACTGAAGCTCAATTACATGTAGTCATTGTAAAATCTATTGAAACGTGACTGAGTTGGCTGCTGTGGGAGTGGACACCTGGCTTGTGAAGGACTCGAGCACATGGCCCGGCCTCTGGGGTTTGTTCTTCCTCATCGTTACACAGGCACTAATTCCCATTAAGGGGTTTAAAATCTTCTTTTGCTTTTTTTTGGCAACTGGTCATCAAGTGGGAGTTAAACTTCAGCAAAAGTTATTTCCTGGTTAACTGGCGACACGGACATTCGTGAGGCTGCAGGAAACAGGTTCCTGCTGGAAGCAGCGTTTAGGAGGAAGCGCGGAGCCTGGCGTTTGTAAGCTTAGGGCGTCAGGAAGGTCTGGGGCACCTTGGGGCTGTCCCTACTGGACCTGCTTCCAGAAAACAGAGGAGAGATTGGTGAGGACAGTTGCCGCCACACACAGCCAGGCCCTGGCCGGCCTTTGGAGCCTCTGGGGGAGGACCTCACGGGGAGAGTGTACACTTCCAGACGGGGGGTGGGGGTGGGCATGGGGGCAGACCAGGGCCCAGGGCGCTCATGTGCCGAGTAAGGCCATCGACAGGGAAAGGCCATGTCAGGGTGACAGAGGCAGGCCCCTGCTAAGGAGGTAAAGGAGATACGATGTGGATTTGATGTGCCGGTAAGTGGAGGAAGGGACACCGGACGCAGTGTCTGTTACTCTTTGGGGAGCTTGAGGAATGAAGAGAGGGAGCCGGTGTGGGAACTAGTCATGGCCAAGGGCACACGTGGCGTGTGGTCTGGAGCCTGGACCGGCGAGGCTGGGCACAGGAAGGCGCTGGCGTCAAGGAGCCAGGAGATGTAGAGGTCTCAGGTCAAGGGGCTTAGAAAGAAGTCGTCAGGAGTCATAGAAACGGGAAAGACGAGTCGCAGCGGGCAGGAGCTGGGCGTTGGGTGGGAGGGGTGAGAAGCAGGCCGGGAGAGCTCAGTTTACTTGGCATGACTTCACAGGGCAGCCAGCCAGCCTGGTTTTCTGATCTTCTCCAGCCAGGAAAGATAGCCCAGATGGAGGAGTGGCAAGAAAGCTGGTGGATGGGCTTCCATAAATAGAGTGGGCATATAGAAAAGACCTGTGGGTCCATACGGACGGGCTGCAGAGGGGCCACGGGGTTGGGAGGAGGGTAAGCCTGGAAGGAAAAGGGATCAGAATTGCGAGGCGTCTGTGGGCTTCAGAGAAGCCGTGAAGCTCCAGCTTTACATGCAGGGTTTGGTGTGGGTGTAGCTTTCATCTGACTTTGAAATGCGTCACAGCCCCAAAGCCACTGCCACACATCGTGCTGAGACACTGAGCAGCCTCGTTAGGAGTGAGGGATGGGAGGAAGCAAAACGTAGTGTGGCCACAGGGAAATTCTGGACTTCTGGTATCGTATAAACAAGTAATCGTACATAGCAGTTCAAAAAGCATCTCTCTGAAGAGTGTAGAGAAGTGTGTGAACCAGAAGTAGGTGAGTCGGCGTGTCACACTGGCCCCGTGTGCAGAGATGGTGTGGACAGGAGGGCGGACCCTTTTTAACTGGTAACCAAATGCGTGGGTTTCCTCGCCCCAGATCTTAATGACTCCTGGAAATGAAGGCGGCCGCCCTTGCTTCCCGGAGAGCGGGGACGTGCAGGTGCGCCCTCCGCTGAGGCGGCTCCCCTGTGCGCCATTTCTGAGGTGAGCTGCTAACAGCGCACTGCAGCCTCTCCGTCATGGGTGCTCAGGCCCTGACCACCTGTCGCGCAGACTTCTCCAGCCAGGAATTCTGTCTGTCAGTCTGTGCGCGCAGGCCTGCGCCTCTGGTGTTCAGAACCATGAAGGCAGGCTGCCAGGTCAGTTCCCGTAAGCCCCAGCTGTGGCTCAAGGGCTCCCGCAGCTGGCCCTGTAAGGCGCACGTGGGACAGCCTCGCAGATGGGGGGCGTGGGGGCCAGGCACACGGGGAATCACAGCAGGTGAAGGCTGGGAGGGACGTGACGGTGTGCTTCCGGGCGGCCAAGGAGCGCTCGGCCTGCGGGAGGGGGCGTTCTGAGATGGTCTTGGATCCCCGGTGGCTGGTCTCCATCGCCTCTTCATGCCTGTGGCGTCTGCGTTGTTTGGAGCAGTGAATGTTGGCAGGGAGCAGGCAGCGTGTCGCTGTTGCAGCCAGTGGAAAACGTGCCTCCCGTGGAGACTTTTGTCTGTGAAATGCTTTATTTCCCAAGTGGACTCGTTCTGGCTTGGCTAACAAAGTTCCTTCACTTTTCTTCTATTAACGACCTGTTTTTTTATGTTTCAGCCGACCCCACTTGGGCAGTGTCCCGGATTTCAGGTTTCCCGTGGCTGACGGTACCACAGATTCCTATAGCAGCAGTGCGGTGTTACGGCGCCCCCAGAAAGGCCGCCTGGCAGCGCTGCGAGATGAGCCTTCCAAGGCAAGGGCCCCGCCTCCCTGCCCTCCTCGGCCTCCTGTCTTCCCGGCTCCCCGCCTCCCCAGCCCGCCCCTGTCCCACCACCCCTGTGTGCCTTAGGACTGTGCCACTGGTTTGGAGTGAAACCCCCTCTCCCGATTTTCCCTTCTCTGGCTAAGGGTTTACTTTTAGAGAGTGCTTTTTTCTTTTGAAGAATGGGAATTCTGGGGCCCTCCAAGTGGCGCAGTGGTTAAGCACTGGCTTGGGAAGCCAGCGGCCCCGGTTCGGGCCCCACATACAAGGGCCAGTGACACTGCCCTCAAAAAAATAAAAATAAAGAATGGGAATTCTGATAAAATATGACCTCTTAAGCACAGCACAGTGCTAATGAGTACAGTTTTAAAGTATTAATTAAGAGGAAGTGAACACGGGTACAGTTGACCTTGACCAACACAGGTGTGAACTGTGCAGGCCCATGTGTACGTGGGATTTTTCAGCACGTGAATTTACTGTAGCGATGAATGGTCACAGGGCTGTAAATGTGTTTTCTCTCCTGTCTGATTTTCTTAAGGACATTTTCTTTTCTCTGGCTTACGTAACATACGGAATATGTCTTAATTGACTTGTTCGTGTTATCAGCAAGGCTAGCAGTCGGCAGTAGACTACGTCGATTTTTGGCTTTTCTGGGTCCCTGACCCCTATGTTGTTCAAGGATCAACAGTCTGCACCTTTCAGTGACAAGAATTCACATTTGGAAGTTTAAGTACCATCATACTTTTGTCTATTTAGCAGCAAATGTTTTTATATACTCTTTTATATCATGAGCTCTTGTATTCATTGACCAACTATATAGTTTGCGCCAGGCATCGTTAAACCCATGGGGCTGCAGCAGGAAATAAAAAGCAGACACAGTGCCTGCACTCCCAGTGTACACATCACCGTGAGGAGAGACAAGTAGTGAGTGCAAAGCAAAATATGATATGTGGGGTAATCACCTGTTGCCATGGCAACACATTACTACCAAGCTTAACGGCTTAACGATGAACATTACTACCTGACAGTTCTGTGAGCGTTGGAGCCGGGGCCTGTCGGCAGGTGATTCTGGCTTGGGGCCTCCTGAAGCTGCAGCCGTCGGAAGGCTGAGCTGGCCAGAGGGCGCGCTGGTGGAGGGCGAGCTGGCAAGCTCCCTCACCACTCCGGCAGCGGGCTGGAGGGCTTCATTTCTTCGATGTGAGTCTCTTCACAACCCGGGGCAGCTGCCCTCAGAACTGATTTGGAGAGAGCAAGGAGAGGGCCCCGGAGCCTGTGTCGCTCTGGTCTCAGACCCTGTGCCCCTTCACATTATCTCTTAGGGTGAATTACTAAGGCCTGCCCCCCGCCCCCGCGGGTGGGGAACAATTACCATCCCCCTCTCAAAGCGAGCAGCAGTAGTGGACGTATTTTAAGCCACCACAGTATGTCAGGTGGGAAGAAGCAGGGAAAGGCCATCCAGGTGCCCTAGGTTGTAGCAGAGGGGAATAACCATTTTAAATAGGGTGGCCAGTGAGGTATGACCAGGAGGGTGACATTTGAGCAAAGACCTGAAGGAGGGAAGAGAAGTCGCCATTTGGAGATGCAAGGTCATGTCAGCAGGATGCTCCGGTGGGTAGAGGATGAGAGGATGAGTGAGGACTGCTGAGCTCTGCCGAAGGACGGGCCCTGTCTCCTGGGATGGGGAGCGCTGCGGCGGGCGGCGGCGGGGCTGGGCCTTGGTCCTGTGCAGGTTGGCAGGGTGTCAGGTAGACGGCTGGGTATTCCAGCCTGGACCCAAGACACGTGTCAGCTGGAGAAAAAGACTTGGGGTCGTGAACATACAGATGGTATGTAGGCAGGGGACAAGACAAAGGCACCAAGTGGGTGCCTGTTGATAGAGGTGAGGATAGAACCGTGGGGCACTTGTTTCCAGAGGGTGGAGGTTGACAAAGGACAGCAGGAGTCTGAGGAGTAGGTCGGAGGAGATCTGGAGTGAGGGGCCTTGGAGCCGTGTGAGGGAGGTGGAAGAGGGAAGAGTCGGTCCGTGGGCAGACAAGAGAAGGCCAAGGGCAGTGGTGTGCCCAGAGGGGTCCTGCCGGAGGGACGACTGCAGAGCCTGCTGGCAGCAAGGTTGAGAGATGGGGAGGAAGGGACGTGGAGAGAACAGAGGCAGCTCCTTGGAGGACTCGGGCTCTAATTGGGAACAGAAGTGCAGCGGTAACTGGAAGGAGGCGCTGCGTGAAGTTTTGTGGTTGCTCTCGTACTCTTTTAAAGCTGGAGAAGGAAGAAAACATTCTTAGGTGACGGGAATGAACCAGTCGAGAGTGGGTTATCCAAGCGGGCGGAATGCTAGGACATCCCGAGTCAGCCGCAGGGCTGAGCCTTGGGGGGCTGGCGTGGGCACACAGACGTTCGGGCGTCTGGAAGTGCTCCCTGCTGGCTGCTTGGATGGCACATCCGTCAGTGAGCTGGGGTGGGGGTGGGGCGTGCAGTGAGCGCACAGGAGGGATCCCAGAGCCCCAGCACGCACGTGGTTATAAACCGTGTGCTTCCGGCGTCCCCAGGAGGCTTGGGCTCAGGTCGAAGCGCCCGTTCTCTGTAAGCAGCACTCCCCAGAAAACTTGGCCATTTCCCGGCGCCGAGTGGGCCCCTCAGAAGGGCCTGCTGTCCCGTCTGGCTCAGCTGCCCCTTCTTGCTTCTGTCTGTGGTTGGTGGTACCAGCCGCAGAAAAGGCAGCCTGGGCCCCCCAGTACTCGAGTTGTGTGTTGCTTAGAACTTCGAACACCAGTAGGTGTCATGGCCGCTCAGGTGAGCCCGCAGCTGTGCACCGAAGGAATTCTTGTGCTCCCCATCAGCGTGGCTGGTTGTGGCGTGACTATAGTTTCTTCATTTTCAGTCTGTGTTTCTGACTCGGTCGTGTCTCCATTGTGCGTAACGTCATAAAATGCCTCACATCACGTTGAGACGTGACTGTCACGGGCAGCCTAACAGATGTGTCTCCCCCTATGTCTTAAATACTGCTTGCTTAATAGATGCCAGCAGTGTATAAGCATGACCCAGTTTTCCGAATTCTTTGGGCTTCCACTTAGCAATTTTTTAAGCTTCTGATAGGTTTCTTCTATGTTGCTGTAACCAGGGCTGTTCTTTTCCGGCTCTGCTGAGATGCGTTTTCTTGCTTCTAGGTACAGACTCTCAATGAGCAGGACTGGGAACGGGCCCAGCAAGCCAGTGTCCTGGCAAACGTGGCACAAGCATTTGAGAGTGATGTCGACTTGTCTGATGGCGAGGACGACAGGGACCCCCTCTTCAGCTCAGCGGCCCTGTTGTCGCCCAGCGGGCAGGCCGATGCCCAGACGCTGGCCATGATGCTGCAGGAGCAGCTGGACGCCATCAACAAGGAGATCAGGTGCGCCGGGGCCAGGGGTCCCTGAAGAGGGTGTGCCTCTTAGAAACACCTGGAACAGATGACGAGTGTGTCCTAAATGTGCTGGAATAAACAGTCACTCACTGTAAGAATTTGAAGTCCTGAAATTGCCCTTGGTTATCAAATTCGGTCAGCTGGGGCATTCTCTCCACAACTGTGGTCTCAGCACGTTCGTGGAAAGGTGACAGGCATCCCGTCCCCTTCCCGGAGAGCTGTTGGCAGCTCACTGCCTGCCTGTGCCGCTGCCTGGGGCAGACGGGGCTTCCGCAGAGAAGAGGCGGGCTGCAGGGAGCGGAGCGCGCCCTGGAGGCGCCTCCCTAAGCAGGGCACAGGGGAGGTGTGCGTGGGCCGGGGCTTCAGACAGGCAGGGAGAGGTCCACCAGCACCCAGCCTCCCCTGGCCGTGCGCTTGGGTGCGAGAGGCCCAGGGTTCCAGTGACGTACTCGGCAAGGGGTCAGCTCAGCTCATGGGCAAGCGAGGGGTGAGCATGAGTGGGAAGGGGGGGGCCCCCTGCCAGTCTGAGTGTCCCCCAGCGCTAAGCCCCAGAGTGGGCTAGGTGCCGAGGTGGGTCCACCTGCTGTCTGTGCATCCTCCAGCCCCGAAGAGGGCAGCGTGTGTCCTCAGAGCCTCACACCTTCAGGTGTGTCACACGGCCGCCGGGTTGGAAAGCTGAGGTTTTCTGGCTGGACAGTCCCTGGTCTCGCTTGTGTTGCACTGTGTGAAGCTGTCACGGGTGGAAGTTGGTTCGTTGTACGACTGTGAGTGGGCAAAGGATGTGTGTTTGAATTGTTTTTGCCTCATGAACATCTTAAAGGTGTTTTCTTCAGAAACCTTGTTAGCAGTTATGGTAGTAAATTTACATAACGATGAGCCCGCTGTGGGATGGAATCCAAAGAGTAGCCCAGATGGTGATTAGCGGGGGCCCTGAGGCCACTGAAGACCAACCCCATGCCAGTGACCAGTGGGCCCTCAGTGGGTCCTCAGTAGGTCCGGGCACAGCTGCTACCCAAATCTGATTCCTGTAAAGTTAACACAGGCAGGAGGGAAAGAAGGAAGGTTAGAACCAACATCAGCAAGAGCCGTAGGCTTTGGAGGGAGAGTAGATTGTGCTGCCCACCTTCCTGCCTTGATTCATAAACTGGCTTCTCACGCGCCGTGTTTAAACACGGAAGAGCTCCGATTACTGTCTTTCCCCCTCATTGTGGGAAATGGGCAAGGATTCCATACTTCAGCTTTTCTCTTTCGCAGTGTATTGTTAGGTATAAGTGATTTTTCTTCATGCGACAAGTTGACCTGATAGAAATGGTAAATTCTGTCCAGTAACGAAAAGATACTTTCTGGATATGTACATGGGACTTTAGTTACAAAGGGTACTACAAGGATCCTATATTTTAATGTTAGAATAACTATTTGCATAGTCACATAGTAAAACTGCTCGTTAAGGGAGGAGGGCACTCACCTTGAATTCCATAGAAGGGGGCAGGTTGACATGAGCCAGGACTTCAGATGAGGCTGGGAGATGATTCCATCAACTGATAACTGTCGTTTGCATTCATCCTTAAAAATGTCAACTCAGCACTTTCATCTAGCCTAGAGACTTACACGTTTGGGGACTCCTCATTGCTTTGTGGATTCATTCTTTGTGTCCGAGTCCCTGGTTTCCACTTGAAAAATTGATAGAGAAATGTGCAGCTTTGCTGTAAGAATGGGGGACATAAGAGCTAAGAAATTGGGGGCGTCGCTGTGCAGTGAGACAGGCCACCCAGCCCGTCGGGATGGCAGCATCAGTAAGAAAAATCAGACACGAGTCACCAGAAGCAACTCTGTAAGATCCAGTGGGAGCTGTCCTTCATATTCTTCTAAAATTGAGCATATTGAAAAGATAAAAAGCAGAACACTTTCGCTGAAGTGTTCATTGTTTGATCAGCTGTTGTTGGAGTTTACTTACTGTGACGCAGAATGCTGCATTGACTTCTTAGCCACACGCATTGCTGCGTCTGCTGATAAGGAGGGGCTTGTTTATTTCAGGCTGATACAGGAGGAGAAAGAGAGCACGGAGCAGCGGGCCGAGGAGATTGAAAGCCGAGTGGGCAGCGGGGGCCCCGACGGTCTTGGTCGCTTTAGGTCGATGAGCTCCATCCCCCCGGATCCCGCTCCCTCGCTCGCAGGCTCCTCCCCTCCAAACAGCGGGCGCTCCACCCCACGAAGGATCCCGCACAGCCCAGCTCGGGAAGTGGACAGACTAGGTATCATGACTCTAGTAAGTACTGGCCTCTCCTCCCTGCCCTCCTCTTCCCCCGCCACACCGGGCGAAGTCCTGGACTGGAATGTGCTTTTTTTTCTTTCACCCAGAAGAAATCAGGGACTTCGCTTTGCATTTGTTAGCTCAGAGGTTCAGGATTTTGAAAACCAGCGAGTATTTAATCATTCAACAATAGCACAGAGGCATATTAATTTTCATATTTGGAGGACCAGTTTAGCATGTCATGATGAATTCATCAGAAGTTTTTACTTGTGTAACTTTGGGCATGGACAGCCAGAAGGGGAAATATTTTCGTTTCCTAGGAATAGATAGTTTAACGAAAGTAAATATAGGTAGCCTTCTTAGCACATAGAAAAATGCACAGAGTTGACGCCATCTTCCTTTACACTCTGGATGCCTCGTTGTGGGGTTCAGAAACTGCGTTGAAAAACAAAAAAATGAAAGCTAGACCGGGCCTCCTGATAGCACACTCCGTGGCCCGCTCAGCACAGCTTTGCGTGTGAACCCAGGATTACGTCGCAGAAAAGCCGAGTTGCTTTGTGGCTTCCTAGGGAAGTACCTAGAAACACAGTGACCTGGTGTGCAGCTCGAAAGAATGTTTTATAACTTGCTCATGGATTTAGTTTAGGTTTTAGAAGAGCTTTGCTTCACACACACATTGAAAACATTCTGCGTTTGAACTGCACGTCTGTTGTAATTTTTCCTGTTAACCATCCGTTTTCATTTTTACTTGCATCGTTAGCCAGCATATAATTAAATCAACTGTGAATCATCTTAGTGGCATATGAAGTGGTAACTGGTCCATGTTGAGGTATTTGACATACTCTTTTATAATGTACATCATTAGCTAATGCCTAATGTTTTAAACTGACTGTTTCATTTGTGGTTTCATGCTTATTTCCTTCAGAGGATTTGTAGAAAACAGCTCTGTATTTTGTTTCCTTGGTGTTGTGATTCTGCACGCTGGCTGACAGTGTGCCTGCTTCCTCATTTGGTTTTGATTCCCAGTGTCATCCTTTTGTTTGGATGGTCATTGTTACTCCAGCCCGCAGTCCCCACAGCCCGTAGCTGATCCGTCCAGCTCCCCCCGCTTCTCCACCCACATTTCACACACCCCACAGCACACTCAGGTAACAGCATCAGTGGCGCGCGCCATCACAGCTCAGCTACATTTAGCTACATTTCTTGCTCCAGCTACATTTCTCATCGAATAGCGACACATTTTAGCGCATCGCTGTATCATAGATGTGGGTATGGGCATACTGAAGATGGATCCGGGCGGTTTGACTCAAAAGGGTGTAGGATGTGTGCAACTCCTAATGAAAGGTTTCGTGCACACAGAAGTATTCCACTCAGTGCAGAATGAATGGCGTCTTGACACAGACAGTATACCTGCCTTCTGGTTTTGATGTTTATATTCAAGACCATAAATCTCATCAGCTTACTGAACATGCATAATGAATGCCTTTAGTAGACTATTTTAATTAAAATATCATGTGAATTATAGAATATAAAGATTCCACCTGCTTTCATGCTGGTTTTTATTCTTTTTTAAAAAAATTTTCAATTACAGTTGACATCCAGCATTACTTTATATTAGTTTCAGGTGTACCGCTAGCTTTTATTCTTACTTATTTTCACAGGGTATCCTGCTTTGATCAATAAATTTATTTTTGAGAAGGTTTAAATTAAATTCAAAGTAAGGATTTTACATTAATGTCCAATAGGTGATTAACCAAAAAGAGGTTTGTTCCGTGGTATAATAGGTATTGCAATAACGTCCGCATCAATTAGATTGATATTTTAAGGTATAATATGTTTTCCACTAAGGAAACTAAGTGATAGAGGGGTTTGGCTTAGAATAGACAACTATTAGGGCCCTTTGTTATATAGAATGCATTGTTTTAATAAGTCGTATATGTTGTAATAGAATTTTATCTCCCTGAGTAATAATTTGTAGTGGTCCTCTAGTAAATCTTGAGCAACTTATGTTTAAATTTTGTGATGAAAAAAGGTTTTATTTCCAGTGATGTTTTCTCTAAATCTTGCCTCACATATATGTGCCCTGCCATTCTCTTTTTAACATATTTGCCTGTACTGACTGTTGAATTTTTACCTACAAAGTGTGCAGTAAATCTGGTTTCTCTTCATTTCTTTGCATGCATCTATCAGCCTAGTGATTTAAGGAAACATCGTAGAAAGGTAAACTTTAGTAATTTAACGTACCTTTGTTTCTCTGTGAAGTATTGAAGAGTCCCTGTCATTTAATGTAAATGGCTGCTGTGAAGCTGTGTGATGACGACAACTGGTGTTTTGATGGGAGTGCTGGACCGCATCCGCATGTCGGAACCCAGCTGTCCTGCTGGACACGGGCCTTTGGTGGTTTGCGCAGAACACTGGGACAAGCTTAAGAGTTTGCCTTTCTCCCACCTCTGTGCCTTCTTATCGTTGCTTTCTTATTACAATAGACATAGTAACTGTAAAACTGCGGAATTACTGAGGCAGAGCCATAGACTTTAGATTTGGAAAACACCGATTTTCAGACTCGTAGCTGGCAGCATTTAATGAGCTCAGGCCATATGCCAGACACTGTGCTGGGTGTTTTATGAATCTTGTCTGACCCTGAAACACCCCTGGGAGATACAGGTTACTGTTGTTATCCCGTTTTACAGATGTGGAAACAGGCTTAGAGAGCCACAGTCGGTGCCTGCAGTCACAGCCAGTGAACAGTGCGGTACAGGCCTGCCTGGTTTCCAGGCCTGGACACGTAGCCACTTCCCCGCCTGCCTCCCTTTTCTCCAGGTGATGTCAGGGCCTCTTCTCCTTAGAGGTGACCAGGAACCGCCCCCCCGCCCCCCCACACACACCCCCAACTTCCACAGCCCGGTCCAGACTGGGTCCCCATCCCACAGCTGCCTGGTATGCCCCGGTCAGGGAGCTGTGCTGCCTAACGCGGTTCAGCGCGTGTGAGCTGGTCCCTCCAGGCCCAGAGCAGTGTGGCCATCTGGCCAAACTCGGGCACGGGGCCCAGTGCTGTCACTGATTGCTCTGTGACCTGGTGTGCTGTTCGCAATCTTGGTGTCCTGGCTTGCCTTCCGGTGAGGTGAAGACACCCAACAGAATCGTGCTCCTTGGGGCTGTGGGCGGTGCCTGTCTGCACAGCCCTCCAGGAGATGAGGGGCCTTCACTGGCAATGGCACAGCGCCCTCGCCCTGCTGGCTTGTGTTTGCATTGTCCTTGTTGCCAGACTTCCTCAGCGCAGGAAATAGGGGATTGCTTTACACCCACAGGACAGCCTGGCCCTGTTGTTGGCAGGACCCGAGCTCGCCGACTGGCCGTTTGAGGGCCGTGCTCAGGTGGCTTGAGGAGGAAGCCAGGCGTCCGTGCAGACACGGCCAGCGAGTGTGTGTGCTGTCGCCTGCTTCTCCCGTTGTCATGGCTGTGCGCCCAGACGGCGTCCAGCCTCACGCAGCTCCCATCTAGCTGAGCCTGGAGGGGCACGTAGGCACAAGTCTGGGTGGGGCTCGCCTTCCTGGAGGAGAGCGGAGGGAGGCGGCGGGGTGGGGGGGTGGGGGGGGACTTTGAACGGGGCGGCCCTTCAGGCACGGCTGTCACTCCCCTGTCCTGTCCTTTTTTATTTGGTTCGGGTTTTTTTACAAATCATTGTTTCAACCTGAATTTGAAATCCGTCCCTAAGTTTCATATTGATAATTTCTGGTTGTGACAGCCTTTAGTTGTCTGACGATTGCAAGTAGAAATCAGGGGACATGCAGTCATCCAGCTGTTGCTGAGGGTAGGTCTTTAATGAGGTTGGCTCCATTTGGCACGAATCGGCTATGGCCCCCCAGTGGCTCGGTCCTCCTTACAGCATCCCGCCGAAAAGGCACAAGCGGGCTGCTAAGTCTCATGGGTCCCACAGGCGCTGGCCATGCGTGTCTCATGAAGGCCAGCCCTGCCCTAACGGCAAAACCCGAGTTGGTAGGCAAGCGTGGAAGGGGCTTATCTGTTCCCTATCCTCTCATCCCCGCAGATAAGCGGGGGGCCCAAGAGATCATCTTTTCATGAGAACCTGGGATTACTTTAAGTGTAGTGAGCATGATGTGTCACTTTCTGACCACCCATCTTAACTAAACGCGATCGAGAGACACGGGTCAGCCATGCGGGTTCGGGGTGGCGGGTCAGCTGCCTTTTCATCTTTTAACTGTTGTTACAGATCTCAGTAATTTGTTTCATTATTAACGATGACACTGAGTCAAGGTACAGCTGTTTCTCCCCTCCCCCCAGACTGAGATGCCTGGACACTTGTGCCAGGATGGGTCTGTCCGCGCCGCTCTTTGTTTTGAATGGCACCTGCACATCCACCTTCCTTCCCGCTTGTTGTTGAGAGCGCTTGTGCTGCCTGCGGCCCGTAGGCTGCGTGCTAATATCTGCTGCCCCCGCAGTGAATGTCCTCGTGGGGTCCTAGGATTCTTGGGAGGGTGGCCCCAGGAAGAGGAGCGTCCCTGGTTACTGCTCAGGTGGCCCAGGAGCTGGGCTCTGTGCTGTGCTCGGCCTGCCCTGTGGTCCTGCGTGTCCTAACCCAGCCGCCCCGTGAAAGCGCACGGGACCAAACACGCCGTGTACTCGGCACAGCATAGCTGACAGGCTTCAGGAAGGTTTGTAGTTGTGATTGAAAGCCTGTGTGGTTGTTTTTGTCAAGTTTATTGTTAACTAATTTTATGCTTCTCTCAACCCCACAGTTGCCAGCTTCCCGAGAAGAGGTACGAGATGACAAGACAACGATCAAATGTGAAACCTCTCCCCCCCCCTCCCCGAGGTCCCTTCGATTGGACAGGCTGCACAAAGGGGCACTGCACACGGTCAGCCACGAGGACGTGAGGGACGTCAGAAAGTAAGTGGCCTGGGGCCAGCAACCCTACTTAGAACACACTGGTCTTCTCATTATCAGCGTTAGGGAACCTAGTCACCTTTTCTTGAAAAAAAAAGTCAAAACAGTGATTTTAAAGAAGTACCAGTTAATTCATTTGCGTTTATTTAAATGACATTCTTGGGCCGCAGCAAAATCCTGCAAAAGTTGTGTTTCTGACTAAAATCAGTTTTGAAAGAAAAGAGTTAAATGGTATCAGCAGTTTTAGAAAAACTGTCATTTCTTCAGCATTTCTTCAGATTCTACAGATTGACTATTTGAGAACTTTGTTTCTGTTCTCGATGGAGCATTTGCCAAACACATGGCATGTTTCTGATGATTGCATCCCTGTGGGCCAGTCCGTGCCGCTCAGGTGCCCCTGTGTGCTTCGAGCTGTTGAGTGCTCCACATCCTTGGCGCTGAATGCTTCCTCCAGGAAGCTTGCCAACCCTGCTGTTGGTAATGCCGTCCTTTCCGAAACTGCCGCCTGTTGCGTTCTGTCTCAGGCAGTGGTCTGGAGGGCTCCACGTTCACCGTGACAGCCACCCTGCAGCTAGCTACCCATGCTCATTGCCAGGCTAAGGACAGTCACCCTCATGGGAGTTGTCAGAGCTGCTGAGAGGGGTTAACTCCGGTTTTGTGAGCACGTCTTCACTGGCTGAGAGGGGACCCTGAGGCAGGGTCTATAGTGCCCTCTGCGGCAGGGTTTGGAGTCGGGGCCTTCCTCGGAAGGAGACCCCAAATCAGACAGAGCCTCAGCCTCCCAGAAACACTGCTCCGGTGGTGGCACTGGGAGCCCACGTTTCTCAAGCATGGTGTGTTTGGTGACGAAGGTGCCATAGAGGAGGCTTGTGATGTTTGTTGTGAAGCTTTAACTGTGGGTGTTAAAAACTTACAGATTTCTAGTTCCTGGGAATGAAACATCTTGTGATGAGGGCGCATGTTAAGGGTCCTTTTCTGTCCCGAAGCTCAACAGGCTCCCAGGATGGCCCGGTGAGCAACCCCAGCAGCAGCAACAGCAGCCAGGACTCGCTCCACAAAGCTCCCAAGAGGAAAGGCATCAAGTCGTCCATCGGCCGCTTGTTTGGCAAGAAAGAAAAGGGCCGCCCTGGGCTCAGCGGCAAGGAGGCGCTGGGACCAGGTTGGTGTTTCTAGCAGGCTTCTTCGCGTCTGGGGCAGTGGGTGGCCGTGTGCGCGCCTGCTGTGTGCCCTGCATCCTCCCCGCTGGGCCTGTCAGACCGCTGGGTGTTGTCGGGAAGCAGCCACGGAGGGGCGTGTTTCTCAGTGGGCGCACATGGGACCCGGGGAGCCGCGGGTCGCAGCCGCCCGCCCTCAGTAACGGCCCTCAGGTGTGTGCAGGAACTCGCTGCCTCGAGGGCCTCCTCATGTTAGTCCAGTCAGAAGCTCAGCCTGGAGAGTGTTTTCACTTGCCCTGCAAACACTCTGCTGCCTGATTGTGGGAACACTTAACTTGGCCATGGCGAACTTTCTCTGTATTTTCACCCTCTCTGCTTCCTCATAGCTGGTGTTTCAGAGATAGAAAACTCATCTCAAGATGCCTTGGGACTCAGCAAATTGGGAGGACAGGCTGAAAAAAATCGTAAACTTCAAAAAAAGTAAGCTTTTTATTTGTGCAGCTCACTGAACGGCTTTCCTTGTGCCCGATTTCTACTTGGCGTTCATTTATTACGTGTCCCGTCTAGCTGTGTGTTGCCGTCTGTAGTGACTAAGCCGGAGCCTTTATTAAGCCCCGCTTCCTGGAGCGCTGCGAGCATTCGTGAAATTCTGGAAGGGCTCACGCCCGGGCCCAGCCCGCCTCGGAAAGCGGTCTCGTGAGGACGTGAGGTGGGCAAGAGGCCTCGGAGCATGTGCATGGGAACCCAGCCCGCACACAGAGCTCCAGGGCGCTGGGAAACTGCCTCGGCATTCCTGGGCTTCCGTGCTGTCCCGTGTGAAACGGGAGCAGTAGTAGTTCATCCCGCGTGGCTTTTGGGTCTTAGCTGTGCATACGTATCTGCATAACACACATGAAGCACTGCAAACGGTGTCGACACGTTGGGATGTGTCTGTAACTGCATGCGCAACTGCAGCCACTTCAGACAGCAGCATTCAGAACGGGCCATTCATACCAGCGATCCATCAGGAAGTAGCCACTGAGCTGCCCTTCTTTCCTCCTCCCGTAGCTGTTGGTGTTTTACCTTAGATAGACTCTCCATTTTGTAACCTATTTATATTAAATTTTAATTCTGAATTGCCTTGGTTTTGAAAATAAGTACCAGCAGTGGGACTAGTTTCCTAGAGGAGCCCAGGAGGTTGGCACAGGGAGTGTGGGAGCACAGTCCTCGGGCTCTCTCCTGACCCGGAGCAGGTCACGTCGGGGAGGACCAGACCCAGGACCCGAGGTTAGTAGGCGAGCCGGGGGGCTGAGACAAGAGCCCAGTGAGCTGACAACTGAAAAATAAAACCGAGCCCTCCTCTAAAACAAGAGGCGGTTTGTAGCCTGAGAGGTCAGCCCTGGCCCTGGGGACCGGGAGACCCCCGAGGGCAGGTGATGAGACGTGCAGCGCTCAGAACGGGCTGAGCCTGATGGTGGCAAAGTCACAGCCACTCTCAGGCGCCCGAGAGACCAGCGCTGGTCTGGAACCCGAGCCTCCAGGTGTGGCCCCCATCACGCTCGAGGCCCCTCGGCCTTCAGCCCCTGGAGTTGCCAGTTGCTTTTTCTGTTATGAAATACGCCCCAGTGTAGCTCTCCTCTCAGAAATCATGATGGCCTTGCCTGGCACTCGATGGATACGCTTCAGGTGAAGTGCTATTGCTCCATCATTGCTCACTGCACCGCAGGAATTGTAAGGGGAAATTTGTAGGAACCACAGAAGGGCAAAGCTGATTTGAAGTCGCTGTCTGTGGACTGTATGAAAATGTGAAAGGCCTTGGGCGACTGCCACCTGGCTCCATGAAACCTAATATTACAGCGAGGCCTTTGCCTCCTGGAACCATGCTAGGAAACTTCTGTCCCTTAGATTTTGCTGATGTGCTTTATTTTACATCCTCATGCTTTCTGTAATAAGCCAGTAAGGTCTGTGGCAGTGTGCCTCGGTCCTCCCACCCCCGCTCCGGAAGTTGGTTCCATGTGGGATCACAAGCATGTCAAGTGGCCAACCCATTTCACTTTTTTAAAATTGATTTTGTATCCTCAGGAGGTGTGTATGCCTGATTACCCGGCTGTGTGAAGACAGCCGTTCTGGAGCGACTTGCCCCAGCATGTGATTAAATTGCACACTGGGGTGTGTGCACGCATGTGTGTCTGTGTGAGTGTGGGTGTAGGGAGGTTTCTGTGTGGCTCTGATGTTCACGTCAGTACCGTATTGTAACTCTGTGCTCCCATAGCTCCCATTTTAAGTGTCATAAAAGTGGCTTGTGGGGGCCGGCCGAGTGGCGCGGTGGTTAAGCGCTGGCTTGGGAAGCCAGCGGCCCCAGTTCGGGTCCCACACATGAGGGCCAGTGACACTGCCCTCAAAAACAACAACAACAAAAAAAAACCAACAACAGTGGCTGTGGTTGTGCACAGCAAGTCCTAGAATGTGCTAGTAAGTTAATAGGGAAAAATTTAAAGTACGAAGGTTATTCGTCTGACTTTTAATGGGTAATTTTAGTTTGTCAGTTAACCAGAGATAAAATTGACTTGAGGAAAATGTTTTATTTATAAATGTGAAAAAATGTTTGAGTTGTCCAAAATAAGTACTATTTGAATACAATTTGACCTTTATGGCATTATAGATGTAAGAACCAAAATACATTTCTCAGAAATAGTCTTTATTGACTCCTGATTTACCTCAAAGCGTGCCTTTAACTGCTAAAGTTACATAGCCAAATGCATTCACTTTTAGAGAATTTTCGAGAACCTGGTGAGTTTGGTGGAGACGAGGTTTTATGAAGCTACTTAAAAGGGGGTAGTGGGCACATTGGTGCTTGAACAAGCTATAATGTCTGCAGAGTGTTTGGGCGCAGTCTTTTAACTTGTGTTTTTCTTAAAGAATTTATTGTGGAATTGGCGGAGGGGAACACCGTTGGGGAATCGGGGAAGGGGAACAGACAAGTTGCTGTCTTTTTGTTCTTCAGTTTAGTTGCGGAGGATGTTGCTTCACTGTTGGTATCGTCATTGCGCTCTTCCCGGATGAGGCAGATCGGTCGCTGGCCTCTGGATGTCGCTCACCGCGGCTATTGGCAGTTCACGCTTGGCTGCCAGCCACTCACGCTGGCTGCGGGCCACTCACTGTAGCCTATGGCAGCCCACTGCAGCAGGGGCTGCAGCCTACACCATCGCCGGGGCTCGCACAGCCCAGCTCCAGGTGGAGCTGTTGCTAGCTGTAGAGGGCAGTGTCACTGGCCCTCATGTGGGATCCGAACCGGGGCCGCTGGCATCCCAAAACCAGCGCTTAACCAATGCGCCACTCGGCCGGCCCTTAACTTGTGTTTTAAATGCTCTCCCCCCATCTCTCCCTGAGGACGGCCAGTGTGTGCAGGGTCCCTTCCTGTGGTGGGGCCCTGGTTCCCTCTGAAACCTGTGGCGCTAGCGGGTTGTTATCAGCTGCGGGCAAACGGCTTCCCCCGTCTCGAGGTTTAGTGGGGAGGTGGCTCCTCAGTCCCCTCACCCGCGCTTTCCAGGTGCCGCGGCCCTGTGGCTGGCAGCGCAGCGCCAGACCTCAGAGTGCCTGTGGGGTTGAGCCCAGTGCGTCTTCAGGCAGGTTGCCACAGTGTCGAGAGTGCCAGCCTCGGAGAAGGGGGACCGGGGCTGTCATGGGGGTGACAGCACCCACGTGGCACCTGCTCGGCAGACGCTCACGGGCCTCGTTAGGAGAGACAGCTTTGCCCTGTGCGCTCACTGCTCACATGACCTCCCTCGTAGATGTGCCTCTTCCCAGAGAATTGAGTGCATCGAAATGCCTTTGTCCTCCGACTCTGAGTTTCAGGCTAGGAAGCACACGCCCCAGTTTACTGTCAGAGCAGGTGGTTTACAGTCGCCCTGGGGTCTGAGCTGACGCTTGACGGGGAAGATCAAGTCCCTGACCATCCAGGCTACACCTGAGGAGGCGGCCCTTTGAAAACTGGGGAGCAGATGGTAACCCTGGGGCACGCTGACAGCAGAGACCGCTTTTGGGGCGTATGCCTCGCTCCCTGGGGTGTGTGTGGGCTTGTAGCTCAGCCTCTGGGGGGCAGCGTTGGCAGCTTTGGGGAGACTCAGGCTGCGGGCACGCCTGGGCTGCTGGAGTCGTGTTACCCCCCCTCCCCTGTTCTCACGTGTTGGGCTTCAGAGCTGATGGCCAGAACAGCTCCTGTTTTCTAGAAAATTGACCTGTCAACATCTCGTTCCCTTCCAGTTAACTTTGCTGAGGGTTAAATAAAATAAATGCTATCCTAAGTATTTCTGTAGTTGTAGTAAACTAGGAAAATGGATGGTTCTGTGATCATTAGGAAGTGACTGTATGGTGAGCTGTGCGTCACCATGTCATCACGCCAATCACAGATGGAGGAATTGGCTGTCTGCTTTAGGCCGTTCTTAGCAGCAAGCAGAAGAAATGCAGTTCCTAGGTCAAGCCAGAAAGGGACGTACTTGTTCATGAAACCAAGTGACAAAAAGGGCCGGAGTGGAGCCGGCCTCGCATCTCCAGGTCTGGCCTCGGCTCCCCCTCCCACAGCCCCCAGGGTGCCCCATCTCTCTCTTCACATGATTGGGAAGTTACCCCCAGAGAAGAAAGGGGCGTTGGTGTTCCCACCTGGGGTGCTAGCCCAGGGCCAGGGCCCGGCGGGTTTTGTCTTCTAGTCATGGACCCGATTGGGGAAGGACTGTGGGGAGCAGGGAGCCCTCAGACCTGGGCCGGCTGCCCGGCTGGCATCTCCTCGACCTCCTCACTCACTCTCCGTGTCTCTTAGCCGCATTGTCCTACTTCCAGTGCCTCAGCCCAGTTTCATGAGGACCCAGGAGTTGGTCCTACTAGAAAACGTGTTTTGTGTGGAAGGGAGCGCCCAATGCAGGTAACGTCAGGGGAGCTGCCCCAGTCCTCACCACCAGAATTAAAGACTGATTTAACCTGATACCCTTGTTTGCAGTGAACAACTATTTCGGATGAAAAATGAAGTCTCTGGCAAATTGCCAGGGGTTTAGGGTCTCTTTCTTGGGATCTGGAACCTTCTCGGCGGGCGGGCTGGGCTGTTCGGGACTTAGCACTTGACCGTGTTGTCAGTCCTGGTCCACCTGCCAGGGATTTACTTGAAGTGCTGCTGCGGCTTAGGAGACTTCTGTGAGTGCTGCCATCGACACAGCCTTATCTGGGAGAATTTGTCCTTAGGAAACAAAGTGGCGTTTGATTCAGCACCAGGATGGTTCTTTGCGCCCAGCGAGGCCCTTCTGTTCCCACCCCCTGCACCCCAGCATTGTTGTCCCACGAGCTCGATTCTGGGTGGTCTCAGTGTCTTCTTTATTTATGAGCAGCTTTGCTTATTTTGATTGGAAAAGTTTGCCCCTTTTTTGATCCTCGAGCTGTTAAGACGTCTGTTACAATCTCACTGTACTTACTTATTCCTAGATAGTGACAGTATTTATTATTCCCAGGAAACCTGAGGTTGACGTAAGTAACACTCATTTGAAATTTTATGTGAACACTTTTAGCTTTAATTGTACACAGACTTCACAGTCTTAAGAAAAGTTGGATACTGTTTAAATATATTGAAGATCTGATGTGTGTATTTAGAAATAAAAATTCAGTGGTGGGCCGGCCGAGTGGCACGGTGGTTAGGAGCTGGCTTGGGACGCCAGTGGCCTCAGTTCAGATCCCACATATGAGGGCCAGTGATACTGCCCTCTTAAAAAAAAAACAACAGTGTGAACTGAGCTCTGAGCAACAGCAGTTCGATGCCCAGCCCGAGCTGAGCTGCCGCTAAACTGCCAACAGGTGGCAGGATGGTTCAGCTAAAAAAAAAAAAAAATTCAGTGGTGTGTTCTGCAGGAATCATTACAGAAAAGAACTAAAACTGACCGAGGTATTTAAAAATGTCTCGGTTATGTCCAGGCCTGTGAGCTAAATGGGCCTGTTCTCTGCGGAACCTATCTCCTCTTGTAGGCTTTTCATTTTTGAAAAGAATTAGTGTCTTTTAGAAAGCCTCACAGAGATGTGAGATAAGGTTCATAAAGTTTATTGTGTTGCCTCATATGTAACTATGTTAGCAGCCAAGTCATGTTTAAAGATGTTAATATGGTCAAGTTGTTGTTTGGCTATTTTAAAATCAGGCCTACAGAGTATTTCTGACCCTGCGAGGGGCCTGGACTCGTCTCTGCTGACTGCCCTGTGGTGTCAGCCTCTTACACTCGTGACCCACCCTGATGCACAGGACAAGTTGTTGGGATTGACATTTCCTGGGTGTGAAGCCTGTGGGTTAAACCAGGGGATACTCAGTGTCCTAATTTAGCAAATACCTAGTTAGCGAGAGCAGAAAAGACTAGAAACAGCCAGAATCCAGCCCATCACCTGTGCTCGCTCCATTGGGCCCCTCTTAGTGCTAACGATCGGCACTGTTCGTGGTGGTGTTACTGTTAAAACTGAAGATTTTGGGCTGCCCGAGTGGCGTGGTGTTTAAGTGCTGGCTTGGGACACCAGCGGCCCCGGTTCGAGTACCACATATGAGGGCCAGTGACACTGCCCTCAGAAAAAAAACCTGAAGATTTCGGAAGCTCTCAGAGGCAGACCCAGGTCTAGTGTCTTCTTCCTCCATATTTCTCCTCATTGTTTAGAAAAGGGGGAGTGATTATGTTTTTTCCCTTGGGCATCCTACCTTGAATATGAAGACGGCTGCGATTTGTTTTTTTTAAAGATTTTATTGGGGATTTGGGGGAGGGGAACAGACAAGTTGCTGTCTTTCTGTTCTTCAGTCGAGTTGCGGAGGATGTTGCTTCACTGGCCCATGTTGGTATCGTCATTGCACTCTTCCCGGATGAGGCAGATCAGTCGCCAGCCTCTGGATGGTCGCTCACCGCGGCTATTGGCAGCTCACACTGGCTGCCAGCTGCTCACACTGGCTGCCGGCCACTCACTGTAGCCTATGGCAGCCCACTGCAGCAGGGGCTGCATCTATGCCGTCGCCGGGACTCACACAGCCAAGCTCCAGGTGGAGCTGCTGTTAGCTGCAGAGGGCAGTGTCACTGGCCCTCATATGTGGGATCCAAACGGGAGCCGCTGGCATCCCCAAACCAGCTCTTAACCAATGCGCCACTCAGCTGGCCCCGGCTGCATTTTTTAAAAATTGGTAATAATTGTTTAACCCTCCATCGGGTGCAATGCAAAAGTTATGACTTGGGGCGCAATGCATCTACTAGATACGTGTATGACATTTATTTACTGAAATTGAAAATAATGTGTATGCATTCTTATTTATTCAGAATGAAATTTTAATTTGCCACAAAGTAAAAACAATATGTTTATTACATAAATTCAGTATAAAATTCAACAGGAATTCAAAACATAAAACTAAAACAAAATTTGTCATTTAATATAATAACAAAAACTAATCTGATTGCTCTTCATCAGCTTCATTGCCATCGAATTTCGAGTTGAAATAATGTTCACAAATCACTGTCGCATGTTGTAAGCACAAAAATTGTTTGCAAAGTTTACAGAAGGATTTGAAATACCTTTGTCTTGTTTCCTGCGCAAGGCGCACTCTGTTTGCTTTTGTTGGACAAAGTGGTGGCCTGAGGTTCTTCCACTTGAACTTGGACGGCAGGTGGAGGAAACTTATGCAATTTTTGTTGGAGAAGTGAAGGAATTCCCCGATTTTTTGCAGCTCTTTGTTTCATATGTTCAGCCACCAATTCCCTACTCAACTGTTTCAAAACTAAATGTCTATTTTTAACTTCATTTCTATTATCTAGGTATAGCACTTGTGCATTAATGTCACTTATATCTTTCCCAATAAAATACTCATCTATTTCTTCGTTACTACTTTCTTGATCACTTTCTGAAGAATCATGCTCAGTGTCAGAATTTTGGTCTCGTTCTTCAACTTGATCTTCATCTCAGCCCCTTTTGGGTCATCTGGATTATAAAATCTTTTGAGGTTGAGCCATTTTAGAGATTTTTTTTTAAATTATTTTATTCTTTTTTATTTTGAGGGCAGTGTCACTGGCCCTCACATGTGGGACCCGAACCGGGGCCGCTGGCTTCCCAAGCCAGCGCTTAACCACTGCGCCACTCGGCTGGCCCGAGGTTGAGCCATTTTAGAAGGTAAAGTCTACAAAGGAAAAATATTACCCCAAACAGGCACAGTGAATCTGTCAGATTAATTAGAAAATCAGATATCTAATTACTAAGTTTCAGTAATAAAACTATACTCACAATCTCTGGAATGTCTGAAAGGATAGTACTATACAAAACAATCTGTTGAGAAAATACTAAAAAATATCTCAAATAAGTGCAATGAATCTGTGAGATTAAAGACGCAGCTATGAGGTATGTCTTTGCTGTATTAAGTCATAAACATGACTGGCGATAGAGGGGGAAGATACGGAAGCAGTGAGTCGCACGATACTTAAGTTAACTTAGATTTTTGAGAATTTGTGTGCAATGAATCTGTGAGATCAGTTGTGCCCGATGGAGGGTTGATTCTGCAAGCAGATGATTGTATAGAGAATCGTGGAGTCAGCTTTCCACCTTTCAGGCACTCTTTGTACTATGTACCAAAGCAGTTTTCAGCGGACGGTGTAGAAGATGAAAGGGAAATGATGAGATACGCTTAATTAACACTTGTGAAATTTACAAAGAGTGTTGTTTTATATATGCATGTAATAGGGATTCTTTAATTTTAAATATCTTGTTATTTGCAGGCATGAGTTGCTTGAGGAAGCCCGGAGGCAAGGTTTACCTTTTGCACAATGGGATGGGCCAACCGTTGTCGTCTGGCTGGAGGTACCTCCTTTCAATCCTGGGTTGAGTGGGTTACGTGTGTAAGGGTGTAGCCCATTTCATACCCTGCGCCTAACCTCTGACCTTGACACCTCCTTGTCTCCAGCTCTGGGTGGGGATGCCAGCCTGGTACGTGGCTGCCTGCCGAGCCAACGTGAAAAGCGGAGCCATCATGTCGGCCCTGTCGGACACGGAGATCCAGCGGGAGATCGGCATCAGCAACCCCCTGCACCGGCTCAAGCTGCGGCTGGCCATCCAGGAGATCATGTCCCTGACCAGCCCCTCCGCCCCGCCCACCTCCAGGACGGTACGTTTCATCCCTAGAGTTGGTTCTTTGGAAGAAGGAGAACGCCTCTGCAGGAAGCATTGCCCCGTTTAGGTTGCTTCTCAACACATCCAGGGTTCCAAATGAAAATTGTAACATTGAAAACATTACCACTTTTAATCTGTGGCAATTGGGTGCTTAAAATATACTTTATACAATGCTTTTATAACAGCGTGACAACAGTGGCACTGTAATATAGAACTAGGAGTTTTTGAAAATGTGGAAAAGTAATGATCACATTTAAACATAAATTTATGAAAAGTGAAGGGAAAGACTTAGACCCCCAGCTGCACTGTCACCAGTGGTTTGCTCTGTTGACCTGTCCGGCCTGCTGGGGCCTTCCATTTGGGGAGCTCAGGGCAAGCAGGCCACAGACCTGCACATGTAAACCAAGCATCACACCTGTGCCCAGACTGGCCGCTCCCCGTGGGAAGACCTGGAAAGTCCTAAAAAAGGGTCCTCCTTGTGGAAAAAGTTCAAAACGAATCTAAGAAACACATTAACGGTAGTTGGGAGATGGGGCAGGCAGTGTCACCTCCGCTTTCGGTCTGCTCTGGAGAGAGGCGCTCCGGCTGGGGAAACGGGCCTCACAGCCCTGCTTCTCTGACAGGCAGGGCAGGGCTCCGCTCTCCACACGCCAAGCGCCAGGAGCAGCTCTGTCTGCCCTATTTCGATTCTCGGAGACAGGCTTGTGGTGGCGGGCGGTGACCCTGTGCCCTCGCCTGCTGCACAGACAACCACTTGCCCAGTGGCGGGCTGGTCACGGAGTCAACAGTGCTGATCTGGTCCCTGTTCCCCGGGAGGTTCCCGCCAGCCTGGCCGTTCTAGAAATGAAGGTGCTAGGCGGTGTTCCCAAAGTAAAGACAGCGAAGGAGAACACACCTCACATTTAGGACACAGGGTGCACACCCCTCACTCCCAGAGGCGTGCCCAGGGCCACACGGCCTTCCGCGTCTGGTGTGACGCGTCGCTGGTGCCATGGCATTCTTTTGGACACATAGCCCTCCAGCTCCCTGTCCCTTCATTTCCCCCGGGCGGAGTTGTCCAGGCCGCCAGGTCCCATCCCGGCGGGGCCTCCCGGGAACCGTGTTCTCATAGCCCTTCGCTGTGCTTTGCCTGGGTAAGACTGTAAAACATCGAATAAAGACCTACCTGAGAAGCACAGTTTGCAGAATATGAAATGCATTCTCTTCTCTTTATGTGTCACATACCTCGGGTGATAAGCGTGACAGCTCAGGAAATCGTGTTCTCCTTGTACTGACAACACAGGGTTAATCACGCGTGGTCAACCCTTTAAAGGGGCCGAGCTTGTGCTAAGGCTCTGTCGTCGTCTGTGTGGGCATCTTAAGGGAGCTTTGCCTCCACGGCTTCTCTCTGTGCCCAAGGCTTACGTGTCTGCCACCTTTCCTCTTTGTCACTGCTTCCCTTGCCCTGGATGTGCTTGGTCACTGGGGTCACCCTAGACCACAGGAAATGTCTGGTTAACGCACGAGGAGATGGAGACGCTCACAGCCACGCCACAAACGGTCAGTCACGGCCAAGCTCGGCTTCCCCTCCCTGCGCGGCCACGTAAGAGCCATGCGGCGGAGACAAAACCTCCTGTCACGTTACATTGTTCCGGATAAGTACTTCCTAGGTCTTAGTGAAGTGTGTAAGATAGAATTCGCATATGATCTTACTTCAGGTTTTGTTCAGGAGCTTAAAGTTGGTGGACGGGCCCGATTCAGAGTAGACTGAGCCCTCGTCTCCCTCAGGAGAGCCCTCAGAGTAGCGCCCTGTTTGGACGGTCTGACCCTAGCTAGCTCTCGCCTCTTACAGATGTGCTTGCTGTGGGGCGTCGGCTCCTTGCATGAGAAATTGAAGTTGGTTTTGCATGAGTTCTGCATGATGCTTTTGATTTTTTGAACTTCTCACTCGGTTCTGCTGCACCCCCCTCCCAAGTTAATCTGTGTGCGTTACTAAGCTCACCGATACTAATAGTTGTGTTCTTTTGCATCCCTAACCACGTAACGTCAGGAAGATGAGGAGGGGAGCTGGGCTCAGGTTGGAGACTCTCTATAATATATCCTTCACTATATGTACAGCAACAAAAAGTATAATATATCCTTCACTATATGTACAGCAACAAAAAGAATTGGAGTATGAAACCTCGTAATTTACTTTTCTTGACATTTTTAACATCTGAATGCATTCAGAATATTGTTAATGATGTGAAAGCATTAGTTAGAGCAAAGCATAGGAGTAAAGGTTACAAAGATGACGTCTCATGGACAATTTTGAACACTCGTCAGCATTTCTTAGGTGGAGCCATGGTAGTTCATTCTGATTAACAGCAGATCGCTTTGTTTAACGCATGGTCTTGGATTAAAGTCCTGTGGCTTTGGCAGCTCCTGCCTGAGATGATGTGTAACGGTCCCTACTGGGGGAACTTTAGTTACCAGATCTGCTAATGGGAAAACTGTTTTCACTGCATGAGTAGGCCCTCGTGCCGGTATTTTACTAAGAAATGTCCTAAACACTGTGTTGAACTCAAGACTTTCCGTTAATTCCATTACTTCTCAGAAATGAAGCCTCCTCTCGCTTCATGTGCTCAGTTTTCCGCTTCCCACTTCCTCAGCTCACAAAAAGCTTTGCTGTGACTGTCCTGCAGCCTTCCTTTGACAGCCTGCCTGAAAACGGTGGTGTTCCTGCCTGCCACCGTGTATCATGCTGTCCATTTCAGCGGCAGACTGAAGGCCACAAGGTGTGGACAGGCAGCGCCCTCTGTGGCTCTCATTAGTGGCATTGTGTACAGGGCTCAAGATTACCTGTATATCTGGGAAAAAAACATTAACAATTTAAAATCCGTTTTCCTGATTACAAGTGGCTGGTTGAGATACCTGTTTCCCTCTCTGTGCTTCTGAAGTGAAGCCAGTTGTGTCTTTTTTAACGGAAGTGGAGAGGAGCTGTAATATGCTTCTCTGAGCTCCCCCATTTATGTGCCGCTACTGCAGATAAATGCCCCCATCAATTACTTAGCCTAGTCAAATATCTCTTTCCAGGGCCATTAGTGAATTAAAAGGGTGCATTTCATAATTACTTGAATTGTCAGTGTATTTTACACTGAGAAGCAGAGCGTTGTCAGCACTTTAGTAAGAAATTCCCTGCATTGGGACGTGAAGTGTGAATTAAACAAGCTGAACATTTGCTCTTACAATGGAAATAGAAGCAAGGAGAGCTGTGCCTGTGGCGCCAGCATTAGCCAACATTCAATCTTCAGCAGAAGCAAGGACCTATTCCACTCCTTCCCCTCTTCTAGAGGAGAGGAGACCACGAGGCTCCCTGGTTGCCTGGCACCTGTGACCGCCAGGTGCTGCCAAGCGCAGGAGGCATACACGTCTTCCCCGTGCTGCCATGCGGCGGCCCGCTCGGCAGCCCGGGGGAAGTGAGATGCCCTGGCTGCTCCTGGGAAGATCGCACCAAGTGTGCTCAAAGCCATGGTGGCTTCCACTGCGCAAGCAGCGTCAGCACACTGTCTGGGCAAGACTGCCGTCTCCCAGAAACAGGGCTGCACAGGGCCAGTCTCTGCCAGCGTCACATTTTACAGAGTTCAGAACACGGAGCTGTGCTGTAATCATTTCAGCAGGGAAAACGGAGCCTGTGCCGCGCGGGGGCGCTGTCTCTTGTAGCCCATGAGAGCCCTGTTGCAAGCTGTTCTCAGAAGGCTGTGATGGCAGCCCAGGAGATGTGGGTCTCCTGGGGTCGGTGAGCCCGGCCGGCCCTCCCAGGAGCACACGTTACTGACCACTGAAGTAGCGCAAATAGAGCCGAGAGAGAGGAAACACAAATGAGGAGGGTTCTGTTTCCATGGGATTTTGTGTTTAGAACTTCCTTTGCATTTTGTGTCCATTTAAGAATATGTAATCAGCAGGCAAGAAGACAATACCAGATATTCATGCTGTAGGTATCAGGCTTACGTGATGAGAGTAGGGTTTGAAAGAGTGAAAACACATGCTGTTGTGATGTTGCCCCCCAAAAAAATTTGCTGTTTTTCTCAGTCATGGTTGTTTAGAGCAAATAGTGAAACTTGTTTTTTTTTCCCATTAGAATCTGAGCACTCTTGTTGGCGTTTGAGTCATTCCTTCCAGCTTGGTTGGTATAAATAATAAATTAGATTAGAGGCCATATTTTCACGACAACATGGTGGTAGTTGAGAGTTCCTGTTTCCAAGGACTCCATAATGTACAGAATTCCTGTGAACATAGCTGCGTCTTCTTGCCTTTCTTCGATATGTATGTTTATGTATACAATGTGCTTATTTGTTTCATTGTACAAAGCTTGTATGTATTCTGTTAGATTTATCCCTAAGGATTTCATGGTTTTTGATGACACTGTAAATGGTATTTTTAATTTTAATCAATTTCCAGTTCATTTCTAGTGTTTGGAAATACAGTTCATTTTTGTATATTGACTTTGTATCCTGCAAGTTTACCAAACTCACTTTAGTTCTGATAGCTGTTTTTTTTGTTGTTGTTTTTTTTTTTTTGTTTTTTTTTTGAGAACAGTATCACTGGCCCTCATATGTGGGACCCGAACCGGGGCCGCTGGCTTCCCAAGCCAGCGCTTAACCACTGTGCCACTCGGCTGGCCCATCTGATAGCTGTTTTGTAGATTTCATTTTCTACGTTGATCATCAATCAGGTCATCCACAAATAAGGACAGTGTTTATATTTACCAATTCATGTTCTTTTGATTTTTTTTTTTCTTGCCTTATCACAGTGGCTAGAAGTGCCAGTAGTATTGAGTAAAAGCCGTGAGAGCAGGCATCCTTACTTTGCTTCTGATCTTAGGGAGAAATATCTAGTCTTTCGCCATTAAGGATGGTGTCAGCATTCCGTTGTTTGTTTGTAGGTGCCCTTTATCAGATTGAGCAGTTTTCTTCCATCCCAAGAATGCCGAGATTTCCATAAATGAGTGATGAATTTTGTCAAATGCCTTTTCCTCACCTTTTGAGATGATATTGTGGTTTTTCTTTTCAGTCTGTTATAATATGGTGAATTTCATGGATTTTTTTTTCTCAAATGTTGACCCAATCTTTTATGTTCGTCCCTGAGAGAAACCCCACTTGTCATGATATCTTATTCCTTTAATGTACTACTGATTTGATTTGCTAATGTTTTGTAAGGAATTTTGTATCTGTGTCTATGAGGGATATTGATCGTAGTTTTCTTGTAATACATTTGTCTGGTTTCGTATCAGACTGATGCTGGTCTTGTAGAACGAGTTAGGCATTTCTTCTTCACTGTTTTGGAATAGTCTGTGTAGAATTGCTATTCTTTTTTTCACAAACGTTTGGTAGGATTCACCAGTGAAGCCATTTAGGGTGATTTTATAGCTGAGAAAGTTTATAACTATAAATTAGAATTCTAATAGATACGGGTTATCAGTTTCTTACTGAGTCGCTTTTGTAGATAATGTCTTTCAAGAAATTTGCCCATTTTATCTAAGTTGCTTAAAAGTTGTTCACGGTTTCCCCATATTATCCTTTCAGTGTCTGTAGGGTGTCGGTACTTCTGCCCCCCCTTTCATTCTGGGTATTGGTAATGTCTTCTCTTTTTTCTAGATTACACTGGTGAGGGGTTAGTCAATTTTACTGATAGTTATAAAGAACAAGATTTTAGTTTCATTATTTTATTTTCTGGTTTCTGTTTCATTGGTTTCTGCTCTTTTATTTTCTTCTCCTTGTTATAAGTTTCATTTGCTCTCCTTTTTCAAGTTTTTTAACATAGAGTCATAGATTATTGATTTGTGACCTTTTCCATTTATAACATAAGCATTTAATACTATAAATTTCACTCAAAGCTCTGCTTTAGCTGTGTCCCACAATTTTTTAATATGTTTCACTCATTCAATCAGAAATATTTTCTCATTTCCCTTGTGCTTTCTTCTTTGACACGTGGGTTATTAGAAGTATGCTGATTTCCAGATATTTAGGAGTTTTCCCAATTCCTTTTTTTTTTCTTTTTTTCTTTTTTTGAGGGCAGTGTCACTGGCCCTCATAGGTGGGACCCGAACCGGGGCCGCTGGCTTCCCAAGCCAGTGCTTAACCACCACGCCACTCGGCCAGCCCTTCCCAATTCCTTTTTAATACCGATTTCTAACTTAATTCTTTGAGATAAAAGAGCATAATTTGTGTGTTGAGATTTGTCTGTTTTGGAGAGTGTTCTTGAAAAGGACGTATTCTGATGTGGCGTGGCATGTTGCATAAAATGTCAGGCTGGTTAACAGTGCTGTTTAGGGTCCCCCGTCTGAGTTCTGAGGGGGTTTATCTTGGCCTCCTTGTTCAGTCCTTTTTGATTCACTGAGAGGAGGGCTGAGGTCTTCTGACTTCTTGTGCATCTGCTTCTCCTTTCAGCCCCATCAGTTGTTGCTTTCTCTCTGGTTTTAAAACTATTTTTTAATTCACTTTAACTGATTTTCAAGTTAACAGATGTTTTGTTACGGAAATTTGGAAAATGAAGTGTTAAAAGTAAAATTTAAACCAGCCAGAAACATTTTAATGAGTTGCGTTAGATTGATCCTTCAAACTTGTTCATGAGTCGTGGCCATTCTTTGGTGTTATATTATTATACATTAAACTATTTCAGAAAGATAATGTGTAGTCAGTGACAGTTTTATTGTGTTTTGGTAAATAGGCTAAATTTATAAACAATCAGTCACAGGTTTTTAGGAGTATAATTTCTTTTGCATACAATTTTACTAGCAAATTTAAAAGTAGTTAATAAGAGAGCAGGTCATTTTGAATTATAATGAATGATGTTGTCATTAGTTAGTTTAGCCTTTGAGAATACGTAATAGATTTGAAATCCAGTTTAAAGATTTTTTAAACTGTTCTTATGACCTCTCCCATGGACTCTTCTGTGCACTGATCACACCTCTTACTGAAAGCAGACACTGGCCTACGGGGACATGAACCACGAGTGGATCGGCAACGAGTGGCTGCCCAGCCTGGGCCTCCCGCAGTACCGCAGCTACTTCATGGAGTGCCTGGTGGACGCGAGAATGCTGGACCACCTGACCAAGAAAGACCTCCGAGGGCAGCTGAAAATGGTGGACAGCTTCCACAGGTGAAGCGCTGCGCGCATGCCTTGCTAGCTGGCTGAGAGACCTGTAACTGCTGCCATCTCTAATTTGTTTTTGTTTTTTTTATAAATAGAAACAGTTTCCAGTGCGGAATTATGTGCCTGCGAAGGTTAAATTATGATCGAAAAGAACTGGAAAGAAGAAGAGAAGAAAGCCAGAATGAAATAAAAGGCCAGTACATGATGTTTCCTGATTCCGCATCTGCCTGCTTCCCAGGGTAGCGTTCGCAGCCTCAGTGATTTCCTGTTTTCAAAAACTGAGGAAAGGCTTTAAGTGGAGAAGGCGCGTCTGGCGTCGTCATGGAGGGGAGATCCGGGGTGAAATGAGTGCCGCCCAGGTCCTACCGTGTGGCCAGAGTGCGCGCCCGTTTTCTCGTGCTCCCCTCCGCGTGCAGGCTGACTGGGTCAGGTGCGCATTCCCCAACAGCAGCAGAGGGTTCCTGTGGGGAGGACACGGGCGCAGTGTCCCTGAGACATGCTGCCACGCGGGCTCTGGCTACAAGGCCCTGCTGCTGGCTCATCGGCGGGAGTGTGAGGGGGACAGCACTGGCTGTTCGTGCAGGGACTTGAGAAGCAGAGACGGACATGGTGCTCTGCTCCCTGGCTGACAGGGCAGCGGGGCCTTGAGAATGGAGTGGGAGTGCCTTCCGGTGGGAGGCAGGCTGAGGCCTTCCAGGTAGAACACGGGTGGGCTGTCAGGGGGCACTTCTCCGACGGGGGGCCTCTCCCGGCGCCTCCGAGTGATCAGGGGCAGCAGCTTGCTTTGGAGGGAGGTGTCGGCAGCCAAGCTTGGCGTGAAATGCCCCAGAAGCCTCGCTAATAGTGGTGATAAGACACCACTTCTGAGTGATCAGAAGAGAGGGGGCTTACTGAACCAGTCCAGGCACTTTCATAGACTGATTCGTTCCGCTCTTACCACAGCTCTGTAAGTGCTTTCACCTTCGTTCTTAGTAAGAAAGGAACGGAAGATGAAAACGTGGTTGGGGCAACGGCCCATTGTAAGGACAGTTTAGTCAGGCTTGAGTTACTGTGAGTCACAAGGAAAACCGACAGCCAGCGTGTACTGTGCACGCTTGTGCATGTATGCGCATCGTGTGTGCGCGCATGCCCCTTTATCCAGAAAAGGATATTGGAAATGAAATTTGTAAATTTCGTTTGTTTTCTGTGTCCACTTTAAATCTTTACAGTTGACAAAAGCTGCCTCTGAAAGTAGTTGGTGGTCATCTGTCCATATTTGACAGAGTGGCTATTTTTAGACCTCTACTGGAGCAAACCTAATAGTTCACTGCTTTGCATAATATAAGCTCTTCCCCAAGTCTTTGGTATGCCGGAGAATGTCTTTAACTGTCTCTCTTTTTACAATGAGACAACAAAGGCCTCAGGATTACAAGGGAGAGGTTTGTGTTGAGTTAAGTGAGGTGTCCGAGCTGGTGCGCACCCTGTGACGGGAAGAAATTTCTGGGCTCTGACGTCTGGGTGGACGTGTTGGCACCTGGGAGCAGTCAGGTCCTCCTCTGGGCTGCTGTTGTCGGGCCCTGCGTCCTCATCATTCTGTTCTCCAGGCATCATTCCTTTCAGGCTCACTGGAAGAATGAGTCCTCATGGAAGGTTTCCGAGACTGGCCGAGGGCCGAGGCACCCATGTCTAAATGCAGCGGTCGTGTGTGTCCCTTAGTGCTGTGCCCCAGCTCTCGTGGAGTCTGTCTGGTTGGGAACCGAAGGGCCAGGACCGTGTAGGCCCCGTGTTCGGCGTCACAGCACGTGCGTGATGAAGGCAGCTTCCTGGAACCACGTTTATCATTGTGTTTACTCACCTGCAGACGTGCTTGTTTGGAGCAACGATCGAGTGATTCGCTGGATCCTGTCGATCGGCCTTAAAGAGTACGCGAACAACCTGCTGGAGAGTGGTGTGCACGGTGCACTCGTGGCCTTAGATGAGACCTTCGACTTCAGTGCGCTGGCACTGCTGTTACAAATCCCCACACAGAACACACAGGTAACCCCCCCCGCCCGCCGGGCCCTCCTGACAGTCACCTAACTGGTGCGCAGTGCAGACCAGGCTTACAGAAGCTCAGACAGCCAGCAGCCTCTCGCCATACCGAATCTGGGATCACGGTTCAAACCAGCAGCGCTTCTTTCCTCAGTAATTTGCCTGTCCTCTTTCATTTTCTGTCACAAGCCTGAGAGTCTTGTAATAAACAACATAAGGGGCAACTTCCATTCAAGCGCATATACTCGTAAGAGTGACATAGTTAGTTCTTAGTGGAAAGAGAAACGCTCCTAGTTGTGCCTAGTGGAGGTTTTATTAATTGTGTGTCTGTGGGTAATTGCCCTATGCAACTCTTTTTGACTCGTGGGCTCATTAGAGGATCAGGAAATGTTTTATCCTACAAAAGAGTATGTGTCTTGCCAGTGCCCCTGACCTCCCCACCTGCACCAGCCCACACAGCACACTGAGCTGAATTTCCAAGAGACTGCAGGTCCCTGGTCACAGAAGCGTGCGTCCAGGGACTCCACTTTAAAACCTGGATTTAGAAACCAATCGCAGTTAAGGCACTCACCCGCTTTTCAAACAGGTTTTTAGACGTCTTATTTGAAGAACAGTTGCGATATGCTGGCAGCCTTCAGATCAGATTGATGAAAATGTCGGGTGTTGTTCTGTTCTGATTTCAGGCTCGTGCTGTCTTGGAAAGAGAGTTTAACAACCTTTTGGTCATGGGGACTGACAGGCGGTTCGATGAAGTAAGCTTGCAGCCTAACGATTTTGAAATTTCTATTGAATGTAAATTATTTTACCGTATTTCTATGAACTGTTTAGTCAGGTACCTCTTCTAAACGTGGCGATGATAATTTTACATTACAAGTTACACGTTGCTCTTAAATTTTATTAACAAGTGAGCTATTAAAGCTAATATTTTCAATAAGATTGGGGCCTTTTTTGTTGTTTAACTTTTGATACCCTTTGGAGCTGTTTTTCACATCACACAAAACACTGGTTGCAGTCTGGGACCGGAGTCTGTCTGTAAGTTGTTTGGGAGACAGCTGGGTCTTGCCACACCCAGAGCCCTGAGCTTTGGGGGATGCTTCAGAATCATATTGAGAAGCACTAAATGTGACGTCCCCTTGCACAAAACCACGACTCATTTATCCCACACTGTCATTCATTATTCTCTTCATTGGATCTTAAGAAAGGTTGAGTTTGACAAAGAGAGTAGAAGGACACCCTACAGAGACACGTGCTGGCTTGTCCCACATAAGATGCAATTAGTTACAGCTTGAGAACGATTTTTAATACAAAGACTGTATTTACATAGTAAGAAGTGGAGCGTGCTGAGAGGAGGCAAGCGCCCCCACACGGCCCTCGGGGAGCGTGCTCTGTGCCCAGTGCCAGCCCCGCCCGCTCTCAGCAGCCCCCAGCGTGGTCCGTAAACCTCACGGTCACCAAGCACGGGGCTGGGGGCATGTGAACAGAAAGGCAGCAGCAAGTTCAGAAGACATTTTAAAGGGCTTCTAACTTTGCGTTTTGTTCTTTATTTTAAAGTCAATTTTGTGTTCTGCCCTTTAACTTTACCAGGATGATGATAAAAGCTTTAGGAGAGCACCTTCTTGGAGGAAAAAATTTAGACCAAAGGACGTCCGTGGCTTAGCTGCCGGGTCAGCAGAGACTCTCCCCGCAAACTTCCGGGTCACCTCCTCTCTGTCCTCGCCCTCTATGCAGCCAAAGAAGATGCAGCTGGACGGTAGGTGATGGCCAGGCCACCCCACCGCGTGTTGGCAGCACGAGCAGCTTTCAAACGGCTGCCACGCTGGCGATCACCTAGAATGGCCGATCTCGTGTGTTACGAGGCAGCTGCATACTATCGCATGCCCGGGTTTAAATGTTTTAAAGTCAGTCCTAACATCTGTTGATAAAAGGTTAACAGTAATACAGATTTTTTATTAAGTTCTTGTCTGGTTGAATATTCCTATTCTTCCCGCTAAAGAAGGTAAGCATTGTGTGTTCTTAGAGCTCAGATTGACCCCCATTTGTAAGGGTGCGTGCATATGTGTGGGGGTGGGGGTATGTGTCTGTGTGTGGTGTGCGTGTGTGTGTCTGGTGTGTGTGTGTCTGTGGTGCGTGTGTGTCCGTGTGGTGTGTGTGTGTGTATGTGTGTCTGCGGTGTGCGTGTGTATGTGTCTGGTGTGTGTGTCTGTGTGGTGTGCGTGTGTCTGGTGTGTGTGTGTCTGTGTGTGGTGTGCGTGTGTCTGTGTGTGGTGTGCATCTGTGTGTATGTGTGTCTGTGCAGTGTGCGTGTGTATGTGTCTGGTGTGTGTGTGATGGGGCGTGTATGTGTGTCTGTGTGTGTGGGATGTATGTATGGTGTGGGGGCATGTGTGTATGTGTGTGTGGTGTGCGTGTGTCTGGTGTGCGTGTGTGTGTGTGTGTGGTGTGTGTCTGGTGTGCGTGTGTCTGGTGTGTGTCTGTGTGTGGTGTGCATGTGTCTGGTGTGTATGTCTGGTGTGCGTGTGTGTGTATGTGTGTCTGTGCGGTGTGCGTGTGTATGTCTGGTGTGTGTGTGTGGTGGGCGTGAATGTCTGTATGTGTGTCTGTGCGGTGTGCGTGTGTATGTCTGGTGTGTGTGTGTGGTGGGCGTGAATGTCTGTCTGTGTGTGGGGGGGTGTGTATGTGTGGTGTGGGGGCATGTGTGTATGTGGTGTGTGTGGGTGTGTGTGTGTGTGTGGTGTGTGTGGGTGGGTGTGTGGGGGGGGTGCGCATGCACGTGCCAGACGGCACTAGGAAGCTTTCATAAGACAGTGCAGTAGCTTTCACACTGCATCACTTAGTCCTGGGACCGCTCCCCACACTGCAAAGGTAACTCAGTCCTTTTGAAACGACACAATTTCCACACCTCTATGTGCTCTGCCTTTCCTTTCTTCCCTCTGTCCCTGCTGTGATTTGTCCCTGTCGCTCTATGTTACAAAGGGAAAGGGATGGAGAGAAGCAAGAAGGCGGCGATGGGAGTCCTCACCGAAGGGCAGCCGGTCCTGCTGGCCGTGCCAGCTCTGCCGTGGCGGTTTCATGGCGTGATTGTGACTCTCCCTTGACAACCACGGTGCTTTGAGTACGTTGCTAGTTAAGAGTCAGCCGTAGGGGCTGACCTCTCAGCCCCAAGCATCCCCACCTAGGAGGTGCCGGCCTCGAGTGCTGCGCCTCGGTTCCCGCCTGGGACGTGGCCGTCCTACCTGTTCCCTCATCGGCTGCTTGTGCTGGTCCCAGAAGTCACCCCACAGCTCTTACTCAGAGAGCGTCCGGTGCTGTGCGTCCCGTGTGTGTTAGCTGGGACCGGTCATTGTGGTCGTACTTCGGTTACAAATGACTTCCTTCTCCCCTGACGTAGTCGGGCATGCTATAGAAAAGGGAGCAGTTTTTTAAATTGTACCAATGTGGTTTTTACTAGCTTTCTGGTTATTAGCCCTTCCCATAAGCAGGTTTATAAGTTTTGCCCTCACTTGTCTATGGAGAAGTCAGAGACAGTCATTTATACAAAGCCTTTGCTAAGTTGGAGACCTAATGAGGATGGCTTACAAGGCAGCATTTTTATTAAAAAGCCACATCTGCCTGCCAAAGTTTAATAATATGCTTAATATGAGGAAAAGCCAGCAGCTTTGTTTAAAAGTCGCGTTTTTCTTTTAAGGAGCATGCAGAATTTCTTATAAATTTTAACTGTAATTTGGCCTTCAACTTATTAAATAACCTGAGTGCTTTCTTATTTCCTCATAGCTTCATTCCTATTTTCCTCATTCCAAATCACATTTTCCTGTTAAATATTAACAACATATTGAGATTAGAGTTTAGATAAATTAAAACTTACGCTGGAAAAGGGCATCGGGAGCATGGTAGGTGGACGGTAACTTTCCCCTGTATGGTACCGTCACTAAGGCATAAACCTGGTGAAACGGGTGGTTTTAACGGCTCTTTGAATCAGGTGAGGCAAACTGCAGCAGGTTTCCTGGGCTCTTAGAATCGGGAAGGTCTATACAGCCCACCATTCTCCCCAGCAGCACCAGCTGTTTTAACATCCTTTCTGCAGCCATGGCAGAGTAGGCATAAAATGTGTTCCTGCTGTAAAACAGGAAATGTGTAACTGGGAGCAAGGATCCTCTTTAACTGTCCTAACCTAGTCTGCAAGGAGGAACTGGGGCTTATCTAGTGGGCCATGCCAACTGGGTTTCTTAACCAGAGAAAGCCAGTGGTGCACGTTGTTTCCGGGAGAAACAGGCCAGGCTTGGGTTTTCTTAGATAAGTCCCTGTCCTCTAGCCACCCGCTGAAGCCATGCCCCGAGGGCTCTTACACTGTGGGGACGTGTCCGCCTTCCCTCAGGCCCTCACCTGCACTGGGCCTGTGCCGGCTCACCTGACAGCCGGGTTTCCCATGAGACCGGTCCTGCAGGTACAATATTTCAGGCTGAAAGGAAAGTCCAGTTGCTCCACTCATCCAGAGTTCATCACATTAAGTAGATGTCGTGTACGTAAATGTACGTCACGAAATTGTTTTTATATCATCTGATGTGTGATTGCTCTTCTGGAATGAACTTCCGGTGACTGCCAGGGCTCCTGGGAGGTGGAGAGCCACCTGGTGCCACCCCGTTTGGTGCCACTTAGATCCTCTGTCTGGCTCGTCCACTCCCACTCTAGACGTTTCCCTTGGAGGCCTCAGTAGGTGCCGCTGTAGGTGTGAAAATGTGTGTGCGCCTGTGCCCTGGTGTGACTTTGAGACTAACCGCATGCTGTGTTTGCACGCCTCCTGGGTGTCGGAACAGGCAACGTGTCAGGAGCGCAGAGGCTGGATTCTGCTACAGTCAGGACTTACTCCTGCTGAGGCTGCCCGTGGTGAGTAGGAAGACGGCGCTCCCTGGCGCGTCCCGGGCGACGGGCACGCGGCGCCGCCCGCGGTGGTTAGTTCAGGGGCCAAAAAGTGCAGGCACGCCAGCCTTTCCGCACCCGTTAGGGTGATTTTGGTGTGCTGGGCGCTTCCAATTTATCCTACCGAGGTTAGTGTGGCCTCAGATTTAAGGAGAAAACATGGATTTCCACTTTGCCCTTAAACCTAAAACTGCGGCCTCATAGTGAGTGCCCGGCAGTGTCCTTTCTGGGGTGGGAAGGCAGGACAGCAGAACGTGGCAGGAGAGAACATGAACTCGGCGCCGAACCGGCTGCTGAGAGCACCGGGCAAGCCCCTCTGCGTGACACGTGTGTGGGCACTGGTGCGATCGCCTGGTGGGCGGTGCTGCTGGCTTTGTGTAAGCACCTTCTGGGGTGAGAGAAGCCCCCAGGTATGGAGTTTCATGAGGCTGTGCCATCATGTGACACTAATGACCTTTCAACTGAGAGATTGGCTTTCAAACCCAAAACTGCATTGCGGTCCCAGGGATCAGTGCCTGAGGGACCCAGCCCCGCCTGGGAGCTGGCGCTGGGGGACCTGCTGGCTCAGTTGTCAGACCTCAGCCTGAGTCTTTGATTGGCTTCGTCACCTTTTTTTTTTTAATTGACTTTTAGACGTAGGCCAAACTGAAGTCAGTGAGGGGATTCTCTCCTTGACGTGCGCAGTCCTTGATGCTTGTAAATTCTCCAAGCGGCTGAGCCCAGGCGTCAGGGAGGCGTGGGTGTCCGTGGCAGGCGGGCGGGCATGGCGTGGGTAGTCCCGCCTGGCATGGCGAGGCTCACACCTGCCCTTCTCTGTGTTTTTATTTTCCAGTTTACCCACACTACTTCTACCGGTGATTCTGCAGCATTGTGAATTCAGCAAAGACTGCATTTTAGAATTCATTGGAATCTTTAATCTGTTAATACTTGTTATATGGACCCTGAGATATTTTATTACAGAGTTTTTAATTAGTGAAAAATTCATGAATACCATAGAGAAAATATTTTAGAATTTAATGTTTCTTATATTTATGTAAACTTATGCCTTCATTTATATAGTTACTTACTTTTTCATGTATATCCAGGCTATAAATATCCTTTGAAATCAATTCATGTTCTTATATCTAATTTTAGTCTTTGAAATGAATGTACTGTAATGCTTGTATGTACAAATCCTATGAACAAATATGGGGCTTTTGTAAATTATGCATTTATTGTAATTATCATTGTTTAATTTTGTAATAATAAACCATGACAGAGAAAAGGATGTTACTGCATTTGTAAAGTCACCGTGACACAGTGACCATCCTTTACGAACGTTCCCTAGCTCACTACAATCACCTTGAAACAAGCAGACCTAATGTCAGGCAATTATTGTTGTATTTTAATGACTAACCTTACATACTTTTTCTAGCAAGAAATGCTTGGTTCTGCAGTGTGAACAGATTAAAAATACCTGGTGTTAGCAATCAGACTCTAATTAAAATGGGACTGAAAGGATTATCAGAACACTATGGAAAACTTCCTAGGACCTGTTAACACTTTCAGAGCCTCATCTCTGCAGACGACGCTGGTCTTCAGTGACTGGCAGAAGCCATGAGCTGGGGATCACCTCAGCCGGAAGAGAAAGACTCAGGTGGGGGGCCCGGGGCCGGCTTCCCGCGCTCTCCCCTGGAAAGCAGGCTGGCAGGGTGCCCACACAACCACTCAGAGGACCAATCACGGGCGCCGTGCCCTCATTTTGCAAAGCCGGTGGTGCCGAGGAGACGGCGAGGGAGCCTGAGCATAATGTAGTATGACTCTAACAAAGGCCTTATTTTTCTTATGTCAATCATCTTTTTACATTTGTTTGTAAACATGTTTAAAGAATGGACCTAGTCTTACATTTTTAGATTTTGATGATATAGCCATTTTTGGATTGTCTTGAGTAGCCAACGTAACTTTTACTTTTTACATGGCATATTAAAAAGCCAGCAGGAAATGTGTTCAGATCAAGGTGCGTTATTTATTATGCAGCCGCTGCACAGGTAGATGGCATGTCGTCACGTTTGGTTTCTGCTTTCGATTTGTACGAGTCACTGTTTCCATTCTGTTTTTCTATTAATCTTTTGTGAACTTCCTGATTATGTAACAAAGTATGTACAGTCTACTTTTGAACTCTTTTTATCACAGTGTTATTTATTGCTTTCTCTCAATAAAGTGCTGAAGCATTTCCCACTGCCAGTAATGAACCCGAGAGTAAGCTGTAGCCCCATTGCAAGTTCTCTTCTGTTCTAGAAGTCAACTGAGGGGGTGAAACGGCTGGAGGATGGAAGCCTGGGTCGGTGTCATTCAAAGGAGGGCAGCTGGCTCCTGCCCTCGGTTCTGGAGGCCCAGAAACTCTGCCTCATCAATACCTACAGGGAACCGGGCCCTGGGAGAACCAGAGGAGGCCCAAGAGGCAACTGATGGTTGAGCAGAAGTGGAAACGTGTAGACTCGTGAACGGGGGGCCCTTGATCTGGGGCTCCAATGGGGTGGGGGTGGGAGGGCGGTGGGGAGAGTGTGTGTGTCTGTGTGTGTGTGAGTGTGCACACGTGTGTGCGTGCACATGCTGTTTCTCAGCTTCCTTCCTCCTGCTGCCCTTCCCATGTGGTCACAAGGCGGCACCCTGAGCTGTGTCGTCCCATTTTCTGATAGCTCAAACCAAGTCCTGAGTCACGTAGCAGTCCTGCTGGCACAGGGGAGGGAACATGCCAGGGGGCTCAGGCAGGCGGCCAGGGCCCACCCGGACACAGCTGGGGAGCCCGAACAAGTGGGTAGCAGCTCAAACGGTCTCTGTGGGCAGCACCTCCAACCCTTAGCCTGCTGGTAGCGTTCCCCCTCCCCGCAGCGTCATCAGGTCAGGTGACAGCCAGCAGCTAACACCCCCTCCCACCCCACATCCCCCACCGAGGCTGTGTTGGGTGGCAACGCTGTGGTCACCTCGGTTTTCATTTCTCTGTGTGTCCCTCCAGGGCTGATGGTCTCCTCTGAATGACGCATGATGTCTGTACATGGATTAACACATTCTGGCTCGTTTCTGTGAGGGCTTAGCTCCCAGGTAACCATTTTCCTGTCTAGGATCTGTGCTTGCGGGTCTTCCAGTTTGATGCAGGGGCAGCCTTATTTTCTGTATTTCCTAGTTCTTGGGGTTAACTTTGAGATGTGAAGCACTGTAGTGCATGCTTTCTATCTTGTGCCTGACCAAACCCAGGCAAGCCGTGGGCATCTTACAGCTCCTGGAAACAAACCAAGTAATCACTGATTCATTTAAGGGGTTTCCTTAAAACTTGATGTATGCCTTTTGAAAAGGTCAGTGGAGAAATACCCAGGGAAAACGGTGAGCTGTTTCTGTAGTGTTGCTTTTCTTTTTCTTTTTTTTTTTTAAATATTTTATTGGGAAATTGGGGGAGGGAACAGCGTTGGTGAATCAGGGAAGGGGAACAGACAAGTTGCTGTCCTTTTGTTCTTCAGTCTAGTTGTGGAGGAGGTTGCTTCACTGGCCCATGTTGGTATTGTGATCATTGCGCTCTTCCCGGATGAGGCAGTCACTCGCCGGCCATTGGACGGCCGCTCATGGCAGCTCACGAAAGCTCACGCCCGCTGCCGGCCGGCCCCACTGCAGCCTATGCTGTTGCCAGCGTCTCCCAGCAGCCCAGCTCCAGGTGGAGCTGTTGTTCACCTTAGCTGTGGAGGGCGCAGCATCACTGGCCCTCATGTGGGATCCGAACCGGCAGCCCTGTTGCTCAGAGCTCATGCTCTCAGGCCAACTCATAACCAACGCGCCACTTGGCCAGCCCCGTAGTGTTGCTTTTCCAAGAACACTTGGTAGCTGTTCCTCTTAGGTCTGCTCGGCTCACACTGAATGTCCCAGGACTTGCCCAAAGCGGGGAGGGGACATTTGTGGGGACAGGGAAAACTGTCTTGCCTCTTCCCTTCACTGAAAACTCCATTATGGCTACTGTAGCCTCAGAATTGCGGCACTTAGCTTCCTGATGTCAAGTTTCACATCATGCATTTTCAGGTAATTGTGGGGTTTGGGTTTTGTTCTTTGGTTTCTCTACCCAAGTCCCATCTTCCTGTTCTTTGGCAAACAGCTAGGTGGATATCCAGCTGCTACCATCTCCCGACAGACACACAGGTCGATGCCCTTCTAAATATTTTACCACAGGTATTTTTGTTTCTTGTGAGTCCTTAGCCTCATCCCTGGGTGAGGCCTAGTGGCCAGTAATTCTGCTGTTTTGTGCCCTTGACTCTGGTGCATCTTTGCAAGTCCTGCTGTTGGAGGCCAGCACTTCGTGCCTGCTGCCCGGGCAGGACAGTGACACGGTGGAAAGAAGGCGGGGTTCCTGGGGAGGCTCTGGGAGGAGCCATCTGTCCAGCTTTCGGCTGGTGCTGGCTTCCTGGCTCTGGCCCGTGCCTCCGATCTCTGCCTCCGTCTGCACGTGGCCTCTCCTCTCTGTGTCTTACCTTCTGCTTCTGTCTTACAACACTGGTCACCGGCCCGCCCAGCTAATCCAGGATGGTGTCTTCTCTAGGTTCTGTACTTAATTACATCTACAAAGACTATTTTTCCAAAAACCAGGCCCATTCACTGGTCCCACGGATTTGGACTTAGATACATCTTTTGGGGCCACCACTCACCACATGACACCACTTTGCTTCTAGAGAATACTTTCCCCACCCTGGAGATAACAGGACAGCACAATGGGCCTTACCCCAGAGGGACCCACCCTGCAGTGGGAACAGGACTCCCAGTGTCACATGAAGGGCACTGAGCCCAGAACGGAATGGTGCCAACGCCTGGGAGCACATTCCTGTGCTGGGATCCAGGGAAGAGGGGTGTTCCAGACCCGTTCGCAGTGACACAGTGACATGGGGTGGGGGCAGTGGCAGACATTTAAAAATAAGTCACGGGCCGGCCGAGTGGCGCGGTGTTTAAGCGCTGGCTTGGGAAGCCAGCGGCCCCGGTTCGGGTCCCACATGTGAGGGCCAGTGACACTGCCCTCTAAAAATAAATAAATAAATAAATAAATAAATAAATAAATAAATAAATAGTCACCCCTTGCTTGCGAAAGGGTTTGTCTCTTAGGACATCATCAAACCTGAGTGTACAGAGCACCACCCAGCAGATGGGGGCGGGGGAGCTGCTCTATTGAAAAGCAATCCAACCGCAGGTTATTGAGGCCCCAGGCACGTGGAGGTAATAAGACAAATGACCCATCCTTCTAGTAAGGACACACTTGTAACTGCCCACCTAGGGTGCAGCCAGGAATTCCAGCTTCTGCATGGCAGGGGTGCTGCAGTGGACTAAGCGATGCCTGAGGATTGTGTCCCTGTGACGCGATGTACTCCCCGCCTGCTGTGAAGAGTAAAGGTGTCCCATGCCCAGATGGTTCTGAGGGACGCCATTGCACATCAGCCTGTTAGACGCTACCCTCTCTTCCATGTGGCCACCCTGGCAGTCACTCCTGTGATGGCTCCCAACTAGTTTAATTTATTTATTTACTTATTTATTTGAGGGCAGTGTCACTGGCCCTCATGTGGGACCGAACCAGGGCCGCTGGCTTCCCAGGCCAGCGCTTAACCACTATGCCACTCGGCCGGCCCCCAACTAGTTTAAATATGAGGCGTGACCAAACTATGATGAATGTTTAAATTAAATAAAATTATTACAGTAAAAGACACATTGCCGTTAATCCCCCTCAAAACACTCCCCCTCACCTCGAACACACTCATCCCATCCTTCTTGCCACTTTCTGAGGTTCTGGAAGTCCTCTTTCGTGTCTTTAGTTGCGCTGTCGTGGCTGCCTTGATGTCCTGAATCAATTCAAAATGTTTACCTTTCATGGTCATTTTGACTTTGGGGAAGAGCAAGAGGTCGCACGGTGCCAGATCCAGTGAATAAGGTGGATGAGGACACACCATAATGTTTTTATTGGACAGAAATCGCTGTACCAGAAGCGATGTGTGACACGGAGCATTGTCATGATGGAGGATGAAATAAAGACATGAAAGGGGATTCCAGAACTGCTCCTGCCATCCCGCTGTAGGTGCCGGACATGAAAGTGAAGAAGCCAAGTTGGACATTCCAGTCCCAGCAGACATGGTGGGGAGAAGTGAGAGCTGACCCAGTAGGCAGAACCAGGCGCGGTCAGCTCGCCCAGCCGTGGGCCACCATTTGGGAAACCACTGCTGAGGCTCCATTGGAAACAAAGATGAGCCATGCCCACTGTGCCCTGTCCAGACCTCTGACCCATGAAACTGTCAGCATGATAAAATGGGGCTTTTCACCACGGACGTTTGGGGCGGTGTACTACACAGCAACAGGTAATTGGAACTTAAATAGGAAATGTACTCTATTCTGCCGCCGCCTTGTTTTTTAGGCTGTTTTTCCCCTCTCCAGCAAATTGATTTCACAATCTACTAAAAGATCACCATCTGCCCTGGCTTCTTATCTGTTGCTATGTAAAAATCCACTCCAAGACTTGGTGGTAAAAAACAACAGGGATTTGCTGCTTTTTCTCTTCACAGGGTGAGTTTGCAATGTGGGTGGTTCTCCTTCTGGTCCTTCTTGGAGTTGCTTGTGTGATGACACTCACCGGGCGGCTCCCCTGGGGCTCGGAGGTCTGAGGTGGCCTCAGTCACGTGCCTGCCACGAGCACTGGCTGTTGGCTGGGGGCCTCAGTTCTCTTTCCTCTCTCACACTCTGGGAGGCTGGACGGCGCTTCTTCACAACACCGTGGCCTCAGCTTCCAAAAGAGCAGCGTCAGAAGCTGTGAGGTTGATCTTGACAGACCCCAAAACTCCCATAGTGTCATGTCTGTGGCATCCTATTGACCAGAGAAACTTACAGGGCCAGCCCAGATTGAAGAGGATGGCACCAAAACCCCAGTCACCTCTTTATGGGAGGAATGGCTATGTCACTGCTATGGACCGAGTGTGTGTGTCCCGCCCAAATTCATACACTGAAACCTAATGCCCAGTGTGATGATATTAGAGGCTGGGCCTTTGGGGGTGCTCAGGTCCTGAGGGTGGGGACCTCATGAGTGGGATTCAGGTTCTTATAGAAGAGAAACCCTCCCCACAACGGGAGGACCCAATAAGTTGGCCATCTGTGAACCAGAAGGCCAGACGCTGAATCTGCCGACACCTTGATCTCAGACTTCCAGTCTCCAGAACTGACAAATACATTTCTGTTGTGTACAAGCCATCTAGCTTATGGAATTCTATTATAGGAGCCTGGACTGACCAGGGTGGTCACATGCCACAGAGGTGTGGATGCAAGAGAGTGGTCCACTGACGGCTGTAGCAGTCAGCTCCCTCTGCCACAACATACCACAGGCTGGTGTCAATTTTTTTTTTTTTAAAGATTTTATTGGGGGAATCGGGGGAGGGGAACAGACAAGTTGCTGTCCTTTTGTTCTTCAGTCTAGTTGTGGAGGACGTCACTTCACTGGCCCATGTTGGTATCATCATGGCGCTCTTCCCTGGTGAGGTAGTCGCTCGCCGGCCTCTGGACGGCCGCTCACGGCGTTTCACGGCAGCCCACTGTAACCCCACGGCAGCCTACACTGTCGCCCGCCACTCACGGCAGCCCAGCTCCAGGTGGAGCTGTTGTTCACCATCTTAGCTGTGGAGGGCAGTGTCACTGGCCCTCATATGTGGGAACTGAACCAGTGTCCTTGCTGCTCAGAGCTGGTGTCCCAAGCCAACTCCTAAGCAATGCGCCAGTCGGGCAGCCCTCTCTGGTGTCTCTTACAAGGGTACAAATCTCAGCATAGAGGTCCCCCTTTTGTGCCCCCAAACCTAGTTACCTCCCAAAGGTCCCCCCAAACCTAGTTACCTCCCAAAGGTCCCAATCCAAATACCATCACACTGAAGGCTAATGCTTCAGCACATGACTTTGAATGGGGGACACAACTGAGTCCATAGCACATGTGTGAGATTTTATTTTATTTATTCATTTATTTATTTATTTATTTATTTATTTGAGGGCAGTATCACTGACCCTCATATGTGGGACCCAAACCGGGGCCGCTGGCTTCCTAAGCCAGCGCTTAACCACCGCGCCACTTGGCCGGCCCTAAGGTCTCTTCATTTTTTTTTTTTTTCATTTTTTTTTTTTTTCATTTTTTTTTTTTTAGCTGAGCCATCCTGCCACCTGTTGGCAGCTTAACAGCAACTCAGCCCAGGCTGGCATCAAACCGCCGTTGCTCAGAGCTCAGCTGGCACTCTTTTTGTCTTTTATAAAGATTTTTTTATTGGGGAATTGGGGTAGGGGAACAGCATTGGGGAATCGGGAAAGGGGAACAGACAAGTTGCTGTCCTTTTGTTCTTCAGTCTAGTTGTGGAGGACGTTGCTTCACTGGCCCATGTTGGTATCGTCATTGCGCTCTTCCCGCGTGAGGCAGATTGGTCACCGGCCTCTGGAAGGCCGCTCACCACGGGTCTTGGTAGCTCACGCTGGCTGCCGGCCACTCACTGTAACCTGTGGCAGCCCCACTGCAGCAGGAGCTGCAGCCTACACCGTCGCCGGGGCTCACAGCCCAGCTCCAGGTGGAGCTGTTGTTAGCTGTAGAGGGCAGTGTCACTGGCCCACCTATGTGGGATCCGAACCGGGGCCGCTGGCATCCCCAAACCAGCTCCCAACCAATGTGCCACTCGGCCGGCCCTCGAGCGAGCTCTTACCAACTGAGCCACTCGGCCGGCCCAATGTGTGAGATTTTTAAATAATTTTTCGGAACTGCCTGTTTTTGTTTATTAATCTTGACTTTATTTTACAAATGTTCCTTGTCAAAACATTACTATTTAAAAATCATATCCATATTGTTCTACAACATAAAATTCAGCTTTAATAATTCACATTCTCATTGTTCATTGTATTGGCTTTCTTATTTTAGTTCTTAGAATTTGCTTTGGAATGTATATTGTAGGCTCATGTTAAGTGGAAAGTACTCTGTTTCACTTTTTCTCTCCCTCCCTTGCTGTGTGTGATGAGGCTTGTGCCCAGTCTCCAGGAAGCCTCAGTGATGTCCCATTGGGCCAGGTTGAAGCATGTGCCTACCCCTGAGCCAGTCAATGCTAGAGGAGTGCAGTGTGCTGATTGGTTGAGGCCTGGGTTGTGCACAGTGCCTTGGAGACTAGAGGAGGCTCCCTCCACAAGTTGTTCCGGAGGTGGGGGGCCCTGAGGGCAGAACTGAGATATCCACAATTTTCCAAGTGAAAGAGGGTGCTCTGAATAATTGACCGCAGGCCACAGATGTGTGTCCCAACAGGTCTCACCCTCTTGCTGTGTGGCTTCAGGTAGGGCACCCAGCCTCTCTGATCTCCACCTCCTCTTAAGTAAAATGGAGATACTTTGCTAGGCTAGCCAGGGCTTTCTCCTGTTACTGCCAGCTAAAGGCCAACACTTACTGGGCTAACCAAATGACATGCGGTCTTCATATTACAACTCCAGGATGTAGGTGCTCGCTGCACAGAAAGCGAAGCTGATGCAGGGAAAGGCAGTGTGACCATCCACTGTCACAGCTAGTAGGCAGTGCAGGTGGCCTTTTCAGTTAGGTCCTCAGCCTCCAGAGCCTTTGTGCACAGCACCTGTCCCTGCCCTAGGTGGGGAGTAAAGTGCTCCATGGGAGACGCCGCCAAAAGCGAGTCTCCCCTTATGCTTGGCTGCACACACCACTGCAATGTCGGTGCTAACGATGGGTGTGGAAATGCTCACGTTCTTTCTGTCTGACCTCGTCTTCCCCATGCACACCCCATCTTTCCCACCTCTGTACCTTTGCTTGAAGATCTTTTTTTTTTTTTTTTTTGAGGGCAGTGTCACTGGCCCTCATATGTGGGATCCGAACCGGGGCCCCTGGCGTCCTAAGCCAGCACTCAAACCACCGTACCACTCCACCGGCCCAGTACCTTTGCTTGAATTTCTCCCTCTCGATGGGACCCCCATCCTATCTTTTATGCCCTTACCCTGCTTACTCTTTTTTTTTTTAAAGAAATTTTATTCAGGAACAGTGTGTTTTTCCAGGACCCATCAGCTCCAAGTCAAGCAGTTGTTTCAATCTAGTTGTGGAGGGCGCAGCTCCTTGGCCCATGTGGCAATCGAATTGGCAACCTTGGTGTTATGAGCCTGCGTTCTAACTACCTGAGCTAACCGGCCTCCCCCTTACCCTGCTTACTCTTAAAGCCCCAGGTAAAAAGCCTTCTCTCTGGCATCACTTCGAGGAGCTCACCTTGATGTGTCACAGGCCCCACAAATGTACCCAAATCCAAAACTGTACTCTTACTCTCCCCTCAATCTTAAGTGTGTCTCCTCCTGCCCCACATTTTCCTTGTCTGAGAATCTACTCAGATGTTAGGAGTCACCCTTTTGTAAGGAGAAAATCCAGGCTTTAGAACGGTAACAGTGATGTTTGTTCTCTCCATCCTAACCTGCTGCCAATAGTTTGCCTGAATCGGCTGCGCTAGGCTCCTCCACCTGGCCCTCTTCCCATCCATTCCTCAGCCAGAGGAATCCTATTACAATACACACTTGATGATCTCTACTCAACTTCCTGCAAGGACTTCCCATTTCTTTACAAATAAAAGCTGAAGTCCTTACGGCGCCCTGCCCGCCTCTGCACGGCCTGGGCGCGCCTCGCCCATCACTTGGCTTCATGGCCACGCTGACATCCCACGGCCTTCCTTCAGCGCTCCTGTGGCGTGGCCCTTCTCTCCTTACTGGGCTCACTCCCATTTGGCCTTCAGAGCTTGGCCCAAATGTTAATTGCTCAAAGAAACCTTCTCTGATGTCCGGGAGTTCAGGTCCCACCTTCTCCTCAGTATAATTTCAGGACATCTTAGACTTCCTCATAGCATTGATCCTGTTTCCTAATTATTTATCTATGTGATTAATGCCTGAGTTTTCCTCTAGGCTGCAAGGGCCCTGAGGAAAAGGCCCATTGCTGTTCTACTGACCTTCTGTCCCTGCCCTATATCTGGTCTTATTTGGATGGATGGATGGATGGATGGATGGATGGATGGATGGATGGGTGGATGGGTGATGGGTGGGTGGATGGTGATTGGATGGGTGGGTGCGTGCGTGGAGGGATGGATGGGTGGAGGGATGGGTGGGTGATGGGTGGGTGCGTGCGTGGAGGAGGGATGGGTGGAGGGATGGGTGGGTGATGGGTGGGTGCGTGCGTGGAGGAGGGATGGGTGGGTGGGTGGTGGGTGGAGGGAGGGAGGGAGGGAGGGGTGGGTGGGGGGAGGGAGGGAGGGGTGGGAGGAGGGGGGTGGGTGGGGACGGGTGGGTGGGGGACGATTGGACGGGTGCGTGCAGGATGCAGCAGCCTCCGCGCGTCCTCAGGGCCCCGGCGCCGGCACGGACCCCACGCCGGGCTCGCCTCCCGCGCCCCCGAGGCGCTGCACAGCCGCCTCTCTGGTCTGCACGCGGCGGGCGCTCGGCGCATTTCCTGCGCACAAACGAGCGCCTCGCTCTGAAGCGCGCCGCGCCGCCGGCAGCAGGCGGAGCCCGCGCTGGGGGTGGGCGCTGCCGCGCCACGTGGCCCGGGAACCTGGGCCCAGCCGCCCGGCGCTCCTGCGGCGCAGCTCCCAGGCCTCCGGCCGCCGCGGCCCCGACGGCGCGAGGGGCGTGTCGGGGGCGGGGCCTCGCGGGACCCGGATGCGGCCCCGCCCCCGGCCGCGGAACCGGAAGTGGGCTGGAGCCGGGCAGCGGCGGGCGCGGCGGGTCCGGGGTGCAGCGCAGGCGAGCGGAGCCGGGCCGAGTCCAGGCGGCGGTAGGCGCGCGGCTTCCGCGGGCGGGAGGCCGCTTCCTCTGCTGTGGTCCCGGCCCCGAAACGGGAAGGAAGCGGCGGCCGCCGCGGTCTCGCCGCCCTTCCGCTCGCGGTTTCGGGCGCGCCGGGCGGGGTGGGGGGCGGTGCGTCCGGAGCCGGGGTCCCGGGGGAGGGGGAGCGGGGGTCCCGGGGGAGGGACGGGGGCTCGGGGAGGGGAGCGGGGGCTCAGGGGGGGAGGGGAGCGGGGGGTCCCGGGGGGGAGGGACGGGGGCTCGGGGGAGGGGGAGCGGGGGGCTCAGGGGGGGAGGGGAGCGGGGGGTCCCGGGGCGGGGTCCCGGGGAGGGGGGGAGCGGGGGTCTCGGGGGGAGGGGGCCGAGACCGGGGGGGTGGGGGGCGGGGAGCGGGCGGGGGGGCAGCGGGGGGTCCGGGGGGCGGGGGGAGGGGGTCCCGGCGGGGAGCGGGCAGGAGCGGGGCCCCGCAGCCGAGGGGGGTCCGGGGGGACCCGGAGGGGCCCGATCAGGTCGGCGGCGCGCGGACAGGCGGAGCCGGGGGCGCGGCCCTGAATGTGGGGCAGCGCCGGGCGCTCCGGGTTTGTCTGCTGCGTCGCTGTCGCCCGCGCCGCACGGGGACCCCGGTTCCCGGCTGCAGCGTCGCAGGCTCCTCCTCGGGGGGTCCCAGACCTGCGGGCCCCCAGGGGACCCGTCCCGGAGCCGCCCGCTGGGGGGACCGCCCGCCCCCGGGCTCCGCGTTGGGGCTCCGCGTGGACCCTCCGTCGGGGGCTGACCCGGCGCCTCCCAGCCCGGGGCCCTCCCCGCCCGTGGCGGCCCCTCTCGCCCCCAGGGAAGGCGCTGCTCCCAGACGCCGGGAGCAGGACGGGCCCGAAGGCCACCTGCAGGCCCCAGAGAGAGTCAGGGTCGCGTGGGGTGGTCTGCGCCGCTCCCCCAGTAACCGGGCTGGCCCCGCACTGCAGCCGGCTGGCTTGGAGCGTTTGGATGCACTTATCGTTAAATCACTTGGAAGGTGGAATTGGTGACTCAGACCTTGGGTCCAGGCTGTGCAGTAGGTGCTCAGCAAGTGAGTCACTGGGCGCTGGGACCGCCTGCCGGGGCTGCGACACGCCAGTGGCCCGGGGCTGCGACACGCCAGTGGCCCGGGGCAGGCAGCCTCAGCCAGAGTCAGGGTGCAGGCGGACCCTGGGAGCAAGCCGAGTAAAGGTGCTCGAGGTGGGGACCGCCGGGAGGGGCGTCTGGGGAGTCACTGGTGTTGGTCAGGAATGGCCTCGCTCTCTGGCTGTTGGTTTTCTGCTACACTGGACATAGTGAGGCTGATGGAAAGCTTTTGAAGCACTCCCCATATAGAGGACCTTTTCACTCCGTTTATGTGGAGGTGCAAGATTACTTCACACTTGTGCGGCTTGGTGTGCACATGTGACAGTTGCAAGGAAGGTTTACTATCAATGCACTATTAATGGTGGCTAGACGTATTACGTGTTTGTTTTTTAACAGCTTGTTGGTAACAGCTTTATTGAGATTTAATTCACATACCATATAATTCACTACCCATTTAGACAGCCCAATTCAGTAGTTTTTAGTATGTTCACAGAGATGTGCACTCATCACCACACTCAATTTTAGGTAAATTTCATCACCTCAAAAAGAAACCCTGTAACACCTTCCCCCCAATATGAGGCTAATCTACTTTTTAGCGCTGTACGGATTTGCCAATTCTGGACATTTCATATAAAGAGGACTGTATAATATGTGGGTTTTGCGCCTGGCTTCTTTCACATGGCATAATTTCGGACATTTGGATCATTTTTACTTTGGGCTGTTGTGAGTGACGCTGCCAGGAACCTTTCTGTACACATTCTTGTGTGGACATAAGTTCATTTCTCCTGAGTCTACCTGGGAGCGGATGTGCCAGGGGTCAGGAACTGCAAGACTGTTTTTCATTTTACATTCCCACCAGCAGTATGTGGGGCTCTGGCTTATCCGCACCCTCACCCAGCTTGGTATTGTCTGTCTGCTTGCCTGCAGGTGCCCAGTGATACCTTTTTGTGTTTTTGACTTGCATTTCCTTGATGCTTAATGATACTGAGTGTCTTTTCATGAGCTTATTAGCCATTTGTAGGTCTTCTTTGGAGACATTTTTAAATGGTTGATTGTCCCTTTTATTAGCGAGTTGTAAGAGTTCTTTATATATTCTGGTATATGATTTGGAAATAGTTTCTTGCATTTTTTGAATTGTCTTCACGTTCTTGATGGTGTCCTTGGAAGCACAAAGTTTTAAGTTTTGTCCAGTTTATTTTTCCTCTTCTCACTTGTGCACTTCGTGTCATGTCTGAGACCTATTCAAGGTTGTGAAAATCTATGCCTTTGTTTTCTTCTAAGAGTTTGATAGTTTTAGCTCAGACATTTAGGACTTTGACCTGTTTTTGAGTGGATTTTGTGCATGGTGTGAGCTAGGGGTCTAGAGGCATTCCTTTGGATCCAAAAAGTACCCAAGCTTATAATATTTCAAAGTTATTCTTGTGATTTTTTTTTTTTTTTAATTTAAAATATTGAGAGGGTAGGGCCGGCCGAGTGGCGTGGTTGTTAAGCGCTGGCTTGGGAAGCCAGCAGCCCCGGTTCGGGCCCCACATATGAAGGCCAGTGACACTGCCCTCAAAAAATAAAATAAAATAAAATAAAATATTGAGAGGGTAATAAATGATTGTAGATTTGAGCCTATCACTAGTGGCTCTTGGGTAGTTTTATAGATATTGATTATAGCAATGCCTGCAGTACCCAGACTAGACTACACTAAGCAACTGACACAGGTAGGGTTTCTAACGGGGACTGAGGAGAAAGACGGGCGAATAGCAGGGTGGGCAGCCAGCTGTGCAGTGGAATATAGGGAGGCTGGCAGAGCGGTTCCCAGTTCCTGACCAGCTGCTGCTGACCTAAGGGGCTCGAGCCTGTGACTGGCCTGTCCCAGGAACCAGTGGATTGGATTGGTCTGCATGCACTGCCCAGGAGCGCAGCGTGCAGGCGAGGTGGTGCGGTGGTTTGGGGAGCTGGCAGGGATCACACCCACCCATTAGAAATGCGGCCTGCTTCTGCCTTACCCCTCCCACCCCCACACACATTATGACCCCTTCACGGAGTGTTTTCCTTACATTAAAAAAACCAACTCACAGTAATAGAATTTTATTATTTTTAGCAGTGTCATGAATTAGAATGAACAAAAAATGGAAACTAGGATGCTAGCAAACAGGAAATGTGTGTCCCACCAATTCAGTCAATTATTTCTGTTTGCATTAAGAAGGAATTTCATATGGTTTTAAAACTTCTGTAACTTATGATTTTCTGTAGTCTCTCAATGTGCCTGAAAAGCAGTTGAACTTTTTGGTTAGTAAAATGCAAATCTGCCTATCCTCTTCTCAGATTCCTTTATAAAACCTGGTGACCTGGGAAGATTTCAGAGGTTTTCTAAAGGGATCTGCACACACGGATTTGCCCGGAGCGCCCGTCAACGGACATCTTTCTGAGCTTCACCCTTGTCTTTTCACAGACGGATTATTCCCAAATGCCTGGAAACCCCTCCTTGGATTGCTGGTTTTTAAACAGACGTTTGTGAGCAGCCTTTCATCTTCAGCAGGAAAGAAAGGTTTGTTGTCTCTCCTTGGAGGGTCAGGGCGAACCCCATACCAGGGCAGGGAGGGGTGGCAGAGATAGGGCAGTCATTTTCTGGGAAGGAATTCCTGCCTGTGCTTTAGAAAACGGAGGGGATTCAAGAAATCCCTGGGGTGGAGGAACCCGAAGCACCTGTGGCGCAGTGACCTGGCCGCCTCCATCTGCTCTGGGCAGGGCGGGCGGAGCCATGAGGCGAGATGGTGTGCCCGCCCTGCCCACCCGGGAGCTGGCCTCCAGAGACATTGGGGAAGCTTGGGCTCTGCTCATGTTTTCCTGATGAATCTGAAAAAGTAGCAGGCAGACATCTTCTTCCCCTTTGCCTTGTGGGGAAGGGAGTCCCCCTGGACCTCTGCAGAGACCCCATCCTCCTGTCTGCCTATTTCCGCAGTGGTTGGAACTATAGGAGCTGATGGTTAGCCCCTGTCCTGTCTGGGGCAGACCTGGCTTGGGGAGGCAGAAATTCGGCAGTCAGTTCACTTTCGGGCAGCTGTTTCTTCATTGGCGGCGTGCGTTTGGGATCACTGGAGCGAGACTGGCTGGCGGTGCCTCCCAGGCCGAGATTTGAGTCTGTTTGCTTTCTAAAATCGTGTCAGCAGCAGATCACATATCTGTCTGGGACGCTCTTGCCGTGCTTTGGGACACCCAGACAGAGAGGAATGAGGTTCGAGGTGGCCCGGAAGGGACATTGTTGGCCCTGCTCCACCCAGCCCCAGACAGCTCCGGCCCCCGGTGACCGCGCTAGGAGTCAAACCTGGAAGTCTGAGAGCACTGTGCCCCGATTCTCGGTTGACACTGCCTTAAATCCGGACTTGAGACCCAGCAGATCTGGAGGGGGCGTATCTAGATGGAAGGTGCTCAAACTGTGAAGAGCTTTTGTCCTGTCTTAAATCAAGCACAAAAGCACCAGTGTGGCGCCTCCAGGGTGGGACTTGGCCAGCCTCCGTTCGGACACCAGGCTGGAGCTTCTGGCTGATGGAATTAAACGGATCTTTCAGTTGCTTCCCGGCCTGTGTGAAAATCGATGAGTGCTTTTGTGGAACCTGAACCCATTCTTCTCATACCTAGTTTGCTTTTGAAACCCATAAAGGTTGCATTTTACCTTTGCAGTTACGGGCAGAATGATCTTGCTCAGGTGTCTGGCTGTCTCGCTGTTCTCTGTGCCAGATAAGACCTTAGAGTTCAGGTGCCGAGGAAGCAAGGTAGTGGCCCCTCTGGAGAGCTGCCCAACACAGGAAAAGTCGGCACGTGCCATACTGTGTGTGTCCCCACACAGGTGGTGAAGCAACCCTTTAATAAACTGCTCGAAATACTTCCTGAATTGTCAGTGTGAGTAAAAACGTCACTGTTACATTTCCAGTAAGTATTTGAAATCAAAGTGGGTGCTTTTAAAAAGTGATAAAATACATGTAACAGGGCCAGCCGAGTGGCGCGGTGGTTAAGCGCTGCCTTGGGACGCCAGCAGCCACGGTTCAGGTCCCACATATGAGGGCCAGTGACATTGCCCTCAAAAAAAAAAATGTTAAAATACATGTTGTAACAGAAAGTTTTACCTTTGGCGACATTGTATTCAGTGTTGGACAACCCAAAATGAGTGCTTTTTGCTTGAACAACACTTTTGTCATAAGGTTTAGTGGAATAAGGATGTATTTCTAATAAATGAAGTAAGTGCGCACATGATTTCTTTTATTTTCCAGAATATTTTCTTACTTGAGCTGAAGTCAGAGTATTTCTGGAGTGTGTCTGATGCCAACGGTGTTGAAACTTTTAATAGAACATTTCTTTTGTCCATACCGTGTCATGCAAGCACAGGGATTTCGATGGCTATTTGGTCATAAGCCCCCCAGCTCGCCCTGTGTTGTCCGAGGGTTTGGGTACTTTGGACCAAAGAGCGCCCCTTGCCGGCCTCCGAGGACAGCTCACCCAGGGCCCCGTAACCCTCTGGATGCTCTTTCAGATGTGGAAAGCTTCGGCAGGCCACGCCGTGACCATCACCCAGGACGACGGGGGCGCCGATGACTGGGAGACCGACCCCGATTTTGTGGTACGAGTCACCAGTCCTCCCGGTTTCATTTTCCTGACAGGGACTTTCCCAGGTTTTCGTTGGGGTGGTTCATTGTTTTCCAGTGTGCGCTGTGGAATTTACTCATCACTTAACTTTTCCTTTCAGAATGATGTAAGTGAAAAAGAACAAAGATGGGGGGCCAAAACCGTGCAAGGCTCTGGGCACCAGGAACACATCAAGTAAGAGACTTCCTCAGTATTGGTGGGAAAATGATGTTCTGAAAGATGAAGAAATATACTTATATCTCTGGGTAACCTGTGGGATGCTATTGTATGTTGGAATTGCTTTTGTTTTATCTGATGACCGGATACAGTTGTACAATAGATGAAGACAAGACAGGATGTATTGTACATCTTTGCGAGTGCGCATACATGTCTGTATACAACAGGTTTACAGGTGAGTAGAAGACGTATGTGGACATACGTGTGTATATGTACTTAGAATTCTAGAGAGGCTGCTTTTCAATGTGGTTTTTATCAAGCACACGCTTTCCTAGGCTCTTTCTACATGTGGAGGTTTTTGACATAGGGGATGTCTTTGACAACCTTAGACTTTAAATACTCCTCAATTTTTGTTGTTTTATTATAATTTTGTTATTTTATCACTGCCCATCGGATACTGTGAGCTGAATTCTCAGCATTGTATTTTCACGAAAAGCCCTGAATCGGAACGCTGAGAAGTGTGTCATTGTCCCTGCCTTGGCACTGTGGTAAACTGCCATCTCTGGGGTAGTTTGTCGTCAGGAAGTGTAGATAAGAGGGACTTTTAAAATGTGCCCAGACTTTTATTTTAGGCCCCTCTGGGTTCAGGTGTGCCCTCCTGTTCCCTAATCGTGAGGGCGCTGTCACTGACCAGGGGACCTGCTGCTGTCATGTGCAGAGCTTTTGTCTGGCTCGGCCACAGTAGCTTTGCAGTAAGTGGTGTGAGCAAGTTTCAGCAAGAAACTTTGTCAAGGAAAAAGGGGAGTCTGCAACGTGGCCATTTCAGACACAAGGGTCTGTGCCCCCGCCGGGCTGTGCCCACACCCTGCACAGAAGCCCCTTGAGGCCTTAAGGGCCCTGGACGCAGATAGGAGCTGGGACTGGGACTGCCTGGCGTATTGGCTGTGGCGTCAGGCTGCCTCCCACGTAGGTTCGGTCCCGTGGCCTGGACACATGCCGGAGAGGGCAGATTGGAGCGCAGAGGAGCACTCTGGGACAAGCAGGCGGCCTCTGGGTGGGCTGGAATTCAGAGCCCACAGGGGGACCGGGACATACCCGGGGCCTGTGGCCCCTCTAGGAATTTGGGAATGTGTCTTCTGTCTCCTGTTCAATGGGGGTTGGGTGGTCTCCCCATCTGCCCTGGTTTTTAGCAACACTTCTGGGCTTGTTGTCCAGATCCTGAAGGAAGGTGTGGGCATGACGGCCCCTGGGCTTCCCAGGGCTTCCTGGTGGGATGGCTGCAGGCTTCCTGGCCTGCTGGCGTTTGACCACTTCTTTGAATGGTCTCTTTCACTATCCCAGGTGTTTAAAGCAAAAAATGGCTTTTAGGTTGTAGATCCTGAAAGGCTTTCATTGCACCTTTGACTATATAAAGAGCTGGAGGTACTCCAAGTACAGAGAAGCTGTCTAAATGTTTCAGCCAGCGTCCTAGCAACCCCCCGGGAAGGGACATCTGACTTTGTCTCCCCCTCTGCCTCGGGGTGGCACTCACTCACTCTCCTAACTCGGCTGTATAATGAAATGGAGAAGCCCTTCTCCATACGAAATAAACGGGGAGTTCACATTTCAGGGCAGCTATCTTTGGGGGTTTGGAGGGCTCGCTGTACGGATTCAGACCTGCTTCCCTAACTGGACTTGCATTGACCCTGAGAACTGCAGGAGCAGGTGGCAGGACCATAAAGAAAGCGGTGAAGGCAGAGTTTTGGGGGGACCCAAATGACGACACCTTGCGCATGTACCAGGATGCTGTTTCCTGTCCTTACCTATCCCAGGAGGAAGGGATGCGCACCTGTTTTATCGCCTTGTTCCTGTTTTGTGTCTTCCCTGGCAGCATACACAAGCTGAGAGAGAATGTTTTTCAAGAACACCAGACCCTCAAGGAGAAGGAACTTGAAACGGGACCAAAAGCCTCGCATGGTTATGGAGGGAAGTTTGGCGTGGAACAGGACAGAATGGACAAAGTAAGCAGACTCTCACACGCGGTTCCCGGCGTGCTTTGCCCTTTCCCATGGTCAGCAAAGTAGCCACTTAATCTGTTCCTCAGGCTAAGTTGTGAGTCAATTTGGTAAGGACGAGATTTGCCAAAACCTGTCCTCTCTTGATGGGCCACGCTCATAAAGTGCTCCCTCTGTGTAGACGCCCTTTGAAGCTTCTCAGATACTGGAACGTGGGTGATGTTCAGGGAGGCCCAGAGGGGGAGCTCAGCCCCCAGCGGCCATCCCTGGGACCAGGACAGAAGTCCAGAAGCATACTGGCTGCAGGCGGTGGCATCACCGCTGCCCGAAGCTCCGCATGCAGCCGAAATCCAGACCTGAACCAGACCTGTGGGCCCCGTGCTCCACATCACGGGCGAACACGCAGCCCTCATGCATTTAGCGGCCTTCAGAGAGCAGCTTGGCACTCGGCAGAGCCATTGCCCCCCGGCCAAGTCCAAGTGCACAGCAGTGGAAGTGTCGACTGACTGCATTAGCCTTTGACGGCACAGGGTGTGGGTCCCCTCCCCCCTTCTCTTGGAGAGAGGACAGTGGACTGTTGTGGGTTTGCTTCTCCAGCCAGGCTGTTCTTTACATGCTGTGCACGTCCCTGGGGGGTGGAGTCCTCAGTGAGCAGCTCCAGGAGGCCCTGACCCAGCCCAGGGCTGCCGGCGGCCTGTGTGCAAACATCCACCGGCATCGGGTTCTGGTCTGTAATTCCACACCTGGCCCCTCGTGCGCGGATCGGATTCAGCGTCTGAGCTGGGTTGTGCCTGTGTCACACTGCACTGCGCCGCACTCTGTCACCGCAGAGAAGATATGTGGGGGGCCTGTGGACACCACGAACCGTGTCCAGAATTAGCCCGGAGCTGCAATCGGATAAAGAGCGAGCTGCAGGAAAGAGACAGGGGCTGTTCACAGTGTGACTGTCACTTGCGGAGACGTCTTGACACTGAACAGGGAAAGTGGGGGCAGAATTATCTTTGGATTCTAAAAAAAAGTATGGTAGCTTTTAGTGGTGCAGACAGACCGACAAAACCCCTTGTGTTTAGGGCAGCGAAAGAACCAAGTAGGTAGAAGCCTTTCCCACCCCAGTGAAGCCTTGCTCGCGGGATCGGGGGGCAGTTAGAACAAAGAGAAGTTCAGGAGAAGTTGGCGCCTCCAACTCCGGGTTGAAAAGATGACACTTTGTGGCAAATAGTGAACATCTGTCAAGGAAGAGCTTGAGAACAGCAGCCACACCTCTGTCACTTCCTGGTCCTCTGTTGCTGATGGGACCATGTCACTCCTAGCGCCTCGGCCCAGGCCTGTGTAGTCCAAGAAGCTTCTCTGATGAGCCCCCCAGGGGTACCTGGATGGCTGGGAGACGCGCTCTGTCCTCAGCAGGCGAGCTGGCCCGTCCTCCCCAGAGATGAGTCCCGCGGTTTCCCCTCTGTGCGTCTGCGCGTGAGGGAAGCTTAGCTGTCAGCTCACGTGAGCACAGTTGGACCAACCTGTTGTCAGAAGTAACTAAGATTCAAACCCAGACATAAGTGGCTTCAGTTTTCTGTAACTTGCCCTGTCCAGAAAGTGAAAAAAACCTGGAGATTTCTGTGTTGAGAATTGAGGACTGTGATATAGAGACTTCCAGAACAAACCATGTCAGTGAGCACGTTTGCGAGGGGCCTGTGGACAGGAGGTGCAGCAGCTGTCCGGTCCGGTCTGCACTGCAGGCCGAGCACTTGCAGCCTCCGGGCCAGAGGTGGCCATGCTGCGTGGTTGGGCCGGCACCGTCCCTTGCGTCAGCCACCTCCGAGACCCAGAGCCCATTCAGCGCCCTGCCCGGTGCTGATGGTCCAGTAACAAACGGGGTTTCGTCAGTAGAAGGTCACGGGCAACTCGGGGATAATTTGTGTTGATCAAAAAGCGGAAGAATTGCCATGCCGTCACTCTGGCCATATTTTTGGAACTGTTTTCTTCCAAGTTGTTTCTGGTTAGTCCTGCTGGGAAACCCTTTGGCAGGCGCCTGTGGGTGTTGCTTTGTTGATGTTTTTCGCATGTGACCCTGGATGCCACGGTGGGCAGTCTCCGCCACAGAGATTTTCCGAGGCCGTGGGGCCCACACATTGGCATTTGGCTACAGCCGTAGGAACCCCGGAAGAAAAGAAAGTCACACAGCTCCAAAGTTTTTTCCTGGGGACATGGGAGGGATGGACACTGAATTGCCTACTGCGTGTCAGTAATGGTGCCGACCCTGCTTTAGTCTGACCCCAAACCCAGTTTGTGGAGTTTGAGATAAACAGAGCCGGAGCATGTTTGTGGTGGGGCTCTGACAGGCCGCGGTGGGAGGAGCCGGGGCACTTCCCAGGCGGTGGGGACTTGCTGGAGTGAGCATAAAGGTTTGGATGTGCCTTCTCCGCACCCCGCACCAGGCCACGTGTCGGTCACATGGCCTTGCTGCCCGTGAAGGGGTTCGTGGCCGCTGTCCACTCTGACTCGGGAGCCGGCGGGAGTCCCGTGAGGCTGGACAGGGCTGGGGGCCTCAGAGTTTGGGCAGGAATATTTTTAGCCTGTGGGCCCTGGGGCCTCTGACGTAGCTGCTGACCCGGATGGTCGAATCACAGACACGGCCGTAGACATTGTGTGAATGACAGATGTGGCTGGTGGGTTCCCAAAAGCTTGACTCACGAAGGGCGGGGTTGTGGGTGCGGCCCACACGCCATGGTGTGCTAACCCCATCCGTGGCGGGAAGCGTGTGGAAAGCCCGGGGCTTCCTCTTGGGTAGACGTGACACCTGGGGCAGAAGGTGGCCGAACCTGCCTCTGTCTGCCAGTGGGGATGGCAGTGTTAGTGACACTGGAGGAGCCATTGCGGTGACAGGCCAGCTCTGTGCCCGGGTGGGGCGTACGCTCAGTAGGTGTGGACTCGGAATACATATTGTAACTAAAGCACATGTGTCTGTTTCAGTTTGTTAGCAAAGTAAGTGTTTTTGGTCGTGATTCCTGGGTCATGTGGTATGGAGATGCCTCACTTTGGCCGAGTAGCTGGATCGCCTACAGTCTTCCTGTAAAAGGGCCTTAGGCGCCGTGTTGCCGGCTGCTGGCTCCGTGCTTCCTGGGTGGGGTTCAGCCTCCTGGCCCTTCTCACTCAGCCGGGTCAGAAGCCCCACCTGGCTGGGGTTCTCCTGCCGCTTCCGGGGAGGCCGAGGCCGAGGGAGTGCAGTGAGCGGGGTGCCCCTGGGAATCAGAAGCCCTGCACTTGCATCTTGAGGGTGTTGAAGGAAGGAGCACCCCACAGACCCTGTGCTGGGGGCAAGTCTGACATGCACCACGGCGGGCGTTTAACTCTGTCTCTGCGTCCTGTCCTAGTCGGCTGTCGGCCATGAGTACCAGTCCAGCCTTTCCAAGCACTGCTCACAGGTCGACTCCGTCCGCGGCTTCGGGGGCAAGTTCGGTGTCCAGCTGGACAGAGTTGACCAGGTGAGTGATGCGCTCTGGGGACTGGCTAGGGGCCACTCCGTCTGGCTCAGACATGCTGCCTGGTGTGTCCTCTGGGCCTCGAGGGAAATGAAGGTGCCCCTGCCTCTGAGGTGCCCCGAGGTGACCGACTGGCTAAGGCAGGAGGACGGGAAAGCGGAAAAGCCCTTCTCACTGTTGGCTGCAGAGTCCCCCGTCGGTGTCTGCTCATCAGACAGCTTGCGTGTGCCCAGGAATATGCCAGCAGGGACTCTGTCTGCCCTCCCACCCACATGGGTGTCACTGTGACAGCGCAAGGTTCAGAGCCCATAGGCAAAGCGTGACGCACACGCCATTTCCAGTGCTGCGCTCAGCGCCCAGATGCTGTGCGGCAGCTGGGCCTCAGCCTCGTCTCTGGCTGACTCGGTCGAGAGCCTGGGTTTGGAGTCAAGATGCCAGCCCACATTCTGGCCTGACCGCCTGCTGGCTGTGGGGCACGCTTCCCTGGCTGTAAAAGGGGGTGACTGCCCGACCCTGGGGCCGTGCTTGAGGACACCCCCACAGCGCCCGGTCCGCCAGTGTTATCTGAAAAGCGAGTGTCTGTGTGGCCGCAGGGGATCGTCTTGGAGGACGGAGGTGGCGGAGGTCCCGGAGCGGAACTGGCACAAGCCGTCAGGGACGCCGCTTGGCCTGGGCAGCCCCGGGCTTTGTGGGACGCCATGTGGCCTGCGGGTTCCAATCCCCAGTGCTCTGGGCAGCGCTGGGAATCCAAGTTAAAAAGTTAACATGGTCTGTGTCTTTAAAAATAGTCTCCATGTTGTGGATTCAGAGTAACTCTTTCAGAGGCGTTTAAAAATGCGTTTCCCTTATGTTGTGTCCACAGTCTGCTGTAGGCTTTGAATACCAGGGGAAAACTGAGAAGCATGCCTCCCAGAAAGGTAAGATTTGGAGCAGGCAGATGGTGATTGGAGCGGGAAGGGGGTACCGGGGACTGTGCCCCCTCCTTAAGTGTCTGGGCCATCCGATGTGTGACAGTGCGTCCCCGTCACGCTCGCGAAGCCCCGGCCTCTGCTGCCCTCGTGGTGCCGCCAACGTGGCAGCAGGAGCCGCCTTCCCTCCATCCGAGCTGCACTGCCCCGCAAAGCTTACCCTCTGACTATGTTGGCAAAAAGCTAACGTCCCTCGGGTAGGAAGCGGGGCTGTTGGGTCCCCCTGGTGTTACACGGCGTTGGCTAACCTTTGTTAGGTCGCGCTGGTCTCGGAAAGCCAGTGTTGAAAACGCGAGCATATCCCATCCTCAAAACACTTGAGATAGCTGCACAGTTTCCTTTACACCGGGCTGGGGAGTGTCCTCACTGGACCCAGGGACTTGTGCTCGGTTTGTGAGCCTCTGGCGCCGGTCAGCCCGGCATGGCCGTGTGGAGGGCTGGGTCCCTCACGGCTTAGCATTCCTCACACGCTGACCTGTGTTCCAGCTGTTAGTTTCCCCAGTGGGACTGCAGCTGCATCCTGCCGTCGGGACAGTGTCCTCTAACTGCCTGGTGTCCCGTGTCACTCGTGTGTGACGGTGGGTGGCTTCTCGGGTATCTTAACCTGTGTGCCTCTTGGTGAGTCGCACACTGACGTAGTTTCACCAAAGCCACAGCGTGTCTGTCATCGGGCCCCCTGACCGCCTGCCACTGCCCCCGCAGACTACTCGAGTGGCTTTGGCGGCAAGTACGGTGTGCAGGCCGACCGGGTGGACAAGAGCGCCGTGGGCTTCGACTACCAGGGCAAGACCGAAAAGCACGAGTCGCAGAGAGGTGGGTCTGCGCGGCTCCGGGGCTCACCCGTGGGTGCCCCTTCCCGTCGCCTCACCCACTCACACATAGCCACCCGGGAATTTGTCCTGTGATACAGGCTGGGTTACACTCCACTTCCACTTAAATCTTGAGTTTTTATCTTGACTTAAGATGTTGGGATGTTCTTTTCGGGTCAGCGTGGCGGGTTTGTTTGTTTGTTTTTTAAAGTTATACATAGATTTTTTTTTATTTTTAAGAGGGCAGTGTCACTGGCCCTCACATGTGGGATCCAAACCGGGGCCGCTGGCTTCCCAAGCCAGCGCTTAACCACTGCACCACTTGGCCGGCCCTCGGGTTTGTCATTTTTTAATGATGGCTTGGTCCTCCATTGTGTGATGACTGTAATCTATTAAGCCATTCCTGTTTTGAATGTAGGATTTAGCTTATTTCCAGTTTTGTTTTGTTTTTTGTTTTTTTTTGAGGGCAGTGTCATCGGCCCTCATATGTGGGACCTGAACCGGGGCTGCTGGCTTCCAAGGCCAGCGCTTAACCACCGCGCCACTTGGCCGGCCCTTTATTTCCAGTTTTTTGATGTTTCAAGTGCAGGGGATGTTCTAGCGCTTGTCTCTTCCATACATGAGCGAGCACTCAAACGAACACATTCCTAGAAATAGAAACGGCATTGCTGAGTCCAAAGACACTGCATTGAAGATACTGATAGACAGGCCCACTGTCCCTTGAGCCTTGCTCACATTTCCCTTTGCCGCCCGGCCCCTGGGAGGGAGTGTCATGGAGGATGTCTGAAAGATCCACCGCCCCCTGCAGAGGTCATGTTTGTTTCGTTGGCCTGCATATTTAAATTAAAAAAAAAAATCGCCAAGGGCCAGCCAAGTGGCTCAGTTGGTTAAGAGCTCGCTCAAAAGTGTGAGCTGAGCTCTGAGCAACAGCAGTTCGATGCCCAGTCTGAGCTGAGCTGCCAACAGGTGGCAGAATGGCTCAGCTAAAAAAAAAAAATAATAATAATCACCAACATTTAAAAACTGAGAGCTGTCACGTTAGAAGGACCCGGATTTCTTTTAAAAACAGAAACAAACACCAGCACTGGAAACCGCCCTCTCGGCATTTCCCCTGGAAAGCCGCTGGGCCCGGGGGCCGCGCAGCCTGAGTGCCGCGGGCGTCACTTGCCGGCACACCAGCCCGCACGGCCCCTTTCTTGGCACTTGGTTTGCAGCCTCCACCTGCCGAGCGGGGTCACTTTAGACCTTGCCTGCTCCTGCTCCTTCCCCGCTGCTTCAGCCGCGTGACTGGAACCTGGGCTCCTTTGCCCAGTATGCACACCGCTAGTCAGGACCCGCTCTCCATCCCACCGCCTGTGAACCCTGGAAGAAGAGGGGGTGCTGCCTCTGAGCAGCCCGGAGCCTGGCTGGCGTGTCCGGGCCCCCTCAGGCCTGCTGGGAAGGGAGTTGACCTTCGCATCCTGTCCGTATATGTCCACGCTTTAGTGTCACAGGAACCATTTGAATGACTTAGCTCTGAGCAGAACCCGTGTTGCTGGAAGGTGCTCCGTGTCTCCCGCGTTTCTTCGAAGGCGCCCCTCGGCGGCACAGCTGCTCGCTCTCGTCAGGAGGCGCCGTGACCTGTAAGGGCCTCTGCGACGGCTCCCCCCGGTCTCGGAGGCTTCAAAATAAACTAGCATTCTGTGCCGTCTTTAGGAACGAAGGGCCCCTCAGTTCCTAGCCTGCCATAGTTCGCTCTTCGTGTTTCTGCTGTCCCACATACCGAGTGCCTTGAAGGATTTCCAGGTTACTCAGTGACCTTCGAGTGAGCCCGAGAGATTTCCGTTCCCTGAGAGTGCCGAGACCGTGCATGCTGACTGGTTCCGTTGCGGGTGTGTAAACAGTGCTTTCTTGTTTTTAGATTACTCCAAAGGCTTTGGTGGCAAGTACGGCATCGACAAGGACAAGGTGGACAAAAGCGCCGTCGGCTTTGAGTATCAAGGCAGAACGGAGAAACACGAGTCCCAGAAAGGTGGCTGCGGTTTCAGCTCCCTCTCGGGCGGCAGCCGCTGGCGAGATGGGCGGGCAGCAGAGCGGAGACGGAAACCAGGGCTGTCTTTCTTTAATTAAACATTCAGTGTAAAGCAGCACATCCAGAACACAGCTGTTAAAGAAATCAGGGCCGGCCGAGTGGCTCAGTGGGTTAAGAGCTCGCTCAAGAGTGCGAGCTGAGCTCTGAGCAACAGCAGTTCGATGCCCAGCCCGAGCTGAGCTGCTGCCACTGAGCCACCAATAGGTGGCAGGATGGCTCAGCTAAAATAAATAAATAAAATAAAATCCGTACACTTTGGGGGTTGGGGGGATCTAACACGCCAGGAGTGTTGCTTGTGGTGACGGCCTTGGGCCGCACATCTGTCTATAAACGGTGACACCGCAGTGGCTCGTTTGGGCTGGTTCAAGCCGCGTGCCGTGGAGCTTCTGATGTGGGGCCCCATTTATGTTTCCTCACAAAACAGATTCTAGGTTAGAGCTTCTCCCAGACATAATGTCACCCAGAGTTTTACCACAGATCTGGCGGGGAGACGACGCAGTTAGCTAGTTGTTTGTATTCACTGCACTGAAAACCTGCTTTCTGCCCGTTACCCACGCTGCCCGTTAACCCCGGATCGTGGTCTTGTCTCGTCCGTGTAGACTATGTGAAAGGGTTTGGAGGCAAGTTTGGTGTGCAGACAGACAGACAAGACAAGTGTGCCCTGGGCTGGGATCACCAGGAGAAGCTGCAGCTGCACGACTCCCAGAAAGGTACGTCTACACTCACCCTCATTCTTGGGGTCCTTTCAGAGGTTGGCTGGTTGTCAGCCACAGATCCGTTGAGCTGCCATGTTCTTGATGTGTTTCTGTGGCAGTGTTGTTCTGTCGTCACTGTTTGGGGCTGTCGTGTGCCTCCCACAGTTTTGAGAAAACCTTTCAGCCAGTGTGGGATTAACCGTCCCCTCCCATGCGGGAGAGCTGCTGGCGGAAAGGCGGTGTGGTCCCCTGCTTATGAAGCCAGTCACCACCAGTGGCATTCTGGGAGTGCTGTTTCCTGCCCTCACTGTGCAGCCAAAGGAGCGACAGGATCCCCAGCCTGTGAATTCTTGATGATAAATGTGCTGTAATTTGTGAAATGAGACACTTCCTCTCTTCCTGGAAGTGCTTGCCAAGCATAATGGAGCCCCATCCCTGGGAGGAAGGCCTCTGGGAGGACCAAGACGGACCCCCACCTTTCAGCCAGCCCAGTTGGGAGTGGGGCCCATTCCGCTACCCTGTACGACTGTGTGTAATGTGTGTCTCTTCACCCGCACAGACGCCTTCTCTTGTCTGCAGCTCGGTAGGGCCCTAGAGAGACCTTGAATGGGGAGTGGCTTTACGGAGTCATTTCAGATACAGATCTGAGCCGAAGTGTTCAGATTTTAAGTTCATTCTGTAACCTTTTGAGCCCACGTTGGACCGTGATCCTGGGAGCTGGCTTTTCAGCCCTGAGCTTGGGGGAGCCCCTGCTTTCTCTAAACCGTGTGTTTGATTCTCGCATGAGCTCATGCGATTCTAACCAAACTGTTTCCTCTCTTGGTGTTTTCTCTGCCATTGCTTATGGATTTTCAGATTATAAGACTGGTTTCGGAGGCAGATTTGGTGTTCAGTCCGAGAGGCAGGACTCCTGTGCTGTGGGGTTTGATTACAAGGAGAGACTGGCCAAGCACGAGTCCCAGCAAGGCACAGTTGCTCCCCAGCCCCCCACCCCCGCGTCCCACCCCCCGGCAGTGCAGCCACTTCCAGCACAGTCTTCAGGGCTCAGCCGCCGAGTCGCCGTATCCTTGTCGGGGCATGTGGGCGTTTAGCCTGGTTTCATGTTGGAGCGACGTTAACTCGCACCCCTTCTGCCCCCATTCCCTCCGTAACCTTTGGGATCTGGGTTTGGTAAAACATGATCGCAGTTTACAGGTCATGTCCTTCCAACCCCGTAACGTGACTAGTGTCTGGAACGGACGTCTGGTCCTCCTGCAGGGGCTCTTGCTGTTGGCCGTGACTTGTGAGTAATTGACTAAGCCGCCTCTTGCCTCCGAGACAGGAGACACGTTTGGCTCACCCAGACCACCACAGGCTTGGTGGCCGGCGTGTCCCGTGTGGTTTCTGTGTGTCACTGTGGTGGCGTTTTTTTTTTGGCTCGCAGTGCAAGGTGTTTTTGTTTGTTTTGTTTTTGATGACACTGTCTGTGTATAAGTTCACACAGGGCCAAACAGTATGTACGCAAGCAGAGAGAGACAGAAGTTTCTAGGTGTATATATTGGTTTTCCGAATGGCAAACGCATCTTTCCTTCGAGCAGTTATTTAATTAACCTGCATACGTGATAGGGACTCTGTGCGGGGCAGAGTTCAGGCTTTCGGCCCCAGTGTCGGAGGCACGCGACGTGTCGGCGAGGGAAGGGGACCGCGTGGCGGTGGCCTTGGCCCCACGTGGCGCTAGCACTCTGTGACGGTGACCTTCGTGCCCATCTGTGTTGCTCCCACATAAGGATTCGGCTGGTAGAATTTCCCCATGGAATATTTTTTGAAAAAGCCAGAGAAAGCCTGGGTTGGGCCTCCTTTTAGTGCCCGCAGAGCCGGAGGGCGGGCGGGCTGAGGCCGGGGCTGGGGGAAGACTGTGCTTGGAAGTGGCTCTCGGCCGGCGCTCCGCAGCCCCCGGTTCACACTGCCCCCGAGATGCGGAAAGCATGCACACGCCTCTTCTGCCCCTCACTGCCTGCGGGCCACGGGAGAAACGAGACGCCCTGCTAGCACACGCGGCGTTTGGGGCTTGTCGTTTCTTTTGGCTCTGGGGCACCTTCGGGGTTGTTTCTGGACCCGTGTGCATGCATCCTCTGTCGGCGCCATGCTTGCCCTCAACCCCAGACTAAGTGTCGTGTTTGCCACCTTCCAGACTACGCCCGAGGATTCGGTGGGAAGTACGGGGTGCAGAAGGATCGCATGGACAAGGTAGGCCTTCGGCCCCAGGGCCTGCTGTCTTCTGCTCGTGTGCTTCTGGGAAGCGGACAGCTCTGGGTGTCAATGTGCTGTCCTGTGGGTGGTCCCAGGTGGGCGCCTGGCTCGTGTTCAGAAGCGCAGACGTTTATGTCAGGTGTGGTCAGCACCGCAGAGGCGAGGTGGTGAACACGTGTGCCAGGCCTCGGCTGCGGAGTCGTGGGCCTCGTGTCCAGCACCCTCACAGCTGTGCTGTGAGGAAGATACTGTCCCTGTCCCGTTTCATAGTCGGAGTTCCTGCCGGGCAGGCCCAGTGGTGAAAGGCTGGGCCGCCATTGCAGCTCAGGCACCTGCGTTCGAGGGCCAGCACCAGGCCCTCTGGGACCTGCGGCTAAGTAAACCACATTGGAAAGAGTTCCTTGGTCACATGGACCACGTTAGGAGAGCTCAGTACCACACGGGACGGTGACTGTCACCTGGGAGCGCACAGACCCAGATCCTCCGAGTCCCTGGACCTCGTCCACCTAGAAGCCAGGTCCTAACCCCCGGCTGCCTCTTGCAGCTGTTCATGTCCCTTACCAGGGACTCCTGCTGGGCTTGTCGTTTCTGACAGGTTCCAGTGTCCCAGTGGGTCTGTCTTCAGCGTGTCAGATGGTTGTTCTGAGCTAGACTCCAGTGCAGCCATAGCTGAGTACCAGACGGGGAGCAGGTGTGGCTCCGTCTCCTGTCAGTTCAGCTGGACAGAGACGCCCATTCTCCCCAGTCCTGTACCTGGCTCAAGGTCATGGACAGCAGCGCCGAGCACACAGACAGCTGTCACCCAGGGACTCCCCCACGTGTGGGCCCCGGGAGCAGGCGACAGGGCACAGAGCTCCAGCTGAGGGGCTAGGAGGGTTCGGGAAGCGAGCGTGAGCTCCGTTTTGGGGGGTGGGTAGAAGGTTGCCAGGGAGATGAGGCCTGGACATGGTGGGCTGAGGGCCGCTGCAGATGCTGAGATCGAAGAGACGCTTGTTGGGGGTGCACGCAGAGGACCGCGGGGGCGAGGGGTTGCCAGGGACCCATCCACGGAGCCAGCAGACCCTGTGAGGTTTCTGTTTCATTAGATGAGCTCTGAGTGGTTCTGGAAAGGTTTGGTAGGCAAGTGACTTGCATGGGACCGGATTTAGAAGCCCCTGGCTGTAGTGTGGAAGTGGGTTGGGGGAGGGCGGAGCTGCGAGGCCAGCGCCCCAGTTGAAAGGTGGCTCCTGTGGTTTGAGTGGGGCGTGGTGACGGCTCAGGCAGCGATGGGGCCGTGGGAGTGGAGCTGACTTCGGCGGTGGTGGTGGTACGGCCAGCGGGCTTTCTGGGGTGCAGGGGAGAGAGGCGGGACCACCGCAGGCGGACGGTGGGGCCCTTGCCGCGTGCGCGGGAGGAGCAGGTGTGGGTGCGGTCAGGCCGGTGGAGGACGGCGCTGGCGGTCGGGCAGGTAGATGAGGACAGTGCAGCCACACAGGTGCGTGTGTGCGGGGTGGGGCCCCGGGGAGCCTGCGGAGCGGAGCCGGTGGTCAGGCTGCTGGGAGGAGACGGGGAAGGGCGCCCACAGGTCTGGGGCGTGGGTTCCCTGGGCGGTGGCCTCAGGCAGGGGGTTGAGGAGCCTGTGTGCAGCAGGGATTGTGGTCCCTGTTAACGACAATGGCAGTGAGGCGTCTGCCTGTGGGCGGAAGGGGTGGGTCACCGTGTGACGAGGAGAGAACAGCACCCCCCAACCTGCCTTTCCTGTCTTGGTAGAATGCTTCCACCTTTGAGGATGTCACCAAGGTGTCCTCCACTTACCAGAAGACAGTCCCCGTTGAAGCAGGTAAGTCTAGCAGACCCTCAACAGCGCTGCGGTTTTCCCAGGAAGAAATTCCATGCTGGGTGGTGTTCCCAGGAAAACCTGAGGGCAGGAGGCTCGCTGGCAGATGGGAGCTGGGAGAGATGGAGCGCGGATGGGAGTGTGTCTGCCGGAAAGCCGTGGTGGCCCTTTTGATGGAAGGTCCCACGGAGGGCCAGGGCCACTTTCAGATGCAGCGTGTGGCAGCTCCCTGGGGGACGTGGGTTATGTCTGTTGATCTTTACTGGGTTAGAATGTAAACAGAAGACATTAAAGTTTTATTGATTCATTCAAAAATGATAAAACCATCACATATTAATACTTTCTATAAGGAAATAACTACATTTTCAAAACGGCATGCAGGAGGGTGGCAGCGTTTGCGTTTCTGTAAATGCCCTTCATACAAGACAGTTGGCTTCTCAGAGCGTTGCTGCTGTGACAGTCAGGTTGTTCAGGAAGAAAGTCTGGACTTGCCTAGGTCTGCAGTTGGGGGAGAAGAGGGTGTCACCGCAGCCACCTGGGGTCCTGTGGGTGCTGTACTCCGAGGCCCCCAGGCAGTGCTTGAGTGGCCCCCTCACAGCGTGCTTCGTAACTCACGCTGGTCATTTGGAAAGGACCGGATCGCTGCCTTCCGTGATCTCCCAAATGGTGAATTTCATTTCGTTATGCAGTGCCCTAAAAACTCCATTCGTTAATATTACTGTCAATCCTGTCGGGAAGTCTTTCAGTAAAATTGGGACATTGCTGTGCTCGTGGTGGCAGGTCCGAGTTTCCCAGCATTCTGTTGGGACTTGACCTATCTCACTGACGGTAGTTGCCATGGTGGCTTTTCTGTTTGTTGGTGTTGGGAAAAAGTCTGCCACGGACCCAAGCGGGCATGAGTCTGTGAGTTCAACTTGCAGCTCAGAAGGTCCACACGCTTTTCCTGTGACGAGCGCCGAGCGTCCCCGTGCAGCAGCCATGGCGTGTGTGCCCTCCCAGTTGTTACTGTAAATACCCAGAGCCGGGGGCTCCCAGGCCGAGATTCAGTCAGCGTCAGTGCTTTCTGCTGTTTTACCAAGGGCACCCCTGCGGGAAGTTGGGTTTGTTTCCCTAGTGTGTGGTGGTGAAGAGTACAGCAACGTTGGGAATATAAAAGTGCCCCACATACGAGGCTCGTGATCTTCGTCCCCCCAACTGCAGTGGACAAAGCCACAGGCCTGGTTCCCGGTGCCTGGGCCCGGCCGGCAGCCGGGGCATGTCTGACCGTCCTTTCGCTTCCCATATGCGGTCCCCCCGGTGAGTGGCTGCGGTCCAGGGAGATGGTGGTGATGTCACGCGGGAATCTCCCTTCCTCTCCCCTCTAGTCAGCAGCAACACCAGCAACATCAGAGCTAACTTTGAAAACCTTGCGAAGGAGAAGGAGCAGGAGGACAGGCGGAAGGCGGAGGCAGAGAGGGCGCAGCGGATGGCGGCGGAGCGCCGGGAGCAGGAGGAGGCCCGCAGGCAGCTGGAGGTGAGCGGGCCCTGCCTCGGCTTCGGCTGCTTCTCCCCCGTGGTCAGAGGGTTTCACTAGGAAGCACTTTGCACTCCCGCTTAAGGCTGCGCTCTTAGGAACTTGAACTTGGAGTCGCACGCATCCAGTCGTGGAGTCACCACAGGCTAGACAGCTGCGCTTGCTGATTCTGTGCACGGTGACCCGCGAGCCTCGCCCAGCTGTCGGCCTTCGTGTCTGGAATTTTCTGTCGCCCTCTCCCTGCACTGAGCTCCCGCCCTGGTGTTCCCCAACAGCCCCTGCCTCCTCCGTCGCCCTGCAGTCTGCGCTTTTCCCGGGAGGCGGTTGAGGACAGAGAGGGGTCCCCGTGAGAAGCAGAGCGTCTCTTTTGCAGCCCTGGCTCCTGCCGCCTGGTCCGCTGCTGCTCGTGGGGCTCCGTAGTTTGTCCACTAGAGAAAGTGGGGTGGGAGCAGAGGAGGAGCAGGAGGGTGTGGACCTTGTCCTTCCTGGAGCTTTCCCGATGGCCCGATGGCTGATGGCCCTGGTTCTCAGGCGGCCACTAATGGTGGCAGGTCAGCTCCCTGATCTGTAAAATGCGGTGGAAACACTTCTGCGACTCTCGCTGGGGTAGTTAGGACTAGAGTCATTTGAAATAACGCCCACGCAGTTGTTGGGTAAAATGGAAAGCCCCACTTAACCCGATGGATAGTTTCTCCCCAAATCAGTAGCCGAGCCTCTGAAAACGCCCTCGAGGGAGAATGGAGGCTTGAGAAAATTACCATGCCACAGGCAGGAAGGGAACGAAATAAGCCCCGACGTGCACTCCCAGCCGCTTAACCACGGGGACGCGCTCGGAGAAACGTGCCGTGGGCGACTTGGGCACGCGTGCGCACCCAGATAGGTAGGTAGCCAGCCGCACCCCCGGGCTGTGTGGCACACCAGCTGTCTGTGGTCCGGCTCGTGACTGTTTTGTCACACACACTGAAGTCGGAATAATAAATTTGTATAGTTACCATTTACCATTCCTTACATTGCTGGAAACTTAAAAGATCTCTATCTTTCATGGTCTTTAGTGAGATGTTTGTTGATTTTTCTTTGTTGTTCAACACACAGACGGGCACACTGTAAGGCACCTTTTCTGAAATCGCGGTCACCTATTCCAATAACGAATGCCTTCCTCATTTCATGCCGTGGAATTTTAACCCCGCCTCCCCGAGTCCTGTCGGCATCCAAAAGATGCAGAAGGATCGGGCTGTTGGAAAGGAAAAGGCACTGGTCACCGTTATCCAGCCACTTGCCTCCCGCGATTTCCTTGCTGTCCCTTCTGCCGTGTTGTCCTCTTGTTTCCAGCCCCGGACACCAGCTTCTCCCAGTCAGCACAGCCTGGCGCACCCAGAACCCTCTTGGTTATGGGAAGATGCTGTACAAGTATGATTGCCAATGACACACCTCCGAGTGGCCCTGGCAGGCGGGGACACCAGCACGGGCCACGTGGGCATGACTCTCAGTCTCGGCAGCCTGGCCCCCGGGGAGGAATTTCTCTGTGCCAGCGGATTTGAGAGGGGCTGTCACAGACGCGCGTCCAGGCGACTCAGATGTAAACCGGCAGCCTCTCTGAAGCCCATGCTTCGCCCAGCCCCGTCAGGAGAAAACTCCTGCCCCCCGTATTTAACCTTGATGGTTCCTCTGAGTCATGTCGGATTTTTAACAGTTGGTGGTGCCAGTTAGGCAAAGCCACCTGTGCTTAAATCAGGAGCCTGACGGTTTTCTTCACAAGGCAGTGCTACCGTAGCCCCATTGCCGAGGCAGCCTTGCCGAGGGTCCCGGTCTTGCCGCTCCCGGGCGTGTGCCCGGACGTGCTATTCACTCACTGTTCTTGAACCTGTTTCCTCAATTAACATGGAGGAAAACCCAGCCTCTGGGCCGCCAGCACCGGATCCTAGTGGCTGCGGCATCTCATGACCACAACTTAATGGCTGAAAACCACACGCCACTCTGACAGGTGTGGGTTCCCGCTGGGGGCCCGGGGCAGCGCGTCCCCGCCTCCCAGCCACTAGGGGCACCCAGCCCTTGGTGTGGCCCCTCCAGCCTCTGCTCCCGTCAGCACATGTCCTGCTCTTCTTTCTGCCCGCATTCCCTTTGCCACCTGAGGTCCCATGCAGGGCCTGGGATTGGGACATCGGTGTCTTCGAGGGGCCATTACTCTGCCTACCACAACCCACCGCTGGCCCCCAAAGGTCCATGTCCGTTCTACGTGCAAAATACATTCACCCCGTTTTAAGGTCCCCAAGTCTCTGTCCATTACAGCATCAGCTCAAAGCCCCAGATCTCATCTTCCAAATCAGCTAAGTCAGGAATGGGGGGACAGAGGCACAGCTCGGTGACAGTACGCTTGCCTTCCTGACTGGGTAACATGGTGGCAACAGGAGGCTTGAGGGCCACCGCCGTCCTGTTTGGTGACAATGCCTGGCTGACTGTGTGACCTTCATGCAAAGCAGAGCTAGTTGAACACCCCCGGTGCCTCCGCTCCGTGCGGGGCTTCCCGATCTTGCCCCTGGCAGCAGCGCGCTCTGAGCTCGGGGCGCCCGTGTCTGACCCACCGCTGGTGATCCCGGCGGACCTGGCAGCGTTCTGACGGCTGCTTGTCTTTCAGCTTCAGGAACAAGCCAGAGCCCAGAAGCCAACGCCGCCCGCGTCCCCCACTCCACAGCCAGTTCAGGAGAGGCCGCCTTCCAGCCCCATCTATGAGGTCGGTATCGCCATTCTGACTCTGCAAAGACACCCTCCCCAGCTCGTGCCACCGTGGACAGAGGGATCCCCTCCACCGCCCGGCTTGGTGCCCGTCCAGAGAGGGCGGCCTGGAGAATGGCCCTCGGTGCTGGGAAGCGCACGGCATGCCTCGCCCTCCGCGGCCCCAGCTGGGTGGGCCCCTTCCTCCCCCACCTGCTGTCCCCTAGTGAGGTCTCCTGATGCCACGTGGTCACGCTTTCTGGTCTCACTTCCTCTCTGCTGCTGTGACACTGACCGCACTGCCTTGTGCAGCCCACTCCCCCAGCACCGAGCTGCCGCTCTCCCACGCGACCACCTCACTGGCCGCCCTCCAGCTCGCCCGTCTTCCTCAGCCCAGTGACTGTCCTTGGCCCTTTCTCCTCACACCTACCCTCAGGGCCTTGTGACCAAAGGCCTCTGTCCCCAGGACCTACTGACACGATCCCCAACGTGCTCCCCTGATCTGTGACCAGCTGCCTCCCTCCCTCCCCCGCTCCCCCTTGGGCCTCTGGCCTCCTGCACAGGCTGTGTGTGCCTCTGCCTCTCCCAGGAGCCCCTCTGCCGCCACCACCCGTGACCACGCCCGGTCCAGACCTGAACCCCGTCCTCTGTCCCCGCAGCCACTGTCCTGGTTCACACACCTGTCTTCTTTCACCTGGAGGTCTTTACTCAGAGGTCATTGAGTCACAAGGGACGAAAACTAACTCAGCTCATGAGGCAGGCATAAAGGGGACAAGGATCGTGAAGAGCTGTGGGCCGGGGGGGCACTTGGGCCCGGGGCTGGGGGGACCCTGGTCTCCTCACCACTGGGGGAGCTGACAGCTGTGTCCTGCAGACTCCTGGGCAGGTGTGCATGTGGCCTCGTAGCTCTAAGCCAGTGGAAAGGGGGCCTTGAGCCATCCCCCTCGTCACGTTCCACTTCAGGGCCAGTCACTGAGAAGTTCCTCTGAGAGGTCCGGATGCGGTGCGGTCCCTGGCCTGGAGCGGAGGTGGGGCCTGTCTGGAGAGGGCAGGGACGCTGTTGCCGGAAGATAGAGGAGGGCGATGCCCCACTCCAGGACCCGCCTCGAACCTCGTCTTCCTTCACAGCCAGGGGAACCTTGCCCATAGGAGACTCAGGACCTGTCACTTCCTGGCAGTTTACCTGTTCAGTCTCCTCCCTGGCCTCCAGAAGCCACTGCCTGACCTGGCTCTTACTGGGGCCTCTCCATGTAGGCCTTGCTTGCTCTGACCCACTGGGGTGCCGTCAGATGGCTTCTGGTCGAAAACACTGCCTAAGCCGCCGTTGATGATAAATCGTTCAGAACTTTCACTAGGGCTCAGAAGTCACGAGAGTGCAGTTGGTGTGATTTCCTCCAAGCGTCTGCACGGTCAGGTGGCTCATTGGGCACACCCTCCACCTGAGGGTTCCGTTAGGACAGGCTGCAGGCTGGGCTGGTGCTGGGAAGCCACTGTGAGGCGCAGGGGGCTGGGGCCTGGAAAAGGCCGACTGACAGGCATTGGTTCCAGGCAGGCGCGTGGGCCTACTTACTGCAGGACTTCGGGGTGTGGGCTGTGAGGAGGGGGTTTTCAGGAGGAAGCACCATGGTTAGAGTCCAGCCTTCTCCAAACATCAGCTGATAATAGCTCCTTAGCCTGTTTCCTCAGCCCCGCCTGAGACTGAGGGGTGGCCGTGTGTCGGTCAGAGACCCAGCACAGGTCACGTGAAGTGTCTCTCTGACTCTCGCCCAGGACGCAGTCCCATTCAAGGCCGAGCTGAGCAGCAGAGGCCCCGGGAGCCAACCTGAGCCTGTCTACAGCCAGGGGGCCGCCGACTACCAAGAGGCCGGCAGCCAGCAGGGCCTGGCCTACGCCCCTGAGGCCGTCTACGAAACCACGGATGCCCCGGGCCACTACCAAGGAGGTAGGGGGTCCCCTGCGTCCGTCCCAGGGGAGGGGTGCCGTCACGTGCTCTGCCTCTGGTCTGTGAAGAGTGTCGTGCAGCCCTGTTGAGTAACCTGCCCCCAGCCCCTGTGGGTACGGCCTCCTGCCGGGTTCCAGGAAGCGCCCTGCCCGCGCGGGGAGTGCCGGGCAGGGCGGGTGTGAAGGACGAAGGGCTTCTGCAGTTGGGCGTCTTCCAGAGCGGAGAGCCCCGTCCAGGCAGCCCGAGTGCCCTGCGGTCCTCAGAGATGGTGCTGGGCCCTCTGAAATCCTCAGATGTTCTAATTGGGTGAACATGAAACTCCGTCTCTTATTTTTAAAGGCGAGGTTTCCTGTAGTGTGTTCGGCCAGACTTCACCAGCGCCTCACCCGCTGGGAGTGAGAGGAGGACGGGGTCAGCAGAGCCTTGGCCTTTCCTCGAGTGTGACAGGCGGCTGATCAGCTCTGCCGCCCCTGCTGTTGGCTTTCCATGATACGCCCTTCTTGATAGGGCTAAATCTGTAACATTTAAAAACCACACCCTGAACGCTGTCGCGATCCTGTCAGGATAACGCTGCTCACCGGGGGTGTGCTCACCCCCCGAGTCCTGTGGCTAGGAGCTGCCTGATGCCCCACAGCCCGGCGTCCCCGTAGCGCCCGGCATGCCCAGCCCCTTGGGAAGGGCCCTGGCGGAGGGCAGGTGGATGCATGCTACTTGGGTGACCTCTCAGGTCTTGTCTCGGTTTCTTTTTAGAGGAAAACACCTACGACGAATATGAAAACGACCTTGGGATCACAGCCATCGCCCTCTATGACTACCAAGCAGGTGCGGGGCCCGCGCTGCAGTGGGGGCGGGGGCCAGCACCCCTCCGCCTCGCGCTCCTGCCCCAGGGACACGTCTCTTAGGAATGGGGCCCGCGCTGCAGTGGGGGCGGGGGTCAGCACCACCCCGCCTCGCGCTCCTGTCCCAGGAACACGTCTCTTAGGAATCTTGGTGTTATTACAGTTTAAAAAAAAATAGCTTATAATTATTTTTAAATAATTCATTTCAAACTAATTTCAGAGTTATAGAAATCCCGTCTCTAGGCACACGCGCACCCATTACCTCGTCATTTTCTGAACCATCTGCAGCTCCAGTTGCAGGGGTGCCCCATGCTCCCTAAAGCCCTCGTGTGAATTCCCCCAAACCAAGGACACTCTCCCCATAAAAGCGCACTCTAGCTATCAAGTGAGAAACTCACCATTGAAACACGTGTACAGACGGGCCACATTTTACCGGCCGTCCCAGCGCCACCTCTTGTCCTGTTTGGGCCAGTTCCCTGCATTTCCCTGTCACCTCTGGCTCCCTCCACCTGCAGTAGCCCGTAGCCTCCGCCTGCCCTTTAGGTTCTCGGCGCCTCTCACTCGGCTGACCCACCGCACGGCTGAGACCCTGCTCTGGTGGCAAGGAGGCCACAGCCATGCTTTGTCTTCTGCACACCCCAGCACCCGGGCACACGATGCCTGTCACCCCTCCCCTCCGCTCACTGTCACCTGGTTGCTGGTGTCAACCAGACCCCACTGCACAGTCCCCGTTTGTCTCTTTGCAGCTGATGAGTCTGTGGTGGCTCCCCCACGTCCTGTCACCTCAGACTTGCAGCCCCAGCCCCATGTGCTGGCCATTTCTCCACTCCTGTCCTGTCTTGGTGGCCGGCACTCCCCGTCCCCCCATGTATGTGCGCGCGCATCCATGTGTTTATATGATGTGGATTCTGGGAGATGCGGGGTCCACGTCCTTGTTCATACGTCTCCAGTTGTGCGGCCCCTCCCAGCCAGCCTCGGCCTCTTCCTCAGCGCCCTTCCGCTGTGAGAAGCCTGGCTGTCGGGAGTGGGCACGTTCACGTCCCCGTCCCGGCCTCCTGTCCCCCACCAGGGACCAGGCATCCCCTGCGGGACGGGACGGGGTGATGCAAGGAGGCCTGTGGCGCCTCGCACGCCATTGCAGGCCAGGAGCAGGTGGGCTCAGCGCCTGAAGCCCGGGAAGGGCCCTGCAGCCGGCTGTGGGCAGACGCGGCCCCCGTCGGACGCCCCCGGCTCCCGGTGGCCAGTGGGCCTCCTTCTGTCAGGACAGGGCTTGCTGAACTCCCCCCTCACGCTCTGTGTCTCTTCCCCAGCGGGCGATGACGAAATCTCCTTCGACCCTGATGACGTCATCACCAACATCGAGATGATTGATGACGGCTGGTGGCGTGGCCTGTGCAAGGGCCGGTACGGGCTCTTCCCGGCCAACTACGTGGAGCTGCGGCAGTAGGCGGCCCGGGCCGCCGCCACCAGTCCTGCCCGCCTGTCGGCCCTTCAGGGCGCGGAGGGCAGCGGACGCACTGCTTTTGTATTTAATACTTTCGCCGATGCTTTCGAAAATGTTTATGCCACAGAATTTGCTAATATATTGTAATCGTGTTTCTTAGGAGGACTTTGGGAATTGTTTTTATGCATTTAAGGTATTTTCTTTTTTTTGCCAAATTGACTGTCACATGGGGCCCACTCAGGGACCCTTAGTTCCCCTGAGTGCACGCTGGCCTTGTCCCCGTGGTCAGCAGGTGGCGCCCCGTGACAAACTCGCCATCTTTCACTTCATCACCGGTGCTCCGACGACGGCCGTTTGGCTGTTAGGCCCGGGTCACTGTCCCTGGAAGGACGTCCCTCTGGAGTCTCAGTGTTGGGAGCAAGAGGGAAGGGCGCGACAGTCGGAATCGAAATTGCTAGAAAGTATGCGAGCTTTAAGGTCAGGTGGAGAAGCCCCTTGTACTATGAAATCCCACATACTTGAGTTTAGCATCGACCCCGTGCTTTCTCCCGGGGTCCCTTCTTGTCGGTCCCTTGCCTCCCCTGATGCCCCAGCCACCCAGGGGCTGCTGAGCCCCTGCCTGTGCCCCCGCAGTGCAGTGTCCCCCAGCCCTGTAGACACTGCCCGCCGCCTTCTCTGTCTCTGGGGTCTGGAGGTCTGCACGTGGCTGGCGCTCAGACACGTGTCTGTTGTGTGGAGAACGGGCCGCTTTGCTGCTGGACGCAGGTGCCTTCTCATAAACTGCCAGGAACGCCGCCTTCCCATCGGGGGAGTTGTGCTGTTTTCCAAAGCATCATGTTGAGTGACAGTAACACGTGACTGACTTGCTGAAAACGAAGCCAGCAGGAGCAGTGCTCTCGGCGTTTGGGACAGTGGCTGGCAGGTGTTTTCTTCCCCAAGGGGCAGTTGTGTGTCATCCTTGCTTTCCCACTATTCGGTCGGGTTTATATGCAATCACTGTATCTAAATTTCTGTAGCACACATCATAGGTATGATTTTTTAAATTAAATATTCAAAATAAACTCTTTTTGATCCATTGGCTGCTGACCCACTCTGGCCTTTGGTCGACGATGCTGCTTGCTGGCCCCCGACCCCAGCGGCAGCACCTCACTCAGCCCCGACCCATTACAGGAGCTCGTGCTCCCTAACGGGCAGTCTTTATAAGGTGGAACATGGCACTCTCACACATCGTCAATGTTTTGGACAAGGGTTCCAAGCAAAATAGAAAACGTTCTATTTAAAATCGTGTCTGAATTACCATTCATAAACTAAGTCCTCAGGTAGTTGCACCGTAGCCGAAAGCAGTGCTGTCCTTGGAGGCAAACAGCGGCTCGGAGCGTGGCTCCGGTGGGCGCAGGCCTCGGCCCCTGGACTTGCCCTGGGCGGGCCTCCGGCCGGGACACAGCGGGTTCCTGCTTTGGAGCCCCCGAAGGCGGAGGAGCCAGGTGCTGTGGTGACAGGCTGGCCTCGCCTCGTGGGCGGCTCGAGGGGCAGAGCGAGAGCTGTGAGGCTTCTGGAAAAGCTGCTCTCACCGTCCCCAGAAGGAATGGGACGGCGCACGTCACAGACACTCGAGCGCGCTCCTCGCTTTACAGGAGCTGGGTGTCACCCACAGCCACACGGGTAATTACAGGACAAGCCCACAACCTGAGTTCCGGCTGTGGCTATTTCTCTTCCTGACCTTGTGGGGTCTTTCCTGACACCCCGCTGGCTGTGTCCTGGGGGTCCTCTCGGCTCCCAGGGCCCTGTGCCGCCCCTCCTGGCGAGCTGGCCCCCTCCGGGGCCTGGCTTTGGCCCTTGCCTGGGGGCTGCCTAGACCCTCAGGCAGGTGTGGCCGCACTCTTCTTTTCCAGGTAAAGTTTGTCCACAATGATTCAGCCAGGGTGACAGTGGCACTGTCCCCTTCAAATTCAGGATCAAGTCGGCACTGGCTGTGGCCCAACTGCCCCTGCAGGCCTGTGCTGGGTCTGGCGGGAGCTGACGGTGGCTCCCTGGGCCACCTGGGCTTGCCTGCAGCTCTTGGGAGCAGAGTCGGGGGGCCGGGCTTCCCTGGGCTCATCCCTGCCTGCCAGGGCCCCCCGCGACCCTTCTGGTTGTGCTGACTTGCGCTCCACCCCAGGGCCCCTTCAGGCCTGGGGGCCACAGACCCCCAGTGTCCCCTGGACACTGCACCCTCTCTGTGTGTCCCTGTGCCAGCTCTGCTCCCAGGGGTCAAGCCTGAGAGTGCCCCTGCTCTCCTCCCACAGCAGTGGGACACGCCCCATGCTCGAGGGGTGAGGGCCCCACAGGAGGCCTGCGCTGGAAGTCGGGCGTGTCCTGAGCAGTGATGGGGGGAGGAACACTGGTCCTGAGGAATTGGGGCAGGGAGGTTCCTCAAGATGGGGCGGGGTACAGAATGTGACAGGCATGAGGACGCGCAGGGAGTCCCTACTGGCTCAGTGCCTGTGACTACGGTGGGACGAGGGTGTGTCAGAGGCTCAAAAGGGACAGACACATTTTGGCTGTATCTGTGTGTGCTACTGACCAAGCTTGGCCGGGCGGCCTGTCAGTCACCCCACCTTAATCTTACCCACTTTCCCTTCAGATGGGTGGTTTTATTTTTATTTTTAATTTTTTTTAAAGATTTTATTGGGGAATTGGGGGAGGTGAACAGCATTGGAGAACCGGGGAAGGGGAACAGACAAGTTGCTGTCCTTTTGTTCTTTAGTCTAGTTGTGGAGGACGTTGCTTCACTGGCGCATGTTGGTATCATTGCGCTCTTCCCGGATGAGGCAGATCGGTCGCCGGCCTCTGGACGGCCACTCACTGTAGCCTATGGCAGCCCACTGCCGCACGGGCTGCAGCTTTGCCGTCCCGGGGACTCTCAGTAGCCCAACTCCAGGTGGAGCTGTTGTTCACCATCTTAGCTGTAGAGGGCAGTGTCACTGGCCCTCATATGTGGGACCCAAACCGGGGCCCTGCTGCTCAGAGCTAGCGTCCCAAGCCAGCTCCTAGCCAATGCGCCACTTGGCCCGCCCAGATGGGTGGTTTTAAACTCAAACCACCACCTCCTGTGTGGAGGTCGCCATTGTCTTGGGCCCCCTTGGCATGAGGGCGATCCAGGGGCAGGCTCTCTCTGCTTACTGGCATGCAGGGGGCAGTCTCCCTGGGCATCTTGGATGAGCCCCTCGAGTGGGGTGTGCCTGGTCGGGGCAGGCACGCTCGGTTCTGGAAGTTCTGCCAGTGCTGCCTGAGCCTGGACGCAGAAAATGAGCATGTCATAGTGTTGCTGGTTTTGTTTTTGTCTATATATTTTTTTATTTTTATAATTCTTTTATTGTGAAATAAACATTTTTTAAAAATTAGTTTCAGGTGCACAACGCAGTGCAATATTTATACTTTTTACCCCTCAAAGTGACAACCCCCCTCCCGCAGTTCGCCACCCCACTCCCCCTGATATCATACATATGTATTATAATTCCTTTGATTCCCTTCCACAGTATACTCCACATCCCGTGACTATCTATATATTCAATTACAGTTGGCATACAATATTATACAACATCAGCCTCAGGTGTACAGTGTAGTGATCAAGCCTCGACTCCATCCATGAAGTGGTCTCCCTAACAAGGCATGTTAGGGCATCTGACACGCCACAAAATTTTTACAACATTATATTCCCCAAACTGTTTCATATCCCTGTGGCAATATTGTAGTTGCCTATTTATGCTGTCTAATCCCTTCCCCTTCTCCCTTATCCCCACCCCCCTCCCAACTAGCAACCCTGTTTTTCCTCTATATCTATGAGTCTGTTTCTGTTTACTTCGCTCGTTCATTCAGTTTTTCAGATTCCATATATAAGTGAGATCATATGGTACTTGTCTTTCTCCGACTGACTTATTTCACACAACATAATAGTCTCTTCACAACATTATCAGTTACATTCCCAGATCTGCCCCCCAAATCCCTGCAGCAACATTGTAGTCACCCACCTACCTGTCCAAAACTTTCCCCCTCTCCCTCTTCCCCACTCCCTCCCAGCCAGCAACCATCAGTTTTTCCTTTATATCTGCTTGATATGATTTCAATCTTCTTAAATTTACTGAGACTTGTTTTGTGGCCTAACATGTGGTCTATCTTGGAAAATGTCCCATGTGCACCTGAGAAGAATGTATATTCTGTTGTTTCAGGGTGAAATGCTCTAAAAATATCAACGAAGTCCAGCTGGTCTAAAGTGTCATTTAAGGCCACTCTTTCTGTGTTGATTTTCTGTCTAAAGGTTCTGTCCATTGATGACAATGGTGTTGAAGTCCCCTACTATGATGGTGTTACTGTTGATCTCTGTCTTTATGTCTGTCAAAATCTGTTATATGTAATTAGGAGTTCCTATGTTGGGTGCATAGATGTTTATTAGGGTTATAGTGCCCTTCTTTGTCTTTTATTGTAGTCTTCATTTTAAAGTCTATTTTGTCCAAAATAAATATTGGTACTCCAGATTTTTGTTCCAATTTCCATTTGCATGAAATATCTTATTCCATCTGTAAACAGCATGTACATGTGTCCTATTTTCTTATCCACTCAGCCACTCTCTGTCTTTTGATTGGAGCATTTAGCCCATTCACATCTAAAATGATTATTGATAGGTGCATATGTATTGCCATTTTGTTATTTGTATTCCTGGTCTCTCTGGGTTAGCTTGTTTACCCCTTTCTTTTGTTTAAAAAAGCTCTTTTAACATTTCCTGCAATGCTGGCTTGGTGGTAATGAACTCCTTAAGCTTATTCTTTTCTGAGAAGCTCTTTATTTCTCCTTCAATTTTAAGTGATGGTCGTGCTGGGTAGAGCAATCTTGGTTGTAGGCCTTTATTTTGTGTCACTTTGAGTACCTCCTGCCACTCCCTTCTGGCCTGCAGAGTTTCTGTAGACAAGTCAGCTGTTAGTCTTATAGGAGTTCCTTTGTATGTAACCTGCTGTCTTTCTCTTGCAGCCTCTAGGATTCTGTCTCTGTCTGTAACCTTTTCCATTTTCACTATGATGTTTCTTGGTGTGGGCCTGTTTGGGTTCAGCTTGTTTGGAACTCTCTGCACTTCCTGGGCATGTATGTTGATTTCCTTCACCAGGGTAGGGAAATTTTCAGTCATTATTTTTTCAAATACATTCTCTACCCCTTGCTTCTTCTCTTCTCCTTCTGGTATTCCTATGATTCGAGGGGGTTGCGTTTCACCTTGTCCCATAGGGCTCTTAGACTATTTTCATTGTTTTTTATTCTTTGGTCTTTTTGCTGTGCCAACTGGGTGATTTCTGCTATTTTGTCTTCCAAATCGCTGATCCACTCCTCTGCTTCATCTACTCTACTGGTGATGCCTTCGAGTGTGTTCTTCATTTCAGTTATTGTATTCTTTAGTTCTAACAGGTTGTTTTTTATGGTTTCCCTATCCTTCTTTATGTCCTCGCTAAGTTCCTTAAACATTCTTATTATCAGTGTTCTAAACTCTGTCTCTAAAAGGTTGGGTCCCTCTGTTTCATTTGGTTCCATTTCTAGAGATTTCTTCTGATCTTTTACTTGTGACATGTTTCTTTGTTTCCCCATTCTGGCTGTCGCTCTGGGATTGCTTTGATGGATTAGATAGATCACCAGGAGAGCCCTGGGTGGATCACGCAGGCACACAGCTCACGGCCCAACACTCCCAGGAAAACTCCCAGTCTCAGCCTGTCCCAATCAGCCGCTCGCAGATCAGGCCGAGCAGCCCAACAACCAATCACCAGCCTGGCAACTCTGCAAGCGCAGTGCGGAGAGCGGGGACCGAGGCGGCTTGCGCACTCCCGCGTCTCAGTGAGCAGCCTGTTGAGCCGGAGGGCACCTGCCCAGCGTTTCCCTGGCAACACAGTATAAGCCGGGCGGAGGGTGGGGATCCAAGGCCGCATGCACGCACGCACACACGCACTCCTGCGCCAATTCCACCAGACCAATGAGGTCCCAGACCTGACCCTCTGTGGGCGGGCCCAAGCCCGACAAAATGGCGCCCTCCCTACACCACTCGCGTGCGGGCTCCGCACCATGGGAACCACAGTCCAAACACCTCCAGCCTCTGCACCAAAGGTGCTCAGCTCAGTCCGTCCCCGCAGGCTCCCGGCTCACACAGCCACTCCCTCCGCCAGGAACCAGGTAAGTGCTCACCGGCGAGCACGCCCGGGCGCCGGCCCCACTGATTCTCCAGCCGCTCTCAGCCTCACCGAGCTGAGCAGAGAGTCCTCACTAATTTACTGCCGGCTGTCTTAGAACTCCTCTTCCCGGCAAAGGAGCTCTGCGCTGGTGAGCTTGGGGTGCGGCCGGAGGGTCTCTTCCCCGACCAGACAAGCCTCCCACGGCTGGGGCTTCCCCCACGGGGCTCGCCCTCTCTCGTCTCCGCCCGTCCTACCAGACCCGATGCGGCTTCCTCTTTAAGTTCTTCGTTTAGTGGTTCTGTTCCTCCAGTGTTCCGGGGACCTCCGGGGTTGAATGCTGTATAATTTGTTTGTAATTTTGGTGTGATCCTGGGAGGCAGTTAGCGCAGCGTCTGTCTATTGCGCCATTTTACTGAAGTTGTGTCATAGTGTTTTATTTCCATGGCAGATTGGTGCCACATCCAAGGATATGATGGTAGCTGTGACCCTGGAGGCAGGTGGGCAGATCAGGGTGTTCAGCTCAGAAGGCGCCCTGTTCTGCTTCTCCGAAGGCTCCTGGGACGCGCTGTGTGGGGCGCATGTGTTTTGGCACCTGGCGCTGCCTGGCTGGTGTTTGGCTCAGTTTCTCTGTCTGAGAAGGTATGAAAGGAGCCTCCCCTTCCTGGTAGGTGCCTGCAGCTGTCCTTCATACTTGACTTTGAAACGTTTTGCCAGGATGCACCTTAATGAGCTGATGGAATGAACTGTATTTCAACAGTGATTTTAGGAATTTATATGTATTTTCCTTGAAACACTAGGATGCCCTAATCTTCCAGTCTCAGTCCTGTGTTTTAAATTCCACTTTTGTTCTTTTCCCATTATCCTTTTGGTGGTTTCTTCTGACCTGTGTGTTCTCCCCTGGGAGGACATACTCTGATTATGACTGAAAATGACACAGGGAAAGGAATGCAGGCAAATAAAATAGGTTGAATGCTAAGTTCCTTTCTGTCACTTGTGATGCTGCTCATTCAGGTACTGTTTAACGCCAGCTGGGAGGATTGTCATTGGTGAGCCGTAAGGGGATCCCCACTAACATAAGCCCCTCCAGACTGAACGTCGTCGATACTTTGTGTTAAACTCCCTAGGAAATACTGAAACCCTGCCTGCCGAGTGGGCTGATAATCCTCAGTGGGCAGAACAGGGGCCTCCCGAATGCCCCAGAACCGGCGTCTGTGTTACTTGCACGGTTGCTAACCAGTGGCCTTAAAATAGGGAGACTATTTTGGATTCCCCGAGGGCCCAGTGTCATCCCGAGAGGTGTTAAAAATGGAGGGGAGGGCCGGCCGAGTGGCGCATTGGTTAAGCGCTGGTTTTGGGATGCCAGCGGCCCCGGTTCGGATCCCACATGAGGGCCAGTGACACTGCCCTCTACAGCTAACAACAGCTCCACCTGGAGCTGGGCTGTGCGAGCCCCGGTGATGGTGTGGGCTGCAGCCCCTGCTGCAGTGGGCTGCCATAGGCTGCAGTGAGTGGCCCACAGCCAGCGTGAGCGGCTGGCAGCCAAGCATGAGCTGCCAATAGCCGCGATGAGCGACATCCAGAGGCCAGCGGCCGATCTGCCTCATCCGGGAAGAGCAATGACGATACCAACCGTGAAGCAACATCCTCCGCAACTAAAACTGAAGAACAAGAAGACGGCAACTTGTCTGTTCCCCTTCCCCGATTCCCCAACGCTGTTCCCCTCCACCAATTCCCCAATAAAATCTTTAAAAAAAAAAAAAAAATGGAGGGGAGACAGGGGATCCGAGTGATGGGAGTGACAGGACCCACCCACCCTGGCTGGCCCTTCAAGGGGAGGGAGGGGCCTCGGGCCACAAAAGCCAGAAAGGGCGGGGGACAGACTCCCTGGGTCGCTGAACGTGGCCTTTCCCTCTCAAAGGGTCTGCGCCAGCTTACATGGGAGACTGTTTCTCTCACACTGGCATTGTTCAAATATAAAAATCGTAAATCTGATAATCTAATAAGTGAAAATGCATATTTTTGTTGCTTATGTTTAATTTTATCTCCAGTGATTGGCCCTCTGCCGTCCTCCCTTCTCTCCTTTTTGTTATCTGTTTGTTTTCTGTCTTACAAATGCAGGACTGATACCCCATGTGCTCACGGTAGAAACTCAATGGTGGAAATATTTGGGACTAGACGTTATGAAAACCCTCTTGTTAGAAAACACCAAAAATGTTAGCTATTGTAACCAACATCGGGTAAGCGTCCCGTTGGGCTTGTCGCAAGGCAGAGAGCGTCTTTAGGGCCCAAACAGGAGAGGAAGGCGGCAAGACAGCGCGAAGGACCCCCAGCGCCTCGTCACCACGCGGCCTCCATTTGCAGTCCCTGGCACTTAGAGCCCTGCGGTTGCTGGGCACGCGGCACCAGGTCACGAGGCCCAGGCCCAGCGCGGCACACAGCTGGACGGCCGGGACAGGCCCGAGTCAGGCTGGGGCCTGAAAGGGACATTGTCTCAGATGGGAGGTGACATCTGCCTCTCGGCAAACAGATCCACTGACGTGTGACCGGTCCTCAGATGTGGGGGAGGAAAGACACGATGTGTGATATTTGGTCAAGATTCTGCCTAAAGGGGGTTGAAAGCAATGAAAGGAAGTGGAGAGCACAGGTGTGAAAGGAAGTGGAGAGCACAGGTGTGGTCACATGCTCTAAGGAGCACGGAGGGCGAGGAGGGGAGGGGGAAGTGAAGCGAGGCATTTCCCAGACCAGCCACTAGGTGGTGCCAGCCACGCAGCACAGCTTGGTGGCCCTCAGCGAAAGCCTCGTTTCCTACTGACTACATCCTTGCTTCTTTGCTTAGGAACCGGCGACGCTGGCATAAAAGAGACAGTCTGGTAACTCCACAGGCAGCACACTAGTGGCGGCCAGGGGCTGGGGCAGCGGGGAGTGGAGAGTGACTGCTCATGGTACAGGGTTTCCTTTTGGGGTGCTGGGGATGTTCTGGACCTAGAGGTGGTGGTTGCGAGACACTGAATTGTGCCCTGAGAGTGGATGGGTTAAAAAGAGAGGAGGGGGTCTCAATCCTGAGGTGTGTGGGTGTAGGAACAGGCAGCCTTGGTACCGTGTGAGTGGCACGGGGAGTGGCAGCCAGAGGCAGGCAGGCGAGTGGGCAGAGCCGGCGGTGCCCTGGGGCGACGGCAGGCGTGAGCGGAGCCTCGGAGGACAAGTCCAAGGAGACGGGAGAAGCAGGGTGTTCCGAGCGGGACCGGCAGGGCAGAGGCTGTGGACCAAGGCTTTGGTGTAGCCCAAACCTCAGGTGCAGGGCGAGGATGGGAACCACAGAGGCAAGACACAGGCAGAGCCAGATGGGAGGGGCTTTCAGGCCAACGAAGAAGGCACGTTCTATTCCACGTGTGGCGAGGCGCTCGTGAAGACTTTTGAGCCCTGATGTGAGCTGACCTGTTTTCTGGAAGGATCTTTCAGGCACTGATGTGGGAGGTTTGCAGAGCCCAAAGACGGAACAGTCCTGTTGGGAGGCTCTGCAGGACCCCAGGGGAATGTCACACAGGAAATGTGGTGGCCAAGCTGCTGTTGGCGTTTTATTTTATAAATAATTTCACATTCCACCTGTTCATTGCTAACTTTTGTATGTCAACCTGGTATCCTGCGACTTTGCTCTAATAGCCTATTTGTTCCAGGAGTACACCATACATTTACTATGACATTAGTCTATACGGTTGTGTAATGCTTTTGGTGTCACTAGGACTCAGGGCGTGGCTGGGGGTGACGTGGGAGGTGATGTGTATCCTAGATGTCTGCTAGGATACGCACGCTCAGTGGCATAACCAAGATGGATGCTGTGGGGAGACCCTAAAAATGGCCATTTGTGTCACCTAACAAGTGGTGGCGAAGCTGGGTCTCAGTCGCCCCGGGTGTGTGGGGCCAGTGTGTGGCATCCAACTGTCATGATGGTCAGTGTTCCTGCTGTCAGCATCTTGCAGCCTCAGGCCGCCCTGCATGGAGGAGGCTCAATCTCCTGCACCGGGCAGGCGGCAAGTCACAGAATTCCGGGCAAATGGGCCGAAGCAAAGAAGGGGACTTACCAGCTCATGAACTGGAAAGCCGGAGGCCGACTCCAGTGTCTGGTAGGCTGGGTCCGGGGTCTCTCGTGTTCTCGGGCCTCAGTGTCTCTCTCGCGTGGTCTGCTTTGCCCCATGTTGCGGCATTCTAAGGTGGGCTCTCCCACGCAGGGATAGGCAGTGTCTAGTGGCCCAGCTCACGTCTTCACGGCCCGGCAGCCCCATCGGCAAGAGCACCTCTCAGCCCAAGGGTCCCAGTCCACGTCTCCATGTGGCCTCATGGATTTGGCTTTGGCCCCGTGCCCGTTCGCAAACCAATCTCTGCAGCCGGGGATGGAATACGCTGGCTGGCTAGGCCTGGGGTGTGGACCACCCATAAAAGGGAGGCCTGCCAAGAAAACCCAAGGTGCCCTTAGCAGGGCTGGGCCGAGACTCGTAGGTCCTCTCCACTGTCTCAGGGGAGCTGTGTGTGGTTCTATTTTCACGTTGTCATCAGCTGCGGGCGTTGCTCTGCGTGTGGCCAGCTGTGGCGGTCCAGACCTTCCTTCGTGTTCTGAGGGATGTAAAATGGTCAGAGCTTGGCTGTGCCCGGCACCAGTGTCAAGTCCAACCTCATTCTCACCAGTGGAAAGTGGTTTTTTTAGAAATATAAATAGTCATGTGGGTTTTTTTTCACTTTCAGTAAATGAGATGAGGCTTTCCTCTCTGTGAGAACACACACGGCAGATGGAAATGACCCTTGGAACATAAAGGGTTAAATTCCAAAAATGTAGTTTCATTTGATGACATTCATCTTAGGTGCAGAGAAGGAAGTGTCCTGCTGATGTCCCAGTGGGAACGTCCCCACTGAAGCTGAGGTCGGACGCACCGCGCCATGGTTTGGACTTGCCTTACCCTGACAGCCAGGACGCGAGCGCCTTTTCAGGTGCTTGCTGCCACCTGTGTGCCCTCTTCTGTGAGATGTCCGTGTCCCTTGCCCACTTCTAGTTGGATCGTTCATTTTACTGTTAAGATTTGAGATTTCCTTATGTTGTAGATACTAGTCCTTCGTTGCGTATGTGGTTTGTAAGTACACTAAAACCTTGGATTGCGAGTAACTTGGTTGGTGAGTGTTCCGCAAGATGAGCAAACATTTCTAATACATTTTAACTTGGTAAACGAGCAATGTCTTGCAATATGAATAGTTTGTTTCCAGAACGAATTATGCTCGCAAATCAAGGCATTATTGTATTTTCTCCGGGTCTGCACCTTGTGTTCTCATCCTTGACAGGAGCTCCTATAAGAGCAAATGTTTTCAGTTGCAATCAAGTCCAGTGTATCAGATTTTTCCTTTTTTTCGGATTTTGATTTTGGTGTCAAGTCTAAGAACTCTGACTAGTCCTAGGTCCTAAAGACTTTACTCCTCTATTTTTTTGTTCAGGTTTTATAGTTTTGCATTTTACATTTAAGCCTGTAATCCATTTTGAATTAATTTTTACATAAGGTGTGAGAATGAAGTCAAGGTTCATTTGTGGTCTATTGGTGTCCCCTTCTCCAGCACCATTGGTTGAAAAGGTGGTCCTTCCTCCATCGAATTGCTTTTGCACCTTCGTCAAGATCAGTTGGGCATATTTATGTGCTCTGCTTGTGGGTTCTCTACTCTGTTCCATTCGTCTATTTATCTGTCTTTTCACCAATACCATGCAGTCTTGATGACAGTGGCTATATAAGTCTTGAAATTGGGTAGACTGACTTCTCTCACTTTGTTTTTCTTTTTCAAAATTGTTTTAGCTATTCCAGTTCCTTTGCTTTCCCATATAAATTTTAGAATAATCTTGTTTATATCTGCAAAATATCTTGCTGGGATTTCTGTAGGAAACACGTTAAACCTGTATGTCAGTTTGAGGACAGCTGACATCTTCACTATGAGACACTTCCGATACATAAACATGGTATTTCTCTCCATTTATTTAGATCTTCTTTCATTTATTTCATCAGCATCTCGTAGTTTTCAGGATCCAAGTCTTTGTGTGTTTTTTTAGATCTACATCTAAGTAGTTCATATATTTTAGCAATTACAAACCACATTAATTTCAATGTACACATATTTGTTACTAGTCTGCAGAAGTGCAGCTGACTGTTGCATGTTTATCTTGTGTCCTGCAACTTTGCTGCACTCCCTTGTAAATTCTAGACAGCTTTTTTTTGGTAGTTCTTGGTATTTTCTACCTAGACAATCATATCATCTGCAAAATGGGACAGTTCTCTTTCTTCTAACCTGCATGCCCTTTATCTCCTTTTCTTGCTGTATTGTATTGGCTAACATCCAACACTCTGTTGAGTGAGAGTGGACACGCTTGCTCCCATTAAGTACAGTGTTACATGTAGGTTTTGTGTAGATGCTCTTTATTAAACTGAGGAGGCTGATTCCTCCTGTAGCCTCTTACAGCCCTTTACCCTCCCCCTTTGTATTAGTGTTGACATTAATATTTCCTCTAGTTCCGCCTTCCTCCTTAAACTCTGACGTTGTCACAGCCAGCCTAAAGATGGCTTCCAGTGGCCCTCGCCTCCTCATATCACTCCCTGTGCTGCTTCCTCCCACACAGAATGGGGCCAACCGCCACAACCACACGATACTGCGAAAATAGCCATGTCACTTCCAAACGTAGGTCCTAAGAAATGCTGCAGTTTCTGTCTTGCTCTCTTAGATCATTTGATCTGAGAGAAGCCAGCATTCTGTCATAAGGAAGCTCCAACAGCCCCATGGAGAGGTCAAGGTGGCACGAGCAGAGGCCTCCTGCCGACAGCCTTGTGAGTGTGTCACCCCGGAAACACACCCTCCATCCCCAGCAAATACCAGCCAACACCTCCACTGAAATTTCATGAGAGACCCTGAGCCAGCCCACTCGGCCGAGCTGCTCCCAACTCCTGACCCAGAAAGTGTGAGACAATCAGTGCTTATTCTGCCTTACGTCTGAGTTTGGGGGAATTTTTAAGGCAGCAAAACGTAGCCATTGGAGACACTTGAATTTCTTATTTGAATCCAGCAAAGCATAGGCATGGGCTCCCTGTTAGAAAACATTGCAACGCTGGGCCGGCCGAGTGGTGCAGCGGTTAAGCGCTGGCTTGGGAAGTCGGCGGCCCCGGTTTGGGTCCCACATGAGGGCCAGTGACACTGCCCTCAAAAAAGAAAGAAGGAAGGAAGGAAGGAAGGAAGGAAGGAAGGAAGGAAGGAAGGAAGGAAGGAAGGAAGGAAGGAAGGAAGGAAAAGAAAGAAAGAAAAAGAAAGAAAGAAAGAAAGAAAGAAAGAAAGAAAGAAAGAAAGAAAGAAAGAAAAAGAAAGGAAATGTTGCGATGCTGATGGGTGGCCCTGCAAACATGCACACAATGTACACCATGGCCTGTAGCGCAGACAGCAAGGGCCCCGCCTGGACATACCTGCATGTGCGATGGAGGACACAAGCTGACTATCCATTTCCAGGCCTGTTAGATACAGGGCGGGTATCGGTGCAGAGGAATGGGCAGCTTACAGAGAACGGGCGTCCCCTGGAAGCAGCCACGGCTGAGTTAGCTCCCAAAGCGGCCGTCCTGTGGGGAGCCGGCCGTGTGGGAGACGCATGCGCCCTACCACTTAGCGGTACCCACCCCCCCGGGACCTTCCCACACAAGCACGTGGCATTCACAGCACACTGCTTTTTTCCCCAAGAAACTTTTAATTTTCAAGTTATTCTAGATTGACAGAAAAGTTGTAAATTTAATATGGAGAATTACTGTATATTCCCTACCGGCTTCCCCTAAGAAGAACCTCTGACTTAGCCACAGTCCATTTATTAAAACGAAGATATTAACATCGGCGCCACACTATATCTAAATGACAGGCTACTTGGATTTCATAAAATTTCCCAGCAATGACCTTTATCTGGCTCAGGACCCAGTCTAGAATCCCACATTTAGAAACGCATGTTTTTTCTTAAAAACAAATCTGGATTTATTGAGATCTAATTTGCTCACCATATAATTCACCTTTTAAGAGTGTACAATTCAGTGGCTCTTAGTGCATGCAGTCTTTTGCAAACATTCCCACTACATCATTCCAGAACACTCTCATCACCCCAAAAAGAAACCCCAGACCTGGTACCGCCATGCCTTGTCCCTCCTCCCCCAGCCTCGGGCAACCACTCACTAATCTACTTTCTGTGTCTATGGATTTGTGTCTTCTGGACATTTCATGTAAATGTAATCCCACGCTATGTGGTAATTTATGACTGGCTCCTTTCACTTGGCATAATTTTGAAAAGCATTGTTATTACAGCAAAAAAAAAAAAAAGGAAATAATCTAAAGATCAATCAACAGCTGAATGGATACATTTGAAATACTCATAGAATGAAATATGATTCAACTGTGAACACGAATGATTTAGAGCCACATCTGTTACCTTCAATGAATCTCAAAAGCAATACTGAGCAAAACAAGCCAGCTGCAGAATTCACGAACACCAGTAATTATGATACCATCGATGATAACGGCAGCCAACGCTTAACCGAGTGGTGCCTGAGTGCTGGGCGCTGTTCTCTGCATGATTGTTAATGTCATGCATCATATAAGGTTTTAAAATGAGCAATACTACTACATGCTGTTTACGGGCACACATCATCAGTGAATGTAGAAACCATGCATGGAAATGATAAACGCCCAGTTCAGGGCCGTGGGGGCCTTTGGGGTGGGAGGCAAGAAGCTGGAGTCAGGAGGGGCAGGAGGGACTTCAGGGCACCCTTAACGTTTGATGTCTTAAGCTGGGTGGTGGCCATGGGTGTTCCTTGTTCCCCGGACCTGAGGTGTGCCCTGTTGATTTCATAACACTTTTAAAAAAAGCAAGTCTATGGGCCGGCTGAGTGGCATTTGGTTAAGAGCTCGCTTGGGATGCCAGCGGCCCCGGTTCGGATCCCACATATGAAGGCCAGTGACACTGCCCTCTACAGCTAAGATGGTGAACAACAGCTCCATCTGGAGCTGGGTTGTGTGAGCCCTGGCGATGGTGTCGGCTGCAGCCCCTGCTACAGTGGGCTGCCATAGGCTACAGTGAGTGGCCGGCAGCCAGCGTGAGCGGCTGGCAGCCAGTGTGAGCTGCCAATAGCCACTGTGAGCGACCATCCAGAGGCCGGCGACCCATCTGCCTCATCCGGGAAGAGCGCAATGACGATACCAACATGAGCCAGTGAAGCAATGTCCTCCACAACTAGACTGAAGAATAAAAAGACAGCAACTTGTCTGTTCCCCTTCCCCGATTCCCCAACGCTGTTCCCCTCCCCCAATTCCCCAATAAAATCTTTAAAAAAAACCCCAAAAAACAAGTCTAGTACAGAGCAGTGTGTAGCGTGAGCTATATCTGGGTTTTTAAATGATTTCTACGCATATACCTGTACAGGCCAGAAAAGAGTCACAAGGAATCTGAAATAGGCACGGGTTTTAGGAAGTGGCCCGGGGTCTGGGGAGCCCCAGGGGGTGGGGGAGGGTGGGGGGAGACACGCTGTTTTCTGATAATTTCTGAATGCTGTACCACATGCATTTTTACCTCTTGATTAAAAACATAATCCAACCTGTATCTATGTATTCCCTTTTGTGCTGCCAAGCAACTTCCCATGCAGGCCCCCATTTGTCCCCACAGAGGTCCTGGCGCCACAGCAGTCACCAGCTCATATTTCAGATAAGCACACGGAGCAGCTCAGCTGTTGCTGGGTTTATTGGTGGTTGGTGCAGGTGGAACTGGGCGGCTGGGTCCCAGATGAGGTTGTCCTGCCCTGGATAGTGAAGCTCGGCAGGGGGGCCGCCCAGGCAAATCCACTGGTGCCTTGGCATAGGACAGAAGTGGCTTCAGGCCCACAGTGCCTCTGTCTAGGCATTCAGCATGGCCAGATGAGCTGCCCTCAGAGTGTCTACATGCACCGCATGGCGACCACTCCCCTAGGAGAGTGGGGCATGCCCGCAGCGCCACCCGGGGCACGGGTGCTTTAGCTGTCCCCAAATGCTACGCAGCTGGAGGGCTGGGGGTTGCTTTAGAGGGGCTCTCAAACTTCGGAAGGCATGGGAGTCGCCTAGAGGGCTTGTTGACCCACAGGTGGCTGGACCCCACCCCAGAGCTTCTGATTCAGAGCCTCTGAATCAGGGGGAGGGGCAAGAACGTGCATCTTTAACCAGGCCCCAGGTGACCTTGGTACTGCGGGTCCAGACACCAGACTCTGGGACCACGGCCTTACAGCGTTCCCTGCCATCAGCTGTGGACTGATGGGGCCACAGCGGGCTGTCCGTACCTCGGTGATTCCGGACAGCAGATATACAAACTGTCCCTGCCATGGACATCACCTGTGTACCGGCTGCACTCCAGAGTGTCATCCAGCCCTCACCCACCCTGGTCGACTGTGGATAATGGATGCATGAGGCGGTTTCTCATACTTCCCTCAAGGCCCATACGAGTGTGTTAGCCACACAGATTCGATTCCCAGGCTTCCTTCTGTTAAAATAAAATGCAGCCCTGGCTTGAAGATTCTGAGCAGATAAAGCCAGATACGCTGTGTAAGCAAAACTTAATCCAGCTTATTTCATGGAAGTAAGCGAACTTGGCTGATTTATTGAGGTCCTCTGATAGGCTTTAATGAGACGGAAGCTGTCTTCCCAAAATGGTGTAAGGTAACCATTTTAGCCTGTCCCCTGCCATCTGGAAACCCCCACTGGAAGAACCAAGCTTTCTCACCTGCTCCGCCCTCCTGTAACAACATGCATTCCCGGGCTGCATAGCCCTCTCCGGTGGCAGTCTCCCGGTTCCAGGACAGTGTGTCTCCTTCACAAAATACTCAGGTGCTAAAGCTCTCTGAGTTTTGACACTTTCTGCCAAACCTGGATGCCCCAGAGGAGGCCTGGCAATCTGCCTGTCACAGACACTCCCGGCTGGCCTCAGCCGGGTGAGAGGCTGCATGCAGGCCTGTGTCACCAGCAGCACCAGGAGCTGGTTGGAAATGCAGTCTTTGTCCCCCTAACCTGTCCTCAGGGTCCTGGGCTGCACATGGAAGTGTGAGATAGAGCTCAGCTCCTTCCAGGCTCAAACCTAACCCCCAGAGAGGTGCAGCCTACAGGAATGGGAGCCCTCAAAAGTGTCCAGGGAGGAGGCCTCCCGCACCGCTGCTAGGAATGTAAAATGGCATAGCCATCACGGACAGTCTGGTGCTTCCGCAACAAGCTCAACAGAGAGCTACGATGTGACCCAGCAATTCCTCTCAGTAGGGTATAAGAGGTCTGGCCATTAAGTTCGCAACTCATCCTAGAAAAAGTGCTACATACCTCATTGCTAAATGTCACTATGGTCACCTTCGAAGTACTCCCCTTGGGAAGCTATGCACCGATGCCAGCACCTAGTCCATTCTTCAAAGCAATTTTGGATCTCTTTCTGGAATGGCCATCAGAGCTGTCATCTTATTTCCCTTGATTTCCTGAATGTCATCAAAATGTCTTCCTTTCAATATTTCCTTTGTTTTCAGGTAAAGAAAGAAGTCATCAAGGGCCAGATCAGGTGAGTAGGGAGGGTGTTCCAATATAGTTATTTGTTTACTGGCTAAGAACTGTCTTACAGTGAGTGCCATGTAAGCTGGTGCATTGTCGTGATGCAAGAGCCATGAATTGTTGGCGAAAAGTTCAGGTCGTCTAACTTTTTATGCAGCTTTTTCAGCACTTCCAAAGAGTAAACTTGGTTAACTGTTTGTCCAGTTGATACAAATTCATAATGAATAATCCCTCTAATATAAAAAAAAGGTTAGCAATATTGTTGCAACAAGTTCACGAACTTAATTGTCAGACCTCATAGGCCCCAAAGAATGGAAGACTGGGACTCAAATAAATACGTGTACACCCATGTGCATAGCAGCACTACTCACAATTGCCAGAAGGTGGCAACAACCCCCGTGTCCATCGAGTGCCAAATGGATAAAGTGTGATCTAGCCATATAATTGAATATTCAGCCAGAAAAGAGTTGCAATTACAACAACATGGATGACCCTTGAAAACATTCTGCCAAGCAAAAGAAACCAGAACCAAAAGACCACATCTTGGAGGATTCTGTTTATATGAAATTGGCCCAGAGTAGGCCAATCCATGCAGACAGAAAGTGGATTAGTGGTTGCCTGGGGCTGGGCACAGTGGGGGAAATGGGAAGTGAGTGCTAATGGGGACAGGGTTTCTTCTTAGGGTGATGGTGGTAGAACATCGTGAATGAATTTAATGCCACTGGATAGTGCGCTTGAAAATACTCAGTGAGGACACTACCTGGACACTTGTGACCACATCTGTCACTTACCCACCCATTCTCCATTTACCGTCTGCCTTTTAACACGGCCCCAGTTTTGTTCTCGGCTCCTCTGTGCCAGGCTAACTGCTCCTCTTCCCAGCCTGCCTTGCTTCTAGGGATGGCTATAGACACCATTATGGTTGATGGCATGTTGGCAGACGTTTCTGGGAAAGTGTCCGCTTTGCTGTTAAAGAGGGACAGACACGGCTGCCATGGTGTTCCCCACTTCTTCCTGCCACGGAAGAGAATGTGACGTGTGGAGTGGCTGGAGCCTTTCATTGCTGTGAGGCTGGTGAGTTTGAGGGCAGGGCTGGAGCATCTCAGACGTGACACTGTTGAGCTGTCAGACCATGGCCAGGGACCCCCACCTAGCGTTCTGTCATCCATCCAATCCGCCATGTACTTATTGGAGAACATTCTGTTGAAGTGCTGGGGCAGCAAACAAGACAGACACAGTTCCTGCACTGCTGGAGCTCACAGCTTTATGTCAATATGGAAGGAATAAAGCACCATTTGTTTAAGTCGCTAGTAAGTGGGGTTTCTGTTAAGTGCAGCCAAACACAGTATCTAACTATAATTTAAATTGATCTGCACTCAGCTGCGTTAAGTTGCCCCGGACGCGTAGCTAACAAGCCCCTGACATGGCTTTCATGCGCCTGGACCCCAGGCTCCATTTCTCACGGTCTCACTGACACCCTCCCGACCTGTCTGCACAGAAGCTGCCCAGTGTCTGTCCCGGGGCCCGGCAGCCGCACAGCGGTGAGGAGACCACGGCCTCCGAGACCGGGATGTCATGGGGAAGCTGGAAATTCCCCTTAACGCCCAGCCAGGGCAGGCCGGCCAGGGACTCCGGCGCCGCTGCCCCCTGTGACGTCACACCGCCGCCACCGCCCCCTGTGACGTCACACCGCCGCCCCCGCCCCCGCGAGGAGCGTGACGTAGGCTTCGGGCGCGCGGCAGACAGAGCAAGCGCCCTGGGCCCAGCCACTAGGGGACGCGGGCGTCAGGAGGCGAAGGCGCTCCGCAGGCCCGGCGGCCTCCAGCGCGTGCCGCGTGGTGGGGAAGGCAGTGGCCCCGCGGCCAGGCCCCAGCGGAGACTCGGCTCCCCGTTTCTCGTTGGCCAGATTCCTGGGAACACCGGGGGCCCAGTGAGACCCCCGACCCCCACCGGGGAGCGGCAATTCCGGGTGGGAGGCTGCCTGGTCCATGGGCTGCCTCTGGGCCCCAGGGATTGGCCACCATCTGCCCTGTCTCCTCCAGCGGGGCCAATCATGGACTCGCACGCACGCCTTTGCCGGGCAGGATTGGTCCACGCGTGTCACGTGACTACTGGCTCCTTCGCCATTCATGATTGGTCTCTGTGGAGCACGTGACTAGCGGGCCCTTTGCCAGTTGTGGTTAGTCTCTGTGGGGCACGTGACTAGCGGGCCCTTTGCCAGTTGTGGTTGGTCTCTGTGGGGCACGTGACTAGCGGGCCCTTTGCCAGTTGTGGTTGGTCTCTGTGGGGCATGTGACTGGCGGGCCCTTTGCCTGTTGTGGTTGGTCTGTGTGGGGCACGTGACCAGTGGGCCCAGCATTCCATGCGTGTGCAAGCGCTGAGCGCAATTGCGGGGCAGAGAAGCGTGCAGGCCGCTCAGCGGGGCCGGTGCTGGGCTGCAGGAACGGCCACGCCGACCGTGCCTTCGGGTGGGGAGCGAGTCCCAAGTGGCGGAGGGGTCTCGGCAGGGGGCGGTCCTGGCGTCCGTGGCGCCCAGGGCCTGCAGGGGTGGGAGCTGCGGCCAACAGGGCGCGGGAAGCCACGCGGACAGACACGGGGGTGGACATCCCGCACCAGGAGGGGAAGGGAGACAGGGGGCCCCGAGGTGGGGGCGTGCACGGGGAGCGGGGAGGACAAGCTTGGGGGGTGAGCGGGGGTCAGAGGGCTCAGGACAAGGCGGGCCCCGACTTGGGGTCAGAGCTGGGGTCAGTGGGGCTGTTTCTGGGCTGCTGCTGTGACGACAGCATGGCCTGCGCTTGACGCACACCCAGCTCTCTCTCTATGGCCTTCCCTCCTCCCAGAAAGAGCCACGAAACTCCACCTAGGCCTCCTGGCTGCCACCAGAAAAGGCTGGTCACCAGTGCCTGTGGCTGAGCTGTCCTGGCAAGCCTGCAGACGCCAAAGGCTTCGGCTCATGCGGTTTCCCCAGGTCTGTTCCCAGGCCCCTTTATTGGGACCTTTGTTGTCACATTTACCAAACTTTTTTTCATTGGGGAACAGTGTGTTTTTCCAGGACCCATCAGCTCTAAGTCAAGTCGTGGTTTCAGTCTGTTTGTGGAGGGCGCAGCTCAGTGGCCCATGTGGGGATCCAACCAGCAACCTTTGTGTTGTGAGCACTGTGCTCCAAGCAACTGAGCTAACCAGCTGCTCCCATTTAGCCACTCTTGCTTGAAAGTGGAGCTTGGATTTTTTAGCTTCCCTGCTGGCAGGCTCCAATGCCAAGGCAAGAAGCTGCAGCTCTCCATGCCCTTGGTTTGATGGAACGCCTCAAAGCCATGGGGCTTGTTAGAATCATTTTCAAACTCATCTTGCAGCCACACAACTTCTTACCTCACCTCTCACTCATGCGGCCTTCTCGGCCATTGATGGTGATAGTGAGGGGGGGACAGGGAGGTCTCCCCAATTCTGGTGGTAGAAGACGGTTAGAGTATGGGAGAAAACCCACTGGTGTCAGGCTCAGGAGCTCCATCAGCAAGGAATCCGGCTGCAGCGGCCACGGCTCTGGCTGATGGGCCACAGAGGGATGCATTGGGAGGACTGTGGGTAGCTCTGAGCCCTGGGAGGCCTGGGGAGGACGTGTCCAGGGCAGCTGGTGCTCCCTTGGTGAGGAATCTGCAGCTGCCCGTGGACCATGGGAGATGGCAGCTGGTTTCTCTGAGCCTATTTCCTCATCAGTAAAGGGGATGATCACCTGTGTGATACTTACCTCGTGGGATTCTTGGGACTCTTAAAGCAGATGCCACATGTCACATATCTCTAAGCTGTGGGGCCTTTTACAAATATCAAGTCTGCTCTATGACACCCTGGGATCCCTATGTCCTGGCTCACCCTGGTCAATCAGATTGCCTGTTTTTCACTACCTGAGGTGGTTCTGCGAGGAGGTGCCTTTACCAGCCTCCTAGACCTCAGCCCTGCGCAAATGACTAGAGGGGAGCAGAGAGGGATGTGTCCTTGTCACTGGGTAGGTCCTGACACCAGCAGCGTCACGGGCACCTGTTGGGGCCTTCCCTTCTGACAGATGGACTTGACCATGGAAGTTCCACAACACATCCTGGCTCTCTACTCACTGTGGACTTCGGCAAGACTTGGTTTCCTCATTCCTAAAGTGGGGCTGTTTCTACTTCATGGGACTGTGACAGCAGTGGGTGCAGCGCTCTGAGTGGCGCCTGGCACAAGAGCCCCCCATAGCTTTACTATTATTTCCAACCTGTCCTACTCCCTGAGACCATGCACAGAAATGAGACCTCTGCCTGGATCTTCGGGGGCTGTGTTCTCCTGCTGCTCCGGATTCTGGAGTTCGAAGACATATTTAAGTCACTTGGCAAGGAAGACGAGGAGTGGGCGGTGGCAAGATGGCTCAGTGTCTCGGAGCACCGCTGCAGGCGAGGGATCAGCTGCCCGCCATCTCCTGATTTGCATCCTACACAGACCAAGGGCTCAGCTGCCCGTCTGTCTTGCCCTGTGGCCACAGTCAGTACTCCAGCTCACCCGTGACTCCTGGACACGTACATATTCCCAGCAGAGGCAACAGCCTGTGGAATGGGGGTCCCTAAGAAACCCCAGCCTCTTGCAAACCAGCCCTTGATTCTCAGATTATTGGCAGCATTTGTTGCCTGAAATGAACAAGTTGAATATGCAGTTGGCTTTGACCTGGCAAACAGAGCACTGATGATGGATAGTCTGTGAGGCCGGCAGGCATGGGGTGTAGCTCCAGCTCCTGAGATGTGTGCTTAGCGGAGGAGCCCAAAGACATGCCGATAATACAGCATGTGGTGTCTGCCCTCTGGGCAGGTCAGCGGCCTGCTTGCTGACGGGTCCCAAGAAGATGGGGCTGCCACTGCTCTGAGCTGGCCAAATCGTCCTAGACTTTCACTGCCGCTGTGATAGTTCTAGCCCCACAGGCAGAGCAGGGGTTCCTAGCACACTTACTGCACTCCAGATGCATGTACGATGCCACAGGCTGCTCAGGGAAGACCAACATTTAACTTTCAGTAAATGGAGCATGACAGCGTGGAGATAGATGAGAATTAGACTGATGTTCTTCTTACATCATTTTCCTTCCTAAAAGGAAAACAGACTGTATTGCCACTCCTTTAACTTATGAAATAGTTCTTCCGGGATGAGTGGCCTCAATCACTAAAAATAAATATTTTGTTTATTTTTAACAAAATGTGAAAATAGTCAATACTGCCGACTTGAATCTGCATTACCAGCAAGTACCACGGGGGCGAGGGGCGGGGGGCGACACGACACAAGCCAGGCAGGTCGGAAAGCTCAGGACTCCTGGCCAAAATGCCCTTTCTCTTTTCCGTGGAAATTCTTCAACACATATTGTATTTTAGCTAAATGAAAATACTGAAAATGGCAGAGAGCACTTTTAACGGAAAAGTAACTGATAACACAATCTTATTTCAATTTTCTTTTTATTTTTTAACTTAAACGACTGTGTCTGTTCCACAGTCTTATGATGAGAAAGGCTCCAGAGCCATGTCTTCTCAACATTTCATTTCTCAAATCGTTTTTGACTTTACGTTGTGCATTGATATGGGCTTCTCAGTTCAGAAAACAAGGCACTATAACTATTTTATCAGCTACATTAATACATTGAAGATATATTTATCCTTTCATTAAATATACAGCATTTGAATACAATATGGTTTTATGCAGATCAGGTTCAAAACACCCAAGGCACACACTTTATTTTTTTCCGTTTTTTTTTTTTGTTTCTGTATTTATTTGAAGGCTCATATTAAAGTTCCAGAATTGCTATAGACAAAGAGTTCCAGAGTAGAAGCAGTGGACAGTGATTGTTGTAATTTTAAACATAAAACGGTAAAGACTGTGAAATGTAGAAACAGTTACAGGAACAATAAACAAAATCACTGATACAGCGTGGATTAAAAATCGAAGTGATCAGATCTGCTGAAGTCTGAAAACAAGTTTGGAAAGTACCCGCTTCCCCACAAAGCACGTGCAGGCGGTCATGTGTCCACGCAGCTGCTGTGCTCACCCAGCCGCTGTGGGATTTCCACACACTCGCGTGTGTATGAGGATATCTGTAAAATACGGGACGACATTCCAGTTCCCCGGTTATCAAAATGCCTCAAAGTACAAGTAAAAGAAAAGTCTTCCAACAATTTTTTTTTTTCTTAACAAGACAAACTGATGCACTTATCTAGGAAAAGAGCTCTAGAGGGAAACCATTGGCAGGTGAAGCTGGGGGGTGGTTAAGATCTGGGAGAAACCACTGGATGGTGGGTGAGGCTGGAGGATTTAAATGAGGTACGAGGATTGGAATTTTTCATGAACGTTGAAACATAGTGGCTGCTGTTTAAATGGAGAATGTGCCCAAACAGAAGAGACTGTTTGGGAACTAATGACAACTTTTCACTGAAGAGGCCAAATAAGAGGTTCAATTTAAAGTTTAAAATATGCCTCCTTGCAATGGGAGGGGAGCCCATGTCTTCCCGACTCAGCTCTTTTCCAAAAGACAGTAGTTCTCTTGCTCCAAGCCCCAGAGCACGCTTATCAAGACACCGTTAGCTTTACATCAGCCAGACAGACTGCCCAGTTCTGACCCTCATGGCCTGACAGCAAGAAGACAAGTTGTAGGAGTGGGGGAGACCTCTAGTCCTGGGAGAAACAGCCAGCGTGCCTCACCCTGCATGACTCCCCTGCCTCCATCCCCAAACCAAAGGCAAACCAAGCTTCAGCTACCCCGACAGCAGTGTCCACAGACGGCCACGTCGGCATTTACAGTTCTGCGCTAATCCGCATGTTTCTACCTACACATTGGGCATCCGTGAAGGGAAATGGAACCAAGGCAAATTAGCTCAATGAAAGAATTTGTACTCTGATGAAAGATCACTTGGCCCATTTGACAGAGGTAAAGAGGCTATGCTGTTCAAATAACCTACATTAGATTGCAAGTTTGGCAACTTTTTGTTTAATTCATTTATCACTGTTTGCAATCAGAACCACAACCTTAGTGCAATAGTATATTTATTTTTTACAGTAATTTTGGTTGCCATACAAGAGATTTAAGGATTGGGAGAAAGTGCAAATTACAGGAGCTTGTTTTCCGTGTTTAATAAAGTTGAAAAAGAATAAAAGCACAAAGTAACAGAAACATAGATAATCCGAACATGTTACACAAACTATAGTGTGAAACATTAGTTTCTAAAAAACAAAAAAAAAATTTGCTAATGGAAAAAAATCAATTATTTGTGGCCCACACAAAAAATGTCATTGCCAAATCACCTAGGTAATGCTTGTTTGCCCAATAATTCAGAAAAAAAAATCACCATTTTTTAACTAAAGTACCACAAATAATTCACTTTGTGATATGTAAAGTTCGGCAAATCAACAGTCACATTGAGTCATTTTTATATTATGTGTTAACTTAAAATGCACAGATACCCTGGAGAAGGTATCTTGGCCGGTATACATAATTTACATCTCGAGAGATTTTGGTTTGTATACACAATATTACAGAAAGTAGGCATGTAAATGCAATTTATTTAAATTACAGTATATAACAAAAGTTGATCTGAAAACCTGGAATAGTATTAACATGGTCTTTATGTGAGCAGTTTAACATTTGTTCCGCCATTAAAGAGGGTCGTGGACTAGGGCCTGGTCCTAACGTCCTGAGGGGGAGGACAGTGAGTGTCGGTTTTAATGGGAAACTATTGCTTTGTGTGATGCAATCCACAAATGGCGCGGGACTGGTCCATCTTGGCCATGTGTGTTTATGTTGTCGGTCAGTGCAGGGTCTGATGGGTTCTGTTCCGGTGCTATAAGACAATGTAAAAATAAACGACTTCATCAGCACCTGCTGGCGCCTGGTTGGCTGCAGGTGGCTTGAAGTCTCAGGAAAGGGAGTAGCAGCCAGCTCGCACCGACTGGCTGCTGAAGTTCAGGAAACCTAAAGCCACCACTGCGATCCGTTACGATCTCCCAGTGGTTTCCTGGACTCCCCTTCTATCTAGCTGTGCGCCCAACACTGAGCATAGAGGCAATGCCAATGGTAGGGGAAGGAGAAAAGCGCCACCACGGTGCAGTGGTGGACTGATGGGGTTTTGCCTGTTACCAAGTGGAAGACTAATAATGGGCAAACCACCGACTTTATGTGTTCCGAACTACTGGGCAGCCTCGGCAGGCTACCGACTGTATCTTGGCTTGAAATTTCTCTTGAGTAATATCCATTTTGTGATGGAAAAACTGCAAGGACATGGAAGTACTGCGCCTTAATAGTCAATTGATTTCAGGTTGGATCGGATGGGTCAAAGACAAAAGATTGATGTGTAAAAGGTTTTGGGACGGAGAGGAAGGTCTGAAACTCGGTTTCCAAGTTTGTGGCTGGCAAATTGTGTGTGTGTGTGTGTGTGTGTGTGTGTGTGTGTGTGTGTGTGTGTGTTTGGAGAAACTGCTGCATTGTGAGTTGTAACCACTTTTGAGGAAATAATTGTCCTTCGGTGTTGAAGTTCTAGCAAAGATATAAAATATAACACAGCTCTGCTGGTTCAGATGCGTCCAAATAAGGTTGATTTAAAAAGGTCATACTTTTAGAATTATTCCACAGAAATAGTATTATTAAATCACAAAAGTTGTTTTTCTTTAACTTTCTAGCACTGAAGTGGCACAAAGGCTGCCTAGTAGACCAGCCACTTTTTGTTTCTTAAAATATTGTGCTTATAAACTATCTGTACAACTATTTAAACTTGCAGGAAAGAAAGATTTAAATTGCTAAATTTTACGTGTTCATTCTGGAGCTCTTCCAGACCTAATCAGACACTTGATTGTGAGCATAAAGAAACAAAGGAAAAAAAATCATGTTTTATAATTAGAGATGGGCTAGGCTAGCTCTAAAACCATAATAAAAGCCAAAAACCTGGCATTCGAGTTTCTTGCAAATGTGACAATGTGCTGGACACCTGACTGGATGTTTCACGGCCCATGTGCAACTGGCGACCTCCCTTGGAAATCAGAGGTATTGTTACAGGGGAGGGGCGCTCCAGGGGAAAGGAAGGGATGGGGCTCAAGAAAGCCTGGCCAGAGGCCCTCCTGGCCACCCAGGAGGCCTCCCTGCGGTGTCTCATTCATCTGCTCTGCGGCCCACCTCCTCAAGCCTGGGTCCTGCCGTACCCTCTGGGCGCTCAAAAAACACGCTGTACTTACTAGTAAGACAAGCTGCTGAGGCTTCTGGACTCTCAGAAAGAAAGGGGAAGACCCCCGAAGAACCACCTTCCCTGGCCTCAGAGAGCAAAAGGGCTGCTCAGAGATGCTGAGTGGCTCAGCACAGATGCTGACTTACCCTTGGCCGGGCTCAGAACAGAGCTCACTGCGCCCGCCCAGCTCCCGGCGGAGAGTACGGCTGGCCAACAGCAGCAAAAGCCCCCCACCAACCTGGCGGCTCGTCCTTCGTGTCAAAGTGGGAGCTCGCCTGCTCTGATCTTCGCAGAATTCAACCCCTTTCGGTTTTAAGCAGATTTGGAATGGTGGGGAGCCCTGTCCTCAGTCCTGGACGGCCACTCCTGCAGACAACTGTTGCCGTCCTCGGGAGACTGGACCCAGGCAGCCGCTTCCCACGCCAGGTCTCCCCTCCTGCTTGGAATCGTGACTTTGTGCTTTGACTAACTCCACGTGACATCTGTTTGGCCACTTTGGAATTATGCTAAGAGATGTGCAGAAATAAAGAAAGAAAGCTAAGCAAAGCCGGCACGATCCCATTCAAACTCCCACCACCGCCAAGACCCTCGTGGCAAGAACCGTGGATGACATCGCAGGAAGGGGCAGCTCAGGAATCTACAGGGAAACAGCTCCTCCACCGTTCAGGCCCGCAAGGGGCACCGGACGAACACGTGGGGCGTCTCACTGCACAGCAAAGGACAGGGAAGAAAGCGTGAGTGCTGAGTGCTGTCCGAGGGGCCCCAGCCGGAGGCGGGCCCATGCGGGGCCTGGGGCGCCACGGCTGCCCCGAGAGCGGAAGAGGGAGGTCTCAGGAGGTATCTGGAGTACATGGTGTCTGCCTGCAGGGGCCAGGGCCCCGAGCTCATGGAGGGGCGTCTCCGGGCCCGGCCAAGTGAGGTCACCTGCATGCTGGGACGCCAGCTGTGAATTCTTTCCCAAGTTAGAAAAACTCCCTCCCCTTGTCCCAGTGGACAGAGCAGCCCAAGAAACCCCCACAGAGAGAGAGGGGGGAAGTTTCAGGGCCTTTGCCCAGCCATGTCATGGGCACACCCAGCATTTCTTTGGGTACCAGGAGACACACCCGTGGAATGGGGTTGGAGCTCACAGACCTTGCTTGGCCTTCCAAACATTTCAGTGTAAGCCCATCTCTACTTCTAATAAGAAGTCTGTAAAGGTCCAGAGCGGCCACCCTTATCTGTCCAGCAGCTGTTTCAGAGCCCTTTCTATGTTCATTCTGTGTCCGACTCGAGTCACCCCGAGATCTATTAGATCTTCCTTCTGAAGGTTTGGTAAGTGACTGCCATCGATCTCATTGTCCATGAAGGTCTCCTTGTGTTCACCCAAGTTTAGACTTTCCAGCCAATCTGCCACATCTGGTTTAGTCCACAGGTGGACAGGTTTAGTTGTAAAAGGCTTATTTGAGATTGGCTGTTGCAGTATTGAGGGAGATGGTGACCTGCTGCGTCCCGCTGGGTTCAAGCCAAACAGGTCCCCGGAAGGGGGCTGGCTCGGAAGGCTGAAGACATCGGAGAGAGAAGGGGAAGGAGACGCGGCGGCAGCAGACAGAGAGCCAGGCAGGATCTCTTTGCTCAGCTCTGTTGGCGAGACCAGAGGGCTCGGCGCGCGTCTTGTTCCTGAGGTCCTACCATCATAGTCAGGGGGCCGGCTCTGCAGGGTGATGGGCTGGGAGGTCCCAGGGCGAACGGTGAAGGTGACCGTCGTGCTCCGTGTACCTGAGACGGTCATGACCTCTGGGCTTCTGAAACGGCAACAAGAGAGACAACCATCAGAAGCCAGGTCCCAGAGCAGGCCAGCGGGAGGCAGACACCCAGAGCACACGAGAGCGAGCGCCCAGTGACAGCTGCGCTGGCATCTGCCATGCCAGGACCGGGAGACGGGCAGGAGGCAGAGTGTGAGGAGACCCCAAGTCACACGGCAGCCCACCCGCTCGACGCCAGGCTGGGGCTGGATGGGTCCGCCTGCGCTGGCAGAGGACCAGGGCCGGTGAGCGGGCCGGGGAGGCAGCTGAGGGCGCACCGCAGACAGGGCCAGAGGGCAGGCCTGCGCCAGGGGCGTGTCTGGTGGCGTCAGCAAATGCTGGTGGAAAGGACCCCCTTGGCCTCCGTGTCAGCACCAGGAGGACAGCTCCCTCGCTGCCCCTCTTAACCGCCCGCCAGGCCTCGGCTTTGCGGCCGAAAAGGACCCTTCCGGGGAGGGGCGCCTCGAGGGCGGGCCCTGTCTCAGGAAGTGGAAGCCCCACAGCTACTTGGGGCACTCAGGGTTTGAAGGGACCCACACCCAGGGCACAAGGAGTAATTCGCTCCTGTTCAGCCTGTACTGACCCAGCGGAAAAGGGGGGCCGGCTCCTCAGTGACGCTGTCCAGCCTCGGCTGGGCCATTGCGTTCCAGAACGCACTGGGTCACTCAGAGTTCTTTGCCCCCCCGAAGGCAGTGTGGGCGGCTCGGGATGCATAATCCTTACCAAAACCCTGAAAGGAACCCCACTCTGCCAGTGGCGGCCTCGGGAGTCCCGTGTCTTTCCTGCTCTGGGATGGACGGGGGACAGACTCGACTCTTCCAGGTTCAGCCCTTCCGGCCGTGAGAAGGCTGCTGGCTCGGAGGCAGGAGGCTGCCTCCGAGCCAGTCTGGTCTCCGTGCCCACCTGCACGGAGGGCCTTTCCAATCCAGCACCCTCACACGTGGACAGGATTTGGCCAGGGCCCACGGCAAGCTTTCCAGCCACGCTCAGTGGACGGCAGCTGCCCCTTACTGAAGGCATGGCCATCCCACTACCTGACAGTGCCGCAGCCATGGGCGAGGGGGCAGGAGTAGGGAGGGCTGTGTCTCTGGCCTTTGGGGCTCATCCACATGAATGTGGACAGACCTGCCCCCTTCTGGAAGGATCCATCCTACCGGGGCTCATTCCTCAGGACCCGGACTTGAGGGGTGTGTTAGAATCCTGGCTCCGCCAACTTCAGCCTATGGGTCTCCATGTTTGCACAGCCCAGATGGGCTCCTACCCCTCCCCAGTGGGGAGGCTCAGGGGTGGCTGTGTCAGCTGCACAGGTGCTGAGCGGCAGTGAGTGCGGTCGGCTGCAGCGTCTGAGGGAGGGTCAAGGCAGGAGTGAGCTGGGGGCGGCCCAGTCGACCTGCCCCTGGTCTGTCGTGTCTGTGGGCCGTTTTCTCAGTCAGTTACCTGGGGGCCTCTAAGTCTGGTGACACTTCCCCACTTGACGGTAGTCAGTGTCACTCCATGTATGGAATATGCCACGGGAAGAAGCTGTGGCAGCCCTGTCGAGGGCCCTGTGTGGGGACGCACGCTTTGATCCTGTCATCGGAATGGCACTGTCAGGGCCAGCTGGCTGCACACTGGGCCAGGGACACCCATCCGCCCACACAGCGTTCCTACGCGGTTTTCTGGAGGGCTGGGGGACCAGGGTGACATTTCTTACAAAGCCCCCTCCAGAATGGGGGTGGGGTGTTGGCCTGTGGTGGTCCTACTTACACCACCAGGTAAAGGCCCAGAGGCAGCCCAGGTGAAACTAAGGAACGATTCCACTGCTGCTGGGGTCAGTTACTCAGAATCAGAAGGCACCCGGCTGGGCTCCGGGGTTGCCCAGGGAGGGCACGGGGGACGCTCCTCTAGTATCTGGACCCAGGTGCGAGAGAGGTGGGCTGTGGACAACAGGCAGGGTAAGAAACCTGCACACTGGTGCCCAGGAAGGCCCGGAAGACCCACTCCAGTTCCAACTGGGGAGAAGCAGTGCAGTGCCCTTTGAAGTTGCCTCTCCCCAAGCCCCATCAACACCACAGCTGTGGGCACATCTGTTTTGGGAAGGCTCATTTGTTCCACTTGGCTACAATTAAGCTGAGATAGCTGAAATAAAATCCTAAGTGTGCAGCCACTCCCCTCAGGTGTCCTGAGTTGTTCGTGAGGGCCGAGGTCCTCTGGGGACAGAGAGGTTTTCTGTGGTTAAACATCCAGCGCAAACACATCTGCTCAGCCGAGTGCTGCCCTGGAGTCACAGTCCGGTGTGCTCTCTCTAACAGTGACCTTGCATGGTGACTGGGGAGTCCTCCACGGGGACAGCAACTGCTTTCAACTGGGCAGCACTTAACCGTGGGCCCCTCTGAGCCAGAGGGCGGGTGCCAGCGCCCCACTCTGGAGACGCCCCAACCATTCCCGGGGAGCTGGGTGCTGCGGGGAGCTGTGTTTGTTGTCAGAGGCCGAGAGGGGGCTCTCCAGACACGCCGGTGGGCAGCGGGAAGGAGAGAGAGCACACCAGGGGTCAAGAGCACTCTCGCAGGCGGAACTTACGTCTGTTCAGCATGACCCTCTTCTGTTCACACCCATCATGGGAGCAAATGAAAAGGACAAAACGGAATGGCTTGAGACAACACTGCAAAATTAATTAAAATGAAAAAGACGCATGTTTCGATGGATGGAATGCAAGCAGTGGTTCAGAAACACCGGCTGAAAAGCTATCCAAGCTGGTCCCTTCCCGGCCAGGGAGGGACAGGGAGGGAGGGACAGCAGGCAGTCCCTGAGCTGCCCCGCTGGAAAACCAACATGGGCATCCCTTTCCTATTTAGAACAGGAATGCCGAGACCCTGCCTTTTCTGGTCAGTGATTCTGTGAATATACAGAAGAAAAGTATCCAGGAAAAAGTTGTTACGGAGAGGAAACCGCAGCATTGTAGTGATGAGGGCCGCTGCTCAAAGCCCTGCGACCACCAGCGGGTACCCTGGCCCAGGCGGAGTCACCTTTACCGTCCGCAGCTTCGGAAGGGCAGGCCAGCGTTCCTGCTTGGGGAGGGTCCCCACCTGTCCATGCTTCGCTCTGAGTCTACACCACCAGACAGCCCAGCAGCTGCTAACGGGGGCCGCCCGATCTGGCCGAGCTCTGGGCCTGCCCACACCCCTGCTGGATGTTGCTGTGCCAAAGCAGCAGAGTTTGAGAAGTGGAGGGAGGCCTGCCCTGGGCCAGCCCATCCTGCCCTCCTCCTCGGCCACTTGATTTACTCTGGGTTAATCACAGTCATATTCTTCACGGGTCTCCTGGCTGCCGAGATCATTACGTTGCTAGGCAACCACTGGGTTCCTGGGTGGAACACATGGAATTGGCTGTCCTGATTTAGAACAGACTCATACACACTCGCACACACACACACCCTCTCTTGGATTATCACTATCCTGCCTTTTAAATCCAATCCATGCAGCAGCACAAGAATTAGAACAAAAATCAGAGTTAATTGACACTCAGAGACGCATTATTCATCAGTCAGCTCTAGTTAACGGGTGGGGGAGTTAATTTTCAAGTGGCTTTGCCATGGGATTTACAAATTCAGTTTGGCTCTTGAGTCTGCTCTGTCCCTTGCGAATTGGGACCGGGGATCCGAACCCTGACAGCCTGCCCGGTCAGACCTCTGCATTTTAGTTACTGCAGTCTTCATGACAAATCCCTATCTTGCATGTAAAATGGCACTTATGTCCAAACCGCTCTCTTAAGTTATTCTGTCTTTACAGCGTCTCCTTAGGTGGAGCATTCAAGAGACAGAAGGGGAGGGCACTGTCATCAATAATGTGCCCGAGGCTGGTGGCGGCACTGGAGTCCATGCCTGTCACTCTCTCTATGCGGAGTGTACCCACGGAGTCCTCACAGTACCCGTGGGCTCTGAGCACCACTCGGGATCCTGCTCTGCCTGCAGCCCTCAGGGCCTGGCCCATAGGTGTTCATCAGGAACTGTTGCATGCATGGTGGGTGGATATTAAACTCATTTCCCGGACGTCGAGGTTACAGCCAGACCTAGGAGTGCCGGTGTACAGGTCCTCCCGCTAGAATGTTCATACCCAAGCAGATCCAGGGGTGCCCAGTTTCCAGGGAGAAGTAAGTGTTCACCCTGGGATCGCTTTTGCTCAATGGTCCTATAGTCCCTATAGTCCAAACTGGGAAGTGAGAATGTAAGAATCGGACCCGGTATTTGGTCGTCTGATGAGCAAGGATAAAGCGCTGCAGCAGGACTAGAATAACCTCCTTCCAGTATCAGTCTACGAGAAAACACACTGAAAGTGGATTTCATGCTCCCGTAATGATCTACAGCTTCATCCACTGACGTTACCGTAACATTTCCATCGGTGCCGGAAATGCTAAAGCCACTGTGAGGCTCAAGGTCACAGGATACCGCTAAGCAGCTTGTACCATTTGAAGTCTGTTCTGGGACCAGCTGGACAGAGACGATTTTTAACAACCCAAACTGATGTACTTCACAATCAAGAGGCCCTCAGGATTATACTGCAGACATGGGGCGAAGAGCTGGAGGCACCAGCAAAGTAAGGGGGCCTTGGGAAGGCAGCGAGAGGCTGGAGAGGGACTTTCCTGAGAACCGGCCAAGCTCACACCTCCAGGCAGCCTGGACCTCTCAGGGCCTCCGGGACCTGGAGGGGGTGGTGCTCCCTCCACCCCCAGCCCATCTGTGCCTCCGAGAGGTGCAGGCCAGTCTCAATCACCTAAGGACCCAGAGGTGATCTAGAGGGGATCCTGGGGCACCAGCCATGCCCTCTGGACAGAAGCCGAAGGAGGACCCCACAGCTTACAGTCACTGTCACTGCTCTGCTCCCCCAGACAGAGTGAAAGTGAAGGTGCCTTTCCACCCACACATGTGTTGACCGGGAACAGTTTTATCCTGCTGTGAAAATGATGCCTGGTGTCCGGGGTCATGGCCCTTTGGTTTGTGCCAAGTGTGTGGGTCAGGCATGCCACCGTGTTTCTGAGAGTTCCTGGCCTGGCCTAGCGCCTGGACCCGCAGCATCCTGCCTCCGGTCCGGCCACCATCGCTTCAGCGTGGAAGCACTTTCCGGCCTCTGGGCTTCACGCCCAGTGTTCCCGGGGCCTGGTTTTCTGCACAGCTGAGTCCTTGTGTTTCAGTTCTGTTCACATGTCACTTCCTTGAGGAGTGTCTCCTTCCTGCACACGGTCACCTGGTTTGTCCTTGTTCCGCTGCAGCTCTTGGCATGGTTTGTGTTCGTCTTGTCGTTTGTTGTCCGTTTCCCCCAGTTCCCCCGAGAACGCAGCGCCCCATGGGGCGCGGGGACAGACCTTGCATCTATTCTTGTTCAGCAATGAATCCTGGGGCTGACACGGGGCTTGGCACATACGAGGCTGACAATTAAGTTTGCAAACTTGCGACCGTGCGCTTACACTGGCGGCACTGTACAAACAGCTCGGTAAGGTTTCATAACCTCGGTGTATCAGTGTCTCACAGCTGTTCGTGTCGACATGTGGCGGTGTCTTGCTGAGTGGCGTTCATTATTGTTGCGTGTTTTTGTGTGCCGTTGCGAGAACGTCTAAGCTTGAATTAGCGCAATGAACAAACGTTTAACTTGGCAAGAGTGGAAGTGAAATCAGGGACACGTTAGTCCAAGTTTATGGTTATAACACTATGAAGAAAACAGCAGTGTACAAATGGATTAAACGTTTTCCTCAGGGGAGAGAATGCGTCACTGATGAAGAGAGGTCAAGGCAGCCAGGAACGGGCAAAACTGATGAAAACATTGCAAAAATTCATGGAATTGTGCCTCAAAATCGTCAGCTGACTGAGAAGCATAGCAGACCAAGGAAACATTGATAGAGAAACAGGAAAATCTTAACCAAAAACCTTGAAGTTTGCCAAGACCTTTTGCAGAGGCAAGACGATGTTTTAGGCTGTGTTATCACTGGTGATGAAACATGGCTGTATCAATATGACCCTGAAACAAAGTGCCAAAGTGCACAATGGCAGTCAGCCAGTTCTCCAGGACCAAAAAAGTTCCGTCAGTCCAAATCAAATCAAAACGATGTTGCTAACCTTTTTTTAATATCAGAGAGATTATTCATTATGAATTTGTACCAAGTGGACAAACTGTTAACCAAGTTTATTGTCATATTTGGAAGTGCTGAAAAAGCTGTGTGAAAAAGATGAAAAATGACCTGAACTTTTTGCCATGAATAATTCATGGCTCTTGCATCATGACAATGCACCAGCTCACACAGCACTGTCTGTGAGGGAGTTTTTTTTTTTTTTAATTATTTATTTATTTTATTTTTAAAAGATTTTATTGGGGAATTGGGGGAGGGGACCAGCCAAGTTGTTCTTCAAACTTCGTTGTGGAGGGTTCCAGTCGCCATCTGGCTTCCTATCGGCAGCTCATGGCCTCTAAGCTCAAGGTGCTGTGTTCAATCTTAGTTGTGGGTGGGCATAGCCACCATCCCATGCGGGAGTCGAACCAGCAGCTTTGTTGTTAAGAGCGCATGCTCTATCCACTGAGCCATCCGGGTGGCGGCTCAGCTCAAGGTGCCGAGTTCAGTCTTTTAGTTTCGGGTGGGCATACATAGCCCACCATTGAACAGGCAATCTTATTGTTACACCAGCTGAGCCATCCTGCCACCTGTTGGCAGCTCAATGACAGCTCAGCTCGGGCGCAGCGTTTACTGGCCCATGTGGGAATTGAACTTGTGGACCTGTTGCTCAGAGCTGGTGCTCTAAGCCAACTGAGCCACTTGGCTGGCCCCCCTACTTATTTATTTATTTATTTATTTATTTATTTATTTATTTATTTATTTATTTATTTATTTTAACTTTATTAGGGAACAGTGTATTTTTCCCAGGAACCATCAGCTCCAAGTCAAGTTGTTGTCCTTCAGTCTAGTTGCGGGGGGTGCAGCCCACCATCCCATGTGGGAGTAGAACCGGCAACCTTGTTGTTAAGAGCACATGCTCTAGCCAACTGAGCCATCCGGCCCGCCCTGTGAGAGAGTTTTGGGTCAGTAAACAAATAGCTGTACTGGAACAACACCCCCTACTCACCTGATCTGGCCCCCAATGACTTCTTTCTTTACCCAAAGATAAAGGAAATATTGAAAGGAAGACATTTTGATGACATTCAGGACATCAAGGATAATACAATGACAGCTCTGATGCCTTTCCAGAAAAAGAGTTCCAAAATTGCTTTGAAGGGTGGACCAGGCGCTAGTGTCGGTGCATAGCTTCCCAAGGGGAGTACTTCAAAGGTGACCGTAGTGATATTCAGTAATGAGGTATGTGGAACTTCTTCTAGGATGAGTTTGTGAACTTAAATGTCAGACCTTGTACACGGCAACCAGTCACTCTCTGCCGAGTAAAATCTGCCTAGCTTTTGAGGACCCAGGCCTCCTCAACTGTGCACCCCTCCTGTCACTGTCCACCCCAGGCCGGGTACTGGGCTGCTTCCAGGCCCAAGGACTGAGTGTCCAGTTGGCTTCACAGTGTTGTGACTTTGAGGAAGACACCAGGTGCTCTAAAATGAGAGTGCCACCTGTGCCTGACACCTCTGAGGCTGTGACAGTCACAGGCATTGTAGATTACTGACAAAGGGCTTTGAAAGGAAATCCTTGCAATCGTCGATAATGCCTGTGCGTGTGCTAATCTAGCGTACTATTGCTGACACCAACAGAGTCATCCTCTTGGCTCCGAGCTTCCGAGGGAAGGGCTGGGGTCTGCAGAGTGCCCGGTCCTGGGCTGGGGGCCTCCAGCCAGTGGCACGGACGGGGCGGGGAACCTATGGGTCTGCTTCGGAGTTCCGCTGAAGGCGAGAACCAGCTGACTCATCCCAGAGACTTGCGCTGCCCTCAGACCACGGCTTCCTTCCTGTGGCTCTAGTCTGACCCTCTCTCCAAAGGCGAGATTACTTCCTGGGCGGCCTACGGAGCACTCCGCCCAGGCATGCCTGGCGGCTCTCGTCTTCGTGGGTGTTTCCAAATCATGCCTGAGGAGATGCTGCTAACACTATGTACGAAAGAACATGGTTCCTTCGTCATATTTTTGTTAATGTATTTGTTTGTATTCGTCTCCAGATCTCATGTCATCCTGATTTCCGGGAATAGCCATTAGCAGCAGAAGCTCATTCACGGCAAGTTAACCAAAGGGCCTCAGGTACCCACGGACCTGGTCACTCTCTTGCTCTCGTCCCACTCAGTTCCAGCAACGAGTGGGCATGGTAAGTGAGAACCCAAGGGAGAAAGGGACTTTAAGAGGGGCAGGTTCAGCTGTTCACTTAGTGACTGAACAGCTGTGAACAGCTCTGAAAACTGTCCCTTTCTTGGGCGACCCAAACGTCTCTCCAGGGCAGCAAGATTCTGCAGTGTTGTTGTGTATCTTCAAAGAGCAGGGCCATGCTTCGGTTTTCCCTAGAAAATCTCATTTCTCTCCCCTCAGCAGGAATTCCCTTCATCCAATGTTGGGCTTTGTTTTGCCCAGGGCCACGCACAGCTCTTAATTTTGATGCATTTAAAAGTGGCAGGGAGCCGCCCAGGCGGGGCAACCTAGACTGAGGGGGCTGTGGGCTTTTTCTGCCCTCCAAATGGGTAAATACCCAGCTGATCAGGGCAACAGAGAGGCTCGTCCCCGGCAGGGTGTTTGTGGGAGACAGACACAGGCAGTGGGGTTGTTGCCTGTTCACACACGGGCGGGCTGTGTCACACCCTGGGTAGCGCTGCACAGTAGCCCCCACCCTGGCTTATCCTGGTCAGAACGCCACGTAGGACTTTGCCTGAGGCCGTGAGGTTAGAAAAGCCAATGTAGTAAGTTCCTGAGGTCAGCGGCCTTCCTCTTTGTCCTGGGGCCTCAGGGGGACCTATTCCTAGTCACCCGTGACCGCCTGGCGGCTCACCTTGCCTCTTACCAGCCCTGCCCCGCTGACCTCACACCTGTGGCTGTTAAGTCAGGGAACTGCCCCCCAGGTTCGTCCCTGGTACAGCGAGAGGCCACAGCAGAAGCCTGACAGCTCCCAGGTGGAGGGCTGGCCTGTGCCCTCCAGCTGAGCTCTCTGGCCGAGGGCCTGACTGCTGGCTCCCAGCTCGCTCCTCTGCGCGGTGGGAACAGCTACAGGCCCTGCCTCGGTGGTGCCCAGCGCTCAGTGAGTGCTAAACCGATGTCAGCTGGACAGAATGGACCAGGCAGGCTGTTCCCAGCAACCGAGCATGAGTCAGAGGTGGTTCTGCAGCTGCTCTGAAGGATCCAACAGGCTGCTGCCAGGTGATATGGGCTCTGAGGACTCGGCCCGCTTGGGGACGAGGGCAGGGAAGCCCTGGGGGCACGTGCGACTCAGAGTCCCACTTTTCTAGAGCCCCCAGGAGCTCATCCAATCGGGGGAAGGAATAGAGACGGAGAGAAATCCAGACACTGCTCACAGAGGACCCGGGTGCTAGCTGCACCTTGGGCCTGAACAGCCCTGGAATGAACCCCTTCAGCATCTTCCATTTCGGGCATTGCTAATGAGGGGACACGCCGTCAGAACACCGCCTATGTCCTGGCCTTGCCCCCTGCGGCAGTGCCCAGGGCCACGCCACTTGGCCTCTGTCTCCATATCTCCTGAAAAATGGGGACACTTAATACCCGCTCCCCAGCTGTTGTGAAGATGAGTCAGTGTGTGGAAGCGTTTTGTAAAACATGAAACACTTGAGATAAAGCATCCTAATTGTTGTACTTTCAAATTGTAGCAACTATAAAGAACTGTATTATTACATAAGGAGAAAGGACTAATCCCGCCCATTAAGATTTCCTCGAGACATCCGAGTATGTGCTGTGTGCGGGTACGTGCGTACATACGTCCACCAGATGTGGGACCTTTGAAGACTTCCCCTGCAAGCGGAGGTACTGGGTGAACGTCGCGCTTAGTGGGGGGTGACCTATTAGAAACCGGCATCTCCCGAGGCTGGCCAATCAGCATTTCCCTGAGTAGTGGGAGCCATCCAAGTAATTTATTTACATGCACACTGGAAGATTGCTGGGAAAAGCGTGGCGCCCAGCTGCCTCTCAAGACCCGACTGTAGCCTGATGCTGCTGATTAATGAACTGAGGTGTCTGCGAGGGGCCTGGAAGGACTACATCAGGGTGGTGACACCTGAGTGTGCACATCAGTGGGAGAAACTGACAAACACAGCCGCCCGGGGGCCAACGAGACGGTGCGAGTCATGGGGAAAAGAAAACCGACAACCAAGGGAGACTGAGGAGCCGGCGGCTCTGGTGAGAATACCCAGAAGCTGCAGCAGGCGGTCCAGGGGCCTGTTCTAGAGTGTGGCCGCCTCGGCAGAGCCTTCTGGTCGGGTTTAGAAATGACCCCTCCTAGTCTACCCTCAGTTCCAACAGCACTAACCTAAACTGCAGGATATTGTGATTGGCCGACCCCGGGGACAGCTGGACACTTTTCTTGCGTGAGGTCTGCCCACTGAGGTACATTCAGCTGTCGGAAGAAATACCTTTCACCCTAACTTCACTGGTGAAGCCACAACCCAGCACCTCCCCAGCCCTCAACCAGCGAGCGATGGGAGGAGGGAGAAGGGCCACACACGTGTTTGCACCCCGCCATCCGCCACCCGCGTACAGCCCGGCCCGCATGGCTGCCCTCCGGACCGCCTCGGCGAAACTTGCTTTTGGCTTCTGCTGGCCTCCAGGATGGCCCTTCGGGTGGTCCTGGTTGAGATCTGGAGGGCACGGAATGAGAGCCAAGAGCCACACTCTGGAAGCCAAGGTGGGCTGGCTTTGCACGGCTGCACTTGACCAGGAGTCTGCACTTGGGAGCGCCCATCCTGCCGGGAGGGATGGGGTCTGCGCTTTGCTGCACCAGAGTCCAAGAGAGCGAGAGGGAAGCGTGACACGGGGGGCTCCATGAGACCCCTCTTCACGGCCGCTGTGGCTGCTCCCCAGGCATTTCCTGGTCACGCTGCCCAGATGAGGCAGAGGGACGCCCGGTGTGGAGAGGCTGCGTCCGCTCGAGTGCAGGACTTACCTTGGAGCGAGGCCGGCCGGCTTGGTCCCCGTCGGCGAGTCCAGTCCTTCCCCTGGCTTGGCCGATTTCTCTCGGTTCATTTGCTGCAGGATCGAGTTCAATTCGCTGATCACGTTTGCCTTTGGGCCTGAGAGAATGGGGCTCTTGACCTCCGAGACATCACCCCACAACTTGGAGGTCCTTGGCTGGATCCCCTTCATGGCCACGGGCTGGGCACCACCGGGCGGCGGTGGGGGTGCGGGCGGGGGGATGACAAAGCTATCCGCCTCCTCTTCCACGAGCGCGTCCTGGTGGAGCGCGTTGCTCTTGAGGACCAGGGGCTTCATTTTCGGCTTGGGTGGGACGGGGGGTTTGTCGGCCAGCAGCGCCTGTCCGTCTGCATAGACGGTGCAGGTGTCCACGTTCTCGCCGCCTTCGGAGGACAGCGTGGAGATGCTGGACACTGTGGAGATGGTGCTGGTGGTCTCCAGGTGGTGGTCGCTGCTGCTCCGGCTGTCCACCTCCTCGATCCCAGAGTCCGTGACAGTGTCAAAGCTTTCGGGGGGTGGCAGGAAGGAGGCAGGCAGACAGTTTGAAAGGCCAGCCGGCTTCTTACCGTCTGCAGAGTTGGTTGGTTGGCTGGAGTTCGACGAAGGGGATGGGGAGGCGTCATTTTTTTTCTGCTTGACCAAGTCTGTGAGAGCGGGGACAGAAGCGATACGGTCGTCGGGGATATCAAAACTGTTTGCAAACTCCAGGGGAGGAGGCAATGGCTCTGTAAAAACAAAATCCTCGTCCAGGTCCACGGAGGCCAGAGGGGGGGGAGGGATGCGGAATGGCAAGATCACCGCCTCCTCCACGGAGCCCGCCGTCACCATGGTCCTGCCGGGGGCGGTGGGGGCGGGCTCGGGGCCGGCGGAGATCTGTAAAGCACCTTCGGTTTGGGGAACACCTTCTGGGACCTCAGGCGGAGAGTCGTCCAGCCTCGTTTCCACGTCTGCTTTCTCATCCTCTTCCTCCAAGAAGTCTTCTGGCTTGGCAGCGTCCACAGTGTGAACCATCAGCAGACCGGCCGACTTCTGCTGGGACGTGTCCACGATGTTGATCAGCATGTTCTTCTTGTCGTCACCCTTCCGGTCTTTGCCCAGGTCACTCTCGTATTTGTTCTCGGTCTCCTGCCGCCGCAGGGGCCCCCGCGTGTTCTGCCTCGTGCCCGGGGAGAAGCCGGCCTCCACGCTAGGCCGCATTTTGGTATCGATGTAGAGAGGTTTGTTGAGGTCAGCCTTGGGGGCCTCCCCCTTGGGGCCCTGCTGGGACTCCTTCATGGCTCGGTCCCTCGCAGAAAGTGCCAGGGCCAGCGGGGAGCTGGGGTCCAGCGGCCTCCCTGTGAGGGGGTGGATGTAGTTATCGGGGCCAGCTGTGACGCCACTCTTAGGGGGCGCCACAGGGCTGCTCTCGGGCCCCTTGGCTTTGGACGTGGAATTCGGTGGCCTGCCGGCATCACCCTGAGCTCCGGCCTCACCACCACCCACAAAATGGCTCTCGGGCTCCCTGGGAGGCGCCCCGGGTGTCGTGGGCGACGACAGCGGCTCGATGCCCTCCTCCTCGCCAAGGCCACCCTCCTCGGTGACCTTGGAGGGCTGCATTCGGGGAGCGGGCAGCCCCAGCCCCACATCCTCGTCCCCCAGGTCTGTGGAGAGGAAAGCCGGCGAGTTCCTCCGGGCTTCCAGCCGCTTCTCCCGGTCGCGCACGGCCCCGGCGATGGCGGCGGCGAAGGGGCTGCTGCCAGCCAGGCCGTCGTCGGGCCGCAGCTGGCCCAGCGGCTCCGGGGCCTGCGGGTCGGCCTCCACGCTGCTGCCTTGGCTGCTCTTCCCGCTGCTGCTGGTGGAGGGCTCCTTGACGATGATGGTGGGGATGGCGATGGAGCACGTCTTCTCGGGGCTGTCCTCCACGTTGGACTGCTTCACCAGCACGCCCTTCCGCCGCGCGGGCTTGGCGGGCACGTACACGGCCTTGCTCGCGATCTTGCCCACCTCCGAGTACGGGTTTTCGGGCATCTGGCCCCGCCTGCTGCGGACGTTGGCCGGGGCGGCGGGGGCGCGGCCGTACAGGTCGTCGGAGTCCAGCGAGTAGCGGTCCAGCTCCCTGCGATAGAACATCCCCTTCTCCCGCATCATGGTGGCCACCGTGTCCGAGCGGGTCGCTGGGGGCACCTTGGCGGCCGAGTTCTGAGTGAATGCGGGCTTAATCGTCCCATAGACTCGCGGAGTCGGGGACTTGGGGCAGTTGTAAGCGGTGGGGGAGGGCGGTGGTGGGGACGGGGGCACGGACTGCGGGGGGGGAGGGATGTCCTCGGAGGTGTCCGGCATGGACAGGCTTCTGGTGAACTTCAGCATCGGCGGGGCCAGGAACTGCCGCTCCTCCTCCGTGATCCCTGCAAGGACAAGGCAGGTCAGTCTGAAATCACGACAGTGCCGAGAGCCCCACTCGGTGCCGAGGGTTGTGCGCACACAGCGACAATCACAATGCACACATGTTCACGGGACAAGCACAAGCCACAAGCACAGAGCCAAGAAGTCACACGGCCCGTTCCGAGCCAGAAAAAGGACACAGGGAAAGGAGAGGAAGGCACAGGTGGCAGAGTGCGTGCTGCTGACGTGTTCCGCCTGTGCTGCCCAGGGCACCGGGCGCCCCACCTCCTTGGGGCCGTGTCGTGTGTGTGTGTGTGTGTGTGTGTAAGAGCGTGCCTGTGTTCACGTGGGGGTGGGGGCTGGGAGGAATCAGGAGGCATTCATCCTTTTAGGGTTGTCCAGGGCCCCTGGGGGCTGCCACGCTGCCCGTCTGGAACGGGGCAAAGGGCTCACGGGCTGAGGGCATGGCGGTGTCGGCTGATGTGATGTGACAGGTGCCACTGTGTGTGCAGGGGGCATTAGAGTGCCGTCGTTCTGCGCAGGTGTGCAGGGAGACCTGCCACCCTTCAGCCTGCTGGGACCCTGGGATGGTTGCGCCCATGTGGCGGGAACGCATTTTGTTGCCTGACTTCTCCAGGCCACCTGAGGGCTTGAGGTTACTGGAGCTCCCTGGGCCCTCGGGAGGACGCCAGAATTAGTGGGGGGAGGGAGCGCAGAGCCTGCGGGCTGGGCTGAGGGCTGCGGCCACTACCACAGCCATGGCGGGCCAGGGCCAGAGGCCGCCTGGAGCGGCACAAAGTCAAGTGTGCCCCAGGACATGAGCCAACGCGACCCGCGGATGCGGACGTGAGTGCGCCGAGGGCCTGTGGTGGTGACGGTGTCCCAGCTCCGTCGGCCCCGAAAGTTCTGTGTGTGCGTTGAGCAGGTGAGACTTTCAGACCGTTTCCGACAGTCCAAGATATAAGAACATCAGCAGAACGCACTCCAGGAGACAGGAACGACACGCAGACGCGGACGCAGACAGACGTGGAGTCACGTATGTCCCGTCGAAGGCATGCAGGGTTTTCGGAGAGGTGACAAACGGAATCACTTCAAATAAAAAAGACTCCTAGAGCCAACTACAACTTAGTCCAGTGAAAGCCCCCATTCGATAAGGGTATTCCAAATTCAGCTACTCCTTGTGGGAGGCGGGCATTCCGGCATTGCAAAGGCGGCTTGCTGACAGGCCTTCCCTGGCCGTGTCGCGGTGGGTGCCTGGGCGTTACGTTACCAAGGAGTAATGATTTAAGAATACACCTTATAGAGGAAACTGGGTAACATTCCAATTACAGACTCCAAAGCGTAGGTTCACTGACCTGACAGAAAGATTCTGCTGTCTGACAGGAGGAAATCAATTGTTATTAACCAGTTAAAGAGCCAGGGACACAACACGGCGTCGGTGCTACTCTGCGTGGCCGAGCAACCGGGAAGGGAGAGTTAGCGACAGCAGGGGCGGCCCCGCCATCACCATCACGGATTCTTCAGTTACTGCCTCAAACTAGTGACCAGGAAGCCATGCCCCCAAGAAGCAGTGCCAGGAGGCGTTTCCACAACACACACAGCAATGTCCCGGGGAGGCTGCCACTCACACACTTCTCTCTACACGGCCAGCGTTCACTGGTGCCCGGCAGTGGCCTTGACCTCTGAGAGTTTACATGGGAAAGACAGTGCTGGGTTTTCTTACAAGGGGACTGCCTAAGGGTCACAGTTCCCTGCCTTCACAGTCAGTAGGAATCGGTGACATTAACAGGAAAGGTAACGAGTTTGCTATGACACACAGTAAGGACAGTTCTAGTAGAATTTGACAACCTGACCCAACCACCCTCAGAAGTGTGTCCACTGAGCTCACCCTACAAAACACGGTGGTGGCTGGGAACGCAGTGGGTGGGGGACACAGTGACACAGGACTCACTCCACCTGCCGCTCTGCCATGAAGGGCAGGGAGCGGCTTTGCAGACCACCCCCCCCACCGCCCCCCTCCCTCCCTCCACCACGTGGCCCCTCCCCCTCTGGCTTCTCACGCACAGCTTGGCTTGCAAGGCTGGAGAAGCCGCCCTGGGTGTTGTGTCCAGGGGTAGAAACGTTTCAGACCGCTGAGATGTTCAGAGGGCTCCCTGGTGGGGGAGGCTGGCCAGGTGCCCGCCCTCTGGTGGACGGGCCTGGGGGTGGTTAGGGTGGGCACTGCAAGGGCTCTGAGAGCCAAGGGCAACCACTGCGGGGCGGCCACGCTTCTTACCTATTGATTTCTGCCTTCGCATCGTACCTCGAGGGAGGCCCAGAAATGGGCCTTTCGGGCTCCCGGGAACAGTGGGTGTCATCACAGCGATCCCCTGGCGTTCGTACACGGACTGCGAACCAGAGGGTCTGGGGTGAGAGGCGCCTGGACCAGCCCCACCCACAGCGACCAGGACCAGAGAACAGCTGTGGCCCGAGACCCAGGAGACGTGCACCCTTCTCTGGGGGGGGTCCCAGATTTGGGTTCCGAGTCTGTACAACATGGGGTGTGCGCCCCCCCCCAAACTAAAAGGTCAGCCATCTCCATGCATGCTGGACTGGTAGGCCTGTCTACTCCCCGGTCCCCGGGGCACAGCGACTCACGTTCATGTCCGAGACGGGTGGGAAGCACCGGCTGGTGGGCCGCTGCTTGATGGTGGCCACCCTGGGCTCCACGGCCATGGTCTCCGCCGGCCGGGATGGCTTGGGGGCGGGGACTATCTCCTCGGGCTTATCTGCAGCGTGAACATGATGACAGAAACAGGCATCAGTGACCGAAGCCCCTGGAACAGTCAGAAAACGCCAAGGGCCTCTCGCGTGTTAACCCGGCGTTTAACAGCCCGGCCTCCAAATCGTGCAGACGGGCGCTGGTCATCGCGGGTGGCGCACGCATGCTTCTCTGCCACATGCATTCACAGCGACACGATCCCGTTCCCCAAACCCTCAGCCCAGGAGGGGTCACGTGGACAAGATGGCCCTGGGCCACCGAGGCCTGGAATGCCCTCAAAGTCCTGTTGTGCGTGGAGTCTCCGCATTCATTCTGATAGCACTTAACTAAGTGTCCACTGAGCCAACGCTTGGACTTGTTAAGAGCTCTGAGGTGTGGTCCTTCTGTGACCAGACGCAGGTGACAGGGCCGAAGGGCCTGACGCCCAAGGCTGGAGACGACGGGACGGCATGGGTGTGAGGGAGCCCAGCGGCCGTCCCAGCCTGGGCTGTGTGACCAAGTCCCCACTGTCCCCCTGGGAGGAGAATATTCTCATTTCTTTGTGACAAAGAAAGCCAAAGGTTAGTTATTAGTGATCCCTACAAATTAAGAAAATTTGCTTTAAAAATTGAAATGGAAAACATTACATTTATTTGAGAACGTGAAAACTGAAGCCATGCTTGGGGCCCCCGATGCCCTGGCTGTGTCTGTGGGACACCCGAGGCCAGGCGCCGGGGGCCATGGGATCCCACAGGATCCCAGTTTCTCGAGACCCACAGAATGGGTCTTGGTGGGGCTGGGCATGCGGCCCCAGCTGCGCCCTGTGAGGCGCTACTGGGTTTCGGCGGGGATATCCCCTTTAGGACCTTGCGAGGCACAGCACTCCCCTCGCCCCCAGGGTCATCTAGAACATTCTGTCCTCAAGCCTGAGGCCTTCTCCTAGGCCGCCCTGACGCGTTCCGGGGTCTGGTGACTCCCGTGAAGCTCACGCTGTCAGAAAGGGCCAGGCCTCTGGGGTCTCGCCCAGCCCCCAGCTGTGAGGCTCATACCGCATGGAAAGGGGTGTAGCTGAGGGTGTGTCCCCTGGAACATTACATCCTGTCTTTGGTTTAGGCCTGTCCCCTCATGCCCCCACCCCGCCCAAGTGTTCCTGTGAATCAAAGCACACGAGAGCACTCTGGTTTGTGGGGGGTAGTGTCGCTCGGGTTCCCTTTTCAGTGAGTGTGGTCTCTGTGATTCAAATGAAAAGAGGAACCCCCGCACTGCTTCCCCACGGCGGCCTGAGTACTGTGCCCACTCTCGTCTCAAAGGGAACCTGGTGGCCGGACTGCGACTCTGCGTGGCCCCGCCTCTGAGGGTTTGTTTACTGGCTTTTGAGAAAAGTGGTGGCACTGTAGGTTCCTGCTTCTCATTCTAGGCTTGAAAGCACCATCCTGCCTCATTCGTAAAAGCCCAGAGTTGGGTCTCTATTCAGGGACTCTGGGTGGAGAGCATTGCGAGTCCAGCCCCCTGCAGCCTCCAGACGAGGGGCGCAGGGACTAGAAAGCACCCGCAGTCACACTTGAGGACGGCAAACCTTACAGTCCGGCAGCGAGTTGATGGAACTGCTCCAGGAGTTACCCACACCAGGAAGGCCGGCATGTGTGAGGCCCACTGCCCACGAGCTGCGAGCTGCCTGGCGCGGGGCCGACTGTCCCCGGGGCGGGGGGCCTGTCAAGCACGGTTGAGTCGCATGCAGCCACGTTTCTCTTGGGCACCAGAGCAGGGCGGGTGTCCTGCCTGTCACCGGAGTCCCCCAGCCCATAAGTTCACATTCACGCACAGGCCGAGGTCCACACAAGTCACCCAGTGCCTAGACATCGGGGCGAGAGGGCACGGAGCGGATCCCCTCTGAAACGCAGCTTCCAGGAGGAAAATGGCATCAGCAGCAGCAGATGTCACAGGCCGCACACGTGGGAGCCGCGGCCTGGGCCGCCTGGTTCGCCTTCCCGGGAGGCGGCCGAGCGGTGGGGAGTGACGCTGTGAGCCCAATTCCTGGCCCTTGGGCTCCAAAAAGTCTCACGCCTTCCCAGGGACAAGCCCAGAGGTGCTGGTGGCCCGGAGGCCACGGCGACGCCGGCTCCCCCACTGCCGGCCCAGCTTCCACGCCGAGCCGCCCTGGGCCGGTGCGGCTGTCGCGTCCTGTCCCCATCAGGCCCGAGAGCACAGCTCTGGGGACTAGAGAAGCTCCTCGGGAAACTCCAGGACTAAACGAAGGGGTTTCAGAGACAAGGACATGAAAACTCACGGACTTTGTCACTTGCCTGCTGTCACTAAGCAGGAGGCAGCTCCTAGCTGGGATCTAAGGCCGCTTTACTGCTGTATCGGTTGCCTGGAACTGCCGAGACCAAGTATCACCGCTAACTGGGGGGCTTAAAGAGACAAATTCATCCTCACACAGTCCGGAGACCGGAATTCCGAAACGAAGGGGTCAGGAGGGTCCGGGGGGGGGGTCCCTCCTGCCGCTCTGGCTTCCGGGGGCTCCGGCCGCACCCCTCCAGCCTCGGTCTTCACGTGACCTCTGCGTGTCTCTCCTCTGTGTGTCTGTCTCCCTCTCCTCTTGCGAGGACACCCGTCATTTGTTCAGGGACCATCCTATTCCGATATGACCTCATCTTGATGACATCTGCAAAGACCTTATTTCCAAATAAGGTCCCTTTCACAGGTTCTAGGTGGACATGAACTTTGGGGGACACTTTTCAACCGGTACATCCATAAAGGCTGATGTTCTATTCCACGTGGCTTTTCTGTAATGTGACGAATGCGTCTTAGGACATTAGGCCCATCCTCCAGGAGAGACTGGCGGAGGCAGCAGGACAGGGCCTGGCGAGTTCACTGCACACCTACTACATGCCGGGGGCATCGGACCCTACAGCCCCCGGGCCTGCCGCGTGCCCCCACAGGAACTGGGTGGGCCATGGCTGCTGGGTCCTTTGGGGTCTTCTTGCCCACGCACCGCCTCCGACTCTGCCTGTCTGCTGTGTGGGTTATGCGCTGGGCCCACACTGGCCGTGGGGCCCATGCCTCTGTCCTCATCTTCTGTCACAGCTTGGGGTAGTTAGCCGCTGGAGGCATCCCCGGGGGAGGAGGGCGCGGGGTATGGCTGAGGGCAGGCCACAGGCCTCTGAGGCTCTCCCTGACGGCAGGCTTTCTGGGCCTGCTCTGTTACAGGGATGGGTTCCTGGAGCTCACGGTGGGGTGGGCAGAGCAGCCATTCCCGCCTGCTGGGGGTTGGCTTGGACTGGAAGTCGAATCTTAGGGAATTTCCTGGGTCCTGGGCACCTGCCACATGGCAGCCCCTGGCGGTTTGAACGCCCAGGACCGCTGAGAGGAAAGGCCACTAGGGCTGGCCTGCACCTGGGACACCACCGGGGGCAGAAAGGAGGTGCCCTCACCTCATCCCACGGACCCACGACCTGCCCCAGATGCCGCCGCGCTGGGGACAGGTTTGGCCTGAGCGTCAGTGCCCAGGGTCGTGGGACAGGGTCCCCTTCCATTTCCCCCTCTGGAAAAGCAGTTTGGACTCGATAGTGTTTCTTTTCATTGCTGGGCTAGTTGTCTCTAGCAGCCAGGTAAGAAACACCCAAAAATGTGGGTGCTGCTGAAGGAGGAGCCCGAGTTCTCAGGGGCACACATGGGGCTTGTGCCCTTGCTGCTCACAGCGTAGCGACAGCCCCGGGGAGGGGCAGGGACAGGCGTGACCTCCACGGCTCCTGCACACTCCCTGGAGAGCGAGGGGCTTCCTGCGAGTTCCAGGGGCCGTCCCTGCCCACGGCAAAGGGGGCCTGCGGTCAGGCCCCCACCCACGTGCCAGGCGCTCCGCCTGCCTGCACCCTGACCAGCAGCCACTGAGGCTGCCCGCCCCACAGCGCAGGTCTGGGGGCTTCACGGTCATGATGATGAGAACACGTCTCGGGGGGGAATGCAGAACATGTGGGGGGGGACCACAGATGGGAGGAGCGAGGCAGAACGAACAGACTGAAAGGGGACGCGTCCTGGAGCTGGGGCCGCTTTGCAGGACCCGGCACAAGGAGAGACAATACAAGGTCACGGCACGTTCGAGACGCCGACGCACAGAGGGTATCTCTTCCGAGGGGTGTGTGGGCAGGGGCCGGAAACAGACACGGGGCTGTCCCCTTACCCTTCTTCTTCCGGACGGAGGCTTGCAAACAGAAAGGGGAGCATGAGTCCCATGATGGCAGCGTCTCACCTAGGGCCCAGGGGCTGGGCCCCCGACCCTCCGTGTGTGGGGCCCAGACTTGGGAGGCGGGGCGTCTGGATGTACCATCTACGGCTCTCCCGGGAAGCCAGCTCCCAGGGACCTTCCCTGCCCCACGAGCCCGGCTGGCTATTCCTGCTCTTCTGGGCTTCCCTTCCCTCTTGGCCCCCACCCCGCCCGGCACTCCGCCAAGTGGAAAGTGGGTCCCACCAGGGCAAGTGGAGGTGCAGAGCGATTCCCACACAGGGAGAGGGCCTGAGGGAGGCTGAGGACTCTGGGAGCCGACTGCGCAGCACCTGTTTGTCCAAGCTGACCCTGCTGGAGCCCCCCCTCTTTTCTTTTCTTTTTTGGAGGGCAGTTCACTGGCCCACATGTGGGATCTGAACTGGGGCTGCGGGCATCCCAAACCAGCTCCCAAACACCGCGCCACTCGGCCGGCCCTGGAGCCCCCCTTTTAAAGGTGCGCTGCCTGCTGGTCCCCCTTGGGAGGCTCACTGCAGGCCCTTCGGGGAGCCAACCTGGCCCAAGCCGTCTGATTTTAGAAGAGGACGTGCAGTAATTCACACTGTCGCCCCATCTGGTACCACACCAGGGGGACAGTGAGTCTTGTCAAGGGCGCGGCCAGTAGGAGAGGGGATGGCGGGGTGGACCGCAGCACACCGCAGCAGGGCTGCTCTTTCCTAGAAGGCTCGGGCCTGGGCGCCGAGCTGCATATGGCAGCCCAGAACACGGTGAGGGTGAGGGGTGCTCGCCAGGAGGCGGCCTGGGGGGAAGGCGGTCCCCCTGCTCCGTCATATCCACTGTGGACGGAGGGTACAGGAACCCTCCCAGAGGGGCTGCAGGAAGAGGGGCCACCCCGTACCTTTTTTGGGGGAAGGGGAAGGGCAGGGCCAAATGGTTTCCCTGTGAAGGCGTGACCAGGTAGGAGCGATGGCTGGGCAAACACCCATTAGGGGTGCCCAGACTGCATCCCCGGGGCCTGACAGTGGGGGTTGGGCTCAGGTGAGTGCCAGGTGACCTGCCGGGTGCGGCGCCCCTCCCGGCCCAGCCGGCCTCTGGTGCTCTCAGCGGAGCAAGCATTTCCACCCACCCGTCACCTCTGTGTGGGTCACAGTCATCGTCCTTCCCAAGGTGCCCCTGGGTTCCATGGTGAACCCCCAATATGACATTTAATCAGCACCCCAGAGACTCGCCCTGCCAGCTCCAGGGTCATCCCTCTTTTTAACAGACTCCCTGGCCGCCGGACCCCGGGCCGCACTGCTCTGAGCATCTGTCCCCACGTACGTGATGGGGTCTGATGGCCAGAGCCTCTCTGCTCCTTGCAGACCTTTTGGGAAGGCGCCAGGAGCTCCCTAAGCCTGGCGAGCGGACCACCCGGCCCGCCAACCCCACGCTATCTGTGAACCTCCCGTCGGAGCTAGCTGGTCTGCGACATGCATAGGGAGGGCTTCAAGGGGGCGGCCTCGCCCGTCGGGGGAGCTGTCTGGGGACACCATGGGGCAGCTTACCTTTATCCACTAGTGAGAGGCCCAAAAATTCAAAACAAAACAATGTTAGAGGAACCAAGAAGAAGAAGAGGCAAAACTCGTAGCCCCACCCAAAGCTGGCAGGAGCCCATGGAAAGGCCGGCGAGGGGGCTGGGAGGGCGAGCGCGCGCACAGGGCCATGCGGGGGGCGTCCCGGAGGCGCAGGGCTGCGGCAGCGGGCGGGCGGGCGACTCACCGAGCTCCTCCAGCTCCGACGTCATGGACTTGGAGCGCAGCGTCAGGGCCGTGGTCGGGGCGCGCTTTGGAGGCGGGGGAGCTGCGGGCGACAGGAGCGAGCCAGGCGTGAGGCCGCCCACCCCGACCCGCCTTCCACAACCCCCCGGGAGGCGGGCAGCCCTGGGCCTGCCGGTTTCGGCCTGCAAGGCTGACAGGTGCAGGGAAGCTGGCAGCGTCTGCAGGTTCCACTTGGGCCGCGATGGCTTGGGACCAAGCAGGGAGCTCAGATGGACCTGGACAGGCCCTCTCGAGAGCCCCCCAACCCCTCTGCACTGCACACCAGGCACTCGGGGCCCCTGTCCTCCTGTGGGTGAGGGCCCGGGCTGGGGCCCACAGTGGGAAGCACAGCGGAAGTCAACAGGGAGTGGCTGGCCCAGCTACCTTCTGTGCTGTGTCTGCTGGTGACGAATGGGGGCTGAGAGATCTGGCAGCCTGTGCAGCCCAGGCCGCTGAGGATGGTCTCAACAGGAAGGGGATTCGTCTTTGTCCCCCGACCCGTCACAGCAAGGACACAGGTCTCACATGTGCTGACGGCCCTCGCCCAACCTCCTTTTGAGAAAAGCCTGGGAGCTGCCCTAAGCCCCTCAAACAGCTCTCCTCATTCCTTTATCACAGGGTCCCCTGTCCACAGCTCACGGCCCCCTCCTCCAGGCAGCCCTCCCTGGCTGTGCCACCTGCTCTCTCTCCCAAGCCCAGGCTGAGGGCTCCTGGTGGGCTGGGAGGGAGGGGACACACCCTTGCTCTTGTTAAATGAGGGGATGCTGGAAGGACTAATTGCTACCGCAGCCTCTTCTCTGCCCAGGAGACGTGGGGGTGCCTCTGGCCTGCTCCTCACGCAGCCCCGGGGTCCTCCAGCTACGCCTCCTTCAAAAAGGAGCCGGGGAGCGGGGAGCAGCAAGCTCTGTAAAGTGGACAGGCGAACCTCACCGTTTCTCAGGCACAGGCTGAGTGCTGGCGAGACCCATCGCAGTGGCCGAGGGACAGGCAGACTGGAGCAGGAGCCCCCCACCAGGCCCCCATCTGCTGAGCGCAGCCCTTGCCTGAGGCCACCACTGCTCCATGGGCAAGCTCCAGTCATCTAACCTCCCTTCTGGCTTCTTTTCCTGCTCAGGGGGCCCGGACCTCCCTGGGAGGAGACGGGGGACACACCCGAAAGCGCCCAAGCCCGCCCCCAGCCCACCCCTCCCACAGGCAGGGCGAGTTGGGGGCGGGGCAGCATGGAGCAGGCACCTTTCTTCCTGGCGGTGTCATCCGGGTCGAGATTCCTGGTCACTGTGACCACCTTGAGGACGAGGTGATTCCCTCCCTGACGGATCATGTTCACCACTTGCCGGTGGCCCACCTTCACGACGTTCTCACTGTTAACCTGCAGGAAGATGGCGGCCATGAGACAGGAGACACAGCGCCCCCAAGGGGCAAGGGCAGGCCGCAGTCTGAGACTCAGGTGGTTTTGGAAACAAAGGTGCTCTCAGGGAAACCAGAAGGAAACTGGGGAGGATGGCAGTGTCACCACAGGTAGGTGGCCGGGGAACGGGGGGCGGGGAGGGGCGAGCCCCGGCACAGGGCGCTGAGCGCGTGTATGCTCTGCGGCAGCCGAGCGAGCACCCATGTGTGCTTAGGTGCTCACTCGGGCAGACCCAGGGGCGATGTCCTGGCCGCCAGCTACGTGTGAAAAGCCGGACAAGAGATTCGCAGGGTCCACCGCACGGCTACGCTTTCTATTTTCACAGCCCGGAGGAAACACACATTTAATTGCTTCTCACATATTTCGGGAACGCATATCACACTCACACAGTCCATTTCCTCTGGGCACAGCCACCGTCCTCCTCTCCCACTTTCGACCCCGGAGAAGGCATGAACTGTGGCTGACGAGGCGCCCAGAGCAGTGAGCCCTCGGCCCTGCTCATGGTGGGGGCACTGTGCTCCAGGGACCCCCCATGCTGCTCCACAGCAGTGTTTGGGAGTTCTTAGCACCTTTCAGATCCTGTCCTTTACCTCCATTCGTCCCCAACGTGGTGAATACACGTGGCACAGAGGCAGAAGCAGCCCCAGTGTGACATCCTGCAGGTAGAGGCAGGGCTGGGCCTCGAGCCCCGATGCTTCGGCCCCTTGCAGCCCACGGAGCTCAGACCTGCTCCGTCCCCTGAGCCACCCCCACTGCCAAATCAGAGCGACGACAACGGACAGGGCAGTGGGAGCAGCGAACGGGAAAAGAGGGCTTCGCCCGGAGCCCAGCCTCCCTCGGGCTCCTCCCGGGCCCACTGCTCGGACCTCTCCGGGGGCCCGGCACCTGCCGCTCCCACACCTCCCGTTCCTGACCACTCCGGGCACCATCTTTGAAGCCAGGAAAGCACCTGATTGTAAGGAACAAGGGAGAAGCAGTGCCCGTCCCTGCTTGGTTGTACTTTCTCCTGCTGTGGATTCCTTAAAAACCTTGAAAATCCAAAGTAGACACAAACACAATTTCGCAAGTTTCCGTGCATTTCCACGAACCTAATCCCCATCTAACCAGACCCCGATGGAAAACACAAGGCAGCCTGCATGACGGGCACTCAGGCGAGCAGGTCAGTTCCGATGACTCTTCCAGGTAGAGACTCACGTGGGGCACACCTGGGCCCTGCAGCTGGAGGGAAGACTGTGCTGGGCACGTGGGCATGTGGGGCTGCAAGGGCAGGAGCAGTGGGGACACCAGGATCAGGGCGGGAACCACTGATGGCTTCCACGGGGTGACGAGGGAACGCAGGGACAAGGCGCTGCTCCGTTTCCCACCCGCTGCAAGTGTGGGGTGCCACGCAGACGTGGGGAGCACAGGACAGGGAGACGGCCCTGCCGCAAAGACGGCCTCCAGCTGCCCATCTGTGGAAGCTTCCAGGTCTGCCCTGTGCGAGGACGTGGGGACAGAGGCGAGTGCCTGACCCTGAGCTGCCCTGCTCAGGGTGGTCTCAAGTGTGGGTGCTGGGTGGGGCTCGGAGGAAGCCAGTGTCCCCTGATTTAATCCTGCCACCCAGCATTCTGATGCTCGGGGAGACACGAGACTGAGCAGCTGGTAATGGGGGAGTCAGGCTCCTGTGGCTGGGGCAGGAGGGCACTCTGCAGTCAGGCTCTGCGGCAGGGCCGCCCCCTGGGGACCTGGCCTCTGACCTCCATCCCGCCGGCCTGCAGCCCTATGGCGGCCGGCTGACCCCGCAGCCTTGGGCCTGGTCCCTAGAACCCTGGTCCTCCGGAACCCTCTGTGTCTTCCCGTGATCCTGGCCAGGGCTGGCCTTAGCCACACTGGGGAGCTGGCATTTGTTCCTATGCCTGGGGAGGGGCTGGGCATGAGGGGCTGGAGAGCCCCTTTTGTCTGAAGCATCAGACACTGTGACTCGGACTGTGTGGTGAAAGTCTCCCCCAAAGGAAGGAGTTGCTGATGGTGGGTTCTCAGGGCCTCAGGGCCTCTCGCGCCATCCCTGTCCTTTGGGCCCAGCTTGCACGGGGGCACCACCTCCGTGCTGGGCGACCCGGAGTGGCCCACACAACCTCTCTGTGCTCCAGCTGCCCGGTCCATGAAACGGGGAGGGAATGAAGATCCCGCCTCCTGGAGTTGCCGTGAGAACTGGAAGGGCCTCCAGGGTCACCTCATCGGAGGGCTGAACCCCGAGCAGTTTCCCTGTGCCCAGCCTGGCCCCTCTATATCTGAGGGGCGCTGGCCCACCCTTTCTGAGAAGGCACTGCCCCCGCTGAGCTCCTGATGACCGCCCCAGGGGCAATGGGCATGGGAAGCGATGTCTCGCTACCAGCCCTGAAGGCAGGACCCCAGCAGTGGCAGGAATTGCTGGGGAGAGCTCAGAGGAAAAATGCTCTGACGGTCCCCGGAAATGCTGCTTGGCCTTCGCGGAAAACCTGATGACAAAGGGGCTTGGCCAGCTCAGCCAGGCTGGGGCTGAGCTGGGGGTCAGGAGTTCCTGGGTTTGACTCCCCTTGGATCTCTGAGATCTGTCTACACAGAGGCTGAGAGCACACTGCAGGACCCCATCGTGCTGACCTGGGCAGGAAGACCCCTGGCAGAGAACTTGGCTGCACTGCACAGCCTGTGCCTGGCCCTGGCCTTGGGCAGAGAGAGCCCGTCACCCAGGACACTGGGGTGGGGGTGAGGGAGGGCGCCAGGGCCCTGTTCTCAGGAGCGATGGTGCCCAGGGACCCAGGTCTGCCTGCCTGGCAGGGCACAGGGGGTCCATCCTGACCCACTGCCCACGCAGGCCTTTTCTCCGATCACCCCCCCCCAATGTCCCATCACCTCCACCCCAACTGCCCTCAGGGGTCCATCATCAGGACTAAATCCAGGCCTGGCTGGAAACTGCCCACCGACCTGCCCTGGGTGTCTCCTCATGTCCCCACACACACCTGTTAAGGGCTGAGATGCGTCCCCCAGATTCATAGGCTGATGTCACCTTAGGAGGTGTTTGGAAATTGGGTCCTTGCAGATGATGGAGTTAACATGAGGTCATTAGGGTGGGCCCTGATGCTAAACGACTATGTCCTTATGAAGAGGGGAACAGCACACAGACATGTCCACGGAGGAGCCACGAGAGGATGAAGGCAGAGGCGGGCTGCTGCCTCCACAGGCCGAGCAGCAGCAGCGAGCGCCGGCAAGCCCCGGGAGCGGGGACACCCTGTCCAGACGCTCGCTCAGGGCTTTGGCGGAGCCAGACCTGCTGACTCCGGTCACTTCCGGCCCCAGCACTGGGAGGGAGTGGGCGTCTGTTGTGTCAGCCGCCCGCCCGCCGTCCGTGGCGCTTTGCTGCAATTCCCTTGCCTTGCTCGAGCGGGCGGCCTTGACACCTGTGGCCTCAGGTGCAGGGCCCCTTCTTCTTGGAAGCCACCCCGTCCCAGACCCTGCAGGACCCTCTGGCCAGGGACCCTGGGGCCTCCGTGACTCACTGACTCGACTCTCTCCTTACACAGCTGGGGATCTCGGCTCACTCTGCCTCCCTCTCCTCCTGCAAACCCAGCGCACCTTCCCTGCCAAACAGGCGGCCCTACTTGAAGTTGGGACCACGGCTGGCCCTGTGCCTGTCCCAGGAGCCTACCCCGCCCCTCCCTGGGGACTCTGGGGAAGAGTCCCCACCCTCTGGCCTCTGCAGTGACGTATGGTGCTCCAAGCTTGAGGCCGGTGGGGAGGGCCAGCAGCTGCTCAGGAGGGGCTGGTTTTGGGTAAAGGGGCTGCAGAAGAGATGCTGGGGCTGTGGTCCACTCAGACCCACAGAGGTGGGCACAGCTCCAGCTGGCAACGGCCACAGTCACTGCCACCGCCACAGATCCAGCACCAATGCCGGGGGGGGGGTGTCACGGGGGGGACTTTGGCGGCAGGGAGAGGCCACACCGTGGGACGATGACAGCAGGAGCCCGGGTGGGGCCAGGCTGTACCCGCAGGACCCTTTGGCCCAAGGATGCGTTGGAACAGACGCCCCTCCCGCACCCCACAGAGGTCCTATCAGAAACCCTCTCTCCTGCGTCCAGGACATGGCTTGCTGAGCTCACTAAGGCGACACTGTCTTCCAGGCGCCCCCCTATCTGCCACTGGACTCAGGTCCAGCCGCCCTCCCCTTCTCTCCCCCTCTGTCCCGGGGCTGAGGGAGCCCCTCTACAGGCAGAGGGGTGCCCTCCAGGATGGGGTGTCGGGGCAGGGTCTGAGTTCCCATCTCCCTCACCTGCAGGGAAGCATCTGCCTTGGGAGCATCACGTCTGCTGAGACCCAGAGGTGCCTCCCTGGGCCAGGCACGCACAGCTGGGAGCCGCACTCCCGCTGCCTCCCCTGCCCTATGAGGCCAAGTGTGGCGCCGGTTCCCGGACAGGGGAGCAGCCTCTCTAGCCCACACAGTGGCGACAGCCCTGCCACAGCCCGCTCTGACCATGGGCCCCACACTCTTCTCCTCGCCGCATCCTCCCCTCAGCCATGCCCGTCTTAAATGCTCACCCTGGAGTCTTTCCCCAAAAGCAAGAAGCATGCCAAGGTCAGAGCGGCAGGCTGTGTAGGCTTTCGTGGATCAGCTGCCGGTGTGCAGGTGGGCACTTTGACAGTGAGGGCACAGAGGTGCCAACTGGCGTGTGCTGTGATGCCTATAAATATCCTGCCATGGAAAGAGCAGGCAAAGGCACAAGGTAACACAATGCAACCTTGAACAGACAAGACCAGGACTAAACGAGGCGGTACGGGAACACCCAGCTACATTCTCCTTCCTAGTGCGGGGGGGACACAGCAGCAAAGAGTAGAGCCATGCTTTGAATTTCCCACCCTTTAAACCAACTTAAAATTCAGTTTAGCCTGCAATGGGACTTTGGCACCAGCTACTGTCCTTAAAACAGATGCTTGAAACCGCTCATGTGGTGATGGAAACCTCAGAGATTGACTAGATGAAATGCTTGCTGTTTCCTCAGCTGCCCAGGTTGGCATCGTGAACACTCATGGGGTTCCGGTGTCCCTCAAAAAGCCCGGGCCTGCAACTCTGGCACGCTGCCACCAGGAGGAGGTGTGTGCCTCGATCACCCACCACCTTTACGGAAGGTTGAGCCAAGTCCTGGGGCTCCTGGGAATACAGCCTTGCAGCAGAGAGAAACTGTTCACAAGGCACAGATGCAGTTCTCAGCATGAGAGAGAACCTGTCCAGCACCGTCCTTACATACAGGCGTGGAGCAATTATGGGGGAGGGAACCATGGGCCTCGCGCTGACAGAGGACAGGAGCCCAAGCCCGGCCCCCACCACACTTCAGGGAGCTTCTGTGAGTAGTGGGGATACAGGTTGTCCTCTGCACACTTTGGACCTTTCTAAATAATTCTCTTCTTCCACTTGTTATTTAAAATATCAAACTTGTATGTGCCCATGGTTTAAAGAGACAGAGTTCAACAGGCTCGTGACAAAAGCAACAGGACCTGTCGCCCAGCCCCACTTGTCACTCCCAAAGCCTTCCGCCCATTCTTTCGGGATCTATCACTGCATCCCTAAACCTGCTTATACTGTTGCTGCTTGATGTTAAATTTTAGATATTAACTGCTGACACACAGCTATGGAAAATGATGACCTAGCTCAGGGTTTCTCAACAGTGGCACTATTGCAAATTTGGACTAATTAATGCTCTGTTGTGGGTGTGCATGATAGGATGTTTAGCAGTACCCTTGGGTTCTGCCCATTTAGAGCAACATGCCCTTCCTTGTAAATGTGACAACCAAGAGTGTTTCCGGACATTGCCCCAAATGTCCTCTGGGAGTCAAACGTCACCCTCAGTTGAGAACCATTAATCCCCCTCCCACCAGTTTTCCAATGCTTCCATCCCCCAGTTATAGTTATATCATAATTTTAACTAGATCAACATTCAGGATTTACATCATTACTATGCAATATCTATTCACAGCTAAACGACACAGTATACTATGATTACACTGTCTTTCCCCCATATATTTTGTTTTCCCTGGAGTGAAATAATTTCCTGTTGCTTGTTTATTGGTTTAATTTTCTATGTACTTAACAGTAATTCAAATCCAAACACTTCCTAATTATGTAAATCTCTTTTAAAAACCTTCAAATACATTAGGTATTTTGTTGTTTGTCTTCTGGAAGAAATAGTTCCTAGGGAGTCTTCTGGACAACGTGGCTTAGTGCTCTCCAGGCCCGTGTCCCCATTGCTGTCACCTTCAGGATTCCTTCTGATTTTTTCTTGTGTTGGGTCTCCTGAATCCTAGGCTCCATGTATATATTTCTTTGGTTCAAAACCTCATTATTGGTAGAGGACATTCTCCAGTAGCTTCCCAATAAAAGGAGTCTGGGACATTATTATTATTATTAGAGACATTGCCTATTTGAAAATGGCTTTATTTGCCTACTTAAATGGCAGTTAGGCTGGGTATAAAATTCAAGGTTGGCGATAAAGTAAGCTCTTAGGACTGACTCTTCTTCAAGCAACAATCCTATAAAGTCTGGAAAAATACAGCCTTGCGGCCCTAAACCCAAACAAACACAGTCTGAAAGCTCTGGAGGGTGAACAAAGACAGGCAGGATGTGAGGGGGACATTGGAAGCTCTGGGCCATGGACGGACGGTGGTGTAGGTCACCTGAAACTCTGATAAAAAAAACTTCAACCTTTCTGGCTTGAGGAATCAGAGGACAGAGCTGAAGATGGCCACAGCTGCCAAAGTGAGGGGAAACGCCCAAAAATAGAGACCCAGGGGAGACTAGTTTCATGTTCTGTGTGCAAACTCCCCCCAAATCTCTGGTGGACATCTGAACTGTGCATGCACATGGCTGACTCAAAACAACTTACTGGTAAAGCTAATGTGCCTGAACTGAAATTTGAGCTGCTGCTGAAGGCCAGACAGTTTCCAGTTTGCATCTAACCAAGGTAATTATCAGCGAAAACAAAAAGATCAGCACTCATCCAAGAAATGTAACAGACTCCATAGTGGCCACAGCGTAACATTCACAATATTTGAATACAACACAAATGTACTTGATGAACCCAGAGATGACCTCAGTGATAAAATTCTCAGACAAGGACTCTAAAGCAGCTATTACAACAATATTCAATTAGGTTAAGGAAAATATTCTCATAATGCATAAAAGATAGGAAATCTCAGCAAAAAAGAAAAACAATATAAAAAATAGGGGAAAGTTTAGAACTAAAATATGTAATATTTTAAACTGCACTGGATGGACTCAATGGCTGAATGGATATGAACGAGTAAAGAGTGAACCTGCAGCTGTAGCAGTACTGCTTATTCAATATGAAGAAGAGAGAGAAAAGATTTTCAAAAGTGAACTAAGACCTAAGGACCTGTGGCACGATGTCAAAAGGTCTAACAGAAGGATAATCCCACAAGACGAGAATATTAGAGTCCCAGAACACAGAGAGAAAATGGGTCAGAAAAAATATTTGAATGACCGTGGACTTCACATTAGAAACTAAAGAGACAAAGTATGGAACAGCTTAAAACAACACCCTATAATTTTGTACCCAGTGAAAAAACCTTTAAAGAATGACGCAAAATAGACATTGATAAATGAACAAAAGCCAAAAAAATGTGTCGCCAGCAGACCTGCACTATCACAAATGAGAAAGGAGGTTCCTCAAGCTGGAGGGACATGATGCTAAGTCTTCAGAAGACATGAAGGATATCAGAAATGGCAAAAACTTAGGTAAAATATAAAAGATTATTTTCTCTCATTAAAAAATAGATATGGGGGCTGGCCAAGTGACTGAGTTGGTTAGAGCATGAGCTCTGAGCAACAGGGTTGCTGGTCCAATTCCCACATGGGTCAGTGAATTGCCACTGAGCTGGTGAGAACATGTGCTCTTAACAACAAGGTTACTGGTTCGACACCCATATAGGATTCGACACCTATACGACAACCTCCCCCCACTCTCCCGCAACGAGATTGAAAGTGGCGACTGGACTTGGAGCTGAGCTGCGCCCTCCACAGATTGAAAGAAAACAACTTGACTTGGAGCTAATGGGTCCTGGAAAAACACAATGTTCCCCTTCCCCAATTCCCCAACACTGTTCCTTTCCCCAATTCCCCAATAAAAACCTTTAAAAAAATAGATACGACTGTTGGAGGTAAATAATACTGTTTTATGGGGTTTACAGTGTAAGCAGAGGTGATACCTAGGACAATTGCTGCATAAAGGAAGGCAGGAGTGAGGCAGACATATCCACAGAGTGGCAAAGTTTTTATAGTTCATGTGAAGTGTGCAATAAGAATTCTAAGTAGACTGTGAGCAGTTAAAGATGTATATTATAATCCCAGAGCCACCACTACAAAGAATGTAAGGGAGTACAGCTAAAAGCTGATAAATTAAAATGAAGTTCTAAAAATAGTCAAATAATCCAAAATAAAGCAGAAAAGGGGAGAAGAGAGGAAAACACAAGAGATAAAACATAAAACAGTCTGGTAGACCTACACTGAACAACATCAATAATTATATTAAGTGTTAATGGAGTAACACTCCAGTTAAAGAGTGGACATTATAAAAGTGGATTAAAAAGAAGACCTAAAGGGCCGGCCTAGTGGCGCGTTTGTTAAGAGCCAGTTCAGATCCCACATGTGAGGGCCAGTGACACTGCCCTCCACAGCTAACAACATCTCCCCCTGGAGTTGGGCTGTGCGAGCCCCAGTGACGGTGTAGGCTGCAGCCCCTGCTGCAGTGGGCTGCCAAGGCTACAGTGAGTGGCCGGCAGCCAGCGTGAGCTGCCAATAGCCGCAGTGAGCGACCGGCAACTGATCTGCCTCACCTGGGAAGAGCGCAATGACGATACCAACATGGGCCAGTGAAGCAACGTCCTCCGCAACTAGACTGAAGAACAAAAGGACAGCAACTTGTCTGTTCCCCTTCCCCGATTCCCCAATGCTGTTCCCCTCCCCCAATTCCCCAATAAAATCTTAAAAAAAAAAAGATCTAAATATGTTATCTGTGCATTTTAAATACAAAGACACAGAGAAGTTGAAAGTAGATAAATGGAAAAAGATATTCCATGGGTAGAGTGGTTATATCAATACCAGACAAAAGAAACTTCAATCACTTTGAAAAACAGTTTGACATTTCCTCAAAATGTTAAACATAGAGTTATGACATGACCCAGAACTCCACTCCTGGCTATATTCAAGAGGAGTGACAACATTTGTTCACAGAAATACCTGTACACAAAAGTTCATAGCGGCATTATTCACAATGGCAAAAATGTGGGGGTTGGAGGAATGGGCATGCCTGTAATGGGTATGAGATTTCTTTTTGGAGTGACAAAATGTTCTACAATTACATCGTGTTGATGGTTGCACTGTGAATACACTAAAATTGTCTGAGTTGTGCACTCTGAAAGGTTTAATTTTATGGTATGTGAATTATATCTCAATAAAATCATTATTAAAAAAAATTCAGGAAAAGGCCATTACCAGAAATAAAGAGGGACATTTCATAATTATACAAGAGGTAATTCATAAGGAAGACTTAACAGTCATAAATATTTATGCACCTAATAACTGAGCCTCAATGTAATAAAGCAAAACTTGATGGAATTAGAGAAATAGGCAGCTCTGCAAACATAGCAGGAAGTTTTAACACTCATTTCTCAAACTGATAGGACAGCAGGACAAAAAATTCAATAAAGACAGATGATCTGAGCAAACGCCTTGACTTAACTGATATATACGGAACCCTTGACCTAATTGATATATACGGAACATGACACCCAACAATGACAGAATATATGTTCTCTCCAAGTGCATATGGAACTTTCACCAAGATAGATGACGTACCAGGCCACAAAATGCTAGATTGGAAATAACTTTCCTCTCAAAATTTGAAGGTTGTGTTTCATTTATTTTAGTTTCTGGGTTTGTTAGTTGAGCGATCTGTTATTATTCATGGTTCAATATTTTGTATGGAATCTTCTTCCCCGCCCTGCTGCCCACCATCCTCCAAACTGGAGAAACCGGGAAGATATTTTTTTCTTCATTCCATTTTCTGAAATTTATTGATGTGCATTGATGTGGCTCTCTTTTCATCTCTTATACTGGGTACTTGTGAACTCTTTTCCATCAGGAAACTCATGTCCATCAGTTCTAGAAAATTTCCTTCAGTTATGTCTCAAACATTTCCTTTCTTTCATTTTCTCTTTGAGGTATCTGTATTTGGCACATGGGGGACCTTCTGGACTGGTCCTCTAATTTAATTACTTTTCATCTTCAAATTGCCACATCTTTCTCTTTTTGGGAGATTCTTTTCTTTTTTTTCTTTTTATTTTTAATTTTTAATTAGTTTCAGGTGTACAACACAGTGCAATAGTTATACATTTTACTCCTCAAAGTGACAATCCCCCCACCCCCAATTTGGGAGATTCTTTTCAATTTTGTCTTTCAATGCATTTATCAAAATCTTGACATCTGCTATAATGTTTTTAAATTCAAGCACTCTTATTTTGTTCTCTGTTTTAAAAAAGAGCATTTCTTACTTCAAGGATGTAATCTCTTCTTTTTATCTCACTGAGTACACAGACATTATTACTATTATTATTATTTGTAATCTGTTCCCTCAATTTTTTCACAGTATATTTGTTTTGGACTCCTGCTCTCACACTGATTCTTCCAACGTCTGATGCTCCAAGGCAGGCTGCTCCTATTTAGGAGTGACCCCGAGCAAGCTGAGTTCTAGCTCAGCCAGTTATTTTGTGAATACTTTACAAACTTTACTAAACTTTATACGGAGAGGCAAAAGACCAAAAATAGCCAATATTATTGAAGGAGAAGAACAAAGTCAGATGACTGATATTATCCGACTTTAGGACTTAGTGGAAAGCTACAGTAATCAAGTACGGGGGAAAGAATAGACAAATAGATCAACGGGACAGAACAGAGAGCCCAGAAATAGACCCATACAAATACAGTCAACTGCTCTTTGACAAAGGAGCAAAGGCAATTCAGTGGGGAAAAGATGGTCTTTTTAACAGATGGTGCTGGAAAAACGAGACTCCCACATGCAAAAAAAAAAAAATCTAGACACAGACCTTATACCTTTCACAAAAATTAACCCCCAAAATGGATCATAGACCTACATGTAAAATGTGAAACTATAAAACTCCTAAAAGATAATGTAAGAGAAAATCTAGGTGACCTTGAGTTTGGCAGTGACTTCTTAGATAAAAATAGCAAAAACATGATCCATAAAAGAAAAAAAATTGATAAGTATACTTCATTAAAATTAAACTCTGGGGCCAGCCGAGTGGCGCGTTGGTTAAGAGCCGACTTGGGATGCCAGCAGCCCCGGTTCGTATCCCACATATGAGGGCCAGTGACGCTGCCCTCTACAGCTAAGCTGGTGAACAACAGCTCAACCTGGAGCTGGGCTGCTGTGAGTCCCTGGGACAGCATAGCTGCAGCCCCTGCTGCAGTGGGGCTGCCATAGGCTACAGTGAGTGGCCGGCAGCCGACATGAGCTGCCGTGAGTGGCAATCCAACTGCCTCAGCCGGGAAGAGCGCAATGACGATACCAAAATGGGCCAGTGAAGCAACATCCTCCACAACTAGACTGAAGAACAAAAGGACAGCAACTTGTCTGTTCCCCTTCCCCGGTTCCCCAATACTGTTCCCCTCCCCCAATTATCCAATAAAATCTTAAAAAAAAAAAAAGATTGAAGTACAACAACTTCGCTGTTCCCCTTCCCCAATTCCCCAATAAAATCTTTAAAAATAATAAAATAAAATAAAAGACAAGCTTAAAAACATAATCACCATCCCATGATGGTAACTAAAAGGCAACCACTTTGTCATATCATCGAGTACCCGTCATGGCAGAGATTTTCCCAGTTGTCTCCCCTCTGTCCCCAAGTGCACAGCCGGTTATTGGAACCATGAGCCAAGTGACATCTGCGTGGCCCACCTGGTTGGCGTGTGTCCTCAATCTTGTAAATCTACAGGTTTCCTCGCTCCTCTTTCATCCACTTGCAATGAATTCACTGCACCCCCTTGGTTTTGTTTACCATGTTCTTCTGTGCTCCAAATCCCCACTGTCCCCTTTGGAAGGAAGTCACTACACACAGACATACCCAGGGCTGGGCAGCTATGACCCACCTTTATGAGGGCAGGGCAGCCACATACATTTTAGGAACCCTGGAGGGGAGATGGGTCTCTCCTCCTCTCTCTCTCTCTCTCTCAACTTTATTGGGTAACAGTGTGTTTTTTCCAGGACCCATCAGCTCCAAGTCAAGTTGTTGTCCTTCAATCTTAGTTGTGGAGGGTGCAGCTCAGCTCCAAATCCAGTTGCTGCTTTCAATCTAGTTGTGGGGGGCACAGCCCACCATCCCATGTGGGAGTTGAACAGGCAATCTTGTTGTTAGGAGCACGTGCTCTCACCAGCTGAGCCATCCTGCCACCTGTTGGCAGCTCAGCTCGGGCGCAGCTCCCTGGCCCATGTGGGAATCGAACCAGCACCCCTGTTGCTCAGAGCGCATGCTCTAAACCAACGGCGCCACCTGGCCGGCCCCACTCCTCCTCTCTTATTTACATCGGTAGGAGTCATGGACATTTATTGTATGGATACTTCAGACTGTAACCCAATACTACTGTATTTATTTTGTCACTCCAATGTGCCAGCCTTGGCCACCGGGCAATGGCCCTGCCCTTTTGTCTTGTCAAAACTTCTTGACTTTCTGGCACCACGGGGTGGTCTGGGCTGCTTTGGGCATTTATTCCCCCGTCCATGTCTGCTCAGGGGCGCCCCCTGGTGCCCACTCCTGAGCCCTTCTCAAAGGACTGTGCATCTTCAATGCCTTTCCTGCTTGCTGGGGAGACGAGATGCGGCCTCCTCATGAGTTTATGCTGATAATTTCTGCTGAAATTTAGAACAGCAGGGTTTTCACTTCTTTGATTTTACAGTTGTGTCTCTTTCTTTTTGCTAAATGTCTGGGTTTTCTACTGACTGACATCAAGGTAGTGTCTCATTTGCTCATCCTGTTTATCCCTCATCTATTAACCACCTATCATCACCATCATTAGGTGCTCCCAGGCTGACAACACCAATAGCACCTCTAATAATAAATTACTGAAAAGAACTTAAGATTTCTTTTTGGTTTGTAGTGATACATGGATTCTCACTTGAAATAATTCCTGTTAATTTGTGCTAATGTTCATTTAAATTATTTTGCTTTGATTTTTAGAGATTTAAGAAAAATGTTGATTTAATTGTGTTTTGCAGTTATGTGAACTATTTACCCAATTTCAAAATCTAACCTACAAAATTTATATTCAGGAAAGCCTTTTTCTCTTACAGTGCTCTGCTCCCAAGGTAACATTAAAGAAAATTTTTGTGTGTGGATTATCCTTCCATTACAAAGAAGACATGAGCAGATATCTGCGTGTGTGTGTGTGTGAATGTGTATGAGTGTAGGTGTGTGCATGCCTGTCTATGTGCAAGTGTGTGTGTGTGGGGGTGTAAGCCTGTGTGAGAGTGTTTAAGCCTGTGTGAGTATATGTGCATATGCGTGTGTAAGCCCATGTGTGAGTGTGCATGCCTGTGAGTATATGTGCACATATGCGTGTGTAAGCCCATGTGTGAGTGTGCATGCCTGCGTGAGTATATGTGCACGTATGCGTGTGTAAGTCTATGTGAGTGTGTGTGCCCGCTCCCCACCTTCTTTGCACAGATGGTGGCATGCTGATCACTTTTCTCGTCCCTGCCTTTTCCACTTAACAATGCACCTGGAGACGGTGCCATGGTGGCATAGAGATGTCCCTCCCTCTGGTCACAGCCCTAGTTCTGCACCGGGGAACGCCCCAGGTGTGCTCAGCCCCAGGTGTGCTCACCATCGCAGGCAGAGCAGCAGCAGGTGGCGGTGCGCCCCTTCCCCAGGTTTCTCAGTGTGTCTGTGGGGCACCTTCCCGTGACCAGGGTATAGGCTCTCAAGGCTGCTGGCATCAAATCTCCAAAAGCTCATTTACTATGGAAAAGGTACACACGAGACACGATTCCAAAGGGACCAAAGGGGCAGGTTCCGGCCACTGTGGCCCAGGAGCTGCTGTCCCCGCGCGGCAGCCGCTGTGAGGCCTGGGAGCTGTGTGAGCACAGCAGAAACATGGGGCGTAACTAATTCTGAGCTCTTCTCCAACCACAGCCAAACCCCGATGGCTCCACTGAGTTGAAAGCTGAGAGCGTGCCGGTGCCAACTGGCGCCCTTCCCGGCGTCACGGGCCCCTGGAGACCTGGGTTGTGGGCAGCAGGCCCCTCACCCAGCTCCAGCTCCTTGGACACGCTGGCCACCTGCTCTCACTAAGTTTTTTCACGGATGCCCTTAGTCTGCCCTTGTCACCAACAAGCGTGGTTGTCCCCTCAGCTACGAGTTGTCAGAGGGGCAGAGAGGAGAGAAAGCCACCACCCCCACCTCCAAATTTGCCCCCGACGAGCCCCACAGGCAGCATCCCCCCCAGGCTCCTGCCAGGCGCTCTGGGCCCCAAATGCAGCTCCCAGCTCTCAGCCGCGGTTGCTCCTGGCAACGTGTACAGTGGGTGGGCTGCTTTCCTTGGGGGCTCCCTCCAGCCCCACAGCTCCACTCCGCACCCCACTCAAAGGTGTTTACAGGCAACGCCAGCAGGTCATAAGTCGAGGGCCTCCTGGCACCTGCAGAGCCATGGGTCCCCACTCTGGTGTGGGCACAGGGGGGCGGCGGTTTTCTTCCTGGTCCCCTCCCCCACAGCAGCCAGGCATGGGAGGGTGCCCTGGGCGCATTTCTATGCTCATCGGGCCGTCTGCACACAGGGAGGGCGTGTCCCCGGCTAGCACCAGGGGCGCTGGCCTCACTGGTCAGCGTGCACCAGGGTCACATGTGCGGGTCCCTGGTCCTGCACAGGGGCTCAGTACATGCTGGTTGAGTGGTTCTCTGGGAACTGTGGAAAAACACTGGGGGTTGGGCTGCCCGGGTTCAAGTCCCAGCTCCCCAATTTCCAAGTGAGTGACCTTGGAAGGGGGCTTTGAGACCCGGCAGCTCCCCCAGAGCACGGGGAGAATGCAGTGAGGACAGCGTGTGACATCAGCGTAGGCTCTGCTGTGCTAGGAGGGGGCCCGCACCCCACGCACCCGAAGCTCTGCTGGGCTGATGTGGGCTCGCAGGCTGGCCTTTCTAATCTGAGCGGCTCGTCTCCAGCTCTCCCTCCCTGTCGCTGTTCCAGCAGCGCCCCCTCTGTCAGCAGCCTGTCCCGTGAGGGCAAGCATTCGTCACTTCGCAAAGCCCTCCCGCTGGGGCTGAGCTGGGCACACACCTGGGCTTCGGGGAGCTCTGCGCCCATGATGCTGTCATTCTCCAGTGAATAGCCTTCACTTCAGTTCAAAGCAGTGGAAAAGTGTTAACACAGACGCTGGAACGACAAGCCAGGATGGCTTTACATCACAGCAACTTTTATCCCCCCCTTTCCAAAGCTGGCCCCTCCTCACTGTCCCTGCTCAGCGCGGACACAGCGGGCTGGCATCAAGGCCCCCTGTGAGGCGTCCGGGACCCAGGCTTAGTCCCCGGGGTCACGGAGGGTGCCTGGCCCATTTGCAGAATGACTAGCAAAGCAATAGCAAGAATGGTAAGTGAGCACCCATGGTGTGACCTGTGCTAAGGCCTTTACATGTTTATGTCACTAAGTCCTAGGAACAGTGTGTCAACAGCAGCCACGGAGCCTGTCCTCTGAGCCCTGTCCAGTCGCTCTCTGCGATACACCCCACAAAACACAGGGGCTGCAGGCAGCGATGCTTCTGGGGGGTCAGAACCTCCCCTTCGGGTGGCTGCAGTCACACAGTCTCACGCACGCCCAGCCGGTGCATCGTAGCCCTTTCTGTAACGCGGAGGGTAAGACGCGCCACTTTTGAGCATGTTTCCCCAGCCCATCTCCAGAGCCCCCCGTGAGGCTGCTGCGTCGAGGGGTCACAGTGGGAGGTGGATGGTCTCCAGCAAGCTCCACACTGCTGTGCCGGCTGCCCTGCCACTTGGCCTCGTCATCGGCAGACCCCACGATGCTAGAAGTGTCCACGGCAGAGGGATGCCGCCTGGAGCCTCTGGCATGCCCAGCAGCACAATCTCGGTGCGGCCTCCAGGATACTGGGGCCAACCCAGGCCCTCTGCAGACGGACCCCCACCTTGTGAGAAGAAACACGCCCTGGTTGGCTATGGCCCTGCAGGGTTGAGGGCTGGCGCGACCTGCCTTCTCATCACACCGCTGTGGTTAGCTCTGCCCACCAGCCCCAGACGCAGCAAAGCCACTGACCCCAGCACAGCTCCAACCGAACGCTGACTGCTCGCCCGTCTGTGAGCCCTCAGCCAGCCGGTCTGCCCGGACGTCAGGCACACTGAGGTGTCATTTGGAGAATGAAGGAGCTGCTGGTGATGGAGCGAAAGACACAGGCGCCCGGCATGGGGCACGCCTGGGAGGGTGGGTGGGCCTCCAGTGCTGGGTAAGCACCCCCCAGTGCTGGGTAAGCACCCCCCAGTGCTGGGTAAGCACCCCCCAGCCCGGGCCGGACCCAACAGCCGCCTGCCAGGGCCTGGGGCATGGGTTCTCTCCCAGCACCTCAGGGGGTGACGTCCTTCGGTTTTGTCAGCATGAAGGTGGGCAAGTGCTGCTTCTGGAAGCCTCAACTCTGCCCTCAGGGGCTCCCTGTTCTCTCTGATGGGGTCCCCACCTTAGTGCCATGGCCCGGGGCACACAGCTGGCCGGTTGGTGCCTCAGGAGGGGCCTCGGCTGCCTCCCCTTAGACCCCAGCCGGGCTCCCGTACTGAAGGGGTCTCTGTCTCGGCCCAACTCGAGGGCGTTATGAAATAAATGTCCACACCCAGCCTTGGTGCGTGCCAGGCCGGGTGTGGGGGCGGGGCAGTGAGGGGTGGGGTGGGGGATGACACTGGGGGCAGGAGGAAGCAAGAGTAGCTGGTCCAGGGACACATTTTTACCCCCGGGGCCGGCTGTGGTCTCCTGGGGAGGCTGACCCTCAGGGACAAGAGGACCCCACCTGCAGATCAGCCTTGGCGATGGGCACCCCTCCTTCCCGTGTGAGCCCAGATGGGCCCCAGCTCACTCCCCACCTGCCCCATTCTGCCCCCCCCTCCAGGAGCGCCCTGACCCCTCGAAGGGGGGCGCCAGCCACCTAGCCTCCTGGGCTGCGGACCAGAAGCCCCAGGCCCCCCAGTGCTTCTCCGTGTGGCGTTCCCGACCCCTCCTCGGTCTGACCCGGCTTCCTCTCCCTCCAAAACGGTCTCAGACAGGACTGCGCCTGGGTCTGGGCAGGCCCCGTGCAGGGCGGGAGGGGGCTCTGAGACCACGGGCCTGACACGAGCACTTTCCTTCTTTGACCAGACTGGCCAGAAAGTCGGCTTAAGCCCCCCCAGAGGGGTGGGTGCCTGGCCTGCGCACGGTCTGCCTCCTTCCGCTGGGGCTGAGCCGGCAGCTCGTTCTGGGCCAGCCCCTGTGCGCCGGGGATGGTGTGGGCGCAGCCGGCTCAGTTCAGGGGGGCGGGGGGGCGGTTCCTAAAGTGGCCTCCCGGGGTGTTTGAAATAAGCCTCTGGCTCTGAACTCAGAAGGGCAATCAGGAAAAAAGGAAGGACCTCCACCAGCCCCACACGCCTGGCAGCACCAATTCAAGTGATTACGTCAGCTTGGGCTGGCGAGGGGGCGCCTCCTCACGGGAGCCCCGAGGTGGCCATGAAAGGCGCAGGGGTTCCGCAGCTGGGCCCCTGCTGCCATTCGGGCACCTCACCTGAATAAGTCAAACGTGTGGATTCAGGAGGAAGGGAGCCCGGAGACACACAGGCGACCCCTGCAGAGCAGACCTGCCCAGCCTTCTGGCTAGAGGCCAGCTGGGGGGACAGTGTCTGTGCCAGGGCGCAGAAAAAGGGGAGGCTGTGGGGACAAGGCCAGCCAGCGGTCCTCAGGTCAGGACAGGTGAGGGCTGAGGGCACTGGGGCCTGACCCACGGCACCACCCAGCAGCCAACCTTAAAAAGGACATTCTGCCACCTGCTGCCACGTGGATGGACCTGGGGGACATTGTAGTGGGTGAAATGAGCCAGACACAGAAGGACAAACCCTGTGTGACCCACTCACACGAGGTCCCAGAGGAGTCAGACTCACAGAGACAGGAAGTAGGTGGTGGTGCCGGGGCTGGGGGAGGGGAGGGGGTGAGAGTTCAATGTGGTTCTGTGGGTTTGGTCCAGACCACCGCAATAAAGCGAATATTGCAATAAAATGAGTCACATGAATTCCTAGTTTCCCAGTGCATATAAAAGTTATGTTTACACTATACTGTAGTCTATTAAGTATGCAATAGTATTATGTTTAAAACACCCAATATACTAGGTATGAGCAAAAAATACGATGAATGTTTAAATTAAAAAAAGAGGGCCGGCTGACTGGCATGGTGGTTAAGAGCTGGTTTTGGGACGCCAGCAGCCCTGGTTCGGATCCCACATATGAGGGCCAGTGACACTGCCCTCTACAGCTAACAACAGCTCCACCTGGAGCTGGGCTGTGCGAGTCCCGGTGACGGTGTAGGCTGCAGCCCCTTCTGCAGTGGGCTGCCATAGGCTACAGTGAGTGGCCGGCAGCCAGCGTGAGCTGCCAATAGCTGCAGTGAGCAACCATCCAGAGACCGGCGACCGATCTGCCTCACCCGGGAAGAGCGCAATGACGATGCCAACATGGGCCAGTGAAGCAACGTCCTCTGCAACTAGACTGAAGAACAGAAGGACAGCAACTTGTCTGTTCCCCTCCCCCAATTCCCCAATAAAATCTTTAAAGAAAAAAGAAAAAAACTTATATAAAAGACACATTGTCATTAATCCCCTCAAAATATCCCCCCTTGCTTTGAACACAATTATCCCATCGTTCTTGCCACTTTCTGAGGCAGTTCTGGAAGTCCTCTTTCGTGAGTGTCTTTAGTTGTGCTGTCGTGGCTGCCTCGATGTCCTGAATAGACTCAAAACGTTTCCCTTTCATGGTCATTCTGACTTTGGGGAAGAGCCAGAAGTCGCACGGTGCCAGATCCAGTGAATAAGGTGGATGAGGACACACCATGATGTTTTTATTTGACAGAAATTGCCATATAGCAGAAGTGATGTGTGACACGGAGCATTGTCATGATGAAGGATGAAGTAAAGACACCCACGAAAGAAGATTTCCAGAACTGCTTCAGAAAGTGGCAAGAACAGTGGGATAAGTGTGTTCAAGGCGAGGGGGAGTGTTTTGAGGGGGATTAATGGCAATGTGTCTTTTACTGTAATAAACCTTTTTAATTTAAACATTCACCATATCTTTTGATCACACCTCGTACATACCTTAATTTAAAAAATACGTTATTAGGGCCAGCCGAGTGGCTCAGTTGGTTAAGAGCTTGCTCAAGAGTGCGAGCTGAGCTCTGAGCAACAGCGGTTCAATGCCCAGCCGGAGCTGAGCTGTTGGCAGGATGGCTCAGGTAAAAACAAACAAACAGGGCCGGCTGAGTGGCGCTGTGGTTAAGCGCTGGCTTGGGAAGCCAGTGGCCCCGGTTCAGGTCCCACATGTGAGGGCCAGTGAAACTGCCCTCAAAAAAACCCCACAAAAACAAAATAAAACAAAATATAAAAACAAAATCAAACAAACAAAAAAACGTTATTGCTAAAAAAATGCTGCCATCCAAGCCTTTTGTGAGTCACAATCATTTTGCTGGTGGAGGGTCTTAACAATTTGAGGAAAATGCAGTAAAATAAGGTATGCTTGTATATGGATACTTTTAAAACACTGAGGTGAAATTCACATAATGTAAAATTTATCCTTTGAAACATATAATTCAGCATCGTTTGGTGCATTTGCAATGTGGGGCACCGTCACCTTATTGAGTTCCGGAACTTTCCATCATTCCAAAAGGAAACTCGGGAGCCACTAACTGGCCGTCACTCCCTGCTCCTCTGCAGCCCGTGCCAGCCACCACGCTGCTTCCCGTCTCTATGCATTCGCCTGCTCTAGGGCATTTCATACCAGTGAAATCAGGCAATGCGTGGCCTTTGCATCTGTCTTCTCTTGCTCAGCCTAATGTTTTGGAGGTTCATCCCCATTGCAGCGTGTGTCAGGGCTCCGTCCCTCTTACTGTTTCATTGCATCGGTTCCCATGGACTTCATGTGGGAGCCCCGGTGCGTGGCCTGCCTGCCTCCCTGGACTCCCGCCCGGCTCTGTCTCTTGGGGAAGGAGGGATAAGCGTGCGGGCATTGCCCCACGAGGGCAGGATTGAACCTCGCTGGATCTGGGAGGCAGTTCCTGTCTCTGTCCCTATTCATGGATGGAAGCTGACGTGGAGGGGCCAGGTGAGGATCCGACCCAGCGTCCAGCTCCGGGGTCCGTGTTCTCACCGCTGCACCAGGCTGGCTTCTGCCAAATGTCGGCTGCCTGAGAGCAGGACCTTGCCCTAAGACTGCCAGGAGGCCCTGAAATTGGGACAATCCCTCTCAAGTGTAATTTCCTCCAGTCAGGTACAGTACGTGTAGCTGAATAGGAATGCTCAGGTGATGCTCAGGTCACTCCCTAGAGTTCAGGCTGAGTCGAGAGAATGACGGGAGGGTGGGGGGGGCTGGCACTCTCGGGCCGCTCCAGACTAACCAGGCTGGCACTGCCACGTTTCACACCTACAGCAAAGGGTGCTGGGTCCCCACGCACGGGGCCGGGGAGCAGACGCCATGTGGATAAGTGCCCCTTGCTGGAAACACTGACAGAGGGGAGGGGACGTGAGTCCCGTGCCCTGAGCAGGGTGGTCCCCGGCTGTTACAGCAAAGTCCCACCCTCGCTGAATGGGCCAGGCTGGCAGACCAGCTTTAGGGCACAGAGCTGTGCTCACAGCCAAAGAAAGTTCCTACAGGTACACCTCCTCCCTCCCTCCCACCGATATCCATCCGTCAGCCCATCTAGCTATCTGTCCACCCGTCCATCATCCATCCATCAGCTATTCATCCATCCATCCATCCGTCCGTCCATCCATCCATCCATCCGTCATCCATCCATCCGTCCATCCATCAATCTACCTACCTATTATCTATCTATCTATCTATCTATCTATCTATCTATCTATCTATCTATCTATCTTTCTGTTCTCACAGTTTCCCACCAATCCATCCACCCCAACTGTCACCAATCTATTCATCCGTTCGTCCATTTATCCATCCATCCATACATACATCCGTACATCCGTCCATCTGTCCATCCATCCATCCATCCGTCATCCATCCATCCATCCATCTATCCATCCATCCGTCCATCCATCAATCTACCTACCTATTATCTATCTATCTATCTATCTATCTATCTATCTATCTATCTATCCATCTATCTATCTATCTATCCTTCTGTTCTCACAGCTTTCCACCAATCCATCCACCCCAACTGTCACCAATCTATTCATCCGTTCGTCCATCCGTCCATCCGTCCATCCGTCCATCCATCCATCCATCCACTTGCCCATCCACCGGTCCATCTGTCTGTCCGTCCACCCAGCCATCCTTCCGTCCATTGGTCCTTCTGATGTCTGTCAGTGCTAGATACTAGGAAACATATAATGTACAAGTATAATGCCCTGTTTTGGAGGGGTGCATAGTTGAGCAGAATGGCCACCTGGGGTCTCTGGGCTAGCTGTCGCAGGGCTGTGGGACGTCCCTGTGCTGTCGGGAGGTCCAGGTGGTCCGCTCAGGGTCGCCTGCACAGCCAGGAGAGGACACGGATTCTGGCTGAGGACCCAAGGAAAGGGTCACATGACCAAGAAGGCGCTGGGTGATGGCAGGGCCGACTGCAGACACACACACCCTCCCTGGCCCCGAGGACACACGCGGCACCCCAGGTCCAGGCCAGCAGACATCGCCACCCCTGCTGGGGGGCAGTGCCCGGCGTGGTGCTGAGCCGGCCCCGGAAACGGGGGTGGGGCGGGGGGCTGGGCCAGCTGTAAGTGCTGCTTCTTTTTCTGCTAAAGTTCAGTCTGTTGGACGGTGCTGAGCATGAGGCTTGGTCTAAAATAAAACTGGAGCTGCGTCAGCGTGTGGGCTGCTTCTGCAGCCTGGAGGCCGGCTCCATGGCGGCAGGGGCTGGGGGCGAGGTGCTGCTGTGCGGCCCGGGGCTGTCACCGCCCAGGCCCCGAGCTGTCCCCAGGAGCCCCACTGCTACCTCCTGGGAGCCTGCAGGCAGAGAAGCCGGTCCCATGCCCACAGCCTGTGTCTGAAAAGTGGACAGAAGGACCCACCACCCATACTCAGTGTCCCCCATGACTGGTTGGGGTTCATGCTCGCTGATGCGTCTCGGGGTAGCTCGGGGCCAGGCACCCCGATCCCACTCTGACTTCTGCTGCCAGGGAGCCGTGGGGCATAACAAAGCAGAGGAAGCTTTTTCCTCCAAGGAGACAAACACGGCATTCCCTGAGCCCCTCCGAGCGCTGTGCTCTGTGCTGTACCCCAGCTAAAAGAGGAGCTCCTCTGACGAGGCTGGGGTGTGGGCTGCAGTGTCAGTCTCGTCTCTCCCTCGGGGGGGTCCCCAGCACTGGGGTTCTGGGGGACACAGTTTGAAAATGTCTGGCCCCCAGGAGCCCGGCGGTACAGGCACCGCCAGGCGCCTAACCACTAGCTACCCTCCCATGCTTCCATCCTGCTACAATCCTGATGCTGTTTGGGCAGCAGCCCTCCCAGATTCTAAAATAAATAATTTCCTGGCCTCCCGTGAAACTGGGGAGATGTGTAGCATAGTTCCAGCCAGTGAGATTCAGGGGCAATCTCCTGGGCATTTCTAGGAAAGGCTTGCTTTTCTAATATGGCTGCCAATCTGTCACTTCTTTTGGCTTTCTTGCCTGGACTGTGGATACTAAGGCTGGACCTTGTGACAGTGGGGCGATGGCCAAGGGCATTTAAGCTTGGATCCTTGACCTGCTGAACCAATGCCTGCACCTATTGACCTCCTGCATTAAAGATCAAATAACCTCCAATTTGTGTTAAAACTGCTGTTTACTCCAGGTATCTCTGCAGTGGAAGCCAGTCCTCACTGCTAAACCTGGTAAGGCGCCGTCCAGCTACGAGGGTGCACGTACCCGGCCCGTGGGGCTTGCTCTCTCATGCCACTAGGCCCATAGCTCTGATAAGGAGTCAGAGGAATCAGCCCCTAACAAACCCCAGCTCTTCAGGAAGGCTGGGCACAAACCCTCTCCTCTGCCAGAGAGGAAGCCCAGCCTTCCGGGACACGTGGGGAAGATGAAGTACAAGCCGGGGCCAGTCTTTCCCATTGGGGGCACCAAGCGACGGCCCTGTGGACGCGTCTCTCTTCTCTCCAGCCCCCGGGATGCGGCCGGCACAGCTGGCCTGGGCACGCCCCACTGAACACATTTGCTGAGCGCGAGCCAGCTGGCCCGGCGGAGACCTGCTCACAGCCTGGTACAGAGGGCGCAGACAGGACATGTGCCCAGGTGGCCCGATGCCAGGGGAAGGCGGTGCAAACACAGGGGGCCAGAGAGGGGGGCCTGGCAGGGAGGAGGGGGCCGTGCTGGGGAGGGTGGGGGAGCATTCTGACGGAGGGGGCCAGCCTGAGCAAGGCCGAAATGGTGGGACGGGACAGCAAGGACTCGTGCAAGCTGGGGGGCAAGGAACCCGGGACCTCGTCCTGTGGGTGGTGGGCGTGGGGGAGGGTTTCCAGGGCAGACAGGGCAACAGCAGGAGTAGGTAGGGGGAGCTGACGAGGGAGAAGGAGGCTAGGACAAACGCAGCGGTCCAGCAGCGGGAGAGTCTGACCCTGATGTCCCAGAGCAGCCTCCTCTGCAGCCCTGCAGGGGTCTCCCCAACACCACCCAGAATTCAGGCCCGATGGGCCGAGGAAGGCTTGGTGCCCCCTCCGAACACCCATCCACACCCTAACTCTGGAACCTGTGAATGTCCCCATACTTAGAAAGTGAGTTTTTGCAGATGTAACTAACTAAGGTAAGGGTCTGAAGATGACCTTGCATTGATGGCAGGACCTAAATCCAATGACAGGTGTTCTTATGAGAGACACAGAGGGGAAGCCGTGTGAAGATCGAGGCAGAGACTGGGGTGATGTGGCCAGAGCCCAGGGACAGCTGGAGCCCCAGAAGCCAGGAGGCGGGAAGGAGCCTCCCCTGGGGCTTCTGGAGGGCGCGCGGCCCTCGACACCCTGACGTCAGCTCAGTGAAAAGGGTCTGAACTGGCCTGCGGGACCGTGAGAGAATAAGTCCCTGTGGTTTTAGGTCGCCCTGTTTGTGGTCATTTATCAGGGCAGCCCCAAGACACTCACATACTGCTAACACCTGGTCCCACCTCAGTCCTGCAGAGGCCACGGCCAGCTCCAGGGGACCGTGGTGGCATCCTTGGCAGCAGGGACTGGGGGGGCAGGGCCGGTGCAGCTGACAGCCCTGTGTCCAGGGCCACTGGATGGGCACTTGCCCCATATGTCACTCTCAGGTCGGGACTTAAATTCAGAAGGCAAGCCGCCGGCTCCCGAATGTGAAACGGGTTCAAAGTGGCTGACTCACGGTGGCTTGGCGCTTCAGCCCTGCCCTCACTCAGCCATCTGGCCCCGGGGCCAACACGACCACGGCGGGAGAGCGGAGAGCATGGAGGTGGGGAAGAGTGGGGCTCAGGTGTCACCATCAACTCCACGGGCGAGACCGGCACTGGGCTGGTGTCAGCCCCGCCCCATGAGACCCGGCAGCTCGGCCTGCGCACACGGGGACCCTGGCCCATCCATCCTCCAAACGGCCTCGCCAGTCCTTTTCAAAGGGACTGCTCAGCTGTGATGCGAGCCGGGCTCAGGACAGGGCCTGGTCCCTGCGGACAGCTCCCATGGGGCTCTGGGGGAGCTGGCCTGGCCCTGAGCTGACACTCAGGAGGTGGCCCTACTGTCTCATAGAACACTCCGATCAGCGTCCCGGCCCTGGTCAGTATGGAGCCGGGGCAGAAGCAGGGATCCAGGGTGACATTTTCAAAGCAGGAAACAAACAGGGTGCCGGAAGACAAGTCACTTCCCCTCCAGCGATGGAGGGGCCCTGTGGGGATGAGATCTGACAGCACCCCATGAGAACAGCCCCACGGCGGGGCCAGCCTCCAGGTGCAGAGGCAGAGCTCACGCAGCGATGACCATCCACCCGAGTGCGGGGACCATCCTGGGTGCTGTCTCAGGGCTCCCCGCCCCGTACAATGAGTTCCTCCTCCATCAGCTAAGGGCGCTCCTGAGCGTCAGGCCAGCGTCACAGAGCCGCATGCCCACGCTTGGCTTGCAGTGCGACCGACCCGCCTCTCCCTCGGCATCTGTGCTCTCGCTTTACACACGGCTCTAACAGCGAGGCTAACTGGTCCCCGGCCTCTCCCCTGGCGGCAGTGCTTGTCACTTCTTGGTGTGTGCAAGTATCACCCCACCTCCTCTGCCCTCATATCCACCTGGCGTGCTGCCTACCAGGGCCCATGCTACTCCCCAACACCCTCATTTAACTAATCATGTCTGAAATCACATCAAGCAAGGTCACATCCGGAGGTTCTGGGAGGGTAGGACTTTGCCATATGAATCTGAGGGGACACAATTCACCCCACAACAATGAGCTGTGGACATGCTTGTCTTACCCCCGTTTTCCCAAGGGCAGGGCTGGTCTCGCCCATCTCGGCAAGAATGAGAATGAGATTGGCCAGGCGGCCACCGTGGCCTCGGGGAATGGCTCTGCCGGGTGGCAGAAGGGCGCGTTCGGGCTCGGGCACCAGAGACACTGAGTCCAGCCCTGCTGTGTTCACACTGTGGGCCCCACTCTCTTCTGTGAAGGTGGGGTGACGAGGGTGGCACCATTCCTAATTGTCCCCCTTACAGGACATTAACCCTGTAACCTGTGAATGTGACCTTGTCTGGAAATAGGGTCTTTGCAGATGTAATTAAGTTAAAGATCTTCAGATGAGATCATCCTGGATTATTTCAGTGGGCCCTCAATCCAGTGACACAGTCCTTAGAAGAGACACAGATAAGGGCCGGCCAAGTGGCTCAGTTGATTAAGAGCTCGCTCAAGAGTGTGAACTCGGAGCCACAGGGTTGCCGGTTGGATTCCTGGCCTGAGCTGAGCAGCCGCTGAGCTGCCAACAGATGGCAGGATGGCTCAGCTAAAAAAAAAGAAGAGACACAGACAGAAAAGGCCGGGTTAAGGCAGAAATTGGAGGGATGTGGTCACAGACAGGAGCGCCTGGAGCTTCCAGTAATCAGAAGAGGCAGGCAGGACCCTCCCCTGTGCCCTTGGAGAGAGTGGGCCCTGCTGACACTTTGGGTTCAGACTTCTGGCCTCCAGACTGTGAGAAAATGAATTTCTGTCGTTTGCAGCCACCCAGCTGGTGGCCCTTTGTTACAACTGCCCCAGGGCACTTATACAGACGCAGCCGGCTGCCTGCAGCGAGCCCCAAACGAGCAGGGCTCCTGACTGCCCCCCGCCCCCTGCCTAGCCAGTGTCCGTGACAATCCTCTCCAACACGTCCACTCTATCCGGAGTCCCTGGACGCTCCCTGAAACACGAACCCCCACTGGCTCCCAGGTCTAGAAGGGGACCGAGGTGCAAGGTGGGGGGAGCCTGTGGCCACCACAGGCAAGGCCCACCGAGGTCCCCGTCACCGCCGTCGCCTGGGAGCCCTGCTGAGCAGCGCAGGCCATGTGGGGCAGCCCCGTGGCCTGGGGAAGCTTGTCCAGCACACGCCCGCACAAACTCCAGCAAGACCAATTGGGGACAGCTGGCCGGGGCGGGGAGGGCGAGCGGGGCCTGTGGGGACCCATGCTGCCCATCCAAGTGCCCACCTGATGGTGCTTTGCCTCCTGGGCAGTGACCATGGCCCCGTCGTGGACCACGTCTCCTTTTGCTGGACATGGGGGCGTCTGAACGGCTCATCTGGCTGTCTAGGGTCGCCCCACGGGTTTTATCAGCTTTTTCATGTGCGTCTCATCATCTAAGGAGCTGGCCACTCACGCTGCCCGGTCTCCACTTCTCCCGAGACCCAGGCTGGCCTCAGCTCACTGGCAGCCTTTGCTGGCCAGGAGGTGGGCACAAGCAGGTGGCCCCGCGAAGACACGCCTGGGACGCCCCTGCCCGCTCCCGTGATGGCATCTGCCCGGAAGCCCCACCGCAGAAGTGAGTCCTAACCTCTGAGCCTCAGTTTCCGCCTCTGAGTGGCTGTGTGACCATCCCTCTCAAGGCTGCCGGGTGATTAGATGGGGTGACGTACACAACCCTCAGCAAGTGCTCAACACACCGCGGGCATGGTGAGTTTCTTTCTGACACCAAATCCGTCATTCCAACACCGATCTGCCCCACACCTGCTGGGGAGCCTACAGTTCAACGCTGGCGTCAGCGCAGACCCCACAGGTGACAGGCTCCGTCCCACAAGGCTGCCCCACTTCTGACATCGCAAGTCTAAGCCACACGTATTTCTGACCGACCGGCAAGGAATGGGGCTCCCACGACCCATGTCCGGGGTTCGATAATTTGCTCGGATGATTCATAGAATTCAAGAAAGTGCTTTACTTATGGGCCCGCCGAATTGCGCATTGGTTAAGAGCTGGTTTTGGGACGCCAGCAGCCCCAGTTCAGATCCCACATATGAGGGCCAGTGACACTGCCCTGTACAGCTAAGATGGTGAACAACAGCTCCACCTGGATCTGGGCTGTGAGCCCCAGTGACGGTGTAGGCTGCAGCCCCTGCTGCAGTGGGCTGCCATAGGCTACAGTGAGTGGCCGGCAGCCAGCGTGAGCTGCCAATAGCCGCAGTGAGTGGCTGTCCAGAGGCTGGTGATCGATCAGCCTCACCTGAGAAGAGCACAATGACGATACCAACATGGGCCAGTGAAGCAACGTCCTCTGCAACTAGACTGAAGAACAAAAAGACAGCCACTTGTCTGTTCCCCTCCCCCAATTCTCCAATAAAATCTTTAAAAAAAAAAAAAGAGAAAGTGCTTTACTTATGATTATCAGTTTATTTTATTTTATTTTATTTTTTTGTGGGCAGTGTCACTGACCCTCATATGTGGGACCCGAACCGGGGCTGCTGGCTTCCCAAGCCAGCGCTTAACCACAGTGCCACTCAGCCGGCCCATGATTATCAGTTTATTTTAAAGGACACAATTCAGGAACAGCCAAGTGAAAGAGATGCACAGAGCAAGGTATGGGGGGTGAGCACCCCAGCCCCCCATGCCCCGGAGCCCTGCTGCTCCAGAGTTTTAAAGGGAGTTTCACTCTGTATGCGCCATTGATCCAGTGAATGACTGGTCGACTGGCCAATGGGATTGAACTGGACCTCCCGCTCCCCTCCCCCACCCACCCCAGAGGGAGGTGTGGCTGAAAGTTGGTTTTTCTGGTGATCAGCCCCATCCTGAAGCTATCTAGGGCGCCCACTAGTCATCTTATTAGTACCCCAAAGACAGTAAATATCAAAGGTTTTGGGAGCTCTGTGCCAGGGACGGACGACAAAGACTAACGTTTATTTTCTATCATGTGGCAGCTGTCATCTGCTCAGCTACCCTGCGTCCTTTCGCACTGTCCTTGGGAACAGCCCCTCCCCGCAGCGCATATTTGGGGTTCTCACTCTGCCCGACCCTGTCCGAGCCGCTCCCTGGGCTGGGCTGGTTGGTCCCCGTGCCCGCGGCTCTGCTGGTCTCTGTGGCCCCTCCTGATCAGAGAAGCGAGCAGTGCGCACGCGTCCTGCGGCCCCAGCAGATCAGGCCCTGAACCCCCTCCAGCTGTGGAACCTTCCGGCGGAATCAGCAGTTCCCACATGGGGCCTAAGGCCATGTCCCATTACCACATTTCTCAGCCTTGAGGACAGAACAGGCCACTTGGAAAAGAAAACAACTCCTTGGTGACTCCAGCTCACATAAGGGACTTGGGAGGCAGTGCTTGCTCCCGGTGACGGTCTTCCAAGCACAAACGATCGCTGCTAAAGGGCACTTAGTCCCCATAACAGTTTAACAGACAGTAACAACGGAAACAGGAGAATGTAAGCCCCAGGAGCCCGCAGAGCTGTGTGGCACCAGAGCGGACCCAGACCGGGGCGCGCTACCGTCTTCCTGGAAAAAGCCTTGGACCCAGACTGCGGCCATTCCCAGCCATCCACTGTCACACCTCCCTTCCTCCTGGGACCGCCCCTCGTCCCAGGTTAGGGGCTGTCTTCCAGGACCTGTGCCGGGCCCCTTTCCCTCCCTGGCCTCTGTGCCCTGATGTCCAAGCATTTGCCAAAGGCTGAAGACTGCCCCCACCCCGGCCTGCCTGAGGACAGCCACGCCAGCCCATGGGTGGGAAGCGTTGCACCCGCTCGGAGGCCAGCTGTGCATAGATGCCTGCCCTAGCCCACCATCCCAGGAGAAGGAGGGCTCCAGAAACTTCTTTTGCCTAAATGACATGGGTGGAGAGGTTCTAGGAGGGGCTAACATGGTGTTAGTGGCAGGGATCTGTCCCCTCCCAGAGTTACTGCTGCAGGGTGGTGGGGGGCTGGGCTGGGTGCTCAGAGCCCCTGCCCGCTCCACCTCCCAGAGGGATGCAAGGACCAGCATGCGGATCCCTGTGCAGCGGTCCAGGGCCTGGAGTGGCTGAGGGACGCGGCCGAGCCCATGCAGAGGCCTCGGCTGGTGAGGGGTAGGGACGGGCGGGCTGAATATGGCCCTGACGGATCCGGGTGAAGCAGGCCCCACAAAGGTGACTGTGACCCTCATCGGGGGTCTGGAGGGGCCCGGCCAGCTCCAAACCTTCCTTGGCCTCAGGGAAGAGTGAGATCCAGGAGGGCCCGGAGGGGGGCAGGGATGGGAGGGAGTCCTGGCGTCGGCGCCCCCAGTGCCCGGGCCCTGACCACTCAGGGTCCCTGTGGGCAGAATAGAGGCACCCGGGGAATATCAGGGGCTGGAGAGAAGAACGAAGACGGGGTCACTCATTCAGTCCTGGGGGGAGACACGTGTGGACACAAACCCACCCTGTTGAGATCAGCAGCAGTGCCCTGGTTGCTGCCTGGGGGCGGGGCGAGGGGCAGGAGGGCCTGGGGGTTCAGGAGAGAGGGTTCAAAGGGCCAGCTCGTCCTCCGCCCGCGCCCAGGGCCTCAGCCTCCAAGGACACGGCTGAGTCCGCACACCTCATTTCTCCCAGGGCTGCAGCCAGGGACTGACAAAGTTGCTGGGTTGGCGCTTCTGATTTGTACTAACTCTTGCCGGAATCACGTGTTCTTGTTGGGGAACAACAAAGACACCTTCCCTTTTGTCTACAACCGGCTCTTTCAAGCCAAAAGGCATTGCAGGTTCTGTCCTGCCCCCTGGGGGGGGAAGTCCAGGGCTGGTTCACGCCCAACCTTGACCCCCCCACCCCCCCAGCCAGTCTGACCCCGAGGAATGCAGATGGGGAAAGGGGGGCAGGGCCTCTTATTTTAAATTCATGGGTAGAATTCTCAAAAATCACGCTCCACTAGAATGCTGTACCTGGTTTAGTCCCAGTTTTGACAGTAATCATGCTTCCACAAAGCAATTTCCCCCAAACTTTAGTACTTGGGTAGCACCATCATGCTTTTGGCCTCACTGCCTGGGTTCCATGTATATTATTATTTCTTTAGATCGATTCTGGTTTGTTTGAACTCCAGTAAGCTCGTCTTCCCTAAGCATCAGCGAGAACAGAGCGCCAGGCTACCACGATCGCTCCTGACGCGTCTGCGGTTCGCTCTAAAATGAGCATGTGCCCTCAGCGGGCCCTGCACCTCCCAGTGTACCCGAGGACCACGGGGGACACGTCACCTGTGCTCATCCACCTGGCTCCCGGCGTGCAGGATGCTAAGTGCCGGCGGTGGGGGTGGGGCCCTGGACTCCAAACTGTCCTGCTAAGAATGTGACCAGATAGGAGCCCGGCCTTGGGACCCCAGTCAGTGCTGCCTGGAGGCTGGCCGGTGGCCGAGTGACCCCGAGGGACCCTCCATTTGCCACACCTGTGCTGTTGCACCTTCCCAGCGCAAGGAGTCGATGGTGCACGGCTTTCCCTCTAGGGGTCTGCCAGTTACTGGAGACAGCGGGCAAACGCAGGAGCAATAAATAAGTCCAGGCAGCATCTGAGGTCACATGTTGTGGGGAACGAAGCCCGGTGACAAGGTGATTACAGGGAGAGGGGCAGAGAGGGGAGGGGGAGACGGGTCTGTCCATCTGCAGAGTTCTGACCAGGGAGCGACACGGCAACAAGCCGGACTTTCCTGGGAGGATGGAATGCACCCAAACCCACGGCAGGGCCTCCAGCCCAGGCCAGGCCTCAGGAAGGCCCGGGTTCCGCCCAGCGGGCCCCGAGATGCATCATTGATCTGCTGGTCTCCCAGCCAAGAGCCAAGAGCATGCGAGCCCCACCCCCCCGCAGGGAACGTGGGCTGAGGCTCGGGTTTTAACACCAAGCTCGGGGAGATTTATAGCTCAATTTAGCTCCTGCATGTCCCACACCATGACAAGTAATTTATCAAGTGCTTCAACTCAAAGGCAACAACTGAAAAATTAATCCCCAAAGCAAATGATTAACTCTCCAAGGGGACCAATCTCCAGGCGTGGGGCCCCAGAGCCAATTCGTCACTTTCCACCTGAGCTGGTGAGACTGCCATTGGGCACAGAGTGGGTCACCTTGGACAGACACCATGGCTCCTCACTGGGCATCAGGTAAACCTGTGGCCCAAAGGTTCTCCACTGGATGGGCTGGCGGGAAGTGGGCACTGCTCATGGCGCAAGATGAGCAAGGGTCAGCCAAGCCCACCTGGATGATCCAGGGTCCCCCTGACTTCTGCCTGGGCTACTCTAACAAAGCCCCACAGCCGGGGCGGCTTAACCCACAGACACTCACTGTCCCCCGCCCTGGAGGCGGGAGGCCGAGGCCCAGGTGTCACAGGGCTGGTTCTGAGGCCTCGCTCCTGGGCGTGGAGACGGCCGTCTGCTCCCTGTGTCCCCACACGGTCGTCCCTCTGTGCGTGTCTGGGTCCCGATCTCCTCTTCTTAGGAGGCCCCCAGTCACAGTGGGTGAGGGCCCAGCCCAGGGACCTCCTTTCACCTTAATCACTGCTTTGAAGACCCCATCTTCACACATGGTCACATTCTGAGGAACTGGGGGTTAGGACTTCAGTATGAATTTTGGGGGGACACAGTTCAGCCATGACAATCTCCAACCATTCTCTTTCTCATCCTGACCGCTCCCCCAAGCCCACGTGATGTGTGGGGAGGGGCAGTGAACCAGGGTCAGGACCCCTGGCCCTTTTATAAAGGGCTTTGTGATCTTTGGTAAGACGTGTCCCCTCTGTGAGGGAAACGGGTGAACCGCATGGTATAAAAGGTCCCTTTGGCCTTTACACTCGTGGTGTCAAGAGATTATCTGGGTGACACAGGGTTCAAAGTCAGGATGCATGACATGCCCTTGCTAAACCCAGAACCTCCAGTGAATGAGAGCTCAGTCACATTAGCACATAGTTCTTGTCCAGGTGAGGTCCTGAGAAGTGGCAGCTCGCTTTCAGGAGGTGACTCAGGGCCCCAGGTGCTGCCACTTTCAACACAGAGCTTCTGGGTTTGGGGCCTGCCTGCACCCACGGGGTGGATGGATGGAGAACTGGAGGTTTACAACAGGCCGTGTCCCTATTCCACGGCCACAGCTGGGGCATACGGCCACACCTCACTGCAGGGCATGAGTGTCTGGGCAGTGGTGCCAAGCTGTGTGCCACAGAGGAAGAGGTGGTGGGCCGGGCAGACAGCAAGCCAGTGTGGGCAGGGAAGCTGCAACCTGGATACAGTTCTGAAAGAGAACCTGAGGCAGAGTGGGGCCACTGAGGGGGCGGCGACCGCTGGCTGCAGGACGTCCCCAACGTGGGTGACAGCCTCAAAATGGCTTCTTGGGAGAGAAGCAGATGGCATTAGCAGCCTGGGCCGGTATGCCAGGAACTCCTGGGTCCATGGGCACCTCCCGCGAGCTGCGCGGGGAGAGGAAACACCAAATCTGCACCCCTCCCCCGCAGTTCTCATTAGAGATTATTTACATGCACCTCCCTGGCCTGCCAGCATTTCTAAAGCGTGCCCCTTTCCTCCTGGGACCTCGGCTTTGAGGGGCTGGAAAGGGGAGTCCTCCTCAGACAGCAGCCCAGGTCAGGGGCGCGCTGATAACGCCCCCTGGGGAGCTCTGCAGACAGTCCTGGACCTGCTGCTCCTTTTTGCCCTCCGGGTGATGGGTTCCCCAAGAAACCCATGCTCAGCCACGAGCAAGGGCCTGAACATGTGGACCGAATCACGTTTTATTTTAATTACGGTTTTCTATTTTGGCACATTTTTAGGTATACGGAAAAATGGAGCAGGGGGTTCCCGTGTGCCCCTCCCCCATCGCATGCAATCCCGTCATAAACATCTTGTTCGAGTGTGCAACATTTGTTACAATTGATGAATCAATATTGAAACACTATTATTCACAAGTCCCCAGTTGACGTGAGGGTCCACTCTTGGTGCTGCACGTTCTGTGGGTTTGGACAGATGCACAAGGACACATAGCCACCCCTACACTGTAAGAAGAGTCTCTCTGCCCCAAGAATCCTCTGTGCTCTGCCCACTCACCCTTCCTCCCCGAACCCCTGGCAACCGCGCATCTGTTTACTGTCTCCATATTTTTGCCTTTTCCAGAATGTCATAGAGTGGGAATCTCACAGTATGCGGCCTTTTCCGACTGGCTTTTCACTTGGAAATGTGCATTTACATTTCCACCACGTCTTTTTATGGCTGGATAGCTCATTGCTTTTTTTTTTTTTTTTTTTTGAGGTCAGTGTCACTGGCCCTCCTATGTGGGACCGAACCGGGGCCGCCGGCGTCCCAAGCCAGCGCTTAACCACCGCGCAACTCGGCCAGCCCTAGCTCATTTCTTTTTATCAGTGGATAATATTCCATCATCTGGGTCCCCCACACTGTATCCATTCCCTACTGGAGGACATCTTGGTTGCTTCCCGGCTTTGACAATCACGAGTAAAGCTGCCGCAAGCACTCCTGTGGAACCTGGTGCTATTCTCACAAAGCCGAGGCCGTAAATGGCTTGGCAGCAGGCCCGTGACTCACAGCTTCCATGTTCCAAGTGCTCACTGCACACCAAGCACCTCACGGAGAGCTTTCCCCCTTCACCCACACTGACTGCTCACCTCCTGCACGCAGGTCTGTCCGAGGGGCTGGGGCCCGAGCCGCCAGCAGGCCACAGGCTCTCGCGAATTACAAACAAAAAGCACACAAGCAGACTAACATGCTATCTATCATATACTGAGTTCAGGAGTGAGGGCTGAACCCAGGCCCGCCCGCACTCAAGTCCCTGCTTCTAACCCTGAAAGGAGGGACTGACATGGCAGGGCTTCCGTGTGGAAGCTTCTAGAAGCCTGTTCTGGGTGGGAGCGCTGGGTGGGAGTGCCCTGGCTTCAAGGTCCGATGTGGCCCCAGGGCCTTGGAGACTGGTGCTGACAAGCACTTCATGGGGGAGAGGCCAGGCCAGCAGCACCGAGGGACAAGGTGTGGCGAGCTGGTGGGGAGAAGGCAGGGTGCTAATGGGAGCCCCTGCTTTCACAGCCATGCCCCACCCAGGACCCCACGTGCTTGGCCCGGCCACTCATCATAGGTCTGAAAGACAAGCCGAAAGCGCCACTTGCCCCTCGCCCCCAGCAGGGGCGCAGCTGGGCTGAGGTCCTAGTAACTCAGAGGGAGTCGGGCCTGGAAATTCCCTGGTGGGCAAGTAGCTTTCCGTGGTCCCCCAGCTGACCAGTGATTCCCAGGGAGGCGGAGCCCACCCTGGGCCCTGCACTGGGCTGCCTGCTGCTGGCGCCCCCAGGGTGGGGCGAGGACATCCCCGGCGCCCGTGACCCACAGCCGAGAGGTGGAGGCCGGCAGACGAGGGTGCCGCCGAGCTGGGGTCTGAGTCACTGCTACTATTTGAACATGTTCCCCCTTCAAAATGACAGTCTTGGCAAATACATTAAATACCAATTGAGAATAAATGCCACCAGGGACTCGGATCATCCTTCATCTTTTAAGCAAAGAAATGTCACATGAGTTGGGAAATGAGGCAAAACCACGCGGGGTGGGAGCTGGGTGTCCACTCGCTCTGGCACTCACATCGCATGGGTGTGGCTGTCCCCAAGAGGACCTGGTCCTTCTGGGGTTCCTGGGGGGCATTTCCACCCAGAGACCGGCCGTGGAGCAGCCCCTGGGCCCAGCCTGAGGTTCACGAGGGCAGGTCCTTACTGCATGCCTGGCCTTGCTGGCTCAGGGTCACGGGGGGACATTCGTTCCTGCCCTCTGGACAATGGCACGGGTGGCCCTGGTGGGCAGGCGTGGCAGGCTTCCCCTCTGGGCCAGCGCCGGCCGCGCTCTGCACACACGCCCAGCACAGCACAGCGAACACCTGTCACTGCTGTAAAGATGCCACCTGGGCAGGGGTCAGGGCTCGTGCCTGAGCTAGCCTGCAGGGGTTCAAATCCCGGCTCTGCCGCCCTCAGCTGGGTAACCTGAGACAAGCGACTTACCCTCTGTGCCTTGGTTCCCTCATCTGCAACAGGTGAACACTATCCGTGCCCCCCACGCCCCACCCACACAGGGATATGAGATGGGTCATGAGCACCTTTTGGGAAGCACTTGGCCCAGGGCTCCGCGCTTGGTATGCGCCTGGGTCACGGCCGCCCTCCTGGAGATGCCCGCAGTTCTGCAGAGAGCTACCTTCTAGCTAGGCGTGTGCTGAGTGGGGGGAACGAGACACAGACCGTCCGCTGCTGACCCGGCTGGGAGACGGTCAGAGACACGACGACGGCATGGAGGGCCCTGGTGTCCTGGGGGATGTGAAGATAAACGGTAACAGACCGCAGCTTCCCCTCAGGACTCGGCCCCCTGACTCTGTGCCTCTCGGTACGCACGAGCGATGGTGTTTTCCTTAAATGCCATGGACTATTTTCTAGATCAGTTTTAAGTTTACAGAAAAACAGCGCAGAACGTGCAGCGAGTCCCCACACCCCTTCTCCTGCGCGGGCAGTGACATCGTGGACGCCCTGCCCGGCTCCTTGCTTATCTCACCTAAAACCATTTACTCAGGAAATCACCCCAGCAGGACGCACGCCCCTGCCTAGGGCCTCCTGGGTTATCTGACCAGCACCCTCCCAGGTGCACCTGCCAGGTCACGTGTCCCCCAAACGGAAGAGAGCGCCCCTGCCTACCCCACCCCTGCCGGAAGGCCAGATAATCTGATGTAAAAAGAGTCAGGAGACAGAAAAGCCCTCTGTCTCCCCGTCTCTGCGGCTGGGCTCGGGGGCTGCACCCTGAGTGGATGGACGTACATATCCTGCAGAGACCACTGGCCCCCGTATCAGCTGTAATTCTATGTAGTGACCAACAATCACAAAAAGACACTTAATATCTTCAAACAATATGAAATGGTTAGGGATAATAAATGTGGCCAAAGATTGGCAAGACCTGTCCAGGAAAAATGCTGCTGAGAGCAGTGAGACTTGACCCAGTGCAGGAAGCCCCGGAAGAGGCAACAGTTCTCCCTGACCTGGTCTGTGCAGTCAGGGCACGCCCAGCCCGGGTGCTGGAGGGTTTCAGAGAAAGCAATGTGCTTGAGTGCTAAGTCCAGATGGAAAGGCAACACATCGGGACAGCCAAAACCACGTGGAGAAAGAACAAAGATGGAGAAATAACTCAAGCTGATGTCAAGACTCACTGCAGAGATGCTGCAGCCAAGACACCGGTGCCAAGATGGCACAGAAGAGTGTGCCCAGGACCGGACCCACGCGGGCTGGGAGCTACTGGGTTTTGACCAAATGCAAAGGCCACTCAGTGGAAAAGGGATTTGTCATGATGTCCCCGCTCTCACTTCTGCTCCCGGTTGATGGTACCCCTCCTGCTCTTTTTCCTGGGGCAGCCTGGCTAGAGGTTATTGACACCCATTTTACTGATGTTCTCAAAGACCATTTGGTGTCATCATTCCCCGTTAGCCTCCATTCTCCATTCCTCAATCACTGTGATCTTTGCTTCCTTCTCTTCTTCCGTTCGCTCCTGAGAGTGGAAGCTGAGGGCCCTGCTCTGAGTGCTTTTCTTTCTTTCTTTCTTTCTTTCTTTCTTTCTTTCTTTCTTTCTTTCTTTCTTTCTTTCTTTCTTTCTTTCTTTCTTTCTTTCCTTCCTTCCTTCCTTCCTTCCTTCCTTCCTTCCTTCCTTCCTTCCTTCCTTCCTTCCTTCCTTTTTTTAAGATTTTATTGGGGAGTTGGGGAAGGGGAACAATGTTGGGGAATGGGGGAAGGGGAACAGCCAAGTTGTTGTCCTTCAGTCTTAGTTGTGGAGGGCGCAGCTAGCTCAGCTCCAAGTCCAGTCGCCGTCCGTCCGTCCGTCCGCCCACTGGCAGCTTGCAGCCACTCAGCTCAAGGTGCCGTGTTCAATCTTAATTGCAGGTGCGGGGAGCCCACCAGCCCATGTGGGAGTAGAACCAGCAACCCTGTTGTTGGGAGCATGTGCTCTCACCAGCTGAGCCATCCTGCCACCTGTTGGCAGCTCAGTGACAGCTCAGTTCAGGCGCAGCTCACTGGCCCATGTGGGAATCAAACCGGTGGCCCTGTTGCTCAGAGCTCGCGCTCTTAACCAACTGTGCTATACGTTTTGTGCTACACATTCTGATGTGTTGTGTTTTCATTTTCGTTTCGCTCATATACTTTCTAATTCCCCATTTGATTTCTCCTTTGACCAGTATTTAGAACAATATTATTCAGTTTCCACATATTTGGGGGTTTTCCAGAGATCGTTCTCTCATTGGTTGGTCATATGATTCCATTGTGGTTTAGAACAAATTTGTATGACTCGAACAATTCTGTGTTTATGGAGACTTGTTTTGTGAACCAGAATCGGGGTCATCTTGGGGACGGTTCCAAGCACACTTGAAAAGAAAGTACAGAAAGTTCTATAAATGTCAATTAGGTCAAGCTGGTTGGTGGCGGTGTTCAAATTTTCTGTTTTCGTATGATTTTCTATTTGTTCTGACAGTTGCTGCAAGAGGGATGTTGATGTGTCTGCTGGTATTTGTGAATTTGTCAGGTTTCGCTTCTGTATTTTGAACCTCTGCTAACAGGTGCGTAAACGTTTAGGTTTCTTACATCCTTCCACAGAACTGACCCTTTTACCACTATGAAATAACTGTCTTTCCTTCTGGCAAGAACTGTTGTTCAGAACTCATCTTTGATGCTAACATAGGCATTCCAGTTTTCTTTTGATTAGCGGTAATGTGGCATATCCTTTCCACCCTCTTATTTTTTAAGCAACGTGTATCTGTATCTTTATAATTGTGTTCTTGGAGGTGAGCATCTTGTCTTTTCATCTAACTTGAGAATTCTGCCTTTCTATTGGGGCTGTTTAATACCATTTACATTTAAGGTGGTTATTGATTGGTTAGGTTTAATTGCTTTTCTTCCATTTATTTTTTATTTGTCCAATGTGTATTTTGTCCTCCCTTCCCTTTTTTTCTTCTTTTGATGGAACATTTTTATGATTCCATTTCATCTCCTCTGTCAGCTTATTAGCTACAATTCTTTGTTTTGTTATTGTAGCAGTTGGCTTATTTAGGGTACATAGCATACATCCTTAACTTATAATGTAGTGATATTCTGTCAATTCAAAAGAACCTTCAACACTACACTACACTTCCATTTCTCTCCTCCCAGACTTTGTGATGTTTTTAGCCTAAGTATTATCTTCCCATATGTTATAACCCCAGACTACATTGTTATTTCTGTTTAAAGCCAAGGACTTTTTTAAAAAAAGATTTTTATTCGGGAATTGGGGGAGGGGAACAGACAAGTTGCTGTCCTTTTGTTCTTCAGTCTAGTTGTGGAGGACGTTGCTTCACTGGCCCATGTTGGTATCGTCATTGCGCGCTTCCCAGGTGAGGCAGATCGGTCGCCGGCCTCTGGATGGCCACTCACACCGGCTGCCATCTGCCCATGCCGGCTGCCGGCCACTCACTGTAACCTATGGCAGCCCACTGCAGCAGGGGCTGCAGCCTACACCGTCGTCGGGGCTCACACAGCCCAGCTCCAGGTGGAGCTGTTGTTAGCTGTAGAGGGCAGTGTCACTGGCCCTCATATGTGGGATTTGAACCGGTGCTGCTGGCATCCCAAACCAGCTCTTAATCAACGCGTCACTCGGCTGGCCCCAAGCCAAGGACTTTTAAAGGGATCTAATTGGTAAGGAAATGTTTAACATATTTATACAGTGACCATTCCTGGTGCCCTTCTTTCCTTTGAGTATTTCCATCTTATGTCACTCTTCTTTTTTCCCTGAAAGGCATCCTTTACATTTCTTACAGGGTGACCTGCCGGTGATGAAGTACTACAGCCTTTGTGTTTTGAAGAAGTCTCTATTTTACCTTCATTTTTTGGGAACTAGTCTGTTTTTTCTTCCCTTTTAGTACTTTAATGACATCCCCCTGTCATCTCACTGGCATTGTTTCTGACTCGGCACCTGCTGTCATCTTCGTCTCTGTTCTTCATATGTGACGTGTCATTTTCCCCCTCTGATGGCTTTTAGGATTTTTATCTTTATCTCTGGTTTTGAGCAATCTGAAAACCACGTGTCTTGGTGTATCATTTTCCCCCCAGTGTGTCTCATGTTTGGGATTCATCTAGTTTCTTGGACCTGTGACTTCATAGTTAATTTTAACTGTGGAAAAGTTTCCATCATTATTTCTTTAAGTGTTTTTTTTCTGCCTCTCTCCCCAACCACAACCATCTCCACTTCAGGGACTCGGTGACATGGTAGGCTGCCAGAAATTGTCCAATTGACATGCTGCTCTCTTTTTATTAAAAAAAAAAAAAAGATTCCTTTTTCTCTCTGTGTTTCCTTTGGGATAATTTCTAATGCTGTGTCTTCAAGGTCACCACTCTTTTCTTCTGAAATGTCTGGTCCTCCATTAATCCCATCCTATGTGCTTTTCATCTAAGACATTGCAGTTTTCATGCCTGGAAGTTTGATCTGAGTTAAAGTTTCTAAAAGTTTTTAATTGTGGCAAAATATATAACATAAAATTGGACATCTTACCAATTTTTTAGCATATAGTTCAGTGAGTTAAAAAATATCTTTCATGTCTCTATTAACTTTTTGAGTTATGGAATACAGCTATGATGACTTTAATATCCTTTAATATCTGATATTAATATTCTTTAATACCCAATATTAATATTTTTAATATTTGACACTGCTAATGCTAATGTGTCAATCCCTCATCAGTTTTTTTTTGTTTTTTGTTTTTTTGAGGGCAGTGTCACTGGCCCTCATATGTGGGACCCAAACTGGGGCTGCTGGTGTCCCAAGCCAGCGCTTAACCACCATGCCACTCGGCCGGCCCCCCTCATCAGTTTTGATTAACAGATTTTTCTCCTCTTTGTGAGCTGTATTTTCCTGTTTCTTTGCATGCCTGGGAGTCTCTGAATGGTAGACAATACACATTTCACTTTGTTGGGTGCTGGTTACTTTTGTATTCTGATAAACATGCCTGAGCTTTGTTCTGGGTGCAGCTAAGTTACCTTGGAAGAATCTGATTCTTTCAGGTCTTGGTTTTCAGATATGTTCGGTGAGACCAGAGCCATGGTTGGCCCGGGGCCACCTCTTCTGCAGCACGGAGGCAAGGGTCCTCTGAGTGCCCTTCCCCGGGCTCCATGAGGCACGGGGGCTCTTTGCTCTGCTCTGTTTTTTTTTTCAGCCTAGTGGGTGGGAAGAGGCACGAGCTCCCCACTCTGAGTTCCAGGCACCGTTCTCTAATGCTTTGGTGACACTTTCTCCACTTATGGTGGCTTCCTGACACACAGGCACAGACTGAGGAATACTCCAGAGGACCCCCTCTGCGCAGCTGTTTCCTCTCTGGCACCCCATCCTGCAAACTGTAGCTGCCGTGGTCTCACCAGACTCTTCTTGGGTTCTGTCTCCCTGTGCTGAGCCTGGACACTCCCGGTGCAGGGGCCAGGGCAGTCGGAGGGCTCATCTCATTTGTTTCCCATCTCTCAGGGATCACTGTCACTTGTGGCCCGGTGCCCAGGTTTAAAATCTATTGTTTCGCATATTTTGTCTGAGTTTTGGTTGTTGCCTGTGGAAGGTAAATCCAGTCTTTGTTTCACTACCAATGGCCACAAGTAGAAGTAGCAGAAGTAGGCATTAAAAAAAAATTTCTAGGTTTCCTTTTTTTTATGGAAAATTGCAAACATCAACAAAAGAAAAGAGGAGTACCTCAATAAGCCCCCTGAAACTTCCACTGTCATCGTTTTGTAGCATTATTCTTTTTTTTTTTTTAGGGCAGTGTCACTGGCCCTCACATGTGGGACCCAAACCGGGGCCTCTGGCTTCCGAGGCCAGCGCTTAACCACCGCGCAACGGGGCAGGCCCTGTAGCATTATTCTTACTCAGACAAAAGCACACTCCCTGCCTTCAACCCACACAACCTCGTTTCTCACGGTGCTGTTAGAGCTGACCCTGAGTGGGAATGCAAATGCAACATGGTCAGCCAACCCAGGACAGGGACTGGTCACCCCTCCTCCCAGCCTAAGGCTGAGAAGACTCACAGCACCCCCACTTCCCCTGCCCCCCAGCTCACTGGGTGTGAGGTGGCACCCAGAGCCAGAATGCCAGGATGAATGCCAAGACGATCCACTCAGACTCATGCTGAGGTCCAAATTCACAACTGATAGACCAAGGTGATCACGGATCTTGGAAAAGGGAGCAATGGCAGGTGTTCTCGAGAGGCTGTCCCCACCCTCCACCCCTTGGACCCCTTTCCCAGACAGCGTTTGTAGACCCCACATGCCGAGCAGCTACCCCAGCTTACGCAGATGCTGTGAGATCAGATCCGGGCTGTTAACAAGTAATCCGTTTAGTCTCTATCATTATCGCTTGGCAATCCTTCTCTCTGCTGCCTCCCTGGAGACCTTTGGGTGCATCCACCTGAATAATTGATCGGAGCAGGAAAGTCCCTCCCTTAACTACCAGCTCTGCTCGGCCACATGTCTGCTAAACACTATCAAAGAGCCACCTGGCGTCAGTGGGTTCCTTGATGAGCTACATGTATCCCTGTCCACCAATGATGGTGGAATGCTTCTGGAATGCTCTGATTGGCTACCGAGTGCCACTTCTATTTGCAAGGGGCATTGCCCTACCCCCTGTGTCAAACACACTTGGCTGCAGCTGATGAAAAGCTGGGCTGGGTGACCTTATGGGCTGAATTGTGCACCACCCCCTCCAATTCTTATGTTAAGTCCTGACCCCCAGAACCACAGGACATGACTGTTTTCAGAGATTCTGGGGTGTTTGCTAGGGCAGCCTGGGCAGGCTGAGGTGCCAAGCCCTGTGCTGGCAGGAAGGATGCAGATATGCACCATGTACTTTCCAACCCAAGCAGCTCAACGTGGACAGGCTATTCAAACTGAAACTCAGTGAGGAGAAATGTCACAAAAGAGTGGACAATGAGGTAAGAGTGAGAGGGGTCCAGGTGAACGGCAGGCCGGGGGGTGCCTCCCGGGGGGGCAGAGACAGCGCCATCCCTCCTGGCTGGGATGGTTTCTGCTAAGAGGAGGGAGGATACCTGCCAACAGGTGGCACCTAGAAATCAGCTTCCGTGGGCACTGCAGCTGCTGCCATTTACACGGCACATGCGTCCTGAGGCGGGAGGTGGGCGTCCTGTGGGTGGAGTTGTCTCCAGCCCAGGATGGGTCCTGACTGCCTCTGAAAATCCCCTGGCTGTGAGCTTCAGGAGCGAACTCAGGAAAAGGGGGTGCCAAGAAGGAGGCATGGACAGCTAAGCTGCCCTCCCTCCCCCTGGGTCCCTGAAAGCCTCCCGCTGGGAACTCTGGGTTTACAAACCTAGAAAAAACACTCAACACAATTCCAAAGAACGCATGGTTTGTTGGAGGCAGATGAAATGTGCGGGCTCCGCGGAACTGGGGGGCTCCCCGCCCTGGGCAGGACCTTCTGCTGGAGCGAGCACTCGAATTTCCCCAGGGCCGGCCTGCTGTGCAGCCAGCCATTGTTCCTCTGGGGGATGGACCCACGCAGCACCTCCTCCCGGTGTGGGCAGCAGATTGCTGCCAGCCTGCCCACTTCTTCCGGGCAGAGAGGGGCTTGTTCTTTTCGGGAAAGCAGTGGGTACCGGGCAGAGCAGCGCAGAGAGGCTGGGTGTGGGCCATCTGGGTGGAGTGCTGGTTCTTAATTAAATTAAGCAGAGCGAACCAGTTTGCAGGTGTGGCCTCCACGGCTTTCACTCCCAGGCACCCTCCCTGGAGAGCCCTCTCCCGCCTTCCTCTGGGGACTCCCGCCCCTGACACCACACTGCAGCGCTTACAAGCCATCTGGGAAGCCCGGCTGTGTCCAGCGTGGGGCTGGGTGGGGAGTGACCGACAGCCATGCCGGCAGTGGCTCCGGTTCCCTGAAGATGCTGGAGGCCACCAACGGGCACTTTTGCCAGCTTGGAGGACACAGTGCATGGCCACCATTCATTCCTCTCAACTTAGAGTGACGGCACCTGAAGAAGCGAGACCAGCCCTAGTGTCCCTGCCCTGAGCAGACATTAGTGCCGAGTGTGAGGCCAAGCGATACAGCCTCCGTGATGGATGGCTGTGGGCTTCCTGGGAGATGCGTCTGGGTTTTCCTTGCTCGTCCACCGCTTGGGACATCCCCTCCCTGGGCTCCAAAGATGATGGTGGGCTGACACAGGGCTGAGACCCCGGGAGGGAGAGAAGAGGTCCAGGTGGTGGTGACAGGGGCCTGAGTTCTGTTTGTCCAGCAGCTCTCATCTCTCGTCTGCTGGGAACTATAGACCTTTTCTTTCTGTAGGCTCCCCATATGGTCCCTGGACACTGAAAATGGGAAGACACAGACATACCCTGTCTGGTCATGGAAGCACCCACATGACTCAATCCTAGCCAATCAGAGCTTCCTATTTCCTAGGCCACAGTGATTGACTTACGGATGGTCATGTGACTCAAGTCAGGCCAATCAGAATCTTGCCTGGGTTTTTCTGCCAGATCTCCTGGGGAAGGTGGCCTCCTCTTTTTCCCGGCCTGGAATACTGAGCATGGGGGGAGCCTCTCAGCAGTGGGAGACAGGCCAGCACCCAGAAGGGCAGTGAGTCAAAGAGGAGCGAGACAGAGAGAGAGAGAAAGAGACAGAGACACAGAGAGACAGCTAGAAAGACAGACAGAGATGGACAGAGAGGACAGAGAGAGAAAGAGAGAAAGATAGAGGGGTAGAAAGATAGGGAGGAGACAAAAGAGATGGGGTGGGGGTGGGGAGAAGCACCACTGTGGGTCTTGGCGTCCAGCCATGAGTCTGGGGGACCAACACCCAGTTTAGTCACCTGCACGCCAGACGCCAATTAGGCTTCAGCTCTTCGTGTGGACCTTACAAGCTGCCGCTATCTGACTGTGTTTTGACCTATAAAAATGCAGCTTTGTATGGCTCCACTGGATGGTGAGAGGGGGTTTCTATTCCGCGCAGCTGGAAGAGCCCCGAGTAAGAAGGGGTCCGGCTGGTCACCAGCTGGGCCATGCTGCCTCTGACCCTTTGAAGTCCTTCCCTCTTTTAGATCTTAGGTGGTTCAGGAGGGGCCCTGTCCTAGATGATGAGTTTTTTAAAAACTGCATTTCAGATTCCTAAAGGTAGCACCGTCAGGTCCCAGGGCCTCCCTGGGGAATGCTCTCTAGGTGGCCCTGGCTCTCAAGGGCACCCCACTGTGCTTCCCAGGACCAGGACAGAGTCCCATCACCAGGCTCCCCATGGGGGCTTTGTCCTGGAAGGGGCTCTGGACAGCTGGCTCCCTGCGTCTCTCTGAGGGCAGGGCTGACTCCTGCTCAGCTGGAAGCCTGGTGCGGCTTCAGACGGTGCGGTCACCTTCCCCATCACTTCCATCGCTTCGGCTAGGCCGGCTTCTCAGTGTCTCGAGAGGAAGTGCTGAGGGGATCCCTTAGCCGAGGGATGTGGGGAGTCCTGAAGTGGGGAGCAAGGCTGCCAAGACACCCCTGAAACCAGTGGCCACTCACCTGCAGGGCCCCACACCCACCAGGGCCTGAAATGTACTTCCCTTTTTGGAGCTATCAGTGTGATTCCAGGGACAAACCTTGTTTGTCACACAACTGAAGACAGGGGTCCTGTGAGTGGACCCCAAGTCAGAGAAGAGCAGAGAAGAGGAAGAGGAAGAGAGAGAGAGAGAGAGAGAGAGAGAGAGAGAGAGAGAGAGAGACAGAGAGAGAGAGAGAGAGAGAGGCAGAGAGAGAGAGAGAGAGAGGCAGAGAGAGAGAGAGAGAGGCAGAGAGAGAGAGAGAGGCAGAGAGAGAGAGAGAGAGAAAGAGAGAGAGAGAGAGAGAGAGGCAGAGAGAGAGAGAGAGAGAGAGAGAGGCAGAGAGAGAGAGAGAGAGAGAGAGAGAGAGAGAGAGAGAGAGAGAGAGAGAGAGAGAGAGAGAGGCAGAGAGAGAGAGAGAGAGAGAGAGAGAGAGAGAGAGAGAGAGAGAGAGAGAGAGAGAGAGAGAGAGAGAGGCAGAGAGAGAGAGAGAGAGAGAGAGAGAGAGAGAGAGAGAGAGAGAGAGAGAGAGAGAGAGAGAGAGAGAGAGAGAGGAGACGACCCCCTGCAAATGTTCGCCAGCTTCCTGGTTCTAGCTTCACAGAAGAGGACACACAGATGGCCCATAAGGACACCAAAAGACGCTCAGCGTCATGAGTCATAAGAGAAATGCAAATTCAAACCACAGGGAGACACCACTGCACACCTGTGAGCGTTCACAGCACCTTCGTGTGTGGAACAGGCGAGTGGTCAGCCACATCGCTGCACACCCACAGCCGGCCAGCTCTCAAACACAAAGGAATGAAGGATCAATAGATACACACCTTGAAATAATGAGGTTGAGTGAAAGAAACTGGACCAAAAAAGAGCACAGAGAGTGAGTCCCTTTGTGTGAAATTCTAGGAAATGCCAGCTATTCTGCAGCAGCCAAAAGCTAAGCAACAGGTACTGTGGCGATGGGGGGAACAGGAGGGAGGCCCCCAGGAGCACAGGAGGCCTTTGGGGCGATGGATGAATTTATTGTCTTGAACTCAGTGATGGTTTCATGAGGGCGCAAACACGTCAAAACTTATAAAATTGGACTCTTAAAATACATGAAGTTGGGCCAGCCGATTGGTGCGTCGGTTAAGAGCTGGCTTGGGACGCCAGCAGCCTCAGTTTGGATCCCACATATGGGGGCCAGTGACACTGCCCTCTACAGCTAAGATGGTGAACAACAGCTCCACCTGGAGCTGGGCTGCCGTGAGTCCCCAGGGACGGCGTAGCTGCAGCCCCTGCCGCAGTGGGCTGCCATAGGCTACAGTGAGTGGCTGGCAGCCGGCGTGAGCTGCCAATAGCCGCTGTGAGCGGCCGTCCAGAGGCTGGTGACCGATCTGCCTCATCCGGGAAGAGCGCAATGACGATACTAACATGGGCCAGTGAAGCAATGTCCTTCGCAACTAGACTGAAGAACAGAAGGACAGCAACTTGTCTGTCCCCCTCCCCCAACTCCCAACGCTGTTCCCCTCCCCCAATTCCCCAATAAAATCTTAAAAAAAAAATACATGAAGTTTACTGTACATCATTTATACCTCAATAAAGTTCTTTGAACAAGCGTTTTCCCCAGGAGACCAGCAGAGGGGCTGCCCTGCGTCGGGGCAAGGGGTGCTCAGTGGGAAGAAAACACATGCTGGTGGCACAGAGACAGGGACATGATCTCCCCAGAGCCCCTCCAACGTTCACCGAATCCAGTTTCAGAATTCTGGGACACGGACAGTCCCTGTCCCTTGCCAGCCCTGCTGCACCTCCGCTGAGGACAGGAAATGGGACTTCTGCAACCACCCCTCCCATCAGGTCAGGAAAGACCAGTTTTTGCATTTTGTCTTAATATCTGCAAAGTGCTTCTCAGTCCCAGAATTTGGGGGCATGCCCCCACCCTGGTGACGGTGGGAGCTGCAGGCAGCACTCCCATGCCGCTGCAGTGTCTGGACCAGCATTGTAAGGTGTCTGGCGGAGCCCTGGTCTCCACACCGTCCCCGCAGCTGACCCCACCCTGCCAGGCTCTTCCTGGCCACCAGCCCTTGCCTAAGCTCTGCCCTGTCTCATCATGCCTCAGAGGGCCAGGGCCAGGCACAGCCACGCCCCCAGCTTGGCGCTGATGGAGACGAGACCTCAGCCAGCCCCTCCTGTCTGTGACCTCACGGCCCACTGTGCTCCCAGCGGCCCCCTGCCCAATCCCTCTAGGTCCCGCCTCAGTTTACCCCAGCTCATCGGTCTGCAGCACATGCTCTGTTTGGGGCCTCTCTCCTGGGACATTGTCACCCATCCCAGGCTGCCTGGCCTCTGGAGAAGGTCTTAGTGGACACGGGTTGTTCCACACACATCCTGCTGGGAACCTGATGGCCCAGGTGTCAAATCCCCATCTGCTCGTGGTGTGTGCATGTGGATTCTTTGGAGGAAGGACAACAGGGCGGCTTGATGCCCACCTCTGTCCCATTCCTGACACTGCAGCTGTTATCCGGTCACCTAACATCTCCCATCCATCCATCCATCCACCCATCCATCCATCCATCCATCCATCCATCCATCCATCCATCCATCCAAAGCTTGACTCCTGGCCTGTGGCTCCTCCCTGTTTGCTCTGAGAGGGGACTTCTGGTGCTTGATGGTCCCTCTGCCCATGAGGAGGGCTTGGCCTGAAGGCCACCACCTCTTCCCCACCAGTCCTGGCCCCCAGCCAGGGGGCAGGGGAGAGGGGGCTGGATGTGAGGGGTCCATCCTGTGGACTGTGCTGCGACATGCGCTGGGGACAGGGACGCTCTGTAGACATGGAGCTTTGTCTCAGGGTCTCAGTTCACAGGTCTGAATTGGGTGGAAATAGCCCCAGAATGGTTACATCATGAACCTATCATTATGCCGGATAGGCAGGGGCACCCAGAAATGACAGCTCGTCTCCAGATTGTGTGGTTGGCAGCCCGATAACACACTGACCCCCAAACCTCACTAGACAGCGAATTCCCTCCCCACCTTTTGTTTCTTTTCCTTTCGCTGTGACATCCTGGGTCATCTGGGGGCACAGGCCACTATCCAAACCCTCACCTCAGCCAATCCTGATCTTGCGTGGGGCCCCGACACTGCCCCAGATGTGCTCCCAGGCAGAACAAGGTTCCCCAGGACCCCACCGCAGAGCAGGCCCCCCGCCCCTGCCCCAGGCTGGGAGTCAGGACTGAGTAGCAAGTGGGGGAGGGATGGGGACCCTGCAGGCCAAGGCCCCTGTGGGCAGAGGGACGATTAACCACCAGAAGCCCTGTCAGCATGCAAACACGTCCAAAGCCAAAGGGACAGCCCCAAAGCAGGGGCCAAGGGCAACCCACGGGGGTGGGAAACCAGATGTGTGACAGCTATCACGGTGACTCCTCTCGCATGTTATTAGGTGTGCACGCTTTACAGCATATAAATACACACACGTGGGGCTGCAGAGCATTTCCTGACATGCATTCCGAGTAGCCCTGGCCCGCGGCGAGGTGACAGGTGGAGAGTTTTGGGGACGGGCTGGGCACGGGGAAGGAAGGCGCATTCCCACGGGCTGCTCCGACTGGGCCCTGAGCTCCTCTGGGCATTGCCCCTGGGCTCTGCACACGCAGCCTGCCGCGTGTCAGTGCTCAGGAATTGTTTGCTGACCGCATCCACTGAGCGTCGAGTCCTGGGGAGCGAGTGGCACTGTGTCTCCGGGGACGTGAGCTCCAGGAGGCAGACCAGGGGCATCGTGAGCAGCGAATCGGCCGTGCCCACTGCGAGCCTGTCTGTGACTCAGCACTTCTCAGGAGCCCTTCATCCTTCTGGGTGCTGCGACCCAGCTCAGGACAGGATGGGATTCCCCACTCTGAGGGGTGGCTGGCTGGTGGCCGGGGGACAGGGCAGCTTCAGGCAATGGAGCGGTGCTGAGCCCAGGCTGCCAGGAAAAGAGGGCAGCCGAGTAGGGCCCGCACCTCGGTGTCCAGAAATCACACCCACAGTCCTAACTCTGACCTTAGCAGAAGCTTGAAGGAGGAGCCATGCCTTCCCAGAGCCTCAGTTTCCCCACTTATAAGGTGGGGATGCCTCGGTGCTGTGAGGCCCAGCAGAGGTCCCTGAAGACACCCTTGTGAGCCACTGACCCCTTAGATCTCACTGTCCTTCACTGGGAAGTCGGGCAGCAGTGCCGCCATCCCAGAGGCACTGGTGTGGTCACTGAGTCATGCTGGGAACACAGCCTGCAGCCAGTGAAGATCGAGTAAATGTCAGGCCCCTGCAAGTGACAACAATAGTCATGTAGCTCGTGGAAGGGATGGCTGTTCATTTTACTCAGGTACCAAGACACCCTGGGGAATGTGGTGGGTGCCCCAAAACACTGCTCCGCACCTGCCACGCCTCCAAGGCCTCAGACCCACGGCTCCACCTCCCTCCTGCCCTCCCAGGAACGAGCACAAGTAGCGACATCCTCTACGCCCACCCACTGCCCCATCTCCCACGTCACTGAGAACCCCGGGGGCCTGGTGCCACTCTCTCCCGTCAGTCTGTAAACTGTGACAGACATGACACCACAGAACCCAGAGTCCCCCAGGGGACTCATAGTCCCCACCAGTCAAAAGAAGGAAGAGTGACTGAAAACCAGGCCTTTGGTGACACTGGCATTTCAAAGCACAATGAGGGTGCTGTCAATATCGCAGTCACCTGAGCTCCAGGCTGCGGTGGTGACAGGCTCAGCAGGCCCAGGATCATGGGAGCGATGGAAAAAGGCTGTGGGTGAGGAGCAGCCCTATGCTGGTCCCTGCGGGAAGCCTGCGGTGGACAGCCGCCCGCCTGCAGGCTGGGGGTCGGACAGGCATGGCTCAGCACCCCGGCACCCTTCTGGGCTCAGGAAAGTCGCCCAATCTCCCAGGGTCTCAGCTGCATCATAAACAGGGTCCAAAATACAGGTGAGTGTGAATACAGATGAGTGTGAGGCTTTTGCCAAATACAGGTGAGCCTAAACATCCTTGTCCATCTCTGACTTATAGAAAGCAGGCCTTCTTGACCCTGTACCCCCAGGGTCCAGGCCTGGTATGTGAGGGGACAGAGGGCGTGGACGCCACCCCAGCCTGACCAGCTTGGTACCCGCTGTGCTGGAGCCGTCATGCTTTTCTAGAACATTATTTCAAGCCAGTGAGCTTATTAGCCTTGACTGAGCAGCTAAATCAAAGAGGGTGTGACATCCTGACAAACCTGAGAGTGGGCCCCCGGTGTGGGGTCCCGTGCCAGGCAGGTGGTGGGAGCTGGCTCCAGGGAGGCCTGCAGGAGTGTCTGTGGCTGCGGGGTGGCCTGGAGACGGTGAGTGGGACCCGCCACCCCTGTGCTCAGTCTTTTTGACCAGGGCCCCTGGGGACCCAGGCCCATGTTTGCAATGACAGGAAAGCTACTCCCTGCAGAGGCCTGGAGGGAAGAGCCGGTCTGCAGAGGCTTGGTGCTCAGCCCAGGGCCGGACTCAGATGCCATCGTCCTGCTCACGGCACGGTGCCTGAATGGCACTGGCCACCTGTCACGAAGACCCACCCTCCCTGTGTGGCAGCTGAGCTGCAGGGCAGCCCGGGCTGGCCCTTCAATGGTGCTGTGTGATGGTGACAAGGATCTGCCACTGAGTCAATCAATGGTCCTGTGAGGAAGGTCCAGGTGACACCTCGTGCCCCAGGGGAAGGCTTGCAGTGGGGCACCACAGCTCTCTCGGCTGAGCTTTGCAACCAGCCCCAGACTGTGCCAGCGGTGTAGATCCCTAGAGTTGCTATAATGACCCAGAGGCTTCGAGTGCAAGGTGACGCCAGTCACCCCTGCCACCTGCCCCATGGGCCAGGACCCTCCGAGGTCAACCTTCACACTTTTCCTTGAGTCCGTCTGCACCAGCCTAGTGCCCATGGGGCCATGGTGTGCCACATGACAGCCTGCCTGTCTGCCCCCATGCACCTCCCCACAGAGACAGATCACAACTTCAATATTATGTTTACTGTATAGATCCCTGTTTGGCACCAGGATGGCCAGCTAGTCAGTGACGGGTAAGATCCCATGAGAGGCACAACCCAAGCCAGACACGGTCGCGTGGGTGCCTGTGGGTATCAACAGGAGGAATCACGAGTTGATAGAAATAGGGCATGAACCCCTTGCTTCAGGGTCTGGCAGCCTGCCTGTGAAATGACCTATTGATGTGATAATATCTGTCCTCCGTGCATTCTTATCTGTCAGCCTTGGCAGAGGAGGTTCTGTCTCTTAGGAGGTGCATGACAGTAACCTCCGGTAAGGGCAGCTTGCAGATGTGGGTGATTTGGCCTTGAGCTATGTTTTTGGGCTTGAGACACACAGAACTTGGAAGCTACATTGACCCTTGCTTATCTGTAAGATAATAAAAGGATCAGTCAGGCCTGATTTGGGGCTCCAGTCCACGAGGCTGGGGTCCCCTGGCCCCGAACTGTTTTCTCTATTTTGTGTCTCTCTCTCTTTTTTCCTGAACCTTTCACTGTTCCTTCTCCACACCCACCTAGCCCAGTCGTGCGGGACGCGACAATGGTGGAGGAGACAGACACTGTCACAGACATGTGGCAGGAAGGACAGTCACATGCACTTCGTAATAAGGGTGTGGTCGGGGGAAGGGAGCCTGCACCGGGGAAGGAGGGGCAGCCGGGATTCTGGGGTGTAGGTGGAATTTGGGGGATGGAAGAGCACTGGCTGAGACCTACTGGGCACCACCTGTGCTGATGGCTCCCCCACAATCTCCTCCCCTAAGACCCAGGGAGCCTGACGTGAGGGTTTCCCTGGACCCTGGAGTCCAGAGGCGTGAACCTCATGGAGACCTGACTCCGCCCCTGGGAGCGTTCAGCCCCTGGACAGAGCTGGCCCGGCTGGGAGAGCAGACTGGAAGGGGCCGGCTGAGGGAGGCGGCCATGTGTGGAGCTGGCATGGGGGGGTGCGGGGGGCGCTTCACGTCTCAAAAAGCCTACAGGAGGTGAAACAGGGAACTTAGGAGGCATCCCTGGGGAGGGGCTGGCCAGGCCTGGTAGGGCAGAGCCAGGTACATCGGAGGCACTGACCTGAGCTGTGGGACCAGCCAGTGCAGCTGGGGAAGCCTGTGGTCCCGAAGCGTCCCTCCCCTCCATTCCCGCCGGGAAGGAGGGCTGCAGAGCCTCGGCCTGGACAGCAGCACAGACCTGGGACAGGCCATGGCCGAGCTGGGCGCCCTGGACCCTGGGGAGCTGGCAGCATCTCCAGGGCTGGATGCCAGGACCATGGGTGGCCCAGGTCCCGTCCTCTGCAGGTCACCATCATTAATAATGCCACCTTCCCCAAAGATGTCCACGTCCTCATCCCTGGAACTTGAGGCTACGTGACCTTACAGGACAAAAGGGACTGTGCAGATGTGACTGAGGTAAGGATTGGAGATGGGAGGGGATCCTGGATTTTCCGGGCACACTGACTACAACCAGAGTCGTTTTAAGAAGGAGGCGGGAAGGTCAGAGTAAGGGCGGGAGATGTGGCAGTGACACAGAGGCTGGGGTGACACAGGGCCATGAGCCAAGGAGTGGGGGGGGCCTCTGGAAGGTGGGTGGAGGGGGAAAAGGATGGATTCTCCCCTAGAGCTTCTAGAAGGAACGCAGCTGATGCCTAGATTTTAGCCCCGTTCTCTCCATCTCGAGAACTCCAAAATAATAAATGTGTGTTGTTTAAACCGCCAAGTGTGGGGTCATCTGTTACAGCCACCATGGGAACCTCGGACAGCGGCACAGCGATGTTCACAAAAGCCAAAAGCAAGCTAAGGACTGACGGAGGGGGTCTCTGAAGGCCAACAGCTCCTCCGCTTTCAGCTGTTAATAGGGGTGGGTGGGTGGGGGGCTGATGGGGACTGGCCCAGACTGCTGGCTTCCTTCTGTGCCAGAGTACCTCTCCACAAGCACAGGCGGCGCTCAGTCCTGCACCCTGAAATGGCCCAGGTGCCCACACGGCCACCAGCAGGCGTCTCCGCACGCCCCATTATCACAGACCACGTCAGCCTCCAGAACACTCAACCACGTCCATCATCCATTTTCAAAATGGACTCGGATCACTGTGGTGACACAGCGTCACTCTGGGCAACCTGGGTCTGCTCACTGTCACCAGCAGGAAGACGCCAGGCATCTGGACGTGCTAATGGGGGCTCGCGATGCGAGAGGACGGACCTGGTCTCTGCCAGGACCAAGGACAGCTCCTTGGAGGGGGCTCCGGCACAAAAGCCCCTTCCCCACTCTTCCGAGCTTGCTTCCAGCCTCTGCTCCCACCAGTGGCGGCCTGGCCCGGCTTCCCTGATGGAGAAGGCCGCCGAGAAGCTGGACTCCGCCAGGGCCGGGGCTGGGACGGGCAGAAATAGCGAGGCCTGGCTCCTGGCTGTGGGGCCTGGGTGGCCTGAGGCAGCCAGGGCGGGCAGACGGTCTGCTGGCTTCCCGCGTCCTCTCTGTGAACCCAGTGGGCCCTCCCCTTCCACTGCTTGTCACAGAGCCAAACACGGCCAGGGACCCTCGAAGCTCCGGTCCTTTTGCCATCAACACATAATTAGATCGTCTCAGGGACATAACCGGGGATGGAAGATGCTGGGCTAGGGACAGGAAGTGCCTGGATTAACGATAAATAGGCTCACGGTACCCCTTGGCCATGGCAGGGCGATCCACGAGGACACGGGGCGCAGGGGCAGGGACATTGGGGGAATCAATTACTGTATTTTTGGAGGGCAGGGGAGGAGAGACTTTTGTGGTCACTGAAATAAACTGCAAAAGTGATCAGTCATTCCGCCAAATTAGGAGAGGCCGCTGTGTTCCCCTAAGAGGTGGTGTCTCTACCTGGAGAACACTGCTTCCCTTTAGGGCTGTTGGGGGCTTTTAAAAAAATGTATTTTATCTTATTTTATTTTTTCACTTCTAACTGACACCATATCTTCACTGTATTTTTTAAGCTAATTGAGAAGAAATGACAAATTTGGGGACTGGTGCCCAGGGCAGCACGTGGGGCATTAGGAGCTTGCGCTTTCATGGAAGGAGCCCGTCTCCATTCTCGCTCTGAGCTGTGTGACCCCTGGGAAGCCGCTCTGCCTCTCTGGACTTCCGTTTCACTGCCAGTACAGAGAAGTGCCTAATGCTGTGGGTGATGCTGCAATGCTGACCCCAGGCCTGGCCTGCCCCAGGTGCCCATAGGGTTGCTGAGTGGGGACAGATCCTCGGTGAGGCCCGGCCTCCCTGCCCACCCAGAGCAGGGTGTTGGGGAGGCCTCGGCCCACGGAGAGAGCAGATGAGACAGGCGCCATCAAGGCGGGCCTTGGCCTGCTCTGTGAGACGCCTGGAGAGCTTGAGCAGAACACAGAAGGAATCACCACCCTGTGTGACGACACGCAGGGCCTGGGAAAGAAGTCAGTGGGAGGACCATTTAACGCCCCCTCCTCCCTCGCCTGCACGCTGTCCCTCCAAGCCCCCTAACCCCATTACTGCTGACTGGACGCACGTGCAGCGGCGAGGCCCAGCCCCAGATCCAATCAGCTTAGTGGAATGGGTCTGAACAGCACGAGGGACACTGGGGCGAAAATCTGTCTGCTCAGATGCTCAGCAGAGGGGACCTGTTAGCTTCTCCTTCTTCTCACCTTGGATCCCCATGGGATCCGTGCATACCCAGCAGACAACATGTGACAATATAGAGAGAAGCCCACTTTGGCCACACAAGGTGGTGCAGGCGGGGGTTGCTGGGGGCTGGGCAAACATGTCCCTCTATTCCCAAGCTTAAGCATGGCTCCCTAGTGACATGGGGCCCAAAGACACCTAATCTGGTGTCGGATGCAGCATGGGTCCCTGTAGGGGCTTCATCCAGCACCATACCCAAAGGACGACGCTCAGAGGTGCTGCTGTGTGAGCTGTGTAGGAATCTGCGGATCTGCAGAGCCAGGTGGGGGGCGCTGGAAACGCGGGGACCCTGGGCCCTGTCCCTGCACAGTCTGAGTCACAGGGTCTGTGAGGGGGTCCCTGTGTTGAATAGGCAGGGACACTTGGCGGGCCAGTCACAGAGCTCGCTCACCCGGCAGGCCACTCTGCCCTCGGTGCCATTGCGGACAGGGTGAAGCTGGGTGCCAGGAAGCGACCTGACAGCCAGGGTTGGTGCCGGGCGTGAACCCAGGTGGCTGGCGGATGGGGACAGTGGGCAGATTTGGTGGGAGTCTGCCCGGTCCCGGGGGAGGGGTGTGTGGGAGCCCTGGAGACCAGGCGCTCCATGTCCAGGGGACCCCCAAGTGGACTCTGGGTGGTCCAGCAGTGTCTCCCTGACTGATGCAAGGAGTGGGAGGAAGGCTTACAGGCAGGAACATAGGCGCCCCGGGGGCTGGCAGAGCGCGAGGGACGAGGGCCAGCTGGACGTCGCTGCTCAGAGTGCCCGAGCGCCCGGGTTGCTGTGTGGGCGGAACCACTTAAGTCACATCCAGTGCTGACAACCTAGTGAGTGCTTGGCACACGCTGGCAGGCTTTACTTTCATTAGCTCATGCGATTGCAAGGGGCTGGCTGCTTTCTGGGCTACAGAGGGGCCGTGCCCGGAGACCTCACCGACAGTGCAAGGGACAGAAGGGACAGAAGCTCTGGCTAGCCGAGTCCCCAGGTCCCCAGGTCGAGCTCCCTCTGCTCTGAGCTGCTCAGAATAAAAGCCTGGAGCCCTCTCCTCTCACTCCTCCACCCCCTGCCATAAACAAACCAGTTGGGCACCACCCCCAAAGTCGCCCGAGTCTGCCCACCCACACACCCACTGTCAGGATCCTCTCGCTCGGATCCGAGCAGAGACCTCCTACCTTCGCCCCTCTGTAGTCTATTCACAACCCAGCGGCCGAAGGTCTTACCGCCCCCAGCACTAGCCCGCAGTTGGCCCATTCCACTGGGAGTCCAAGCCAATCCCACACGCGGGCCCATGGGCTCCGGCCACACCTCGCACCTCACCGCCTGCCCCCTTCTCTGCTCACTCAGCCACGGCCCAAGGCCCTTCCGGCTGTCCTCCAGGCAAGGGGCTGAATGACCTCCAGATGTCCGCAGGGCGCCCCCGCCCGTCGCACCAAAGCTGCCCTGACCCTGTGCTAGATCCTGCCAAACGCCCCCCGCCTGTTACTTCCTGGAGCGCTCACCACCTGGTCACACCTGAGACCATTCACTCTGAGGCTTTGCCCACTGGGAGCGATTGCCCAGGGGGCTCCCTGAGAGAGCTGGTGCCTGGCCTGAGGGACAGCACAGGGGGAGGGCCAGCCCCCAGGCTGCAATGACTCTCGGGGGCAGCGTCGGCGCCTGGGCTTGACCTGGGTGCTGTTGAGGTTGTAGTGGATTTTGTAGGGGACACATGATGAAGGCCAGTTCACAGCCCCCCCGTGCTGGAACTGCTCAGGCCACAGCCACCCTCACTGCAGCTTAGAGAAACAGCGCTACATTGTGCGCTAGCAGCATGGCTGCCCAAGAGAGGCACCTGGCCTGGGGCTGGTGCAAAGGGCATTGCCCAATGGGGCAGAGATGACTGGTGGAGCCAAGTGGCCTGGCTGCTTTTGGAATCAGAGATTTCAGGGCCAGTGACAATGGAACTGACTAGTAGAGAGGAGCTGGGATAGCACGGGGGAGAGGCAGGGAGAGCAGCCATTCTGTAAAGCTGCCCTGGGTCTCCATGGCTTTGATTCCCGGGCCACACTGTCTTACAATACTCCCCAACTGCCATTTAAAGAAACTGGGCAGACTGTCCCTGTTCTTTGTTTCTAATAAGAATAGGCTTGCCTCCATCCATCCACTTAACCTCCATCCATCCATCCATCCCCCATCCATCCATAATCCATCCATCCATCCATCCAATAGCTATTTGAACTATGAGCAGCCCCTCCCCCTGTGGAGACAGGATTTGACCTTTTGCCCTGAGCTCCCAGCCTCTGGCAACAACGACTGGACAAGTAGCCCCAGTGTGGTGATGGTTCTTGGAGGGTACAGGTGCCAGCCCTGGGGCGCATAACGCAGTGGGGGCGATTCTAGCCGAGGGAGGTCTGGGAAGGCTTCTCAGAGCAGGTGAGCACGAGGCCTGGCCTATGCCCAGGTCCCAGGAAGTGCAGAATCCAAGAGGCAAGAGAGCTGGGAGAAGGGAGGGCTCATCCTAACGGGAGCACTGGGGCATATTTTGAAATGGAGGCACAATAAGCTTTGCATCCTAGCAAGAGCCCTGCAGGCATGGCGCGGCAGGTGGGCATGAGGGAGGTGCCAGGGGGCGCGGATGCCGGTAGAAGGCTGCTGTGGTTACCTATTGGTTTTTCTTCTCTTAAGGCAGAGCCGGAACCAGTGCACAGGTGGTCCTGAGGCTTGCTGGTCGCTAAACTGGGCTGCGTGGGCACATGGATCTCCATGGGGATCTTGGCTGCGGCACCTATGTGGCCAGTCAAGTGGCACATGGGGGGAGTGTGTGTGTACCACTAGCGTCGATCCCTGGCCTCTAGCAACATCTCCATGGTAACCAACTGGCAAGGCTGGTCACAAGACATCTAAAACTTTGAAAAGGAATTTCCTTCCTCTTCTTTATTTCTCTGGATCCCTTCTCCTCTTGCAGCCACTACTGATGGTGGGAGGTGTCCTGCAGGTGTCTGATACCTGGGACAGGTGAGGGCCCCACCTCCCAGAGTGGGCGGTGCTTAAAAAGCGTTGTCCCAGAATGCACTGCTACTGACCATGTAAGTAATGCAGAGAAGGAGTCTCACCTTTCGCACCCCCAGTAGCACCCCCCGTTCCCAGGGGCGACGCGGCAAATGGGTATGATTCTGAATTTCCCTCTGCACGTCTGGGCCCTTGTATGAATACAGAAACATGTAGGTGTTCTTTGGAATAAAACGGGGTCCGTCTCGAGTCTGTGACTCCTCCTGCGTCTTGCTCTCATCACTTAGGACACGTCGTGGCGGTCTTGGCCAGGACACCCAGATTTCTGAGGAGAGCTGTGCGGGGGTCTATGAGGGCAGTTCTCTCAGATGTCCAGGGCCACCACGCCGCATGAATCACGGAGAAAACAAAGCAGTATATGTCCAGCCCCTCCTCTAAACTCTCTGAAGGCGCACACTGACCACCGAAAACCCAATTAGGCAGATCTGCCACGCCAGCCAAGGAGACCCCAGGGAAGAGCTGTCAATGGCATCACCATCGCAGGGACATGCGTGACAGTGGAACAGGGAGAGACGACACTGGCTTGGGGAAATCTGTGCAGCCGTCAGGGTCACGGGCAGCAGTACCTACTGATGTGGGAAAATGCAGTCCGTGTGTGTTTAGGACAAAGCCGCCTACCAGAGAGCACGGGACAATGACCCATTTTTCAGAGAGAAAGGGGTTTGAGGAAAAGATCTACAGGAAACAAGAGTGGAGGGAACTGGGGGTGGGGCAGCGATGGGCTCCTCTCAGGGGCAAGCCCTCTGCCCTTCGAGGATATTGCTGTCCCCCACCCCAAGAAATGTTAATTTTTAAAAAGGAAAGACAAAGAGAAGGAGGGAAGGAGAAGGTCTAGAGCTTGGATGGGATGGAAAAGGAAGGCAGAGAAGAAAGAGCAAAGCCGGGAAGATAGACCCAAACCCCCAGAGGGAGCTGGCGCAGGTAAACCGAAGGTAAATTACAGCAGTAACTCGCTGCCGGGCCTCAGCATGAGCCTTCGCTCTGGAGACAAGCATCTGCTTTGCTTTTCTTAAAACAAACCACACTCCAGGCCTGGCACCTCCCACACCTCCATGTTCTCCAGGCCTCTGTCTGCTAAAGGGGCCAAGGCCAGTCCCAGCCACTCAGCGAGGACCCAGCGGACGTCAGATCCTGTATCAGTCTGCCTGAGGCCACAACAAAATACCACAAACCAGGGGCTTAAAACACAGGATTTATTGTGTCACAGCCCAGAGGCTGCGGAGGCCAAGGTCAGGGTCCCTGGGGAGCCCGCTTCCCGAAGACAGCGGTGTCCTCCCAGGACGGAGAGAGTGAGCGCACCGATCCCATCATGGGGGCCCTGCCACCATGACCCTACCTACCCCTCGGCAGCACCCAAAGGCCTCCCCTCCAAATACCCTCACATCGGGGTTAGGGCTGCAACACAGGAGTTTAGGGGGACACCGTTCAGCCCACTGCAGACCTCTCAGAGCTCCCCTTCCTTCCGCCACGTCACATTTTCTCCCCCCAGGACACTGTCCTGTGCTCACGGCTTGTCCCTCTGCCCCCTCTGTGGGGGGCGGGCTTTATCCCCCACCTTGGAGCCGGGGACACGGGGGAAAGCTTGCTGGGAGTGGGCGGGCGGCCGCTCCCATCATCCACAGGCCACCCTGGCATTCAGCTGCCTCGTGAAAAGCGGGGCCGTGAGGCACTGGCCTCTGCTGCCTCGAGACGGGGACCAGGCCTGGGTTGCACAATGAAGCGGAGGGCATGTGGGCACAGCCACATCGTCCACCACGCGGGACACCCCACCCGCAGCTGGGAATCCATTCTCCTAAGCAGAGAGCTATCAGCACCCAGGCCAAGGCTCCTGGGCAGCACCTCACACCGTGTCCCTGGCCCCCATATCTTCCCCCATCATCCAACTACCAGATGACGTGTGTGCCAAGCACTCACTACGTGTCTGCGGGTGCCACACGGGAGTCACGCACGTGGTCGGCCAGTCCTGACGCCCACACCCACCCTTCAGGGCTGCCGCTCTGCACACCTGGAAACCCGGGTACCTCCACCTCCCACGGGGTGGCCGGCAGGGCTTCAGGCCGTTTGCCCCAAGCCCGCCACCCAGGGGGTGCTCAGCGAACACTGCCCACCAAAAGGAAGACTGATTTCCGCCAGCCAGAAGCTAGAAGTTCTCTGGAGCGGTGCTGTGAAGGGCTGGGGCCTCACCCCACAGCTCAGGGGAGGCCCAAGGCCGCCTCTGCTGCTCTGAAGGCCTCCGCGCGCCATTTCAAACACGGATGCACACACGCCCAGCCGGCTGGAAACCATCTGGAAGACACCTGTGCAGTCCTGCTTCTGCAGTTGCTGGGCCTGGGGTGGCCCTGACTTAGGCTGGGCCCGACCCGCTCGGTGGCCAAGTGCCTCCTGAGCCCCTGGAGGAGTGCGAGAACACCTAACCTATGAGTTAGTTTACAACCAACACTTGATTTAACAGCGAATGTTATTTGCATACAGTTATTACATATTTACTAATTTAAATGACCCCATTACCGTTTTAAAGAATTCTAGAGCCTTAAAATGTATTTTCTAGATCTCTTTGGTTCTTGGAAAGCTAACACACCCCAAAGGGGTCCTGCAGGTTGGTGGTGCCGTTTCACCAACCTGAGCCTCCGTTTCCGCTGCCGGGCAGGTGGCTGTGCTACCCGCCCGCCTGCCTGCCTCACAGAATTTCTGAGGAATAAAGTGGGGAAACACCAAAGCGCTTGGACAGCACCTCCTACAACATCCCAGGCGGCGGCAAGAAGGGCGAGGGGTCCGAGACCAACAGCTGACGTGTTGTGGGGATCCGTTGGGCTGGCCGGGGCTGAGGGGTCTGTGCAGCTATTATTGCTCATTCGTTCATTCGTTCATTCATTCTTTCATTCAGTAAGTACATACCAGACACCGTCCTAGGCCTCTCTGATGCAATCATGAGTGACACAGGGGCCTGTGGTGTCAGGTGTGGCGTGGATCCACTTATGGGGACAGCGAGCAAGGGCTGCTCTGTAGCCATCGGACAAGGAGAAGCCAGGATGGAAGGGACACTTCACAGATCTCCGAGGGAGATGGCGGCCACACCACGCCCTCCCAGCTCACCTGGCCATGGCCCCTTTCCCACCTGAATCCTCATAGGCCCCACCCCCCTGTCCACTAAGACAGGAAGAACGGGCCCTGAAAGTGAGCTTGTCACCCATCAAATGGCCTTTGATGGATGGACAGCGGAACAAAACGCATCCGTCCATCCATGCAGCAGGATATTACTCAGCCATAAAAAAGCCTGAAGCACTGACACACGCTACAAATGTGGGTGACCCTGCACAACCTGCTCAGTGGAAGTGCCCACGCCAAAGGCCACACATCGCACGATTCCACATGTACAAAATGCCCAGGACTGGCAAATCCACAGAGACGGAAAATCCACGAGTGGTTGCCAGGCTCCGGAGGAGGGGATGGGCAGTGACCACTGACAAGGTACAGGGTTGTAGTTTGGGGTCATGAAAATGTGTGGGGACGCGATGGAGGAGGTGACTGCATAATCACCATGGGCTCACAAAACGCCACTGCATCACATGCTTTATTTATTTATTTATAAAGATTTTATTGGGGAATTTGGGGAGGGGAACAGCATTGGGGAATTGGGGAAGGGGAACAGACAAGTTGCTGTCCTTTTGTTCTTCAGTCTAGTTGCGGAGGACGTTGCTTCACTGGCCCATGTTGGTATCCTCATTGCGCTCTTCCCGGGTGAGGCAGATCGGTCGCCGGCCTCTGGATGGTCGCTCACCATGGCTACGCTGGCTGCCAGCCACTCACTGTAGCCTATGGCAGCCCACTGCAGCAGGGGCTGCAGCCCACACCATCACCGGGGCTCACACAGCGCAGCTCCAGGTGGAGCTGCCGTTAGCTGTAGAGGGCAGTGTCACTGGCCCTCATGTGGGATCCGAACCGGGGCCGCTGGCGTCCCAAGCCAGCACTTAACCACCGCGCCACTCGGCCGGCCCATGCATCTCATGCTTTAAAATGGTTCATTTCCCGTTCAGGAAAAATTTTAAAAAGTGAACTTGAACAAATGATAAGCAGGAAGGGCTTCGAGCCTGGGGAGGTGGGTTCTCTTCACGGAGCCCGTTTCCTTATGGAGGCCGCCCGTGGCCGCACGCATCTGACAGGTCCTGCCTCCCGTGCGGCTGGGCCAGGGCGGGCACCCCCCTCCATGGGCTGTACACTCGGCAGCAGCGAGAGGCTGAGCCTCAGAAAGGCCTCCGGCTGCTACAGCTATGGCTTCTGCAGCCTCCAGGCACCCCCTCCATCCTTCCACTGCCTGGGCGCCCAAGACACAGGCAAAACCACAGGCCGCTCGTCGCGCTGGCCCCAGGGACGAGCAGGAGGCCCTTCCCGGCCCCCGCGGGGGGTGGAGGGCTGCAGCTTGGCGGCCCCTGAAGCCCCCGGGGCCAGCTCCACCTTCCCCAGGCTCCCTCACAGCCGCCCGAGTCTGCTTGTGCTTGTTAAAAATACACAGTGCCATCTGCAGCAACATGTAATTCCATAAATTTATTTATAATGTGACTGAGGCTTGTTTTAAAGACGAGCTTTTATCTGGGAGATGGGGCTTCCGAGGCCCAGAGGGAGCCACACTCACCTAGGGACGTACCCAGCCTGGCTCAGTGCCCTCCCTCTGCCCCGGGCCACTTGCGCTGCAGCCCAATAGCCCCGAACCACAGCTCTAGGAAGGCACCCAGCCTGCACCCCCTCGAGAGGGAGAGGTGAGGGATAGAAGGGAGCCATGGGCCCTTCCGGTTCTGGGTTAAGTGGTGTGCCCCGTGAGACATGTCCACGCAGAACCTCAGAATGGGACCTCATTGGAAATAGGTCTCTGCAGATGTAATCTGCTAAGCTGATTACAGGGTGGGTCCTAATCCAATGACTGGTGCCCCTGTAAGAAGGGACAGCACACAGACACTAAGAGGAGAAGGCCCTGCGACAACGGACACAGAGGTTGGGGAGACGTGGCCACCAGCCGAGGGACGCCAGGAGCCCCCAGAAGCCGGAAGAGGCAGGAAGGACGCTCCCCGGGGGAACTCTCCCGACACCTGGGGTTTGGAAATCTGGCCTCCAGACGGAGAGGGTAAATTTGAGTTGTTTTAAGCCGATGTGTGGTCCTGAGTTACGGCCACCCCACATCATTCACCCCCCAGGTGAGTGTCATTCCCAGCGAGCTCTGAGAAGCACCTGGCACACAGGCAGGTGCTCGCCACACATCCGCAGGAGGCCTGAGGGGTGCTCCATGGGCCTTCTACCCACTGCATTTCCCTGCGGCCGACCTGGTACCTGGGAACCAAAAGGAACGGGCGTGTCTGCCAGGCGGTTTCAGAAGAAACCACGGGCCATGTGGGTGGGTGGGTGGGGGGCACTGTCAGGTGTTTCTGAGGGAGGGGCTGCAGGTGGGCAGGGCGAGGGGGACGGCCGCCCAGAGGTTTTAAGGTTCTGGGTCCAAGGGAGGCACCACGGTCCACAGACTCAGCCTGGGCCCTGGGATGGGACCCTGGCCTCACTACACCCAAAGGACCATAGGACAATCTGACACAAGAAATGCCTGGAGCAGAACCACAAGTGGGCACGGCACAGGGGTTCGGCAGGCTCTGCCCGGGCAGCTGGGCAGCGTGTCCACTCCCGCGTTCCCTCAGCAAGCATTTACTGAGCGCCTCCTGCAGGTACAGCGGTAAACAGGACAAGCGCAGGTGCCCCCCGGGCCCGCAGACAGCTCGCTTTGGCCCGGGGTCATGGGTCCTTTGATAGTCTGCCCAGGGCCCTTGCGGGGAGCCGGGGGGTGGGGGGAGTGGTCCTGGAGCTGGGCCCTCACTCAAGCTCAGAGAATCACGGAGGCTTCTCAGAGGAGGAAGAATCTGCTAAGAGGGGGCTGGGGTGGGTCAGGCAGAGGGCACAGCTCAGGCAGAGGCCTGGAGGTGAAGGGCCTGGGGTGGGGCAGCTGAGAGAAGACTGGGGAGGAGGTGTGGGGCCACCGCAGGCCCCGGGGTTCATCCTGGGAGCAGCCGGCAGGGTGTGCCTGCCCTCTCCCAGCGGCGCACTAACCACTGACCGCTGCCTCGTTTATGGAGGTGCCACCGGAGGGTGTGCCTGCGGGTTTTGCTGGGGGAGATCAGGCTCATCTGTGAAGTGACAAGTGAAAATACCTTTACGAGAACCTACTGGGACAGGGGAGTGGGGCCCAGGGGTTGTCAAAGTGCCCCGAGCCTCAGTTTCCCCACCTGTAAAATGGGAATCCACACCTACTCTCAAAGCTGGTTGTGAGCCTAAAGGGAATGACTGGGGGAGGGGTGTGGGGGGAGGAGGGATCGGGGCAGTGTGCGTGGGGGGCAGGCTTGTCTCAGGACATGTCACTGATACAAACCCACGTCACACGGCCCCGCCGCCAGAGACAGTCCCTGTGTATCAGTCTTGGGGCGGCTGTAACAAATCGCCTCTAACTGGAGGCTTAAAACAACAGAAACTTATTCTCTCAAAGTGCTGGAGGCCAGAAGTCTGAAATCCAGGTGTGAGGGCTCCGGAGGCCCCCGGGGAGCGTCCTTCCTGCCTCTTCCGGCTTCTGGGGGCCCCAGGCATCCCTGGGCTGGTGGCCACATACCCCTGTCTCCGCTCTGGTGGTCACGTTGCCTTCTCTGTGTCCCTCTTTCGTCTCTTCTAAGGACAACCACCACTGGGCTGAGGGTCCATCGGGGCAATCCAGGGTGCTCTTGTTTCGGGATCCTTAATGACATCTGCAAAGACCTTTCTCTCAATGAGGTCACATCACAGGTTCTGGGTGGACATGAAATTTAGGGGCCGCCACTCAGCCACTGCAGCTGTTAGGGTGTTGTGGACTTCATTTCAGTGTTTCTATGGCCATTTACAGATATGAGCTGTTTTTATCTCCATGACAGAGATTTGGGTGCCTCTGTATTTTACATGCATTTGGAAGGCCAGACAGACATTCCGAGGCCCTCTGAAGAGAGCTGAGCAAAACACACCTGGTGCCCACGTGTGGCGGTGGCGGCACTGGGGGCGGGGTGGGCAGGTGGGGGCGCATAACGGGCACGAGGTCTCTGGCCCCTGCCGGGTGTCCTGTTCTCTCTCCATTCCGGCCCTCTGCCCTCTCTGAGCTTGTTCCCTTCCACAGCACAGCGCGGGGGCCCAGGGACTGAGCCTGGGAAACAGGAGGGCTGCACATCCTTAGCCGGGAGCCGGGAGCCGGGAGGAGCTGGAGAGTTTTCTCCTGACCGCACTGTGCGCTTAGGGCTTGTTGGAAGAGCCCCCTGAGCAGCAGCCTGTGCAGCACCAGTGGGGACGGAGCGTCTCCTTTATCTGGCAAAGTCCCCACTCCCCCTGTAGGTCCCACCTGAGATGTCACCTCCCAGGAGAGGCCTTCCCAGCAGCCCACCTGGGGAGGGCCTGATGACAGCTGTCCCTGAGCCCACACATTTCCTCTGCACTGCACACTGCTCTCAGCTGATCCGCTGACCCTCTGGATACCCTGAGAGTGGACCTTTAGAACTGCCACGTGCCGGGCACAGGCAGGGTCCGGCCAGGACCCAGGGGTGATCCAGCCCCCCACCCCCACCCCCTGCTCCCTTGCCCCCCTGTGGAGTCCAAAGCCAGCAAGGAGATGCACTGTGGCCAGGGTCCCAGGGAGGGGCCCGCAGAGCCCACTTCCAGCTGTGGGTGATGGGCAGAAGGGCACGTCAGATATTCAATATGTGTTTGCTGGATGAATGAAGGCCGCATGTGTAGAACTATGCAGATTTGTTTGGGAGGCTGTAGGGCATCTGAAGGCGGAGGAGGCAGAGAAAGGGGCTGGAAATGTAGGCTTGGGAGCCTTGAGTAACTGGGAAGGAGTTTAGAATGGACCCAAAGCTAGCACAAATGACTGAAGAAGAAATCAAAACCTGACGAGCTCTGGGCCGGCCGAGTGGCGTGGTGGTTAAGCACTGGCTTGGGACCCAGCGGCCCTGGTTTGGTCCCACATAGGAGGGCCAGTAACATTGCCCTCAAAAAAAAAAACAACAACGACAAAAAAAACCCTGACAAGCCCTGTAACCATGAAAGAAATTGCACCAGGAGATACAAGTTCTTCTGCAAGGAAATGAGACCCAGACGCCTTTCTGAGCAGGGTGGACCCGTAGCGGAAGGAACAAATAATTTTACCCCAAAAAATGTCTCCCAGAGGGAAAAAGAGAGAAGCACTCCCCAGGTGGTTTTGTGAGACTGGGATACTGTCAATTCTCAGATCAGAAAAGCATAGTATAAGAAAGGAAAGTTACAGGCGAATCTCATTCACGAACGTAGATGCAAAAATCCTAAGTGAAATATTAGCAAATAGGATTTGGCAACATATTAAAATGATTAATACATTGTAAGTTGGGTAATGCTAGGAACCTAGGACTAGTCTACTAGAAAATCAATTAACGTAATTAATTAGCAAAGGAGAAAAGCCACATGATTTTCCCAAGTGATGTACAAAAGCCCTTGATAAACTTTGATATCTATTTGCAATTAAGTCAAAACCCCTCAGCACACTAGGAAGAGAATGAAATGCTTTATTTAACCCAAGAGACTGCATGTCAGAGAAAAACTAGAGTCAAAAGTAATTTGGAAAGCATTTCCTTTAAGATCAGGAAGAAGACAAGTATGCCCATTATCACCACTTTCATTCAACATTTTATTGAGGCTAAGTCCTGGCTAGCAGAGAGCAAAAACAATACAAGACATAACCAACAGATAAAAGATGAGAATTCGTGAGAGCTTAGCAAGGTGGCTGATTTTATTTAAAAAATCAATATACCTAAGTCAGCTGATTTCTATATTCCAGCAACAATCAGCAAAAGAAAATTTGAAAGATACTCCATGAAATGACAAAAATTAAACTACCTAGGAATAAATCTAAACACATCATAGAAGGGCCGGCTGAGTGGCGCATTGGTTAAGAGCTGGCTTGGGATGCCAGCAGCCCCAGTTTGGATCCCACATATGAGGGCCAGTGACACTGCCCTTTTACAGCTAAGGTGGTGAACAACAGCTCCACCTGGAGCTGAGCTGCTGTGAGTCCCCGGGGACGGCATAGCTGGAACTCCTGCTGCAGTGGGCAGCCATAGGTTACAGTGAATGGCCGGCAGCCAGCGTGAGCTGCCAAGAGCCACTGTGAGTGGCTGTCCAGAGGCCAGCGAGTGATTGCCTCACCTGGGAAGAGCGCAATGATGATATCAACATGGGCCAGTGAAGCAACGTCCTCCACTACTAGACTGAAGAACAAAAAAGGACAGCAACTTGTCTGTTCCCCTTCCCCGATTCCCCAACACTGTTCCCCTCCTCCAATTCCCCAATAAAATCTAAAAAAAACCCCAAAACCAAAAAAAAAAACTATTAAAAAACCCCAAACAAACATAGCAGAAGCTCGTACATCATATTGCAAGACATTGCTCGTTTACCATATTAAAATGTATTAGAAATATTTGCTTGTCTTGCGGAACACTCGCAAACCACATTACTTGCAATCCAAGGTTTTACTGTATATAGAAAAGCAAAGAACTAAGAATAGCTAAAATAATCCCGAGGATGGGCGAGGTGAGTGGGGGAGGAGAGGCTTGCTCAGCCGCAGTGAAGGTAGTGTTGAGAGAGACAATGGCACCAGGCAATGGCCTGCACCCACGAGTCGGCTTGGCTGACGACCGAGCCACGCCGTGGAGCCTGGAGAAAAATGTCTTCCTCCACACAACGGTGCTGGAAACATGGGCTAGCCACATGGGGAGAACATGAAATTGGATCCCTACTTCACACCACACACATAAAATCAAATGAATTCCTGGATTAAAGGCTTATGCATGAAAACCAAATTTACTAAATTCCCGGAAAGTAACCCTGGAAAGTACCTTTATGACCTTTTGGTAGAAGAGTATTTCTTGAATAAGGCACAAAATAGCATAAATCCTAAAAGAAAAGTTTGATCAATTCGTCTACAATTATGTTAAGAATTGCTTGTCACAAAAAGGTTTGAGAAACCAAACTGAGGGTTAGTTATAATACATAAGGACCGCAAATCAGTCAATAAAAGATAAGCCCACAGGAAACTGGGCAAAAGATGAAAACAAGCATTTCACAGAAAAGGAACCCCAGATGGTCCGTAAACATATGGAAAGAGGCTTGAGTCCGTTAGCAATCAGGCCATGTAAGTGGTCACATCAGTGCAGTCACTCAGTGCCCCTGGATTGGCACCACGACAAGGTCTGAGCAGGAATCGTGCTACTGCCGACCAGGGCCCAGAGCGAAGAGACCCACCACCTGGCGTGGCAGGAGGGCCAGCCACTGCGGGAAGCTATCTGCTATCACCTGAGAAAGCTGGATATTCAGAGGTCCCGTGACCTAGCAACTGGTACCTTACATCCCTCCATGAATGTCAGCAGACACATGCACAAGCTCTCAGATCAGCCCGGTTTACAGCCACACAACCCAGGAAGCTGCCAACCGTCTGTCAACGGAAGAGTGGACAACTGCAGGCCATGCCTCAAACTCCCAAATCACAGAGGCTCTAAAAGCAAATGCATTTCTCCCTTTTTGGGGGTAATTTGACTGGTGGCGAAGCCTGGCCTGAGCAGACGCGAGAGCATTAGGTGTCTGTGTTTATCCCACTTCGCCTGACTATCCGACATTTGATGCAGAAAAATCACCATGCATGATTACATGGTGCCACTTGGCAGGGATCGCACAAAATACACAGAATTTAATGTTTGATAAAATTTAGAGTATAAAATAAATACACGCACAATGTGTCACTTTTGTTCGGAAACACACCTAGTCCCGGGCTCTGGATGAGGGAGTAAGGAAGGACCTGTCTGGTCCAATGATGGGATTCCTCTACGGCTGGGAAAAGGAATGTCCGAGCCACACGTGTCTATCAGGATAAACCTCAGAAGCATAGTGATGTGCCCAAGAAGTGGGCCATCAAAGAACCTACGTGGAGATGTTTCATTCCCATCAAGCTGGGAGGCCGGCAAAGTGAGCTCTGCTTAGTGATGCGAACACAGGTAGTGAGACCAGTAGGATGACCTGGGGGATGGGAGAGGCAGTGGCACCCAAGGGCCTGCTGTCCCCTCAAAGCGTCCATTGGCTCAGGCCAGGACCTCCCTGATGGCTCCACGACATGGGAATGTGGAACAGACCCTGTCACTGATCGGCAAAGTCCACCAGACTAGTCCAAGTCTGGACAAGCGAGTCCAAGCTCAGGCCACATGGGCTGCTCTGGGCAACAGCAGATGGCAGGGGGTGGGGTGGCAGGGTGGGGGCTATGGACGTCACCCTGAGCTCACCACCGACCCACACAGCCACACCCTTCACTGCTCTGTACAGGGATGCCCTCTCCCCGCCAGCTGCCCCAGTGTGGCACTCTCACAATTTGTAGACAGTGTTCCCTCCTTATTTATTTTCTGACTCCTTAAACGATAAGCTCATTAGCTATGGGAAATATTTCTATTTTTGTCACTGCTGTAAACCCCGAGTCCAGCAGAGCCTCTACTCAGTGAGAGCACAAATCACACTTGAGCAGATGAGCCATTAATAATAATAATAATGACACCAGGGAACAGAGAGGTTGAGAAACTTGCTTAAGGTCACACAGCTAGTACGGCAGAGCTGAGATCCACAGGAGATGCCTCTTCCATGCTGGGCCAGTCCTGCCCCCTTTCCCCCCTTTAAGCTTTGGTGATTTCACTGGGAGAACACAGGGCAGCTCGGGGTGGGCCCCCAACTGCATCCTCCATCACCCCTTATAGCCTGACTGGCAGGTGAGAAGATGTCCTCTGCTCATAAGGAGCCTTCCCACCCAAGGGACACCAAGTGACCCACCCAGGTGCGGAAGGCCGCAGTAATGCTGAGAATATGGTGGTCAGAGCCCAGCAGGGAGGGTCAGGGAAGCAGAATGACCCAGTAAATTTACTTATGCAAATATTTTAACCCTGGTACGGTGCAATGCACAAATAAAATTCCAGAGGCACGGGTGGAAAAGGTGTCCAGGAGGAGGAGGCGGAGTCGAGTGAAGGAATGTGACCCTGGCCTGAGGGACCTCTCTGCAGTGTCCCCGCTCTCACATAGAGACTCGCTTCTGCCCCGTCCTTTATAAAGCTCTCCCACCCATGGTAGGGGGGAAGGGCTCAACTGCAGCCAGACAAGAGTGACTCCAGCAGGCACACACCTGTGACCTTGGTTACCTAAGGCTCGTGGAGATGGGTAGGGCGCTCAGAGCGTGTCCTGCCTGACCCCAGGGCAGCGGTCACTTCCAGGGGATGGAGCAATGGGGCTGTTACTGAAAGGCACACAGGACCTCACAAGGCTCGGTGAGGGGACCCACTCCCGGGAGAGGGGCAGGTGGCTCTGGCACGGCCTCGTGAATGTCATCCACTGGTTGCTGCCACCTCCTGAGCCCCCGCCTGCCTGCCCCTGGCTCCCTGCATCTTCCCGGCTGGCTCCTCTGTCCTGAATGCACACAGCAACTGGGAGCCCCTCATGTGCACAGACACTTAGGCACCACAGGCCCCTGTGCCCTCTGAATGGTTTGCACAGGGAGTCCAGGAGCGTCCTGGGCCCACGGGTGGCCTGGGCTGGGGTGGGTACCATAAGCGTGCCCATCTGTGGGCATGGACACTCAGCTCAGGGAGGGCAGATGAGCGGTCATGTGTAAGCATGATGATGGCTGCCATATGACATTTTAGCTATTACACACGGACATATACATAGATACAAAATAGAGCAATATTGACATAGGTGCAAAGCAGGTCCATGAGCCTTATAAACAGACCCCTGAGTTCTCACAACAGCCCCTGAGGCGGGCCATGCCATCATCGTCCCCACTGTACAGATGACAAAGTAAGGTCCAGAGAGGCTAAGGGACCAGCAGGCACAGGTACAGGTGGGATTCAAACCAGGTGGTTTGGCTCGGGCCCCTTGCTTAATCCCTGAGGGTAGCGGACCTAGTGAAGTGTGTGTGGGAGGCAGCGGGGCTTCAGGGCTGAGCTGCGGACACCATAGGCAGCCGCAAACCCTTTATTCAACAGGCGTCCAGATGGGCTGTGGGTCGGGGAGGGCGGGGCTAGGCAGCCAGGGGTGGGCGGGGCACCCAGGGGGCGGGGCATCCAGGGCGGGGCGGGCATCCAGAGGCGGGGCCGAGCAGCCAGGGGTAGGCGGGGCAGTCAGGGGGCGGGGCATCCAGGGGCGGGGCTGGGAGGGGCAGCCAGGGGCAAGGGCTGCAGCCGCTCTGCAAGGAAGGGGCACTCAAGAATTCATTTAATTGAGCACTTTCCAACAGAGCCACATTTCTTTGTACATAAAAATGCCCTCCCGGCCACTGTAAGTCTTACATAAGAATGATTCTTTGGGGGCCGGCCGAGTGAGGCGGTGGTTAAGAGCTGGCTTGGGAAGCCAGCAGCCCCCGGTTCGGGTCCCACATGTGAGGGCCAGTGACACTGCCCTCAAAAAACAAACAAACAAAAGAATGATTCTTTGGGGAGACATTCTTGCTCTGGGTGGCCCCTGTCTGTCACATGGTCGTGCATCTTGCGGTGGGCACATCCGCAGGGAGGAGCCAAGCCTCCAGCTCAGCCAGGAGCCCAGATCCGCACAGCCCAGGGGACGCGTCTGTGCACCTGCCATGGAGCCATGAAGGGGTCCCTGGCAAACCAGTCCTTTTTAGGTCAAACGCTGAACACCAGAGTTTTCCTAATGCATCTGGTCTCTCACCTTCGGCTATTAGCACTTTGGGACCAAAGAGCCGGGCCCAGCGCAAAGTCCTGCAGAGTTCTTAATGGCGCTCGGCCTACACTGATCTTATTTTTAGCAATTTCCACTCCAATTACTGCTCAGTGAAAGCACAGACATATTGGGAACTTTTCCATATCATACTTTCTCCCAAAGAGGCGGATGGCGGCGAGGGATACAAAACTGGCCTCAACTGGTCGGTCCCCTAGAATCAGTGCACAAAATCGAGTTGCAGATGCAAACTTCCAACCCATTTCTTGACGTTTTCCTCCTGGAGTCAGAGCAAAGGGAACCTGGGGTGATTTGATGGCAGTCGGCCCCAAGAGGGCAGGCAGGCAGGCTCTGGCCCACGGCCACCGAGGCGGCCACGCGGTAAGCTTGGCACCGAAGCCACATTCCTGCTTGGAACGGGATTTAAGAGAAATGCAGCCATTGCTTCAGTGACTTTGCCTCCCCCAACTTCCTCTGCAGGAAGCATAAAGCCGTCAGGAGAAAATGCAAGACTTAAACAAGCCCTTGGAAATGATCGATTATTTTCTCCCTCCCTGGGATAAAAAGGTGCTGTGAACTATCATCATTCAGGAATTCTGGGAAAAAAACCAACAGAGGGCTGGAGGGCCCCTAAACAGAGCACAGTGAGTTAAGACTGCCTCTCAGAGCCCCACTGCAGGGAAGTAACTAGGCTTTAGAGTCTAGCTACTTCGTGCCTCAGGGCCTTCTGCTGCACTGACTCCCCTGAATATCCTCCCCTCCACCCCACACCTTTTCCATCTAAGACACTCCTACCCACTCTAAAAACCCTTGCTTGCATTTACAACCTTAATGTGCAGGCAAATCAACGGGGACCTTGTTAGAATTCAGAGTCTGAGTGAGCAGCAGCTGGGTGGAGCCGCGCCCTGCGTTTCTAACAGGCTCCCGCAGGGTGCTGAGGCTGCGGGTCTGCGGCCATGCTTGGAGCTGAGCTTCTAGAGCCCTAGCTGCTCCATCCTTCCACTGACCTGTCTGCAAACACCCTCACACTGACCACACTGCACCACAACTGCCCACGACAGCCTGGATCCTCGCCCAGGACTGCCCTGTCCTTGAGAGCCCAGGCCTGAGGACCCAGCCTAGTGCGCTGGGAGGTGCCCTAGTGCAGAGTCAGGTGCAGCAGACATCATCTGTTCCTAGTGCCTGGGGCGTGCCCCCAGCCTGGTCCCCGTTACTGGGTCAGGCAGCAGCGGGAACACGCTGGAAGGGAGGAGGCTGGACAGCATCTCGGAGCGGCCTTGTTTCTGGGCGTTCTCACTCCTGGTAAGGGCGTGTGCGGCCCAGCCTCCGCTCACCGCTCCCTGTCCATGCCGTGCAGCCCACGCTGAGCTCATGGATGGGGCTCTAGGTGGGTGGGGCTGGGGCCAGTGAAGAGCCGGCGTCAGTGGGGATCCCAAACCCACGCGAGGATCTGAGGCCCGTCAGAGGGAGACCTTCTGCTAGGACCACCCAGCCTCAGCCCCTGGCACCAACGGGACATGTGTCCTCCTCAAATCTGAACAAAAGTAACCCAGGCTCTGGGTGTTGACAACTTGCCCAGGTCACATACCAAGGGCCCTGGGGTAGTTTCTTGGATAAGCTGGTTTCTGGGCTAAACTCTGGGCCAGGCCTCCCTGGAAGGTCAGAGGTGAGCACCTGGCAGATGCGCAGGACCCAGGGACCTGGTCACCGTAGGACCCTCTTCCAGGGCTCCCACTGGCGTCCTCCCCACAAGACTCTGGGGCCTATTGGTCAGCATTCACTCCCTGGGCCCAGTGGCCTAAACACTTCTCAGAAAAAGCTACAGACACTGGGGACTGAGTGGATTGGTCTGGAGAAGGGGGAGGGGTGTCCCTGTATCTGGCCTGTCCGATGGCAATGGTGAACTCCCTGCCCGTCAGGCTCGCCCGATCGACCTGCCACCACCACCTGTGGCCAGCCTGCTTTGTTTGGAAGCAGCAGCTCTGTCTGATTCTGGGCTGGCCAGTCCACTATGAAAGTCCACTCGCCACTCTGGAGGGCGAAAGTCAAGACCAAGGGAGAGACCAGGGGAAGGTCCTGGAGGGCCCTTCTGTCGGACAGCGGTTTTGCCTCTTCCACCTGCCCCCTTAGAAAGAAGAATCTATTGGGTTGTCGGAAAAGTCATGACGCATTTTTGTAATGAAAACCAGAAAAATACCTCGTGACTTTTCCGACAACCCAATATTTCCAGTTCTGTCCACAGAAACAAGGTAAACTTCCCCAGACACTTTTGCTGGAAACCTTACCCTAATGTGCGAGGGTCTTTTTCTTGCCTCTCTTTGTGAAAAGAGCTAGTTTTGCAGCCACTGACTATGCTGCACGAGCAGTTGCCTAGTCAGACAGGTATTGGGAGAGGGACCTCTGGAGGTCATCTGGGGACAGGGACAGATTCTCTCTGTAAACCCCAGGTCCTGGGGAGGAGGCCAGCCCTTCAACCACAGCTCCGTTTCTCTGAGTACTGGGAGCTCGGGCAAGTCCTCAGTTTCTTCATCTGTAGAATGGGGTGATGTAAGCACCTTGAGGAATGGGCCAGGTGCACTGCCCACCTGAGCTCAGCGGCAGAGCCAGTGAGGCTGCCCACCCTCTCTCTTCCTTGTGGCCATGTGTCCACCTGGGCTGCGCACGCATGCCACGGACCCACAGAGAACCGTTCACAATTGAAAGTTGATCCTGTTTAATCTCATCTGTTCACAGCAGTTCATAGAACTTTTTCTCCAATGACAAACCTCTCAGCTAATGGGGAATTACGCACAAGCTCACTCCATGGCTACAAGCAGCCCTCCCAAAGCCGTCCCCAGGGATTCTCTGGAAGGAGGCTGCATGGTTTGGGATGATGAGAGACTGGAAACACAAACAGATGCTAATTAATGGCGCTGCTCAGAGAGAATGCTGTCATCAGTGGGACTCAATCAAGAAAACCCTGAGAGCACACAGGGGGCTCATCCAGGAAAATGTGGTCGGTCACGTGAGGGTGTGGCCATGCTGAGGAGGCGCTGGGAGGGGCTCTGGGTGCTCACCTAGCCTCCTGAGTGGGGCGGCTGCCTGCTCACTCCTCAGCCCTCCTGCGTCCCAGGCAGAGGCGGGACTCAGAGTGTTTGCCAAACAAAAGGAGGAGAGATGGACGGACACTTGGACCACTGTGGAAGGCAGGCATTTGCCGAATGAAAGAAGAGAGAGCTGGGGGGCCCTGCTGCAGAGGGGGCGGGAGTTCCGGAAGGCTGCCCCATCTACTCAGGCCAGAGACCCTAAGAGAGGTGCCAGTGAGGTGTGGAAACCCAGCCACGGGCCACAGAAACAGAGTGGCACTTCTCAGTAGGTTAACCACAGTCACTACATGACAAGGACGGAGCCATAGTTCCACTCCCAGGGTATAAGCCCCTACAGAGCTGAAAACAGCTGTCCAATTACATGTCCAAGGAGGTCCGCAGCTGCACCATTCACAGGGGCCCAAAGGGGGAAACGGCCCAAGTGCCCACCAGGGGCTGAACGGAGAAAGCAAAGGTAGTCTGAGTACACAGTGGTTTATTACTCAGCCCTGGAAACAGACGGGGCGCAGACACAGGCTACAACGTGGATGACCCGTGACGGCATTCTGCTGAGTGGGAGAAGCCAGACACAAAAGGACACCGACTGCGTGAGTCCATGTGTAAGAATGTCCAGAAGAGGTAAATCCACAGAGACGGGAGGCAGGCTGGTGGTTGCTGGGAGTGGGGGAATGCTCGTGGGGACGGGGTTTCCTTTTGGGGTGATAGAAACGCTCTGGAGCTAAGAGGTGGTGACGGCTGCACTGTACACGCACTTCACGGAGCTGCTCACTTTTAAATTAACACAGTAAATTCCATATGTATTTGGCCATCATTACAAAAATCAAGTCATGAGGCCAACAGGGGCCCTGGCGGGGAGCCTCAGTGGCCTTGCAGTTTGGTCAGCAGGCCCACTCTTAGATGTGGGTGGTGGACACGGACGCCTCTTGTGTACATGGCCTTGCACACTAGCTGCAAGACCCCTCCTGCTGCAGGAAGAATGAATTCACGTCCAGCCCGCTATTACAAGGCCCTCTGCACACGGCCAGGGCTCTGTCGGATGGCACAAGTCATGACTGTGACCTCAGGTGGGTCTCTGCACCTCTCAGGGCCTCAGCTGCTCAGATGCAAACAGGCCCCTCGGACGGACCCCTGTTCTCCTGGTTCCCACTCCAGGGACGGTGGCTTTCCAAAGAGGCCGCATTTGTGAAGCAGTAAGTAATCCCCCACTTTGTAGTAATTAATTAATAGTAATTAGAGGCAAATGTCGCTGCCAGCCAGAGCTGCTGATTGGCAGCAATGGATGGAACAGGTCTGCAAAATTTTGAGGTAGCTGATGTGAATCCAGCCCAGAGCCTAAAACATGACACTGTGCTGGCCTGCATGGCGTTCCACGGCCACCCTTCCAGCGTCCTGAGGCTTTCTGATTTGGAGCTGCGCTCAGCTCCCAAGGACAGTGTGCGAGAATCTGAGGACCCGTGGGGTCCACAGGACTCGTGCCAAGAATTCCTCAGGTTTTTCCCAACTTAAAACTCCCGGCTCTGAGAAACCAGTGTGGTCCTTTACTTCTGAACAGAACCTCGGGGCACCCTGAGGAGGAGGCTGAGCCTGTTGCCAGGGTGATTAAGAGGCAAGCTGAGGGTTTCCCAATTTTTACAACCCCAAATCTGCTTGTGCACAAATGCGAGGCTCTAGAATTTGATGGGAGCAGCGTCCTTTAGAAGAGAGCTCGAGGTTCCTGAATTAAGTGGGAAGAGCCATTTCCCGGGCTGGTGCTCAGGCAGTGCAGGGAGGGCTTGACGGAACATGGACCAACGCTGCCAAGGGCGAGCTCGCAGGCTGGGTGGCGGTCCTGCTCTCCAAGGGGACGGGGAGGCAGGCCAGGGTGGCTCCACACCAGCGTCCCCACCCCCCACTCAACAGGTCCAGCCGGAAGCCCTGGCTGCCCCCCGACCTGCGCCTCCTGTCTTCCCTGCATGGTCCCCCAGAAGCCCGGACACTTGGTCACCACCCCACCACCCGATCTGTCCTTCTTGGATCCCCTGATCCCTCCTGGGCTCTCATCTAGGGCAGAGTGACATGGGAGGGGATGGGCTGCAGGCCCGAGGGCCATTTCTGCATTTGTTGATCTTTCCGCGCTTTATTTCAGCCCTACATCAAACCATGGTTTTGGAAAGGCTAAAAACACAGAGAGGACCGGAGCCCTGAGCCAGCAGCAAGTCGGGAGGCTATTCTGGGGGAGGCGTCACCTGAGAATCCTGCATTCCTTTAGCTTTTTCAGGGAGAATTTCCAGGTAACTGGGCGCTCAGGTTGGGCCTTCCAGGATGAATGGGGAATTTAGAAAATTGTCTTCATTTCTACTGAGAATGGAGGAAAAAAAAGGGCAATTTTCAGTTCTTCTCCTAAAGCACTAAGGAACATGAAACTAGGCTGCTATTGAAAGAAGCAAAAGCCTCGTTCCAAATTTACCTGCACGCTGCTAACAACGGCAGCTCAACGGGGGGGCGTGAACACTGTGGCTGTACCTTAGAAGGGGGGCGTCCCACTCATAACCTGGGAAGGAGGTGGCAGCTGGGTGTGACACGGGTGCCAGGGTGGGCAGGTCGGGGGGGTGATAAGGAAGCCCTTTGTAACTCCTGCCTGCGACAGTCAGGCTGGGTGCTGGGATGGGAGGAGCTTTGAGTGTCACCTGTAAAGGTGTGTATTTTAATAAGGGCCTTGAAGGTGCCCCACTGCTGGTCGCAGGAGCTCAGGGGCTCTGAGTGGGAGAACACGCAGAGCCGAGTTGATTAGGACAACACAGAGAGCAAAGGAAGCCCAGCGACAGCCCCAGCGCGGATTTTGGTGGCACAAGTGAAGGCTGCCGTGGGACGAGGAAACCAATTGCACCCAGCTGACCATGGATGTGTCTCCACGTAGCGCTTCAGGCGTAAGCATGAAGGGCTTGGGAGGGTTGTCTTCTCACCCAGAACTAAGGCCCAGAGCAGGGAGGCCAGCGGGCGGCAGGACGCTGTCAAGAGCAGCAGGGCAGCTGGTCATGGGGCTGCCACAGTCCTGTACGCCCTCTTCTCACTCCAGCCCTCGGGACATTCTGACATGCCCCCCCCCCGCCCCCCGGCTCAGGTGACACCCAGGCTCGCTTCCCGATCCCCTGGGCCTGGGGCCTCCACCGCTTCCATTTTCACTCCACGGTGCCGCTGAGATTTATATGCGTCGATATGTGTGGCTGACAGCCATCGACTGTTGCACTGCCGAGTGTGCCTGTGTGGACGCATCCCAGTTTTCTGATAGTTTCTCCTGTCTGTGGATTCTTTTTTTTTTGAGGGCAGTGTCACTGGCCCTCATGTGTGGGACCGAACTGGGGCCGCTGGCTTCCAAGGCCAGCGCTTAACCACCGCGCCACTCGGCCGGCCCTGTCTGTGGATTCTTGCTTGATGCCATGGACAGAGCCGCTGGGAGCCTTCTCGCGTGTGTCCCCTGGTACCCGTGAGAGCCGTCAGTGGTACGTGTGCCTCACAGTGACCTGCTGGCTCTCACGGTGGGTGCGGCTTCAGTTGCAGTGGACAATGACAACTGTGACCCAGGGGATTGCCTGTGGGGTCTTTTCTCTGAATTTTTCTCTTTTTGAAAACAAAGCGTACAAACGTAAAGGGCTCTGAAAGGTCTGGCGGTGTGGGGCAGAGTTAGGGTTGCAGCGTGTCCCCCAAGAAGTAGATAAAGAAGTCCCAAGACCCGGTGTCTGTGACTGTGACCTTATCTGGAAACGGGGTCTTTGCAGATGTGATTAAGATGTAAGTTAAGATGAGACCGTACTGGCTTGGGGTCGGACATTGGCACACAGACACCATGTGACGCTATGTGACACCAGAGGCATGGACTGGAGGGAGGCAGCCGTAAACCAGGGGGTGTCATGGGGCGCTGGTGGCCCCAGAAACTGGAGGCAGGAGGGGCCCTCCCTGTGAGCCTCATGGGAGCACGGCCCCAATGACACCTTGATCTCCGATTTCCAGCATTAGAACGACAATACCTTTCTGTTGTCTTAAGCCCCCCCCGTTTGTGGTCCTGCCTCATAGCAGCCCCAAGACACGAATACCAGCAGCCGTGTCCGTCCTTCCCGGGCCCAGCCTTTGTCTTGCCGACCAAACAGTTAGACCTTCGATCCATCGCCGCGAGAGCAAGCACAGCCAAACCCCCGCACAGCTCCCCGATCGCGGGTGGGCATCAGAACCCTTCTCAACACAGCGCTGTCGGCCGCCCCCACTAATCTAATGGGCAGGAAGATGGCACGCAGGCCCTGCGTGAGAGGCTTCCGAGAGTGGGGGTGGGGGTGGGAACGGGCAGCCCCCGGCTGGGGCGCTGCAGTCTCAGAGGCTGGTAAGGCGCTGGGAAGAGAAGCAAAGCAACCTGCTTCGCTCGAGTCACCCCATGCGAGGACCCCGTTAATAAGCAGTGCTTCGTGCAGGGGGACTATTTAGGGGGCTTAGCCTCTCTCCGAGCTCTAGCACCCATGCCTATGACAGCCTGCCTGCCCCTCCTCCTGGGCGCCATGGCGTCACAGCTGTTTGGCCAGTTAGTCCAGTTCTGGAGTTCAGGACCAGAAGGCAGCTGCCCACCCACAGGGCTAAGCTGGAAGGGGGGGCCCTGCTGTCAGTGGCAGGGGACCTGCCCCTCCGCCTCTCCTGCTACTTGCTCTGCCTCCTCAGTGGTTCGGTGGTGAGATGAAGGTGAGGGTGCTGACTGTGCCCACATCCCCTAGCCCCAACACACGCCTCAGCGGGGGCTGAGGAATGAAGGTCCGTGTGGGAGAGTGCCGGACCCGGGCTGTGTCACTCCCCCCGCCGTCTGCCCCTACAGCCCCCACCCCGGATTCCAGCCCTTCAGCCTCTCTGGGTGCAGCCACGGGAAAGTGCCATTTTTCCAGGTCAGAAACCATTAAATATTGGCAATCTGATAAGGCTCAACCTAGCAGACTCTTTGATCAATTGTTCTTGTTCCAACAGACACTTACTGAAGCCCCAGGAGGCCAGCAGGCGGCCCCACCCTGTCCACAGTGGAAACTGGGACCTCGGTGACCCCACATGGGGCCCTGAGACTTGGGGACCACCAGCTCAGGGGACCCTGAGAGGAGGCCCTCCCAGCCCAGGGATGGGGAGCCAAGCAGAGGGTTGATATTCAAGTATCAGTGTGTCCAAAGTGAGAGGCTGGGAGGGCCGGGGAGGCAGCGGTGCAGGGAGCAGCGGGCAGAGGCAGGACCCGGCCCAGCCCTGGGTCCCGGACAAGTCCTTCCAGGTAAAGATGTTAGAGCTGAGGCGGGGGTGGGGCTGGGGCTTCGCAGTGCATGCTGGGATGCATTTCCAGGCCTGGGGAGGCCCAGAGCCCGGCTGTGTCCCAGGGAGGGCTCTGCTAAACTGGGCACCTAACACAGCCCACAGGTGAGCAGCGGCCTCCTGAACGCCCACCCGCAGGGAACATCGATATCACTGGGGCCATCATGAAAGAGGGATGGCGAATGTCACCGGCAAAGCCAGAGTTTAGGGCTGGGGTCTCTGTTTCTCTCTCTTTTTTAAACCTTTACAACTGTAAAAGCCTTTCTCAGCTTGCAAGATGCACCAAAAGTCAGTGGGGTTGAGTTTGGCCCACTAACCACTGTTTGCCAAACCCTGACGTAAAGAAAGAAATGTTAAAAAGCCGGAGTAAGAAGACCCTAAGTCAGAGCAAAGGCCAAAAGGAGGCACTGTCGGGACAAGTGACACGGCCACTCTGGGGAAGACACCGATTTGGTTCTGGGCTTCCCAGGGGCAAGGTGAGGGCTCAGCTAGAGCTGGAGGAAACAGTGGCCCTCACAGGTTTCCAGGACCCATGGACCCCGGGGCGGTTCAGGGTGAACGCTGAGACGAGACGCGCGGGGATAAAGAGGAAAAGCTGCACCGTGAAGGGGGTTCCACGGCTAGCTCACGCGGCCACAGCTTCAGAGACAGGCTTTCCTGAATAATGACGCCTACCAGATCAGACATGTTTAAGTTTGATTGGGTAGATGGCGGGTGATTTTAACTCAGTGCGAACTGCAGGATCCACAGAGGAGGGCACAGCACAAGGTAAGAGTGAACCCACTGAGAGGGAGAAACCTTCTCGGGCCTCAGCACCAAAGTCCCCGTGTTAGCCAGTACATGCATCCTGCTGAGCTCTCCAGGGATGAGGTGCAGCAGGGTCCCAGCTGGTAACCCACCCCAGGCCTCTGACCTGCAGGTGACGTGCAAAGCCGGGACTCAGGGATTCGGTCAAAGGACACATGTCGGGCTGCGCTGAGAATGACCAGGCCTATGGCTCATGAATACAGTAATCCTGCTTGATGAACGCCGACTCAGAGGGCGATACCAAACCCTGCGTTACATCTGCCCACATCGAAATGCTGACACCACACAGAACATGTTTCATTGCACGTAGTTAACACATTGTATGCGGGCATTTGAGCGATATGACGAGTTTACTCGTTTCCCACAAACAATGTGTTAAAATAAACCCAGGCCTGGAAAACGAGGCAGGGTGCCCTCAGAAACGCCTGGCAGTGTCCCCGAGGCTGGCTCTCCAGGGCCTGCAAGGTAAAGAGGAATGGATCTACCCATCTGGAGGGTTATGTCCAGGGTTGGGAGCTTTGGGGGACCAGCAACACCCCACAGACAGCCAGGAGGTGGACGAGGGGTGAATCATTGCGGCCGCTGTTCGCTGCCTGCCCATTACTCATCGCCCTTTGTCCTTCCTCCTGCCTGCAGCCCGGGGTCCCCTTCGAGGGTCCCCCACTTTCCACATGGACATGCCCCCAGCCCAGTGGCCGCTCTAAGCACTTCCCATGTATTAATCTTAAGCTTGACAACCCAAGCTTCTGGGTTCTCACTGCGACTTTAACAGGTTGTCACAAGTTCAGGGGCTTAAAACAACGAACTCATGTCACATTTCCATAGGTCTGATACGGGTCTCACTGGGCTGAAACGAGGTGTGGGCAGCGCTGGCTCCTAGAGGAGGGTCCTCCTTGCCTCTCCCAGCTTCCGGGGCCGCCAGCATTCCTTGGTCTGGCCACATCCCCCCACACTCTGCCTGTCCCTCTTCCATAACCTCATCCCCGCCTTGGGACTCTGGTGATAACATTGGGCCCCGTCAGGATAATCCCAGATAATGTCCCCATCTCAAGATCCAAAACTTCATCACATCTGCAAAGTCCATTCTGCCATGGCACGTCACATAGTCACAGGTTGGGGGGACGATGTGTTGGGGACCACTCTTCAGCTGACCACAGGGAGACACTGCCATTATCTTAGGAGGAGAGAGGACTCCAAGGGGAGGCCACAGCCCACGGGCCCCACAGAACCGATGCAGCCAGGCCTCAGGACCCCGCGGTCCGCGTTGTCTGTCATCTTTCGCAGACATTCTTCTCCAGTCTGGAATGTCACCCTCAAAATTCCCATTTTAAGCTTCTGGTCATTTTATGGCTCCTTTAAAACTTGTTCCTCCTAATGACCCAGGCCTCAAGTCACAGAGCTGGAAACGGGGTACAGCCCCGACACTGCTGCAGCCAGGACTTCCTCTCCCAGGAAGGCAGCTCTCCCTAAAGATGCGGGGAGCGGTTCCAGTGAGAGTGACCGAGTGACAGATGGCACAGCGGCATCCAGCCTGCCTGCTGGGCTTGCTCAGGTCCAGGGGTCAGGGCCTTCAGTGACCAGGATGGACAACCCACAAGCTGCCCCAGCGACTTCAGAAATTACCAAGCCCTCAAAGTCAGATCATCGTCTGGTTTGCCCACTTGTAAGGTCACCCTCAGGCACTGCGTGACCTCAGGGCATCTTGAAGAGTGAGAAATGAGAGTAATGAGGTTAAAATGGAGTGGGAGGTGGGGATTCGGGGCAGGGGCAAAAGGAGTGGCTGGTGCATTGAGCTCTCCAGGACCCATCTGTTCAGAAACCAGGGATCTTCCATCACAGTCAGAGAGGGGTGTGGGCCCCAGAGGACCCGTGTCCCTTACCGCCATCATCATTCGTCCTACATGGCGGGGAAGGACGCTGAAGACTCTCTGGACCACAGTGGGCATTTGTGCAGACATCTCGACTTGGTGTGGATGAGATCTGCGGATGCCAGCCTGTCCCACTGAGCACCTCTGTCCGGGGTTCCTATGTCCGGCTTCACTGCCCGATGCTCTGGTCTCCATGCTTGTAGGAGAAGACCACATCTCTGCCATTTACCAGCTGTGCAGGGTACAGGTACACCCATCCCACCCCCGCCTCTCTTGCCTCAGTTTCCCTACAGATGAAATGGGGGTGGCTGTGGGGTTTCAGGATGAGAATGCAGCTTACGAGCTTCCCACAGCGCCTGGTGCCTTAGGAGCCTGCATCCATATTAGTCACCCTGCTAACTGTGAGCCGATCTGACTGAGACGTGGGGAGGCTCTCCCCACAGACTTGCCGGCTCCTAGCTTTCCCACGGCAGAAACATCATTACCCTGCTGGTGCCTCATCGGAATGAAACGTAATTGCTCTGCCCCTAGGAAGCCTGTGCTGGGTTGGGAGGAACACAGATTTGGGTGGCTGTCCATGAAGCACTTAATTAGGCAGAACGGGTAACCCCAGCAGCATTACCGAAACCGGGAGAGCCGCGTTTTCTACGGCGATGCGGCCACCTGCGAGCACGGAGGCCTGAGGCCCCTTCCTGGCACGCCCACCTCCTTACGCGGAGCCGCCGTCAGCGGCCTTTTCCCCCATCTGCTCTGAAATAACTACCTAGGCTGTTCCATTCACGCCTGTCTTGCCCCCAGGCCAAGTGCACAGTTTGTTGTTGTGGGCTGAATGTTTGTGTCCCCCCAAATTTCTATGTTGAAGTCCCAATGCCCAACGTGACTATTTGGAGATGGAACCTTTATGGAGGTGATCAAAGTTAAATGAGGTCAGGAGGTGGGGCCCTGATCTGCTAGGGTCAGTGCCCTGGTAAGGAGACGCCGGAGCATGCCTTCTCTCTTTCCACCACTCGGAGGCAGTGACAAGGCGGCCGTCTGCAAACCCAGAGGGGAGCCCTCACCAGGATCCCAGTCGGCGGGAACCTTGGTCTTGGACTTCCGGCATCCAGATCTCTCAGTGTCTGTTGTTTAAGCCCCCGGTCTGTGGTATTTTGTTATGCTGGCCTGAACTGACTGAGACATTTGGGGGGGCAGGTGTGACACCCACCAGGCCTCTCTCCCCATCTCTAAAAGGGGATGGCCACAGCAACTGTTCCTAAGGCTGCAGGGGAATTGAACATCCCGATTTCACTTCTGTGTGTTCACAGAAATTACAGTGGTCAGCGGGGAGCTCTCTGCCTGTGACGTCCCAGGATGGCCCCATTTCTGGGGCTCTGTGTGTCCAGCAGGAGTTCTAGATGCTTTACGCACACTGAGATGTCTGGCCTCACAATGAGCCCCCCATCCTGATCCCCATTTCACAGAGGAGGAAACTGGGGCAGGAGCTGCCATGGACCTTGCCCAAGGTCCCAGTGAAGGGGTGGGATTTGAACCCAGGCCTTCCAGCTCCAGAGGCCTGGACTAGTTTGGAGTGCAGCCTAAACATCCCAGGCTGGTGACTGTCACAGATGGAGGAGACTTTACTGGGGCAGGAGAGGAGGACTGAAGAGGTCGGATGGACATGGATGAGGACCATTACTGTGACTCTTCCCCAGTGACACCCGTAAAATATCCAAGAAACACATGATTTCATGGCACAACTCGATCAAGTGTGACTGACAGCTTCCAACAAGAGTCACATTTGTCCCCAGGCCTAAGCATGCGGAGCCCTTCTGCAGATAGGAGGCTGTAAGTCGGGGCCGGGGGAAGGAACTTGAGGGTGGGACACCATGCCCCAGGCCACCTGCTACCCTTTCCCTCAGCACAGGAGAGGATCGCCTTCTGAACTCAGGTGTCTCTGAGCTAAAACCAACTTCCAGCGCACACCACGCTGGGGCTTCCTGAGCTGAGCCGGCTTCCTCCACAGAGGGGCCCTGGCTCACCCTGCGGGGCTGTCCCCAGACGGGACAGGGTGAAGGCGTGTCGCTGGGGCAGTGGGTGAGCCCGACGAGAGCAGCCGGCTCCTTGGCACCCTCTGGCTCCATCCAGCACCAGCCGCAGGTCTAGTGGGCGTCTCAACCTGACAGGACACAGTGGGATGCTGCATCTCCCACTCCAAACCCACTGCCCTCCCCAAGTCTCCAAGGGACCCATGGCTGCTGAGCTGTGTGAAAAAAACCAGAAATCCCCCGTATCTGTGAGTTTTACCCTTGGAATGGGCCCCGAGTCTGACTCTCACCCCAACATTTGGGCATGGAACCGGCCTCCTGAGGGTCTCGCTGGCCCCTGTGTGAGAGTCCTGCAGCTGCTCGAACAAATGATCACAAACTGGGTGGCTTCCAACAACACAAATCGATTCTCTCATGGTTCTGGAGGCCGCAAGTCCAAAATCACGCCCGGAGGCTTGTTCCAGGCCTCCACCCCAGCTTCTGGGGCTGCCGGCAACGCTTGGCGTTCCAGGGTGCGTAGATGTGTCCCTCCAGCGTCTGCCCTTGGCCTTCTCCTCCTTACAAGGACACGGTGCCTGGATCAGGCCCGCCCATCCCAGGATCGTTTCATCTCAAGTCCCTTAACTAATTATGTCTGCAAAGACGCTGTTTCCAAATGAGGTTCCTGGTGGACCTGAGTTTTGGGGAGATGCGAGCTAACCCATCACACCCTCTAATCCATTCTCTTCCCTTTAGAGTGAGACAAGCTGAAACGCACACCCACACGCCACATGTGCCTGCTGACCGCAAGGCCTCGTCCCCATCCATATAAGTAAAACCTGAATTCCTCACCACATCCTGGGGGGGTCGGGGGCATCTGTGCTGCATCTTCACCCTCCCACCCCAGTCCCCACGCCTGGACCTTCTGCCCCTCAAGGTCCCTGCCAGTCTCCACCTCTGGGCTTTCCCAGCAGTGGCTCCCTCCACCAGGGGAGCCTCCCGGCCTGGGCTTCTCAGCTCCGAGCTCACCTCCTCAGAGACGCGGCCCTGACCTTCCCCGCAGGCCTGCACCACATCGCTCTGCCTTACGTTGGTTCTTCACAGACTCAGCCTTGTGGAGCGCCATCTCGTTTACTTATCACTGCCTGCGCCACCATTGGCCCCGAAGCGCCACCAGGGCAGCCCAGGGCAGAGAGTGGCCAGGGAGGTGCTCGGAGACACAGTGGGCGGTGGGGAGGGAGGAAGAGCAGAAGCAACTGGCAATTCTTCTCGGCTCCGCTTTCTGAGTGGACGATGAACTCACTAACAAGGTCTCATACGGTGGCCCTAGTCGCCCATGGCTACTGATATTTAAGTCAATTAAAATGAAATATAATGACAAGTTCAGGTCTGCGATCACACTGGCTGCAATTTAAGGGGACAATAGCCACATGTGGCCAGTGGTACCACATCAGGGACACTTCCTGAAAGTTCTACCGGAAGAGTTGCTCCAGAGCAACGAACGAGAGAGAATTAGGGGCCCTGAGCCTCTCCTCGGCCTTCCAATTCCTCCAGGCCGGCGGGAGCCAGTCAGGGTGTGGGAGGTACCGCTGGGGGTCCAGTCGCCAGCCTCGGTCCTAAGGGCATGCAGCAGGACACACCACCAAACATGAACAAGACATCCCCGCACGTGGGGTTTCGACGCTGGTCACCTCGAGCAGGAGGGAACAGCCACCACTTGCCTGGAACCTCCTGGGACCAGCCTCAGGAGGGGCTGAGACTGGGGGCGCCGACTGACGGCTGACGGATGGATGTGAGTGGGTGGGTGGGGGGCTGGCACGTCACTCGCATGATCATATTTCCCAGGCCCAGAGTCTCAGTGAGGCGGGGACAGATGGGAGTGGAGCCCCGTCCCCATCCTGCCCCCTTGGTCTCCTGCGGCCGGTGACAGGGGCAGTTCCCCACCCAGGTCCCTCCTGCCTTCACCGGGGCTCACTTGCTGTTTCTTCCTCAGCCATCCATTCCTGCCTTTCCAATAAAGGGCCCTGTGGCCACCAGCCTGCTTAAAACCCCAGCAGGACATCCAAACATCTTCCCCTTAATACGGGCTCCTCAGGCGGGGCGATCCCCCAGCCCCAGCCCCAGGGGACCACTGCACTTTCTGGAGGCATTTTTGGTGGTCATGACTGGGAGGTGCTACTGGCTTCTGGTGGGAGGCGCCTGGGAATGGCTCTCAGCACCCCACAATGTGCGGGACAGCCCCCCAGGAGAGAAAGACCGGCCCCACATGTGGGAGCACCAGGATGGAGACGCCGCCTCGATGCCCCCTCCCTCCCAGCAGCTGGGCCCCGTTTCTCGTCTCTGTGGTCCCCTCATATTCCTCCTCTCTCAGGTCACCATCCCCACTTCTCCCACGAACCTCTCTGGCTTCCAGCCACTGTCCTTTTGGCCCATGTGACACGGGGTCATCCCAGGGGCCCCTTCCCTGCTGCCTCCCGTGGTGGATGCGACCTCTCTGCCCTGCCCTCACCCCTGGTCAGCTCATCCCCCTGCTGCCTGGCCATCAGCACCCCCAACTCACCGTCTTGTGGCCTCCTTGACTCCACCCCACCTGGTGCCCAGGAAGCACCTGAGACCACACAGCCTGAGAACGGAGCCGGGGTCTGTCCCGACCTGTCTTGGCTGGGCCTTCATGCCTCAGCAAGCTCTCCATCCACCAGCCGCTCAGGGCCAAAGCAAGGGGTCAGTCTCATCCTTCTTTTCACCTGCAGTTCAGAGCCATCAGCAAACCCTGGGCACCCGCCCTCCAGACCATCCTGCCACCTGTCCATCGCATCCCCAAGTCGGACCCTCTGTAACCCCCAAAACGTAACTCGGGCCCCAAGCTTCCTCCCCCAGCCTTTCACTGGTCAGCCCCACCCCGGGGCTCTCAGACTCGCCCCGGGGCCTGCTTTCCGTGCCTTGAGGCCTTGCCCTGGCTGTTCCCTCTGCCTGGCCCGGGGGGCGCCCCGTCTCCCTTCCCGGAGGAACCCCCTCTGGCCCCCCGGTCCTCACGCTCACACCACTTGGGTCAGCTCTGGGACATGTCACCATGCGGACACCATATGTATTTGCTTGTTGCCTGCTGGCCTGTGGGTCCCAACCTCACTGTGGCCGGTGCCTGGCCTAACGCCCACAGGAGGGGACAGAAGACGCTGAGCGTGAACCTGCGGGTGCCAGCACGGCGGGCTTACGAGGGGCGCCCCGAGGGACCGGTCCTGGCGAGCTTGGCGCAGTCCCCACAAGACAGCCCCCACTTCTGACACCAGTTTCAAGTCCGGTGGTCCTCCGAAGCACCCTCAGGTTCAGTGGTTTGCAAGAAGGGCTCGTGGAACTCAGCGAGGGCTCCTAGTCTCACGGTCACAGTTTATTCCAGGAAAGGAGAATGGTTAAAACCAGCCAGGGCCAGAGACGCGTCACGGGGCGTCAGGGCGTGTTCCCCGGCAAGGACGTGTGACAAGACACCAGGTAAGCTCGCCAAGCCTCTGGCATCGCAGCTCCTACTGGGGCTCGGCCACATGCTGTCGCGGAGCTGACCTTCCAGCCCCGGTCCCACCTGGTTGGCCGGCTGATCCGTTTACTCTCTTCCAGAGGTCAAAATGGACACGGTGTTGCCCAAACGCATTGTTAGACTGTCCGGTGGCCGAAGCCCCAGGCAAACAGACACCGCTATCAGGCAGGATGTTCCAGGGGCCCAGAGATCCGGTCCCAGGAGCCGGAGGCGAGGCCAGGCTCGCTAGGTCTCGCACGGCCCACCCTCCACTTCACAGATCAGGAGCCTGAGGCCTGGACATCACGGAGCCCGCCCGGGGCCTGGGGGGACGGGGCCTCTCTCGCTCAGCTTCTCTGCTCTTTCATCCCAGGACCCCCAGCCCCCGGGCCCCGCTCCTTCTCTGCGGGGAGTCACCTGGCCAGCAAATCCAGGAAGTGGAATAAAAGACCTTTGTACAAAAATGGATAAGTAGGACATGTGCGTGTGTAAAATGCGCACATGGGGGATGAGTAACGGAGGAAGTCAGGCCCCCACTCGTTCACCCCCGCGGAGCCCACCCAGACGGCGTGGGGCATGGGGTCTCGGCGGACCCCAGCCTGCTCACAGAGCCGAGGGTCTCAGGCCCCGGGGGCTCCCCGCCTTGCAGCCCTGCCTCGCTTTCCTCCCCAGCAGCCTCCATCCCAGCCTCCCAGCCCCCGTGAGCGTGGTACCCCACACCCACGGTTGCTAGGAGACCGTTGCTGAGAGTCACAACTCAGCTGGCAACAGCAAACACCCCCAGTAACACAGTTTGCCAGGCCCGTTTAGACACATGTTTTCTTGTCCACTCGATGCCTCGGCCTCTGCAAACATTTTAAGCGCTTTCTTTCCCATGGTTTCTAGAGATCACTTAGCGCGCACTCTATATTTAGGAGTGGTTACGAAACAAACAGCCACTGTATCTGCACTGGATGTGGCAGGAAGCCTGACAACCCGCCTCTTACCACAGGCAAGCCCAGCGCTCTGCTCATGTAGGACCTGGTCTTGGCGGGTCAAACCCCGTAGCCCACAGGTGGCCGGCTTCACACCACTGACCCCACCGCCCAGCACATTCACGGAGGAGCAGGAGGGCCCGATGGCTCGAGCCCTGGAGCAAGGCAGGGGGTCTCTGCTGCTGAGGTGGAGAACCATCGCACCCCAAGCCAAGACCCCCCACAGGCCCAGAGTGGGCAGCAGGAAGAGGGCGGAGCCGGGCCAGCAAGGAGCGCATTCGTCACAGCTCTTCAGCCCACCCACATGTTGTTTCTTAGGACCCCAACCCCTGGCACAGCCACGAGGGCCAGGCGGATGCCTGGCAGGGAGTGAGGAGGCACACGGCTCCCCAGCCCGCCGTCTGGTCGGGAATTCCAGCACTAAAGGTTCTTGCTTTCGGTTCTGCGGTGCTGGGGCTGGTCGCCAGAATTCAATTCCTCGCTCTGGGTATCTGCGGGGCCACACTTACCCACCTGCTTGAGGCGGGGTGTGGCCAATGAGAGGGGAGCAGAAGTGATGTGTGTCTCTCCAGGCAAAGCTTAGAGAGCTAACACACCAGTTCTCACGGCTCCCTTAATCCTGCGCGGCGACTAGCGACTGGTGACGATCAGTGGGTAGGGCTGCACCCACCCAGGTTCCTATGCGAGGAGCACGCGGGGCAGCGCCCAGCAGCCCAGCCGGCCACGGGAGCCGACGGGCAGCAGACCTCCGCTGTTGCAGGGCAGCTCGCTCCTGCAGCCTCACCCAGGCTGCCCTGACTGCTACAGGCAGGCGGGTGGCACACCGCAAGGGCGCCCTTTAAAATGCCAACATCCCTAACAAGAGGGAGGTTTCTTAACACAGAAGGTCTTATCGGGGATGCCCACCTCTGTATGGCGGGGTCCATGGGTTAACCCCGGAGGTCCTGGAGGAATGGAATTCGGGGGCTCCATTCTGATGGGGTCGGGAGGTGGGGGGTTCCTGGGAGGAGGGCAGGGTGGGCAGGGGAGGAGGGGCGGAGCAGGGCGGCAGAGCACGCGCCCTCCTCCTCTCCTGCCCCGGACCATCCCGTCCTACCCTCTGCCTTCCTGGTCCTCGGCGTCTCTGCAAAGTGGGCCCAGTCGCTCCTGCCTCGCACACGGCCTGGTGGCGACCCGGCGACACAGCTATGGAGGGCCCTCGGGGCCGGAAGGCGCTGCACACACAGAGGACAGCTTCGATATATAAGGAGTGCTGGTCACCAGGGTGCCATTCAGCCCTCGCAGCAGCCCCGAGAAGCTGGTGGCCGGCTCCTTAGGCTGCAGGTGATGAAACGGGAGCTCCCCAGCCCAGGGCAGGCGGGCTCCGTCCACACCCGGCGCCACGCGGCACCCCTGCCCCGCACGCCAGGACGGGCTCCGGGACAGCCACGTGACTGGCACAGCAAGCGGGTAGAAGCATCGCGCAGACACTCGAGGCTCCGGCTGGGCCCGTGGGACAGGGCAGAGTGCGCTCCGTGCAGTCAGAGACAGGGCGCACTCGGGAGAGGCCGCACAATTGTTGGGAAGTGGGAGAGAGATTAATTTCGATCCTGAAGCAGACTCCAGCCTGGGAGGGGAGCGCCAACACGCCCGAGCGTTGGTTTCGGGAGGGCCGATGAGGCCCACGGGGCTTGCCTGGGGATGCAGGGTGCCACTGTGTGAGCCCCTGGGGACCCGCCCCGGTTAGCATCTGAAGCCCCCCCGGCCCCGCAGGAGGCCGTGGACGAGTTTTCCACTGAGCCATTTGCTCTCCTGTCCCCTTCCCCGCCCCCTCCCACTGAAACTGCCCACCGCCGACCAGATGCGAAGGGGCAGGGGGAGGGCTGCAGGCCGAACAGAAGCCATCTCTTGCAAACACCCTGGACCCTGTGATGGCTCTTCTGTCACTTCACCCTGGGCTTGGTGACAGGACGCAGACTCCCCTCACGGGGAGAGTCAGGAGCCTGCCGGGAGGGCGGGATCCACGTGTAGGTGAGCTTTCCTCGGGCTGCTTCCTGACAAGCTGTGGGTCACCACAGTGCTGAGAGCCACACATGGTGGGAACAGCGGGGAGCTGAGCTGGCCAGCGGGGCGCCTTCGATCACTCACACCTCGCCGTATGGGTGCCCTGGGGCTCTGCCCTCCGCAAACTCCAGGCCCCTTTCTGCTTCCCTGTCTTCCGCCCAGCGCCCCCCAACTGCCACCCCAGCGGCTCCTGACCAAGGCACAATGACCATCAGCTCAAAGCAGGGGACATGGACTGCTGCCCTCTGGGGCAGTGGAGGCCAGACTCTGCGGGGCTGCATGACTCCATCACCCCCTGAAGCCCCATCTTGGCAGCGAACCCATTCCCCGCACTGCCGGGCCGTCCGGCAGCCTCAGGCCCTGTGGGGGCTCCCCTGGCTCCCCCAGAGGCTGTGAAACACACAGCCCCCTCCTGGGCCCCGCAGGGCCTTTGAGCCCCACCCGCTCTGCTTGACCGGCTCCTTCCTGAGCCCTCCCCTTATCTGCTCAGGTTCAGCCCAAGTCTCCCCCTCAGGGGCCCTTTCCTGACCACCCAGCTGGTGAGGGGTATCCTGCTGTCACCCTGGCACGGCATTCTAGCCTGTGTGTGTGCATGTAGCCACACATGTGTGTTATATGTCAGTTTCCTGGGGCGCCACAAGCTGGGGGGCTTAAAACACCAGAAATATATGCTCCCACAGTCTGGAGGCCAGAAATCAGAAAACAGGGTGTCGCAGGGTCACACTCCCTCTGGAGGCTCTGCGGCCTCTTCCTGCCTCTTCCAGTTTCTGGGGCTCCAGGAGTCCCTGGGCTGGTGGCTCCACAGGACGCTACTCCCTGGTATTGTGAGTGGCCCTGCTTTCTTCAATCTGCTCAGAGTTTCTTGCATAATGATGATAAAACATCTGAATAATTACCAACACGTGCAATGGGGGGACTTCCTAGAAAAGTCTTGCCTTCGGGCTGCTACCGACTGCATGTTGGACCAATTCATGTGTTGAAACCCTAACAGCCCAGCATGATGGTGTGTGGCAGTGCGGCCTTTGGGAGGTGACGAGGTCATGAGTGTGGGGCCCTCACAGGACAGGCCCCAGAGAGCGCCCTCACCCCACCTGCCCGGTGAGGACACGCAGGGCTGGGCCCGAGCCACCGAGGCAGCTCTCCATGAGCGAGGGTCGGGCACCAGCTTGTCATCGGGTCCGAATCTGCTGGGTGGCTACGTGCAGACTCTTTCCTGGGATTCCTGGGGCTGGGGGAGAAGGTCGCGGGGGCCTGGATGCCAGGGTGGGGAGGGGAGGCCGGGGCTGGGGGCTGCTGCAGGGCTCACAGGCATATCCAGCTCAGCATTTTCACAGGTCTCGCCCTCAGGGTCTCTTCAAAGGGACCAGACAAGCCTTGCACCCCTGCAAAGCGTTCTGGGAGCAGCTGGCAGTCAGGCTGGTTTCCAGGTAGATTTTCTTGGTTGAAAATGCCACGAGCCTTACAACTTCAATTTTCCACTTGATTCGAATTTAAATCCCTAATAGTTGCAGACACTGAATGAACAAAGCACCGAGTGAGTGACAAAGGGGCCCTGGGCGGAACTCCATCAGAAGGTGACACACTGGATCGTCACATGCAAACCGCTTGTGAACAAAGTTACAGTTGTTAGGTTTGTGGGGACGGCAGCTCTGTCCCTCCAAATGCAACTGAGGTGACGCCCAGAAATGTCCCCTGTACCCACACCAGCTGCAAAAGGAGGCGGCGACTGCAGCCTTCACCCCACCCCCAACATCTTCCCTTGTCTTCAGGGAAATAGCGAGTGACAGGAGCGGGGACACACATTTCCTGGAAATTTCTATCTGGCCCAGGAGAATCGTCCGCGGAAGGCGGCTAAGAATGATGACGGTCCTGGGAGAGACTGGGAATAATGCCGGGATGATCCCTCAGGTTTGAGCTGTCACCTCAACCGCTGGTCTCATGTTAATCAGGCAACAAATACAAGTTTTTAAAAAGTCACACTCGAAACAGCTGAGCCCTCCTCTGATTCCCCAGGGAACCCGCCAGTACATAGGTGCCACGGCTCCAGCCTCTTCGTACACATGTATGCTCCCTGGGAAATCCAGGATGGAGAATGCACAGGGCATTTTGGCTATAAATTTATTCTATAAATAGAATAAATGTTATCATTGATGGCTAGTGACGATTCTGAAGCTCATGCTTGTCATTTAGGAATAGGTTTGGGGATCGCTTTGTCTCTGTCTGAACATCACCTCCTCTTTCTTTTTAACTTGTGTGCCGTTTTGTTCACGTGACAGGATTTACTGAGTGCCTGCCACATGCCAGGGGCCTTTGGTGGCAGGAACAACAGTCTTTGCTCCCTGAGAGCTTACGGTCCCTCAGGGAAGACTGACCCACGATGAAGGATGAAGAGAAACTATGCCACGTGTTGGTGAGTGCTGTGACTACAGGGGAGCTGTCGAAGGGGCTGGGGATGGAGGAGGGAGGGGAGACAGAGGGCGCCCAGGCCGCTGGGGGTGGGGGCAGGGAGAGCCAGTGGGGCGCAGGCAGCCCTCCGACTCACCCCTACCACCAGGCCAGAAGGAGAAGGTGCTTGTCCATGTGGGCGCACGTCCCCTGTGGGGGCAGGTCAGGCACACAGCACTTCCACACTGCGTGTCCTGGCGGACCCCAGGACCACATGCAGGGGGCACTGTCAACCTGTTTCAGAGTTTAAAACACAGGCGCAGGGATATGGGGACAGACCTGGGAATGTAATTGGTAATGTTGTGAAGAGACTATTATGTTAAGTGAAATAAGTCAGTCGGAGAAGGACAGGTACCAGATGATCTCACTCATATGTGGAATCTGAAAAACTGAGTGAACGAGCAAAGTAAACAGTCTCATAGATATAGAGGAAAAACTGAGGGTTGCTAGTTGGGAGGGGGGTGGGGATGAGGGAGAAGGGGAAGGGATCAGACAGCATAAATAGGCAACTACAGTATTGTCACAGGGATACGAAACACAGTTCAGGGAATATAATAATGCTGTAAAAATTTTGTGGCGTGTCAGATGGTCACATGTCTTGTTAGGGAGACCACTTCATGGATGGAGTAGAGGCTTGATCACTGCACTGTACCCCTGAGGCTGATGTTGTATAATATTGTATGCCAACTGTAACTGAATATATAGATAGTCACGGGATGTGGATTATACGGTGGAAGGGAGTCAAAGGATTGTAATAGATAGTATGATATGGGGGGGTGTGGGGTGGCGAACGGGGGGAGGGGGGTTGTCACTTTGGGAGGTAAAGAATATAACTATTGCACTGCGTTGTACACCTGAAACTAATAAAAAAAAAAAATGAAGGGAAAACAAAACAACAGGCTGCGACTTGCCTGAGGTTTAATGGTAAAGCCTTATTTTTCAAAAAGTTTTAAAAAATTAGAAAAAACTTTTTGTTTTCAAGAATATTGTTTTCCTTTTTCTAAAAAAATTATGGTAACAGACACATAACACAAAACTTACCATTTTAACCATCTCTAAGTGTACAGCTTTTAGTGACATTCAATACGTTCACGCTGGTGTGCAGCCTTCCCCACCGTCCATTGCCAGATCTTTTTCATGTTCCCAAACAGACACCGTCTCCATTGAACACTCACTCCCCAGCCCTTGGCACCCACCATCCCCCCTTCCGTCTCTGAATGTGACGACTGGACCTCATGTGGGTGGGGTGACACAGTGTCCCTTTCCTTTTACTCCAGCTGTGGACCCGATACCTGTCTCTGCCTTCCGTCTGTTCCCCAGCCCAGACTCTTGGGGTGCAGGACCCCAGCCCCCCTCCAGGTGGGTTCCTGCTCTGAGAAAGAAGGCCACGTCTTCCTTCCTGCTGTACGTGACACACGCAGGTGGGTCTCTGAAGGCACCTTTCTAAGGAGAATTCCCAGAGACAGGCTTCATCTAAGCAAAACCAGAGCGAGGACGGTGCCAGGGTCCACGGCCAGCCCTGCCGGCCACACCTCACAGTCACGGAGCGCCAGTGCACCACTGTCATGCGGACATCTACCAGACCGCGGCCCAGGCCTCGGACCGCGGTGGCAGCTGCACCTCCATAATCAAATGAGAAAGAGGTGACAGGTGACCCAATCTGGCAGGGATGAGGGACAAGCACCCTGTTAATCCACAGGTCCCCGCAAGAGCACTCTGCAGGGGTGGGCTAGCTCCGTCCTGCGGGAGGGTCGCCGGACACTGGCGTCCTGGAGCGAGTGAGCGAAGGCAGGGGAGCCTGGGCCGTGGCCACGGGCTGGGGCAGGGCTGGCCGCGGGGACTGCTGGGCACACAGCCCGTTCTCCAGAAAACAAAAACAAATCAGGCCACTCCATCCAGAGGGTTCATTACAAAGAACTCCTGGAAAATTAACTGACAACAAACGACATTTCTTCCTGGAACAGATGAGACCGGGCCCCACGTGGGAATGGAGACCAACCCGGCTGACCCCACACGGCGACTGCAGGGGCTGGACTGCCGCCTTAATGGGAAGGTCACAGCCTGTGCATCTGCCACAGGCCCCCAGGCCGTCACCTTGTGCTCAGTGACCCACATGCCTCAGTCTCACCTCGTGCCAGGAAGAGGCCGCAGGGCCCTTGGGGAGCTTGGTCAAGGGGCGCTGGCCGGGCCGGTGCCCAGAGCCAGGCGGCCAGGCTCTCTGCCAGCCTCAGGGCCACCTTCCCTGCCCTGAGAGGACACACACTGTCCGAGAGCTACGGACCCACAGCCAGACCGGGGTCGGAGCCCCGCCCCCTCAGTCCCTCTCAGGGCCCTACACTCACCAAGCCTTAGCTGGGCACCCCTGCCGCCTCCCCTGGGAGGCTGGTGAGGGTGGGGGTCCCGGCACACAGTAGGTGCTCAGCAATGGGCACAGCGTTATGTTATTACTCCCTGCACGGCGTGGACCCCAGCAACTCGCACACTGGGGGCTAACTGCTGAGATGGTAGCAGTGCCAGTTTCCCGTGCTGCCATGCCCCCCGAAACCTATACCAGTCAGTGTAAGTGGCTGAGTCCCAGGCTGGAAAAATTGTTCCCCGCCGGCAGGGAAAGGTGAGTCCATCAGGCTGTTTCAGACATGCCCTCACGCTACACAGCAGGTCACAGGCCCCGGGAGCTTGTCTCCCAAGCACTCTCTCGTGCACTGAATGTGTGTGTCCCCCCAAATTCTTATGTTGAAGCCCTAACCCCCAGTGGGAGGGTGTTAGGATGGCGGGGCCTTTGGGGGTGCTTAGGGTTTAGATGACCTCATCATTAGATCCCACAATGGGATCAGTGTCCTTACAATGGGAAGAGACCAGAGCTCCCTCTCGGCCACGGGAGAGCCCAGCGAGAAGGCACCGTCTACAGGGCGAGAGCTCGCCCAGGCCCCTGGCCCTGCCGGCACCTCCAGAACTATGGGAAATTCATGTCAGGCGTTTCGGCCCGTCTATGGGAATGTGCTGTAGCAGCCTGAGCAGAATAAGGCGCACGCTTGTCCCAAATTTGGGCCCTTCAAGGCAAGATGCCCAGTCAGAGCTGCCCCCCTCACAATTAGTGGTGTGACCACAGCTCACCTGTCCCAACACCTGTCCCCCGGTTCCTGCTTTGACCCCTTCCCTCCCTCTGAAAGTACTGATGTAGCAAACACTACATGATGGGCCCTGCCTGTGCAGACCTGAGCGTGGGGGTGTGGGGCCGTGGGGGCCGTGGGGCCGTGGGAGCCGTGGGGGCCGTGGGGGCCGTGGGGGCCGTGAGGGCCGTGGGGCCGTGGGGGCCGTGGGGCCGTGGGGGCCCTGGGGGCCGTGGGGGGCGGGGGGGCCCGGGGGGCCGTGGGGGGCGGGGGGGCCGGGGGGGCCGTGGGGGCCGTGGGCGCCGTGGGAGCCGTGGGGGCCGTGGGGGCCGTGGGGCCGTGGGAGCCGTGGGGGCCGTGGGGGCCGTGGGGGCCGTGGGGGCCGTGAGGGCCGTGGGAGCCGTGGGAGCCGTGGGGGCCGTGGGGGCCGTGGGGCCGTGGGAGCCGTGGGGGCCGTGGGAGCCGTGGGGGCCGTGGGGGCCGTGAGGGCCGTGGGAGCCGTGGGAGCCGTGGGGGCCGTGGGGGCCGTGGGGCCGTGGGAGCCGTGGGGGCCGTGGGGGCCGTGGGGCCCTGGGAGCCGTGGGGACGCCTAACTCCGCGCTCTGGGAAGAAGGGCCAGCTCGGGTGCGTCTGTTTCCCCAGCCACTTGCTGGCTCCCCGCCTCGCCCTACATCATAGCTGCTCAAACTAAGTTCCTAACCCACATATTCACCATGGTCCCACGTGCTCCAGACCAGGCCCAAAACGATTTTCAAAACAACCACAGCCCAGATACCCAGACAGGTGGTACATAGAGTCTGTAATGCAACTTCTCCAGCTGTTAGACGGGATCCAACCTAGAGCACCGCGCCACATCTGTCAGCAACCCCGCGCTTTCCAGCCCTCAGTGTCTCCAGGCCGGGCCCCTCCCCTGCCTCCTGGCCCCTCCCAGCTCTGCCCGAGGCCCCCCCCCCTGCTGCCCCCAGCTTCTCTGGTCCTGACTCGCTCTCCCTTTCTTCTAGGATCTGAAGACTCCCCTTCCCTGGCAGGTGAAATAAGAGGGTGACTGGAGGGCGGATGGGTGGGAAGCACAAATCACACCCCCAAGGTGGGTGACTAGGGAATGAATGAATGAGAGGGTGCTGGGTGGATGACTGCACTGCTTTCCACGTGTCACTAAAAGTCAGCGCTTCAGCCGGCGCCCTTGACAGCTGCCACGTGGAGGTTCAGGGCCGTCATCTGGACACGCTGCTGTTCTCTGCTCAACTCCAAGGGAGCCTGTGAGGTGCAGACAGAACACGCCGTGGCACACGGGGCCCAGCCCCTGAGTGACCCAGGACGTCAGTGATGACTGTACACCAGCTGCGGCCCAAAGGCTTCCGGGGCCAGAGGAGAGGCACGCTCAGCCTTGAACCCAGGACACCGTTTGGCCAGGCCTGGCAGGCGGGGGAGGATCCTGGTGGTCTTCACCAGGTGTCCCTGGGATCAGGTCTGAATAGGATGCAGAGCACAGAGTGCAGGGTGCCTTTGCCCCAGCTCATCACAGGGTCTGTGTCACGGGGCCTGCGGGAACCGGAGAACCTGTGTACCCCCAGAGAGCCCGGAGGCCCGCGTGAGGGTGGGGGCTGAATGGACCACGGGGAACACGGTGGGGCAGGGGTGGCTGTCTGCTGGGTCTGCCTGCCCATCAGCTTCCCTTCCTCCGCCCCACACCTGAAACTCGGCCCTCCTGTGGGAGCCGGTCCACCCCCACTCTCAGTCCTTGTGGCCAAGGGGGATGATGCAGCCCCCTGTCTCTGGGGGGGGGGCACGTGACCCAGCCTGCCCAGTCAGCATCTTCCATCAATCTAGTTAGTCACTGGCTCAGGGATGGACATGTGACCAAGGCAGACCAATGAGATGCTCTCTTCCTGCTGGGGTTCCTCCATCAACAGCGTGAGGATCTGGAGCTGATGGGAGGCTGTGTTCACCACCTTGGGGGGGAGAAACCACTTACGAACAAAGCTGACACAGAGGAAATCAGAGGTGAGAGAGGCAGCGAGGTCCCGGGGACACCACTGAGCACCTGGATCCAGCCGGGCCTGAAGCCAAACAGCTCTGGAGTTTTCACTCACTCAAACCGTGAATTCCCTCTTTATGTTGAGCCAGTTTCAACTGAGTTCCGTCAGCTGTACGTAAGTTCTAGATAACAGTTGGGGAGCAGAGGAGATGGGCACCCTTGCTTTGCTTCTGTCCTTAACCAACTCCCCTTGATGCCCAAATGCCCTGCTCCCCTCACCTCCTCCAGGAAGCCTGCAGAGATCCTTTAATCTGGCCTTGTGGTCCCTCCCTGGCCAGCCCCTTGACTCTGGCTCTTACCCCAGGTCATATGGTGAAGTTCACGGTTTGGGCTTTGAGGCAGCCGCCTGCCTGGGGCTCAGCCCGGCTCTGCCACTTACTTGCTATGTGTTCCCAAGCGAGTGAGTCTCCCTCTCGGTGCCCTGGCCTCCTTGTGCAGAGAAAGGAGCTGATGGGAACAGCTACACTACACTGGGCACTGAGCGAGTCCACGCACGTGGGATCCTGAGAACGGCGCCTGGCACACAGGACGTGCTCGAGGCTGTGGCCATCTCCATGGCGATCACCATGGTGGTTATGTTATTTGCAGGCAGCAGGTGTGTCCAGCAGCCAAGGGGCCGGGAGGTGTTGCTTCTGTTTCCATGCCCAGGGCTGGCTCCCTGTCTCTGTTCCGCTGCTCTTCTGCCAGGCCGAGCACAAAGATGGTCATTTACTAAGTGCTCAGTGGACTCTTGTCGACTCCCCACAAGGGTGTGTCAGCAGTTTAGATAAACACAGAATTACCACATGACCCAGCAAGTCCGCGCCCCCAGCTAGACAGACCCCAAAGAACTGAACACAGGGACCCAAACAGAGGTCTATACACACATGTTCACAGCAGCATCATTCACCATCGCCAAAGTGAGAACAACCCGAGTGTCTATCAACTGATGGACAGACAAAATGTGGTCCATCCACACAGTGGATTATTACTTGGCCATAGAAGGAGCGATGTGCCGCCACCACATGGATGAGCCTTGAAAACATGATGCTGAATGAAAGAAGCCAGACACAGAGAAGGTCACGTATTGTAGGATTCCATGTATATGAAACGTCTAGAATATGCAAATCTATGCAGACAGGAAGTGGCCTCGTGGTTGCCTGAGGCTGAGGGAAGCTGGGGGGGGGCGGGGGGGCAGGGGCGTATGGAGTGACTGCTAATGGGCAGGGGTTTCTTTCTGGGGTGATGAGAACGTTCTGGAACTAGACACAGGTGCCAACGGCACAGCCTTGTAAACGCTCTAAATGCCACTGGGTTGCACTTTAAAATGGTCAAATGGTAAATTTGATGGTATGTGCATTTTATCCCAATAAAAATGTTACACACAATATAGACGTACACGTGTACACACAGGACAGATCGTGTCTCTAACAGATACATATGAAGCAATAAAAGCCGAGAAGACGAGCCTCCCGGCAGTAAGCCCGTCTCCTGGAGGCACCACCTGACTTTTCCTCTGGCTTCTCCGTGTCCCCGGTGATATCTGGGGGACGTGACTTATTCCAACCATAAAGAAATAATACTAACATAAAAACCAGTTGCCAGGCATCTCTGGGGCAGAGCTTACTCTAGCTCCCTAAAGGTTCCCGAGGGGGGCGGCATATGAGCCCCCCTATAAGCTCCTCCGGTTTTGAGTGGGTTCTGGAAGCATTCTAGAACTTGGCAGGCAGGGTCTGGCTTATGGCTCTGATGGCAGTCAACCGTCTCAACTTCCTGGCCATGATGGGGACAGGGGAGACACCTCTCCAGCATGGAAGTTTCCAGCATGTGCTCGCAAGGCTTCTCGATGTCCTCCGTGGAGCCCGCCGGCCTCTGGGCCAGGCCCGGGGAACACAGCTCGTCCATGCAATCGGAAAGCCTAAGCTGGGCTCCTGCTCTATGCCAGGCTCTGTCCTTCCGGCTGCCGCGCTGACTGAGGCCCCTCCCTCCGATGGGATTCGGGTTCCGGAATGGGCTTCTCAGCCAACAAACCCTTGGATTCCACAGACTCAACAAGCGGCAAGCTGAGAAAAGAAATGCCCCTTCTTAGAAAGAGGCATGTGGTTTGGGGAGGTTTAAGCCCTTTAGAGGGTCAGGGAAGGCTCTGGAAAAGGTCAGCAGAGATCTGACATCAGGGAGCCATGGTGGGCACAAGGGGGACAGTGTCCCAGGAAGAAGGAAGGGATGGGCTGAGGGCTGGAAGCAGCGATCAGTCTGCATCAGCAAGGAGTCCTGCAGACAGCGGCAAGGACCGGATTACGCTGCAGTGGGACAGCATGACAACGGGACAGTCCCTGGAGCTGTGAGTGAAGCAAAGACTTCGGGAGCAGGAGAGGAATCTGGGACAACCTCCCAGGCAGGGACCAGACTCGGAGTGACTTCTCATCCTGTGATGAGCATGAGTGTGGGGGCAGGAGTGTGCCGTGCTTACAGCATGGTGTTGGGGCCACACAGGAGCTTGGTGACTCTGAGCCTGCTTTTCTGACCTCTCTGTGCCTCAATTTCCTCATCTAAGAAATGGGGAGCATGGTAGAAGCCACCTCACAGGTTCTGATGAGGCTTAAATGAGTGAGTACACACAGAACGCTTAGTAAGATGGGGTTTGGTTGTGGTGAGGGTGATGCTGAACACATAGCACGAATGGCATGGGGGAGGATTCCAGTCTACTGTCCCTGCTTGGGACACATCCAGACACTCGTCATATATCAGGAGCCAGGCCTGTTGTGGTGTTGCCCTGCTCAGCCCCAGGGAGCACCTCGCGGTCTCAGCAGCCTGCGGCAAGGGTGGCCACGAATGGCAGCTGCTTTCTGGTTAGCCCAGAGGCGTATCAGCATTCTTCCATAGCCTCCTCTCATCCCCATCTCTCCCAGCCAGCACTGGGCGCTGGGGACCCTTCAGTGAGCCAAGCCCAGCTCCACCTCATGGGCTCACCTCTGACCTCACTGTGGCGCGTTCCAAGCGGGGGAGTTTGCTCAGGAGGTGAGACCCTGCCTTGGGGAGGCGGGGCGTCTGGCCTGGCCAGGAAGGCTCTATATCCCGCCCATGAGCTACCAACAGCCACAGTAATAGTACTGGCTCCTCCTGCGTATACGACCGAGCTCCTGCCCTACTTTTCCTACATGCCTCACACACACGAACTCACGAGACTAAGAGATGGGAGCTATTCTTATTCCCACCTCGCAGATGAGGAAATGGAGACACAGTGGGGTTGTGTAACTCACCCAAGGCCACGCGGCAGGTAGGTAGAGCAGGTGGATTTAGACCCAGGTGGGCCTCCTTCTGGGACTGTGCTTTTGAGCCCTGCTCTCAGCTCTGACCTGCTTCTCAAGGGCAGTGGCCAGTCTGGGCTCTCTACGTCCACCTCCCTTCTCCAGCAAGGCCCCAGCCTGCTGATGGGCAGGCCACAGACGTCCCTCCCAAAACACCTGAGGAAGCTTGCCTCCAGCGACAGAGTGAGGCGCTACCGCCCAGCTCGGCAGTCAAGGTCTTCCCTGACCAGTGGGCCCCGTGCGCTGCCCCCTTCCTGGGCCTCCTGGCACTTCCTGCGCATTCCTGCCTCAAGGCCTCCATCTAGGCTGTGCCCTGCACTTGTGCCAACTTGCATCATTTAATAGATTCTGACCAAGTGCCTGTCACGTATTCAGCTTTGGCTGGCCCCTTATCTCACAGAGCTTTCAGGAAAGACTTCCCTGTGGAGGGGCCGCTGAGCAGAGATATGAGGGTGAGCGGAGTCAGCCCAGTAGAGGAGGAGGGGACAGCGAGCCAGTGACCAAGGAGAGAGGGCCAGGGTCAGGCCAGTGTGTGTGCCACCTCGCCCACCTGTCCAGTCCAAATAACCAGCTTCTCCCTCTGTGCCCCAGCCCCAAGTCCCGACAGAGGCCTACGGGCCTCCCTCCCCCTCCTAACTCTGCCCCTCAAGGGCAAGGGCGGCCTCCGCTCCTCTCCATGACGCCCAGCCCCATCCACAGAGGACTGAGCACAGAGGAGGTGTTCCAAAAGCTTGTTGAATGAAACCAAAGGTTCCAGGTAAAGGGAAGCAGAAAATTTGCTGGTGGGTGTTTGGTCTCATGGCACCAAAGCACGGGGACAGACCATTCTCAGAACTCGACAGCATCAGACAGAACAGGGGCCTTCCACATCCCACCCCCACCTCTTCTCAACTCGACTTGCTGTCGACACACACCACCCCTCTAATTCCCAGGACTGACAAACCCCATCAATTAAAAGATCCTACAGGGCATTTAACACAAGGACTTCCTTCAGTTCATTTGCCAACCTAACTGCTTGTATCATGAAACTCCCCACAAAAGGGCACTGCAGACAGAGACAAATCAATGCTAACGAGAGCCTGCTGAGCGCAGTGGGAGATGGGTGAGTGGGAGAGAGGGCATGTGGAAAGGAGTCAAGCAGTGCCCCAGAGATTCCTGAACCAGAAGCTTCCAATATGGGGAACGCAGGGCACCATACCCCCAGCAGCCTCACCCTGTGTAGACGGGGGCTGGGTCTCCAACATCCTTCTGGATTGCAGAAGACAATTATACGATTACATCACAACGAATCAGGCCTTACCTGGGGCATCAGCCAGACCCAAGCTCTGGGGTCAGCCTAGATTCAGATCTCCCTGTGGGGCCCTGGCAAGCTACCCAATGGGCACGAAACAGCTACTACCCAGCACTGCCCATCACCTATTACCCAGGACGGCCCAACACTGAACACATGTTTTGGGGCCTCTGTTATGCATCAGGCACTATGCTGGGCACTGGACACACAGTAGGGACGAGATCAGCAAACTCTCCAGCATGTTGGGAGCCGGCATTCTCATGAGGGAGATGAACAGTAAGTCAGCCACCCAACACGTGAGATGATTCTGATGATGAAAGAAGCACGCACACGAGTTTCAGAAGAGAGGGTGCCTGAGGAGGCCTCTCTGAGAAGGTGACATGAGCCAAGACCTCAGTGATGAAGCCAAGGTAAGCCTAGAGCACAAGCCATCGCAGGTGCCTCACCCTTCTTCACAGGGGAGATTGATCAACCAACCTCTAAATAATAACTTGCTGTGCCCAGGAAGCCCAAAGACACAGGACACAGGGATGGGAGGCGAAGACAGCAAGGGAGGGAAAGTGCTGAGTCCTCACACCAGGCTCCTTCTCCCGAGGGAGGGTCCATCCCCTAGCTCTGAAGTTCAGTGCCCTGGAGAGATCCAGGACCCTGGAGAGATTCAGAACTATGGAGAGATTCAGAACCATGGAGAGTTCCACCACCACAGAGACAGTCAGAACCACGGACAGAACCCGGAAGAGCTTCAGCACCCTGGCCACTGACCAGCATCTACTTAACCGGACGTTCCAGGCCGGCTCTGGACCAGCCCCAGGCACCCCTAGCTCCACAACGTCCAGCCCCTCCCCAAATCCACCTGGAGCACTCCTCACCCCGCACGCTTTTCCTGGAGCCAATAGAAAGAAACCCCACTTACTCATCAAAGCGTGCTGCCAACACCATCTCGTTCATGAAGCCCTTTTCTGATGTATCTTGGGGCCTGCACCCTTTGCTTCTTGTTCTCCTTCCAAGCTGTGAGTTCCCCACAGAGCTGTGTCTGATTCATGTCTTTTTCCCCTCAGCACACAGCAGCCCCAGCACCTGGTATGCTTCAGAAATGAATGTATGAAGTTGCAAAAATGACTCGTACAACTGCTACCAATTGTCGAGAGCTCACACTGCCAAGAACTGTGCTGCGTGCTTCACATATATTTTTGTGTACAATTTAAGAAACTGAGGCCAGGAGATGAGGGATTTTCCCAAGTTCACACAGTTAAGAAGTGGCAAAGCCTGAATTCAAACCCAGAGCACACTGCACAGCCTGTGTCCTTGACCGAGGTTCCTTCTCATCTCTGTTCGACCCAGTGCACTGCCATCTGCCAGTCCCACGGAGCCTTGAGCACAGCAGCCATGGTCCCCTGAAGTGATTCTGAATCTTTTTTTAGCCTAAAATTGAAATCACTGATGCTTCAAATTAGAGCCCCAAGATGAACGAGCCAAGACCAACTCTGCAATCGCTAAGCCGCCTGCATCCACCTTCTCAGCAGAATTCTGGGCTGCTCTTCAGCCTGGACCACCTGTTTCATCAACATGGAGGACAACGTGAACCATTCCCTAGGCTTAGGAGGGGCCACGGCTCTATGCAGGGGCTCCCCCCAGAGCAGTGGCTTCTTCAGAGCCTTAAAGAGCAAAGACCTCAAAGCTAGGAGCCTTGGAGAGCCAGGACTGTAGTGACAGCACTTTGCCCTGGGCTCTGGCATCCACTGAAGGCAAATGACAGAAGTAGCTGAGCCCCTCTTGTGCTGACTTTTATTTGCTACTAAAGGAATGTTTTCCAACCATCGCTGAGAGAATTTGGCTGGAAGCTTTGACCTCAGCAAAGGCTAGACAGGGGGACAGAGTGGCAGGTAAAGGTGGCCATGGCCTCTCTTCTTGCACTGATCCAGGTGCAGGCAGCCCAGAAACAGAGGAGCTGGAGTGGGAAGCTGACCAGGGGGCCCAGGCCTTTTCCAAAACCAGCACAGCGAGAAGCCACAGAGCTTCAGAACAGAAGGGGCCCACACTTGGAGAGACCAGGATAGCCACTGACCCTGCTTGTCTTTGATGTGACATCAGCAAAACTTGACAACCAAAGTATCAACATTACTCAAGGTCGAGAATTTGCCAGTTGTCCTAGCTTCCAGCTAACAACAGCTGGAGTTTGGTCTGTAACTTAGTTATTGGACTAAATACCTAGTTAAAACAATGTAAAGAAGATATTAAAATTTTCTTTTTGCGGGGGAGGGGATGGGTAGAGTTCCTAGACTGGCCCTGTGGGCCACCAGCAGGACCTACGATGAAGCCTTTCATGACATCCTGAAGGGCGAGGCGGAGAAATAGGAGCCGGGCAGCACAGCCAAACCACTGGACCCAAAGGATCCTGGCATGGCAGGAACCGCGGGAGAGCTTGGCCTCAGCCCTGGGACGTGTCGCTAGAGGACAAAATGGGAATGACGAATAAAAACTCTAAGATTACCTAAAAGCCAGACCCATGCCAACACAGAATTGAGCAAGGCAGTGAGTGCCTGGGAGCAAAGAGCAAGCCAGATCCGGAGGCACGCCTGCCAGGGACATTTGGGGCTCAGGGGTGGGGTGGGCAGGTGCCTGCCTTAGCTGACATCCCGTCCATGAGAGAGGCATCAAGAAGCCAGTGCCCCCTTGGCTGGAAGTGCCAGGCTGTGTGGCCTTGGCACAGGGCGGGGGGACTCTGTAACTGTCCCATCGAAACAATGGTGGCCATAGTCACCTGTCATTATTATCATGTGTTTTGATATGACTAGTACTCGTTCAACTGACAGCCATTGGTTTCCTCCGCTGAGTCAGGCGTCATTAATGAGGATACCGGACATGGTGACACTGACAGAACGGCAGCTCTGTGCCCAGCACGGCTGGTCCTCCGCCTTCGCTTAAGGCCGAGGCTAAGAGCAGGACTCGGGCAGCACACGGCTCAGCTCAGGTGACCTTGTTCTCACGGACACCCATTTTGATGATGGGGACAGAGCCCCGGGAAGCACATGCTGATTAACACCATGCACAAGGATGACCAGGAATAACCCGGGCTTCCTCTCCTCTGTGTAATATTCCATTTTGAAGTGGAGCGAGGCAGACCGATTACCACCAGGCTGGAACACTGGCTTACAGCTCCAGCTCAGCTAAGTGCAATGGTTTCAGTGAACAAACGTCAGAACTCACATTACGGTTCCAAGTCCTGATCTCAAGCACCTGCCTAGGAAACATTTCATAAGTTACTCAAATAGTCTCCGGGGAGAACACCAGGGCGTCCCTCTTAGCGTCCTCACTTCCGTGCAAACCGAGATTATAAATCAGTTCCCATCCATCTCTGGTGCAAGCCTTTAATGCGAGGAAAAAGGAATTAGCAAACTCAAGCATCCGTTTTCAAGGATGAAGGATACTGCTGCTGACGTTAATTGCAAGGGAAAACCCCATTTAGGGAAATTAACACCCAAACGAGACTGTCCACTTCAGGGCTAAGAAACCAATCACAAAAACCACAGGAGCCTCCGGCACTGCATCAGCTCCAGTGAGTGATGACCCCAGGGAAATAATTAACGCCCAGAAAGCTTCGGAGAGCACACAGCAACACGCTGGCCATGGGGGCTGAGGCACCGCTCACCTGCGTGAGACAGCTCTGTTCTAAGGAATAATTTTCTACTTAACGAAATTAACACCTGTCAAAAAAAGAACATTGTCATTCCAGAAAATTGGAGAAATAGAGAAAAGTCTGAAAAAACAGAAAATAATCCCACATGATCCCATCACTGAGGGGTTAATATCTCCTTTCCTTCTTTTTTCTATACCTAGTTTGGGGGCAGGTGGTATAATTTAGATGGTATGTGCATATAGTTTTGATTCTGCCCTTTTCACCTAATGTAAGGTAACCATTTCCTATTGGCACTAAGTACCTGCAAGCATGACTTTCAATGCTTTCTTGTGAATCCACAGCAGATGCCCGAGTGTCCCCTTTAGCGTTCCTCTATTGCCCCCCACACACACACATTCTGGCTAGACTGTGAGCTCTGCCTGCTTTTCAGATCGCTCCCTTAGGACAGATTCCTAGATGCACCATTCCTGGTTCCGCCTGAGAGCTATTACAGACTGTCACACTGATTTGTAAAAAGTTTACAGCACTTTATCCTTTCGCATAGCAACATGTGAGCGCTGTCACAAGTGACAGATATAGTAATAAATTAAGAAAAAAAAATGTGCCCGCTAATTTGACAGTAAGAATTGGTCCCTTATTGTTTGTTTTCATTCTTGCCCTGTGCCCATGTATACATCAAGCACATCGAAGCGTCTCTCATGAATCTCTGAGCTACGGCCCATCGAGTCAGGCAGCCTGGGCTGGAACCCCAGCTTCTCCACCCATCTGCTGCTGAGCCGCAGACGTTAACCTGCCCGTGCTTCAGTTTCCTCATCTGTGAAATGGGGGTAACAACAGGCGCTATTTTACAGAACTATTGTGAGAGTCAGGTGGGTCGGCGCAATGCCCGCAGATACACACTGACTGCTGTAAAGGACACGGGTCGTATTTGTTTCACATTGTTGCTTTTGCCCTATTGATGTTTACCATCTAGTTGTCTTATGAGCAATTCTTGACATAACGGTTGTTATCGTTTATGAAAGTAACGCAAGAAACGGAAGTGAGGTTTCCAAATGGGGAGCCTGAGGAGGAAAGACTGTCCAAGGTGCTCAGCACACGACCTGCTTCTCTTCTTTAGTGAGAACGCCAACCTACGACGTTCCAAAGCCAACACAAGGAGGGCAGCCGGTCATCACGTGCCGGCCCATCGGAGCCCCTGACGGTCAGGGAGCGTTCTAGAAACACCGGCCCCAACCTCCTGCCTCGTGATTCTCGCTCTGTAGGTGCGGGCCCGCCACCTTTCTGTTTCCGAAAGGTCTGTGGTGACTCTGATGCTGGCCGGGTCTCACGGAAGAGGCTGTCGGGCGGACCGGCTGCTGAGCCCCTGAAGGACCCGAAAAGGACATCCCAACCCCCACGTCTCCCTAGCGACTCCACGCGAACCTCTCATCCACGAGCCGTCTACGTCCTCCCTCTGAGTCACCGTAAGTGACCTCTCCTGCCCCCTCTCGTGGGGGTGACAGACAATCTCAGAGAAACAGCAGGAGTCACACTGGCAAACTGCTAACATTATCAAAACCAGTCAGAACTGGTTGCCACCTAACGGGACGTGGGCCTTCATTGTTCCTCGCCGGGGGAGGCCCCATCCTCACATTTGACCTGTGAGGAGAGAAACGCTCGCCTGGTCCCCTGCTTGCTTCTTTCTCTCCCTGGGCTGTCACTGTCCCCGGGCCTGTCTTTCCTCTGCATGTCCCTGCAGGGCCACTCCACTGCCAAAGCCCGCCTCCTCCCTGGGGAAGCTCCGGGCTGATGGGAAACAGTGAACCCTCATAATCTATGGAGCCACCATGTTCATATGCCCCCGCCGTGGGGCCTCCACTGCTCTTTCTCCAACACTGGGTGAATTTTTCATGACAACCCAAGTGGCCCACCCAGACCCGCCTTCTTCCTACGTCCCCATATGAAGACGACCTTTTACATGGACCTTGGCTCAAAGCCTTTGCTTCTGGTGGCGGGTGGTCAACAGAGACACAACACCAACAACAAAGGAACAAACTTCTCCCAAACGCCCGGGCAGGAGAGACATAAATCTAGAGGGTGAGCACCCAAGGAAAGCACACACAGCAGGAACCCTCCGTGACGGGAGCTGACGCCGGCCGGAGGACAAGGCCAGGACATGCTGACCAAGTCCAAAAAGCGCTTCCAAGAGCAGACATTCCCTTCAAAGTGGCCCCTTGGTCCCAACTTCAACCCGCAGCCTGTGTTTTTAAAAAGCAAACAAACATCTGACACACTCCGCGTTCCTTTCCGATAGCAGAGGGAAAGGAAGGCTTGTGGGGGGTGGCGAGCACACTTTGTCCCCCTTGGGGCAGCTTCATACACGGGCCCCTGCGCCTCTCTGAGAGCTGACAGCCCACCGACTCCAGGGCTGGCTTCCTGCCAGAAAAAGACTCACCTGAGACACGTGAGTCCATCAAAAACAATCCCTACCAGGGGGAAGCTTTGCCCTACAAACATAACACAATTGTCTGTTGGAAAAAACGTGCAGCTATAAATATTAATATTCCAGTGGTGGAATCCGGGAGCTAGGAAAACAACTCAATGGAGATTCATTCCTTTTAGTCCAAGCATCTAAAGGAGGGTCTCTGAGCCCCACCACAGAGCAGCCTTGGGAGGAACTGGGCTCCAAGGGTCCAGCCCCACTTCCTCCCCCACCCTCGTGGGCAGGACCCCCTGCAGCGGCCTTGCAGGGCCTGTGGCTGAGCAGAGTCACTCCTCCTTCAGGTCCTTTGTGACATAATAACACCAACAAAAAGCCTTAATGCTTCCCAGGGCCAGGCCCTCCTAGAATCCTGGAATGCAGAGGTTACCCAGAATATAAAACCTGTTCCAAAATGGCAAATACATTTGCATATCAGAGGTTAGGAGCAATGTCAAAGGAAATGCTTTGAAAATAGAAGTGCAGAAACTCTTAATGCTCCCAAATTCCATGCAGGCTTCCACCTGCGGGGCAGGGAGCCTGGGCCTTCTCAGCCCAGCCCAGGTGTGCTGGGGCCCCATCATCCAAAGCGGCACAGCCCTGATTCCCCAGGCAGGGGACAGGCCCAGTGCACGCTCTGCGGGGGTCCCAGGGTTCTCTCAGCGAACAGTTTATTAAGGAAAGCATCTGAGGAGCCTCACAACAGGGGTGTGCTTACATCTGCAGCCCTCATTTATGATTTAAAATCAACAACAGCTCTGTCAACCTATTGGAGCCCCTCTCTCTTACACACGCGTGCACACACGCGCATACACACGCACACACGCACACACACGCACACACACACACGGGAAGGAGTCTTACATCACAACTGCATCCTACAGGAGATGATTCAACCCCTCTCTCTGCATTTTCATGAGGTTACAAACCGAGTTAACCCACGAAGCCTCGGTGGGTGCAGGCCTCCATCATTCTGGGTACACGTCCCACAGCGCCAACGGGCACAAGTCCAGATGAGCTCATTCTCCATCCCAGCCAGGCTCTGAGGGGTCAGTGGTCATCGGAATACATCATACCTGGAATAGGTTCCGGCGCCCTGCCCACTGTCCCCAGCTCCTTCCCCTCCAATGGTGTCTTTCCTTCTGGACTCCCATCACTCTAACAGCCTGAGTAGCTCTAAGGAGACCATGAGCAAAACCACAGCTTGAAAAGCGCCCTTGGGAGCCCAGGCATAACGGACAGAAATGGCTTCCAGTGACCGTCTCGCCATGGCCTTTTATGGAATGGACAAGTCTCTGGCTGGCCCAACGGTGGGGACCATGACGTGGCCGGCCGGACACCAAACATCCATCCCTTCCACCTGCATGTGGGTTTCCAATGCTGAAGACACGGGGTCAGCACCGAGGCGCTTGTGCAAGAAACGTGCGCTCCAGCGAAGGCCATTTGCGCTTACCCAGCCTCTCACAAAGAATTTCCCGGGGTGCGACAGACTCTTCTATCCTTACTATTTCTAAAGAGCCACACATTCCTGTACAAGATTGAAAGTAACACCTCAACCCACCGAGGGCCTGGAGCTCAGGTGTGCGGGCAGCTTGGGCAGCTCACACCCGCCAACGTGGCAGTGTTGTCCCGAGAGACATGGGGTCTCGCTCTCTCGCATCTCGTGGGATTCTTTCTGTGAGGATGTTGCACCCCACCCCCCTTTTACCTACCAGCGGAAGCTGGTTTTCAAAGCATCTGAATTTTAAGTTTCCTGCCATCCACTGCAGCCGCCCCTCCTGCCCAGGCTTCTTGGTGTCTGAAGGCCATCGTCCATCGACAGGCCAGTTACCGCAACTTACAAATCAATGGAGTCTGAGCCACCAATGCTACTGACCTCGTGCCAGCCACAGCCACAGTCCTGTGCCTCCCAGCCTGCCCTGATGGCACACGGATGGCCGGCGAGCCCTCGTGGCGCTTATTCACACAATCACAGCCAAACTTTCTGCAGATCTATACGTTTCCCCAACATAATGGAAGCCACGTTTTTCTTCCTGTGGCTTCAAGACCAATGCCAAGCTCCATATTCATTCCCGCCCTCCAAAGAGTTATTATAGCCGAGGCCTCAAACACAACCCAACACACATGTCTACAGGAAGTGGCACCCGCAGTGGGTGGACACAAGCGAGCACGAGTCCACACCAGCCTCCGCGAATACCCCCGTTCGGGCCCATCAGCCATGCCGCCAAGACCACGGACCCCAACCAAAAGAGAGTCGGCGCTCTCCCCAAGCAGAAAGACACAAACACCTGCGTCCCTACCTCGATCAAGAAATCCCCAGTCCTCAGTCCAGCTTGCCATGCCACCCCGCCTTCATCCACGGACTCCAAGTACTGCAGGGCCGGGAACGCCGGCGTCGGCGTGAATTCCTCAATGGGCGTGTCCGCTGGGAGGCAAGGATACCTGGTTACAAGCCTGGGAGAGATGTCCAAGTGGGCAGCCCCACCCCCACGGGACCCCAGGAGAAAGACCTGTGTGTCTACCGTTGGAAGTGGGCGGTCCAGGCCAATGGTCCCCCGGGAAGGGCTGGACACTCATGTCACAGGTCAACACCCACACAAGCAATGATGCCAACGGCATCTGGTGCCACCATCCTATCTTTGGGCCTCTCTGCTGAAAACAGAGTAGCATGCCCCACTGTACATGTCTGTATGTACACGCCTGTCATTTTCTTTAAAAGCATCCGTGACTAAACATTTTCAGTTCTAAAAATGGAAAACTTTCCCCCATAGCCACACGGAGCTCCAGAAACACCACACAGCACCACTTGCCAAATCTACAGCTATGAAGACCCGCAATCAAGGGAATCCAAGTGGGGGCATGCACAGAAGAGCGTGCTGACCCAGTGGGTGGCTGCAGACTGGGAACCCGTGTGTGGGGGTGTCCGGCTCTCCGGGATCCCTCTGCAGCCAGCGTCATGGGAGGGCTTGCCCCCGCCACTCGGCACTGAGCCTGGGCTGCCGGCTCCCACACAGCTGCCGACTCAACTCTAGGGCAAGAGGTGGACTGTCGTGGGCTGACCTGAGGGCCGGGGGTGGGGGTGGGGTGGGAAGATGAAGCCGGGCTTGGCAGGGGGCGGGGGAAGCACATCACACACACAGCCACGGACACACACATGGGGACAGAGACACGTTTTCTTTCTCTCTCGGGACAGCTCACCAGCAGGACAGACTGAGCCCTGGGCAGGTGGCTGGCCACCCAGGGAAGAGGGCCACCCCCAGCACAGGTGCCGGGTCCCCAGCACAGAAACTTCCACATGGCTTGCCCACCACACACACGGTGGACAGCTGTCCCCGCTGGTGGGGAGGCGATGCCATTTTGTTTTCTTTCAGAAGGGAAGCCCCCAGGTCAAGGGCGGGCAGTGGTGCACCACCGAGGAACACGTCCCCAGAGCCCCCACCACGGCGTGAGTGCTGCCGGCTCAGGCCACGGCACAGGGGACCATCTTGCCACATTTCCTTTGCAAAGTCACCTCAGAGGCAGGCACGCGGGTGCCTGCTGCACTTGGAGCGGGCGCCCACTCCCAGGATGGGGCGGTTTCTAGATCCTGGAACTCAGGACCGGCTAATCCTGGGTGCCCGAGACCAGGAGCGCCGAACACAGCCACAGTTGGGCTCAACTAAACCACGAAACGTAGATTACATCCATGATTGAAAAGAAAAAACATGGGTGGGGGGAGGGAGAGCTCGCTCAGAGCGATGTTGTGTCCAGAAAATTAAAAATATTCCTAAAGGAAGCCCTGGGGTTCTCTGAGTAAGGCAGCATGTTAAGGAACACGGTTGCCTAGCAACCAAGTGCCCCCAGGAAAAAGGCTGCTTTCAGGGCTGGGGAGCATCTTTCATACAGGCTTACACACACACACACACACACACACACACACACACACACACGCGACATGTGAATGCAGCCAGGCTGGGAGCAGCTGCTCTTACCTTTCGCCCCTCGCAGGACAAACCCAAAGCCCTCATTGTCCCTTTTCTGCAGGACCACCGTCTTGTCCTCGATGATGCAGTCACTGCAGAGAGAATTCCGGGGATAGCGACCATTATTGTGACCCGTCATCATCACCGTGGCTGCTCCTCCGCCGGGGACGCTCATCATCAGAGCCAATTAATCGCCCAGCTCGCGGGATCCGGGCAGCATGGAGGGAGCGAGCGAGGCGGCACGGGGCGCGGGAGGAGTGAGAGCTGGGGGCAGGCTAACGGGATAGGCGGGCACGGCACAATGGGGCTCCGAGGGGGGGCCAGGCAGAGGCAGAGCAGGAGCGAGCGGGAGGAAGGAGTCATCCATGGTGGGGAGGCCGCGGGCGCGGGCTGGGCGGGCTGGCTCCCGGCACCGGAAAGCAGGGACAGCCAGGGGCCCTGCGGAGGGCACACGCTCGCCCGCCGCGCGCCAAGGAGCCCAGGGCCGGAGGCATCTTCCAGGGAGCAAACGAAATCAGCCGGAAGAGCAATGAGGCTGCACTTTTGCCTTTTTGTTTGCTTTTTCCTTCTTCCTAGAGATTTAAAATCAAATTGTTTGCTCTCTGCGCGAGCCGGCACCAGGAGACGCAGGATCCCGCCCTCTCAGTCCGAGGGAACGTGCTGCCTCCAGTCAACCGCGTCACCCGCGCCGACAAACCGCAGGCTGGTGGAGGGGCGCGGGCGGGGGCTTCCAGCAGGAGGCAGGTCACTCCAGTGACACCAGGGCCACCGGCTGGGACTGGGGCCTCTTTTGGGGGATGATGAGTGGAGGGGATGAGGAGAAGGGGGCCTGGGCTTCCCGCTTTGAGAGACAATCTAAAGCCATACTGCCCGCCTCTTGGCACAGCGTTATTTTATTTTCTTTTTAAAGAAAGAAACCCAAAGGCCCAACTTTGCATCAGCTGTTGGCATTTACAGGGAGGGCGCTTTGCCACGTGGTTCTCCACCCCCGGAGGCACCGGGGCACAGGACAGAAGTGGACTTCCCGCAGGCCAGGCTGGCTGCAAGAGCTGGCCCTACCCCACCTTGGGGGGCTGCTGCCCCGGAAGTAAGTCAGGAGTTGTAGCTGGAGGGCCACTGTGCACGGGAGGGGGAGGGGTGGCAGAGGAAAAGGGGTGGCAGCACCGAGGACAGGTTTTTTTCAGGGTCCTAAGAGGCTGGTGTGGGAGTACTGGGTGTGAGCAGAACCCCCTCCCCGCCGCAGGGGCCCCCGACAGAAAGGCTGCTGCGGGCCTGGAAGAACCCAGCAGGCCCCTGTCTGAGGGTTAGGCTTGGGGACACAGAGCGCTTACGATGGGAGCGACGCACTGACGGGCTCCAAGTCCCAGACAAATGGTCAGCTTTGCCCAGCACTGGCTTTGCCACCAGCGGGAAGCACATGGCCCCGGCATGCAGCCACCTGGGAGCAGCATGGCCAAGCCAGATTGGGGACCCCTGGGAGGGGAGGGGCAGGGGTGCTCAGACAAGGTGACGTGCAGCTTCCATTGCACAGATGAGGCAGGGGAGCCTCAGAGACACTGGGGGACACATGTCCTGACCCACAGCCGAGCCCCCCACCCCTGCATCAGGCATTCATGGAAAAAGGAACTTGCCAGGTGACTCTGTCTTCCAGAGAAAGGCCAGCACAGTGGGGACACACACCTTGACATATGACAGACCATGCAATCCAGAAGGACCGGCCCAGGGCGGTCTAACTCAGGAGGGCAACTCAGTTCCTGGGTTCCCACTCTACCTCCCACTTGGGGAGCGTGGACATGACGCCACAGCCCACCAGATGAGATCTGAAGCATGGTCAGGAGTCCAGGGCCCTGGGAACCTGCCGGTGGGGTCCCATGGCTGGCTGGCTGTCCTGTCCGACGCTTAGTAAGTGACAGGGCTCTCTAAAAGCCTCAGTTTCCCTTCACATTATGAGGCGGTGAGGACAAGCTGCAAGCCCCCTGGAAACCTCGTGAGGTCAGATGGATCGATACCCGTGATGGTATGAGGGAACGCAAGAGTCCCAGGGAGCCATCCCCTGAACCGCCATCTGGAACCGCAGCCGGCTTGGCCGGTAGCCAGACCTGGAACCACTGGAGTGGGTGGCGGAAGGGGCGGGCAGGGGCTCTGGGGGGAGTGGACCCTCTCCCAGGCCACCCCCACCAGAATGCAGACGCGCACTGGCGGCCCGCCACCATCCTCGGAGCCTCTCATCGGGGAGGGCCGCCCTGGCCCCGAGGCTCACTTGGTGCCTGGCAGGTACAAACCCCATGACCGGCTCCTGTCCCCTTCTCCAAGGGAAGGCTCTCCAAGGGCCCCAGCCGCCCAAGGATGGCCTTGTCTCCACATGAATACCCACTGGCAAACAGCCCCCCAAATCCCAGAAGGTCTTGTGCCTATTCTCCTTGGGGATACACGTGGCCCCCCCCCCAACGCCCGCCTCTGCCCAGACCTGCCACAGCCCTCATGTGCCTCGCCGACGAGGCACACATTTCCTAGTAGTGGTCCCGTACTCCGCCGGTAGGGACAGTGCAGCTGGCCGGACACTTATTGGCCGCCTCCCCACTGGCCAAACAGGGGTAGGGGGCACTCTGTCCTGGTGGGCGAGGGTGGCATTGGCATCATACAGAGCTCAGCTCAAATCCCAGCTCTGCTCTGACCTGAAGGTCACTGTGACCTTCGGAGCCTCAGAGTCCCACTCTGCAAGATGGGAATAATAGGAGACACATCTGGTGGCCTGAGGAAGAGTTAGTGAACGAACCCCTCCCAGCCTAGGCACCCAGCAACCTCCCTGAGCAGGGTGGAGGTCTGCAAGTGCCCACCCCTCCTCCACCTCCAGTCAGGACCCCTGCTGGGCTTACCCCTCTCAGCAAGTCCTGACCCGTCCAAGAGCTGTCTGACTCGCCCTTGTTACGGCCACCGCCTTGCTCTTGGACTGTGGTGGTCCCATAACATTTGCTGAGTTCCTGCCAATCTCCTCAGTGGCCCTGGTGCCCGCCCATCATGACCCGTCTCACTTTCACTCACAGCAGACCTGGGTGTGAATCCCAGCTCAGCCATTACCCGGCTTCGTCTCTTATTATACTTGGAGGAGCAGGTGGGACAAGACACCCCCCCCCCAAAACACAGGGCATCTGCTCCGTTAGCACCCCACGTGCCCTCTAGAGCCAAATCCCCCAGGAGACATGGAGTCCCAAAAGGCAGAGCCCTCATCTTGCAGATCAGCCCCAGATGCCTGCGGCACCCAGCATAGTGCCACGTACCCCACGATGTCTGTGGGATGGAACAAAATGGGTGTGTAGCAACCCATGAAAAGCAATGGGAAACGCGAACAGAAGGGTGGGTCCCTTAAAAGAAGAGCTGACACCTAGTTTTGTCTGCACGGCAGGACCATGCAACCTTCTTCTCCCCCTCCACCCCAAGATCAGACTGGAAACCCCACCCATGGCCATGTCCGGAAGCTGTGGCATTGAGATGCGGCTTCTGCATGAGCCACCAGGGCCCTGAGACCCAGAGGCCACCCTAACCTCAGCCCCGGGCAACCCCTCCCTGCACCACAGATGCAGCCCAGAAGCATGACAACCCGACTTCACTGGGGCTCAACCTTGGCACCTGCAGGGTCTCCAAGCTGATGACCTTGGTGAGCCTGGGGAGGTCAAGGTCACATGGTTCCTGGGGACAGCAAAATGGTCCTGCCACACCCCCTCTGCACCTGCCCCTTGCTGCCTGGGGCCACTGACCACAGCCACAGTCCAGGCTTCGGCTCATTTTCACTTCCCTGAAATGCCGAGTCGGCCTTGTAATTTACCCAACTCCTCGCACCCTGGGCCTTCCGAAAACCCCACCATCATAGGTGTCACGTTTCCTTTGCCTGCCATGCCTTTCCCCAGGGCTGGCCAACTCACAGGTCCTCTGCAGGGCAGAAGCCATCCAGCCCAAACCTCCCAACGTGGGGCAGCATCACACGTTCTCTCCACCCGGGCCACGTGAAGCCTTGCCAAGCCCCTGACAGGGCCCTTCTCCCCCGCCGACCTGTTAATTGGGGGCTCCCTGGGAGCAAACACCTTCCCCTGCTGCTCTCCGAATCTCCCAACACTACATGTTTACTCTTGGTGATATTCCACCTGTGTTTTGTTGATTAAACACAAAAAGGTAATCCAGCCGTGCTTTCTCCAAATGTGTGTTTTCAACAGGGTGGGGGCACTTTAATGCACCCTAATGTAGCAGGAGCCATGGAAGGTAAAGGGGGTAGGTGTCCAGCCCCAGCAAGTATAGCTGAGCAGGGTGTGACAGTCCCCCCTGCCGAGGATGCCATCTACATCACCGCCATCACGGAATCACGAACTTATGACAGCGATTTTGGCACAAATGGAAGTCAAGTGCTCTAAGGAAGGGGCAGGCACCTCATTCTGGTTCACTCAGAGATTTTGTACAGGTCATGAGAAATCGGGGTCCCCGCCCCACTGGCCGGCCTGAGAAATCGGGGTCCCCACCCCGCTGACAGGCCTGAGAAATCGGGGTCCCCGCCCCACTGGCCGGCCTGAGAAATCGGGGTCCCCACCCCGCTGACAGGCCTGAGAAATCGGGGTCCCCACCCCACTGGCCGGCCTGAGAAATCGGGGTCCCCGCCCCACTGGCCAGCCTGAGAAATCGGGGTCCCCACCCCGCTGACAGGCCTGAGAAATCGGGGTCCCCACCCCGCTGACAGGCCTGAGAAATCGGGGTCCCCGCCCCACTGGCCGGCCTGAGAAATCGGGGTCCCTGCCCCACTGGCCAGCCTGAGAAATCGGGGTCCCCACCCCGCTGACAGGCCTGAGAAATCGGGGTCCCCACCCCACTGGCAGGCCTGAGAAATCGGGGTCCCCACCCCACTGGCCGGCCTGAGAAATTGGGGTTCCCCACCCCACTGGCCGGCCTGAGAAATCGGGGTCCCCGCCCCACTAGCCGGCCTTTCATGGTACTCCTGGTGCATTCCTCGCACGGCCACAGGCGTCCAGGCATACAAGCTCTGTTGGCAGTGAGGCCTGGTCCTGGAGGAGGTGTAACCACGGAGCCACAGGAAGCCGAGCATGTGGACGCCAGGGTGCTCTGTCTGCCCTGCCCCCAAGGAAAGGACCATTGCCGACATTGAAGTTTTGAAGCTGAGGACGGCGGGGGAGGCCAGATGGCTTCAGCGGTGTGTTCAGGACCCTGCAGGGCTGGCGCCCTGTCAAGTCAAACAGCTACGATTCTTTGCAGCTGCCCTGGGGCTCTGGTGTGGTCTGGGACTTAAGTTCATGAGAGGGTGGGGCCAGTGACTAAACAACCACATCAATCAGTGAATTAAGACAGCCATTACTTAAAACTGAACACGAGTCACTTCAGGCAATGGACTGGGTATCACACCCCGTCTGGCCATTATGGGGGTGCCAGGCGTCGTGGGTTGCAGGGTGGCCCCCAAAGAATACGTTCAAGTCCTAACCCCCCCTCGTACCTGGAACGTGCACTTTTTCAGAAATAGGGTCTTTGCAGATGATTTAGTGAGAGCCCTTGGATTTAGCGAGAGCCCTAAAACCAGTGACTGGTCCTTGTAAGAGGAAAGAGAGGGAGATCTGAGATGCGGACACAGAGAAGCCCATGTAAAGAGAGAGGCAGAGGTGGGAGCGACGCAGCCACGGAGCACGGAGCTGGACCAGGCAGGAAAGACTCTCCCCCAGGGCTTCTGGAGGGAGTGCGGCCTGAGACACCTGGATCTCAGACTTCCGGCTGCCAGGACCAGGGACAACTCATTTCTGTTGCGTGGAGCCACACAGTCTGCAGGAATTCGTTCCAGTCGCCTCTGCAAACTCATACACCAGGCATGTGGGAAGACGAGGATCATCCACGAGTCACACAAGTGTGCACGATATGATGCTGTGAGAACTAGAAGGGGGCTGGGGGGCTTCCTGGAGGAGGAGGACCCACACGTGAGTAGGAACGAATGGGCTGGGAGGCCGGAGAGGGCAGGAGGGAGAAGAGAACATTCAGGCAAAGGTGGAACCACAGAGATAGAGGTCCTGGCACACAACAGAGAGGCAGGATGAGCTGGTCGCACGGGCCATGGGTGTCGGCCACCTGCCACCTGCACACCAGGGCAAGTTCCACGGGACACAGCCGGCGGTAGGAGGCTGGGACGCAGCATCAGCCAGGCCCAGGGCAGCCTGCGCTGGCCCCCAGTATCACTCAACAGGCTAGAAGATAGAAAAGTGACTGTCGCCCTGTTCCTTCCCCAGCCTCGCCCCTGCCAGGCCTGAATCCCACTGGAATGACTAGGGTTGACTTGTACATGTGGCAAGAACTGTGTCGAGAACTGTGTTTCCATCTAAACGATTCACACACACAAGTTTGCTATCATCGATGGTGACAGCTCTCCCCGGCCATGACCATGAAGTGGGAGTGACACCGCAGTTTGTCAGGACGGCCTGGTCCCACAGCAGAAGCCGGCTGTCTGTCAGCCGGGGCACGGACGTGGAGAGGATGCCGTGCCCGAGGCCAGCAGGAGGGGCATGCTGGCACCGGATGCAGAGCCTGGACTCAGACAAGCTGACCGTCCTCAGGCCATTTCAGTAACTCAGTCCCACGAGCCACTGGCTCCAAAGCCCAAAGATGACATGGAAACATGGAAATCAGCCTGCGTCTCGAAAACCTAATGTGGGGTCAGCATCACGACTCGCTCCGTTCCGTGTCCGCGAACATATCATTACATATGGAAACCACTCGCAAGTCGGTGTTCTCACTTGGAAAGAATTTCCGGGTGTGCGGACGATGGTGAAGAAACTGCAGAAGCCGCTGGGGGAATCACTGCAATGAGTTGCTCCTCACAGGCAGATGGGTTCAAAGGCAGGAGTAGCAGATCATTTCCACACTTTTTGGGTGAGAGACACACTGAATGGGTGTGTGGGGCATGTTTGCCTGGATCTGGGCTGGGGCTGCTGAAGCTCAGGTGTCTGGGGAGACCCCGGGAGGTCTCCCGTAAGAGAGATTGGGGAATTCATCACCTCAGAAAGCTCCTTTCTGGAGCCATTATGGAGGGGGACCCCGCTTTCTCCTGAGCAAGGTAACGGAAGCCCGAGAAAAGCCTCATGTAAATCTCTCCTCATGTAAATGCATTTCGGTGACAACCTGATAGAGGCAGGAACTGGGACACTATTAGAAAGAGGGAGCTCCAGGGACCAGGGATGGCAGTGGCTGTCCTAGAAATTTCCAGGCTCTGCCAATCAGGAAGGATGCAGCTAAACAGAGAGCCTGTCAGCTCTCCCGAGGGGGGGGGGCCGGGGACTCAACAGGTGTCCCAGCTGGGCAGAGACGCCAACACGGGCAGGCGGCCCAGCGCACCGCGGCAGCAATGGCTGCAGAGTGGCACAGAGGGTAGCGCCACAGGCGGTGGCGACAGGGCCAGCCTTGTCCTCGGGAAGGCCTGGAGGCCGAGAGTGAGCAGGAGGGCTGCCGCGAGTCATCTGTCACTTGCTGTCACCGCGCGGGCTCCTCACCCTTGGCCACACATGCTGCCACTCCTCACATCCTGTTTCCTGGTTCCTGGTCAGGTGAGAACTTGGTGCTGCCCTCTTGCCCACCTGCCTGGTATGGGGAGGTGGCTGCCACAATGCCCAGGGGAAACGCGGCTCTCCGCCAGGGACATCTGGTGTTCTGAGCGACATCTGTGCGAGGCTGTTCGTGTTGTGTGGGGAAGATGACGAACGTGGGCGATTCATTCACAAATGACGCTGCTCCTGGGAGCCCACCTTGCTGCACAGACAGGGCAGCGTGATGTCACAGGGCGAGGACGCTGGGCTGCGTCCCCATGGCGCCCACACACCCACTCCGCGAGAGGCGGTCACGTGGGAGCCACTCCTCAGACAGGCAGTTAAGACAATGCCCTGCCCGGCCTTTGTCACACCCGGTTCCCTCCCCCTCGGGAACACGATAGAAACACGAGGTTTTCCTAATAGAAGCCATAATGTGCAAAGACGATTGAAATTAAATTGTCTCATTATTTTGTAATAAATCACCCAAAACCATTTCCTAAACACCACCAGGCGTGTTACCTGCCAGGAACGGCTGGTGGAGAAGACAAAGATACAGCTCAAATGGGTTCAGGATAATCACGAGAGGCAGTCATGCTCCCCGCGGAGATGAACGGAAGGAAATATGGTCTCAAAGGGAGGGAGCCCAGCTGCCTTGGAATGGAGAGGCCAGACGGAGGTCCCGGCTGCACCTAGCGAGCTCTGTGACCTCTTTGTCAATACCCTCACCGGCGAAATACCAGACCTTTGTAATAAAATTATACTACTTTAATATAAAATGTAATATATTATATATTATAAATACTTTAATATAAGACTTAGAATAGAAATAATTATTAATATAAATTGGTGTCTGCCTGAATTCACTCTTTATTATAGAAATCTTAATCAGAGCACCTCTCTCCCACTTAAAGTACTCCAATGGCGTCCCATCAGAACCGGATATAAAAATCCAAACTCCCCACCATGGCTAAGATGCCTTGTGATCTGACCCATGCCCTGCCGTCTCCTAAATCTCCCTGTTCCAGCCACGCTGCTCGTCTCTTCCTCCAACAGGCCAGGCTCCGCCCTGCCTCAGTGCCTTTGCACTGCCCGTGCGCTCCCTGGAAGGCTGCTCAAGCACTTCCTGAGCCAGGCTGCTGACACTGTTCCGGTCCCAAAGGTCACTGCCGAAGAGGTGCCTTCCCTACCGCCCAGGCGTGCCCTCTGTGTCCCTGGTTCTCAGCCCTTCCCTCTGCTTTATTTTCCTCTGGCCAGCTACTGTTTGAAAGTGTGACCTGTTTGTTTGCCTGCTGTCTGACTCTCCCAGGGTAGGGCTGGTCCTGTCTTCCGTGCTTCCACAGGGAGAAAGCCCACTTTTCTAGTCCTGGCTCTGGCAAGAGGGGCCCTGGATGGGACCCTCACCCACCCTGTGCCTGGGTTCTCCTGACTGCAGAGTGAAAGGTCAGAACATTCCAGTAGGCACTTAGTTGATGCTTACTGATTCAACAACTGAAACTGAAACCTAGGCTGGGACTCCTGGGTACCATCTGGGATGCTGTGACCCACTGTCCTGGGCTGCTTGGGGTGGAGCGCTTTCCTGGGACGTGGGCTTCAGTGTAAAAACCAGGCTGTGCCCGGCACACTGGAGGAGGTGGTTCTCCCCCGCCCGCCATGAACCTGCCTGCAGGAGGGAGCCCAGCATCCACAGCTCTGTTTAAACCATCTCTCCACCCTGCTTCCATCTGCCATCCGTACCACCTTAAAGCCTGGTGGGTGATTTTCATGAAGAGTCCATGAAGTCCTTGGGGAAAGGGTTTGTCCAGGGTCAGGGCCAACTCATAAACCTTGCCCTTTGACCTTGAACTGTTCTTTAAAACAAAACCGAAAGGATCAGGGGATCTGTACACGGGGTTGGCATCCCGCTGGGAGCACAGGAAGGGGCTTTTTACTTTCCTTCCTTCGGTCATTAAAATGACAGGCCAGGGACAGCCCGAGTGGCTTCGGTTGGAGTGGCTCCGGTTCAGGTCCCACATCTGAGGGCCAGGGACACTGCCCTCTACAGCTAACGACAGCTCCACCTGGAGCTGGGCTGTGCGAGCCCCGGCGATGGTGTGGGCTGCAGCCCCTGCTGCAGTGGGCTGCCACAGGCTACAGTGAGTGGCCCGCAGCCAGCGTGAGTGGCTGGCAGCCAAGCGTGAGCTGCCAATAGCCGCGGTGAGCGACATCCAGAGGCCAGCGACCGATCTGCCTCATCCGGGAAGAGCGCAATGACGATACCAACATGGGCCAGTGAAGCAACGTCCTCCGCAACTAGACTGAAGAACAAAAGGACAGCAACTTGTCTGTTCCCCTTCCCCGATTCCCCAACGCTGTTCCCCTCCCCAAATTCCCCAATAAAATCTTAAAAAACAATAAAAAATAAAAAAAAATGACAGGCCAGGCCAGCCCTATCGGTGGGTCTCAAAACTGGCCCCCCAAAACCATGCTGAGTGGGCCTTTGGATAGGTCCCTGGGCTCGTTTTGAGGGGCCAGTCCCCAAGGCCCCCCAGGGGGAGGTGGACATCACTACAGCTATAAATCCAGGAGCCTCTCCTTTCATGGGAGTCAGCCTGAGCGTGGTGCCCCAAGCTTTGGAGAGGAGGCTGAGCCTGGGCTGGGTGAGGGGCTGCAGGGTTCACCCCAAGCCCCTGCTCTCCACCAGGCCCACCTGCCCAGACAGCTCTGACCTCTAAGGTGACAGGTCATGTGAAAGCCACTGTTCCTTCCACCGCTAGGCCACCAACCTCCCTCCCCAGGACATCTTGTTTCTGTTCCAATGCTGACGCTTAGAGCAGAAGCTGCCCCCACACAGGGGCCGCTCTAAAGTCATTCAGAGCAGGAAGGAGGCATGTTTCCACGTGCAGCACTTGATAAGTCCTTTGAAAAGGGGTTCTACAATAGACTGTAAAGGACCAGAGAGTAAATACTTCAGGCTCTGTGGCACGTGTCCCTGCTGCAATTATTCACTCCACGAGCGATGGCTCAAGGGCAGCCATGATGCCATGGAAATGCACAGGCACGGCTGTGTTCCAATAAAACTTTATTTATAAAAACAGGCGGTGGTGAGCCGGCCGAGTGGCTCAGTTGGTTAAGAGCTCACTCAAGAGTGCGAGCTCTGAGCAACAGGGTGGCTGGTTCGATTCCCAGCCCAAGCTGAGCTGCCAACAGGTGGCAGGATGGCTCAGCTAAAAAAAAAATGTCACTGGGCCAGCCGAGTGGCCCGGTGGTTAAGAGCTGGCTTGGGACGCCAGCAACTCTGGTTTGGATCCCACATCTGAGGGCCAGTGACACTGCCCTCTAAAGAAAACCAAAAAACAACAACAAAAAAAACAAAAAAAAAACAATACAGGTGGCGGACCGGATTTGATGTGTGGCCCACAGTTTCTAAAGACATGTTCTAAATCTTCTAAAGACACTTGAATCAAAACAAATAATACGTATATGCGAGTGTCCCAAGATAAACCACATGCAGGTTCACATACTAAAAAGGAAGAAAAAGGGCTGGCCGAGTGGCGTGGTGGTTAAGCACTGGCCTGGGAAGCCAGCGGCCCAGGTTCGGGCCCCACATCTGAAGGCCAGTGACACTGCCCTCCAAAAAAATAAAAATAAAAAAAATAAAAAGGAAGAAAAAGTCTTCACCCTCCCACATGAGTCACACTCACATGACTGTATACACGTGCCTGGGTTGACACTACATCTGAGCTTCGGAAAAGACATAAAGCAAACACAGTTTAGAAATGGGGTCACCTGTGAGATGTCCTGGAAAGGTTCAGAAGGGTCATACAGAGAATCCTTTCTGAAAGACAAAGAAACGCGCCCCTCCCCCCTCGCGCTTCTCCCGTTACTAGGTTTTCATGCTGGGTTGGCTTAAGGTAGGGGTACATCTGAATTCTGGCTTAACCAGTAATAAGAGTAATGATAATTATTATGCTCAGTCTTTGGGCACTTTGGACATGTCTCTTCACGGTGACCCCAGGAGGTAGGTACCGTTATGACTCCTAATTTATGGATGAGGGAACTGGGTATGAGAGCACATGGCTGCAGGCAAAGCCAGGCTGCCTGGGGCTGGGAGCTGCGTCCTAGGACCTGTCAGTTGCTGGCCAGGCAGGGAGCAGTCCCCACCCAGGACAATGATGGAGAGCGGACAGACACAGGGGAGGGGGGGTGTTGGCTTCAGCAGCATGTCCCGGAGAAGGAATGGCTGACTTCCTGTCAATATTTGAGCTTCCCAGAGAGTCCCCCAGGGGCACCAAGAAGATTCTGCTGGTAGGTCCTGCTCCACGTCAAACCCGAGAACCGGAGGCGGCAGACCACGCACCCTGGGCTGGTTAGTGCAAGCAAGGAGAGCACAGTAGGATGGTAGAGTTGTAAGCAAAGAGAGGCCCAATGCCTAGAAATTGGTGCAGGAACACTTGTGTACATGTCACCGCTGAACCAGCATGTTTCGCTATGTATGTGCCGTGCTTTACGATTCCCCATTTTAATTAACGGGCCATCTGCCAAATGCGGCCTTCCTGGGCACAGCCAGGCGTGCTGTTCTTGAGCTCACGCTTTACCTAGAATATGCTCTCCAGGCTTGCTATCGCTATATGTTGAACTCCTATTCATTCTTCAAAGCCCACTTCAGCAGCCACTGCTTCCGGGAGGCTCTGGTGGCTGTCCCGCATGAGGCCACTCGTATGTGTGCTGGAGGACACAGCACTGAGCCACGTGCCTCGCATGTGCCCAGCTGCTGGTCCTCCGCCTGACCTGCTTCCCACTACGGCGGCTGGAAAAGTTGGATACTTGGTTTCCCAGGCACCACTGAAGTTATGGGTGGTCGTGGGACACGGTTTGGGCCAATGAGACCCCAGGGCAAGTCTCCTGGGCTCTCTGTGCAAGATTTTACTCGACAGTAGGATTCAGAGGAGTGCTTCCTGGCACGTCCTTCCTATATAGGTCTTGAATAGGATCTGTTAAGAGGGTGTGATGCTCGGAGCTGTGGCTGCCACCTTGTGACCGTGTGAGAAAGGCCCAGAGGCTTGTAGAGATGCCACCGACCCATGGAACAAACCCTGGATGTGCCCACTCTGGGCTTGCCATTGTGGTCCCAGCCACCGTTAGTGGAGTTTTATTATCTGCAGACGAGGGCTTCCTAAGGGACATTTGGAGGGTGGGCAGGTTGATCATAAATTAGAAGGTACAGGCAAATGACCTGGAGTCAGGGTGCTAAGACTTTCTGATAAATCAAGCAGCCTCCAAGTTAGGTCTGGGCTGAGAAAGATTCATCCAGACCCATATTCTAGTGACAACTTCTCACTGGCAGTGGGGACCCAGGAGCCCTGGTGACACAGACTTGAGGTCCTACACAACCTTCACATTTACAAGGAAGATTCGATATAGCCCCTGGTTTCAAAATCACCCAGTTCAGAAAGTTGGGAGCTAAATAAAAGTGGTTTTCTTGGTTTGAGCCAAGACTAATTTCGTGTTAGCCACACACAGACCTTCAAAGCAGCCTGGCTAGTCCAGAGTATGGTGGCCATAACCGGTACATCATGACGTGACTGGGGACAAAAAGACACACCAGAGCCGGAAGTGTCTAGCAAGCCAACTGAAGTAAAGAATGATAGATTTCAGACACAGATGGTGTGAATCTCGGGAACGAATATATCTGCCAAGAAGGACTCCTTGTGGTTAACTGGGCCCAAAGCCCAAATTCGTAACCAGAGTCTAGTAGCCATTGCTCGGAAATGCCTGCCTCTCACGCACTCTGCATTTCACGGAAAAGCCGCAGACTGAGCCATGAGCCTCCGGCACTGTGTTCCTGCCAGCTGATCAGGCCTTTTAAGGGAATTCCTGGTACCATCTTTTGACCAATAGGCTGAGACCTTCCCAGTCCAATCAGAACTGTGCAGCTATATCCTCATTTGCATGTATACCGACCAATCAGAGCAGCTCCATAATGACCAATCAGAATGCATGATTCTGATTAATCAGGACGGTGTTATTTGGGCCAATCAGAAGTCGGCAATTCAGATTCCTCATCTGCATAAAAATGGACCAACTGGGAAATAGGGCGGGAATTTTATCTATAAAAGGCGGCCTGCCCTTTGTCACCACAGAGCACCTTCAAGAGGCTGCATTTCTCAGTTTGCAAACCGTTCAGCTGAATAAAATTCAGCATGGTCCTGAGCCTTCTCTCTCCTCAGGGACGCTGGGCTGGTGCTTCCCACCTGACTGCCCCCAGGACCTCAGTCCTCCCTGCTGAACCCAAGCCCCAGCTGCCCTCTGGCCCTCAGGGCGGGCACAGGCAGGGCTGTAGGAGCCAGGCCCGTTTGGGCTCCCGGAGAGGAAGTGCCGTGACAGGCCCCTCTCTGCTGGCCGCTGCTTGTCTCTCCCTAAGAGAGATAGCATCTCATGATCGGGCATGTGTCCCCTACCGTGTGTCCCTCCTTCGTGCAGGCGGTGCCACCCCACGGGCTCCCTTCCACGTTCCTGCTGGAGTCCTCACTGCCCTTTCCCACAGTACCTGGCTAGAGCCATCAGGGCAGCGCTGCTTAGCCCCGTAACTGGGATGAGTTTCCAGGGCTGAAGCCCCGGCCAGTGGCTTGCCTGAACTTCCCGTTCTTTAAGATTTCCTAATGCCCCCCTTACTTTCCTCATTACTCTGTGTTCAAGCTGGAGTCCTACCACATGGCCGCCTGTTCCAGGCCATCCATCTTACCCTTCCTGTGCCGGGGCAGCCGACCTGTTCCTCAAGGCTCTGCTGATGATGTGCTCGTCTCTAGCTTGTCCGCACAGATAGTCCTCTAACCTCGGTCTGTGCGGTGCCAGGTGGCCGGTGCTCGTCTACAAGGCCCGGCGGCATCTGTCTCCCTCCCTTCCTTCCTGTCTTCAGAAGGATAATCAGCCCGACTTCCCGCCTCCGTTTATTCCCCTTCTACCCCCAAACTCCAAAACACTCTCACTCATCAGAGGATCTTAGGATGTCTGAGTTTATAAAAACAAATTCAGCTAAAATATACTCACCAGAGGTGTGCCCTCCCCCCTCCCTCCCACATCACTGAGACCGGGATGACAGTCCCAGGACAGGTGACTTGCCCGACTTACTAATGTGAATACAGATAAGACAAAAGCAGCAACAGTGACAACGTCCTGTGTCCACAGTACGCCCGGTGCCATGTGAAGCCCCTACTCCCATCCTCTCTCTCACACAACAAACTTGGGAGGGAGGCACCGTTTCCTTCCTTACTTGATAAATGAGGAAGCAGTGGCTCAGAGAGGTTCGCTGACTACCGGAAGTCACACAGCCGACACAGGTAGATCTGGGCATGCCATCAGAAGCTTGGTGGGGACCCCTGGATTTGCACTCAAGGAGCCAGGCTGTCCCTGAGCATGGGGCAGGCCTGTCCTCACCCTTTGGAGGCCACAGAGCTCCCCGGGCCCTCCGCAATCTCCTGTGCCATGTGCACTCCGGGCCAGCTCCTCTGTGTCCTCCAGTACTTGGAGGCCTGGGGCCCGTCTGCTGACCCTCCATGACTAATATGACAGGACGCTGAGCCCCAGGAGAATTGGGTCAGGGCTGGGCCTGGGGCTGCTGAGGGAGCTGTGAGGGAGTCGGGAAGGACAGGAGCCTGTGGTCACCCTGCAGGTCAAGCCTTACTGTCGCCTCCCCTGAAAGCGCCCTGGCTGTGCAGCCACCTGTCCGATGCCATTAGCCTTTTCTATTCATTGCACATGGATGGCCCTCTGCAATGATTTCTCCATTCCCAGCCGTCCCGGAGGCCCCCGGGAGCCTCCAGGAGGGTGGGTGCTGTCCGCCCTGCTGGCCACGCCTCCCCCGTGACTGGCATGGAGCTGGCACACAGGTATCCTCTTTGCGGACTCAGTGAGTCTCCTGTCAGAGTCCAGGCCTGGCCCCAGGACTTTCTTGTTGTGGACAGAGCCCACGGCTGCCCGCCACCACACCCTAGCACTTGTACAGATCAGATCAGGTGCCCGTCCCTCAGTGCCACACACATGGCGACCCATAACCCTGCAGGGCCCGCCTAGGGTGTGAGTTCTGCCCCTAGGGGTGCACAGCCCCCAGCTGGGCCATGTGACAGCAGTGATCCGGGCTTCACAGGAGGGCTGGAAGGGGGGAAGGGGGCGGTGGGCGGGGCTCAGTCCCGGGCGATTATGCGCCCTCGTGAAGACACACAGGTGGAGAGGGTCCCCCCAAAAATCCATGTGCACTCAGAACTTGGAATGGGATTTATTTGGAAACAGGGTTTTTGCAGATGTCATTAAAGATTGAGGGGAGATTGTCCAGGCTTTGCGGGGCCCTAAATCCAATGATGGGTATCCTTACAAGAGACAGAAGAAGAGTGACATAAAGAGAAAAGGAGAAAGTGAAGGCGGAGGCCACCACCCAGGGACGCCTGGCGCCCCAGCGGGGAGCATGGTCCTGCGACACCTTGATCTTGGACTTCTGGCTCCACAGTTGGGACAGAATGAATCTGTGTTGTTCTAAGCTGCCCAGTTTGTGGCCGCCTGTAGGGCAGCCCCAGGACACTGGCACACGGAGTGAAAGTGGGAGTCAGGCTATTTGCACAGGCTGCACGGGCCACACCGAGGTGACACCCAGGCCCTCTGGGTGGTGCTGGGGCCGGGATGGGTCCCTCGGGGCCTGGTGCACGGTGGGAAGGGCCTGTAGGGAACCACAGGTCTTCAGAGGCTCCGGGACCACCAAGGCCCTGGCCTGGGGCAGAGGGCACCCCGTCCTGAGTGGGGGGAAGGGTGGGTGCCGCCCTGTCATCGTGTTGGTCAAGGATGGTCCTGCTCTAGCTGCCGTCCGGGTCTCAGGGCCTACCCTGTCCTGTGCTGTGCCCGACAGTGCCTCCATTCTGCGACGCAGGACGGGCTCTGGGCGGAGAGGCCTCCTAGGCAGCAACGCTGAGCCTCGCCCTGGGAGGCCCATCGCGTTTCATAGCCGTGGCACACAGTGGGTTTTCCCAGAGGGCACACGAGCCCACACCTCATCTCCTATCCTGCAGCCTGTGGAAAAGGCTTGGGGTCTGTCAGAGCCAGTGGGGGGGCAGGGAAAGCGGGTACAGCTGGCACCATGAGGGAGAGGAGCCTAGTCCTGAGCCCTCCCGGCTGCGCCTTCTGGCCGTAGGGGCCTCAGTTTCTCCATCTGTAAAGTGGGCTCTCAAGGCGGACACTGACCCAAATGGCCCGCAAGGGTTTGTTCTCACTGTCCCCAGTCTCACTCAGCACATCGAATGCCCACAGACACTGTGCTACTTTCCTAACACATACGTGGTGACTTAAACACCACCCATGCATTCTCTCATCGTCCTGGAGGTCAGATGTCTAGTGTCACCGGTGCAGGGCCACCTCCTCCGAGAAGCTCTGGGGAGAAGCCAGCTCTTGCGTTTTCCGGTTTCTAGAGGCGCTTGCATTTCTCAGCTTGTGCCCCCTTCCTCTGTCACTCTACCCTCTGCTCCATCATCATATGTCCCCTCCCTCTGCTTGCAATGCTCCTCTGTCCCTCTAATGAGGACCCTTTTGATCACAGTGTGCCGACCTGATACTCCAAAAACATCTTCCAATGATGAGGTCAACTGATTCACCAACAAGGTCCCATCTGTGTCCCTTATTCCCATGGCCAGGGGACATAGTCACAGGTCCCAGGGATTAGGAGGAGGCATCTCTCCTGATCCACCACACCACCCAAGCCTCCCCTGCCCTCCCCGGTGAGACGGCGAGACAGGCCAGGCTTGTCATGCAGGCTGGGGGTGTCTTCATGAAACCTCGCCGATGACGGGGCTGACTCACTACATCCCAGGCACGGCCCCGGGAGGCAGTGGGGCGGGCGGAGGAGCGCGTTGGCGTGGGTACCAGGGAACAAGCAGACAGGTGCTGCGGTGGGAATACTCATGCATTCTTTCCTTTGTCCCATTCCCCCCGGCTTGGAAGAACAAAGCCGCGTCAATAATTAAACACCATGCCATCACCCACAGAAATGGGTCCCACTACCACGTGCTGGGGGCTGTGCTCTCAGGTGCCCTGACTGGAATGAGAACTGAGCAGTGACACTGGCTGCTCAAGGACATGTGGGTTCCTCTCCCCGGGAGCCACTGTGACTCACGGCCCCCCAGGAGGGTGCCCCGGCCCCACATCACAGGGTCCCTGTTCTCTCTACCACGTCGGACCATGGGACACGCTGAGTAAGCAGCGCCCGTGTGGACGTGTTTCTGGTTCACAAAGGAGGGGGATTTGATAGAAATTCTTTGTAGGACCCAACCCTCAGCCAACATGAGACGCTGATAGATTTCAGCCGGGGCCGGCGGTAACCTTATCTGGCAATGTTAAGGAATCCATCAGATTCCAGCGCAGGAACTAATTAGATCAAGATGCAACTCGGGCCCCCCGGGAGCTGTCTCCGTGGAGGCTGAGAGGGGCGCATACCTCCACGTCCACCCGGCTACGCCAGGAAACGATCTGCCGGCAGTGGGGCCTCGGCAGTCCTGGGCTGTCATGTCTTGGGCTCCCACTGTGGTCCCAATCATGCCGCCGTGGGGGGCCTGCACCTCGTTTACGTGGGAAGCAGTGAAGGGACGTTTGGAGCACATGGGGTTTCTCAGATCTCGGTTTCCTAGCTGGCTGGTCCTTTTGGTTGAAGAAGTGGCCCGAGCCCAGCCCCCTAACACAGTGACCCGGGCGGGGGCAGGAAGCAGGGGCACGGCCGCACACAGAAAGCCCGTCCGTTTTTGGTCTGTTAGTCCAGGCTCTTGGTTTTGGCCCCAGAAACCCCCACAGCTGTCTGGAGCGCATGGATGCAAGACGAGGATGCTGACGGCGGAATGTCACTGGGTTTTGTACAAGCAGGAACTGGGCAAGCTTAGACTGCAAAGCGCGAGGGGGGGCAGTTAACGGAGCTTAACAAACTCGGCGAGAGGCCGGGGAGCACCAACCTGCTGGAGGGTGACCAGCGACTACGGTTGGAGGAGCCGATCTGATTGAAAGATGCCGTCAAGGGCATAGGGAGGTGTGTGTGGTGATGGCGACCCTATAATCGTCCAATTGGGAGGCCCTGAGTGACCACTAGGAGGACAGGGGGGAGAAGGACGGGGGTCTCTCCATACACTAAGTGGGAGCTGGACACCCACGGCAGGTGCAAAGTGAGCTGCAGGGCGGTGTGTATGGTGTAGCTCGCTGTGGTCACACAAATGCACACAGGTGGGCAGCTCGGCATGGCAGGAAGCCAGGGGCACAGCCAGTCCGACAGCGGCCACTTCCTGGTCGTGGGACTTGCGGGGGAGTTACTTACTTCATTGTCTCCGCATCTGCATGTCTTGAGATGCATAAGTGGGCTTCCATTGTTTTCTACCAAGACAATGAAGATAGAGGGAGGGAGGGAGGGCAGGGTGCAGGCCACACCACTGGCCACACGTGGCGGGGGAGATGACCTGGACTTCTTGGGGATACACAGTGTCACAGACGCAACCCAGGAGAAGCGGCAGTTGGAGGGGAATGAAAAGATGGAAGGGAAGCTCTAAAGTCACAGGGCGATGTGACACCAGAGAGGATAGTGCTAGTCACACGCTCGCCTCCCAAGGGTGGGATCCATCCAGATGCTTTGCATCCTTAGCGGAGCCTAGGGGTCAGGGGTCGCCCTGCAGGTGAAGAAACCGAGGCACAGAGGGTGACACACCTTAGGTGAAACGGCAGGGGACAGCTCCCAGCCCGACTCCAGCCCCGGTGCTGGAGACACGGCCTCCAGTGCAGGAGGACTGACTGATGGGGGCACGTCCCATAGGCCACAAGCCTTTCTGCCTCAGTGTTCCCATCAGAAAAAAGCAGCTCTAAATGCGGGGATGAGAAGTTGGCGGAAAGAGAGAGGGCATTTGTGCATTTCACAGGGGGTGACACGGTGGTGCAGACAGATGAAGCCAAGGACCCAACCCCCGCCCAACTCTGACCCTGACCTCAATCCCGGCCATGCCCCCAGGGTGCTGCCTGGGGGCCCTCTCGCTTTCCTTCTGAGAGCTCAGACTTTGGCGAACAAAGTGATTCATGAGCAGAAAGAGGCCACGCTTTTAGAACATGGGACAGAAAACGCTGCCGGCTTCCATCCGGAACCTGGGCTGTCGACGCTCTCTGCCAACCTTCCTGGGAACTCACTTCTCCGGCCTCCCGGCCCCTCTAGAACGGAGCCCTGCCCACCCCAGCTCCTCCTCTAACTTCTTCCCTCGTCCTTGCTCATCCACAAACCACAAACAGCCTGGGCTCCACTGGGCCAACTGCAGGCCAGGGACCCGGGGACACAATGGCACCATCTGCCATGCCAGACTTCTGGCCGCCGTGCCAGCCTGCAGCTTGACCTTGACGATCGGAGTGAGGTTTGAGTCAGCATGTGCCTGAGAAGCGAAGCCCTGCTAGCTGCCTGGCAGCTGCCCTGCAGTGTGGTCAGGAGTCCTGGAGCTGCTGACCATCTGACCCCCTTCCCAAGGCGGAAGGAGAGGGCAGCAGGTCTCTCTAAGCTGCGCCTGCTCCAGAGGCCACGCCAGGTGCCTGGCAGTCCCTGTGCCCCAGAGGAAACGGCGGCGGCAGGCCTGTGGGGTGGGGGCACACAGCCCGGCTGGGCTGGCTCGCTCCCTCTCCTCGCCCAGTGCCATTGTCCCCGCCCTCCACCTGTCTGTCACAGGTCTGGCCCGCCTGCTCCCTCAGACTAAAGCGACTTTTAGAAAAGGATGGGGTTATTGTGTTTTTAAAAAAAACTGAGGTGCAAATGACTTAACCATGATGAGTGCACATTCCAGGGACATCACGTGCGTCCGCAAAGTGGTGCTGCCCCACCTGAACCAAGCTCGAAGCACCTCCATCCCCCCAAAAGGAGACCCTGTGCCTCGTACACGGACGCGCCTCATGGAAATGAGTCTTGAAGACGCAAAGGAAGAATGGAGCCAGGTGACCATGACATCAAAGGTGGGCAGAATGCGGGTCCCAATTAGAAAAGCCCCTTGAATCCCAGAGCAGTCGAGGCTGAGAGCGCCCCGCCTGGCTCCACTCCCTCTGTACGGTCCCCTTCTCTGTAAGGGCAGGACATGGACGCCACCCCCTGGTCGAGCCAAGATGAAGGACATGTGCTGAGCAGGGGGTGGGGGTGGAATGGGCAAAACTCAGCTCTGTGCCTGAGAAATGGGGACGACTGTCACCTCCCAGACAGTGCGAGGACCAGGGGCACGTGGCAAGTCCACTGCACGTAGTAGGTGCTCAGTGTGTTGGGGGAGGGGCTCAGGCAGAGGCTGCACACATGCCACTGGGACCAGTCAGAAGTGGGAGACGCGAGAGATGGCCCACGCCAACCCGTGACGTACAGATGAGGAAACCGAGGGTGAGAAAGGGTGGATGGGGGGTGTGGGGGCTGCCCATTGCACAATGAGGAGCCCGAGGGCCAGGCAGGGATGCACTTGCCCATGTGTCACATCCAGGGAGTGCTCTCAGCCACCTTGGTCCGCTGTCCACACAACACGGGGAACGCTGCACAAGGCACCTGGGTTAGGCCGGGCCCAGTGTCCAGGAGCTGCTCTCAGGACACAGCTTTTGTGAAGTGCTATCGTCCTGAGCCAGTGTGCTGGCACCATGGTAAGCGGGCTGGGCGGCGGGCGTCCACATGGAGGCCGGCCCAGGACAGGGCTGGGGAGGGGTGAGCACAGAGGGACAGACGAGGGTGTGCCGGGAGGCAGACCCTGGTGGGCAGAGGCCCAGGGTGTGACTACAGCGAGGGGGGTTGGGGTAGGGGAGCCGAGGTACCCGGAACCGCTACACACAGGGCTCCGAATTGTAATGCGTCCAGTGCACGAGGTAAGCACGAGGGAATCTCACATTTCAGAAAGACCACTCGAGTGGGTGGACTGGGAGTGGGCAAAGCTCCTGGTGAGAAGAGTCCGAGGGCCAAAGCCCAGTCCAGGTGAGAGAGGGCGGCTGGGACTCTGAATACGGCCCTGGCTGCAGTCATGGGGGAGGTGTCCCCAGGAGAACAGGCGGGGAGACTGCCAGGACTGGGGGTGGACAGGCTGCCCGGGGAAGCCAGTGCCCAGCGTCACATCCGCTTTGGAGACGTCTGTTTCCCATGAGCCAAAGCCCTAGCCGGCCGGCCTTCCTTCCTTCCTTTTTTCCTTCCTTCCTTCCTGCCTCTTAACCACTCACTATGGCAACCAGCCATCCACCCACCCACCCATCCATCCTCTTCCCATCCCCCTGCCCCACTCTCTGAGGGTAGAGTAGTTGCCAGGCCCTACGCCAGATGCCAGGGAAAAGGGGACACGTCAGAGTCAGCCCTGATCTTATCCTGGAGAAGACAGGGTGGAAGGGGTACAGGCAGGCAACCTCCCAGCTGCCCCCTGGCTGGTGACACTGAGCAGAGCGTCTGCGCGCCTCCTGGGCTGGACACCAGAGACCCCCCCTCCCCGCTTCCTGGGGGCCAGGCCTCCGGCCAGAGGGCGGCATCAGCACAAGGATCTCCTGAGAGCCTCCTGTGCCCAAACCCTGAATCTCAGGGTGGGCAGTAACCAAAGCGTGCCCGTTCACAGGTGACCAGCGGCTGGTAGTTACGGTGGTTTCAGGCAGACTGTACAGTAGTCTATAACCAGGAGAGAGCTTGGGGATGACGTAGCCATTTTACAGGTAGGGACACTGAGGCCCATGCAGACAGTAGTGTCAGGGCTGAGACAAGAACCGTGGCATCTGAACGGGCAGGTCTGGGCCTCGTCAGACTTCAAGCTGGGCCCCAGCACTGCGGATTAGCAAAGCTAGGGATGCATTTGAGGGCTGGCCCGTGTCGGGCTGCAGGGTTGGAGAAAGGAGGAGGGAGACAAGCCCCAGGGTAGGGGCTGGGGCCGCCTCCTGCCCGCTCACACGGCCAGCTGTGGGCATCTCTCTCTCGGGCTCTGCATTCAGTGACCTCATGCTGGCAGCTTGAATCGGCCATGGAAGGACTATTCACACCGTGGACACTGGCAAGACTACAAATTGGGGCGGAGATAAGACGGGCGGAGAGGCGCCAGACACAGCGTGGGGGGGCACAGAGCCAGGGGCTGCTTACGGCGGCCGTGATCCTGGAACCCATCGTGGGGACCGGTGTCAGCCTCCAGCTGCCGAGTGGCTGGGCGTCTTGGGAGACGGAACACACATGTGCAGCTCGGGCTGGAACCCGCTCCACCCGGTAGGGACCGAGGCAGCCTCCAGTGTGCACTGAGGAGCCCTGCCTGGAGGTGTGTCCGGGACCCAGCCTCCCCCAGATCCTCCTCTGCTGCTTCTCATCGTGCCCACCCCCCCCTGCACTGCCCCCACCCACACACCCACTCCCCACCTGGGAACCTGCCGAATGTGGCCGAAGGTGCTTTGCGACAGCAGCTTCCCTGTGGTGAGGGACTCGGCTCCCCGCCCCAGGCAGGGGCACCAGGCCAGAAAAAAGGGTGTCAGGGCCTCCTGCCTGGCCCCACCGAAGAGGCCAGTGTCCTGGGCCCGAGCCAGAGGTCCTGGCGTGCCTCCGAGGGGCCGTGCTCACCTGCTCCAGTAGAAAGCCCCTCCCCCAACCCAGAAGGCCAGGGGCTCCCCACCCTAAACTCAGAGCTTCTGAGCTGGGCCCCAGGCCGGGCGGGAGGAGACCCCTGAGCACGCACTCCTCACCTTGGACTGGGGGCTCGGGAAGGTCGGAGCCCCAGCGACCAGCAGTTTACAGTACGAGGGCGCTGCTGGGGGCACTGGCTGTGAGAGGCCAGCGGCCACTCACCGGGGAGTCACTGAATCCTGGAGGAGGAGGAGGCCTTGCCTGGCCATCCCGAGGGGCTCAGAGCTAGAGCCCACCCAGGACATGCGCTAAGTGCCAGGCCTGTGCTGGGCTCCCTGCCCCATGATCCGTGAAACCCGAATCTCAGCGCTCCCTGCTGGGGGCAGAAGCAGCTGCTGATACGCTGCTTTTCAGAGGACACCAGGCGGAGCAGAAAGGCGGGGATCTTGTTGGGTCGCAGGGCGGGAGGCAGCACAACACCAGAGGGCCTGGGCCCTGGGCTCCGCACACCCCGCCCTGACCACCCCGCTTGGGCCCAGCGTCCCTGGGACCCGCTCTTCGCATCACCTGGTCGTCTGCACACGCTCACTCCAGAACAACAGATGAAACCCCCAGTTTTCAACGTAGATCCCACTGCTAGCTCTGCAGATATGCACGAGGACCTGTGTCTGTCTGCTTTTGAGCTCCCGGGGGAGGAGGGGGCCGGGAAGCGGGGAAGGAACAGGCCACCAGGCTGAGCTCCGCCTTGCGGGCTGCTCCTGGCTGGTCTTAAAGATGCCCAGGAGCCCCCAGAGGCTCCTCCCATCAGTGAAAGGAAGAGCTCTTGAACATAACAAAGCGATTGTCAAAATAATAACTCACAGACAGGTTGGAAATTGGGGGAATTTCCCAGAATACAGAGCAAAAGGCAGGGAGTCAGAAAATGTGAGGAAGAATTACGAGCAAGTGGAACCAACGAGAGTCCAACAGGAAATCCAGACAGACAGAGACAGAAAGTGAGGGAATTTTCCCGGGGTAACAGGATCCAGCCCCCCGGATCCGTGGTATTTGCTCTCTGTGCTTTCAGTTACTTGCGGTCAACTGCAGCCAGGAAATATTAAATGGAAAATTCCAGAAATAAACAATTCGTAAGTTTAAAATTATGTCCTATTCTGAGTGGCCCCCTCTGTCCATCCCTCTGTCGTGTCTCCACGCGGCCCGCGGCCCTGCCCGTTAGCCACTCAGTAGCCGACCCAGAGATCAGATGGACTATCGTGGTGTCGCAGGGCTTATGTTCAGGTCACCTTCATTTTACATCATAATGCGACATTCACGTAACTTTTATCACAGTGCATTGTTATACCTGTTCTATTTTATTATGAGTCACTGTTGTTAATCTCTAACTGTGCCTATTTGTAAATGAAATGTTATCATGGATATGTATGTATAGGAACATACACACACACACTGGGTTTGATGCTATCTGCGGTTTCAGGCATCCACTGGGGGTCTTGGAATGCAACCCCCCGTGGATAAGGGGGGAACGACTGGATTTTTAAAGCCAAAGGTGCTTCAGCCTAAAGGAGCCTCCAGAAGAGTAAACACAGCAAGGACAAGACCCCCCCAGACCCACCACTAGGACATGTCAGAACATCAAGGAAACGTCGGTGCATTGCAGTTCCCACAAAGTCCCAGGGGGGAAAACCAGCGATCATGCTCTCTGGAATGAGGGTCAGACCACACCGTAACCTCGCCCACAGTCAATAGAGGTGAGGTGACAATGGAGTCACGTCTCCACCGCTCAGAAGGAAAGCTACGTACTTTGAACCTAGAATTCGACAATACTTAGCAAGTTGTAAACGAGAAACATGTCTGTGTACATTCGAGGGAGCTTTTGATGAGACTGCTACTTGACTGTGTCCCAGCAGAATGGGGTGGGGGGGGCAAGAAACACTTAGCCGACAGCTCAGTGAGGGGGCAGCTCAGAATGACAGCTGAACACTGGGAACTGCAGGCTGCAGCAGAGAGCAGGGGCACTCCCGAGGGAGTGGAATGGACCCTGGGATGCATGAGAAAAAGGAGGGTATTTCCGAGAGTGGCTGAAGAATTCTCCCGCCAGACAAAACGAAGGCGATCAGAAATTCCAGGAGAAACAAAGAGTTCTTGTGAAAAACAGGATGCTGATAGTAAGCTAAAAGGTGGTATTACGTTGATCCACCAATGGAGTGGGAGGGAAGAGAATCCACTGGGCTGTGAGGCTACCAAGGCCTTTCTTCTCCTGGTACAGATCGCGAGTCCTGGACCTGACGCCAACATTTATGTTATTGTAACAATGTCACAACTTTTGGTTACTAACTTTCGAATCCAACCTATAGACAGAAGCTGGAAGACTTAAATATGGATATAAATGTAACAAAAGGTCGCCTGGTACTGTCTAGAATGCATCAGCCACTTAGCAGTTCAGCAATAACTATTCAAAATCGGGGGTGGCACAGAGGAGTGATCTACCACGAGGTCCTTATCTTTGACGGCCAAGCATGGATGCTTTATACTGTTTAAATTAAGAAATAAGTGGGTAGGGACCAGCCAAGTGGCTCAGTTGGTTGATTGCGAGCACTGAGCAACAGTGTCGCCGGTTCGATTCCCACATGGGTCAGTGAGCTGCACCTGAGCTGGTGAGAGCACGTGTTCTTAGCAGCAAGGTTGCCGGTTCAACACCTGCATGGGATGGTGGATTGCGCCCCCCACCCCCGGCAACTAAGATTGAACATGGCAACTGGACTTAAGAGCTGAGCTGAGCTGCGCCCTCCACAAGTAAGACTGAAGGACAGCAACTTGACTTGGAGCTTTTGGGTCCTGGAAAAACACACTGTTCCTCTTCCTCAATTCCCCAATAAACCCTTTAAAAAAAAGAAATAAGGGGGTAACCATAGGGTGAGGGAGGCAGCCATCAGGAGGATGAAGCAGACCAGTTAGAAGCGGTTTCCGTGGCGCGTGGGGCTGTGTGCACGTGGCTGGGGAGGTGGGAAGCCAGGTTTCTTTCCGTTCCCAGCTCTGTCTGTGGTTTGCTTACATTAATTAGGTACTTATTTTGTTACAAGCATGGGGTCCTTGCATGAAAACCTGGGAAGGGAGGAAGAATGTTACCCAAGCACGGATGAAGAGTGGGTCCCGGGGCAGTAAGACGGTGGGGGGACGGGTAATGTGGGCAAGAGCAGAGGGGCCGACGCCTGGGGAAGCAGCAGGAGGGAGGAAGGGGGGAGGCGGGCACCAGGTACCCCGTTCCCATGATGGAGAGACCATGAGAAGAGCAGTTTTGGGGGGAGCCATGGCAGTTTCAGACTGGGGCCTCTTCCTGGGGCTCTGATTCTTCCCTGTGGAGACCTGGCTCCCAGGCGTCATATGCAGGCACGTGGTCACGCTGGGAGAGCACAACGGGGGTGGGGACACACAGGCGGTCACTTCTTACTGTGCCTATGCCCAGGGAGTCACCCCGTTCTTTCTTGGGTTCAAAAAATGACAAAAGCAGTATGTACCTGTAAAACTTAAAAAACTTAAAACTTAAAAACAGACACGTACGGACTGAAAAGTGGAACGGCCTCATCCTGTGCCCCAAAGGCGCTGCTCGGAGTGCCTCGTTACTACCCGCTGGGCGCAGCCATCAATTAAGAGAGAGGACAAAACAGGATACATTTCCTTAGGATCCCAGGCCGGGAACCCTCTTTTTCAAGTCTAAGGAATAATAAGAAAAAATCTGAAAATATAAAATAATGGTGGAGGAAGAATGGAGAACCAGTGTTTCTCACCGTTCCTGCCCACATGCTGAGGCCGTCTTCTAGGACACGTTAGGCTTTCAGAGGAAAGCCAGCTGCCCACACGCGCATTCACGATTGAGCCCCCCTCGGATTTAGAGAGCGCACGCCTCCAAGGAGCTGCAAGCACTCAGCCTCTATTTTCTCGTTCATGCTTACACGAGCCTCCTTGGGGATACGGTATGAGTTGGAAATATGACCCTCCACTTTGCAAACACGGTTGGAGGTCAGGGACTGAGGCACATAGAGGGGCGGCCAGTTGCCCAGGGACACACGGCATGTAGTTGGAAAGTTAGAATACTTAGGACAAATTCTCAGGGGGCTTAGGAGGCGTCAAATAAGACGCGTGCACAGTTCTGTAGTCAGAGTCCATCTCTGGGAAGGTCCCCCGGAAACCAGAAACCAAGGCTCTCTCTCTCTGGGAGACAAACTCGGGGGCTGGGAGGTAAGGATGAGGGGCAGGCTGCCCTTTGTGCTACATCACTTGCTGCACATTCTGAGTTTTTAAATCATGTGTATATATTTCTAATCGCCAATTAAAAATATATCAAAATTGGACTAGAATGTTTGCAAACCATGAAAATAAGTAGCTACGGAGAGTGATACTCAATAGGCGACTGGACATAATTTGCCATCCTTCTAATTCTATCTCTACGAGGAAACTGGTGACACCCAGGGAGAGGGACAGTGGACACTCGGCACCTTCTCAGGCCCTTTCTCCACTTGGTGCTCATGCTCCAAGGCGTCCCTACCGAGCGGGTTAGAAGCTGCCTGTGGAGCTTGGGATGTGGGAGAAGGACCAGGAAAGACTCACTGCCAAGGGGACTGGGGTGACGCCCACCAGCATCTGGGTACCCCTCCCTGTAAAGCCAGGAGAAAGAAAATGCTGCTCATTCCCCCCATCCCCGTGCCCATGCCGTGGCGGGTCCCGTCTGTTCTAACAGTACTCCACACCTGAGTCCACCTGCCTTTCTCACCAGCCCAAACCACCATCCCCCGGCCAGGACGGCAGCGAGGGTCTAATCACCGGTCTCCACTCATCCTTCTGTTTTCCTTTGGCAAAGTTAATCAGATCACATCTAAAGCCATCCAGGACCCCCCACCGCAAGTATGAAAACACACAAACTCCAAGCATGAAGCCCAAGGTGTTTCTCTGACAGCATCCTCTCGGCTCTTCTAGTTCATGGCTATTCCTGCATTCAGGCTCTCTTTTCCACCTCAGTGCCTTTGCACTCGCTGGGTCTTCTATACAGGGCTGATTCCTCCCCAACCTTCAGGTTTCAACCCCAAAGTCACTTCCTCAGAAACCTCCCCTGGCTCTTGATATAAAGCTGGCCTGCCCCGACCTGCCCAAAACACCGCACGGCAGCCTGGCTAACACGTTTCATAGCATCAACCACAAAGAGGGAGTCTCTGGTTTGGTTACTTGTTGGCCTTGTGTTATCATCACTAATTAGACTTTACTCTATATGAAGTCAGAGACTGGAGTTGTCTTTTTTACCTCCATATTCTTAGTTCCCTGAAAAGTCAGGCTTTGATGAATATTGGTTAAATAGGTGGATAGATAGATGATGGAAGTGGATGGGTGGATGGAATGGATGAGTGGATGGGTGGATGGATGGGTGGGAGGGTGGGTAGAAAATGGATAGATAAACAAATGGATAGATGGACAAATAGGTGGATAAATGGATACGGATGGATGGATGGGTGGATGATAGATGAGTGGGTGGATGGATGGATGGAAGAATTTGTGAGTGGGTGAACTGATGGATATGAATGGCTGGATGGGTGGACAGGGGAATAGATGGATGGACAAATGGATGAGTGGGTCGATTGCTGGGTAGATGGCTAGCTGGCTGGCTGAATGCATAAATAGTTGGATGGATGAGTGTGTGGTTGAACGGCTGAATGGATGGGTGGATGGGTGGGTGGGTGGATGGGTGGGTGGATGGATGGATGGAAGGATGGATGGATGGATGGATGGATAATGGGTGGGTGGATGGGTGGATGGATGGATGGATGGATGGATAAATAGATGGATGGTGGGTGGATGGATGGATGGATGGATGGATAATGGGTGGGTGGATGGGTGGGTGGATGGGTGGATGGATGGATGTATGGATGGATGGGTGGATGTATGGATGTATGGATGGATGTATGGATAATGGGTAGGTGGATGGGTGGGTGGGTGGGTGGGTGGATGGGTGGATGGATGGATGGATAATGGGTGGGTGGATGGGTGGGTGGGTGGATGGATCTGTTCAGCCTATGGTGAGACCCTGAGGTCTCTCTCTGCCTGTGCCACGTGGGTTCCTCCCGGGTGCCCCAGGCTAATGAAGCTGGGGATCTGATTGAAGGGCAGTGGGAACTTGAGACTCTATTCCCTGTGTTGAGAAGTGTTTTAAAAAACGACATTGAAATATCTGTAAGGTTCCATGTGGAAATGACCCCAGGTTCCCTGCTTCCTGACCTCGGCCATGTGCCCACTTTCCTGACCCGGCTATCAGGTGCGTGCTGGGCAGGGGGAGGGGACTCCGAGGGGAGCGGCGGGAGCAGCGGCACACGGCCTACGACGGACGGGAGTGTTCTGACCATCTTGCTCCTCAGGTTGGAGTCCCTGAGCGAAGTTTCTGACATAAAGGAGGCGGGAAGAGGAGAAACCTCCAGAATGATTCAGAAACTGTCTCCACTGAGTCTAGCTTCCGATTGCATTTTCTTTAATTACATTAGCATTTCTGTGGGGTAGCCTCAGCCATCAGCTGCCTGCCCAGACTGTGACCTCACCACCTACAGTGGGTGACTGACCCAGAGGGAAGCCGGGCACCCAGACCTCTGCATCTCGTTAGGCCATTTCTAACGCGGATTCCGAAGTGGGCTGATGAATTGTTAGCTGGCCCGCACCCCACTGTAGGAGGCACACCCCGAGATGCCTTCTGCCTGCTCAATCGAGGAACTCTTGGTCAGCCGCTCACGCCAGGAGCCACGCGTGCCAGTTGCTTGGGTTACTATGGCATGTGGGATCCACAAGTCCCCTCGCTGCCCACTCACCATTGCCTCTGCCAAGTCCACTGTCTGGATAAGATCAGTGCTGGGAGGCACTAGGCTCCCACAGGTGAACCCCTGCACCTTTCCAAAAAAGTGCTGAGGTCCTGTGCTAACCGAGGTCATATCCTCAATACACTTCATGAGGTGATGACTGTGTCTGAGTCCCACCAGCGTCTCTCCATCCCAGGCCGGTCCCCTGCCCAGCCTTGGGCAGTGACATCTTCATCTTGGGAGAGTGGGGGCTGAGGGCAAGGGCTCCATACTCCATCCGGCCGGCCTCACACTCAAGCTCAGACACTAGTGTGGCCAAGGGCCACATGCCTCACAGAGCCTTCCTTCCTCTGCCTCAGTGTCCTCCTTCCTGACTTACAAGGTCACCAGGGGGGCCGGTGGTCAGTGGTGCTGTGATCAATGCAAGGTGGCTGGCACGTGGCAAGAGAGTAACAAATACTGCAATCATTACTCTTACTTCTTTCACTGTCACACCTTGTCACAGGAGGCCCACAGCTCGTCAGATTCCTTCACCACGGGAGTCAGGGCTGACTCCTAAGCTGCGGTCAAGGCCAAAGCTTTTACCATTGCTGAGAAGCTACCAGGTGGCCTGGGTGTGGCCAGATGTCCCTCTGCTCTGTGGTCCCAGTCCTGGCCCCTTGGTCAGGACCCACGCAAAACAAAAGCATTTTCCTGGGCACCAGAACACAGGGTTGCAGAGCTGGCTGGGTCTTGAAAGTCATCTACCCCAACCTCCCATGACATTCTGGCAAGAGAATGGCCACCCTGCTTGATTCCCTCCAATGGCGGAGAGCTCATCACCTCCTCAGACAGCTCTGTCCTGGCACGGACCAGCTACAAGGGTTAGCTGCCCTGTGCATCCCTCATTAGCTCTGGTCCTGCTGACAGCCATGTGACACATGACACGTGACCCAGCCTGGCTCTGGTCTTTTCTTTTCCCAGCTCAGTCACGTCAGATCCTTCCACCTCTCCTCTGCAGGGAAGCAGCCCGAATGTGGAGCTTCCTGTTTCAAAGGCTGAGTGTGTGTGTAGAACCGCCCTCACGCACACACACGCGCACACTGGGGGGGCCGGTTGGCTGCTCTGTGCCAACAATAGGCCTAGTGGGGGGGATGGCTCTGCAAAAGTCACAGCCTGCGGGCGAGCTGCTACTGGGACACTTCCTGCTTTCAGAGGCCCCTTTTTACCGAAGCCCCACTCGCAGACTGGACAGCCCTCAAAGTAACCATGGCAACAGCTCTCAGGCGTTCCCTGAGTCTCAGGCACCCACCTTGTTAGAACGGAAGCTAAGTCAGAGAGCCATGCCGGCGTGGCCACACGCTCAGAGCCCACTGGACAGGTTGCCTGTGCTGCTGTAGGCGGGACTCATCTGACCCAGACCCAGACCCACCAGGCAGCGGGGTCACAGTGTGGCCCCTCAAGGTCAGAGAGTGGGCCATCTTAGGGCCGGTCTTGTGGTGCGGTGGTTAAGAGCTGGCTTGGGACGCCAGCGGCCCCGGTTCGGATCACACATATGAGGGCCAGTGACACTGCCCTCTTAAAAAAAATAAATTAAATAAATAAATAAATAAACAAATAAACAAATAAACAAATAAAAAAGAAAGTGGGCCATCTTAGCAAGATCTGCTAAGTCTGCAAAGCCCCAGGGAGCGGGGCCCAGCTCCTCTGCTAACATGTCTTGTCTATGAGAGAAAGGTGGTCAGGGCAGGTCGGCATCCACACCAGGTATAACCAGCAAGCTCACCCCTAGGCATACACCCCAAAGAACGGGAAATGGTGTTCAAACGAGCGCCTGTCCACAGCAGCACCATTTCATTCACAAGAGCCAAGAGGGGGAAGCAACCCAAGTGTCCATCAACAGATAAACAAAACGTGGTCTACACACACAATGAAGTAATATATTCAGCCGTTAAAAAAAAGGAAAGTCTGACACCTGCCACAACGTGGATAAACCTGGAGGACAATTGCTGAGTGAAATAAGCCCGTCACAGAGGGACAAGTCCTGCGTGGTCTTACTTAGATGCCGTCCCTAGAAGGATCCAATTCACAGAGACAGGAAGTAGAAGCTGGTGCCAGGCCTGGCGGGGAGGGGCGCGGGTGATGACAGCCACACAACAGTGTGACTGCACCTAAGGCCTCCGAGCCGGGCACTTCAAAGGGTTAAGATGGGAAATTTTATGTTATGTATATATTTTGCCACAATAAAAAAAATTAGAGAGAAAAGGCCTGAAGCACTGATATGTGCTACGGCATGGCTGAACCTTGAAACTATTATTCTAAGGAGCCAGACACAAAAGATCGCATGTTGTATGATTCCCTGTATATGAACGGTCTGTAAAGTAGATTGGTGGTTGCCATGAGGGGGGCCGGGGGCAGGGAGAGTGGGCAGTGGCTGCTAATGGGCGGGGGTGGGGTGGGTTTCCTTGTGGGAATGATGAAAATATTCTGGAACTAGACGGAAGTGATGGCTGCATGGCACTGTGAATGTGCCACATGCCACTGAACTGTGCTGGTTAAGATGGTAATTCTGTGTTATGCGAACTTGAACTCAATAAAAACCACACACAAGACCAGGTGTGACCGCTTGGCAGGCAGATGAGAGGCGTTTAGAGGTCAGGTTTGAGTGGCTCGCCATAGACCCCACTGGGGTTCAGGGCAGGGTGTCCAGACTCTTCCCCAACCTGGACCTTCTCTGGGGGAGAGGAGGTTGGCGGGGTCCTCAGAAGGCGCCCCAGGGATGCCCGTCTAGCAGGACGAGGCGCAGGAGCCTCGTGTCCCATAGGTCACGCTGCCTGCCTTCCTTCCATTCTCTGCACCACAGCCGACTCTCATGGGTCTCAGTGTCCACTAAGAACCCTCCATTTGGGCGGGGGACAAGTTTCCCATGTAGTGGGGCCTTCTCCGCACCCCTCCAGCCTCCAGTGTAGGGGGACTTGTGTTGTGACAGAAGGAAGACGATAGCCTTCACGCTTGGGGAACAGAGCAGGAGATACTAAAGCAGAGACAGGAACACTGGCTAGAAAGGCTTCCCGGTTCCCAGCTGTTCACGGAGCCACTGCTCTGAAATCAGGCACCCCCCGCGCCCAGCAGGACCCCCGCGAGAGAGAGGCAAGGAAAAGCCATGGAGACCCCAGGCTGTGTCCTCCAGGAGGGTGGTTTCTGTGGGAAAATTCAAACCCACGCACCCTGACAAGCTCCCTGCAGGAACCCAACCCCCTTTTGGAAAACAGCCAGAAAGCAAGCCAGCCGCACTCAAAGGCCCTTCTTGCTGGTGCAGCCCTCGTCCGCCCGCCTGTCAAGGGGGTGAGCATTCCTTGAACAAAACCTTCAACTCAGTGCCAGAATGAACATGGGAAATGCAGATGAGGTGGGAACCCAGAGCCTGGGGGGGGGATGCGTTTCCTGCTGCCGCCTCAGCGCCTGTGGCCAGGTGCTGCCACCTTTGGCATCTATACTGCTTCCTCCCAAACAAGGCCAGGGCTTCCTCCCCCTGGGAACACAGCCTGTGGGCCACCCCACAGGTGCGCTCCAGCACAACCCCAAACCTCCGGCGACACAGAGTCCCCCTCGGGCAGGTTCTCTGGAACGCGGTGGCTCCCACAATCCCAGCCCATGTTCAGGAGGTCACGATGGACACACAGGGGAACCCAGCCAAGGGGGTCCGAGTGTGCCATGCAAGATGGTCTGGCGCCTCGGTGGCACAGCACTGGAGGGGCCTGGCAGAGAAAGAGCCGCGCCTTACCTGGAGGCATCGAAGCTGCCGTAGGAGCCGACTGTGTAGTGCCTGAAGAGCTTCTGGCTGCGGTCTGCACGCGTTTCTGTACAGAGACGGAAGAGAGACATCGCTTAGAAAAGTCAGGGCCCCTGCACGCCGGAACCATGCGACGCTGGCCCGGCCTCTCATCTATCTGATCTACGAAGCGTGAGAACCATTCTTCTGGGGGAAAAACCTGGCAGGAAGATGAGACCTCCTTCTGGGGCTCAACTTTGCGAAGTTCGGGGAACGCGTAGGGACCCCGCAGGCTGACTACTGGAGGCAGGAGCTCATGGGGGTGCAGGCAGAAGCACTCTGCAATGAAGACAGGCCATGCGAGGTCAGGCTGGGATGGCAGCAGCCCACTCGGCACATGGGGTCCGCCTGACTGATACTCTCAAATGGTGCTGCGAGTCTGGTAGCGAATCTGAGAACCCGCAGATGACTGCCTTTGGGGAAAAAATGTTTATTGTTATTTTCCTGATTATTGCTGCTCTCTCCTAAAAAAAAAAAAAAGAAAAAGAAAAAGAAAAACCAAACAACCATGATTAACGTTTCCAATTAAGTTCTCCGCTTGCTTCCCTTACTCAGCACATTCAGGCGTAAACTTCAAAGGAGACGATATGAACGATATAATTTGATTTAATAGGTGGCTCAGGGCGACAGGGGGAAAAAAACCCCACAATGACACAAATACAAGAAATCATAATTTACTGTTTAGATATCTCCCCTCTAAATAAAATCTCCCAGACAATATCCTTCCTAAACCCTAGAAAAAAATATAGAGAAATGATGATTGTCTTCAAGAAAATGGCTTGAAATCTCATTTAAACTCCTGTAATGCTCTCTGCTATAATGACTCTGTCTCCTCAGTCCCACATTCCAAGGTGAACGTCATTATCCCCCAAACACACACTTTCAGGTCAAAAGTGGACACAAGTCAGCATAACACCCTTTGGCAGCTTTTATGCCCAGAAGCAGCTAGTTCAGCAAAATGCTCCCTTTCTATATAGTGTGGAGTTGCCTTTGGGGCGGGGAGAAGAACAGCAGAGGTTCAGCTCAGGACTACATTTCCCAGCTCTCCTTGTACCTAGGCATGGTCATGTGACCATCTCCCACCAATGGAATGTGGGTACATCCCATTGCAAGGGAGGGGGGGAGAGTCCCTCCCAAGCTTGGCTTCTATAGGAGCTATTGTGCCTCCCTACCCTTTCAGCTTACCCCAGCTCAAAGCAGGGGCTCCCAGGCCCTACTGGATGGTGGAATCCTCTAGGATTCCTGGAAGACACCTGAGTCCCTGTGCACTGAACTGTTAAAGGGAGCAAGAATTAAATGTCTGTGGCATTCTGCTGCTCGAGGGACTTAAGCGTTACAGCAGCTAACACTGCCTGGCTGACTGCAGGCCAGAATCCTCTGTGGCTTGGCTCCCACCTGCCTCTCCACCCCTTTCCCATCGCAGCCTCTGCGGTTCAGACAAATGCATGATTCATATTGTTATCACTGGCACTAACCCAGCACTTACTGGGTACCGGGCCCTGTTCTAAGCACCGCTCCCGTAGTCACTCATTTTAACACTCACAACTGCCTTGGAGGGGACACACGCCGCTCTGCAGGCCCAACCAAGTGCAGCCAGGGGCAGCCCCTCTGCTCCCTGCTCCATTTCATGCCGCCCCTCAAGTCCCTGCTCAGAACCCTGGGCGTCCACCTCATGGAGCTGGCCACTCCACCTCTGTCTCTGCTGATCACCTCCATCTTCATCCTCACTAACATTTATTGAGTCTTCCCTCTGTGCCCTGATTTGTAGCCACCTGGGCTCATCCACTCGCTGGTCACAGCAGCCCAGCAAGGGAGGTGGGACATCTGGACCCTTTTTATGGATAGTGATGGTAAGAAAGGCAAAAGTCACACCCACTAAGTGGCGGGGTCAGGATGAGCACCCAACCAGCAGACGGCTCCCTCCCCCAGGCTTAGGACCACCAGACCACACTGTCTGACCCCTGGAGAGGATCCGAGTTCCCTGTGCTCTGTTCGAGGCTCAAGGGTGAGGCTTGGCCTTATTTCTCTGTATCAGCCCCAGTATCGACTCCTGGTAGACGCACAATGTAAATGCACGCTGACCTGATCTATTCATCGTACAGTTAGCAAATAAAAACACACTGCACACGTCAGCATGGCATGAGTGCACGGGAGCCCTGCTGGGCTGGGCACTAGTCCAGCCAAGGGGCACACACCTCCTTGTGCTTGGCACCTGGACCAGATGAGCCCAGATGTCTCGTGCCCTCCTACCCCTTCTCCCTCGCATCCTGCATCTCGCACATGTTCAATTCTAGACATCATTTATCCCGCCCACCTGGGAGGCAAGCCCTGTGCCCCCAGTGCAGGGATTAGAAGGAGACTCAGAGGAGGCGCCCCTCTGTTCTGTTCTGTGGGGCTCAGAACCCCAAAGTTGGGGTCAGGATGGAGCCCGAGGATGCTGACGTTCCGTGGGCTGGGCTGAGGGCCTTAGCAGTCAGATAACTGTGTGGAGGGACATATGGGCCAGGCCAGGCCAGCCCTGAGACCATGTGTGTGCCAGGCCCTGGAGGGTAAGTGGGATTTGAACCTCTTATGGGGTTAAGCAGAATAGCTCATGATGCCACTGAAGGACGCTGGGGACTGGCTGTTCAATGTTATTATTACTCTTAATTGCTTCTGCTGGGTAAAGCCCATGTGGCAGCTCTGTGCTCGTTGTCTTGGGAACTGCTGGGTGCTGAGAGCTGATTGGCGCAGGTCCCTGGCTAGGTCAGAGTTCCAGGTTCCTGGAGTAGAGAGAGTATGCAGTGACCGCGCGTGTGTGTGTGTGTATATATATATATATATATATATATATATATATATATATATATATATACATACATACATACACATGTATGTTTACCAGACCACAAATGTTTCTGAAAGGGAACTGCTTCTAGGCTAAGTCAATAAGCCAGTGATTCCCAGATTTCGAGATTTCATGCACAATATAATTTTAAGGAGGGAAGGGCAGATCAACACACAACTTACCAAGTTTTTAATTTAGCTCAGTAAGCACATTAAAACAATAAATTTCCCTCTGCTACCACAGTTATTTCATAAGAGGAAGGGGACCTTTTAGAAGGGATGTGATCTCTGACCACTCTGTGAAAACCCCCACTGCACGGCACTTCTTTGTCCTCAGGCTTCCAGACATAGTCACAATTCTGCTCTGGGATATGGCGCCAAGGGACAGGGAGGAGGTCCTAAGAGACACCATCACCATCACCACCACCACCATCATCACCACCATCACCAAGATCACCATCATCAGCATCACCACCATCATCACCATCACCACCATCATCACCATCACCATCACCACCACCATCATCATCATCACCATCACCACCACCCCCACCACCACCACCATCACCACCATCACCATCACCACCACCATCATCATCATCACCATCACCATCACCATCACCACCACCATCATCATCATCACCATCACCATCACCATCACCACCACCATCATCATCATCACCATCACCACCATCATCACCACCATCACCAAAGGTCACAGAGACCACAAGTGGCACTGTGGGCTTCTGACCTGACTTTGTGTCTCCTCAGCCTGGACACATAGCAACCAATAGTAGTGGTGTTTCGGGACATTCACCAGGGCCACACATGTTTTACCCACATGAGCTCAATACTGTTACTGTCCTACTGTCACTGTCCCTGGTTTACAGGTGAGGCTCAGAGAGGTTGAGTGAGTTGCCTTAGTTCACCCAGCTGGGAAGTGGCCAAGCCACTGCACAGCACAGCTCCCGCATGTCAGGGAGGAGGCATTTTCATGAGAAATCTGCCTAAATCCAGGTGGCCTCCTTGCCATGCCCGGCCTCAGTTTCTGACCTGGGAACAGAGCGTGTGGGAGAGATGCATCTCAAGACCCTCTCCCACCGAAACAGCGTATGTCTCCCATCATGCCCAGCCTTGGCCTCTGCTGGCTCCCTGTGCAGAGAGGTGGCTTGGGCTGAGCCCTTCGCAAGGTCACCAGAGGTCACTGATGCAAACGCGGATTACAAACACATGTGGACTGCGCAGAGGGGAGGTCGGGAGAGGCCGCAGGCCAGGCCAGCATCCCTGCGGGTCAACAATAGAAGGGACACTGCTGCTATGGCAACTTCCCAGGTCACAGGCGTTTGCCTGCAGCCCCTGCCCCTCTCCCCTTTACAACTAGGCAGGGAGTGGGGCCTGGGGCCCTTGGTGATTGCCACCGTGCCCAGCCCAGCAGCCTGTGTGTGACGGTGCGTCTAGGGGAGGGGACCGAGCCCCACGCCTGCGGCAGGCATGGCCCCACTGTGCGTCTCTGGGTCTGCACGGCCCTTGTGCATCACCGGGGCCAAGAGGAGCCACCACCTGCCAAACCAGGAATGAGGTTACTGTGCTGCTGTCACAAACCTCCCAGAATCCCTCAGGCCTGCAGGATGGTAGTTAAGCAAGGTTTGTCTTAAAAAAACCCCCACAGTTCCAGGGCATTGTCAAGAGCGGACACTGGGGGCTCCTGCTGCCCATCTCAACATGGGGCAAAGGAATAAGTGTCCTGTCCTGAAGGTCGCCCATGGCACAGACCTGGAGAAACTGGGCCTCCAGGGGACCTACGGAAGCAAAGGGCATGGACCCTGCGACCATCAGCAGCTGTCTGTCACTCGGAAGCGGCTGTGGACATACGTATTTAAAGGCCGCATGGTGGCTGTCTGGTCTTGTACACACCCAGCATGTCTGTCCCACCTTAGGTCCCTGGGTGCAGTCAGAGGTCCCCCTTAAAAATCCTCAGGACCCCGTATCTGACTCCGCCCCACACCCTTCCCAGTCCCGTGCCTCCCTTGTCCTGGGGGGACCAACCCTTTCCCAGCCCCAGCCATGTGGTCAGGTGAGGACACCCAGTCTCTCCCCACCTCCACCACTGCCCCGGGCTCCAGTGGTTGCCATGGGAGCCAGGTGGGCCATCCTTCAGGGGATGGACGCGTGACCCCAGCTGGGACAGTGAGATCCTGTTCTGGGATCCCAGCTCCTGAGGCCACTGTGGAGGGGCAGGCTGCCTGAGAACGGCCCACAGGAGGGCAGCGGGGCAGCTGGCAGAGCGAGGAAGGGGGTGGAGCCAGAACGCCGCAGGAGGCCGACTGCCCGATGCCCCCGTGACATGGTGGGCACTCCCGCAAACAACCGGCCCAACTCTTCAATTATACGACCAAATACATTCCCTTTTTGGCTTAGGACAATTTAGCTTTCTGCTGTTCACAGCTGAAAGAGCTCAGAATGGCACTGTAATGCATTTAATCGTTTGTGACGCTGTACTTGATGGCCAGGAAACAGCCACCGAGGTGTGACACAAACACTGTTTTGTTGCTATATCCATTCCTGGAAAGGACTGCTCCCCCCATGAGGCCTGGCATCCGCCCACCATGAGTACAGCTGTGGCCCAGGCTGGTTCCAGGCATCATGCGAGACTGTGGACGCGTCATTAGCACTGAGGCACGTGCAGCCCAAGCGAGGCCAGCTGGCCTTTTCCTGAGGCTTTCTGAGGTCTGAATGCTGAGAATGGTGATCTTGGCTTTCTTACAGGGCATGAGGCCCATGGACACTGGCTGTGGCTGTCACCCCACACCACAGAGAGGCCAGCCTATAAGTGTGGCCAGCGCATGGCAGGAGACAGGGCCGAGAGCTGGGGACAGACAAGCACAAAAGGCCTTGACACGAAGATGAGGGCTGTGGTGATCTGGAGATTGGATAGATCCTTGAAAGCAGTTTCAGACAATGAATTTCGAGAGTGACCTACATTACTTCCTGGGCGGATGGAACATGTAATTCCCAACGCCAGCCCTCAGCATCATTTTTTTGCCCTTGGGCACGGCGACCACAATGTTTGACATGGTGATTGTTCCAACAGCGTGGGTCCCTGAATAAGCCCTGGGACACAAGATGGACATGTGGCTCCATGAGAAACACATTTTTGTGGCTGTAGGTTAGGGGCGTGCTTGTTACCACAGCTTCCCCTAGCCTGAGCTGACTGCCACAGGCCACACATGGCCTGCCCTGTCACAGGAGCTGCTACATTCCCTGTGCTCTCAGGCAGAGCCGGGTTTCCATCACCAACAACTAAAAGAGTTTTGCCAAGTACAGAAAGGCAGCCAGACAGAAACCAAGGCGAGGGCTGAGTCTGGACCCCACTTCCAGGAAAAAGTGGGAAACCACACAACAGAACAGGAATGCACCCCTCAAACACGGAGAGAGAAGCAGAGCGGCCCACACCTGTGTGTGTTTCAGAGGCTGAGTCTCTCTGCTCATGATACAGGAGGCAGATAAACTAACCAACCAAGAGGGGACTATTCGCTTGTCTGTTTCCTGAACCAAGTAGAAGCCCTTCGAAGACAAAAACCAAGTTGTTGCACCCAGGCCCGCACCCTGGCCCGCGCCAGGCCTGGAGCTCCGTACGGCAGGCACTCAGAGCTGCCTGTAGTCCCACACAGCCGCAGACCAGCAGCCGCCAGCACCCCAGGCCGAGAGACCACCATCTCTTGCCTAGACTGCTGCAGTAGCCTCTTGTCCCCCTGCTTTCATGCTTGTCCCTCCCCTTGGCAACCCACCATTCATAGAGGAACCAGAATGAGCTTCAAAAAATGATGCCACTTTGCTGCCTAACGTTTTCCAAAAGTTCCCCCGCAGAATTATTCATATCCAAGTGCCCTCCGATGGCACCGGCCTGACACCATGTGGCCTGCCTGCTCTTCCACCCTCAACCCCTACCACTTTCCCCCTCAATCACTCCACTCCCGCCATATCAGCCCCCTTTTTGTTCCTTGTACGACAGGCTCATGTGCACCTCGGGCTCTTTGCACTTGCTAGGTTCATTCTGGAACATTCTTTCTCCAGCTCAAGTTTCGCTGCATGGCTAGATCCCCAGCTCCCACAGCACAGCCAGGAGCATAGCAGGAGCTCAGTAATCACGGGTAACTGAATGAAGGGACAAGACCAGAAGCCCTCGGGCCCTTTATTCCTTTTCAACGTTGGCAGTTTCATCTCCTAGGGTCTGACTGGGACACGCTGAGGACACAGCAAAGAATGCTGAACTCAGTCGCTCCTGGGGGCGCTGAAGGAACAGAAGTGGCCGGTCCTACAAACTGAGAAACTCGAGTTACTGTCCTGACCGTGGTGTGACTCAGCCTCTCTGGGCTGTCACCTTCTTGACTCCAAAAGCAACAGCTGGATGGCATGACATTGTGTCACTTCTTCGCCTGGCACATCCCCTGCTCCAACAATGTCACTGCGGCTGTCCCCCGTTTCCCAGAACAGGGCCACGCGTCCGGGAGTCCCACACCTCCAGTGTTTAAGAGGATGTGCCCTGAAAGGTTTTCTCTAAGGATGGCCCAGAAAAATCTACATTGGAAAAAAAAAAAAAGCTAGAAATTCCACTCTATATTATCTCTTGCAACTTGTGAAAGGGAATGACGGATTGCAGTGACAAGCTTCAGGCTGTCAGCATTTAAAATAGCCCTTTCCGTGGGGCCGCGGGGAGGAGGATCCCGTATGGCTTGGCGAGGAAGCCAGCACGGTGCATCGGGGACATTCCAGAAGCCTCGGGTTCTTGAGTGTGACTATTTCCAGAAGAGGAGTGGAATTTCCTCAAAGAAACTTATTAGCACTCTGAAAGGCCCAAAAGTAATTCCCAGGGGTGGGTGGGGCAGAGGTGGGATGGCGTGAAGCCACGTGCCGGCCCCCTTGTCCTGAGCCAGGGTCCACGGGGACGGCCCCTCGCTCACCGGGCGCCTGTGGGCGGGACAGGAGGGGACGGAAGCATACAACAGCCTGCATTTAGACAAGTCAAGCATGAGGGTGTCCCTCGCTGGCTGCAGGAAACCACCTCGTGAAGCCTGAGTTTTCCCACTGGTGACGGGTGGGAAACGACCTTATGGCACCGAGGCAAGGACGAAATGTACTCACACTTCTAAGAAAGTCCCTTTCCCAGCCACCGGCCCTGAGAGGCTGGACTCTGAGAGCCCGTCATGGGCTTTCCTGTCTAAGCCCGTTTCTTGAAAGTGTCCTTCTGTTCCCTGGGACAGAGGAACCCCTCCCCCTCCCCCACCATCGCTGTGCACGGGACCTCACCGGCCAGGCCCATCAGACGTTCCCCTGGGGATGTGCGACAGAGTGGACAGTCCCTGCTCCCCGTCTGAACTGGGGACATTTCCACTCAGCACCGAGGCTGTCACCATGGAAAACTTTGTGGGGGGCAAGCAGGGAGGGGGGGATTGAGACAAGAAGGCTGGGCAGCGATGACCCATGTGCGGCCCTGGAGAGACGGCTGAGCGCCGCTCCCCACAAGGCCGCCCTGTTTCCAGAGCCCACCTCCAGAACCAGGGGGGCTGGGCCACATGTTCTGCCCTTGGGGTCCAGGGAAGCTCCCCCACCCCCCCCGCAGCCTTAGAATGGAGGCTGTTTCTTCATTAACCTGGTTCACATGGGTTTTAGGTGCTGTCTTTCAGTTTTTCCGTCACTCTGGGCAGAAAAAGTAGGTACCCGGGGTCCCTGCAGTTCATCCCGGGGCCTGGCTCGATGACCTGTCCATCGGGATGGGGCTGGTGGTCAGGGAAGTCCCAGACACTGCAGGGCTGCCAATCCCTAAACACCAGTGTTTATTGTGACAATCAACCAACGCCCACACAGTTCCAACGCCCCCAGGGGGACAGCACCCCCCCACTGAGAACCGTGGCCCTAGCCTCACACACCCTGCTCCTAGATGACCTTGGGCCAGAGAACAGTTTAAATGGCCTGACAAGGGCACTGGACGCGAGACTCATGGCAAGGGTGACGGGATGCGTCTGGGTGGGTCCCTCGTTCAGCCGCCTGGAGGGTGGGGCTGTGTGAAATAATACAGTCGGCTTTCCATTCTTCCCTCCGAGCGCTGCACCCCAAATTTACACTGGTTATTGGCAGCAAGCACAGAAACTATGGAAGAGCAGTAAAGCTACCTCACGCCACATGCCCTGAAGCGGAGACAACGGGGAAACTACATCAGGTTAATAAATGAGCTTGAAAACACGTGAAAATGGCCCAGGATCCTGGGAAGGTCTGTCTCCTCTGATTAGTGATGACTATTGTTGTAAGTCCTGCTGGGGACAGGCGCACAGGGGGCGCCTCCTGGAGGCTGAGGTCACAGGCCATGGGGTCCCCGGGGCCATTCCCCCGGCAGGGATGGGGATAATGGTCCCACGTGAGCTAGAGACCGATGAGAGCCGCGTGGGGCCACAGCCACCCCAGGCGGCCCACGTCCTAACGCTGAGCGTCACTGTGAGGTGACACTGTCTCAGGGCTCAGACACAGAGAGGGAGGCAGGGGCAGTTAAAGGAGTGCTTCACCACAGTTCAGTGCTGAGCCTAACGGAGTCTGAGGGGCTGGCAGGACCCGCCGGGGCAGATGTCCGCAAGCAACCAGAGCCTGCGGGGAGAAGCCAGCGCTGGGGGCAGAGGCTGGGGGCTCTGGGAGTCCACGGGCAGAGGCAGGGAGAGGAGATGGGGGCCCGGGGCTGAGTCTGGTGAGCCAATGGGCAGGGCGGGCCCCCAGGGACTCTGTCACAGATGAGTCTGCGTTTTTAAGGAGAGATGGGGGCTGGGTGACAACTGTCTCTAGAGGGAATCTGTGGAGAATGAATATGGGACACCTGCTGGGTTTGTGATTTGGGGGCATTGCAGGGCAAGCCAGCACAGATGCCCCTTCATAAGCGGGAGAGGTTTCCCAGGAGCTCCTGGTGACCAAAGCCACCATGTCACCTTTGCACTGAAAACACCCCCTCTGAGATGGAGCCCGACTTCCGTTTGGGCCTGGCCGTCCGCTTGGCGGCTGCAGGAAAGCAGGGCTGGCCCAGCTCTCCCCACACCACTAGGCGGGCCTGGCTCCTTCTTCAGTGTTTTTTTAGAACCGATATTCTAGAAAATACTCTGAAGGCAAGTATGAGCCACAGCCCCATGCGACTTTTCAACTAGAGTACTTTCAGGCCTGCATCCCCCTGTCCCCTCATGGCCATGACAGGAACAGGAGAGGGGTCTGAAAACCAAGAAAGGCCGGAGAGAGAGCTGGTGGGAAGCAGACATTGCCAGCGACACATGCGAGGCCAGGATGGCAGGCAAAATTAAGACGAGACCATGCCCTTCACGCCTGGCGACTCAGGATGAGGTCAGGTTGTATGGCAAAGGGAGGCGACCCAGGTGGGGCAAATGTAATCACATGAACCCTCTAACGGGGAGGCAGGAGAGATTCGACCCGAGAAGGACCTGAGGTGCTCTTGCTGGTTTGAGGATGGAGAAGCCACAAAGGCAGGAATGTGGGTGACCGGCTGGAGCTGAGAGCGGGCCCCCAACAGCTCCCCGGGAAATAGGGCCCCAATCCTGCAGCCCCAGGGAACTGAATTCCACCACCAACTCAACATGCTGGGGTGGCATCCCCATCAGAAGCGCCAGGTGAAGTCCGGCCCACGGACGCCCAGATGTGGCCCCACAAGACCTGAGCACGGATCCCAGGCAAGCCCACCTGTGCTGCTGACCCGCAGAACCGGGAGCGACCACTGAACAGCTGGGGTCAGGGCTGCAAAGCTGGTGGTCACTTGGTAAGCAGCACAGAAAACGGACACAGCTGGGCTCACAGGCTGTTCGTCTGTTTCTCTGAAGATTTAGCTTAATCCCACCAAAAGAAGAGAGAGAGACATACACACACTCACGCACAGGAAGGAAGAGAGACAGAGGCAGAGAGAGAGAGAGGAGGGGAAGTGAAGTCTCCGAACACCCCTGTCTCCCCTCCCTGCCCCCTCCTGGCCTTGGAGTCCAAGCCCTCTCTTGACCCTCATCCCTGGTGCCTAGCCTCAGAGGCCAAAATCGCAGCAGTGGACACCCGAGGGGGGGTGGGAACCCCCTCATCAAGGCAGTTACAGTTACTGAGTGCCTTGCCTCCTCTGTACCTGGCCCCCGAGTTGGAGGTGACCAAGCAGCCCTGCGTGGCGGCGTCCTTCCTGCCATGTCACAGGGCTTAGGGCCACCTGGCTGTGCGACGTGGCTGGGTCACCCAACTCCAAAGCCCCAGTGCTTTGCACCCACACGCCTCCCTCCCACACAGGCTGCCATGATCTCCGGCGGGGTTCACCACAGACCCCTCTCAGGCCGGCGGGCCAAACGCAGGACCGGGACCACAGTGAGGACAGACATTACTGGGGGGGATGAAGACGGAAATAACTTTTCTTTTTTAAAACCAAAGGTGCGGATGAGCTCTTCGCAAAGCAGAGGGATGTGGGGACAGCAATTCGGGGAGAAGCTGGTCGTAGGTGCCGGCTGCTGGACCCTGGGTTGTGGGGCTGGCAGAGGTCTGCGGGCTCACCATCACCTTGACCCCGGCTGGCAGACGAGGGGCAACTAGAGTGTGAAGGGCTCGCTGGTGCCAGAGCAGGGCTCGGAAGGGGGCTGGGGGCAGGGCGCCACACATCCCAGGCCCAGCTGTAACCACGGTTCCCTGCTGCAGCTGGGCTGACCCACTGCCAGGCGGTGAAGGTCAGGGCCCTGAACTCTGACGTGAAAAGAGACGCTATCACACAGGCACCACGGCCAGCGTGGGTCCCCGTTTATTCACCATGACAGCTGCAGACCAGTTATCCAGCACCTCCGGGGTGCCCGGGACTGGCCCGCCAGGGATGGGAGGAGCAGACAAGGAGGCTGTTCTTAAAACACACAGCCGGGCTTCATACCACACTGACTGCAGGATGCGGTGCCTGAGTTTCCTGTGGCTTCTGTAACGCATCACCCCAAACTTAGTGGCCTAAAACAACAGAAATTTACTACCTTCCAGGTCTGCACGTTAGAAATCGAACATGGGTCTCGCTGGGCTACGGTCACAGTTTGGGCAGGGCTGGTGTCTGCTGGGGGTTCCACGGGGGACTCCATTCCTGGCTGTTTTCAGCTTCACGGGGCGCCTGCCTTGCTTGGCTTGTGGTCCCTTCCTCCAAAGCCAGCCACCTTGCTGGGTAAGTCCTCTGATTCTAAGCGCTGAGCCTCCCTCGTCCACTTAAGGGCCCCTGGGATGACATTGTAAGTGATCACTTACATCTAAGTGAGCTAGTCAGCATCTTTGACCTTGCTGGGCCTTTGCCACCTACTGAAACACAGTCACAGGTCCCGGGGACTCGGCGTCGACAGCTTTAGGGGCCATTATTGCGCCACCGCAGCCACAGAGACCCTGCCTGTAGGGTAGCACATCGCTGGGCAACACTTGCTTGGACAATTATTTAAATCCGTGTTAGTAACAGAACTCAGAATCTTGCCCTCAAGTCAAAGGACAGGAGAAGTGGTTCGGAAACGCATGTCCCTGTCTGCAGGTCCGAGACACAGCTGAGTCGCAGTTCTCACTCTGAGAGTCGCGGTAACCCCCAAGGTGGGTGCTCAGTCCGCAGACACTCCGTGTCCTCTGAGCATCGGGAAATGGCCCTTATTTGGGAAGCGAGGGGTTTGCTCCATGCCAGGCAGCCCTGCACGATGATCCCCTAACAGAACCGGGCCGGCACAAATGACAGCCTTTCCCCTGGAGGTCAGCAGGGCCATGTGCCCTGGGGCCACGCTCTGGTCCCTGAAGCTTTGGGTTTCCAGTAGCTGACGCTGCCTAGAGGGTGACGATGGCACCAACAAGCGCCCGAGGCACTGGCTTCTATGTGTGCCCAGTCCACTCCTCCCTGGTGCGTGTGCACGTGTGGGGCGTGTGTCATTTGCTCTGCTCCTTCCCCTCGCCCAGTCAGAAACAGCAGCCCTGTGCCACACATCGGGCTAAGGGCCCAGGGGCAAGGGAGCGCAGAACGTTCTAAAAAGGAGCCAGGTGCTCTGGGTTCCCTTCAAGTTGGCACAGGTGTGTGCGGGCACAGGGAGTGCCAGCCGTCGCCCACCCTGCAGGGCACAGACGTGCCCGCACTGAATCTGCAGACTCCAAAGACCAATGGTGATGGAACAAGGTGTGGGTACCACCTGCGTTTCCTTCCCGGGAGCCGGACCCTCCCAGTGTCCTCGTTTTCTTACCATGAAGCCGTTTTCTGACCAGGCACAGCTGTGCCCCCTCCCCCCAGCTGTGCCCCTTCCCCCCACGCCCGCCCCTGTGATGCGGGATTGGGGTGCCGACCAGCCAAGACCCAGCAGCACCAGCACCAGCTCCAGCTCCTCAGCCACAGGAAGGCTGAGCTCAGACCAGGGAGCCAAGGGGCGCCCAGTGAGAGGGCTGTGGCTGCTGGCTGTGGCTCAGCCGGGGTGCTCGGCAAATGGCCAGAAAGCAGAGGACCCAAAGGGAGACAGAGGCCAGCCTCGGAAGCAGGGCTCCAGGAAAGGGGCAGGAGCGGGAGAGGCAACCCCAGGTGCTGGGCGCATTGCCACCACCACGTCGTGATCCGTGGACATCCGTCACCCGTCACCACCATCACAGGTAACAGTTACTGACCTCACTATTGTAAGTGCTAAGCACACGAAGTCCAGTTAGAGCTCCCGGCAATGCTATGTGACAGGTGGGACTGGCTCCACTGAACAGGTGAGGAAACAGGGGCCTGGAGGCCCAGCAGCACCTGGGGTTCCCGCCCAGGTGAGGCGGCCCTGACCGCTGCCCGGCACCGCCTCCCACACCTGCCCTGGGCTCAGCGCTTTCTTCCTTCTGACACGCACTCGGTGTTGGCTCACTCAGCAGCTACTGCCAAGCATGGTCTCCTTTCTCCCCCACGGAGAGAAACCATTTTCCCAGCCTCGGGCAGGAGTGGCCACGTGACCTGGTGTTGGCCAGTGAGATGGGAGCAGGCGCCGGACGGGAGGGGCCTCCTACAGCACCTCCCTCTTCTTCTGTCCGGAATGTGGAACTGGCTCAGCAGCCACACGGCCACCTCGGGAGGGCTGAGGACATGGGGCAGGAGACACTGGGCTTGGGCCCCGCCTTCCCGTTGGAGGAGAGAAGCCCTGTGTGTTTAGGCAAATGCCCCCAAGTGCAAAAGCCACATCTCACCTGGTTTAGCCCCTAAGAGCCCCATGAGACGGGTGCTGCTGTTATAATAACCATGTAATGGTGGGGAAACTGAAGCGCAGAGGTCAAATGACGCTCCCAAGTCACCTTTGTGAGCGATGGAAGTGGTTTTTGGCTTGTCCCCTTAACAGCTCTGCTGTAACCACATGGCAGCTCCAGAGGCAAGTCCGCTCTACCCAGAAGAAAACCTGGGGTGCCTGGGTGGCTTCCAAGGTAGCCCGGCTCGCGAGTGGCAGAGCTGGGGTTCAAACCCTCGCTCTGTGACTCAAGGTCACACCATGCATTCAACTGCAAGCTCCCGTGGCATTTTTTTAAATGACAGATCTTAGAGAGGAGCAGTTCCCTGCAGATAATGCTTTTACGGAGCTACACCTGGGAGTTCTTAGGGGATGTAGGGAAAGCCTGGGGTCACAGGCTTTTGGGCTGAGGACCTCCATCTGAGATGGGTGGAGATGTCCAAGGTCACATCGCCACGGACCCACCTCCTGACACTTGACTCTCTGTCCCTGCTCTCGTGCTATCCCAGGCACCCAACACTCATGGTGGGGAGTCCACAGCCTTCTTTTGTCCCCTCCGTTCCCATCTTGCTGCTCTTGGGCCAAGCGAGGCTGAGGCACCAGTGCAAGGAAGCTAATTACACTCGGATGCTGGCACTGTTTCCTGACCCCACCCTTCCAAATTGGTTGCACAAATGAATAAAGCTGCTGGCTGTCAATGAGTTGGTTTCTACTCTATAGTAATTAGAATGCTTTAAAAAAAAAAAATCAGCCCAGGCGGCTCAGTGGAAGCATTTCTACCAATACAGGGAGCCAGGCTGGCAGGTTAAGTGAAATTCAGCACACGGAGGAATCTGTGCCTGGATGGCACTTGCTGCCGAGCTCGGTGGGATGCGTCCGTGCCAAGACGGCCTGCCCCAGCCCGCTCTCCACCCACAGGGGACGCTCGGTGGCTGGGGAAGCCGCATGCCTCCAGCCACAGCAGCTCAGGGCTGAAGCGACCGTGATGGAGGAGGGACGGAGCGTTTGAAAGCACAAAAGGATCTCAAAATGACTCTTCTGGCACCAAATCGCCAGCCGGGCCCTCCTCTTTGCTGTGCCAGGATATCTGGGCAGACCCTCAGTTTACTTACCCAGCACGTGGAGTCCACTCAACACTGGCTCCACCAGTAACCACGGCCTAACCCCAAAGGACGCCCAGTCTTAGCTCATACTTCCTGGGGGCCTGTCTCCCTGGCCAGAGCGCCTCGCAGAGACCCCATGAGAACCAGAGCCCCTTGCGGAGCAGCTGCCTCAAGCATCCCTGTCTGTCTGCAGGGAGGTGTCATCCCCTCAGAGAGGTGACCCCCAAGTGAAGTGCAGTGCCCAAGGGCACGCGAGTGAGAGCAGCAGAGCTGGATTTAAACCCAGGAATGGACCGGGGGCAGGAGGACTCTTTTTTAGTTGCTTTTTTTTTTTAAACCCTTTTTAAGGATGCTGGCAGCTGAGACTTAGGAAACAGGACATAGACAGAAAAGACTTGTTGAGCTCCAGGGCACCGCCCTGGTCGTGTGGGAAGGCAGTGAGTCCACCCGGCATGGCACCCAGCATGCGAGTCTTGGGCGAGCAAGACCACGGGAGGCCTCCCAGCAGGACCAGGCGGGGTGGGGGACAGGTAGGTGGATCCACTGGTGCTAACGGATTACACAAGGACCCACCCTGGCAATGACCTTACCATGGAGGCTGGCCCCTAGCCACTCATTCCCTGAAGCCCACCAGCCCTGGGCAGCACCTATAAGAGCAGGCATTCCCTAAGGAAGCCAGTCCCTGAGGCACCAGGGTTGGCAGCTGGGTAAGGACCAGACCGGGGTGGGGTGCGGTGGGGGGTGGTCCCTGGAGTCTTGACGATGCATGGCTTGATTTTGCACTGCACGCTTCAAAGTGACACCCGGGAGGGACTCCATCCAGGAGAGGCCTCTTATCTGACCAGGTCACCAAGTCTCCCCCCCGGGCCCCAGCAAGCTAGCCGTCCCGGGCTTGCCCTGCTTCTGTGAGGGAGAGGGGGCCGTTGGTAACAACCTACTATAGAAGTTGAAGAAAGCAATCTGAAAATACATATGGTGTTTTCCTGCCTGAACTGTTCTAATGCCGGGGAGAAGCGCACGGTCCCTTTGATTAAAACAACAACAACAACGAAACCTAAAAACCGAACTGGCCATGCTTTCTTTAAAGGCGAAAGAGCAGGCTGGACCCCTTAGGAGGCACCCTGCTCCAGCCCGGCGGGACTTTCCGCAGTTTGGAAAGGACAGAATACACAGGAATCCCGGACAATCCACACACTGAAGCCACGGCAACCCACAATGCACCCCCGCCCCCACCTCGAGTTGAACAACAGTGCTTACTAGCAATAGGTGCTCGAGCTGGTCTTAAAGCCCACCAGCCGCTCAGAGGGACTCTTCCGCACACAGAAAGGCGACCGGGGTTTTAACAGAACCGACATGCCCGGGTCCAGCAGGATGTGACAGCCACCTTGACTTTCCCTCTCCGTGGGAAGCCGAGAAAGCCGCTATGCAAACAATAGCCTTCTGTGGTGAGGCGCCACAACCAGAACCCCGGCATGCCAATGCTCAGACACGCCGAGCGTGCGGCGGTCGCCTACACAGCCAGCCGCCCGTCTCACCAAGCACCCCGCGAGGCCACAGTCCCCACGCTCTCGGAAGAACAAAGGCTCCGCACGCCAGCCCAGAGCAGGCTCAGGGGGGCGGCAGCGTACCTCCGAAATGAACTTTCTTCTTGAACCGGGACTGCTCAGCCATCGTCTCCGGCCTGGGTGTGACCATGTCACTGAGGCCGGCCCCACTCCTCCTCTGGGTCCATGTGGAGAGCGGGTCCCCGCGGCGGCTTCATCTACTATTGTCTGCTAATCCAACAGGAAGAAAGTTGCAGCCCTCCGGGGTCACAAATGCAGAAGGAAAGGGGGGAGAAAAACATCAGAGGAAGAAGAAAGATGACTCCGGGGTGTTTAATCCACGGGGAGGTTTCACAAATTCGATTTCTGAAGACCGACCGCACGTCCCGAACGGCGGAAAATTCGTTTTTTTGACACAAGTTGTAAGCTCCAGGTCGGAGCCCGAATCCTTCCACTCCCCACTGTACCAGGGACAGTTTTTCCCTAGTGCCGGTTTCCATGGCGATGCATCAGTCACTAGTCTAAGTAAGTACGGGTGAAGGACGCCTGGAAAACCAGTGCAATTACACATGAGCAGGGGGTGGGAAATGATTCAACCCGGCTATTAGCATGGGCTGAGCCTGCATTTAGGGGCTGCTGTCACCCTCGCCCCGCTAATTGCCTTCTCATTTGGAACACTCGGCGTTTCTCGGTCTCCGCAGTCTCCAAGCCCCGCGCTCTCAAGTGGACAACAGGCAGCGAAGTCCATGTTGGCTGCACAGCCCCACGGAGCCAACACCACCGAAAGGGGCTGCGTCTCAGTGGAGTCTGTCCGGGCCGAAGGTGCCCGCTGTGCTTTCTGCGGGACGATGTCTCCGGGGACTGTGCGTCCCAGGCAGGAGGCAGGCTTGGGACTTCAGGTGGCTTAGAAGGGTTTGGGGGAACCCAGGGGCGCTCGGCACACTCAGTTTGGAGGCTGGTGGTGAGCAGGCTGCAGGGGCAGAGCCAGGGTCCGGGCTGGGGCTGGGGCTGAGGCGGCTTCTCCAAACAAGGTCCTCCTCGCTTCTTGGCTTTCCAACGGCCCCCCTCCACCCCCTGTTCAGTCCCTGCTGCAGAAGGGCCATGTCAGCAGGGCAGGGGCCCTCCTTCCTTTTTGTCATTTGTCATCGCTTTATTTTTTTAAACGGCTGTCAGGAGCTCAGTGTGTGGCCTCCGACAAGACCCCTCACCCTTCTGAGCTGCAGGCTTCAGTAGAAAATGGATGGGAAGGGTTGGTGATTCTCAGTGAATGTTCTTTGTGGCCCTGGAGAGAGGGGCGAGGCGACTGCCAGGAGGCAGACCCCAGCATGGCCACTCACTGGCTGCACTACTCAGCATGCTCCTGTCCTTTGTCAGACGCGGGTAACGGGATTATCTGTAACACGGGACGTGAAGGGGGGGCCTGGCACGCAGTAGGCTCTTAAGAAGGAAGCTTTGTTAGTCTTCCCTCCACTGCGAAAGTGAAGAGCACGAAAACCTGGCCCCCTGTACACTGACTGACGTGGCTCCAACCACACAGTCCAGGGGTTACACATAGTTCAAGGTGTAACTCCCCCTTTGCTTCCTGGTAACCCCCTCACTTTGGAACAAATGCCCTGTGAAGATTCCAAGATGGGGAAACTGGGCCCAGGGACGTTAAGTGACTGGCCCAAGGTCACACAGCCAGGTAAGGTGAACCTGGGACTGAAACCTGGGTCTCTTGACCTGCTCTGTGCCCATCTGCCTGCCTTGCATTCCTGGGGACGTGGGGCGTTCTGGCGCCATATGCCCGGCTCTCAGCTGACCGCTGGTGGAAAACTCGGGTCTCTAATTGGTGTCCCGGCAGATCTTGGACCATTCCCTGATCCTGACTGCCTGCACTGCAGTGCAGGCCCTTGGGTGTCCAGAACCCCTTCCTTCTACCTGTGGCCTGACTGACCTCTGGGCAAACAAGGGGTCACAAAAATAGCTTGTGCCTGGCACATGGGGTGGGATTTCAGGAGGAGGCAGCAGCAGAGACGGGATGTAAAAACAGCATGCGTTTTCCACAATGGCGCTGGGTGCAGCACACAAGCCCCGCGTTCCCAGGCCCCATGGCCCTCCACACTGGGCAGGGCAAAGGCTGGTGGCCTCGGAGGCACCCGTGTCTCCAGGAGGGCGAGGCACTCGAGGCTGCACAGGAAAGTGGTGTCTCCACCTTCCTCTGCGTCATGAAACCCGCCGAGTCGGGCTGCTTTGGGACGCTGGCCACGGGCGAACGCGGAGCTGTGTGGGGAAGGCGTGCCTTTCTGATCTGTGACTCCCTCTCTGGGGCTCAGCTTTGCCATCAGGGACACAGGCAGCCAACAGCACGTTCCTCGGAAGGACTGCCTGGATCCACAGGACTGTCAGACGGCAGCTGCACGCAGGCGGGGGCCAGAGTGCCCCATGCCGCTGCCCCCCATCGCCCACACCTGCCGGGTGCCCCCCCCATCGCCCGCACCTGCCGGGTGCCCCCCATCGCCCGCACCTGCCGGGTGTCCCCCATCGCCCGCACCTGCCGGGTGCCCCCCCCATCGCCCGCACCTGCCGGGTGCCCCCCCATCGCCCGCACCTGCCGGGTGCCCCCCCATCGCCCGCACCTGCCGGGTGCCCCCCCATCGCCCGCACCTGCCGGGTGCCCCCCCATCGCCTGCACCTGCCGGGTGCCCCCCCCGACGCCCTGACACGCTGCGCCAGCTGGACTGCGCTGTGAGAACGCAAGGGTGGGGTGTGCCGCCTGTCCAGGGGGTCCACTGCAGAGGCGGGCGTGGCCCAGGGCGCCGCACACGCGCAGACGGTTTCCGTTCCACTGTCGCCTCCAGAGATGGCAGAGACTTAGCTCCCTGTCCTGGGGCGTACAGCCTGGGTTACGTCCCATCCCTGACGCCCGTTGGTTGCAGGATTTAGGAATGTTACTGTAACTTGGTGCTTGGCTATGGACTGAATTGTGTCCCCAAATTCCTATGCTGAAGCCCTGAAACCCCTCCCCGCCATGTGACTGTGTTTGAAGATGGGGCCTTTGGGAGATTAGCGTTAAATAAAGTCACGAGGGTGGGGACCCATGTTGGCATTTGCACCCTTGTAAGAAGAGGCGGTGACACCAGAGCTCTTTCTTTGCTAGGTGAGGTCACGCTCAGATGGCAGTTGTCTGCAAGCCAGAGAGAGGCCTCACCAGAAATAAACCCTGGTGCCCTGATCTTGGACTTCCAGTCCTCAGGCAGTGAGGAATAAACGCCTGCTGTGGAAGCCCCGGGCCTGTGACATGTGTTACTGCAGCTACACTGACTAAGCCGTGGGTGAAGTGGGATGAAGAAGGTGCCAGCTCGAGGGTCATGAGGGCAGCCCAGCAGGGCGCATGCCAGCATGAGGCCTGATCTGCTGGGAAAGGCTGCCGCATGCCATGGACAGAACAGCCCCCACTCCCCCGGTGGGCGTGGCTCTGACCGTGTCCTGGGACGGAGGACCAAAGACCCAGAGGTGTGTTGAGTTCTCCTGGCCGAATGCCTGCCTCTAATGATGTAGAGGACTGACGCTTGTGTGTTCTTGAGGCATGTGTGCATGCACACCCCCACACACATGCACACCCACACACGCACACACATGCACACACATACGTGCACACACATGGTTGGGAGGGACCAAGGACAGGCTGGGGATTTGAAATTCTTCACTTTGGAGAAAGCTCCAAAATGCAAAACTTTCTTTCCTTCTTGGTTCCTGATGGGAACCAAAGGAACCCATCCGTACTCCTCTGACAGCCCGGGCCCAGGCTTCCGCCCCGGGCCCAGGCAGGACTGAGGCGGGACTCCTTGCTGAGTGCCCCGGGGGGTTTCTTCTCTCAGCGCCCCCTCCCTTTGCTCTAGCCAGCACTCAAGGACCCCTGGAGACCTCCCCTCGCCCACACAGTGAGACAGTCCCTGCAGACCTGGGTCTCCCAGGAGCGCTGTGCTCCGCCCTGGATGAACCTGGCACCCCTCCCTCTCTCGAGCTCCATTTCACACGTATCACAGCTCACAGGTGAGTGTGTGAGGGTGTGTATGTGTGTGAGGGGGTTCCCTGCACGACTGTGAGCCACTCATGGGCACACACTCCCTTTCCTGTCCCCAGCACTCAGCACGGGCTGTGCCTTGAAGTCAGTTCTCAGTGAATGTCTGTCCGTTGGACTTAATAAGTGGTCTGGGGATTTGCGGGGCCAGGAGTGGTTGGCCCCATGCTGGGTGGCACGTGAGCCTGCCGTGGGCAGGGCTGGCATGCGGGAACCCTGTAACCAGACACCCAGCAGCACACTCGCCAAGGTTGCCCCCAGCTGTAGGTGGGCGAAAGGCCTTCGTGCAACTGAACACTGTCCTAAGTTCCGGCCACACAGGCACAAAGTGTTTTTGGCATGGACTGACCACACGCTGAGTCAACATCGAGGGGCGAAAAGCCTTTGTTCCTCTGGAGCCATTTCCCAAAAGTACGTCACTAGCGCCAGGGCGCCTCGCAATGTGTGAGCGGTCAGTGGGCACCGTGACAGCAATCACGGGACTCTTAGGGGCGCCCGTCTAGCTACTTTGTTTCCTACTCTGGCGGCAAGCAGACGCCCTTGCCAGGGGCAGCAGGCAGGTTCAGGTGAGGGGACACCTTCATGCCAGTCCCCGTGGCTCTGTGTCTCCCTGGCAGGGGCGGTGCAGCCAGCAGTGTCCGCAGGACCCACGGCCGCCAGGAACCTCTCTTCTTTTTCTTGCTGAAACCCTGGAGGCAGTGGTGGCTTCCTGCAGTGACCGACCTGTGGGCGACCTCACCCACCCCTTTCGGGCCTCCAGACCTTCCAATACTTTTGAAACCCATCTCCTGTAATCCATTCCGTCTGTTGGAAACACCTGCAGAGGTGTACGCTTTTTTTATGACTGAGCATTGATTCATAAAGGATATGATGTGAAATTTTTAGATTTAGGTGTAATGTGGACTTTGTATGTAAGAATTTCACTTACAGATAATAAAGAGATCCTTGCATATCATTGTTTTTGTTTTTTTTAAAAAATCGGGGCACACTCTCTCTTAGTGCTGAGAACCATGGAGCTACACTGGGAGGTGATTTCTTTCTTTCTTTCTTTTTTTTTTTTTTTTTTGAGGGCAGTGTCACTGGCCCTCACATGTGGGACCTGAACTGGGGCCGCTGGCTTCCCAAGTCGCGCTTAACCACCATGCCACTCGGCTGGCCTGAGAGGCGATTTCTTAAAGGGCTGAAAATGACCAAGCTAGAAACACGAGGGAAAACCCCCGTCTCCTACCCCACAGCAGGGCTGACAGCGGACCAACGTGGCGGGTTAACAAAAGCAGGACTTAGGACTTACAAGAAGTTGTCAGCACATGCAGGGGCTCTGGGAGAGTCTTAGCCTCCTGACAAGCGGGTTTGGGAACAGCCACAAGCTGTCCATAAGAAGCCAAGGGGTTAGATAACAACCCCATCCCTGATACTGGAGAAGCCCCAGGTTTCGCTTCGCTATTTGGCCCCCTGTTTCTCTACCCTTTACAGGACATTGTACAAAGTACCATCAGAGCCTGTAGGGGTTGAGAAACATGCTAATGGTCGCTGTGGTAGGCAACCAGCTCAAGTGGCCCCTCAGATCCCACCTCCCAGCGAGAGCCCCTCCTCCTTGAGTGTGATGGGACCTGGGACTCGCTGTAACCAGTAGAAGCTGGCAGAGGGGACACGATGTGTGCCATTACATGGTTATGTCATATATCAGACTGGAGCCCCTTCTCTGCTGGAGTCTCTTTCTCTCTCTTGCCAGCTGGCCAAAGAGGTGGTCATTTGGGGACTCCCACCTGGGAGGAACTGTGGGTGGCTTCCGCTGGCTGAGAAAGACCTGCAGCCTCCAGCAAAACCCTGAAGTGCTTGGTCCTAGAACTGACTTCTGCCATCAGCCCGAGAGGAATCAGGAGTGAGGCTTCCCCAGTCGGGCTTCCCTGTGAGAATGCGGCCAAGCCACCAGGCAGAGGGAACCCCCCCACGTGGAGCCCAGAGACCACGAGACGTGCAGCACACGGAGCCATGGAGTCTGCGGGAACATTGTCATGTATCTGTTTAGACTCGAGCGCCATGACAAGCATCCTTACTTTGTGTAACACGATACATACATTTGTGGGTGAGATACTTCTAGACTCTAAAAGTGCAGAGGGTGTTGAGCGATAATGCATGAGAAACAAATCTAAGAGAGAAACACAGGGTGGAGGGGGGTGTCTCCAGACCATGACTTACTGAGCAGCTACGATGGGCCACCTTCTCCCAGGCGCTGTTCTGAGCACACTGGGGACAGAAAGAGGAGATGGTTTTCAAGGCTTCACCCCCGGCCTGATCAATGGACAAAAGGGAAAACGCCCAAAACTCACATCAAACCCTGGATTCCCGGTCAAGAGGTGTGTCCTGGAGGCCCCATTATCACACTTGAAGAAGGACCCCACGTGGGCAGGTTTTGGGGTGTCTGTGTGTGTGTGTGTGCGCGCGCATTCACGAGTGTGTACATTTTCAGACTCCTAGTCACTGCTGCCAGAAAACTCCCGGAGTCAGCAGCCTTCTCTGAGCCCTCGGACCTCTGTTGGGCTGCCTCCTCCTTTCATCTGTAGCACGTTGTGCTTTCAGACGTATCAGACAATGTGCAATTCAGAGGACGCAACAGGCCCAGAATTTCCCCGCAAAATCAAGGCAACCAACGGCTGCCTCCAGTAGCCCCTACACAGAGCTGTGCAGGCACCTGAGTTGGGTCATGTCTGGGCAGCTGAGTCCAAACACCAGCCCGAGGCAGAAGGCATCCACACAGCCTCTGTGCTCAGGGAATTTCTCTCAAGGTCTGAGGCACTGATCAGGCAGCAAACGTCAGTCAGAGGACGGGGCTGGCGTGTTTATGCCCACAGAACCCCACAGGAAGGGACGGACGTCTGGGGAAAAGCCTGCACGAGAGTAAAAACCAAAGCAGCAGAGACTTCAGCCCAAAGTCAAAGAAACCAACATTTGCTGAATGTGGACTATGGGGCATGAGCTTTTACAGACGAGAAAGTAAAAAAAATATATATCATGTGTTTGGAAAATGGTGCTTCAAACCTTGATGCTTTGGGTGGAAAAAATCCTTAAGCTACAACCATTGTAAGACTGTCATTAGCCTAAATAACACAGGCGAAAATAAGTACTGCGGAGTGTACTAAAGGGACTGATTTTCTTTCTACTGTGTGGAATTTTAGTGAGTAAATGTTTTCCTACAACATCCATAAATGCAGCTAACACACCAAACCAGCAACATTTAACTTATTTGCAGCTGGTTCTGTGTCATGTTTAAAGTGAATCATTTCGCAACATTTGGGGACTATTAAAAGCCGAGTGTGGCAGGAGGAATTTCCTTGGATACCCAAGTAGGAATACAGAGAGCGAGGATATGCCAGCACCCAGTGGCTGGGACGAGGCCCCTCAGCTCTGTTGTCACCAGCTGGCTGGCGCCCTGGCTGACGGGGTCAGAGCGAGGGCCTGAGGCCCAAAAAGGTGCATTATGGGCTGCGTCCGTGGGACCAGTGGGCATTGTTCACACCTCCCGACCCTGATGCAGGCCACTGTCCCACGAGGGCATGTGTCACTATCAGCACAGAAATGTCAGTATCAGCACAGCCTCGCGGGGCTGTACGGAGGCCTGCTTTCTGCCAGCACGCTGTACACGCTGTACACACTGTACATTTCATTTCCAACCCTTCAGGACCCCCCGGTCGCCTTGTACAGGCAGCTGAAACGGGATGTGCTACAAAGGAAATGACGCCTAAGAAACCGGGGAGGCAAGCATGCCCCCCTCGGCTGCAGAGTCTGTGCCCATCACCACAAGCACCCAAGGCAGGCTTGTTCTTAGATCCCTTGCCGTCTGACAGTCCATGAGGCGCCTCCAGGGACCGCATGCCGCGTGGGTGGGTATGAAGTCACACTCGGGAGGCTGGCCTCAACCCCACGCGTTTCCTCGGCGCTCAGCCGAGCTCCTCAGAGCTCCTCTTCTATCAAGTATATGGAGGCCCTTAAACTTCTTGCCCCCCAACACCTCCCCTCCCCGGCAGTGACGGGTGCCTCCTCTTCAATGAATTCTTACCCAGACCCTCACACAGAAAGCAGCTGGATGTAGAGGCCCCACCCACTCACCTCCCACCAGCATCTTGGAGGGGTCCGGCACGCTGGGGCTGGGGGCGGGGACCCTGGGCTGCCTCAAAGGCAGTGAGAGCAGAGGTCCAGCTACTGGACAGGCCCAGGCACCTGCAGGCCAACTACAGCTTGGGCTTCACAAGGCCCTGTGTGCCAGGCTCCAGGCAGGGGCCGGAGACGCAGGGTTATTGCCCCAAGGCAGCTACCATCTGGTTGGGGAGGCAGAGAAAACTGGACTCCCCTGGGACCAGGACTTCAGGGTGTGAACAAAGCTGGCGGGAACCAACAGGCAGGAGCAAGCGTGTCTGTCCGAGAGGATCGCAGGGGGTTTTCAGGGAAAGCAACGGGAGACGGTGCCCAAATAGCTGCATTTATCCCCTCCCCGTATCCACACCCACCTGCAGGCCCCTCCCCGTATCCACACCCACCTGCAGGCCCCTCCCCATATCCACACCCACCTGCAGTCAGCAAGAGACAAAGCCTATCTGGCCGGCCCTTGGCTCTGGGCTGGCTTTGCGACTCTGACCAATACAGAGTAGTGTCAGTGACACTGTGCCAGTCCTGAGTCTAGATGTCAAGGAGCCTGTGTGTTTCTGTTCGGTCTGAGCGCTGCACTGCAGCCGTCAATAAGCCCAGCCTAGCCCGCTGGACGATGAGACGCGTGTGCAGAGAGCATGGCTGCCACCTTGCTGGCTGTGTACAGCTGCCGCTAGAGGCACCAGGCGAGTCGAGCTGAGAACAGCAGAGCCTCCCGGCAGAGCCCAGCCGGGTTTGCTGATGTACATAATCGTGACATAAACAGCTACTGTGGCAAGCCGCTCTGCTTTGGGGGCAGTGATGCAGACACTGCTAACTGTTACATTAATTACATGATTTCGGGGAAGTCACTTGATCCCTTAGCGACGGTTTCCCCATCTGTGAACTGGCGATGGTAAGGCTTGGCCCTTTCACAGGGCAGTTGTGAGTCACATGGGGAGCTATGTGAAAATGCATCGTGGGTTCAAGTGCAAGGCAACTGGGGGTAGAAGTATTAGCTTTAGAAGGACAGTCTGGAAAATGGGGGCTGGGGGGAGTCTGGCCAGTGCTTGAAGTATAAACTGCTGCAATCAATGTCCTTTCCCAGAGGGGGGTTTGCTGTGGGAAGCTGAGTGCCCACTGACTCCTGTGTGGTTTCCAAGGCCTTCCTGTTGCCAGGGTGACGATAGGTCACGTGCTTTATGATGTAGCAGTGAGTGTCCCAGGAGCTGGGATTCTGCCTCTGGAGTCAGGTTCAGAGCCACCTCCTGGTTTGTACCCATGGCCAAGATTGATCCTCTGGGTAAGCTGTTTCCTCATTTGTAAAATAGATGTCGCTGCCACCCCAGGTCTGCACCCCAACATGGGGCAGGCCAACACTGGGGACCACCCTGAGTTATAACTCTGGATAAATGGCTTCTCGAGTTCCTAGGAAGATCAGCCCTGTCTGTAGCACATTCGACAGACACAAATTTCTCTCCCACCAGGACGTGCGGTGGGAGCCGTGGGCTGTTCTGGACCAAAAGGAAACCCACCAAGCAACAGGGTGACGGTGAAAAGATGGCAGAGCGGTCCTCTGACCACGTTATTGGCTGATATTTCCCACAAGTTATTTGAGGGCTCGACGAAGGCATTTACCGTTTCCGGTTCTGGGCTGCAGGTGCTTTAAACCGGGAGAATAAATGGCTACCCAGCACCTGTGTCAGGGCAAGAATCAGCAGGTGTTCCCGGCACGGCGGCACCTCCCGCCCACTTCCTGTTTACCATCACCATGGAGACAGGCACCATGAAACCCACCCTCAGAGAGGGCAGCCCGTGGCTACTAACACAGAAAGACGCTCCCCACCCAACGAACGTCTAGGGCACGCCACCTGCTCGCCGAGGATAGGATGTGTCACACGTCCCCACAAATGCGGGTGGACTTTGCAGGATCCACAGAGCTACCCAGCCATCTGCGGTCAGGGAGAGTGGACAGCAGCTCCTTGGTGGGCTGGTCCAAGGCGCTGAGGTTCACAAGTGACCACAGTCAGTTGTCTGGTGGAAGGGGTCCCCTCCCAAATGCCCATTAATTCGAGGCAGCCTGGCCTCTGGTCCCCTGCCAATGCTCCCCACACAGATGTGGGGTGGACACTGTGAGCAAAGCAGGGCCAGTTTCGGGGCTCCAAGGAGCCCAGGGTGAAAATCACAGTTCATCTGTGTGGAGTGGGGCTGGGCTCCTCAGCCTGAAGGGTGGGCCAAATAAATTTGTACCGTCGACACATGTCTGGGAAGAAATAGGGCCAAACACACTCCCACTTGCATAACACAGCCGGTGTGGTCTTCCTCTTCCCAAGGAGTTGTGTTGGGGTTACTAGGCTACCCCTATTCAGAAAAGCCAAGTTCCCAACAGGTAGTTACATTTGCACACTCCCCTATGCATGCCCTCTGATCATGTAAGCAAGGCTGCAGCTAAAAAGACCCCGAGGGCCTTGGAAGAAGGTGCTGGAAGTGTGAGATGGACAGCACGTACGTACGAGAGTCGGTACGTAAGGAGGGCAGCCCTGATAAGCTGCGACAGGGACGAGCCCCCAAACGTGGTTCTCAGTGAAAGAAGCCTCGCAAATAACCTGAACGTGTGGCTCCCGCTGTATGAAATGTCCAGAAGAGGGACATTCAGAGACAGGAAGTAGATGGGCAGTTACAGGGCGAGGCGGGATGCGGCCAGTGACCGCTGACTGGGGCCGGCCCCCCTTTCGGGCCATGGGGATTATGGGGGCCTCAGAGCAGGTTGCACAGCTTTATGAATGTCCTGACTGCCCCCGACTGTGCGCTTTCCAAGGGCGACTGTTATGGCATTTGAATCACATCTCAAAGCGTTATTAAAAAAAAAAAAGATCCAAAAGGCATGTGGGTGCCCGTGGCCAATGTCCTAGGTACCACTCTGCTCCACCACGCATGGCTGCCTGACTCTGGACAAGCCACCAGCCTCCCCGTGGCTGGACTTCCTCATCTGAAAGGGTGCCCACCATGTGCAGATGTGTGGGCCCACCGAGGAGCTGGCTTCTGTGACTGTGAAGAGTCTTCTCAATGCTATTTGCAGTGTGGGGACCCCAGTCCTGGGGCTGAACGTATTCCCTTCTTGGGGGCGCCCCTAAATATTATACTTTGGGACAGTGAGCACGATGCACGTATCCCTTCAACAAACCCCCAAGCTGGTGTTCCTTGGTTCACCGTCACCCCTTTCCTGCCAGCCCTGCTCCCCGCAGGGTGAGGGCCCTGCGATCAGAGCTGGACCTGCAGACCTCACGGGCAGGCGTCCCCTCCCTCCCACTGATGTCCAGGTTGCAGGTACAGCAGTGGGGCCACCGCTCCCAGCCACTCGAGGCACCCCTCCTTAGCCCCCATTCCTCTACGTACTCACGTGTCCCATTTCAGACACTCCCCTTCCAGGGATGGTTCCCCTCCTCTCAAGACTTCTTTGCCTTTTTTTTTTTAACTGAGGTGACGTTCACATCAAACGAGACATTTCAAAGAGAACACTTAGTAGCATTTCGTGCATTCAGTGTGTGCAACCAGCAGCTCTGTCTAGTTCCAGAACATTCCTATCACCCCAAAAGGAGGCTCTGGGCCCATCAGCAGGCACTCCCTGCTATGGGCTGAATTGTCCCCCCCAATATTCATATGTTGAAGCCCCAACCCCCAAAGTGACTGTAACTGGAAATGGACCTTTTGGGGGGAAATATTAAGGTTAAATGAGGTCATAAGGGTGAGACCCTGATCTGATAGGCCTTCCCGTGGAGGAAAGGCCACGGGAAGACACAGGGAGAAAGGGGCCGCCGGTGAACCAGGACGAGGCCCCACCAGGAACCGAATGCGCTGACACCTGGGGCTTGGACGGCCAGCCTCCAGGATGGCGAGAGAGAGGTGTCTGTTGTTTACGCCCCAGCCTGTGCTATCTTAGGGCGGCCCGAGCTGACCAAGACACGCCCTGGCAACCACTCATCTGCGTTCTGTCTCCATGGATCTCCCTATTCTAAACATTTCAGATAAATGGCATCATATAACAGGTGGCCTTTTATGCCTGGCTTCTTTACTGCGCGTCAGGGTTTTGAGGTTCACTCCGCTGCAGCCTGTGTCAGCGCCCCATTCCTTCTGTGGCTAATACTCCATGGTCGATAGAGACCACACTGTATCTGCCATCGCTTGGCAGACGTTTGGGTTGTTTCTGCCTAGTGGCTCCTGCGGGCAGGCAGCCACGGATGTGGGGGTGCCTGTACCTGTTTGAACACCTTTTCTAAATTCTTCTGGGATCTCGTCTTTCCTGAACCCTCAAAACAAGATTTCATGCCAGCCCTCGACAAGGTGCCCTGTGGTGCCCACTCTGTGGAGGTGCAGTCTTGGCAGATGCTGTCCCCTCCCCCTGGACACTCATCCGGGCTGGGCTGAGGTGCCCTGAGCCCTCAACTCCAAAGGAAGCCCGGAGCACCCCTGGAAAGCCTGACCCATGGCGCCGCTTCTCTGCTCAAACCCTTGAACGGCCCCATGGGCACCAGGCCCAGGCCCTTCCCGGGCCCCTCCAGCCTCCCTGGCCCCTGCCCTGCTCTCCCCATCAGCCTACAGCCACCTGCCCTCCTGGCTGCTCCTGAAACATAAGCCTGTGCCGTGTCAGGGCCTTTGCACCTGCCGCTCCGCCCGCCTGGCCCACCTCACCCCACGTCGGCAGGGCTCAGCCCTTCGTTGCCTTTGTGTTAAACATCCCGCCTCCAAGGGACTGTCTCTGGCGACACGGTGCAGGGCCCCCCACCCGCCTCTCCCCAGCAGCTGCCGTTTTCCTGCAAGTCACAGGTGTGCTGGCTCCATGGGGCCTGGGACACGCCCTCTTACCCCTGTGCCCCTGCCTCCTGCGACCGTGCCTGACACACTCACCCTGCACTAGCATATCTCTGCTGAGTGAATGAATCTGACCATCTTCTGCCCGGCAGACACCGAGGATGGAAAGATGACTAAGTCGCGAGGAGAGCATTGGCTGCTGGGGCAGATGGGGGAGGGACAGTCATAGCAGGGTGGGATCACCTGAGACAGGTGTGCCGTGCACTAGGGAGCAGTGGGAATGGGGGGGCAGTGCTGGAGGTGTAGCGAGAAGGGGCTGTCTCAGCTGGGTCTTGCAGGCTGAGTAGGAGTTTGGCAGATGCACAGCGAGGGAAGGGAGTCGCAGGCGCAAGCCGAGATCCAGGGGTGTGACAACACGGCATGTTTTCACAGAGGCAAAGAGCCAAGGGCCTGGATTACTGACAGTTCAACTGTTATGAACAATCAATGCTTCAGTGGACGGTCTTGTTCAAGGCTCACTCCAGCCCTGTGTCGGGGGTAGAATAACCACCTTCATTTTAAGATGGGGAAACGGACACTCGGAGAGCATCCATCCCTTTCCGGAAGCTTCACAACTCTGCGAGGCAGAGCCGGATTGGAACCTGGGGTCTGAACTCCGCCACCGCCGCCTCCTGGGGAGCGGCAGGCATGTGTGGGCCCAGGACAGGGGTCTGCAACTAGGGCTGCCACCTACCTTGTCACTGAAGCTTTGTCAGGACACAGCCTCCCCTGTCCACCTGTGTACTGTCTGTGGGGCATTTGTGTTACAATGCAAGGGGGTGGCTGTGACAAAGAGCCTGGCCTGCAACGACCAAGCACTTGCTCTCTGGCCATTGGAGGTGCAGTCTGTGGAGCCCTGGCCCCGGGGATGAGATGAGGCTGGACAGGTAAGGTGGGGGTAGGTGGAGTCCCACTAGGACTGGGGTGGGGCTGCTGATGGGGGGTAGCACAGGCCCTCTCAGGGGGAGCGGGAGGGACCCCCCAAAAACTTGCTACCCCTTGGTGCCTCTGCTGGGCCCAGCCTGCACCTGGTCTGCGCGGGCCCGAGGGTAGAGCAGAGCCGTGTCTGCACCGCTGACAGGTTCATGGAAGAAAGCAGAGAGGCAGCGAGAGGGAGTCAGCAGGAGCCGGGAGATCAGCGTCAGCTGGGGGGACAGGCGGCACTGCCAGGTGGGAGGCCCCCCAGGCCTGGAGGCCCCCACCAGGCGCCCAGACGGAGCATTTTCTACATGACAAGCGATGTGAGCTGGCTTGCTCGCAAGTGTTCTGCCTGACCTTCCTGAAGGATCAGAACAAAATCCAAGAGACCTTAAAGGAACGTGTGTGAAGGCCACACTTAGGAGATGTGCCTAGGAGCCACCTGGTGACAAGTGACAGGGAGCCTGAGCCGCCTTGCCCGAAGCAGCCACACCTGTGGTTGGGCCGGCAAGACGCGGTTGGGCCTCACTTGCCCAGAGCGGAGTCTAGGCTAAGGGACAGGGACAGGGCCGAGGGGTGGGCTGCAGAGACGCAGGCACGGCAGTGGCCGTGGGGCAGTGACCTGCATCCCGGAGGCCAAGGCGGCAGCCGCCAACACCATCTCCAGAGGCTGGAGGGCAGCCTGGGGACCAATCCCGGCCAGACAGCCAAGGCAAGGCAGCCGGACCCCGGGGCCTTCCCAGTGACTGGCTGGGAGAGGACGGCCCTGGGGAAGGTCCTTCTTCCACCACTCCACCAACCCCACCCCCAGCCAGCCCTGCCAAGAACACAGCACACAGCCTGTGGCTGGGAGCGGCAGGATATTTTAAGCGCACATGGGGGAATTCTGCGTTACCCTGGAGACGGGGCGGGCACAGGCTTGGGCGGCCACAGCACATCTGTGCTCAGCGAGAGATCTGCACAGGGGGCTCAGTGGATCCCTCCATTATGGGGGTTGGTGTGGGAAGGTACAAGTGACCACGGCTGCCCCTGGGCTGGGCAGCTTTACGGGCCCTGCCCAGCTCTATGAGGGAACCCACCGACCCAGGTCCCAGGCCAGCCTGTGCCAAGCACAAATCGGAGTGAGGGGGAGAATGTTGTCTTTTCACCTCCCTTGTCCTGGACACATACTCCTTATGACATGGCCTGAGACTCTGCTGCTCACCAGTTTCTCCTTGCCCAGGACATCTGCCTCCCTCCAGGTACCAGGGAGGCCTTCGTCTTCATTAAATGGTATGCTCCTAACCAGCAGGCCACCTGAAGCATGGGCAGTCAGACCCAGGTCTGAGGCTTGCAGGTAGGGACCCAGTTGGACCTAGTGGCAGAGGGATGGCTGTGAGTCCTGGCCTGGATAGGTAACCTCTGAAACCAACACCTGCATTCACGTTCAGGCCACATGTGACCAGCTGGCTGGTGACAGTAACTGGGTGCCTCAGGCAGTAAGCAGGCAGGTAACGGCAGTGTGTGGAATGATGGCCCCGCGAAGCTAGGAGCCCCCTCTAACCCCAGAGCTGGTGAATGGCACCTGATTTGAAAACAGAGTCTCTACAGATGTGACTAAACTAAGGTGATCTCGAGATGAGATCATCCCGGGTTACCCAGACAGGTGTCCTTGTATGAGACAGAAGACGGGCACAGACACACACACAGCGAGGAGGCCATGTGACCGTGGACACAGGGACTGGAGCCCCTGGAAGCCAGAGGAGGCAGGGAGGACCGTCCCCTGGAGCCTGAGAGGGAGCACAGCCCAGTGACCCCTTGGTGTTTGGCCTCAGAACTGGGAGTGAATCAATTTCTGTTGTTTTAAGCTGCCCGGGGTGGGATCACTTGTCACTACAGCCCCAGGACACTGGCACAGGGAGCACTTTCTACTAGGAGCTTCCTGGGTGCCAGGCACACGCTGAGCTCTGTACAGGAAGGGCTCACCCACTGGGTGGCCACAGAGCCCTCTGAGCCCACGGGCCTTCCCACCACTGAGCCCATTCTACAGACAAAGACCCCGAGGCTTCGGGGGTCCAGTGCCAAGGACATGTCCCTAGGAAGAAGGGGGCCGTGGGTGAGGCTGTGCTTGGCTCAGGGACTCACGTAAGAGCCCTGCTCAAAGAGAGCCCTGGGGCAGGGGAGGGAGCATCACCGGAGGATGATGGATGGAAAGTGCGACCTGGGCAGGGGCGACAGGAGCAGGTATGGGTCCAGGCATCCCAGGGCAGGGGTGCCGAGGCCAACGCACCCCTGGTCAGTCTAACGGAGGACTGGGTTGGGCTGCGGCACCGCCCGCCTTCCAGAAGGGGCCGAGAACCTGCGCCGCTTAGATTTCACAGCATCCTTGCTCAAGCCTCAGGGACTCAGGCGGCACAACGCCCTTGCTGTTCCGCTCCATTCCTGCTGTTCCCGTTTGTGCTGTGGCACTCAGCCAGCTCAGAGGCTGCATCCGTGATGACAACGGCCCTGGGCACAGACCCATGACGCCCACCGTCCTCCCGAGTTCACGCCATTACGGGGCGGCCCCACACCCCACCCCGACCCTGACACCCTGTCACTGATTGCTATGGACTGAATGTTTGCGTCCCCAAATTCCTACGTTGAAGCCCTACTCCCATTGTGATGGTGTTAGGAGGTGGGGCCTCTGGGAGGGGAGTAGGAGTTGATGAGGTCATAAAGGTGAGACTCCCTTCCCACGGTGGGATTAGCCTCTGGACAAGAAGAGGAAAAGTCCAGCATTCTCTCTGCCATGTGAGGACGAGACTCCTCTGTCAGCCCATCTGCGCCTCCGGCAGCCCCACGAGGGAGGCTGTGCCCATTTCACAGATGGGAAAACTGACTGGTGCAGGCTCACGCGGGTCCAACATGGCAAAGCAGACTCACTCGGGCCAGGTGATTCCGGCGTTGGGTCATGACTTGCACAGCACTGAGTCTCAACACTGATGTCCCTATGACAACGGCGCGGCATGTCCGGGGCAGGCAGAGCCTAAGGACGCCTGGAAGCGACCTGGAAGGAACGGGCTCCCGAGCCTGCAGCGTGGACACGCCCCTCCTGGCTGTGTCCCACGCTGGAGGAGTCACCTCTCGCATCTTTCTACGTTGGCATCGTGGGGACAGAGCAAACTCGGGGCGGATGGAACTTGTCTTCCCAGGCCACACGTTCTAGAGCACGGCTATTCAGTGTGAGGGTTCTGCCCTGGAGAGTGGGGTGCAGCAGCGTGCCAGGGGTGCCCACGGCAGCCCAGGCAGCTCCTGGCCGATGTCTGCACATCAGAGAACACTCCACAGGCCCTGGGGCACAGAGCGGAATTCCGCGTGGCCACCCACCCTTGCCGGATCCCCTGCAAGGTGGCCACCTGCCCTCTGAGGTTGTCCTCCTCTCCCTGACAAAGGTGTTACTCTGGCCTGGGAGGGGAGGAGTTGGGCTGACCATCACAAAGGGATGTGTGAACCCCCAGGAGGCCACCTGTAACCGCTTCTTTGTGCTGAGGGGCCCGAGAGGGGGCTGTGCGGACAGCCGGCCTCAGGCGTGTCCAGGAGGGCCATGCTCCACCCACACACTCTTCCATCGCCAATGCTCAGGGAACTGATGATTCTAGAATACAGGCTCCGCGGGGCTGGTTTTCCTGCACACAGATGGCGAGAAGGCCTGTCATTTGCTCCTTGTCGGTAACAAAAGTTGGCACATACATGAAAAAGCAAACACTACATTTGTTACAAGGCTCCCCAGGGAGTGTGTGCGACAAAGAGAACAGCGTGCAGTGACCACGGTGGCTGAGCGCCCGGCTGGCCTCTCGGTGAGCCGAGGAAAGGGCTCAGGCCTCCCGACGCCAGGTGCCAGGTACCAGGCCCCTCACGACACTGGCACCCACTCCTGGCCCCATTACGAAGCCCTGCAAGGAAGGCATGGCCCCCTCTGATGGGACAGGACCCTGAGGCCCAGAGGGGGTGACTGACCTGCCCCAGGTCACACAGCAGCTGTGCGGGGAGAGAGCCACTGCTTCTCTAGAACCTGCCTGGGGCTGACACCCGGAGCCATCAGCCTGCCTTCCTCCTGCATCTCAGGACCAAATGGAGGAGGGCGGACCGTGTGGAGGCCAGCAGAGCCCCGGTCTCCAGTCTGGAGGACAGGCTGTGTGAGCAGAAAGCTCTTGCCCTGGACTCCTCAGAGGGGTGGGAGTGGGGGGCGCACAGGTCTCACTCCCCCCACCAAGAGAAGGGCCCAACCTTCATGCACAGTGAAGCCATGTGCTCCTAGGGGTGCATGACAAATGAGTTTCCTGAGCTCTTGAAAGATTCCTAAGAACAACGAAGAAAGTAATATGGTCAAAAGCAACGGATGTGGGAACTCAGTTGCAGAATGGAAGCACTGCAGAAATCCGGGTCCCCTGCACCCCAATTCCCAGGGCTCACAGAGGCTGAGAGGCCATGAAAGGAAGCTTCTGGAAGTGCCTCCCATTTGGGTCTGGAGGGAGATAAATGCAGGGAACGTGCTCAAAGCCCAGAGGCCTCGGTGCCCGCGGCTGAGGGTGCCGTGCCCGGCCACGGGCAGCAGGGGCACCCGGGCAGGAGAAGTCTGTGCTCCGCGGCAACAGCTGGGTCACCCCTCATGTGGATGAAAAGCCCCCAAATAGGTCCCGACAGCAAAGCAGCAACAGGGACAGCCCAACAGGACCAGCAGGCGTTCCTGAAGCGCCAGGACAGAAATACCACGAGTTTCAAAAACGCCAAGAGACCTGGCAAGCAACCCTTAAACCGCAGAACAAGCAAAGCCTCCAAGCAAAGGGTGCGCCTGGCCGGGCAAAAATCCCGGGCCCCTGAGTATAAATCCACGGCCTGTCGACTCTTCACAAAAGCCTACAGAGGTTGTTGTTTGAGCCTCGGGAAGGGGACGCAGCGCAGCTGAGGTTGCACAGAAAGAGGTTGCGGGGAGCAGCAGGTGTTCCGGGGGCCTCCGTGGGGAAGACCACCGAGGCTCAGCCCAGGAGCCGCTGGAATCTGCAAACCTGCCCTGTTCCGTTCCACTGGGTTTAGGCCCAAACTCATCCTTGTGTCAACAAGCCCAGGGGCAACGCGAGGGGCAGCCTGCAGATGCGCCTCCTCCTGCCTTCCCGCCGTGGGCTGCTCACGACCCGCCAGGGCCCCCGCACAGGCCACTGCCACACTGGGGCCAAAGGAGCCGGTGAACCAGGTGCCCAACTGGTCAGAGCACACTGCTCTTTGGAGGGAAGTGGGCAGTCGCTGCCAAAGCAGTAAAATAAAACTACTACACCCCAAGGTCACACAGCTACGGCGTTCCTGCCAAGGAGTCGGGCCTCGAAGCCCCTTATGTACTTTTATTTTCAGCCATTATTAGAAGAGCTTCTTTGCAGTTATCATGTACAATCACTTTAGAACCATCCCTTTGTGCCTTTGGACCATCATTCAAAGGAGCATGATTACCCCATGTTAGGGACGAGGAATCAGTGGAACCAGGCGTGGAGCCCAGGTCTGTGTGTCCCCAGGGCTCTGGTCTCCCGCTCCAGTGACTCCCCAGCGCCCAAGAGAAGTCCCCTCTCCACCCTGCGCACTGCTGGTGGCAGTGTAAATGGTGCAGCCACTATGGAGCTTCCCCAAGAAAGTAAAAAAGACACTGTGACAGGACCCAGCAGTCCCACCTCTGGGCACACCCACAGGAAGTGAAATCAGCATGTCAAAGACACCTGCACCCCCATCTTCACTGCAGCATTATTCACAGTAGCCAAGGTATGGAAACCACCTAAGTGTCCACTGATGGATGGGTAAAACACGTATTATGTATGTATGTACATGGAAGATTACTCAGCCTTAAAAAAGAAGGAAATCCTGTCATTTGCGACAACATGGATGGTGGAGGGCATTATGCTGAGTGACGTAAGTTCAGACAGACAAATACCGCGTTTTTGGATGGAATCTTAAAAAAATATATCAAACTCATAGAAAGAGAGAGTAGGAAAGTGGTCACCAGGTCCTAGGGGGAGGGGAAATAGGAAGAGTTTGGTAAAAGCATACAAAGTTTCAGTTATGAGTAAGATCTGAGGATCTGATGTGTAACATGGTGACTAGTGTTGGTGACACTGTATTATATAATTGACATTTGCTAAGAACATAAATGTTTACAACACACACACACACACACACACACACACACACCTCAAAAGATAAATATATGAGGTGATAGATGGATGGGTTAATTCGACTGGGGGAATCCTTTCACAACTATACTGATATCAAACCATCACCTTGTACACGCTTTAAATATGTTACAATTTTGTCAGTGAAAAAAAGTCCCCTTTCTTTCAGTCCTAGATAAAACGTCCCTGGAATGTCACCTTCACTTGGAGTCACCACATTTTATGAAGGACTAGCTGGGTTGTGTGAAAGGGACACTGCCAGGGTGATGAATGGCCTGGAAACCTTTTTAGATGAGGTGACAGTGAAGGGATGGGGGACATTTGGGTCAAAAACTAAAAAGTTGCAAAGGAAATATGTCAAAATATTAACAATGTGTGTTTCCCAATGGTGAGGTAACAGGAGGTTTCTATTTTATATTTTTTATATATTCCAGATTTCCTAGGAGGAAACACACTATTTTTGTTTTTTTGTTTTGTTTTGTTTTGTTTTTTTTGAGGGCTGTGTCACTGGCCCTCACATGTGGGACCCGAACAGGGGCTGCTGGCATCCCAGGCCAGCGCTTAACCACTGCGCCACTCGGCCGGCCCCACGCTATTTTTATAATAAGAAAAACCACTGTAATAAATGAGAGTTAAAAGAAAAGTTCCATAGGGCTGGCCGAGTGGCGCGGTGGTTAAGCGCTGGTGTGGAAGCCAGCGGCCCCGGTTCGGGTCCCACATGTGAGGGCCAGTGACACTGCCCTCAAAAAAAAAAAAAAATATTCCATAGTCTGTTTCCATGAAACGCAAGTTGAATGTTTTGTTTATGGCCTTAGAAGAGGGTTTGGCCCCAGGTGTGGGAAGTGTCTGGAGGCACCTATGGACTGAATATAAACGGAACTGGCTGATGCAGAAGGAGACCGGACAGTGTCCAGTCACAGGCAGGCTCAGGCGAGGCCAGATGCCTCTGAGACCCCACAGCCTGGGTCTCACGTGGTTCCCTGGGTCTCTTCTCAATTGGTTAAGGACACAGAGAGGAAGGGCCCCCCAGATATCCCACCCACAGCAGCCACTGTCACATCAGAGCCGCTCTTATTCAGCAGGTTGCTGCTGAGTCTCAAGTAATGAGCCAGGATCATGGGATTTGGTGACAAACGGGGATAGAACCCCCACTGCGCCCGTCTGTCGAGGGAGACCCTAGACAATCACATGACCAGCAGACCGCGGCTCCAGAGGGTAGCATGTTTGCATTTGCTCATGGCTCCATTCCCAGCACCTTGAATGGTGCCCGGCACATAGTAGGTGCTCAGTGAACACCTACTGACAGAAAGGATGACCAAATGGGCTTCTCTGAACCTCCAACTCATATGTGAATGAATGACACTCCAACCACTGACTGCACTAGGTTCTTGTGACAGCCCATGAGAAAGGGACCATCCGTCCTTCCATCTACCAGCTGGGACGGGGACACAGTGGGAGTCCGATCAGTGCTGGTGCATTGATCCTGATCTCTGCCCTGCGATGCTGAAGCCTGAGGCTCCCCACACTGGGACCACCCCCTGCACCACAGGTCCCTGGAGCCTCAGGAAACCCTTTTTTTTCCCCTGAGGGCAGTGTCACTGGCCTTCACATGTGGGACCCGAATTGTGGCCGCTGGCATCCCAAGCCAGTGCTTAACCACCGTGCTACTCGGCTGGCCCAGGAAACCCTTTTTGATGTTTAAACTCCTGCACTTGCAAACAGCGAGAAGCAGAAGCAGCCCCCTACCCACCCAGGCAATGGCGTCAGAGGGCCTGGGATAGAATCCTCCTTCTCCGGTTTGATAGGCTTTGGGCAACAGCATCACCCGGCCCAAGTTATTTTTAATCACATGATTATCCAGGGTCTTTTGTCACTTAAACAGTTTAATTGGGAGCTGTGGCACTCCTTCCGCAGAGCTGCTAGAGGAAATGTCAGCTGGCACATCCTGGCAGCAGCAGATGGAGGGGGCTTGTCTCCAGAGCCAGCCCCTCCCCTGGGGGTGCCCCAGGAACCCAGAGCCAGTCTGGTCCCATCAGGCAGAGGGGGTCTGACAGCCGAGTCCCTCCACTGAAGGGAAGCTCTGTGAGGACCTGCAGCCCCAGGGCAGAGGGCGCTCAAGTGCGTCGCCCATGGAGACAAGTCACAGCCAGAGACCGTTTGGTTTAGCAGTAGATGGAGGGGATGAAGTTTATCTGTGTTATCACTTGATTAGCTGTTCATCCATTCATCTACCCACTCATCCCCTTTCCCTCTCCTCTAGGCGACCTCCTATTCATCCTTCAAAACCCAGGTTGTGTCATGCCTGGCTGTCCTGGCCCTGTTCTCTGCTGGTGTCCGCAGTCTGGCCTTGAGCCCACAGGGCTGAAGAAGGCCAAGGAGTCCCCGCCCCTCAAGGCTCTGCACAAAGTGAAAGCCTGGATGTGTCTTCTAAGGAGCATTTGTTTCTCTGCCCAGGTCTGGGCCCATTCTCAGCAGATTTTTTTTGCTAGGAGCCACCGGAGACCAAATATGAAGGAGGCCTGGGGTCCCAATTTTAGAAATCCCACCCTGCCAGGCCACCAACTGGCTTTTTCATCCCATATTCCAGAGCCCCGGTGTGACAGACAGGCAGGGCTGGCTGGGGAACTGTGTCAGCACTAATTTGTTTGGGCTCAAAAGGATGTAGCCACCCTGCTGGGCAGCGCGGCTCCCTGGCGCCAGAGATAAGGAGTGGGGGGGGGGACGCTGGGCTCAGGGCCACTCGCCGGGGGACAGGAGGGCCAGAGCACGCTGAAGTCCGCCTGCCCAGGTGTGACCAGCAGGGATTAGAGAAGGGGAAAGAAAGGCTGCCATGGCTGGAGGCGGAAAATCAGCGCCTCTGATGACTTGCCCGTGTTTTATAAGCCCAGTTCTGAGTCCCAGCACTGCAGGCCCCGATACACCAGAAGCAGCAGGCACTTTCTGCCTGGATGTGAGCACGTGCCTGTGGAGGTGAGCAGACCCGAGAGAGAAGCAGCGCCTGGGACGGGGCGGAGGGGCCCCTGAGAACCAGTGCGCACCCGCCTGGCGCTGAGTGTGCAGACAGGAAGGGCTGGGGTGCAGGAGGCGGCACTCGGCGAGAGCACAGGCTGGGGGCACGAGCGTGGGGGCAGGGCGCTGCGCGACGCTGGTGGAAGGTGCCATGGATGCATGTCTGTGCCCCTTTCTCCCCAAATTCATCTGCTGGGGCCCAATCCCCAATGCGATGATATTTGGATGTGGGGCCTTTGGGGTATTATTAGGTCACGAGGGTAGAGCCCCCATGATAGGATCAGTGGCCTTGTAAGAAAGGCCATGAAAGGGCTGCCTCTCACCCCTCACCATGTGAGGGCTCAGTGACAAGGTGGCCGCCTGCAAACCAGGCAGTGGGGTCCCACAGGAACCAAATGACCAGCACCCTGACCTTGGACAATCAGCCTCCAGAGCTGTGAGCATGTGTGTGTCAGCCCCGGGCTGTGGTATTTTGTTATAACCGCCCAACCTGACGAGTACATGAGATGTAATTAATACCAGCGCTTCACTCACCAAACATTTACTTTGGGAAATTCATGCAGCTACGCAAATCAAAGGGCAGGGTTCTCCCCACAGGCAGACAGCAGTCGAGCACAGCAGGCGGGGGGCAGGGAGACCCTGGAGACCTGCCCAGGGCACCGCTCTAGTCCGCGCTGAGCCCCCAGCCCACAACACCTGCAGCAGCGCACACGGGCCGAGGAGTCACGATGCAAACCCGGCCAACCGGGCTCCCCGGCCAGTCCATCACCGCTCTACAAGCCAGCGGGGTGCCGAGCCAGTCCGTGATCCCAGGAAAGCCCCCGGTCACCGCACAGCCTGCCCGTGCAGTCGGATCGCCCACCCCGTCCTCCTGGACATGCCGCCCTCCAGCAAGCCTGGCTCTCGGCCTGTCAGTATCATCAGCCCACGCCTTTGCTCGAGCTGTGCCCTTGTTCTAGAACATTCTTCCTCCTCGGTTCACTGCTTCCTCCACACCTACACCTGCCCGCTGCCCTCACCACGGCCCCCCTAGGCTGTGGCATCGTGCCTCCCTCACCACACGGGGCCCAGGAGCAGTGTCCATGTGACATGTGGCTGGTCCTCATCCACACCTGCTCATCTGGTGGACATTCTCTGTGGATAAGCTTGACCAGACTGTAACAGAGTCACAAAGGGGCACACTATTTGAGTGGAAGATGTCCTGGAAAGTGGTCTTTCACTCGCCCCCAACATACTCTAAAGACCGCGGGGTACAGTCATCGCTCCCATTGGATAGAGAACAGCGGGAGGCCCAGGGCCTGGCCCGAGCTCAGCAGCCAGGGTGGGACCTGAACTCAGAAACAGCTGCTTCTTAAACTGAGGGCTTGTTTCACTAAAAAGTATGTATGTGCTCACACAGGACTGTACCAAATACTTTACAAACATCACCTTAAAATGTGCTGAAGCAGCTCCCAGAGCAGACAATGGTGCCCCATCTGCAAGCAGGGGCCCAGCACCTGCACAACGTCACATCCAGGTAAGACACAGAGCAGAGGGTCAGACTCCGGGTGGCCCGGCTCTTGGCCTGGACTCAGGGCAGGTGGACACAACCCTCCTGTGCTGTGTGCCCTCCTCCTGCCACGGCCCCGTGCCCCTCGGCTGAGTCCCACAGTGTAAGGGGTCGCGGTGGGGCTGCCCTCCCCTGCCTCAGGCTGGGTGGGCCTGGAGCCCAGCTGGGCCCCCAGACCCTCTCCTGGGAATGTGGGTCTTGAATAGAGGGAGCTGGGTGGGCCGAGCTGCCCCGGCCCCTGCCTTGCTCGGTGCCTCTCTGGCCCTCCTGTGAGCTGCCCCGTCCCCTGAGCTGCCAAAGAGGCCTTCTCTCGCCCACCACCCCGGGGAAGCCGGACATCTGAAGATGGGAACGCAACTTCAGTTCGAAAGGCAGCCTTGCACCACAATTTGTCACATCTTAGGTTTCAAGCAAGCATTACTCCTTTCCTCCCCCATGGCCATAATTTCTCGTGTTCAGAGAAGATCTTAAGGGTGAAGCCATTCGGGCACATTGATGAAAGCTCAAGTCTCTCAAAAACAGAGAAACATGTGTGTGGAACCATCATCCTCGGGCTTCTGGCTGACTAGATCAGGACCCCAGGTGCCCACCCTGCCAGCCAGGGAACATGCAAGGGGCTTAGAGTCACGGAAGGAGAATTGACATAAACACTAAGCCTGCGCACCAACGGGCATCAGGGCCAGGACCTCGGACAGAGGAGTCCAAGGGCTGCAAGATCACCTGGCAGGTCCAGGCAGTGCTGGGAGTACACACACACACACATACATACACACTCATGCACACACACACTAATTCAGTGTATTCATATGCACAGGCATGCACATTTACACACATACACACCTGCACACTCACGCACACACATGTTCACACATGTACACACATGTGCACTCGGGTAGATACACACATATGCATGCACATACATGCACAGACAGTAATTGTCAGTGAACGTTAGCGGAAGAAAGAGGGAAGGAGGCAGAACGTGTTACGCAGACTCTTAGAGGTGAGAGCAGCCTAGGAGTCCTCTTGCCCACCAGCCCATCTTACAGTCGGGAACACGAGGTGAAATGACCTGTCCAGGATCACACGGCAGACAGGCCCAGACCCTGCACCCACAGCCCTGAGACTCTTCCCTTCCCAGGAACCCCAAGCTGTTCCCAGACACCTCCCACCAGCAGACGCAGCCACACTCAGAGCTGCCATGGCACAGCCAACGGTGGTGGCCGCACCCCGGATCCAAGTCCCCTGAGACACTGCAGCTCCTCAAGCTGCTGGTGAAGCAGGTCCCCACAGATGGAATCCTGAGAGCATGAGATCAAGATCCATTCACGGAGGGTGGGGGTACCTCCAGCCCCTCTGGAGCTGCCTGGAGGGTCTGCTGGTTGGGAGGCAGGAAGAGACTGGGGATCAGAGAGGGCTGGTGCTCACGGGGGCCTCGTCAGCCCCGCCTCCTCAGACCTGACAGGCCACCTTGGAGATGCATGTGCTCTAATGCCAGCCCCATTGTCTCCTGAAAGGAAATTCACTGATAATACAGGCTTCCCGTCTGCCTAATCCCAATATAGCATCTTGTAACTGGAAGCCGCAGGCAGACGGGAAGAAGTAAGGAGCTCACAGTGATGCGTATTTCAGTATGAACCGCGTCTGCCTATATATAGAGACGCCGTGAATATGCAGGCCACACATGCAGAATAAACAGGGGCTCCCGTCCCACCAGCCCCGCTGCTGCCAGCGCTGGCGTGGAGAAATGCTCTCGGACGGTTCCCAATAACAGGCCAGCAGGGAGAGCTGTGTGTCAGCGAGGGGGTGCGAAACGGTTGCAGAGCCAATAACCTTTAAAATATTTACGAAGGTTGAAAGTAAAAGCTATTACGTTGTACGGCGGGGTTCCCAATACATGCAGACTTCATACCTATGACAACGACAATATACCAGGAGGTGAATAGAGCAACCTGTGTGGTGGTGAGGTTTTGACATTCTACCTGCTGTTCACTTCAGGCACATTGTGAAGAGCTAAATATGTACATTGCAATCCCAGAGCCATCACACGTGCACAAAGCTATAGAAATAGAGGGAAGAAACCCTCAAGAAGTAAATGGAAATGGAAAAGCAAAATATTCCAATAATCAAGCAAATCAGAAGAGAACAAAGAACGAAGTACAGAGAGAACTCACAGAAAACAAGACACGTAATGGCTAGTACAAGCATGTTCATAATTACATTCAGGTTAAGTAGTCTAAACACGCAACAAAAGGGTTTGTCAGAATGGGTTTTCCAAAAGCCACCCACCCACCCATGATATGCAGGCTACAAGGAATCAATTTTATATATAATGACACAGGCAGGTTAAAAATAAAACAAAAAATAATACTATTTATTTACTACGAAGGATAAAGAGGAACATTAAATAATGATAAACTGATCAATTCACAGTCCTGAATGAGTGAGCGCCTGACGCCAGGACTCCAAAATACACGAAGAAAAGCTGACAGAACTGAAAGGAAAAAGTGGACCAGTCCACAATCGTATTGGAAATGTAAACTTTCTGCTCTCAGTAACTAATAGAAGGCAAACCCTAAAAAAAAAAATACCATCAAAAGAACTTAATTGGCATTCATAGAACACTCCCCCCAACAACAGCAGAACACACATTCTCTTCAATGCACATGGAATTCTCACCAAGACAGGCCATATCCTGACTCATAAAACTAGAAAAAGAGCAAAATAAACTCAAAACGCCCCGAAGGAAGAAAATAATAATGAGAAATCAGTGAACTAGAAAAACAGAAGAACAGAGAAAATTCAATGAAACTAAAAGCTAATTCTTTGCAAAGGTTAATAGAATTGATAAAATTTTAGTCAGACTGACAAAAGAAAAAAGACAGAAGCCCCAACTTACCAATATCAGGAATGAAAGAGGTGATAGGACTCACTACAAAACAGATGCCAATAAGTTAAGGGGCTCCATGGACAACTCTACTCAGATAAAATTTGCCTGTTTAAAATGGACTAATTTTTGAAAGTCACAAACTACCCAACCTCACCCAAGAAGAAACAGACAATCTAACTTATCTTATACCTAATTAAAGACACTAAATTAGTAGTTTTAGAAACACATCTGAAGAAGCCCTCTTCAGATTCAGATGGTGTCACGGGTGCATGGTACTGCTGAGTTCAAGAGGGAACAATGCTAACTCGATGCAATCTCCCAGAAAGGAAAACCGGAAGGGACAGTCCCCAGATTAATATATGAGGGCAGCACTACCCTGAGGCCCAAACCAGACGAAGACAGCATTCGGAAACTAGACCAGCATCCCTCACAACGTCCTTGACACAATACTAGGGATGCAAATCCAACAACATATAAAGAGGACCACGCACCGTGACATTTTACCCTGGGAATGCAAGGCTGGTTCGGTATTTGAAAAATCAATTCATGTCAACGACCATAAAAAACAAACTAAAGAAGAAAAGCATCATTGTATCAACTGATGCAGAAAAAGCATCTGACAAAATTCGATGTATCAACAAAGAGAGAGGCCAGCTGTACTGCTGGCCTCCTGGTGAGTTTAAGGCCTGGACCCCAGGCCCCAGGCTCCCATATCTGGGCTCCAAGAGGCCTGGGAAAGGCTGAGGCAACAGGGTGCAGGGACGAGGCTTTCTGGCCCCCCAGCCCTCGGCTGTCCCTTGAGTAGCACAGGCCAACAAGGGTCAGGTGGGGGCGCCTCGCTGGCAGGAGAGGGAAGACAAAGGTGCCTGGGGAACCCTGAGCGGCATGGAGACACAGCATGTGCCCAGGAAATGCTGATCAACTCGATGGGCCGGCAAGGACTGCTTTTAATGTTTACATTTCAGACGGCTCTGGATATAGAGAGACTCGATTACAGGGGTTCTGGGTCCCCAAGAAGACACTAATTACAGCAATCACCACCACCACCATTAATAGTATGAGATAATGATGTCAGTAATAATAATAATAATAGCAGAATACCAGAAGTACCCTGAAATGTGCTGCACAGCTCCCCTGTGTGTGAACCCAGAACCCAATCCCTTTTCCATATAAAACGGTACGTAATCACAGTGGATAATTAATGAATGGCAATACATAACCGTGTTTAACAGCAGTAATAATACTGTTTATTACCTCCTACCCTGTACCAGGGGCTGTGCTGAGTGCACTTCATTTTTTAAGTCATTTGCTCATTACAACGGAGTGGGGCAAGATCCATCACCCTCCCTATTTAACATGTGAGGAAACTGAGGCACAGAGGGGCTGCGTAACTGGCCCATGTGACATAGCGCAGCCAGGAGGGGGCGAGGCTGGGGTTGGAACGCAGGCTCTGGGCCTCCACTGCCTGGCCCACGCTGCCCGCCGAGCAATGCCGGCCTTTCTGTGACCGCAGCCCCGAAGGTCACGAGAGGTCCAGGATAGATGGAAAATCCTCCTGCACCTTCTTCCTGGGGACGCCCAGCCTCCTAGGGGCTCCCCTGAGGATGAGTGTGTGCAGACGGCTGTGCTACGTCCCCTCCTCCCTCCGCCCCCGCGTGTGGTCACTGCATGGTGGCTGCCCATACCTGACGGCCTCCGGGACACACTGTGATCCCCCAGGCGGGGCGGGTGGCTCTCCTGCGGGTCCCCAAGCCAGCCAGACCCTGCAGAGCCTCAGCTGACAGGGCCCAGGAGCTCCGCCCACAACCCCCTGCTGGGCTCCCGGAGGAGGGATGTCCTGCTCTCTGGGGGAAGTTCTCCCCCAGGTGCCTTCCAAGCGCCCAGCGTCCCTTTGGCTTCTGCGCCCAGAGGCTGCCATCTAGTGGCCGAGACAGGGAGCGCAGCGCCAGGACGGCTCCCCGGGAGGGCCAGCCAAGGAGGCCGAGGCCAGGCCGCTGTGCTGGGAGTAACGCAGGGGCTTCCTGCTGGGGCTGGGACACGCTGCGGGGGGCACAGGAGGACAACTTCCGCACCGGGCTGCGATTCTGGGAAACTGGAAGTCATGTGCACGTCACCCAGTGGCTGTCGGTTCTCGGGAATCTGAATAACCAGCCCCCCGCCCCGCACTGGTGCGGACCTAGCCCACCAGACGGCCAAGCCCTGTGCCCAGGGGACGCAGGGGGCTGGGGAGGAGCGCAGGTCCCGATTCTGGGGTGGAGCCCACGCACCTGCACTTCTGACAAGTCCCCAGGTGACAGAGCACATCTGGGCAGCCCGCCCAGGCCCCGCAGCAGAACCCAGCGTGGGAGCTTCAGGGCTCCCGGGGGCTCCGGCACCCCTGATTTCACTCCTGCTTTTTATACTTAATCTGCCCACTCTGGTCTCATGGATTTTTCATCTTTGAAGGAGACAGAATCGAGCAAAGCTCCAACAAAGTGCAACCCAACCACCACGTTAGTTACGAACACGCTGCCATTCCCCCAGCTTGGCCTGAAACGGCGCTGTTTCTGAGCTGAGAGAGAAGCAGGCCCTGGTCAATGGCTGGCCTCCCGAGTGCCCGGGGCGCAGACGGCCATGCTGAGGGCCCATGGGGTGACACGTCACATCGTTGCCCTCGGGGCTCCCCGGAAGTGAGAGAAGGAACAGTAGCTGAGGGCGTCCTTGGCCGGTGCAGGGCGGAGGTCTGGGCAGCTGTGCTGTGGGCGCCAGTGAGGGCTCAGTGCAGGGCTCAGGAGGTGCGAACACAGCACCCACGCGGGGACACGTGGAGACCACCCCCAGAGTGCCCCGGCTTCGGTCCAGGCACAGTCACTGTGTGACAAGGCTGGGGGCCCACCATGGAGGTGCAGAGCCCCCTGGGCCCTGGCCCTGGTCCACAGGCAGCGGAGGACACGGCTCCTCCTTGGTGCATGCCGCTCTGGATGGCCTGGGAGTCTGTCTACACGGGGGCAGGCGCCCTGGGTCCCCAGGTAAGCCACACTCACCCTCCACAGTGGTCGCCTGTACTGTGCGCCCAGTGCATTTAGCCCAGGAGGAGGAAGTAAGGACAGACGGACAGATGGTGGCCTTGTCTGAGAAGCTCAGAAGGAAACGGGAGAAATGGAGGATGTTTCCAAAGTCACAGCCCGTGGAAAGGCCGCGTGCCTGCCACCCAGCCTCAGGAAGGCCCAGCCAGCAGCACCGCCCCAGGTAACGGGAGGCCCCGCTTGGGTCAGGCTCGAGGCCTGGGGCACATTCCATCCCAGCTACGATAAAGCTGTAAACACACCTCCCTCCCGCCTCTATGCTGCAGGCAGCAGGGCCTGGAGGGACAGGCTGGTGAACTGGGAGCTCTGAGGGCGGCGTGACCTGCAGCAAGTCACCTCATCTGCCCGAGCCGCACTTCTTCATGTGGTGACCAGAGAGAGAGCCAGTGACCTTCGAGGCTGGGTCTACAACTGCGGATACCATTTACCAAGCACCTATTACATGCAGGGGCAGCAGGAGCTTTGTAATTATTGGGACATTTAATCATCCTCACACAAGGCTGTATGAGGGGACCAGTGCTGCCCACATGGCCCAGAGGAGAAACTGAGGCACAGGTCAGGAGGGAGGGGTGGTGCTGGCACAGAGCCTGGTGACTTGGGTGGACGGCCCTGAGGGCTGGGTGAGGTGATGTGCGCAAAGCACTGGCCCCGGACCTTCTACGAGCCGTAAAGTCAGGCGTTCTTATGACTCCATGCACCTCCCGGTGCCCGGGGCCACGCAGGACCAGCCAGGCTCAGCGCTCAGTGAAAGGGCGCCTGCCCCGCCCACTGCCACATGGGGCGTGAGGGTGGCGGTGGGGCGAATGCTTTTAGGTCAGCACCACCCACATGAACAGCACACACAGGGCACTCCGTGTCACACGTACGCATCACGCATAAGGTATGGGGGCTGCACGCAGTAAAGACCCCAAGGACAGACCGCATTTCCCACTAGAATCACACCCCGGGAGTGGGGGGTGCGGCGGGGAGAGGTCTAGGCAAAGCCAGGGGACACGCATCGGGCCAAGGGACAGAAGCACAGCCCCATTCGAGCTTACCAAGAACGGATGCCCAGCTGGCCTGGGGTCCTCCCACACTCTCCCGAAAGGTGTGGCCTAACGAACTATTAAACTGCTTTTTCAAAGGGTTGGATGTATGAAAGTTAAATGCTGGCATGAAATGACATCACATTAAATTGCATGTAGTTAGTCAGGACTGTGTGACCCAGAAGCAACGCTTCCCATTCCTTCAGCTTGCCCTCTGATTAGTAAGTCATCCACAAATCCATCCATCCATCATCCACAAATCCATCCATCCATCATCCACAAATCCATCCATCCTTCCATCATCCACAAATCCATCTATCCATCATCTACAAATCCATCCATCCATCCATCCATCCATCCATCCATCCTTCCATCATCCACAAATCCATCCATCCTTCCATCCATCCATCCATCCATCCATCCATCCATCCATCCTTCCATCATCCACAAATCCATCCATCCATCATCTACAAATCCATCCATCCTTCCATCCATCCATCCATCCATCCATCCATCATCCACAAATCCATCCATCCACCCACCCATCCATCCATCCATCCATCCATCCTTCCATCATCCACAAATCCATCCATCCATCATCTACAAATCCATCCATCCATCATCTACAAATCCATCCATCCTTCCATCCATCCATCCATCCTTCCATCATCCACAAATCCATCCATCCTTCCATCCATCCATCCATCCATCCATCCATCCATCATCCACAAATCCATCCATCCATCATCTACAAATCCATCCATCCTTCCATCCATCCATCCATCCTTCCATCATCCACAAATCCATCCATCCATCATCCACAAATCCATCCATCCATCATCCACAAATCCATCCATCCTTCCATCCATCCATCCATCCATCCATCCTTCCATCATCCACAAATCCATCCATCCATCATCTACAAATCCATCCATCCTTCCATCCATCCATCCATCCATCCATCCATCCATCCATCCATCCATCATCCACAAATCCATCCATCCATCCATCCATCCATCCATCATCCTCAAATCCATCCATCCACCCACCCATCCATCACCCATCCATCCATCCATCCATCCATCCATCCATCCATCCATCCATCCATCATCCACTCATCAATTCATCCACCCATCTGCCTAGCCTTCCTCCCTTCCATCCAGTAGGCACCATACATTTACGAGCACCTGTTCTACACTAAACTTTGTGTGGGGCTGGCCCTGAGCATTCAGAGAGGGCATTACAACCCTTCTAATAAATTCTCAGGCACTGGAAGGAAGAGACCAATAAATGAAAAGAGCAGCCATTGAGCACAGCCCCCAGGATGAGACCAGGACACCCTGTTGGAGTGGACAGAAAGGAAGGGCACACTCAGCCAGCCCCGTGTCCATCTCCTGCTTCTGGGAGACACCCTTAGCTCAAGTGTACTGATGTGCTGTGACAGGCCCCTCGGAGGATGGGCGTGGGATCCAGTCCGGTCAGTGGGTCCATCTGACTCCGTTAGTTGCTATGATTGGGTCAAGAGTGGGCACATGCTTCAAATCCAGTGCTGCAGGGAGGCATCTCAGCACAGGGAAAGCCCACCTGAGACGGGGTTCCCACAGAGGAAACGGACAGGAAGACCTTCCTCACGTTCCAAGCTCCTGGATTCAGCCATACCTGAAGCTGTTCTTCCCAAACTTCGAAGCTATTACTGTCCCCCTTTGGCTTCAACCAGGTTGAGAGCGATTTTTATCATTTGTAACCAAAATGCCTGGCAGATGTGCAAGGTGACAGTCCCTGCTTCAGGATACAGGCTCCGACCTGGTGAGAGGTCCAGGAGCTCAGAAGAAGACGAGAACTCGGATGGGACCCTGGAAGCCCTGGCCAGGGACCCTGTGGTGGCTGGTGTCACCGTGCGCAGGCAGTCACTGGCCTTGGCAAGTCCCTCCACCCCTACAGGCTTCAGTTTCCCATACACTGTGTTTTCTTGCTTAAAGCAACCCAAAGTTTGACTCAAGTGACATCCTGTACCTTACATCTTGAGCAGCTCCGGGTGAGCTGGGGGGCGGGGGGAAGGCTGTCTGGACGGGGTGGGACTGTGGAGATGGGAAGGAGGCTGCTCCTTAGGATGCACTGTGGCGAAGTGGCCAGCTGCCTACCCAACCTCTTCCCTCCACTTCAAATAGTACGTTGCCTGGAACAAAGGCAATAGCTCTCAGCCTCCTGTGAGATGATACTGTGGCCCATAATCCATCGTTGGAAGCATAGTGAACACTTTGTATGTCCTTAAAATGAGGGAGTGTGGGCTTTTCTTTTTTTAATCCCTTCTTCTCCTGGAATGTGGACGTGATGGGTGGCATCTAAGCAGCTGCCTTGAGCCATGAGGCAGCCTGTGAAGGATGATGGAGCAGCGAGAAAGGAAGAGCCTAGGTCCCCATGAGCCAGGAGCCGTCATCCCAGCTCTGGACTGCTTTCCTCTGTCTCCTTTAATATGACAGAGAAACAAACCTCTATCTCATGGTTCTTTTGCGTTTGTCCTGTTTGTCCTGTCCTGTGGCTGAACCGAACCTGAGCTGACGTGGGCACTGTGGAGAGACGAGCTGTGTGTCTGGGACCCCAGAGCTGAGGGCACAGGAGGAGGCAAAGGGGAGGTCGGGTGTCTTCTTTCAAGAGGGGACTGTCCGTGTTTTTACACTAATTGGAAAGCATCTTATTGGTTAGGGTTTTGCAGCAAAGCATTCCTTACACAGCTTTGGGCTCTGGTTAAGTCATGAAAATAGTTCCACTCCTAAGCAACCACTCTCTCTCTCTCTCTCTCTCTCTCTCTCTCTCTCTCTCTCTCTCTCTCTCTGTCTCTCTCAGAGGGGTTCGCATCAAGGGTTTCATCAAACAAGTGACCCCATTCATGGAGGTAAATCCCCCGGAACCCCGGGGCAGCGGTGCCAGGCTGCTCTCATGGGGCGGGGACGGGGGGCTGCTCTTCACTTCAGAGGTACCTGCCGATTTTCTTTTTGTTTCATAACAACTCCATTTTGTCACTCTAATTTTAGTGGCAATGTTTTTGTTCCAATCAGCGATCATTTTGGAAAAGTAGGCTGCTGAAAGAGTTCTTGGCACGCAAAATGACAAGCAGTTTTTAAACAGCAGAAGACTGATGATTTTTAACCACAATGAATTCTAAATTTGTGTCGATGGGTTACTGCTCGGTAGAGAATAATGAGCTGTCTCAAAGCCACGTCCATCCCACCAGCTCCAACACGGCAGGCGTTTGTGGCGGGCCTACTGTGCACCAGGCTGGCTCACAGGGAGGCGGCAGGCAGGCAGGGTTCTTGCCCTGAGGAGCTCACAGTCGGGGACATGACGCAGGGAAGGGCCGCCGCAGGTGCCCACCCAGGAGCTGGGAGACCACTGCTGCCCCTTCCAGCCCCCGCTCCTGCCCAGGTCCAGGAGGCAGCCAGCCACACTGACCTCCCTGTCAGGGTCAGGGTTCCAAGCCTGGCAGTTCCTCAAAACGTGAAATGTGGAATGACCACATGATCCAGCAATTCCGCTCACAGGTGCATATCCACAAGCACGGAAAACAGGGCAAACAGATACTGAAACACGTATGTCCACAGCATCATTCATTCATGGCAGCCCAAAGAGTAGACATAGCATGAGTGTCAGTGGATAAACAAAACGTGGTGCGTGCACATGTGTGCGCGCGCGCACACACACACACACACACACACACAGACACATGCACACACAATGCAATACGGTTTGGCTGTCAAAAGGAATGAGGCCCTGAGACATGCTACAGCATGGACGAACCTGGAAAATAGTACGCTCAGAGAAAGCCAGACACAAAGGACCACAAGTGTGTGACCCCATTTACATGAAACGTACACAAAAGGGGAATCTATAGACAGGAAGTAGATTAGCGGGCTGATAAAAACGCTCTAAAATTAGACAGCCTGCTTTGAGGTCTGCACAACTGGGCGAGCCTTCCGGACGCCACTGACCTATTCACTTTAAAATGGTTACTTTTATGATGTGAATTTCACCTCTATTTTTAAAAATCTGAAAAGGATTCTAGAACATTCTGTCTGGGGCTCTGACCAGAACCAGTGCCTTCCCTCCGCTCTTCCACAGCTCAGGTCGCTGTCTGGGATCATGTGGGTTTCTCCTGCCCAACTCTGCAGGCCCCGTGGGGCGGGGGGCCCACAGGCCCCATTCAGACCCAGCGCCAGCCGGCCGCTAGCTGGGGCGCGAGCTGCTTGGAGCCTGGGCTTCCTTCTTGGTAACATGGAGATGGTCACCTATCCATGGCTCTGGAGACAGGAGTGTGCGTGTGATGTGAACTCCCTCCTGCCTGTCCAGAAGGACAGGCTCACGTGTATCAGGTGGAGTCGCTCAGTGAGTTGACACTCCAGGCCAGGCCCCAGCTGGTGACGAAAGAGTGAACAGGGCGGGTAAGCGCTCTGCTATCCCCTGCGGGACACACGACCAACAGATGGACCCCCACAAGCAAGAATTTCATGCTCCCAAGAGGAGGACTGGGTGGGCCCTGGAAGCGACGTCTCCGCTGGGGTCTGGGAAGTAGCAGGCAGGGCAGCCGGGAAGAGCGCTGGGTGGGGAACAGCCCAGGTGGCAGCGCTGGTGGCGGGGAGGCGGCGGGGAGGGACGGGGGGGGGTGTAGGGCTCTGTCCCTTCGAATTGGCCCCCTGCAGGTGGACATTGGGGGTAGGGTGTCACTGGCTTTGATGTGGAGCCTCAGGCATAAACGGTGACTGGACACGCATCTACATGCCATAGCCCTGGCCCCGTTCAGCTGAGCCAGGCTCCAGACTCGGACTTGTCAGGACAACACAGAGCCGGGCACCACCAGCACCGCCTGAATCCATGGCTGTGTCTCCAAGAGGCTCGCCTTCCTCTGCCAATGTTGGAGCTGCGGGCGCTGTGCTGAGTGCCCGCTAAGTCAAGGTGCTGCCAGGGGCCCTGCCCCACCCGCCTTTGCTCTCAGAAGTGTCCCCATTTGGATGATAAACCATACAGTCACCCCGGCAATGAGGCCCCTTCTAGGACCATCCACAATCCCAGAGGTGCTGTGCACGCTGGTGTGAGGCATTTCTCTTTCCACACCTGTGATTCAATGATGGGTTCTTCTCGACGCAATCGAGAGCCCAGCACCCCAGGGGTTTGCCAGTAAAAGGGTGGCGTGGGTGAATGAATGAGGACGTGAGCGGGTGAAGGAATGAGTGAGTGAGAGGATGAATGAATGAATGAATGAATGAGTGAGTCAGTGAGTGACAGCCGCGGTGCCCGGCTCCTTTAATGGAGAGAGCACACTCTACCTCCAGGCAGCGCGACCCCCAGGCCGGCTCCTGGCGGTAAGTAGGGCAGCCCCAATTCACTCAGCAGCCCCGCCCGCCTTTACTCTCAGAAGTGTCCCTGTTTGGATGATAAATGATACGGTCACCCTGGCAATGAGACTCCTTCTAGGACCGTCCACTAGAAAAGCCAGGAGCTTCAGGAACGAGAACTAGGTCAGTTCATCACCGGGGTTTTGTATCTGTGCCAGGGCTCAAGGACAGCACGGCCCCAAAGCAGCGCTGGCGCCGCACGGGTACCTGAGCTAGTGCTCGGTGGGCGTGCTGCACACCTGGGGTGCACGGCGGGGTCTGCTCAAGCCTCTGAAAGGACACATGAAACCGTGTGTGGTGCATGAGTAAGTGCCTGCGTGTCTCTGTGAAAGAGTGTGTGTGCGAGTGTGCGTGTGTATGGACATGTGAGTGCACGTGCATGTGTGCATGAGTTTGTGTACATGAATATGTGCTGCACATATGTGTGTGTGTGCAGTTTTCATTCGCTCCTCAGCAAGGTCTGTGATGCCCCACACTCGGTGTGCCGGTGGGAGAGGCGTCAGCCCCCTGGGGGCCCTGCAGACGCAGGAGGCTGGGTGCTCACAGCTAGAGTGGCTGCCCCCGCTCCATCGCCCACCCTAACTCAGGCCATGGAGGGGCCCAGCTGTCCCCTGTGGGCCGCTCGATGACCCACAGCAGTGTGGTGGCAGCTGAACCCTTCTCCGCCAGGCGTCCGCATCAGATAAAGCTCCCAGCTAGGGGATAAAGGTCCTAGTCGCCGCTCCAAGACGCAGGACGGGGACTCTGAGCCGGGCCACCTCCCCCGCTCTCCTCGGGTCTCCTTCCAGGAGACAGAGCCACCAGCCCAGCCCTGTGCGATGGGACACTGGCCCTGTTCACCCTGCAGAAAACAGGGCACTTTGAGAAGTTGGACATGTTCGCACATGACAAGCGGCACAGGGATGATGGAAGTGACCCAGTGTCAGGTTTGTCAGAGCCAATCGGAACGTGGGCCACCCCCTCACCAGGAAGACTCCGCAGCCTTCTCCCACCTGAGCCCAGTGCCTTCTCTGTGCAAACTCTGACCCGTCTGCTCTCCCCATCACAGGACCCTCCGCTGGGCCCAGAGAAGAAAGGGGGAGGGAGGGGCCCGCCCACCGAGAGCGCCCGCTCAGAGACACGAGGGCAGGCGGGCTTGGTGGCCCCATCCCCGAGTGGCCGGCGAGGGCAGCGGGCTCCCTGGGCACCGGGGAGGGAGGGCGCCCAGCCTGGGAAGCGCGGCTCCCTGGAGGGTCCTGGGGCAGCTTGTCTGCACACACCAATTAGAGCCTCCTGGATTCAGGCGAAGCCACATTCGCATCCTGGCCAAATAAGCAGGGGTAGCTGGAGGCATGTGTGTGGCGGGGACAGCTGTGCTGAGGACAACTGCCTGGCTGAATTTGGCAATTATTCCTTAAAACAAATCTTTAAAGAACCTGGAGGAAGGGGTTCCCACGGGGGGCACCGGAGGCGGCGCCACCTCTACGCCTGCGGAGCCGAGCCCACTGTGACCAGCACGGCCGCTGACAGCTGAGAGGCTTGTCCGGGGTTTGGAGCGTGTGGATGCTGATTTCCTGGAGCCCGGTCCCAGCTCCCAGCTGAGCAGCGGGAAGGACTCCTGGGTCCACCCCATCGGCCACCAGGGCTAGGAGGCCCTGCGGTTTTCCCAGCAGCGTGCTTTCGTTTCAAGCCAGCAGCACTCCGGGGTGAGTCTCCGAGGGTGAGCTCCAGCGCGTGGGGAGGCCACAGGCATCTCCAGGTTGGTGGAGCCTGCTCTGGAAGTTGCGGGGCCCACTGGGACCCCTTGCTCAAACGTAATTAAGAGTGTCAGGGCTGTGACTGCAGAGCACTGAAGAAGCTCGGGGCCCTTGCAACCGTGCACGTCACTGGCCCATGACATCAACCCCTATTAACGTGACAAAAGTTTACTCCATGTCCCCAAGTCCCCTGCCGCAAGGGCTGTGGGCAGGCCCTATCTTTAGGGAGACAGAGAGCTGAACCCTGGGAGGGGCCTCCAGAACTCCTAGGAGACAGGGAGAGGCAGCCAGACTCCCACCCAGGATATCAGTGCATTTCTAGGGCTGAGGACAGAAACGGGGCGGGGGGGGCGTCATGTTATGCCAAGGCCAGCGGATGAAAGGACAGTGTCTGAAGGGGACCAACGTGGAGGTTTTATTGTGAGGCTGCCCACTGATGTGCCACCTGCAATAGCACGCAAAAACACAGGGACTATTGCACTGGCTACAGCAAAAGAGGGAAGAACAGTCTGCCAATGTCACATCAATGTCATGTTACTGTCACGCCAATGACATCTTATAGAGCCATTGGAAACAGGGTTTCGGAACAATATTTTCAATCCATGACATGATGTCCTTTGTCACTTGGGAACGAAAGGGAGATCGACAATTTAATGGATGCATTCAATTCTGTGTAATAGACATCGATGCTCAAAGATGGGCCCCCATCTTGGTGGTGGCTGTCAACACGGGGTTGGATGGTGGGTGACTGTCATTCTCTCCTTTCTGCGTTTGCCACATTCACTGCAGGACCAGACACCACATGGGTAACAACACATTAATTTAAAACGCGAGTGCCTCTCCAAAGAAGGTAGGCGGATGGCCAGCAAGCACATGAAAAGGTGTCCAACACCGCTAGTCCCTGGGAAATGCAAACTGAAACCACAGTGAGACACCACCTCACCCACCAGGGTGGCAATAGCCAAAAGCCGGAAAGGAAGTGTCGGCGAGGCTGTGGAGCCGTGGGAGCCCTCGGCACTGCCCGTGGGAGTGTCAGCCGGTGCAGCCGCGTGGGAAGACGGTCTGGTTTCTCGGGAAGTTAAACACAGGTACCATCTGACCCAGCAATTCCATTCCTAGGTATATGCCCCCCTCACACCCCATCAATGGAAACAAGTGTTCAAACTAAAACCTTTACACAAATGTTCACAGCAGCATTATTCGCAGAAGTCACAGAGTGGAAATACCCAAATGTGCATCAGCTGATGAAAGGAAACAGGAAATGCGGTCCTATCCACACAACGGAATATGGTTCAGCTTTAAAAAGCAATGAAATCCTGATATGGGCTATAACACGGATGGGGCTTGAGGACACTGTGCTAAAATACGCCAGGCACAAAAGACCACACCGTGTATGGGTCCATTTATACGGATTGTCCGGGTCAGGCAAAGCCGCAGGGACAGGAGGTGCAGCAGTCATTTCCTGGGGTGGGGGTTGGGAGGGGAGCAGTCCGACTGCGCATGGGCGCAGGGTTTCTTTCTGGGGTGAGGGGAATGTTCTGGATTTAGATAGTGGTGATGCTTGCACAGCCTTGTGAATGCACCAAAAGCCATGGAATTGTACACTTTAAAAGGGTCAGTCTTGGGGTATGGGAAGCCTATCTCGATTTAGTACTCCAGAAAGGCGGATGCACGGCTGAGGATCTTCAGGCGGCAGATGAAGCAAAACGGGGCAGGGGAGGGTTCGCGGTCCACACCCGACCTTGCAGCCCAGTGGGAGGAAGCCCTGGGGCTCCTGGGTCCGAGTCTGTGGGGGGTGCCCCGGCTCCACCTGCTGCCTGGTCGCCGTGGCTCGCCAATCCAGACCCCCTGAGCCCAGGTCCTCAGGCCCACAGCCCCTGGCTGGCTGGCCAGGGGGCTCCCCGGCTGCCCCGCCAGAGGCTGTCCCTGGCTGCATGGTTATTGGAGCAGGCCATGTCTCCTTACAAATGCATGCCTTCGATTTACTCTGCCAATGTGCAGTTTCATCGCTTCCAGCATGGGGCCCCATAAGCCAATGTTTATTCATTATCCCCGGGTCTGTTTCCTATCGTCTATTTCAGAGGAGCCAAAAACAACATCTAACTCAGTACCAGAGCGCCATATGACGGCGTTCATTTTCCAGAATGAGCCACGGCGCATTCTCGGGGGCGGACCTTGGCTTCCGTCTAGGCCACAGCTAGAGGGGAGCTCCTGGCCCTGGCTAACCATCCCCAAACCGGGTGCCCAGGTGCCAGAAAAGAGGCCTCATGTCTGTCCTCACTAGTGCCACAGATGGCAGGTCAGTGCCCACCTACCTGCATATACTGGGGGCAGTCGTTTGTCCCACCTCTTACGGGGCACAGCCACATCTGTCGTCTGGGCCCCCATGAGCCCAGGTCCTTCATGGCGTGGGAAAGGAGGGTGGGCCAGCCAATTTCCCAAGCAGGACGCCCCAGCTGATATTCCTCTAGCTGTGCAGAGGCAGGGGTAAGGCCTGCTCCCTGGATCCGGGGGGCAGGGCAGGCAGGCGGCGGCTGATGTCCCTATGCATCTGAGTGGGCAGACAGAAGCTGTCCCCTGAGCAGTCTCCAGGGGCTGAAGACCCCAAGACACCCTGGCCTGGGACGCCAAAGATGGGGTTTTCACAGGTCTCATAATACCCCATCACCTCCCCAGCTGTTCCCAGACTCTACAGATTTCAAGAAATGTCATCAAGGAGTGCTGGAGATGCTTAAAGAGGGAGGGCTACACAACCGGGGTGAGCTGTGCATAACAGGCAGGCTGGGTGTCCACAACCGCCACCACACAAGGTACTTGCGTTGTCTACCTGTCCATCCGTCCATCCATCCATCTACTCACCCACCTACCCATCCGCTCATTCACTCACCTACACACCCACCCACTGATGCCTTCATCCACACATCCATTTACCCATTTACCCATCCACTCATCCCTCTATCCACCTGTCCATTCACCCACCCTCCCACCCATCCACCATCCATCCATCCATCATCCACCCATCCTTCCACGCATCATCCATCATCCACCCATCCATCCATCATGCATGGATCCATCCATCCATCATCCACCCATCCTTCCACGCATCATCCATCATCCACCCATCTACCCAAACACCCAGGAAGCACCTTCTCAGCACCTGCCCCATTCCAGGCACCATGCTAGGTGTGGGGAACACCGGTGTGAGCCAGCTGCATCTTCCCGGTTCTCTGCCTTCGTGGAGCGCAATACGTGCTGATCAATTCACCTCTCAAACATGTTATTTAGAAACTAACGTACAGGACTTTGCCTTCGATCCCCTCAGCTCATAGCATTTGCACAATTAAATCGTCTCCCCCTCAGTTTTCCTGACCCCAGCTCATCAAACACACCACCAGGGGCTGCTTAAACGTACAGATTCCCAGCTCTCACCCAGACTCTCTGGGTTGTCAGATGGAGGTGGAGCCCTGTCGCTTTCGATGCGCTGGGCTGAGAGCCATGCCCTCACGTCCGGCCTGGTCCCTATATGTCCCGTAGCACCTGCAGATGTGGCATGTAGGAGAACCATCTGATAGCCAATGTTCAGTGAGCACGTCTGAGAGCCAGCCTGCTCTAGCTTTCCATGATGCATCACCCGACCCTCACAGCAACTCTGCAGCAAACACTGCCATTCCACAGAGGATGGGGTGTCTGGCTCAGGGAGGCCGAGTAACTTGCCTGAGGTCACACAGCAAGGAATCAGCAAGGCTCTGGCTGCAGGCCCACGGCCTTAAAGCAGAGCCATGGACTTTGATGTTTGTCTGTTCAATGAACTTGGGCTCTGGGCCTTATTTCTAGGACAGAGGATGGGCCTCAACGCTGACCCAGAGGCTCCCGACTGCTGACGGGTCAGTGTGCAGCCTGGTTAGGTAACAGTCACAGGTCAGGGAGGACAGTCGCAGCCTTTGCCTCAGACAACAAAATGGCTCCACTGAGGATGGCACTGCGTAGAGGATGGAGGGATGGCGTCTACAGCAAGTACCACGTGAACAGAGCTCGGCTCATGGCCACTCTCCTTCACCACGGTGATGCGTCTCCCCAAATTCACCTATTGAAGCCCTACGCCCAATATGGCTGTATTTGGAGATGGGGCCTTGAGGGAGGTAATTAGGGCTAAGTGAGGTCACAAGGGTGGGGCGTCCTCGTATGAAGAGACGGGAACACCAGGGACAAGCACGCAGGAGGCCGTGCGAGGACACGGGGAGGGGATGGCCATCACACGCCAGAAAGGGAGGCCAGCGAGGAGCTGCCCCTGCGGACGCCTTGATCTGGGACCTCCAGCCTCCACCACTGCGGGAAATCAACCTCTGTTTATGCGCCCACGCTGTCATGTTTCGTCACGGCAGCCCTGGCAGACTCATATAACATTCTCTCCTGCCCACTGCCATCCGCCCAGTGGAGGAGGAAGAATGTCCCCCACCCCCCGGGAGAGTCTGGACCTCACCCACTCTCCTCCCTCCAGGACCCCCAGCCCACAGTGACGGCTGTGCAAGGTGATTTTCTGGGCGGAGCTGCAGACACCACATCCTGTACTGACAGGAAGGGCGGGGGCAGGGAGGGCAGGGTTGGTACCAGCATCACCAGGTTGCCATGGTAATGTGGGGTGGCCATCACCACTGCGCCAGGGTCCCAGGGCGATCCAAGGACCGAGCCCTCCCAATGGGACCAGGCCCAGCAGAACTCTACTCTGGGGGCGAGCCTGAGCGTGGAGGCTGGTACTAAACCGGGGAGCAGCTGCTCAGAGACAAGAGCGCACACACACCCAGGCAGCAAGGCTCCAAGTGCATTTTACTAAAATGGCGTAAAAGAAGGGGTGGGGCGGCTGTATGATGCTGGCCCGGTTGTTTAACAAAAACACAATCCTTCACGGCCAGGACAGCGAGTCCTCGCGTGTACTCTGTGTTCCACTGGGGAACAGACCGGAACTCCTCTGGAGGCTGCTTATTCATAGTTTAGATGGCAACTGTGCTGACAGTCACTGGCCGTATTCCTCAATGTTCTAAAGATAACGAAAACAGACTATTTTGGAACCAACCACGCCTATTGTGATGTTTTGCGGAGGGCTGGTCCTCACTGCGACAAATGGACTTCTGTTTAATAGCAGGACTCTCGAGCCTCGGCGCCCCCCTGCCTGATGGCGCCCTGCAGAGCCGCCCAGAAGTGTGGGTGACAGCTCACACCCCTTCCTTGCCTCCCAGGGGAGTGCTGCGAGCTGGGTGAAAGCAGGTCATGGCAGCGGCCTCCTCTTCTGTTCAAAGGGCCCGGACACTCGGGCCCCTCTGCTGAAGGGATGTCCGCAGCTGCAGCCTGCAGAGGCCCTGCTGCCCACCTCCCTCGGCTGGCCATGGCATCCCGACTGTCCTTGGCAGACCTTTCTCCCGCACCCCGAACCGGCCAGTCACACTTCTTAAGCACACCCATTCCTGAACCAGCAGCAGCTGGGACACGACTCAAGTTGACACAGTCAGGTCCAATCCTGCCTGCCTGCTGAGCAGGCGGGGCAGAGCCAGTCTGCCGGCCCCGGAGGACATAATCCTGGGCTATCAGGGCAACCCTGAGAGGCTAGCTGGCCAGAGAACAGAGCCACCACAGATGAGTCAAGGCCTTAGAGATGGACAGAAAGCTCCCTGGGGTGGCGAGCGAGTGCCCAGATCCAGCGATGCCTGAAGCCAGGGGTCCAGGCTTTTCTTTTCTCTCTTTTTTTTTTTTTAGCTGAGCCATCCTGCCACCTGTTGGCAGCTCAGCTCGGGCTGGCCTCAAACAGCCGTTGCTCAGAGCTCAGCTTGCACTCGGCCGGCCCCCTAGGCTTTTCAATTATATAAGCTCATGAATTCCCTTTTCGGGAAGGGGATTGCCGTTCAGAAGCCCTGGGGTTTTGTCACCTCCTATTAAAAGAGTGACAATGAGCACAGCAGCCCCTGGGCTGGGACGGGGAGAGGTCCTGGGTCAGGGGTCTAGGTCACGTCTCCACCCAGCTCTGCCACCAGCCGGCTGTTGGGTCCCCACTGACCCCGAGCCAGACTGCCTCCTCCGAAAAACAGAGGCCTGAACCCTAAATCGGGGATTCTCAAACTGGGTCTTAGAAACGCTGGTTCTCAGGGACATCTGTGGTCTTACAGGGACCCTTCATTCAGTGCTTCCCTTCCGATGACACCCTGGGCAAATGACCCCAGGCTTATTTTTAAAGAAAAGGTGTTTCGTCCTGACGGCGGACGCTTTCATAGAAAGCACTTCGGCTCTTACAGTCAACCCTTCTTTTTATAAACATGGGAGCGGCCCCTCTTCAGAGCGACCCACAGGTTACCCGCGTAGGTGACAGTCTGAACCCTCTGCTTCTCACCTCTCTGGGTGGTGTCTGCGCTGGTGCCCAGCTCGTGGGCTCAAGGACCCAGCGGGTCCCTGGGTCAGGTGCCCCAACTCAAATCCTGTGCCTGCAGCCCACAGGCTGTGGGGCCCTGAAAGAGTTGCCTCATTTCTCAGGGTCTCTGCTTCCTTACATGTAAAACAGGAACCATGACAGGAACCATGGTTGTGAGGCTGATGTGGAGAGTACAGGTAGACGGTGTGACATGTCCGTTTCAGGGCCTAGCGCAGGCTCCGGGATGGGCCCCACCCCCGTGCATGGACGGAGCCCGCAGAGCCCCGGCTCCCGTGCCCCAGTCTGAAATCCCCCCCGCCCCCAGCCATCCCGGGGGCCTTCCAATGACCTGGCCCGTGAAACTGGGATCACCCAGGGTAACGAGGTAACTGCAGTTTAACTGAGTTAATGAGTTCAAGGGGCCATCAGCCACCCCCTTGCCCCAAAGCAGAGGGGCAGGGTTTTCCAATGCAGTTGTTCTTATCCGTCTATTTCTATAAGGAGTTCTTCAAATCACCATGTTGAATGGGAAGCCAACATCCCTACCTTAGACACGAGCCATCACATTAAAAAGGGGGAAAGGAGACAACGCATGAGCAAGTCAGGCTGGCACTGGGGTCTGCAGAGGCCCTGAGCCCACGCCAGCCTTTATTCCACGTGATGAAGAGGACTGGCAGCCACGAGCACTGTGTGGGAGGCCCCCAGCCTGCCAGGGGCAAGACCAGCCTTGGCCAGGGAACAGACACTTGCAGCTATTTATCCCTGACCAAAGGCTTGCTTGTAGAATGTATCATGAGTGCCCACAAATCAATAAGAAACAAACAATCCTAAAGCAAAACAGGCCAAAGACCTGAACGGATGCTTGACAAGAAAATAAACAGTCAATAAACATGCAGAAAAGGTTGCCAGACTCAGAACTCACAAGGGAAACGCAAATTGAAATCCAGCTACGTTGCTGCGGCACGCACACCAACCAACAGCGGGCAGGGCCTGCCAGCAGCGAGTGATGGCGGGGACGTGCGGATACCTCGGTTGGGGACTGAATTGTCTGTTCCCAAAATGCATATGGTGACGCCCTAACCCCCCACAGGAAGGTCTCTGGAGGTGGGGCCTGTGGGAGGTATTGGGGTGAGATGAGGGCTTGAGGATGGGGCCCTTGCAATGGGATTGGTGCCAGGGGCACGGGGTGGGCGGTGCTTGTCCATCACAGCGTCCTCGCGCCTCGTCTGCAGTGAACAGTGCTCACAGGTTCGGCCCTTGGCTTCGGAACTAGAACACAGTGAGTTTCGGAGCGACCTGGCCTTGTCATTTCCTCGGGGATAGAAGGGGAGCCCTGGTGTCACCGCTTCTGTTTACACACCAGCTGTGTCACTCCCTGACAACCACACGCACACATGTTCAATTTTCATAAACTGACTCATCAGCAGGCTCCCAGTGATGGTTTTGGAGCCGTTTAGTCTCAGTTTCTCATCTGAGGCCCGTCATTGGGTGCCTCCCTTATTTCAGCTCATGTGTAGAATTCTAAGGATGAAGGACCAAGCCATTGTCTAGTTCGGCAGCCTGGACTTACAGACGAGGAAACCAAGCCTTGGACAAGGGACGAGCCACCCAAGGTCACTGCAGGCCACAGGCTGCAGCTTTTCCTCTTCCACTCAACGTGTGGGCCTGTCACGGTGACATTCAGTTTTGTGTGTCAACCTGACCAGGCCATCACGGCCAGTTACAGAGTCAGCCACGGGTCTAGGTGCTGCCACGGACATGCTTTGTCGACACGGCTAATATCTGCAGCCGGCTGACTTCAGGTAAAGGCGATTCTCCCCCAGAAAGTGGGTGGACCTCCTCCAATCAGGTGAAAGGCTTAGAGCAAACCTGAAGCTGCCCTGAGGGAGAAATTCTGCCTGAAGACTGCAGCCTCAGCCCTCACCCAGGTTCCCAACCTGCCCTGCGGGTGTTAGACACTCCGGCCTCCACAGTCGAGTGAGCCAATTCCTTACAACGAACCTCTTAACATACACGTATACCTGTATTTGCGTCCATATCCATACATATTGTCTTACTGGTCTGTTTCTCTGGAGAATCCTGGCTGGTCAGTCACCAAGAGATGGCTCCTGGCTGAGGACCACACGGCCCAGCACCTGGGGCACCGTGGGCACATGCCTGGCCCTGGGCAAGGGGACTGAGGCGTGTGTGTGTCCCCTGGGCCAGAGCATCTCCCAGGGGCGGGGCCTCTGCACACGCCCGCCTCCGTATCCCTCGGCTGGAGGCTGGGGCTGCCAAGGCCTGTCTGCTCTGTCACACCAGAGCATGTGCGCGACCCAGAGAAGCCACACTGCAGTTGCAGGGTGGGAAGGAACGGGGCTGCACGGAGCCACAGAGACCGTGGCCTTGTTTGTCACAACAGCTGACGTCGCTCCACCACACACATACAGTGGGAATGTTGTGCCGTCAGGCAGAAGCCAGCCCTGTGGGGCAATGCCACACGGCCCCTCTCCACGGACATGGGGACCCGCGGGCACCCTCTGCCCCGCACTAGGAACCGTCAGCACCCAGGAGGGTGGGATGCTGTCCCTGCTCAGGAGCCTGGACGCTGGGAGCAAGGTGGAGGGGCACACACACAACTACCTGGCAACTCCCTGCAGGATGCCAGCCTCTGCTCAGTGACATTGTCACACGTGGCACCCAGCTGTCACTTCTCCGGGCAGGGCCTGCAAAGAGGTGAGTTACTGCGCCCTGGGGTACACCGCTGTCTCGCGTGCACAGAAACAACCAGCCTACAGCTACACGCCTCCCCGGACCCTACACCTGTGTCACCTCCAGGCTTCAGGTTACACCAATCATTTCCAGGAGAAGGAAGCCGCTTAGTACCCTGTGCATGTCCCCCTAGCCAGAAGGCCACCGGCGTACAACAAGGAGACGCAGCAAAGCCATCGGCCCCAAAGCAAACGCGGCCACGCGCGACGCGAAAAGCCCGGAGCGCACACGGGCACCAGTCCCTTCTCAGGAGACGCTTGGTGCTTCGCTGCTCCCCCGCTCATCCTTTTTTCCACCACATTTTAGATAAGTGGGCTCCTCTTAACATTTTAGTCAATCCAATCTTTTGGCAATGAAATTTAAAGCGGTTGTCAGCACGGGCTCTGCTGGGGGCATCGGAGAACCACAGGGGGGATGTTTTCCCTCATGAACCCCACCTTCTCGGGAGCAGTTGTCACCGGCACATGCAACTGCGTCACTGTCACGGAGGGCCTGGGAGGGACCCTCTGTCGAGACGAAGCTGCCTGTTTATGAGACAGTGTGCAAGATTGGTAAGGCGGTTCCATACTTCACCAAAGAGCCTTTTTCCTCCCCATGGCTTGACCGTACATCGAAGTTTTCTGGAATGTGTACTGAGCAGCCTTTTAACTAAAAGCTTCCTAATTTGTGGTTTGGACAAAAGCCCAGAGGAACCGAATCGATCTGCTGGAAAAGACCTTGTTCTGAAACTCAGCCCGTCCCTGGAACCACGCGCCAGCCGGTTCTCACTCCACACTCCAGGGAACCGACAACACTGCCCCGGCCCCGAGAGAGGTCTGGGGGGCTCGGTGGGGTGGCCGAGCGGCACCCGCCTTACCTGCCTGGCTGTCCTTGGGCTTGCACTGGACCTCCTCCACGCACTCGGCCGGGAACCATCCGATGTGCCCGCGGGCGCTCCCTTCCCAGAAGCCTCCTTCGCCGATGCTCAGGACTAGAGACAATGACAAGGATGGCGTTAGGGACAGGGGCCGGCTCGGAGGGACAGGGCCTGGGCCTGGGGGGTGGCGGGGGCGGGGTGAGCAGGAGGAGGAGGGCGGCAACGGGGGCAGGGTCCCCATCTCGTCGGCCAAGTGTGCCAGCTGACCACGCTTCCTTCGGCGGTGAATGGGGGGACCTGGCAGTGTCCCCCGGGAGGGCAGTGCCTAGGGAGCCGCACTGCGGTCCCTATGTTGCCTGTGCTGTTAGCCGTTGGGGGCAGGATGCAAGCACCGAACATACCAGCATCTTTATATCTCACACTACGTGGTACGTGGCCAATTTGTCCCATCTCTCGGTGTCTGATTGAGACAGAAGAGTGGTGACTGTAAGTCCCCACCACCAATTATCTCAGGCGAAACTCAGCGGGGGTGGGCGGGCCATTTAGAGGAGAGAAAGAATGAGGAGGTTGTGTCTGCGCCTCCCAAGCTGGGGAGGGGACCCCAGAAGCTTTTGATCCTGTTTGAGGAAAGAGAATTCACAGCAGGAGACGCCAAAGCCATGACAGGCTGTCTGTTGATACCATGGCACGCTCTGGGCTCGAGCGAAAAGGGCTGGATGCGTAGACACGTTTGGCCAATGCTGGCACCGTGGGGCCTGGCTCTGGGGCCTGCTGGCTTACTAACGAATGTGTCGGTGCTGGGGGGAGGGGTGGTGGGCTTGTCCACAGTGAAAATACAGACGAGCCGTCGCGCACACAGCCCTCACCTACACGCCGGGTTCCCACTCCTTGGGCTTAGAACTCGGGGCGTAGAAGGGCCTCAGGAAACAGCTGCTGTGAGATGAGTGTCTTTAAACTTGACTGTTGCTGAGCATGGGTGAGCAATGCCAACCTGAAGACACGGGTGGGGGGGGGCACCACAGGACCCACATGCTGCCCAAGGCACCATTGTAAGGGCCAAGCTCACAGTAGTGAGGTTGGGGGGGTGTCTTTATATCATAGGCCTTTGGTGCTGGGCTGGGGATGTGTGGTCCCTTTCTTTGCGGCTGTGAGCAGGCCATCTGGTTGTCTCAGGAGGTCCAGGGAGGATGAAATGCTTCGGAAGCACTCAGCCACGTCTCATCTATGTCACACTCGGGGAAGCTTCTCAAGCTCCGTGCCTCAGTTTCCTCATTTGTCAGAGGAGGAGGGCACTCTTTAGCTCAGAGGCACACGAGCCCAGCATGGGGCTCCATCACGGCTCACACGCCTCCTCCCAGGCCCCCATCAGGGACCACACATCCCAGCTCCGTGTTGAATGTGCATCTGGGTGTGTGATTGTTGTTAGGAGACCGAGAGAAAGGATGAAAGGCTCTTTAGGGCTGGCTCAAGGGAGGGGAGGGGAAGATATAAGGAAGCAGAGGAGGTGTGTTTACAGACACCCAGCTCCGGGACCCTGCACATCGGGGTGGGGACACACCAGGCTCTGTGCTGAGGGACGGAGAACGGGCCCAGGATGGTCCTGCGTTCCTGGTAAACGGAAGCCGGTGGCCCTCTTTACAGAGGTGAGAGGAAGAGAGGAGAGACTGCAGGGTGGGTGGGTGGGGGCTCGGTCCCACATGGAGCACCCTAATTTAAGGCGGCCTGCTTTACAGGCTCTTCTGTCCGTCTGTCGCCATGTGGGAGTCCTGAAGCCGTGTACACTGGGCCACGGGCCCTCCCCTGGACCTGCCCACTGTCAGGGCAGCTCCGATGGCTCTCCTGCCAGGCACACTGGCTCTGGGTCAAGGGAGGTGTTCCCTGTACGGAGCAGAGGAAGCGGAACTGGGTGCCCCGATAAATCGAGGATTCAAGCCGCTCAGAATGGAACATTTCACACCCTGAGGATAGATGGCGCCTCCATGGGCCCTCCATGAGCCCGACGCGCTCCCTGAGGCCACGCTGGCGTGACTGGGTGGGGAAGGGGGCCCAGGCCAGCTCTCCCCTCCAAAGCCACTCAGACTCTCCCCTGAAAATTGGAAAGCAACAAGAAGTTCCCATCTGAGATTCGCTCGGCAAAGCTCACAGGCCGGGGGCAGGGACTGTCACTGGTGCTTCACCCCCGCTGCGGCGCTCCCCACCCAGCCCTGTCTGGGTGCCAGGCTCTGGAGGGGAGGGCAGGGTCCCCGCTTTCTGATTCTGCACTGAACCCCTAACTGGAAATGTACATCTAGTCACCTGAATTAAGCCGTCTGGGCTTTCCTCCACAGATGCATCACCTGGGAAGCAGCAGAGATGCACCCCTGCTCCTGGGCACCCCTCATTTTAAGAGAGCTATGTTGGAGTGTGCTTCACCAAGGACTTGGGCGTCAACTGTCTACTGTGAATATTAGGACCTATCTTTGCAGGGCTGAAAAGAAGAGATTTGAATGCGAGTCAAGGCCCAGCCCCGGGGCTGCGGTCATCAGCAGGACCCCCCCAGGGCCTGTCCACCTGCGCCAGGACCCCACGTCCCTGAAAGAAGTGAGTTTGGCTTCTCCAGAAACCCTCCCAGATCTGGTCCCCGTGCCGGGTCCTCCGAGGTCGGGAAGGTTGTGTGGGCACAGGATGCCCACAAGAGATGCTGGGCTGTCCAAGAGCGGCCGGCCAGGCAGCAAGCATGCAGGGCTGTTCGCCCGGCTGGTGCAGCCCACTCGGCTCTCAGAACAGAAGTCCTTTTCAGGTGCCTTTTCAGGTGGAGTTTTGGAACTAAGCTCCGTCACTTCCGTTCCTGGAGAGACAGGCCCAGCTCCCAGCACACCCACGCTCCCACAGTGAGGGCTGGGCCACAGTCTGGGCAGATGTCACCAGGAGGGGGATGGGTGCTGCTGGGAATATGGGGTGAGGGGCAGGTGGCCTCACCCCCTCACCGATGGGGATCCGCCCAGCGCGCAACCCTCCTGAGTCCTGGGTCCTCATCTCAGCCTGGCCACCTTGCCCCTGGCCCTGGTCTGTGCAGCAAGTCCACGTCACCCGACGTGGGACGGCCATGGCCAAGGACTCACCCTTCTCTCCCTGCCACCCTCTTTCCCCCGACCACCCAACGGTAACCAGGCAAAGGGTCCTAAATGCAGCAATCCCTGGGAGCCCGTCCTTCCCCACTTTCTCAGAGCAGAGGAACCCCCTAAGAGCAGGATCCACTCGCCCGGCCCAGCAGTGCTGTGCCCAGCGACCCCCTGCGAGGAGGGCGGTGAGGGGCATGGGCGGGAGCAGATGGGACCCTGGGAGGGTAGCGGGAATGTCCCGGTCTGACCCGCCAGCTCTGCCAGGAGTGGGGCTTCCCTGCGGCTCTCCAGGGACTCTTTCCAGGACTGCCCACCTGCAGCCGCAGGTTAGGAAGGAGAGAAGGATGCACAGCAGAGGCTACAGTGCCGATGCAGGCAGTGCCGCTGGGCTCCTGCGTGGGGACGGCCATGCACTCGGCAAAGACGGTCCAGTTGCCACGGTGCGGGGCCTCTGAGCACTGCGATGGGCCAGGGGCCAGCCCGTCCGTCTGCACAGGCAGCGTCCAGTGCCCGGAGCTGCCTTGGCCGTACGGTGACTGTTGTGGGATCAATGGAAATCACCTAACGTGCAGGGGGAAAGCATTTATCCCATGACGCATTCTGATATTAAGATTCAAAGTGGCAGGTCAGGTGAATTTTTACATTTATAATTTGAATACTTAGATTTTCACATTTACAGAAACACTGCCTTAAACTACGCAGGGACAATTCGGGGACTTCTGCTTCTGGGTATGTGGTCTGAAGGCAGGTGTAAATTTAGCCCAAATGGTGGAGGGCAGCCACCTGAAGGTGGTACAATGTGGAGAGAGGAAGACAGGTCTGGTGGGACAGGGCGTGCTGGTGGGGAGGGCTGGGCCTCCGGATACCAACCCCGTCTCCCCGCAGCCTGACGAAGTAGAGTCCCCACGGCAGGGCTGGTAGTGGGGGGACCCAGAGGGGAAACACCTGGTTCTAGTGGCCTGGAGAACCAGACAGGTGAATCAGGAAACCGTGCACCCTGGAGAGACTGGGGGCGTCCCCCCGGGGGGAAGAGCCCGAGAGGACGGGAAAACACAACCTCCCCACATCTCCGACCAACCCCAGAGACACAAAGCCACTCAGCTCAGGTAGTCAGAGATCTGAGCTCGCCCAGCACTGTCACCCAGGCAACAGGCTGAAGCCAAAGACCAAAAACTAACAGAAGCTAGAATCTCCACGACCTGACACTCCTGATGTCCAGAACGCAACAGAAGATGACCGGACACACAGAGACCTGAGAGGAGGGAGCCCCTTCTCAGGAGAAAAGAAACCCAAGTGAGCCAACCCCAAGGATGGGAAAACAGATGGGGATTTTAAAGGGACGATTATACCAGTTCATGATGTCGTAGAGCAGCCCATGCCGGTGATGAGTGGAAAACTTCAACAGAGTAATGGGGAGTCTTGGCAAATAAAAAGAAATGATAGGGGCCGGCCGAGTGGCTCAGTTGATTGGGAGCTGGCTTAGAGTGTGTGCTCTGAGCAACAGGGCCGCTGGTTTGATTCCCACATGGGCCAGTGAATGCTGTGCCCGAGCTGAGCTGTCACTGAGCTGCCAACAGGTGGCAGGATGGCTCAGCTGGTGTAACAACAAGATCGCCTGTTCAATGGTGGGCTATGCCCACCTGAAACTAAAAGACTGAACTTGGCGCCTTGAGCTGAGCTGTTGCCCGGATGGCTGAGAGGATAGAACGTGTGCTCTTAACAACAAGGCTGCTGGTTCGACTTCTACATGGGATGGTGGCTATGCCCACCCACAACTAAGACTGAACTCAGCACCTTGAGCTGAGCTGCCGCCCAGATGGCTCAGTGGATAGGGCGTGCGCTCTTAATAACAAGGCTGCCAGGTTCAACTCCCGCATGGGATGGTGGCTACGCCCACCCCACAACTAAGATTGTAACACTGCACCTTGAGCTTAGAGGCCACGAGCTGCTGACAGGAAGCCAGATGGCGACTGGCGCCCTCCACAACGAAGATTGAAGAACAACAACTTGGGTGGTCCCCTCCCCAATTCCCCAATAAAAATCTTTAAAAAACAAAACAAAACAAAAAAAACGATAGAAAAAAAATACACGTGGAAATACCAGGGTTTAAATACGTAATTTCTGTAATTAAGAAGATTCACAAGATAGACTTAACAGCTAACGGGACATTGCAGAGGAAAGATGAAGTGAACTTGAAACCAGATTACTAGAAATGATCTAAGGTGAAGGAAAAGATGGGAAGAAAGCGCACAGAGCCCCTGAGACTCGATGGCTCAGCAGGTCTGCGTCCGGCAGACAGAATCAAGGGGGAGCCGGGGCTCCACCTGTAGGAGCTTGTCCTGTCCAGGTGAGGTTGACTGGGTTAGTGCCAGGTACAGAGGGGGGACCTGAGTGAGTTACCGATTCAAGGGTTCAAGGCCAAGCAGCGACTAGATGGGGAAGGCAGGGTGAACCTGGCCTACCCTCCCCCAGGGCATGGCCTCTGCCCCCCAGGCACCTTCTGAGGCCTGCCCTCCTGCCTGGCATGTGTTGTGTGCCCCTTCTCTCCCCGGGGAGCTCAGCTGCCCCACGTGGCCTGCAGCCCACACCTGCCTTCTCACGTCCCTGCCATGGCCTTCAGACACAGGGCTCGGCCAGCTGTCCCCCTCCTGCACCCCCCTCCACTACATCCATGCCCCCAAAGAGCCTACATTCCTGGTCTCCCTGCTCAGAGGCCATCGCTGGTCCCCACCACCCTGGCAACACATCTTCACTCTGTGGCCTGGCATTCCCGGTGGCCCTCAACGCCTTTCAGACTCATTTCCTGGCCTTCTGCCATGGGGATCCTCTGGGGGGTGGCTCAAGCTCCACCATCCACCAGGGCACCCCCTCCCGACTCCCAACAAGAAACCACCAAATCCACCCTGTGCGAGGACCAGTCCCAGCACCTCTTCTTCAGGAGGCCCTTGGGGGTTTCCAGGTGGCAAGAGCCATGGGTGCCCTCATGCGCCCCACCCTGCACGCTCCACAATGGCGTCTCATTCCAGATGCATGTGTTATCGTCCCTGACACACGACAGGGAGAGTGGCTGGCGAGCATCACTCTGTTCCGTCTGCCTCTGGGGCTCCGTATTTTCCACAGGGGCCCCGGCCTGGCCTTGTCCCAGAAGCAGAGGGCACCCGTGGACACTGACCTTTGACCCTGTCGCCACGGTGAAGGGGGATCTCGCCATCAACCTGGGGCTGGTATGGCTTGACAACGACGAACAGCCTCCCGGGCACCGCGCTGTACAGCTTCCGCTTGGGCCCTGGGTACTCGAAGGCGGAGAGCGTGTCCTTGTTGGCACCAGGCGGGAAGGTGGGCCTGCGAGGGACAAGGCAGGGGGAGAGAGGGAGAGAGAGAGATAATGTGACTGGCCGAGACACAGCAGGCCACGCTCCGTGCCTGGGTCCAGTCCGGTCACAGCAGAGGCGTGTCAAGGGCAGCCACATCTGCGCTCCCATCTAGACGGGCTGAAGACGTGTAAGGGCCTCGGGGCAGCATCTGAGATTAAAAGACTAATTACACCCCACGTACATTCCCAAAAAGTGAGAGCAGGGAACCCTGCCACGCATGTCTATCCCGTGTCCACAGTGGCATTAGTCACAGCGGCCAAGCAGGAACCACCCAGGTGTCCACAGACGATGAACGGGCACACGAAACATACAGTCCAGGTGAGGTTGGCCAGGACACAGAGTGACACAATGGAGTGTCACTCAGACTTAAAAAGGAGGACATCCTGCCACCTGCCACAACGTGGATGGACCTAAGGACACTGCGCTGAGTGAAGTGGGCCAGACACAGAAGGCCGAACCCTGTGTGACCCACTCACACGAGGTCCCAGAGGAGACAGACGCACAGAGACGGGAAGTAGAAGGTGGTGTCACAGCTGGGGGAGGGGAGGGAGTGAAGGTTCAATGGGGACAGAGTTTCCGTTTTGGGTGATGGAAAGTTCTGGAGATGGTGGTGGTGGCAGTTGCACTTTCTGAGTGTGCCTAATGCCATGGAGATGTGCACTTAAACTTGGTCAAGTGGTCAAGCACAGCCAGATGGGATTAAAACCACACGGTGCTGGCCGGAAGGCTAGGTCACCGAGTTCTCAACATCAGGAAACGTGGGTCGACGTGGACGAGTGAACAGATACATTTCCCAGCCGTCCTGCATGAACAGGGACCTGCCCTTCACACCCCCATTCACTGGTCGGTCATTCACACACCCATCAGTCACTCATCAGGCAAGTATTTGGGGGGCCCAGAGACACCCGTGAACATGAGACAGGCTTGCGCCTCATGGGAAGAAGCGCAAATTGGAAGATGCTTTTCTGTGTGTCTGATGGGCTGGTACAGAGGACAGGGTGACCCAGGGAGAGGCTGGAGGCTGCAGGGAAGGCTCCTCAGGGACGCGGGGGGCAGAACTGACACCCCAGGGACGTGACTGGACGGGCTCTGGGTCACCCTGGCTGCAGGGTGAGGAGTGGGGGGCGCGCTGAGGCCAGGGCTGACGTGCAAGGTGACGGGGGATTAGAGATAGCAGAAGCAGGAGTGCCGGGACCTGGAGACCTGCTGGGAGGCGGTGACCCCAGGCTCCTGCCTCGCACAGCGGAAGGAGGCTGTGTGCGAGCCGCTGTGGCTCTGGGCAAGGGTGGCACAGCCAACACAAAGGGCCCCAAGCCCTGACCACCCACTGACAGCTGCGTCCTAAGCATGAGCGCTCAGACCCCACGTCACCCTGTTCTGCCCGCACGGTCTCCATCCGACCTGAGGCCGGAGAGAAACGTCAGCGTCCTTGGCTGGCACACAGCCCTGGGCACCGCAGCCCCACCGTGGGAGTCTAGGGTCAGCTCTGCCTCTGCTGTCCTGGTGACTGCATCTCACCCTCCCTGAGGGCCTGAGGAGGGACTGCGGGGATGGACTGCCATCAGGATGTCCCACCCGCTGGATGCGGTGACACTGGCTGGGGCAACCCGTGTGTCCCAGGTCTTGTGTGGACGCCACAGTGAGATCCACGGTGATGGGAGACGTCGTGGGGATTCCCGAGCGCTAACACTCTCCCGCTGCCCCCCCACTCTCCATGGGGACCCCAGGCCACTGCAGCTGGCTTCTGCCCATTTGCGAGCACAAGGCCACCCCAGCTTAGAGGCGGAAACAGGGGTTCCAGAAGGTTCTGGGGTGGTGGGACTCCAGGGCAGTGGGGAGGGTGCCCAGAGGCTACTGTGTGGGGAACAGATCTGAGCTGCATCCTGCCCCCGTTGTCTGCTCTGGTCACACGGCACCCCTGCCCCTCCCTGACGCCCGGCCAGCCCATTCCCCTCCACCAGGGACCCCTGGCCTCCCCCATGGACATCTGAACCCTGGCATGACTTGTGTGACCTCTGACTCCAGGACCACTGTTAGAGACATTGGGGGGTCCTTGTCCTCAACTGTATCAACGCTGGGGGGCGGTGACACGTTGCCCGCTCTCATTTTTCGGGTGGGGATATGGTGTGCACCTCTGGGAGGTGAGTGCCCCGCACAGAGGCTGGGGTCTCTGGGGTCCGTGGCTCCACCTAAGAGGTTCTGTTCTCTGAGTTACAGCCTCCCACCCCCATTGGACTTGCGGCACTCTCTCGGGCTGCGGTTCCTTCTCGGGGTGCTCAGGGTGGCACAGCCACTACTCGGGGGGCAGGGGGAATACTGGTGATGCCATCACCTTCCTCCAGACGGCTGCGGGCACAGGCTCGAGGCCGGCTTCCTGCCTGAACATTAGCACCCTCCCGGGATGGCCAAGCCCCCCGTACAGGGCTGCCCGTTTTACCCACCCGAAACCAGATTCCTGGTTGGCCTCAGCTTCCCGTGGCCAAGTTCAGGGAAATGAAAGCTACTCGGGTAAAAGACAGGCCCTCGCGAGCCCCTGCCAGGTTCTGCCCAGTGGTGGGAGACTTTCCAGCTCAGCCCCTCCCTGTGGGGGGCGGTGGGTGTTGCTGAGAAGAACGTGGCTCAGAGAGACACAGCCAGGGAGCCGCGGGGCGCTCTGACCTCTGCCTGGATTCAAAAGCATGAGCTTTTCCAGTCTGCCGAGCTAACTTCACCCAAGAAACGTGCATTTTATGGGGATGGAGGCAGCCATCCCAACTTTGCAAAAATATATCAAGAGCGGTTCTGGACCTGGCAAGAGCCATTGGCCCCCTGGGTAGCATGGAGGGGTCTTGGCAGGACCCCACTACCCCTCTCCACACTCAGTGCCGGGTGATGGGGCAGATGGGTACAGCAAAAACCCCGCCTCCCACTGGTCCCTAGACACACGGACCAGCCCTGCCAGCGGGCACCACTAGAGCGCGTGTCTCGGGCAGGTGTGTGCACAGTCTTCCCTGCACCTGAGCCAGGGCGCCAAGAAGGTGGCTCCCCGTCGCGCTGGACCCTCTGCCCTCTCCTGCCTTGTACTTGGGCCAGCTGGCTATCAGGGGTCGGCTCCATGGGGAGGCTGACCCTGACCGCAGCAGAGCCCGGGCTAGGGTGGGAGGCGGTCAGCGGGTGCCAGCAGGAGCCCAGGCAGCGGCCTTGGCCCCCCTCCCACCAAGCCTGCACCTGAGGGTTTGGTTCTGGCCACAACGATGCACCCATCACATTCCTGGCTGAGGTTTCTGGGGCCTCAGGTTGGCATTGAGGCAAACGGGCTTTGCCTGAGAGAGGGGTGCTGCTAGCCAGCTTTCCCCTTGGGCATCGAGAAAGGAAGGGATGAGGTGGGGGTCTGCAGCCAGAGGCATCCCCCATTTGTGCTGAGGATACTAAGTCTCCCTCAACCCAGCTGACGTGATTTTCTCAATTTCTCCTGTCCCTTAGCCAAGCATGTCACCGGGACGGTGGCACCTGAGAGTGCCTGCCCCACAGCAGCCAGACGGTCCTTCTAAAGTGTCACTGATGGTAGTCGAGACTTCTGTGGCTCTTACTATGAGCCAGGCATGGCAAAGCAGGGTACCGATCGGGCCAGGACAGCTCTCCGGACCCGGAGCGGCAGCAGGGCCGCGGCCGGGGCGTTGACCGTGCGGTGTTAGCGCTGACAGTTCTGTGCCCCGGGCAAGGCAGGGTGCTTGGTCGCTCTGCCCACAGCTCTGGGTGACAAAGGGAACAGGCCTGGCCAAACGCCCAGCCTTGGGTTGGACATGGATCTGGGCTTCATCTAAGAGCCAAGGTGGACTGGGCACCTACTATGTGCAAGACACTTCCGTGAATTCATTCATTTAGTCTCGAGAACAACCTGAGGGAGGTGGCCTGGCCATGATCCTCACCTTCCAGTCACCAGAGATGAGGCGTGAAGGATTAAGTCGCTGGCCCAAGGTGGAGTCCAGGACATATGCTCGGCAAGTCCTGGGATACGGCATTTGGGACAGGTTGGCTGCGGCGGCTCTCTCACACATGCACACGTATGCATGCACACACAAGCACACACACGTGCACACAAGTGTATGCACACACACGCACACGTATGCACACACACAAATGGGCATACGTGCATACACACACTCGCCCACACGCGCACACACCAACATACACACTCACACATACATATACACACCTGCACAGGAAACCATGGACAATCAGATAGGGTCCCTGCCACACACCCCAGTTGCTTTTCTCTCTTCTGAAGCAATATTTTGTTTGCAGCTTTTCCAAGTCCCTGGCCACGCTGCCTTTGGCATCTTATTAGATTTGATGCTGGAGGAAGGGGACACACTCCTAAAATTATAGCCATAATTCTAGCGGATGGTGTGAAGTGGAATTTTCTGCCCCTGGGGAATCCTTTAATTTAGCTTTAAACTGCTCTTAGCACCTGGGACTTCTCCCTAGGGGGGACTTAGCGCGAGAATCTAGACCGGAGCCAGGAACTCCGTTCGCAGCGGGAGACTCGGGTGGGAAGTTTCTATGGGCTGAAGCGTGGATGTGGGCTTGGGGGGAGGTGCCAGCATTGAGAGGGCCAGGCCCGCGGCCCCCGGGGCCCATGCCCCCCACAACCGCTGTGGCTGCAGCCGGGAGACCTGGCCCGCTGCCCATGGTCACAGCAGTCAGTCCGCTCGCCGGCCACATGAAGCACGGAGCCCTCGGCCCGGGCCCCCTGCCTGTGCCCGCACCCCAAACACACAATGAGCTTGCAGGACAGAGCCCCAGGCACCTCCCCACATCCTGACCTTAGCTGGGTTATGGCGTTGGTCAGGGCTCACCGAGGCGGGGTTGGTGATGCCAAGGGCTTTGGACACTCAGGAGGAAATGTGGATGGCGGATGGGGGTGTGGGTGACTGGGCACTGAGCGGGTGCCCAGAAATGCCAGGCCAGCCAGGAAAACACCGGTCCTCAGGCCCTTCCCGGCCACTGTGGGTGAGGACAGGGCTCAAGGAGGAGACACCCTGGCAAACCCGTCGCAGACTCGAAAACCAGCAGCCTGGGTCAGCGTCCTGCCCCAGCTACGACTGGCCATGTGACCCCAGGCCTCAGTCCTCTCTCCTGAGAAATGGGAGGGCGCAGTGTCCCTCAGAGGCCTGCGGAGGGAAGGGGCCAGGAGGTCTGAAGTGCGTGGAACAGGCCTGACCCCACGGGACTGCACGGCAGGGTTTGTGGTGACAGAGATGGCCGTTGCTTTGATGCCCAAGGCCCGCCACCCCCCTCACCTCCTGCCTGGAAGTCCCATCCTCCCCTGAGAAATCCTGGAAGGCGGCCTGACAAGGTGGAGGGTGTGCTGAGGAGCTGGCACTCTGAGTGCGGATGCAGCTCCCCTGGCTATAGGGACATGGGGGGGAGGGGTGGGCAGACCCCCGAGTCAGACATCCAGGGGGTGTCCCATACCCAGTCTGACCTACGCTGGCCTTGTGTCCTCATCTAGAAAAGGGACAAGAATGGGATTCCTGCTGCTGGGGGCTGCTTCAGAGACTGCTGAGGTTCTCTCCATGCCCTCGACGCATGGGCAGACGTGGCAGGACCAGCTGAGACCGTCACCATGGCTGCTGAGGTTTGCAGCCTCCAGTGCCTGCCTTGGCCCCTCTCAGCCTCAGCTCTCTCATCTGCGCCAGGCTTTCTCCCCGCTGGGAGTGAGCACTCCTTCTGGATAAGGCGCGTTTGCAACAAGAACCTTTGCAGGTTTGTACGTGGGGCACGCGGAAAAACTCGGCGCTGAGCAGACGGGTGACCCTTCGCTCCCACTGCTCACATGTCCCTTTTAGGACCCAGAAGCCAATGCACAAGGAAAGGAAACGAGGTCCCAAACACCAGCAGCCGCCCCTAAACCTCCCTGGAAGCTCCAAGAGCCCGGCCGCCCAGAATGCCCACATACGTCCCATGCGGTCATCAAGGGCGCAGTGTCTATGAAGATGGCCTTGGGCCCTCGCTGCTCTCAGGGGACAATCGGAACAAAACAGGCATCTGATCAACCTCTGGGCCAGCCCCGGGCCCTAGAACCAGGAGCTGCGGTGCGTGGAGGCCTTCCTCCCACTGGTCCCCACGGGAGCCCCTCCGAACTGTGCCAGTCCCCGCCCTGCCAGCCGCTCCTTACCCCACGTGCCAGGGCTGCTGGGGCCGCTTGCCATCGTCGCCGGCACCGCCGAGCCTGTTGAGCGATGGGGACCGGCTGCGGGGCCCGGGGACATAGCTGCCGATGGTCCTCACAGCCCCGTCGGCCTTGCCGGGCACCTGCTGCAGCAGCTGGGGCGAGAGGCTGTGATGGGAGGCAGCGGAGCAGACGGCCCAGTCGGGCGTGCTCGAGTTGAGGTTGTTGTCGCTGTTGGAGCGCAGCAGGACCCGGGGGGCGGCCAGCGTGCTGGGGGGCCGCCGCCTGCGGTTGGAGTAGGCCGGGGCCTCTCGGAAGGGCACTGGGCAGAGAGAAAGGAGAAGCGGGTGAAGGCATGGCACTGTCTGCGCTGGGGAGGTGGGGAGCGGGGGGCACATGCGAGCCGAGCGGAAGGCGCCGTGAGTTCTGTGCTGAGCCCCCGCAGGACCCCACCGTGTACAGAACTCACCCCGACACAGAAGCACAGACAGGGTGGAGACTCAGAACGCCTGCGTCTCACGAAGCGTCAAGCTAATGCTTGAGATGGAAAGGACACGGCCCGACTTCCATCCGGGACAGCAGCCTGGAGGCCGTGTGAGGACAGACGGGCACCCGTCTCGCCACGTGGTCAGGACACTGCGGCAGCCAGGCCCCCCTCGCCCCACCTAAACTTGGCGCCTGGTGTGGGCTGAGTGGTGTCTGCACACCCCCAAGTTCATTGCTGATGTCCTGACCTCCGGGACCCCAGAACGGGACTGTGTGTGGAGCTGGGTCTTTACAAAGGTGATGAAGGTGAAAGGAGGTCACAGGGGGCCTCTCATCCCTTGTGACTGGTATTTGTATAACAAGAGGAGATCAGGACACCACACGCTCAGAGGGACGACCGTGTGGGGACACCGGGAGCAGACGGCCGTCCACAGGCCAAGGAGAGAGGCTCAGAGCCAGCCCTGCCCACACCTGGCTCTCGGACTCCCAGCCTCTGGGACTGTTAGCCGCCCAGCCTGTGGGACTTTGCTACGGTGGCTGCGGGACAGTCACATAGCCCTTAAGTCTCCTGTGTGGAATTACTCGGCTTCTTTCCCTAGCACACTTCTTTCCTCACCCAGCTAACCGCCAACCGGGACCCAGCAGCGCGACACGGGAGCGGGTGGCCATGCCACACCTGGCTTCTTACTCAGCTCTAGGCTAGAGGCAAGGCCCTCCCTGCCTGGGGGCGCTGAGGGCCAGCGCTGCAGCCGCCCGGGCTGCTCTGAGGGCAGGAGCCAGGGAGAGAAAGAATCCTTCCCAAGAAGAGACAGCTAAGAAAAGAGCCCCCAGGCTCCAGGGGACGTGATACGCCAGTGACCCCCGGCTGCAAAGGGCGTAAGCTTCCTTCGCACGCTTGACACCCAGGCAGCTCTCCCACCCACCGTGATCTGCACGCCCAGCCGAACGGGCTCTGCGCTGCCCGAGCCCAGGGTGCCCCAGAGCCTGAACTGCAGAACTGCAGGAAACCCACAGCCTCCGGGGAGCCGCCTGGAGACAGGAATCTTAGCATCTCACAGAAGATGGAGCCCTGGACGATCTACCGCCGCTGGCTGCCCAAGTCAGAGCCACAGTGAAGTACTTGACGGAAACGAAGGACAGCAGACCCTGCTACCAGCCCTCGCCCGTGGGGCACAGCAGGGCTCATGGGGACAGAGGTGGCGCTGGTTAAGCTCATAGGTGACGGTAGCACTGGCAGAGCTCAGTGGGGACAGAAGTGGTGCTGTCAAAGGACACTGGGGAAGAGGTGGCACTGGCAGGGCCCCACTGAGAAAGCGGTGACCCAGTGCCCCCCTTTGCCACATCCCAGGATGCAGGGCTGTCCTGGGGAAGCAGGGACGGCGTCACCCCGGGGAAGCCACACAGGAGGGGCACGAGGCTTCCTGAGGATGCACACTGGGAATTCACTTTCTGGCTCAGAACAGTTGGTGAGAATTAGGAAATGACACATGGGGGTCACATTGTTTCCAATCAGGCAGCAGTGAGCTCTCGTCCACCCCGCTGCCTCTGAGAAGGCTCCAAGTCGGAGCGAGACGCACCATGCGTGTCCTGGGCTCGTCGGCTCGGACCTCATCCACTTGTAACCACTCAAAGCAGTTGGACTCACAGACACCGGCCAGGCTGGGAGGGGGATCAGGGACCGGGAAAGGCTGGTGGCGACCTCGGAGCCGTCTCTAGGGCCGGAGGCTGCCCTCTCCAGGGGCTCGCCCCCCTGGGAAATCAGCCAAGGCCCCACCCCACCCGAGCTTGTGTTCTGCTGGTCACGAGGGAAAACCACATCGATGTCACTCCCTCAGAGTGGACAGAGCCCAGAAGGACTTCAAGAATGACTGAGAGCTCATCAGTTAGGGTGACAATGCACCGGGGTGGTGGGTGCTTTGGGGAAATCCAAGACCTGTCTGCTACAGGGGTGGGGACTGAAAGTCCTTCCTGAGAGCTGATGACTCCACCGCCCTAGAGAGCGCGTGTGTCCCAAGCACAGTGACTGCTGGCCGGAGACTGTCACAGCGAGAGAGTCAGCATCTCAAGCAGACACGCCATGTAAAAAGCGGCCACAGAACTCCGGGCTTCCAGTGTCATCTTCACCACTCCCCAATCCAAGGAGAGGCTGGGGCTCACGGTCACCACGGGCAGGGGACACTTCTGCTCCAAGGGGACACTCCTGGGCAGGGAAACGCCTGTGGCCTGTGACACGGGCTCATGCCGAGCCTCCCAGCGCCCCTAATGATACAATAGGGTCTGTTTTCTGACCAGTGTAACTGAGAAAGGGCCAGACACCCTCAACAGACAGTGATGGAATTTGGGGGAACCCTGCCTGTGGCTAACATGGATTCAGACGGGAAGACAAGTCCATGAGAGAACAGACTGGACACAGAAAGCTCCTCATACCACGCTCCCCAGGAAAATTTCTGTGCTGTGTGCTGAGAGCAAAAACCGAGTCTCTGAACGTGAATCTGGGTTACTAATGTAAGAAAGTGAGCACCGACAAAGGCTGTTTTTATAGGTTCCCTAGAAATAGGCTGAAGAGGCCCTGAGAGCGGGGCTTGGAGAGTGGTGAGACTTCACACCCTCGCAAGGCCGGGGTGGGGTGGGGGGTGGGGAAGCAAGCTGAGGCATTTTACACGGAGCCCCCAGGACGGGCGAGTTATGGGAATGGAATAGCACAGGCAACATGAGGGCGAACATTCAAATGAAAATTATCTCGCTTAATTACCAACATTCAACATTAAATTAGTTTCCTGTGCAATTTAATTGGAATTTGTCCCCTCTGCATCTGTTTTATGGCTGGGGCTGGGAGGTACCTTTCTAATTCCTTCAAACTAATGTCTTCATAAACCTTTCGATTTCACAAAAGGAGAGCTCTCTGCCTGACAAGCTAACCGGAGTCCTCCGAGGAAATGTTTTTTTGGTGGGTTTTTTGTTTTGTTTTGTTGTTGTTGTTAAAAAGGGTTAAAAATAACCCTTTTCCTGTCTGAAAATGATTAATATTCCACCCAACTGCTTCCTTCTTTCAGTCAATCTGCAAACTCTAAGTGGGTGGGTGTTTTCTTAGCCGTCTTACATGCACTAATTTATACATTCTTTTTCCACAATAAAAGATCACACAAGGTATCACAAAAAGCATGTGCACTTTGTAAGTCGGCCACGCGGACTTCCCCACCCACCCCATGCACTCGAACCCAGGACCGCCCAGAGGAGCCGGGGTGTGGTCCCCACACCGCCCGCGCCGTCCTGACCTGCCTTCCGGACCCTGAGCGAGCGCTCACCGGCTCCCAGGAAGCAGGCAAACCACAGGGAGCGCTTCCTTTATTTTCCCCGGGACTTAGTCCCTAACGTGCCCCTGGCAGTCACCATGGATGCACGTTCCGGAATGCCATTCTGCAAGGCGCTGGAGACTCGGGGACAAAACCAAAATAAAACGGCACCTTCAAGTGGGTTAACGTTGCAGACCAACTTACATGCCAAGAATGAACGGCCAGCAATTTTAGGAGGAATCTGAGGCCCCGCTCCCCGGAGAGTCCGTGAGAAACTGCTAATCCCCAAACACCGGGCGCCCTGCAGCTCCTCCTTACCTTCCTTCTTGCTGAAGGCATTTAACAAAGACTTCATTTTCCCTCCGACTTTGGCAGCCGTCCGCTGCTCATTATATAACCTTCTCGGATGGGAGGAAGGTGAGCGGCGCCGCCCAGCCCCCCGGCGCTGGAGCGGAGTGGACCCGGGGCTTGGCGGCGGGCGTCTGGGCACGGCGTGCTGCCGAGCATCGCTGGGCAAGCCAGACCCAGCGTCCCGGTGACAAAGCCCACCCCATAGTCTGTCTGTCAGCTGGGAACCAACTGTGCGTAGACTGGGGCCGCGCTCAAGCCCCACGGCCTCTCCCGGCGCCCGTCATGTGAGCAGCACTACTCTGCCTCTGTGATCCGTGCCCGCCCGGGGAGGGGGCTAACAGGATCCGAGCATCCTGGAGCCGGCGGCCGGGACACGCGGGAGGCGTCTGCAAGCCAGAGCCCCGATTCTCGCAGGAAACCTGGGCAGGTGCTGGGGCCACTTCTGCTCACACACACACCTGAGGCTACATAGAATGCTCTGTGCTTTTCTAATTTTGTTGGTAAAGAGAAAGCCGAGTTTCCTCTAATGCTGCTTGTCTGTCTGCTAGCAGATGCGGAGAGCGAGTCCAAAAGCTCCAACATCCCCGTTCCAGAGAGCCTCACGCGGGACTCACGTCCACCGGGCAGCCCTCACCTGCGTTCCGGAATTTCTGCACATGACCCAGATTTCCGTTCAAAAGGATCAGACACAAGTACCCATTACCTCCCTGGCCCATCCCATGGTGGTAATTACCCTGGAGAAAACAGAACCCCCCCCACCCCTTTTTAAAGGGAGATGAAACAATTAAACAGCAGCCGAGCAATGGCTCGCCCTGAATCCAGGCAGCTGATAAAAACGGGCATCCTCAGCGTCACTCTGCACATTTCTTTAGCAGCTCCGCCCGACAAAAGTCGAGGACACACATGGAAAGGGGACAGTGAGAAAGTGCCACCTGTGAAGCACACACAGAAGGGTCTGTCACCAGTGTGCTCTGCAGCAGACAGAAGGGTCACTTCTCCACGAGGAGAAGGGTCTTCTTGAACACTAAATGGGGCCCTGGGGAGTGGCGGGCTCTGTCACCCGCTGCGTCTGCTGCTGGGGTTGTAATTAAGTGCGCGGTTTTCCGGTTGCTAAGAGAACTGCTTCCAAAATTTAAGAGAGAGAGAGAGAGAGAGAGACGAGATGAGGAAAAAGCCGCAGCAGGAACATGTGAGACGAAGTCCGTATGGTTGACATACTTGTGACAACAAGAATGGCAGCGGAAGCCACGGGATGCTCGGGATGGCGGGACGCCGCGCCAGGCACTCTCTCCATGTGTGAGAGCGAAGCCTGCCTCGGACCATCCGGCGTGCGCCCTGTGTGAGCCTGCACTTCAATGCCATCTCCCTAACTCCCACCACGCCACGTCACATGCCCGCCGCTGCTGGCACGCTCTGCCTGGATGACCCCCGCCGCCCACCCCGCGGGGTCCCAACCCCCAGACGGGAGCCCCAGCCGGTTTTAAGACATGCCCTAAGAAGCGATTCTGCCACTGCGCGGATATCACCCAAGACCCCACCGACTTGTCCCACACGTCCTTGGGGACAGTGGTGGCACTGCAAGAGTTCAGTGTCCTTGCACATGTGGGACAGGAAGCCTAGCTTTCAGAAGCACCTCCCTCAGATGCAGGGAGTGCCACCAACAAGGCTCAGCAGGTCCCACCCGGGGAGGCTGAAGCTGTGTCCCTGGGAGCCTGGGTAGCGGGGTCTGTGAGATGGCCATGTCTGGCCCCTGGGGGTGACTGGCCACGGGCCCGGCGCCTGCCTGGCTGGCACAGGAAGCCGGTGACGGCATGCTGACGGCACACCTAGGGCGCTCCTCTCCAGAGGCTGAGCCCCGCCTGCCATGTGGGCCCCGGACACTCGCCAAAGCTTAGGGAAACCTCCGGGAGAGTGGGAGGCTCTGCGATGCTCAACCCTGGTCCATCTGTTTGTGATGGACGCCCTCCCAAAAGCACGGAGCCTCGCCCCGCGCCAAGTTCCCATGCCAACCTTCGCTGTCAGTGGAGCAGACAGTGCCAGCATTCCTGGGCTGGTGGGGGCGGGGACATCATCAAAGGCCAGCGGAGGCCCCACTATTGGAGCCCCCCAGCTGCCGACCTCGGGTGGAGGACGGACGGAGCAAGAGCCACAGGTCCTCAGACAGCAGGGATGCGTGGCCCGGGTGGGAGAGCCACCGTTCCTTATGGCGGCTTCTGCCCACACGTGGGGGCAGTCAGAAACACTGGGCCCGGGGGTGCCCACCCGAGAAGGGGGCCTGGCCAAGAAGGGGCATGGTAACCAGCAAACAGTCCTGGGGTGGAGGGGCCGCCCCTCCCGCCCAGCCCTGCATCCCAGCCCCATCGTACGAGCGGGTGGCAGGCTCTGTGTGGGCCCAGGGGACGCAGGGTGAACAGGAGAAATCCCTGACCCGGCTCTCGGAGTACAAGGGGGGCAAGGGCAGGAAATGAGACCTGACTGGAAATAATAGGATTTGAGGGACCCAGGAAACACCCCGCACCAAAGGACTCCTATTCCAGACACCTCAAGTCTTTTAACAAGCAGACAGCTTTTCCAGTCCACATTCCCAGGAATCTGAGTAAAGACGGCACAGAAATTAGGAGCACTTAGCTCTGGTGCTCCTGGATGCCAGGGGAGGTGGGCCACTCCTGGCATCTAAGGCCTCCTTGCCACCGGTGGGCATGCTCTCCTTGAATACTTCCAGCAACAGGGAGCTCACTACCTGTGTGCAGTAGCTCTCGCTGTCAGACGCAGGCTTTCCTTTCCCTCTGCACAGACGATACGCCTGTGCCAACCACGTACTAGTTTGAAGGGGAAGCGGAGGCATTAAAAGCCCAGACTTCACCCCGAGCCCTTCACGTTCAAAAAACACAGACCTAGCGTTGACCCGAGTGACTCTGGGAAGCTGGGCAGCAGCTGCCCTTGGTCTCCTGCCCCCAACCTCCTGCAGAGCCCCAGGAATTAGCCAGCACCGACTCCATTCTCCCAGGCGTGGGGATTAGAACCCCTGAGAGCTGGAGGGGGTTCTAATCCCAAAAGGAAAACCAAGACAAAGATGGAAGCCGAAATTTAAGCTGCCGTTTCTCCCTCAGGCTCCCAGACATCTTTTTCTCTGAGCAGTTCATCCTGTGATGGGTCTCAGATGGCTGGGACACTCCTGTGGGACACTGAGGCTCCTGAGACCCACTGTAATGTCCTGTGGATGGGACAGGGAAGGTCCCACAGGGGCCAGGCCTCTCTGCCCTACGGCTGTGGGTTTGGAGGTGCCCAAAGATGGCTGCCTTTCCTTCCACCGGCGTGCAGACCCTTGTTCCTCACGTGGGGTCCTTCATGGGAGACCAAAGTGAGCCCTAGAGGCTGCACTGGCCACAGTCCTGCTGACTCAGTGCCAGTGAGGTTTGACTTCAGATGGGTTTCATTCCAGACGGCGGGGACACTGGAGGGGAGCAACTGCTGGGTCCAAGTTGGACAGGGGTTACGTGGGGAGCCTGTCTGCCTGCTTGGCCACCCCACCCCCACCCCAGAGGACATGCGAGAGCCTTCTGGGGGCTGTCTGCAAAACCGAAAAGCAGGAGGAAAGATTAGATGGAGGCCCCCAAATCAGAAACTTGCCAGGAAGAGCAAGAGGGTCACCCCAAAACAAGCCCCAAACTGTCAGCCGCCTAGCCTAGCCCTTCAGCCACCCACCTCAGCCACACCCAGGGCCAGCCCCGTGGTAAGAAATAATAAACACATAAATAATAAAAGTTGGAAAATGTGTAGAGCGGCCTGCCTCCTGGCCCCCAGGTCCCAGCAGGCGACCCACAGGCCCCCCTCACGCTCTGATCCACCCTCACAACCCCTCCCGCTGCCGGCCCTTTATTCGCCACGTCTTTTGACAACTGCCTGACAACAGGCTGAAAATAATTTCATCTCTTGTATAAAAAAAGGCTCTTCGCACATCAGAACATTTCAAGACTCTGAAATCCTGGCAGGGAGGAAGCACCAGGTGTTGTAAACACGCCTCAGGAGTCTGGTGAGCGGCGGGTCCCAGGGACATGGCCCGGGGGGTCCGCGATGAGCCCGCCTCCCCTGGCTGGAGTCACTGCGACGGCACAGGGGACAGCCAGGCGGGGGGCCCGGCGTGACTCGGGGCTGGCTCTGTCTTCCTCCCTCGGCGGCCGTGGACTGGCCAGGCACCGGGCCTCAGCCTCCCATCTGTCGGTGGGGAGTAACCCAGCTCATTGCCAGAGCTGGTTGAGGGGTCACTGAGCTCCTGTGTGAAGCACAGAGAAGGTGGGGCGCTGACCTTCCAGGCCAAGTCCCAGCGGCACCACTTCCCAGCTGCGTGACCCCGGGACAGTCGGGAACACTCGCAACACCTCTTGGTGCCTTTGTTTCCTCGCCTGTCAGATGAGGACTGGATGCCACCTCCTAGGTGGGTCGTGAGGGTCAAGTCGCTCAGGATTTGTAACTGGACTTAGGGCTGTGAGCGATGGCTACCCGCCTGTATTAAACCTAAGAAATCTGTAAGCAGGTCACAAGGCCATCTGCCTGCCCCACCCTGACCACACGTCCATAATAACCTCTCCCAGGTCCCTCTGGGTGCATTCACATGATCTTTTCTGGTGTCGCCTCCTCCAGGGAGCCGCCCTGACGGAACCAGGCGCTGGTGACACCCTTTGCAGGGCTCTCCGGGCACAGGCTGACCGTGGGGCATTGCCTGGTTCTAGGAGATTTTCAACTCCTCAAAGCAAAGGCAGGTTCAGTGCCCAGCGCCCACCCCACCCCGTCACCTTGCAAACTGCAGATGCTCCCTAAAGCTCTAGCGAGAACAGATGAATGAATGAATGAATGAACCCATGAAGAGAGAGGTGGTGAGTCCCAGCTTCTATTTTGCTCTGAGTGTCCTGAGGCACGTTTCCAGGTACGGCAGGCTGGTCTCCTTGTTGTGCTGCAGCCGCCTAGGGCCTGACGCCACCTCCCTTTGCTGTCCCATCCTCTCACCTCCCCCCACTTCCACCCAGGGCCCTGCCTGCCCCTCGGAGGCCAGGCTGCCCTGGGGAGCGTCACATTAGGGGCAGATCTGGCTCCATGGAGCAGCCACAGGTGGCTGGACACCAGGCTGGTCACCCAGCTCCCAGCCTGGCTCTCTGGCCGTGGCACACTGTGAGCCACTCTCAGCCTTTCCTGCGTCAACAGGCCACAGTGGACCTCTGCTGCCACCGAGACAGCCAATGAGGCTGGGCCTGGCTCGGGCAGAGATGTCTGGAGACCCTGAAACCCCTGCTCTCCTCAAGTGGCCTGGGGAGTTGCTCAGGCCCCGCCTCCTACTGTGGGCGGGCAGAAGGGTGGGCAGGCTGTGAGGACGCAGGGAGGCTGCTTCTGTCTTAGCACAAACTCAGGGGGTGGCTCTAGCCTCTTTCAGACAAGAGGCCCACTGGGAACTGAAAGGAGGAAACTCCAGAGGGTCTCAGTGGCCCACCAGCCACAGCCTCCCCTCCACCTTACACAACTGAAAACCAAATGCAGAGAAAGAGCGAGTGTGTGAGCGAGAGCCTTGCCCAGCTCGGCCGAGCCTGAGGACAAGGGGTCCCGTGCAGACCGGGGGGGTTCCTCCTGCCGCCCCCCGCAACCTGAGCCAAAGAGCAAACCTTGCCGCCTTTCCACGTAGCTTTAGATAACGGCAATTTAAATATTAGCAGACAACATTTTTCCATCTCACAATAATTGTTAAATGAATCATGCTTTTATAAATAACATGAGATATAAAAAGTCGTCTCGGCAGTGATGCGGGGTTATCTTTGAACAAAGCCGTAGGTGTGTGCGGCATGCGAAACGTCCCGACCCTGTCAGCGGGGCTCAGGGAGGGAAGCTTTGTCCCTGGAGGGGTGGTGGGGAAGTGGGGCAAGGGGCACCAAGGTGGAGCGTCTGAGTCCGCAGGCTCGGCCAGGCGGGAGGCTGCTGGCAGACGGGGTCGGGAGCTCCGGCGGGTGCTACCCACTGGGACCAGGTGCTAGGTACAAGACCAAGGTCAGGGTGGGGTCAAGGAGACGGGCTTTGGAGCGTGGACCTGGGACTGGACACAAATAGGGTGAGGGTCCCCGGGGCACAGTCTCGAAGGGTCACAGATTCCAAGTGCTGCCCTCCCCGCTGTCTCTCCAGGCAGCTTTCCCCAGGGCCAAGGGATCCTCCAAAGACGCTGAGTGCCGCACAAACTGCTCTGACCAGAGGCACGGGGCACGTGGCAGTGCGATGGCTTAGAGACAGAAAGGGCCACCCCTATGGTCCTTCTGAGAGGACACCTGCACCTCCCACAGGGGAAACTGAGGCCCAGAGTGCCCACCAGCCCTGTCTGCTCAGCAGACTCACACTGAGCCCACGAGGCCAGTCACAGTGCCACATCCCCAGAACGAGTCTTCCCCGGGCCCCACTCTCGTGCCTGAGCCGGCGCCTCCTGCACCGGGGCCCCCGGCAGAGACCCAGGCACCTGTCTGAGTCCCTGGGGAGCAGCCCAGTGGCTCCCTGTCCACCGGCTGGATGACTGTGCCAGCTGAGTGCACGAGCCAGACGCCTCTGGAGAGAAGGCCCAGCCTCCGTCCCTCTGATCCAGCCTGGACTCCCCCGAGACTGGCCACCAGAACCCATTCGGTGGGATGCGAGGAGACTCGGTGAAAACCTTGAGTGCCACCGGCTCAGATGAGACCTGCAGGCTCCTCCCGCTGCAGGGGCTGGCCAGCCCATCCTGCAGGCCCGGCCCTGACTGCGCCCCTGCTCCACTTTTGCCACATAATGGGATCTTGGGCAAGGGCTGGGAGGCCTTTGACTCACAGCCTTTGACTCATGCAGTGTTTTCATCTGTAAATTGGGAAGCCAGCCCCTGCCACGCGGGCCCGTGAGGTCTCTGAGACCTGGGGAGTTTCTCCAGCCCCTGGTGCACTGCGCTCGCCCTGGGACCTTACTGGAGGCCGGGGAGTGGGCCCCCACCCCGCACACCCCACCTAACGCGTCTTCCTGACCCACTGGGTTTCTGGGCATTCATGAGCCCAGACTTCTCTCCCCTACACCAGGGCCCAGCAAGGCGGAGGAGGAACCCCCGAGACGCAGGTAGGAGGTCTGCTTGGTTTCCCACTGTCAAGTGGGGCACCTGCATTCCAGTAGCCGACAGTGAGCCCTGGGCGTCGCGAGCTGGCCCCTGACAGCACGGCCTGCTCACCTGCGTCGGCACACGGAGGCCCCGGCTTCAGTCCTCAGGAGGAGTCGGGGGGCCCCTCCTTTCAGGACCACCAGGAGGTCCTGATTCTCAGCCCAGCTCCCCACAGACACAGTAGCAAAGCTTGGATTTGGGGGGGGGTCCAGATCATGCCCCCCCGTCGACCCCTCCCTGCTTGGGGCCTCAGACACGTTGCCGTGCTGCTGAGCCTGAGTGGCCCATGTGATGGGGGCAGCAACTGCACCCACCTGAAGGGACTCAGGCCCGCAGAGGGCAGTGTGCACACCCGGGGCAGTCCGTGTTCTGGACGGCGGAAGCACGGCCCCTGGAGGACCCGGCAGGAGGGAGCCGAGGCGGCCGCCCAAGCACCAGGCACTTCTCCCTTCCATGCTGGTTTCCCACGAGCCACTGGGGCGGGACCCCCTGCCTCCATCACAGCCTATGGCTCTGTTCTCAAGGGCTCCTTGCCCAGACACTGCCTGGACATTTGGGACTGGACAGCAGATGCCAGGGCCACACAGGATCACGGCAGCCACAGAACGCCCAGCTGTCCAAGGACACATTGAAAAGCTACGTGCACACAGCGGTTCAAAGGCAGCTCCTGAGCCGGTCAGAGTCACCAGTGCGACCACGTGCTATGGACTGCATACCTCTGTCCCCCAGACTCATATGGAGAAACCCTAACCCCCAACGGGACGACGGTATTGGGAGGTAGGCCCTTTGGGGGTGATTAGCGCATGAGGGTGATGCCCTCATGATGGGATTAGCGCCCTGATAAGAGGAGGCACGGAGAGACATGGGGACAGTGATAAGGACGCTGTCTGCAAGTCAGGAGGGGGGCTCTCCCTAAGACCCGAACCGGCCGGCACCTTGACCGTGGACTTCAGCCTCCAGGACTGTGACAGATAAATGTCTGCTGTTTAAGCCACCCGACCTGTGGTATTTGTTACAGCAGCCTGAGCTGACAAGGACACTGCATATGGCACATCATGTCACTCTCCCCTTACAGGCCTCCGAGGACCTCATGCCATCACCTTCGTGTCCCTGCTCTTCCACGTTGTCCCTCACGCATACAGGCTCCTGCCAGGTTCCTCTCAATGCCCTGAACACACCTCGGGACCTTTGCCTCTGCTGTGTCCCCACCTGGACTCTTGCACCCACCCTGCCCATGCTGGCTCCTAACTCCAGCCCTTCAGTGCTCACTCACAGGGCCAAGTCCTCAAAGGGGCACTCACTCCTCTAAATAGGTAACCCTCTTATTCTCCATCGTAACCCCTCGTTATCTTTCTTTCATTGCATTTCTCAAAATTTGAAATCACATGACTCATGAGTTTGCTTATCCTATCTTTTTCCCTCCAGTAAAATGTTTGCAGGGACTGAGTCTGTCTTATTCACCACTTCACCACCAGATCCAAGCTCAGCCCTTCACAAGATACCCCCCTTTCAAGTCTTCCCTCAACAAATGAGTAAATAAAAGGACGGCACTTTCCTACCTCCCACCTGGGACTCAGTCATTGAGTCTTTCCCCGTGTTTGCCTCACTACATGAAATGCCTGTTTCTAGAACTCTCCCCACAACTGGAATGTTCAAGAAGGCACAGGGCAGGAGTGGGGGTCACACACCTTTCTATCTCCAGGATACGAGACCCAGCCCTGAGTGGAAGCTTATAAACCCACGATCTAGTTACTGTAGGGCCCTGTCTGCCCATTTTGACATCTGGGATGTCTGTAGGTCTGCTTCTGTTTATTGTGCTTTCCGGCGACTACACGTTACATTTTCCTGCTTCTTTGCATGTCTAGTAATTTTTTTTTTTGAGGGCAGTGTCACTGGCCCTCATATGTGGGACCCAAACTGGGGTCGCTGGCTTCCCAAGCCAGCGATTAACCTCCGCGCCACTCGGCCGGCCCGCATGTCTAGTAATTTTTGATTCTACACCAGCCATTGCCTCTGGTATGCTGGAGGGACCCTGGATTGTTATATTCCTATGAAGAGTATTCAGCTTTTCTAGCACAGAGTAAAATTACCGGCAGGACACCGTGTTCTGTGAAGGTTGGTTTTAAGCATTTTTGGGGGCAGATCTCTGTTGGTTTGGTCCTGGGGTGAGGTCCTGACTTCTGGGGCCCTCTGGGTCTCTGGGTCCCAAAGTGTTTGCCAAGCTCCGCCAACATAGCAGGCCTCAACTTGACACTGCCTCCCCGACAAAGCTGCTGTCTTCCACTGGGACCCTGGGACTCTCAGGAGAGTTCAGAAGTCAGTCAAGGATTGGAGAGGATTTTATGTGCAGATTTAGAGGCTCTCCGTTTTCAGGATTCCCCTCATCTATTTCCAGCCTCTCAGGCAGCCTTGACCCCAACCTCCAAGCACTGAATCTTTAACCCAGTGAAACTCACAGGGGAACCCCTTGTTCATGTGGGCTCCACCTGGTGGGCTCCCTGCCTGTCAAGGGTCCCAGCCCCTCCAGTTCTGTCTGCCTTTGGTTGCCTGCCAATGCCACTAAGGCATTGTTGCTATTTTTACTTGTTTTATCCAGAGTTTGTCATTGTTATCAGCAGGAGGGTTGGGTTCGTATGACAGGAGCTCCTCAGCCGTTATCGTCAGGCAGAAGTCCTGGGATCATAAACTATATTAAGCCAAGAAGTGCCCCCCTGACGTACACACCTGCACACACATGGTATCTAGCAGTGAGTGCCTGCTCTGCATGTCCAGAGGCAGCAGATGTGCCTGGCATGGGGATGGTGAGGGGAGGCCTGGGTGTGCCCTGACCACTGACCTCATAAGCCGAGAGGCCCGGGACAAACAGTTGCTCCCGGTACTGGGAGTGTCCTTGCAGGAAGGATCTCAGACACTGAGGAGGTTGATCTCAGCACAGGAATCCAACCTGCGTGAATTTCCAGCAGCCCTAGGAGGCTGGACGTGAGGGCAAACGCAAAGGGGGGCCCACCTCCTAGATCAGGCTCTAGCGGATCAAAACTCATAGAGGTGCCAGGTCGCGCTGAGAACGAAGCGCTCTAACAACGCTGTGTGCTGCGTGAGCACCATGCGTCCCCACCCCGGTTTATCACCTCGTTAGCAGATCCCAACGCAGGCTTGTATTTGGGGAACTAATTAAGCCTCAGTGACTGATTTAACCTTCAAACAAATTCCTTCCAGAGCAGAGCAGGCAGCAAGGCTCCCTCCCGTTAGACACCAACATCAGGAAAGCCCTCAAACCAGGAAGAGCCCACCCCCTGAAGGGCAGGGGAGCAAAGCGGAGGTGACGGCACACAGGAGAGCGTTTCTCCTCCCCGCAGAGGACATCTTCAGAAGCTGCCCTGGCCTGGTCCTGTTGGCACATGTCTCCTGTGGTATGAGGGTCACACGGGGAGGATCCGATTTCTCTAAAGTCAGGGGCTCAGACCTGCTCAGAATAGCAGGGCCCTGGATGGATGGCTGACCCACCTTCATCTTCCTCTTTGGCTCAGAGACTCAGCCTCAGTGAATCCTTCCCCAAGGACCCCTCAGCCTTACATGGGAGGGGTGCGCCACTTCCCCGTGGGAGTCTGCGCCGCAGAAAGAGCCCTGAGCCATTTGGTAGGTACCCATGGCATGCCCAGCACACGGCACGCCCAGCACACGGCACGCCCAGCACACGGCACGCCCAGCACACGCCCAGTACACGGCACGCCCAGCACACGGCACGCCCAGCACACGGCACGCCCAGCACACGCCCAGCACACGGCACGCCCAGCACACGGCACGCCCAGCACACAGCCAGCACACGGCACGCCCAGCACACGGCACGCCCAGCACACGCCCAGCACACGGCACGCCCAGCACACAGCCAGCACACGGCACGCCCAGCACACGCCCAGCACACGGCACGCCCCCATTCCTGCCTCTGGACAGATCCGAGCTTCCAGCACCACCGTCCTGGCTGAAGGTGCCCCTACAGCGCCAGTTCAACTCATTAACACTCTGCTTAAAAAAACCCAACAAATGCCCCATTTTCCTAATGGGGTCAGCAGGGCGCTCCCTTGAATAAAACTCAAGCTGCTGTGAGTTACCACCAAGGTGTTCAGTTTCCACCTGAAACCGCTGTGCATTTTTCCACTTTAGGGGGCACGAAAATGTCTCTCCCTAAACTCTTAGCCAAGCCCGCCCCCCCAGCCACCATTTTCGTCGGGGAGATGGTTACAAAGGTCGCACATGTTTTCCAACACAGACAAGCTCACCCAGATCCTAGCACTCAGAGGCACGCTCACTCAGGAAAGCCGTGAGGCTGGACTTGGTTTTGCATTTTGCTCTTTTAAAGGATCTGTCCCTATGGCCACAGCATTCTTAGCAAATCTGTTCCACGTTCCAGAATATTTAGAGAGTCCATGTGCCGTGACTTTATGAGTCATGTGACAAATTCCTCAGAGCCAGGCTGAGACGGTTTGGGGCTTTACGCTTTTATAAATAACGCTGCCCCGAACATCTTCCTGCACGTGCCGCCTTTCTTCTCGGAATCACACAGATTATACTCCTGGCAGCAGAATGACCAGGTCGATGGTCTGAACGTTGCTGTGGCTCCAAACACTTTTGGCAGACTGATTTCCCCAGAGAGTCACACCACTTTATATGCTCAGGCGATGGCAACCAAATTCTCCCAAACGAACAAAACACTTTTCTGGAGTGAGAAACAAAGAGAATGTCTTTCTACAGGGAACAATAAATTTAGAAAAGAGAGAACGCTGCACGGTGATGACGGTGCTTGTGACCGGGGTGGGCTGCCACAGCGGACAGAGTCACACTCCAAACACGCTCTCCCTCCCGGAAGGTGCAGGAGCGGACCGGGATACCATCAGCCCCCTTCCTGTGTCCGAGGCAGTCCATGAAGCCTCTTCCCGGCTTGGTGGATGTCCAGCGGACTGTGCTGGTCAGCCCTGTGGCCACACCATGGAAAGAAGACGGCTACGGAAGTTGCTGGCATTGGCCCTGGAGCTGGATGGGGAAGCGGCCCTAAGCGCCAAGGACACAGGCAGGCTGCTGGGAGACATGGCTTACGAAGCCCCCACGTCCCCCACAAAGACGGTTCCCAGAAACCCAGGGCTGGACTGTGCGGCCTGGGGGGACCTGATCCCCAGAAGATAGTCTGTAAGTGATGAAAACGAGAGAGAAGCCCAGTGAAATTAAGAATCAAATGGACGTCCCGAGTGAATGAATAAACACTTCCCATAATTACAGAGCGATGGGAAATTAGGGAGCAGCACAAAGGGAAATGACAGCACATTTCCCGCGAGTGTGCAGTGCAGGCTGAAAACAGGCCCCATGAGAGTGGCATTGGATGGGACGCGCCGGCCACAGGAGTACGCAGGGGCGCAGAAAATGGGGGCCCGCAGAACGGGAAATGCCATGAACGTCCCATCTCCCCCAGAGAAACCGCGGCTGAGGGTAGGGACGCCAGGTGGCGACAGGGTGCAGAGTGACCGAGGCCAGAATCGGTTTCTGGGTCTTCAGAAAGAGGTGGGAGAGCAGGGGGAGGGCCTGCGATGCCTTCAGGAGGACAAGCGTCCTGTGCAAAGTAAGGGAAAGGGAAGGCAGCTGCACCCATCTGGGCAGAAAACGGACGCACTCCCCTCGGGCTTGCTCCCTGCTTCCGCGCCCCTCTGTGAATGACGGGTAATGGGAAGACGGACAGAGCCGACACTGGCCAACGCACAGCTGCTGCTGAGGTCGCAGTGCATCTAGCACCGTGACAGTGCTGCATGCCTCTTCTGGGCACCAGCCCAACAAGGAATACTGCTATCATCCCGTGATACAAAGGAGGTGACTTCAGCACTGATAGCTCAAGTGACCCACCCCAGGCCACACAGGTGAGGCTCTGAGGTCTGTGTTCTCATTTAAACCTGTACATGCTCTTATCCCTGGGGGACCTCCCCTCCGTGGGCGCCCTGAGCCCAAACGTGGAGCCCTCGGGGCAGCCCCCAGCACGGAAGGTATGCTCCCAGCACATGACGTTATTTGGGAATTTATCTGTGTTCACAAAAGACCACCCTGTCCTGGGGCCAGGACTCCCTTCTCTGCTCTCAGGAGGGGGTGACCCCAGATGGGTCAGTGGGGCTCCCTGACCTGACTGCGCCCTTTGTTTTATAGGTGCAGGGTGCAGGCCACACAGGACCACCCCAGAGCAGGGTCTTGTGAGGGCGCTGGGAGACGGAGGCACCGGGCTTCGCCTCAGGCCTCAGCTGTGCCATTGTGCCGGGCAGGGCACCCAACAGGAGGCTGTGTCGCCTGCCGACCCAGAGTGGCAATCTCCACACCTCCACCGACCAGAAGTACAGCTGCCCACCCCAGAATCTGCCATCAATGTTAAAAGTGGGGGGACACGCTTGGCTTTCAGTTTACCTGCCAAGGAGGGCACTGTCCCCCCTACATTTTAAACCGCTCCGGAAAGGAGACCAGCACCAAAATCCTACCTACGTGTTTCTCTGCACTTGGCATGACCCCAACCAGGGGCCTGATCCCACCCCCTCAAGGTCCCAGACCCCGCAGTCAACTCCCAGTTAATTCAGCCCCCAGCTCCGCCTTCGTAAATAGAACATTCCTACCATGAAAATGCACCTGCAGACCTCAGACAGACAAACCGACTCAGCTCTGCCTGGGGGATACTCCACCCACTGAACCCCCGAATTCTCGTAATGGCCTCGGGGTGGGCCGAGAGCCGGCGCAGGGCCCGTCCAGGGAGGTGTGGACAAAGGTGGTGTCAAAGGCTGCGGGGTGGGTGGTGGGCTAGGGGAGCCGGTCGGGGCGGGGGGCTCTCCATCCATTTCAGCGGCTGACCAGAGCTGGAGGCCCAGGGCCCTCGTGTTCGAGCCCACGGGACAGGAGGCGGGAGCCTCTCCAAGGACAGCCGTTTCTCTCAAGTCTCTTAGCTACGGCAGTACTATTACGATTAATACCTTCCTAAAAAAGAAGCCAGAACCCAGGCTTTCTGCATGAAATCTCCTGACTAAACGCTGGCGTCTAGTTACTATTTTATGAACTGCATCTTACAGGATGGCTAAAAGAATCTGCCTGTGAGTCGCTGGCAATTTGGGGGCTTGGGGGTTGAATGACAGCCGGCTCCCTGCAGAGGAAAGCAGGTGCCACCAGCCCAACCCGGGCACCCCCAAGACCAGCAGTTACAAGGTGGCCCTACTGACTCCCCCTAAATGAGTCCCCCAGGACCAGGGGGATTCTGGAGAGAGTCTGGTTCTATAGACAAGTTTGTAAAATGCCCAAACAGAATGAGGGGGCTTCTTTAGCACAGGACTTATCAGGGCCTTTAACGGTTTCAAATCTAGAGTATCCAGAGGGTCCAAGAAGGGAACAAAGCAGGCAGCAATGCCAGCAGATTCGACCCAGACCTGTGTTTTGCACAGTAGCGTGGAGCTCATTTAGAACCCATCAAGGGCATAGCACCGAGCGGCTGAGGGAAGTGACACATGCCGGAGTGCCACTGAGACGCATCCAGCCTGGTGACACCTCAAGGGCACAGTCTCGGATGCAGAATCAGAGCCCCAGGGAGCCCACCCCCTGCCACTCTCTGGGCGGCCAGGAATGCACATTAGGACCCGATTTTAGGAGGGCAGTTCAGGGGAACCGGTGCTCACGGACACTCAGGCCAGCTGACCAGGTGGTGGCCGTGCCCAGAGGGTTTACGCATGAGTCCCAGGAGGCCTGAGCCATGTGCACGGGGTGCCTGAGCCCAGGCCAAACGCTGGGGATGGTGAGCAGGCCAGACAGGCGCCCCGCAAGGCGCAGGTAGATACGGTGATGGGCGGGCTATGAGGGTGAAGACCCAAGCCCGCCATTCAGTCCTCCACGGACCCTGGCTTCCACTGGGGCACAGCCCTGGGCCAGCGAGCTCGCCTCTGGGCCTCAGTTTTCTCCTCTGTAAAATGGGAAACACCGTGCTGATGGCATGACAATGACACGAAGTAATACGCATGAGCTACTCGCATCTCTTTCCTCTCTCTGAAGGCTCTAATGATGGCATCTACGCAATACGAAAACGGAAGCTAGCAACACGCAGACAGAAACGTCATGTCAAATCAGCCACCAGCTGCCATGTATTGAGTCTTCTGGCTGATGACTGGGATAAACGTTTCCTTATGTTACCTCTTTATTAACATTATTTTTAATTGTGGTAAAAATACACATAGAACTTATCATTTTTGCCATTTTTAAGTGACAGCTCAGTGGCATTAAGCCCATTCCCACTGTGGTGTAGCCGTCACCACCGTCCATCCCCAGAACTTCATCGTCCCAAACTGAGGCTCTGTCCCCTCGCGCTCCCCCAGCCCGGCACCACCATCTCCCTCCTGTCCCTGTGAGTGAGTGTGTCACACAGGATGCCCCTCTGTGCCTGGCTTAGTTCACTCAGCACAATAATGCCCTCCAGGTCCATCCACGCTGGGTCACGTGTCCGAGTGTCCTCCCTGAGCTCCGTGAATCTTCACAACAGTGAAAGGAAGTCGATACTCAGATGGTGAGACTGACTCAGAGAAGTCAAGCAACATGCTCAAGGTCACACAGCTCCAACCTGGACTTGGGTCTGGGAGCCCGCGCCCCAGGCACTGTCCAGCCCCCATGAGCTCACAGGAGCAGGTGGGAGCAAGGGTTTCCCCAGGTTTTCCCTGAGTGGGAGCCCGCACGCGCTGGGGACAGGCCTGGGTGGTTTACAGCCCACCTCCTACTCAGCCAGGAAATCCCAGGGCCCCCGAGGGAGCCTTCCAGGAGGGCAATGTGGGCCCACGCTGTGGGGGGGCACTCGTCAGCCCTCCGCTCTGCTGGGAAACGCGTGTCCTCACCCTCCGGTAGGGCTGGGGCTCTGCAGGTCCGGGCTCCGAGTCCCCACCTGTGCCTGGGACACCTAACAGGAAGGACCCCAGCAGGCTCCCCGTGACTCGGGGAGGCTGGAGAAGGAGGGCCCGAGAGGCTAGACCCTCAACTCGGCCCTGGCAGGGGTCCCCTAGCCCAAGTCGCTTTCCATCTGTAAAATGGGCACACGACCGCTCTCCCAGCCCTGGGAGGAAGGTCGGCCCCTGAGGTGACATACTGCAAGCCAGACCACGTGATCCAAACTTTAGACCCAAACCCCAGAGCCTCACAGGAAAAGAAGAAATTTTCCACTGGAAAAGGTCTCCCCACTAAAGGCAAAAGAAAGGGCTGGTGTGGCCCGGGCGCCTGCCCATTCCCCCACTTTCTGTGCTCCTGTCTTCCTCCGTAACAGAACCTGGCCCTTCAGCTGAAAACCTGGCAGCCCAGAAAGAAGATGGAATTTCCTTTCTAGAAGGAAGCCATGTGCAAAGGTCCTACCAAGGGGATGCAAATAAATGCAATCGTTCTATTTGTGCGAAGCGTCCTTACAGGGTGGGGCACGCCTGTCTCCTACTGACTAGGATGATGGTGCGATGGGCAGAGCTGACGCAGCCACCTTGGACTATGAGGGGGAACTGGGAATAAAGTCCACGCGTGGCAGAGCATAGGACAGAAGGACCTGGGACTCAGACACCATGGAACACTGCCCCTGCACTGGGACACCTCGCTGGACAATTCTTAGAGGGACAAACTTTTTTAAAATTTGGAATTAATTGGTTACTCACAGCCACACCTCAGCATGACTATCGGAGGCCGGCCACACGGCCTCTCTAATACTGAGAGAGGAAAGGCAGAGGTCTGGGGGCCAGTCAGGCCAGCGGGTGGGGTCCAGCGCTCCCCACTAACACCAAGCTGGTGCCGGGTCACAGACCCCTGACCCCACAGTCTGGGGGAGACAGACCCGTAAACAAATAATTATAATGTGATCCATTAATAAAAACCACTGACCCATGGAAGTCTGTGAGGCAGTACATCCCACTTCCTACCCACTCCCGAAAGTAATAAAACCGTTCCTCCAAAGCAAGACCGTACAGGGCCGGCCGAGTGGCGCATTGGTTAAGAGCTGGTTTGGGATGCCAGCGGCCCCGGTTCAGATCCCACATATGAGGGCCAGTGACACTGCCCTCTACAGCTAACAACAGCTCCACCTGGAGCTGGGCTGTGCGAGCCCCGGCGACGGTGTAGGCTGCAGCCCCTAATGCAGTGGGCTGCCATAGGCTACAGTGAGTGGCCGGCAGCCAGCGTGAGCAGCCGGCAGCCAGCATGAGCTGCCCATAGCCGCGGTGAGCGACCATCCAGAGGCCGGCAACTGATCTGCCTCATCCGGGAAGAGCGCAATGACGATACCAACGTGGGCCAGTGAAGCTACGTCCTCCACAACTAGACTGAAGAACAAAAAGACAGCAACTTGTCTATTCCCCTCCCCCAATTCCCCAATAAAATATTTAAAAAAAACAAAAAACAAGAGCCTACAGGCCAGGTTCCTGAAATGAGTCAGACTTTCTGGGAAGGGGGCTACCGGGATCCCAGCCCCTCCTGCAGGCCTGGTGTCAGATCATGGCGTGTCTGTCACAGCCCCCAAGGGGGACATTCCTACCACAGTGGGGCTGACAAGACGGAGGCTCCAGCCACTGGTGGTGGCCAAGGTCACACAGGACGTGGGGGAGTACGGGGCAGCAACATGACGTGAAGCCTGGGCGTAGGGAGCAGCCTGCAGGGTCTCCCAGTTTCTTCTTGGGCCAAAGGGCTCCCATGTGGCTGCCTCTCAGCAGGTGTGACAAGGACAGATGCTGCTCCCAAATGGCACCTGCCCACCTGGAGTGTGCCGTGCGTGGGCAATTTCTGGGCACCTGCACACCTTCCCAGTTTAGGGAGGGCGGTGACATTAAAATTCAGCGTGATCTCTATCTACATTGGTTTCCTGGGGCTGCCAGGAGAAAACTCCACTAACCAGCGGCTTCAAGGAGCAGAAATGGACTCAGTCCCAGCTCTGGAGCCAGAAGGGGAAAAGGAGGTGCTGGCAGGGCCGTGCTGCGCCCTGGGGGCCTCGGGGAGGGCGCCCTCCCGGCCTCTGCGGCGCAGTGTCCCTGGGCTGTGGCTGCATCGCCCCAACCTCTGCCTGTCTCCCTCGGCCTTCTCTCTGTGTGTCCCAAGCTCTGTCCTCTCTTACAAAGACACCAGCCACCAGGTTTAAGACCCATCCTAGTCCAGTATGACCTAATTTTACCTGAACTAATTAAATCTGCCAAGAGCTCCGTTCCAAATAAGGTCACATCGGATCTGGGTAAACATGAATTTTGGTGAGGACGCTATTCAACCCAGTGAAACTTCCTGGGACGGAGACATCTCCGTGTGAACAGTGACTCTCTAGGAGGGAAGGAGAAGGGAGGGGGTTTGGCCGATGCGCCTATGTACATATATTTACCAATTGCTCTTGTGCAAATTCTAGGAAAACCAAATATTACCTCCCCGTTAAGAAAAATCAATCAGTCAACCAATCACACAGGCTTGATAAAGAGCAAAATTATCTTGGGTCCCAAAGGTCCTTGTTAACTCTCGCGAGAAGGGAAGCTACCACTCCCAAGAATGTTGACATACATCCTGGTCAATCCACCCAAGAAAAGGTGGCCAGCTCACGGTTCACTCAGACGAGACCCTGGCAAACACAGCACGGGGCTGGGGGAGAGGAGAGGGAGCGGGCAGCGCGGAGTCAGCTCTCAGAGGCCAGAATCCACCTTGAACTTGTACCCAGGGGGCACGTTCATGGCTGGGGGAGGGGAGGAGGTGAACACCCCACAGCAACCATGCGCTCGCCCTTTGGGCAAGGAAAGCCCCTGCTGGAAGAGGGGCTGCAGAGGGGCGCCCTGACACGGCCGGGACTCCGGCCTCTCTGCAAGTCTCCGCTCTGGTGTCCATGTCTTTTAGTACACACAGGCCACAGTACAGGCCACGCTCACTTTTGTTTTTGCAGAAGTGTGGAAGCACGTCTCACCCTCCACTCTGAGATCCTCGCCCTCGGTGCTCTACTCGGGCCCATGCAGTCAGGGGGTCTGGGCTGGCCCTGCCATCTCAACAGTTTGCATGCTTTGGGTGACCCGCTGCGGAGAAAGGACAGCCACGTGGCCAGATGCCAACAGGTGCCCCTGTGGTCCTGGCTGTTTGCACCGCAGGCCCCAAGGCTTGTCACTGACTTCATTACGAGGGATAATTAAAAACGGCTTGCCCTGCACTCCCTCCTCCCTAATCCAATTTGGGCACATGAAGAAAGAGCGTGGGGAAACCAAACAAGGAATTCTGAGCCCCTGGACGATGCAGTGGCTGCTGAGGACTAGGCCGGATTTCTGGACGCGGCCGGCTGCAGCTGCTTCGACAAATGGCTCTGAGCACGTCCCCACGGCTCCGGCCCACCTGTCACAGGACCCTCCCCTCCGCGCCCCTGCAGCCCCTCGCTCAGGTCTTGTCCTCTCAGCAATTCCAGCAGCCTCTGGACAGGTGTCCCTCCAGCCGGCCTCTCCTTCCCTCGTCCAGCTGAGGCCAGACAGAGCCCCCTAAATGCTGCCCCGGTCGGAGTGTCTGTTTGGAAATTCTCTGCAGCTCCCAGGCGAGGTAGGACACCAGGCCTGCCCACCTGCCTCTTCCCTATCCCCACGCACTGTCCATCACACCCGGGTCCCAAGCCAAGGCCGTCACCCAGCACAACCACCGCCTTGGGCGCGCATGCTCCCCTCCGGCTCCAGGCCCACGTCGACGGTGACAGAAACACGCTCGGCACCGCAATAGGCACAGCATGTTCTCACAGCTGTGCTTGTGCTGACCCTCATTGTGACCCCCACCCGCCTGAGAGGCAGCCCCCGGCACTCAATGCCTATCGGAGCAGCGTTCCCCACCACCTGTGTCCCCAGCGCCCCTCGCTCCATGTACAGAGGCTCAGCCTGGCACCCCTAAGGAGGACAGGCCAGGACTGCGTCTGGTGCATCCTTGTGCCACCGGCACTGGAGCGAGCGCCTGGCCCTCGACAGCCCTCAGAACACGCAGTCCAATGGGACTGACCGCTAAAGCCCTGAGCATCCACATCCTGCTGCCTCCTCTTCTGTCCCCCTGAAGGGCCTGAGCAGGGCCACACATGCACCACACTGACTTACAGGCAGGATGATTAGAAGGTTTGGATCACCACGGACGTTTCACACCTGGAGAGGTCTTGGAAATCACATGTTCAACACCTGGGCTGTGGGTCATGTCGGAGGCTGGCTGGAAGGAGATGAGAGAGCCCAGCTACAGGCAGTGAGCAGGGGCTGGGATAGGAGCTCAGGGCCTCAGCCCAGCCCAGGCCAGCCTCTGACCAGCTATGGAGCCCAGTGGTAAGAAAAACTGGAGTGAAGGAATTCCTGGGTTCAAATCTTGGCCCTTGGGCCGGCCGAGTGGTGCATTGGTTAAGAGCTGGTTTGGGGATGCCAGCGGCCCTGGTTCGGATCCCACATATGAGGACCACTGACACTGCCCTCTACAGCTAACAACACCTTCACCTGGAGCTGGGCTGTGCAAGCCCCGGCAACGGTGTAGGCTGCAGCCCCTGCTGCAGTGGGCTGCCATAGGCTACAGTGAGTGGCCGGCAGCCAGCGTGAGCGGCTGGCAGCCAAGAGTGAGCTGCCAATAGCCACGGTGAGCGACCATCCAGAGGCAGGCGACCAATCTGCCTCATCCGGGAAGAGCTCAATGATGATACCAACAGTGAAGCAATGTCCTCTGCAATTAGACTGAAGAACAAAAAGACAACAACTTGTCTGTTCCCCTTCCCTGATTCCCCAACGCTGTTTCCCTCCCCCCATTTCCCAATAAAATCTTAAAAAAAAAAATCTTGGCCCTCAACCTCAAAGGAGACAGTGGGTGAAGATCAGCTGGCAGTCCTTGAAAGAAGGAAAGCTGCTTCCTGTGTGCATGGTACATCCTTGGCATTGGGCCTCACAGATGTGGCTACAAGTTCAAAAACAGATGTGGGATAGATGGATAGATAGGTAGATGGATGGATGGATGGATGGATGGATGGATGATGGATGGATGATGGATGGATGGATGGATGATGATGGATGGATGGATGGATGGGTGTAGGAGAGGAAGATAGGGAAGAATGAAGTAGGAAAAGAAGAAAGGGTAGATGGTGGGTGAGTGAATGACCGGAAGGAAGGAAGGAAGGAAGGAAGGAAGGAAGGAAGGAAGGAAGAAAGGAAGGAAGAGAAAGAATAGACAGGTGGGTGAGTGGGTGGGTGGGAGGACAGATAGATGAATGGATAGATGGATGAATTGGTGGGTGGGTGAATGGATGGTTGGAAGAGTGAATGGTTGGGTGAGTGGGTAGATAAATGGATGGATGGATGGATGGATGGATGGATGGATGGATGGATGGGTGGATGGATGGGTAGGTTGGTGAATGGGTGGATAAATGGATGGATAGGTGCATAGGCAGATGGGTGAATGGGTGGATGTGTGGGTGAGAGGAGAAAATAATGGAAGGACAGATGGCTGGGTGGGTGGATGAGTACTTTGAAAACTACAAAATTATTTACATCAGGCTGTATGCTAACATCTTTTAAAGAGACTGCCAATAGGTGGTCTGAGACCAAATCAAACATTTATTTTAACGTTACTGATACATACAAGTTGAGATATTTCATATACAAAGCCTGTACTTTGGTGACACTTGGACAACCAGAGGATTTGGTGGCACCCTGCTCACATTCCTGGGGGCACTTACCAGCCAGACCGGGGCCCAATTCCCCCCAAAAGGATAAGCTCCCTGGGTCATCACCTTACCCTCTGCCCCACAATTTGTAGGGTTAGGAAGACAGGGAGAGATGCGTCACTTCCCCGTCTCTCTTAAAACAGGGAGAAAGAAATGTGGAGCAGCTGTGTGTGGAAACAGCAGGGCCCTCTGCTTGGCCAGCCACACCTGTTTCCTTGCCTCAGCCTGGCCAGCCGGCAACCTCACTGAAGATGACATCTCACTCGAAACAACCCTACAAGGAGGCAGCTGACTCCTGCTTTGTTGAATCAGAGTTTCAAGGAACTTACAAAATCCCACCCAGTAAGCTGGGGGCAATGCTGGCACTCAAACAACCACATCTATCTGTCTGTCTGTGCCCACAGCCCTGACCTCGCGCTGCCTGCTGCCCCAGCCACCACCTCACCAGCATCCTGGGGCCCTCTGGACACCCCTCGCTTCACTAGCTGTTGACTAATAGGTCCTGTGGACCACCCTGCCATCTCCGGCACTGAGTCCCCGCCAGGGCCCCAGGCTTGCTGCTCAGGGTGGCATGGAGCGTGATGGGAGCTCTGAGACCCTGAAGTACTGTGGGAGCCCGTGGCGCACAGTGGGAGACACACTCCCATTATCATGCTTTCCTGATAGGACAATGGGATGTAGGGCCGGCCGAGTGGTGTGTTGGTTAAGAGCTGGCTTGGGACGCCAGCGGCCCTGGTTCAGATCCCACATATGAGGGCCAGTGACACTGCCCTCTACAGCTAAGATGGTGAACAACAGCTTCACCTGGAGCTGGGCTGCTGTGAGTCCCCGGGGACGGCATAGTTGCAGCCCCTGCGGCAGTGGGCTGCCATAGGCTACAGTGAGTGGCCGGCAGCCAGCGTGAGCTGCTGGCAGCCAGCGTGAGCTGTCAATAGCCACAGTGAGTGGCCATCCAGAGACCGGCGACCGATCTGCCTCACCCGGGAAGAGCACAATGATGATACCAACATGGGCCAGTGAAGCAATGTCCTCCGCAACGAGACTGAAGAACAAAAGGACAGCAACTTGTCTGTTCCCCTTCCCCGGTTCCCCAACGCTGTTCCCCTCTCCCAATTCCCCCAATAAAATCTTTACTAAAAAAAAAACAGACACCGGGACATAATTTCACTGACAGCTCAGAGGTCCTGTCAATTCTGCTAAAATGGCGTCCAAAAATGGCGGCAACGGCAGGTAACAGTGGCAGAAGGCTTCTGTGGGCCAGGCGCGGTGTAACACGCCACCCAGGGGCCCCATGTGACCTGCACGCCCCTCCTGCCTTCTTGGAATCTGCTGGGCAGGGCAAATTCTCAGGGCACCAGGGGGAGAGGGAATTATTTGAATCGTAGCACCCCTGTGACCTGTGCTTCTCAGCATTCCTCCCAGCCTGAATGTGCTGAGAGCTGAAATCAGGGGGAGGCTTGTCCCAGCCTGTGCTCTGTCGAGGAAGCACTCAGACACCACCCAGAGCACCTGCTTCCTGTCCTCTGCTCGTAATGTGCTTTAAATGGAGCCATCAAAATTCACTGCCACGTCCCTATAAAACACCAGCCGCGGCCACCACATTTGCATAGCATCGTGGGGTGACACCGCTTCCTCATTTATCCTGAACGCACCGTGTCAGGTGGGCAGAGGCAGCTGGTGCTGTGTCTATGACCACACGTGACCGTGCCACCACAGTGCCCTCGATGGCCAGCCAGGCGTGCAGGCGTCACCCCGCCACCTTCCGTTCCTGGCACAAGGCAACCTCCCACGAGTCCACAGCTGTCCCCCGCACGCCCACTGCCACGTCTCCCTGGACACAGCCGCAGCCTCCTACTGTGTCACGCTGCATCCAGCATCCCTAAAGGCAACTGTCCACATGGCAGTGAAAGGGTTCTTCCTAAAATACCAATCCCGGTGACTTCTTCGCTGAAAGGTGATTTTTCACCATGTTTATAAATAAAGCCCGACTGCTGACGGTGGACCACGGGGTCCTGGAGGCCAGCACCAGTCTGCCACCCCTTCTCCGGGACTATGCACGCCCTTCCCGGTCACACCACCGTGCCTGGCGGCCCCACATACTCCAGATACCCCAGGCAAGCTTCCTTCCACCACAAGGTGTTGGCAAAAGCTGGTTTTGGAAAAGGGTCACCTGCACAACTCTGCCGGCTGACTCCTCCCAGGCTTTCAGTCCCAATGCCACCCTCAGTAAAGCTTCCCTGAAAATTCTTTTCTGTTGCGGGCAGTCTGTCTCCCCATGACTTCAGCAGTCCCTCCCCTCATTGTAGCACCAGTGTCAGCACAGGGTCACAGAAAGCTTAGTACCTGCTGCTCCGGGTGAGTAGATGGGCAAATAGACAGCCAGGTTGAGTAGATGATGGATAAGAAGATGGATGGGTGGGTGGGTGCATCGATGGATGGATGGGCAGAAGGGTGGGTGGGTGAGTGGATGGATGGAAAAATGGATAAACAGATGGGTAAATGGTAAGATATCATCACCCTTCACATAGAGTCAAGCTAAAAATACAAAATGGATATGAAATCATGAATTACAGCTTTAGAAAGATATAAAAGGTATTGGCATTGAGAAAAGATCCTGGCTGCTTAATTCTGTTCCGTGACAACAAATAAGCACCTAGAGTGTGTGTGTGTGTGTGTGTGTGTGTGTGTGTGTGTGTGTGTGTGAGTGTGTGTGTGTGTGCACGCATGGGGAATGCTTTCCCAGGTCCTTTAACTCTTGTATCTCTTATCTCATTCTCCTTTCCCTCCTCATACCTTTGGGTAGAAGCTATTCTCTAGCCAAACTGCACCAGGTTAAACCACCAGCATCCTGTTCCTCCCTCCTGCCCGTCCACCCATCCATCTACACGCCCATCTATCTAAGTACCCATCTATCTAACTATCCATCTATCCACTGCCCCCCTCCGATCCTTCATTCACCCAACAAATAGTGGGTGGGGACCGACCGTGTGTCAGGCCCTACGTTAGGAACTTGGAATAATGTCCTGAACTAAACCCCTTCACGGAGCTTGTATTCCACTGGGGGCAGGTGAAAGCAAGAGGGAAAAAAAGCAAAAGAAAGAGCCCAGCCTCAGACTGTCTTGAGACGGACAGTCTGTGCTTGTAGACTTGGGTAAGTCCACTGTGCACGCACTGTGTCCACCATAAATGATGGTGGCCCCGGCCGGATGTCAGCCCAGGTCCCTCACTGCCAGAGGGAGAAGCCAAGGACCAACGAGAAGTGTCCTGGGCAAGATCGCCCAGGGACCTGGGAACTCTCAAGGACAACCAGCTTGCCTGGGGGAGGTCTCTGTCCTTGCAATGGACTGAACGTGCCCCCCCAAATTCTTGTATCGAAACCCTCATCCCATGGTGATGGTATTTGCAGGTGATCAGGCCATAAGAGTGGAGCCCTCACAAATGGGACTAGCGTCACTGTAAGAAGAGGCAAGGTGAGGACACAGCAAGAAGTGACATCCTGAGTCAGGAAGAGGGGGCTGTCACCCTGATCTCAGGTGTCCACACTACAGACTGTGAGAAATGTTTCTGCTGTTTGTAAGTCACCCAGTCTGTGGCGCTTTGTCGCAGCAGCCCGAGCTGACTAAGGCAATCTTCCTTCGAAACCCCAGGAGTCGGTTCAAGGGGTCTTGACACCGGGGAGGCTGGAAGAGTCAGCCCCACTGCCCCAGCATGGCACCCGAGAGATTTGACTTCTAATCCCAGGTCTGGTCTCACGGCACTCGGAGGAACGCTTACACAGGACAGACAGAACGATGCAGAGCTGGAGAACATCTCAAGTTAGTCTGACAAAGTCTAGTGTGTGAACACAGACCCAATCCTGAAGGGACATGGAAAGGAAACAGCAGACCGGGGTGATTGCATCCATCGGAGAGTAAGTGAACCCAGGCGGCGAGGAACGGAACCCAGGCGGCGAGAAAGTGGACCCAGGTGGCGAGTAAGTGAACCCAGGCAGTGGGTAAGTGAACTCAGGCAGTGGGTAAGTGAACTCAGGCGGCGAGGAATGGAACCCAGGCGGCGAGTAAATGAACCCAGGCGGCAAGTAACTCAACTGATGTGGTAAGTGCCTTGGTTTCCTCCTCTGCAAACTTTTATTTTTAATTTTGATAAAAATAACTTCATTTATTTCAACAACTTAAATAAATTTAATAAAAATAATTGATTGTATTTACACAAATACAAGAAATGTGTGTAAATAGATTCAGAGTCTATACTCATAGCCCATGGGTTGAGCTGTGCCATGTCCACACCTGGCTGTGTAGACAATCAGTTCACACACCACCTCATAGAAACCGCCTGGGCCACCACATCAAGAAGGGGTTCCCAGGGCAGAAAGCATTGGAAACGTCCTGCCACCTTCTCGTTCTTAGCAGCTTTCTCCCACAAGGCTGTCCCAATTCTTACCCAGGGTGCCAGTATCTGGGGACCTCGGGAGGGGGGCTCCCAAAAGCAGAGGCCGAGTCTAGGTGGGCACCACACGTTATCGGCTAAACTGTGTCCCCCCGAAATTCACCTACTGGAGCCCTAATCCCCGGCAACTACAAATATGACTGAATGTGAAGCTGGGTCTTTAAAGAGGTGATTATGGTAAAAGAGAATCACCAGGGTGGGCCCTCACCCACTGGCACTGGGGCCCTCACAGGAGGAGGAAGCCTGGCCCCGCCGAGTGGCGCGGTGGTTAAGAGCTGGCCTGGGACGCCAGCGGCCCCGGTTCGGGTCCCACATCTGAGGGCCAGTGTCACTGCCCTCAAAAAAAAAAAAAAAAAAAAAAAAACAAGAGGAGGAAACCAAGACACAGATGACCACGTGAACAGGAAGACAGTGGCCCAGCCCCACCGACACCGCGACCTTGGACGCCCAGCCTCCAGGACTGGAGACAGTACACGCCTGTGGTTTAAACCGCCGTGGTCTGGGGGACAGCAGCCCAAGCTGACCGACACACCGCAGATGCCCGCGGCCCAGGCCAGTCTTTAGCCCAGTGGGAATCCACGGGGACCTACACCCACGGATGCACGATCCTACAGTTATTGAACCTGTCTGGCTGATACTTCACGTGTCCCACCTTGGGGATGGTTTGTGCTTCTAAACCAGGCTTACACGGGGAGAGGCTGCAATGTTTCGGGGCAAAGCTCTGTGTGGCTTCCAGCCCTGCCCAGCCCGCCTCTCCTCTCAGCCCGGCACCAGGGCACAGAGCTTCCGAGGGCAGCCGGGCGTCCCGCCTGCCCTGTGTCTGGGGGCCTCCTTGGGGCATGTGGCCTGGGCTTGGTGACCTCTCCCGACTTGTCCTGGGACACGGGGGAACAGGACAGTAAACTGAAGTGTGGCTGGGAGGTGGCATGAGAGCGCCAGCGTACAGCACTGACCACGGCCAGTGCTGCTCGGCCACCACGGGGTACACGTGAGGTCTCACCTCTCAGTGTTTGTGCCCCTTCCCTCTGCCTGAAACACGTCAGGTGCCCCTCTCCCGGGAAACCCTGCCATATGGTCCACATGACACTGGGCTCAATAACGTCCCTGCAACACTCATGTCCACCCGGAAGGTCAGGATGGGACATTATTTGGAAACACGGTCTCTGTAGATGGAGTTGGTTAGGATGAGGTGACACTGGAGCAGGCTGGCTCCTAATCCAATGACTGGCTTTTATAAGGAGAGGATGCCCGGGGCGCATGGAAGGGTTTTTAGGACGAGAGGAACAGCAGAATCTGAGCACTGGAGGCTCATGGAGGCTGCTGTGCGCTCGGTAGATCCAAGGGAGACAAAACTAGGGGCGAAGTCTGTCTGATATTTGTTACTTCCGTCCAGGTGAGAGGAAACGAGCGTCCACACCCGTGGGGAGCGAGGGGTAGATTCGGGAAATAGAGAGAAAATAGAAGGGAGCCCATGGACTGGACGGGAGGGGGCGGGGTGGGGGTCAGGAGGACCCCAGGAAGCTCCCGGGTTTCTGGTTCTCAGGTCATAACTGAGCCGGGAGTGCCCAGGACGAGGCCGTCGGCCAGGAAAGGTGGTGTGTCACTTCCCGAGCGCAGCCCTCCAGAGCCCCACAGACTGCGGACTTCCAGAGCAGACACTTATTCTCTCCCCGTCCTGGAGGCCGGAAGCGCGGGGTCCGCGGGGTTGGCTGGGAGGGGGCATCCGTTCCCTGCCTTTCCTGCAGCTAGTGGGGGGCTTGTTGGAGAGCTGTGGGGTTCCTCTGCTGGTGGGTGCATCACCCCATCTCTATCTCCATCTCCATAGGCCACGCCCCCTGCGAGCAAGCCTCGGCCCAAATCTCCCCTTTTTATAAGCACACCAGTCCTATTGGATCAGGGCCCACCCTCGTGACCTAACTTGGTCACCTCTGGAATGACCCTATCTCCAAATCAGGTCACATTCTGAGGTGCTGGGGTTAGGACTTCAACACAGGAATTTGTGGGGACACAATTCAGCCCATGACAGATGGGACCCTGGGGTTGAGAGGTCTGGGCTACCTGGGAGGGGGCACCCTGCAGAAGGTGGGTCGGTGGGTCTGAGGGGCCCAGCTGCAAGCCACCCGCAGAGGCTCATGGGTGCCAGGGAGCCAAGGAGGGGGCAGGAGAGAGCAGAGCCAAGGACACAGTGGGGCCACAGGCGCCACCCCGTCCTTGCTGCCATGGTCCTACAAACCGTCCGAGGGCACCCTCCTTGCACCAAGTCCACGTCTGTCTTTAAGGGCGGCTGGAGCCCCTGGCCTGTGTCCAGACCCCACAGATCCCCCATCACCTTAGCTGAACACTCTGGGCAAGAGAAGGGCAGAGATCTAAACGAGTAAAAGTGACAAGGCGGTGTCCCCAATCAGAAGAGAAGCCCAAAGACAGCAAAGGGAGACACACCTGGCACTCCGAGGGCCCCGCGGGCTTCACAGGAAACTGTGGACATGGCGGGGCTGGAGGCAGCTGGGGGTGCGCAGCGGAAGGGGCACAGTCCTTGTTTGAACCTCACTGGGAAGGTCTCTGAAGGCATCTGTGAGTTCCGCATGAGGTTTCCACTCCCACTTAAAGCAAAGACACAACCCGTCCTCCGCAGCAGCTCCATCGTAACAGGATCCTTTAAACACTTAGAAGGTAGACCCAGGGTTATTTTTGGATTACGGGCTCTTTTGTTCATTTAACAAAGACAGATCCCCAGCACCACCTCTGAAGACAGCGGTGCTTTGCAGGCGCCTGGCTCTGTGCCGGCAACATGGCACACACGTCGCGCGGGTTCCGTGACAGCACTGGTGGGCAGAGTCCCGTAATCAATCACGGCGGATGAATAATCACACTAAGTAGGATAAATATAAACTATAAATAGCCTCAAATTGGTTCAGGTCCAGTCTGACTGCCAACGAGGTATGAAAAGGCTTTCAATCTGGAGATTTTTTTCTTTTCTTCGAATAAAGGCTGTGACCCCGGCATCCATCTGAGGGTCCTCGCGTTGGCTGAGTGGGGTGGGGGGCGGGGCACGGGAGTGGAGATGGCGCTGCCTGGCGGAAAAGGCAGAAGAAACACGTGCACGGAGAGGAAAGACAAGCCGGGAGGCTGTGAGGTGGGGGTTTCGGTGGGGCAGGAAGTGGAAGGGCACGGCGGGCCGCAGACACAGCGGCAAGAATGGTGACGCGACTGTGGGGACAGAGGAGATGCTGCCCACACGGGCGTCCTCCACGGACCACGGTCCTGGGGCAGGGGGGCGACGCACCACGGGCGATGGTGAGCGGTCCCTGGGCCACGGCACACGGGTTCTTTGGTGTGTGTCGTCTACGCCAACCCCTCGGATCCCTTTTCACTCCCAGTTTGGTCAATTGAATACGGATTTGTGGCACTTCTCACCTCCCCTTGTCTTTATGGTCAGGGACCCCTCTGCCTGGTGCCGACATCTGAGGTCACCCTCGAGGCTGACAGAGAGTCTGGGGTCCCTTCGGTTGCTAAAAGAAAGGAACCCTTGATGCCCCGGAGAACCCAGCTCCTCGTGCTGTTTATCCTTCTAGCACTCACTCACTCCATACCCGTCGCTCAGCCCAAAATGGCAAAAAAGGTGGGGGATGGTCACAGGCGCCTACAGAGAGGGGAGGAAGGGAGACAGTCCCCAAGTCCGGTCCCCAAGTCCAGCCGGTGCCACTGCCTTGCTGGATGGTGGCCCCCCAGGGAGGTGAAGCGTGTATTTTGGACCAGTGCGGTTCACAGGATAATGTCTGTAGTTCCCAAAACACAGGACCATTGCCATGACAACTGTGGCATCCCAGAACTCAGTGACAATGCTGAGACACTAAGCTGTGAGCTTTACTTTTAAATGAATGTGATATGATTTGCTTTGAAAACGTTGACATTCTCTGACCAAACCAGTGAGCACCAGACAGAGGGGTGTGTACCAATGACTGACACGTCCCAAGCTCCCAGGGACAACGTCTGCTTCGGAGACAAGAGGGCTCCGTGGCCACAGACACTTTTCATGGGCACAATCAGGAAACAGAAATGGCTGGGTTCGGGCCGCAAGTGGGCAGGGTCCGTAACCCTCCAGCAACGGCTCAGGGCAGGTGGGAGACACTGCCACCCGCCAGGGCTATTTCAAGAGAGAGCCACTGGGCAGAGCCACCTGGGACATTTCTCTTCTTCACAGTCATTGCAAAGAACCGGTTGGAGGGCAGCGCCCACAGCAGCCACCTGAGCCGACGTCCTCGCTTTGCGCAAAGAAGGGAGACTGAGTGCATGACACGCCCCATCACCCGTCGCTCTCAGCGTTTCCCCATTTCCCAGCTCGTGCAAACCTTTGCTATTGTTTATGAATATCTCACGGGATGAAGACACTAAATGGTGATGCCAACGAGAAAAAAAGCTGGGCTTGTCCCCAGCATACTGGGCAAACTATGCTCAGTGACACTGGACGGTCAATGACAGAAGTGTACACGTCCAAATGGATGGCATGGTCGGGGCAGGGGGCAGGGCTCTGGCACACGGCATGCTGTCAATGGAACAGATAACATGCAGGTCTACACATCTCACCCACCATCCACCGGATGCCCAATCTGAGCCAGGCATGTCTGGACATTTTGCACCTATGAATGGCCTCATTTCCAGCCACAAGCCGCTCCAGCTCTGAGCAACGGCAGTGAAACTCCAGCTGAAGCCAGCCGGCCGAGCAAGCACTTAGGGGCACGACATCCTTTCCTAGTGGCCACAGGTATGGTCACCCCAATGCCTCCACTGCCACTTAGCCTGGCCCATCTGGACACAGACGAAGGCCCTTCCTACGCAGGCCAGGGAGAATTCCAGAAGGGCGCTGTCAGACCTTTCACATCAGCTCTGGGTGCAAGTAGGGAGGTCGCCTGTCTGGGAGCCATCAGCGGGCAGAGCGCCACCGAGCCAGTGACAGTCTAACAGCTGGACACACCATGGCCCTGGTGACGAAGGAGCAAATACCACCGCCTGTCCCCAACCAGGCAATTCTGTCTTGTCTCTTCCTCATCGAAACCAGGCACCAAAGGGGCACTGATCACTCACAACGAAAGGAGTAGAACGTGGGGTTCTTAAACGTGTCCCCTTCCGGAACACATCCCCTGAATTTATCTTCCACCACCAGCTAGACAACTTGCAAGAAAGCAGAGGACATTGTGGGCAAGAGGCAGGGCCAGGGGCTTGAACCCCGACCTCACGCCAATGGGCAGCATGCAATCTTGGGAAAGTCGCCAAGCTTTATGGGCCAAGCTTCTATAGTCACCGTCTACTGTGCTCCCAGCATTTGTCACCTGCCCTTCTTCTGTGCCTTCCTTTAGTGTAGCGCCCTTCCCTCGTCCTGCTGGGTGCAGGATGACCACGGACGTAGAACCAACCATAGGCCGACAACTGGTCGAAGGCCCCGCGATTTAAGGGGAGGGCCTCAGTTCCTGCCCTTAGCGCCAGCCGTCCCTCAGAAGACCCCGGTAGACCTCCCAAGAGTCTGGTCCAGGGGAAGAAAATCGTTTTCTGGTGCTGCTTTTTCTCCTTTTCGTGCAGATTCCCCCATCTTCATAACCTCGTTGGTCAGGGCAGCCCATGTGACCCACAAATAGCTTCAGGGACAGGAGTGCATGCTGATGTCTGCATTTTGTGCCTGGGCCCAAGTGACAGTGAACCTGAGAGAGCCCCCAGAACCAAGACAGGGTGAATTCCTCTTCTGCCACATTTCCGACAACTGCTGGCGGCTCATTTGCGTCTCAATTGGTCCCTTCTGGCTCGGCTAAAATCAGCACCACGTATGTGCACACGTGTACGAAGTCTTCTGTCTCTAAAACTTCTTTCAGTCTTTCCACTCGTGCTCATTAAAACCAGAATAGAAACCTTTCTGCATTCGACCGCATCCCCCCTGCGCCGCCTGCCAAGCCCCCAGCCCTTTGACGAGGCTCAGATGCTTGCAATCCTACGACAAACTTCAAGGAAGGATGCTCAGGTCTGTGTTTGGATTTGGGCTGAGCCCTGATCAGAAGCGGAGCCCAAATGCAGCTGCACTCTCGTCCATAGCGACCGCAGAGGCCTGGAGGGCCATGGGGGCAGGCCCCAGGTCATGCGGGAGACCCCGGATTAGAACCCACGTCCTCCCTGCACTCAGTCTGTGCTTTTTTCTAGGTTCCATGAGCCAGCTGCCTTCACATCTTAAGGAAAGTTAAGATTCCTGCGATTGTTTCCCAATGTGCATGCTACAAGGGGTTCTACTCAGCAAATTCCAGAAATTCCAGGGTCAGCGAATTTTCCTAAAGCCTCCCTGGGACTTTCAGGTTCACTGAGGGTGCTGGGGAGGGACCCCCTCTCGTGGCATCAGGACACCAGCCCGACCCAGGTCTTGTGTGGGGTTCTCCAGTGGCCCCCAGGCCTGAGGGATCAGGGACTCTGCAGGCAAGTTCACAGGTGAGGGGTCCGAGCCCACATGGATGCCAGCACTCTCTGGAACAGGAAAGGAGCCCCTGGCACTGGAGGGCAGCAGATGCTGGTGAAGTTGCCGCCCACCAAGTTCACAGCCCAGCATTCCATCTGCTCTGCCGTTCGCTCAGCAATTATGCGCTGTGCAGCTCTCCAGGGAAGGTGAGGTCCCGGGAGCTGGTGCTGTGCCTGCCGGGGACAGGGCAGACCCAGAGCCTGGCCATGGAGCCTGGGTCTCGGAAACAAGCCACAGCTCTGAACGTGAAAGGGAGGTCCTACAGACGGGTGCCAGGCTGCGGGGAGGGCGCACGGATCTTTGCAGAGAGCAGGGTTGGCCATGGGGAGACGGGTTAAGGTGCCCTGAGCAAAGGGACAGCCTGAGCAAAGGAGCAGAGCGCGGCGGCTCTCTGACCTCAGAGGAAGGGGCTGGAAGAGACGGTGGGAAGCGACCCCCAGGGGCTCCAGGCAAGTCGCCCGGAGGCAGACACAGCGCCTGGCCCACGCGGACAGCGTGGTCTAGATGGCTTTGGGCTTGTCCCCGCAGGGAGTGCTCTGGGCTGGGGTGGGGGCCGGTCCTCTGTCTGCTCCCACTAGACCAGGGCTGCTGTAAAAACCTGAGTTTTCCACCCACAGGACACGGGGACCAACTGGGTCGGGACCTGCAGCCTCCTGAGGACCTCAGGCCACGCACAGAATGTCCCGGGGGCGGCCTGCGCTCCTGGTGGGCTCTGCAAGTCCCCGGGGGTTTCCAAGGCTCTGTTGGACATTGGAGTCCAGGTGTTCCTGGAGTCACCAGCTGTCACCCTTAGAAGACAATTACTGCCTCTGCAGCTTCCGCAGTGAGATCTGAGATGACGGCTGGTCTCCAAGGGGCCTGGCTGCGCCTCTTCAGGGGCTCCCACCAGGCTCCTCCCAGGAGGTGGGCAGGAAGGGTGAGCTCAGGGTTCCAGAACTCGGGGTTCCTTAGGCCACGTGAGAATGTACTGAGTTCACCCCTGCTAAAGGGAAGTTTGATATCCTCAACCAGACACCGCCCCTCCTCCTGGGGGACATACTGAGGACCAGCAGGTCAGCTGGCGAGGAGAAGGAGGGGAGGGGGAGGAAGGGGAGGGGGGAGGGGAGAGGCGGAGGGGGAGGGGAGAGGGGAGGGTGGGGGAGGGGAGAGGGGAGGGGAGGAGGGGAGAGGAAGGGAGGGGGTGGGGAGGGTCAGGAGCTAGAGGACGCACAAAGGGTAAAAACTGTACAGTAAGCAGAGATGGGGGTCTCTGGAGCCACAGGCCTCAGTCCAAACCCCAGCTCCCCATTACCATGCTGTGACCCCAACACATGCCATGTTTCTGAGCTCTAGAAGCCCCACTCTCCTTATCTGCAAAATGGGGACAGTCCAGCAGGGCTGGCATTGCAATCCAATAAAAGCACCAAGTGCAATCCAGGAGGAAAGGGCAGTGAAACAGCAGTAGCTGTTTGTATTGTTCTGATCAAGACAGCCTGTTGCCGCCTCCTCCAGGAAGCCAATGTGGCTTTACAGCCCATTAGGATTTAGTGTCCCCAGTGCTGACTTCACCCCCACCCCACTTCCTCCCGTGGCACAGACATTCTCCAGGGAACCGATTCCCATAAGTCCACCTCTTCACTAGTCCTGTCCCCGCTGACCCGGGGAGCCTGGCCCCAGGCCTCCACCAGGGGGATGATCACAGTGGGAGAAGAATGGCATGGTTGGGAAAAGCCAGAATCCAAGAGGACGAAGTGGGGGAGGCCAAGCGGGGCTTCGGGAAGCAGGAGGGAGCGGCAAAGCCAGGGACCCCCGGGCACATCTTACCTCCCTCTCGGACCCCCATCGGGAGCATAGCCACAGGTAGAAGAAAGAATGGGCAACAAGTACCCTGCACGGGGGCTGAGAAGTGTGCCTGGAAATGTGGGTGGTGTCAGAGGATGGACTGGGAGGCCCCAGGGGGAGGGGCAGGGCAGAAGGAGGTGCCAACCAGGGAGAGGCGAGGCAGGCATGGCGTCCCAGCACAGGGCAGAGGGCGCACTGAGCTGCCCCTCCCGCTCTCGACGGGGGGCCTGCGCTCCGCTGGGCCTGGCCCACCACTGCACCTCGGCGCTCTCCATCCCGAGCAGAGGGCCCCGGATGGGAGCTCCGACACGTGGGATCAGAGGCAAGGCATGGGAAGCAAACCACAGGGCCATTGACCCCTGGGTCCAAGAAGGGTGAGTACGGAGGCGGGTCAGGGCCCGGCGGTGCCCACAGGCGGTGCCCACAGGCGGTGCCCGGGCTCTGGAGAGGAGCCTTCTTGGAGCTGAGAGAGCCCGCCGCCACCTGGGCCCCAGACGCAAGCCCCCACTCCGGCCTGACGGCGTGTACTCACGAGGCTTCGGGCGGTACCTGTACCTGGTGGGAGAGGGTGTGACTCTGTCTGTGGTGGGCCGGGCCTGCTCCGTGTCTAGCTGCACGTGGGACAGTCCGAATGAATCGGCAATGACCCAGCAGACACTCAACGTAGACGGGAAACCTGTTTATCTGAGCACATAAGCTCCTCCGTCTGACTTAGAAACACACATGCTTTTGCATGGTTTTGGCATTCAATCATCTGGGAATGCAGCCCGAACTGCCCCGAACCTGAAAGACAGCGGACCTTGTGTTTGGTGGGAACTCTACTGGGAGGTGTTCACTTCAGAAACCCAGGTCCGGTGGGGGAGCTCCCCGGGTGTCACAGCTGCCCGGGGCGCTCCCGGCGCTGGTGGTGGGGGTGCCCGCAGGGGGCACACATCTGCCCTTCCCAGGGGCCTGTTTCTGCGGCGCAGGTTGCCGCACTGCCAGCTCCTTTCTAGAGGACAGTCAGGACACTACGTCAATTTTAAAGGTTACATGTCTTCGTTAGGTTGTTACCCATGAATTGCATATGAGAATAACGAACGCGACGCTACACAGTATTTGTTCCGAAGGGGCGGGGGCTGGAGGCAGTTGGAGCCACAGGACAAGGCCGTGCGCGCAACGAGAGCGAGTTCGCGGAGGACGCACGGTGAGCGTCTGGGGCTGGAGTGGGGGGCGCTACCCGAGGGGCCCACAGTGCCCAGGCCGGGAAGCAAACAGCCCAAAAGACTCCGGCTTGGGGACTAGCTCAACCCCGAGGACGGGAAGGGGTAGACACGCGTGGGAAGGTGGAGGGTTTGCCGAGCATCTCTCGTGGGACGTGCTCACCAGGGGCCAGGCGTGTCCACTGCACGTGGGGCACGCAGCCAGGGGTTCCTTGAGAGACAACCACAGCCGGCCATGTCGCCTGCCCAGGCCTTCCTCAGCAGCATGCCAGGGCCACGTGACAGGTGTGAGCCCCTGAAGAGGCTGTTTGGAGGCTCGGGGAGGGGGGCAGGGGTGCACGAGTCTCAGGCACAGAACACGGTAATGAGGATGACATACGTGCAAACAGACACGCGACATGAGTCAAGGCCTCAGGGTCCGTGTGGCACCCTGTTGGGACAAAGACAACAAGTGTCCCTGGGAGGACAGTGACAACAGCAAAGACCAAAGACCACGGTGGCCCTCCAAGTCGACACTCGCTCGGGCACCGGTGCCAGGAGTCGGCCACATGAACCAACACCAATGCAACAGAACACACATGCAACCAACTCACGGCCATCACAAACGGGGCATCACCTTAGCTCACGTGCCAGCACATCCGCCACGGCTTAGGACTCGGGAACAAAACTTCTAGGCTGATGGGGTTAGGGGGAGGGGAACTGCAGCAGCAAATACATGACCAGTCAGTCCTTCAGCAGACATGAACAGAATGACCATCAAGACCCCGGGCGGGGCTGGTGGCACCCTGACAGCAAGCAGCCCCCATGTATGGGGGGCGCCCACACGAGCACAGACAGGGACCTCGCAGGAGTGGCCCCCACAGGAGGAGGGAGGGGAGACGGGCAGAGAATGAGCCAGGGAGGGCGGGTTGCTCACATCTGCAATTAGGCGGCTGGGCTTTTAATGTCTCCCTCCCTCTGCAACTTGCTTTGAAAATATTCTCCGGCACCCAGACAACAGCTGGGTGATGGCTGCAGCATTCTAGGTAAAATGCTAGCCCGGCTTTCCTCGGGGAGGTTCATTCTTAACGCTCGTGAAGGGGACGCTCGACAATGCTGACCCAAATCGATCCAACCTAATGAAACGAAAGAGGTTAGGGCTTGGGGTGTTCCCGGACCTGCTGGCTCCCCTCCCAAACACAAAAGATGTCAGACTTGCTGACATCAGCGTCTGTGCTTAGTAGCACATCTCACAGTCAAAATGCCAGGAAAACTGACCACTTCTTTTAAATCAGATCTATTTTATTTCACAGCAGGCGATATAAAGAGATTTAAAAAAAAAAAAAAAGAATCCTTCATTGTTCAGTATTGGCATGGATTTATGTCCTCTCACATAAACACACTCACACACACATTCATACCCCAAATATTGCATTAAGAAAATCTGTTTGAAAACACCACCCTCCATCCAGCATCTATACATCTCCAAAGCATAATTATGCAGACGCTCGGTTCTGAAGCCTAGCAACAGTAACCAAGTATCCTTAGTCGGCTAATCAGACGCCCCAACTCACACATCAGCTCAATGTGCTTCATTTTAAGAAACAAAAACCTCTAGCTTCTCTCTGCACAGCTGCGGAAGGACAAGATGTATGAAAACAAACCTTGTTCGGCTGAAGAGGAACAACCCATGTCATTTAATCCATCTGACTGTGCATCTCCCCATAAAGCCAGGCAAAAACAAAAATAACAGATTGTAGAAGATAGGTTATCCCAGTGCAAAGCTTATCGGCTTGAAACATGCTTAATATTTGCATGACCGTTTCGGACGCGAGCTCTCCAGCACCCCGACAGCCTTGCTCTTGCTTTGGGGGACCTCCATCCTCTAGAAGCCATCGTAAATGCTCTGTGGCAAAGCTTTTAAGACCTGCTGGGCTCATGGACTCGGCCACAGCTCAACACGGGGTGACAACACGTGGGGATTAACTTCGGTATTCACGGTCACGTTTAAACCATCACTTTCTCCGAGCTGGCAAATACAGTAACCAAGCGGAGGTCACGTTTAATTTTTTAAAGAGCAAGAGAGTTACAAATAAATAAAAGAACCACAGCATCAGTTAAAAGCGACATACATGCCGGCAGGATGGTGAGCAGAGCGTTTCACAACAAGATGTAATCTCTCTTTCAAAGGGAAGGAGTCGGATCCCCGCAGCGTTCCGGGTCCGTTTCCGGAGCCCACAGACCTCAGCGAGCCCATTCATGACCTCCCTGTGATCCAGCGCGCTTACTGCCCTCCCCCTAAAGCCACACCGCAGCGTTGTAAGTGTCCTGATTTCTTGGCTGTGGACTTCCGAGTCTGCAAAACAAAGGACCCGTCACTCCGAGGCAGAGGCTATTGGAGCTTTTAAAGGGACTTTTTTTTTCCAGAAAGGCATCCCATAGATTAGGCTGCATGGGGGAAGTCAGAACAATTTCAATTTCCTCGCTTGAAAGGGTCAAAATCGCATCCACACCCCAACCTCCAGCTTGGAATTTGGAGATCCTTCCACCATAGCTAAATTCAGAAATGTAACCCAACACGATATAGGCAAAGGTGAGTCTTGCCTGCATTTCCCCTGAGTTCAGAATCCTGACATGTGGGGTTGGATGCCCCAAAATGGTGTCCGAGCCCCACTACGCGTCTGACACAGAGGGCTCATCATGGGGCCGTCCTGTCACAGAGACCAAGGCCAACATCTTAGGTTTAGGACACAAGTCCCCAACCTTGCGTATTTCTTCTATGCTATGGTGTAGCGCACAGGTCAGGATTTGCTGCCAACCATACAGTAGAAACACAGCCCCGCCCAGCCTTCCCCAGCACCCCCACCTTGATTCTTGAGGCTCACAGTAATAGACAGGTTACTCGGCCAAGCTGAATTTCTCCAGTGCTCATACCCGGCCCCTACCGCCCAAGACGCCAGCAGCAGACCGATTAAGGAGCCTTGACCAAGACAGGCTGTGGCAGCACCCTCACAGGTCATGGAGGATGTGGGGCTGAGGGGCCCAGACCACAGAAGCTGGAAGGAGAATGTCACGTAGCCACGAAGCTCCCACATGACAGCCTGCAAACCCACAATCCAATATGGCCCTGGAACCGCCTGGTGAGGGGGTGAAGCACAGTGCCCCCAACACACCGCACGCACCGTGCCTGCACTCCTGGGGCCCCGTGAGCTCTGCCCCTGGGCTCTGACCATGCTCACGAGGGATGAGACATCGCAGCCTGCAAACGGCCCACGCAGGGACTGACCTGCCCATGACAACGCCCGGACTGCCAGCCACCCTCAGAAGCGGGGAGGCAGGCGGGCAGGAGCCTCCCAGCACCCCCAGGAGCAGCCAACCCTGCCAGCACCTTGATGTCGGACTCCAGAACCGCGCACTAGTCAGTGGCGTTTGTTCTGGCCGCCCCAGGACGCCGCACTCAGCCAAACCCCATGTTCTGAACACGCGCATGGGACGGGCGGGCATGGAGGGTTCCAGGAAATAGGCGGGACTGGCACTTGGATGTCCTGCTAGAGAGGCATAAAACGGCGACGACAGAGGCCACTCCAGACCTCCCAAGCCAAGCTCTCCGGGGGGCGGCTCGGGCCTCTGCATTCTACACAAGCTCCCCCCAGCGCTGCCGGGCGCTGGGACACCTCGGACGTTCCCCGTGGGCTGGTCAAGAACAGGACAGAAGTGGTTCCCAAGCTCTGCCTTGGGATCAGAGGCCAGCAGCACGGAAGGCTCTCGGGGGTGGGGTGGGGCTGGGGTGGGGGTGGGGGTGGGGGTGGGGGTGGGGTGGGGTGGGGGTGGGGGGGGGTGGGGTGGGGGGGGGTGAGGGGTGGGGGGGGGGGGGGGGGGGGGGGGGTGGGGCGGGGGTGGGGCGGGGGGGGGTGTGAAGCAGCAGCCGGCGGTGGGAACCAGGACATGACGGAGGTGGAGGGGATGCAACAGAGAGGCAAAGTGCAGTCTCCATTCTCATCGAAACAGTGGCTCACCCCGATTTGGGTGACGCCCTGCAGGTGACTCGACACCCCTGCAGGCTTGTCCCCCTCCCTCCGGCTCTGTCCCTCCACAGAGAGCAGCCACCAGGCCACCTCCTTTGTCAGTAAGGTCTCCTGCTGGCCCTGACACGTGACCCTACCCCGCAGAAAAGGAGAGTTCCCAGGCCCTGGAACTCTGGGTGTTACGGGAGACATTTCCCTGAAATGTCACAGTTGAATGTGGACACCGAGGAGGAATCAGGGCTGGGCCAGGAGTCGCTTCTGCAGAACGAGCTCAGGCCCCGGGGAGGGTGGGGGCCTGCAACGGGGCGCTCTGTCCATGGCAGGACTTCCCTCCCGATGGAGGGTGGGCAACTTGCACAGCCACTGTCGGTGAGAGGCCACCGTGAGCTGCAAAGTCGTCCCAGGGGACTGACCCCTTGCTGGGCAGCTTGGGCTGCTGGCCTGTGAGGCCCGGGCCTCAGTCCTGGGTCCCAGCGACTCTCAGACTCAGACGAAGGGGGAGATGTCTTTTTCCCTCCCCTGGGAATGCTGAAGGGACCCTGTGGGGGGCACAGGCTTTCTGTGCTATCGTTACCCTTCGGGGCACACACTGGGCAAGGCCACAGTGCGGGGACGAGAGGCACTGATGCCCAGCCTCCTGATGGTAAAAGCTGGCCCCGCCTCCGGTGGTGTAAAAAGGGGCAGAAGCGAAAGGCCAGCCACCTCAGGCCCAGCGCCTGACACATGGGAGCCCGCGGGGGGAGCCCCTACATCTCCAGAGGGCGTAACGTACAAACCCTGCACAATGTAAGTCACTGGTCAGAATGGGTGGGTACTAACTAAAACGGATTCACCCGACAAACGGGTACTACTTTTATAATAAGGAAAACATCTGTTTATAAAGGGCCGTTTGCATCCCAGATCGGAAAGCTAAATTAGATCTCAAAATGGAAGAGACAGGCCAGGAACCTCCCCAACCTGGGTTTTAAAACGACCTGTGGGCTCCGAGGTACTTGGAGGGTGGTGGGCAGTTTTTGAGCTGGACAGACTAGAGGTGGGGAGGGAAGGGTTCAGGTCTGCAGGCAGGGGTCCCAGTGCCCAGTGCCTCGGCTCCATTTCCAGAGCCAGGGGAGGAAGCTGAGGCTGCCCCCTCTTTGCAGCAGAGGCCCCAGTCAAGGTTGGCACTTAGTAAGGACAATAAGGGTCACCCCGGGCAAGTGACCAGCGCAGACAACGCGCAGGGCCACGGGGCTCGTGGGGGCAGGAGTGATCCCACAGTGGTGGGTGGGACCTGCACACATGCTCACTCACCCCTCTTGTTTGTTGTGTGCCCTGCTTAATAGAGCCCCGATTCCTTTCACATCAAGCGGTATTTTTAGACCCCCAGGTGGCCGCAGTCTTATTGTACCACTCACTCTCTCTCTCGAATTAGGAAACGGGGAGTGGGGAGGAGCAGCAGGCACAGGGGAGCACACTTCGTTTCCTAAATCACTTGGCAGACATTAACTCATCCATCTCGACAGCGCGCTCACTGAGGTGCTGACGTGGCTGCGGTGGAGGCCTGGGTCTCAGAGCAATTAAGTGGTTTGCCCCGGCTCACGGGAGGGGTCGGAGGCCGAACGCTCAGCACGGGGCGCCCGTGGATGCAAGCACAGCGTCTGGCCCTGCACCCCGCATGGTTCTCAGAGGCAGCATGGGGACCAGCCACTCACTCCACATGGCACGGACTTGACAGCCAGGTGCGCGGCCTCGCTCACCCCCCAACAGCAGACACGGGGGGAGGGGCGCAGGCAGTAAGACTCAGCTGCCACATGGCTGCTACTCCAGGCGCCTTAAAGCCCCACTGCCCACCCCCCTGGATGCGATGGCGCCATCGTCCAAAGCTCACCGCTGCCGGTCCAGTGGGACTGCTCCCCGCTGCAGGTCCTGTGTAAGCCCGGGGCTGGAGGAACCAGGCCAGCGGGCTCTTCCAAGATGCAAGACTGGGCCCAGCTGCCGGCCGTGCGATAGGACAGAGGAGGGGCCCCAGACAGAGTCCTCCTGGTTGGCACAAGGGGTACTAGAAAGGGGAATGGTCATCAGCACCCTCGCTGGGGACAGCGGGATGGACGCAGAGAGAAGGGAGCTGAGGGGGAAGCCACTGGCTCTCTCTTGCCTCAGTTAGTTGCCATCTCTTTAAGTGCAGCATGTACGTTACAGACTCTTCGAGAAACCCATCCAAATTTGCTGCAAATTAACGGGTTCGCCAACTAGACAGGAATGCCCTACACCTACTGCAACCACTTCGCCAATCTCCCTGCCTAACTTCTGAGTCTTCCTCAGCCCCAACCCTGACACGAGTAGAAAACGTAAGAACAGAGACGAACGAGGTGTTACTACTCTGGCTTCTGTTAAGCTTCGCTAAACGCAGACTCTGCACCGACCCAGTGAGGATCCGAGAATGCTGGGGGTGTCTCCTCAGCTGAACGGAGCCCTGCCGGGGTCCCCGCACGCGCCTACTCACCGATGTCCGTCTCCTTGTGGCTCTTGATGTACTCTGCCAGCTCAAAGTTGCCCGCTATGATGGCCACCTGTAAGACAGGAAGTCACGTTAAGGTGCCCACGGCACAGCGAGCCCTCTCGGCCCCCAGCACCGTGAGCCCAGCCACGGCTTTTTTTTTTTTTTTTAAGAGATACACCTTTTTTCCCAGCTCCATTCAGATAGAATTGACATACGACTCTGTTTAAGATGTACAGTAATAATGACCTGACTTCCATAAATTAGGAAGCGATCACTGCATTAAGTTCAGTGAACGTCTACCATCTCCTGTAGTTACACGAAAAATGTTTTCCTTCATGGTGAGGGCTCTTGGGATCCATCACCGTACAGCGGCGTTAGCTGTGGTCCTTGCGCATGTCGCCGGGACTTGCCATCTTATAACCGGGGGTTCACACCTTTTGACCAACATTACCCATCCACCCCACACACAGAGACTGCAGATACCACACTCTGAGACCTTTTTCTAGGAGTTTGGTGTTCTCAGAGCCCACATATGATGAGATCATCCAGTATTTGACTTTCTTTGTCTGATGTATTTTACTCAGCACGATGTCCTCAAGGTCCATGGCAGGATCAGTCATAACTCTTAAAGTGGCAGCCACAACACCCATCAGCCCTCTTCCCAACTCTGCCAGCACCACCCATACCCCTCTTGAAGGCCCTGGCCATTTGATGATGAGGAGGCTAAAATTTCACGTGAGAATGTGACCCCACCAGGCCAGTTCCCAGAACTGGAGAGAGAGGGGAAACTTCAAGGACGCATTCAAAGCTCTTCATCAGGTTTCAGTTCAGGGATAAAAATTCCACCCGTGCGCATGTGCACAGCAGGTGGGTGGCAGGCGGGTGACAACTCCAGCTTGAGCCCTACAGACCTGTCACTAAAGCCAAAAAGCTGAGTGACCCTTGACTGCTGAGGCAGCCAGACAGGTGAAGCCAGTGCCCCTGGGATGGCTGAGAAGTTGCCCAAGGAGACCTGACCCAGAACCATATGGGAGGGCTCAGAGCACTCACAGTGCCCCAGACGGGGAGACCCTGGTCTAAGAGGCTACTGTCTACACCCACAGACAACCCAGGAGTTCAGACGCCAGCCTGGAGACACACACATCTACAAGCAGATGACTTTCAGTGACAACGGGGGTGGCCTTCTCCAAGCATTTGGCGGCCTTAAGAACAAAAACTGAGGTTTTCTGGAAAAGAAGACATTCTGCCTCAAAACTGCAGCACTGACTGCCACCTGAGATCCCAGCCTACCCTGCCGATGTCAGATGCATCAGCCCCCACAGTCACGTCAGCCAACTCCCTACAAGAAATGTCTCAAATACACATTTATGTGGTGTGATCAAACAATACGGTGAGTATTTAAATTAAAAAATACTTCATCACAGTAAAAAGCACATTGCCATTAATCCCCCCTCAAAATACTCCCCCTCACTTTGAACACACTTATCCCATTGTTCTTGCCACTTTATGAAGCAGTTCTGGAAGTCCTCTTTCGTGAGTGTCTTTAGTTGCGCTGTCATGGCTGCCTCGGTGTCCTGAATCATTTTCACTTTGGGGAAGAGCCAGAAGTCATACGGTGCTAAATCCAGTGAATATGGTGGATGAGGACACACCATAATGTTTTTACTTGAAAGAAATTGTTGTACCAGAAGCGATGTGTGACACGGAGTATTGTCATGATGGAGGATGATTTAGGGCACACTAAAATACACCTTCTATCAACCGTAGCTCACGCCCGACTAACTGCACTGAACAAGTTGAAACTCATCACACACTGTTCTGAGGTTCAGCACACCACTTCCTGTATCAAAGTTCTCTGCCTTTCCATTGGATGGTCCTGGGTGACAGCATTCACCTTATTGTTTGATCACAATGGAAAGGCTCCGAGTCACCCATGCTTCAGGTATGGCAATTTCTGTCAAATAAAAACATCATGGTGTGTCCTCATCCACCTTATTCACTGGATCTGGCACCGTGCGACTTCTGGCTCTTCCCCAAAGTCTAAATGACCATGAAAGGTAAACGTTTTGAGTCAATTCAGGACGTCGAGGCAGCCACGACAGTGCAACTAAAGACACTCATGAAAGAGGACTTTCAGAACTGCTTCAGAAAGCAGCAAGAACGATGGGATAAGGCTGTTCAAGGCGAGGGGGAGTGTTTTCAGGGGGATTAATGGCATGTCTTCTACTACAATAATTTTTTCATTTAAACATTCACTGTAGTGTTTGATCACACCACATATGTCCAAACCATCAGTTCTGATTCCCTGGAGAACCATGACTGATGCAGCTGTGCACAGAGGCCGGTGGCTGTGGAGCCACTGAGGACCCCAGACATCTGTCCTCAGAAGGGATGTTCATGTCCCCTCTTCGACAGTGCTAAAGCCTTGTGCCCTCTAAGGTGGCTGCCAGGTGCGAGTAGCCAACCCAGCCTCTCCCTGGCAGGGAGAAGGAGGTATGGCAGCCCTGTCTGTACCAGCCAGGGGCAGAGCAGTGGGAGGCAAAGGCCGTTTCAGGGGCAGCCCCCGTTTCTGCAGATACAGACACAAGGCTGGAGCCACTGGGTGCACTGAGCTCCATCACCACCTGCTTGGGACCCAGGCTTCTGGCTGGGACCCCGACACAGAAAAGAGACAGAGATGAGGAGCCCAGGTGGGAAGCCGACACGGCCCCCCAAGAAGCTGGTTATCGAGCCTGCTGGCATTTACGACATGAACGAAGGGATCTGCAGGGTTCCACATGATATACGACCTAATGGCACTTAGGCAACAACTGGTAGAATCATTCCTTGTCTTTCTGGCCAAACCCTCAAAGGTAAAACTCCTCACACCCTTCAGGATGGCCACCATCAGAAAACAGTAAATGACAAGCGTTGGCGAGGACACAGAAAAACTGGCACTCTGCACTGCTGGGGCGAACGTCGAAAGCTGCAGCTGCCGTGGAAACCAGTGCTGAGGTGCCTCAGAAAGTCACACAGAATCACTATTTCATCCAACAATTCCATTCCTGGGTATACACCCAAAGGAACTGGGAACAGGTAGGATGGTTAGGTTTAGGTGGCATCTTCACTGGGCCATGGGTGCCCAGATGTTCGGCCCAAATCTCACCATGTGAAGAGCCAGAGCAGATCGCACCCACTGCGTGGTTCCCCCCACCCTGGGGCTCTGCCTCGGTGACCACCCGAGTCCCGAGGGTGCGGGAGCATCAGCCGGGGAACCCCATCTCCGACCGCAGCACCTGGCTCCCAACGCGCCCCCAAGCTGCAGGTCCGCAGGGCAGCCCAACCGCAGAGAGCAGCTCCGTCTCCGCAGAACTATGAATGGCGGGGCGAGGGCGGCCTTTTCACCTGTTTTCATCACTGACAAGTTGGCAAGCGTGTTTCTCTGGCACCTCAAATGCTTACACCTAACACAGATTTGGTCTCATGCTCTTCAAAGCACATTGTCAAAAGTTGTGATATGACCATCACAGCCTACGAGGAGTCACATGGTAGAAAGACGCGTTGGGGGTCCCCACCACCCTCATCTTGGGAAGTGCTGCCGCAGTGCAGGAGATGGCATCTCCAGAGAAGGTGGCGACTGAGCCCCGTGTCCGTGGTCATCCAGGGGTCCGAGGATCGTCCAGGCTCCTTCCTCACCCGCCATGCACGGCCAACGTCTGGATGCCTTTCTCTCCCCCGTGTGTGCGCCAGCACAGACGCATGCCCATGTCCCAGCGTGTCCTTCAGAGACCGACAGAAATGTCACCGGCACATCCTTCGAGAGCCCTGCACTCTGCTGAGCCCCAATCCTCATTCCCCGTCTAAGTGCTGCCACTTGCAACCCTCTGTGTAAGTGGAAGGGGATGTTAGAGAAGCAGCACCCTAAATTCCCAGCACTGCCCCTCACTTCTGGAGTGTATTTCAACCCTCTACTCTACATTTGAATTAGGAAGTCTCATCTGCCCAGTCCCTGCACCCCTGTCATCAAGGACACTTGGTCCACTGTGGGCAGGCACTGGACGCCGATGGAGTGTGTCCCCCACCTCACCCCACCCCCGGATCCAGAGTCACATGACTCAATGAATGAGCGGAGGAAAGGTTCAGGCTGCCATCACCGAGGGTGCCTGAAAATTACCAAGTCTTGTGCCAAAGGGCCTTGCTGGAAGCACACGGGGCCAGTGTGATTAGGGGGTGCTCGGGCAGGTTGGGGCTGTGTGGAGCAGCAAGGGGGGCCCTCTGCTCGGGGCCCCACCCCCAATCCATACCCTCAACAAAGGAAGCTGGTGGGAAACCTCAGCCCTACCCTCAAGGGCGCCCTCCAGTCCAATGGCTGCAATCCCCCCGTGGGGCTCACAGACCGCCACACAGTGGAATGCAAGGAACAGAATGAGTGCTGTCAGGCTTGCCACAGGAGTGTGGGGTGGGGGGACACTATGCAGCTCCAGGAGCAAGGAGAACCCTGGAGGAACTCAGGGCAGGGAAGATGTGATGCAGGAAAATTAACCCCACGGACAGACAGGGAAGATGCTGCAGCGTGACCTGCTGGCTCTCACTGAAGCTCTCTTCCAATTATTTCCACCCATCTTGTATTGGGCAGTCCCTTCCCGAGGGTTTTCGGGATGACTGCAGCACTGTGTGCCAAGTACCCTCCGTGTGCTCAAGCCATCTATCCACTCAACCACTCACCCGGTCTCCCACTCACCCCTTCAACCACTCATGCTGCCGTCCGTCCGTCCGTCCATCCATCCATCCATCCATCCATCCATCCATCCATCCATCCACCTTCTCAACCACCCACTCAATCTCCCACTCACCCCTTCAACCACTCATGCTGCGTCCACCCATCCTTCCTTCCATCCATTCACCCACCCAATCACTCACTCATCCACCCATCCTGCCCAATGCCACCAGCACTTAATTTGACCTGTCTCGATGCTCTCTCTGGTTTGGGTACATAGGAGTGCATTCAGATGAGGAAATGACTTTACCTGAGTCCCAATATCAAGAAGACTTCCACCTTTTTCCACCTGTCACCTGGCCCAATTCTGGGCTCCAGCAGGTGCCGAGAAACCCCTGTCTTCCCGGCCAGGGCTGGGGGAGGGATGGTGTGCATGGATACTATTTACAGCAAGAAAGATCCCAAGGAGCTGGGCTGCCCCTTTGGACGGTCCCGTCTCCCTGGCTCTTGGGTGGGCAGTTGGCACCTTGCAGATGCCACTGCCTTGCTGTGGTGCCCACGGTGCCATCCGCTTGGCTGGCTGGTGCTAGCAGCAGGGGGAGGGGAGAAGCTGCCTCAATCCTCATTACTCACTAAACAGTCATCTCCTGGGATCTGCAGCCGGAAAGCGGGGGAAACCCACCCCGCCACAGGCAGCCTCCTCCTCTCACCAAAGCGACATGTGCCTCCCAACACGGAGAGCTATTTATAGGTGGCTCTGGGACCCTGACATCCTCGCCACAGCTGGAAGACGGCTCCTCCCAGAGACCCCAAGGGAAGGCAAGGCCTCAGCTTGTCCCCATCCTGGGTTCTGCCAGGTGACACCATGTCACTTACTTCAGTCTCCTATGGCAAACCAGGAAGTGACTGATATACTGAGACCCGGGAGCCTGGGGAGGACATTTAATTATGAGCATCCGGTGAGCATGTGGGGAGGGCCACTGGGCAGCTGGCCCAGTGAGGCCAGATGTCACCACACTCTACCAGACAAATCCAAGGAGTCCCCGCTGTCTAGGCTGAAGCCCGGGACTCGGAGCCCGGAAGGGCAGGGGGCCATCCTGCCGATTCCAGGTCAGCAGCCCTTTGAGGCTTCGCTACATCTGATGGGTAAGTTGGAGGTTCTTGGTTTGCCCAGGAGCCCCACACCAAACTCGACAGGGCTGCCTGGAGACAGCCTCCACTCAGCAGGGGAGGCAGGTGGCAAGTATACCAACAGGAAGTCCCACCTCCAGGGGCAGCAGACCAGGCTCCAAGCCAGAGGAAGCAGTCAGGGTTGGAGGCCAACATAATCTTCGTTGATATCAGGATGGACGAGGGCATCTCTCCCACAGATGCAGAAATCTCAAATATTAGCAAATCAGATGCACACTTACGTATGAAGTCTGACAATTAAGTTCACGAACTCATCCTAGAAAAAGTGCTCCATATCTCATTGCTGAATATCACTATGATCACCTTCGAAGTCCTTCCTTTGGGAAGCTATGCACCAATGCCAGTGCCTAGTCCACCCTTTGGAACTCTTTTTCTGGAATGGCCATCAGAGCTGTCGTTGTATTACCCTTGATGTCCTGAATGTCATCAAAATATCTTTCAATATTTCCTTTATCTACGGGTAAAGAAAGAAGTCATTGGGGGCCAGATCAGGTGAGTAGGGAGGGTGTTCCAATACAGTTATTTGTTTACTGGCTAAAAAACTCCCTCCCAGACAGTGCTGTGTGAGCTGGTGCATTGTCGTCATGCAGGAGCCATGAATTGTTGGCGAAAGGTTGAGGTCATCTAACTTTATCACGCATCCTTTTCAGCACTTCCAAAGAGTAGACTTGGTTAACTGTTTGTCCAGTGGGTACAAATTCATAATGAATAACTCTTCTGATATCAAAAATGGTTAGCAACATAGTTGCAATAAGTTCTTGAACTTAACTGTCCATCCAATCTCATACAAAGGAGAAGACATCATCACCAGGTGAGCTTATGACAGGAATTTAAAAATCAACCAATCAGCATGGCATTAACAGAAAATGAGGAGACCTAGACAATCATCTTGAGGGTTCCAGCATCTGTTATTAATTTTGATAAATGCTTTATGGAAAAGCACTTGACAAAATAGTGATTCATGATCAAACCTACCAGATTAGGAATAAAAGGGAACTGAATGTGACATGGCAGTTATCGCGCTGTATAAGAAGGCACCCCAAAGCAAAGTGGGGTGCAATTCTGAGGACGGCCCATCTGGGCAATCCTAGGCACGTAAGTGGAGGTTCAGCTGGGCTGGCAGGTGGGAGGTGGCCTCCCCCGCGTGTCTCGGCACTGACTGCGTCTCACCTGCTTTCTTCCACCAGGCTTCCCGTGCTACAGTAGACAAGAGGCTTCCCGACCTGGTGGTCTCGGACAGTTTTCCACGTGGGAAATCGAACACTGCTGTGCCTCCTAGGGAAGCTCTGGCACTCACGCAATACCACTTTCGGAATATTCTCCACGTCAACAGAAGACTGGGCTCCAGGCATGAGAGGAAACGGACTCTGCCTCTCGAGGGGAGGGGCCTTGCTTTTCTACCCGCTACAGCTCTAAACGCAGCTGCCTGATGAATGCAGCATCGAGACGCGCCCCGGTAGCCATGGGGTGCTCTGGAAGGCCTGGTCCTTTGGGGCCTGAGATCAGGAGGGAGCCCCCAGGGTCACACAGCCATTTGGAATTCAACTCTGGGCTCCAGAGCCTGCACGCCTAAGCAGCACACACACTGCTGTTGCGTTAAGACTGTTTCCAAACAGGGCCTCCCGGGGCCACAGACTCAGCACCAGAATTATTCCCTGATCATAGGGAGACATGGAAGGCTTGGTTGTCGCTGAGAGTTTCTAGTTCAGGAGAAAACCATCTTCCATGTTTAGAAGTCCCGGTTCTAAGCAATAGGCAACTGGTACAACTGGTCTACTGACACTGGAGTGGTTCATCTCCCAACTGAGATGTGGAAACACCGACCAGGTGAAAAGCCTGCCAGCTTTGTGGGAGGGGCCTTGAGCCCCCCCCTTATGTTTAGAGACCCTCTGCAAAGTATTATCCAGACCTGTTATGTAAAATATTTATCGCAGTCGAGGGGGAAAAGAAGCCATGAAAAACATCTGAGAGAGGCATAAAAGTTTAACATGCACACAAAAGAATGGGAAGTAATTACTTCACATCAGCCAAATGCATCGCCTTCTCTCCCAGATGGATGTGCCCATAAAATGCAAATTTCTCCTTTGAAATCGCAGTGGCTTTGAAGGACACCATTTGGTCTCAGAAAATGCTTGATTGAATGAACAGACAGAAAGAACACCGGCTTGAAAGGAGGCAAAGAGTTCTTCAGTCTTTTCAGACAGTCTTCAAGTGAGCAGCTCATAGGGGAACTCAGGTTGGAAAGGCACAAACCCACAGGCGGCAGTAAGATTTCTCTGAGCCGCTGGGTGCCGCCCAGACTCCCAGGCAGAATGAAGGACAGCCTTGCGTGCTGATGACCTGAGGTTTCCAGGGATGACAGATACTAGACTGGCTTTTACCGCGCTGCAATGATGGTGGCTTATAGTGATTTTGCTAGCAGTTAGAACATGCAGTCAGTGGCTTAACCCTCCCTGTGCGCCTAGGAGGGGGAACGGTTGTGGTTCCGGCTACTCAGGTGAGGAATTCTTCAAGGAAGTTAGATTTCAGCCTGACCTAAAGGTAGGCCTGTGCGTTTGATCCCGAAGCCTGGGACTTGGGGCTGGCGCAGCACATGCGGCCCCATGAGTCTAAGTACAAAAAAATACTCCAGCGCCTTGGCTCAGGCACAGCTCCCGTGCTTGAAATAAGGTGTTAGAGAGATTAACGAGATTTGGATTCAGGACAGTAACCACAGAAAGAAATGACAGCGGAGCCCGCCACACACAAGTGTATGAGTTTGCTCAGGCCGCCATAACAAAGCCCCACAGCCGGGTGGCTTCAACCACAGACACTCACTGTCCCCCGTCCCGGAGGCTGGAGTTCGAGGCCCAGGTGTCACAGGGCTGGTTCTGAGGCCTCGCTCCTGGGCGTGGAGACGGCCGTCTGCTCCCTGTGTCCCCACACGGTCGTCCCTCTGTGCGTGTCTGTGTCCCGATCTCCTCTTCTTAGGAGGCCCCCAGTCTCAGTGGATCAGGGAGCAGCCCAGGGACCTCATTTTACCTTAATCACCTCTTCAAAGACCCAGTTCCACACAGTCCCATTCTGAGGTCCTGGGAGTGAGGACTCCAGCATATTGATTTTGGGAGACACAGCTCAGCCCATGAGGCCTGGCTTAGGACACGAGCCAGGGGAATGTCGTTACCTGCCTCGCGACACGCGTTCCCCGGCCAACAGCCGACGGAAAGTGCCTGGGACGTACTCAGTGGCTTGAGAATCTCTCTCCCCAACGTGGTCTGTTTTCAGGGTACAGGAGGTGGGGTTTGGGGACTACTGTGAACATAATTCTCACAGATGAACATGGAGCAGAAATTGCTTCCTCTGTGTTACCTTGATACCTTGCCTTTCTTCCTCCACCTCCAAGAGTTTGTCGTGAAAATTTTCAAACATACCCCAAAAGTTGAAAAACTGGGGCAACAAAAATCAACACACCCTCCAACCAGATGACACAACTGTTTCCATGTGGCCTGGTGTGGCGTGTGTACATGCGTGTGCACATGACCTGCTTTTTACTAAATCACTGTGATGCCTCCTCCTCTAAGTATCTCAGCACTGAAGAAAAGGAGGCCATTGTCCCACGTGGGGTCACATTCCCAAACCCCGTCACACCCACTCCTAATGCCACTTTCCCCCTGGTTTTTAAATCGTTCTCCTCTAGGTAAAAGTGAGTGCCCACGCTGAACGTCTCTGCCCATGTAACCAGCACCCCGATGAAAGAGATCATTGCCACCCCCGCAGAAATTCTCCCTCACCCCCTCCTCTCCCAACCCAGACTGCAGCAACCTGAGCTCGCACCATTAATGAGTCCTGTCTGTTCCCGAGGGTCACACGCTGTCTGCCTTCTTCTGCTCCATGTCACGTGTGGACACTCCCCGCCCTGTGGGAGAAGCCACTGGCTTCCTTCGTTCACTGCTGATTGCATCTCACTGCATGTCTGCCCCCCGCCGAGGCACCGATTGCCTGGACATCGGGGGTCCACCCCATTTTGGGCTGCGATGAGTAAAGCTCCATTGCACATTCTTGTCCGGGTACTTCAGGAGCCATATGTTTTTGTTTTCTTACCAGCCTTACCAGCCACCCCCCCAGATGTACGAGAGCGGTGCACATACAACTTTGTAAGGAACTGCCTTCCAAGCACTGCGGGGCACCGATTCACACTCTGCATTCCCCCCCCACACACACACACACACACCCCAGTTACTCCCCGTTCACATGAGCCTTGGTGTTGCCATCTTTCTAATTTGGGCTATTGTGGTGTGTGTGCAATGGGCACTTCTAAGTTACACAAGCCCCCTCTCCTTTTTTAAACCTCATCACTGCTGTCTTTTCTTTAAAATTAACTTTCAGTTTCTCAAGTTTGAAAAAGCAGTCATTTCAAAACTGAGACCAAGAACTGAGAATATCAGCCTCACGGAAGCCGCTGCTCGGGAGCCATCGACCACACCTGCAGGCTCTGCAGGAACTGCGACAAAGGAACAGCCACTGCCGGGTACCCGGAAACAGCCTTTCTTACCCCAAAATAACCAGAAGGGAGATGGTGGTGATAGTGATCAGTTTATGAAGGCGGCAATAATACAGGCTTACCTCACATTCTCATAAAATATTTTCCTTTACTTAGTGACAAAGTGTAACAAATTCGCCGGGATAAAATCATGCTGGTGTCAGGGCCGGCCGAGTGGCGCGGTGGTTAAGCGCTGGTTTGGGAGGCCAGCGGCCCCGGTTCGGTCCCACATGTGTGGGCTGGTGATACTGCCCTCAAAAAAAAAAAAAAATCATGCTGGTGTGGTGTCAAAAACCTAAGTTAAAAAAAAAAAAGTGAGATCGTTTGGTGTTTATAAGGAACTTTATTTGATCGCCTACAAGAAACCAAATAAACAATTTCATAAAAAAACTCTGTCATGTGTCACACCAGGGAAAGATTTCTGAAATATGAACCCAAGTTGTCTCATCTCACGGAAAATAGAGGCCGTCTGCAGAAACGGGCCCAGCCTTTCGGGCCCTGCTCCCGCGCTGCCATGGTCTTGTCACATTCCAGCCTCAGGGAGCAGAACTCCCCAAGACTAAGGCAAGTCCTCGACTCGGCACACACCTCCCCCAACAGAAAGGGGAAAAAAGCAAGACACCCCCCCGCCGCCGCCTTGTCCTCCTCCACCCCCTCCAACCTCTCACCAACCTCCCCCTGGAGTGTGTATAAATAAATTCAGGCTAGGTCATGTCCTCTGGTGAAAAAAAGGCATCCAACTTATAATTAATCGCAATGCCACAGAAGAAACTTATTGTGCAAAGAGGTTTCTCTTCCTTCATTTCCTTCGTTCATGCTAGATAATAGGCCCCGTTACTAAAACTTGGACGCACTCAGGGAACGTACTGAATCCCCAGTGGGTTCCACCTGCTAAAAGGTGCAGCATGGGTGTGAATTACATTCAACACGATTAAATGACATAAAATTGCTTTTTCGTACCTTTGGGAATAATAAAAAAAAAAAAGACATTTACTTTATTAGGAAAAACCTCAGGATAGTGACTTGGGTTCTTTGGCACCAGCAGGTAAAGTAATTTTATCTTAAAGAAAAGATAGAAGTGATGAGGTTGAAAAAAGGAGAGGGGGACTTATGTAAGTTAAGGTGTAACTTTCTTCCAAGAGAAAGATAAAATGGAGGAAGGCGAAAGGAGGGGGGAACAAGGGGCAGTTTTCCTAAATGAGTCTCTAAAATCATTGTAAATAACTTAAAAACCTCTAAAGATAGAAGCCAAGGACTGAAGTTCCCACTTTGGGGTCTGGGAGCTAGAAGCACCGAGTCTGTGTTTAGATGCTGGTTGCTTTTAGAACCTGCTCGAGCTCCCACCAAACGCACCCGAGAAAGGATCTTTTCGTGGGAAAAGGGGGTGTGACGCATTTCGAACCCGGTGGAGTTGCTGGCTGCACGTGTGTTTCAATCAGAACGGGTCTGTTCATTGCTACCCTGAAACCACCGCTCCGATTAACTAGTCACCTCATTGTTCAGGCGACACTCACCACACTTCATGAGGGAAACCACTAGTCTCAGGACGTCATCACGAGAGCAGCGACGTGAATGCACACTGCTTTTAAATTAATCTGCTTTTTGATTTAGCATATTTACAAGGGTGCAGCCCACAGAGGAAACCCTGGTAGCACAGGACTGATGCTGGGGGCTGTCAGGCCCTCGGAGCGGTGACAGAGCCCCACGCGGCTACGCTGACCCCGCAGTCCCTCTGTCCAGAACCCTGACAAATGCCCAGCAGCACTCAACAGCCCATTTCCGATCTCAGCCCCGGGGGCTGGCATGGAGCCACGTGAACGAGTTTTCGATGCCTCCCAACTTAGATGCCCATTTGCCTTGACTCTCCCTCTCACTCTCAGAAATAATCCGCCTGTCATCAGGAGAATGAGCAGTGCCCAGGCCCCTGAGAGCATGGTCCCCAAGCCATCGGGTGGAGGCAAGCCACCCACACCCACCTGGAGTTGCAAGAGAACCCAGGAGAAGACGGAGAGACAGGGCCAGCACAGAAAGGCTTTGCAAAAAAGCCAACTGTCTTGCAGGCAAATGTGAGAGGCACGTGTATATGAAAAAGAAACCCAGCTATAAAAAAGCACTTGGCTGAACACCTGGGGACCACTTCTGAAATGCCCACTATTCACGGCACGCTTCCCTTGGCCCAGCCTCTGGAATCTCACTATGTGGGTTAGCTGACCACACCAGCTACTGGCCTGTGAGTTCAACGACCTTTCCGATGATTGATTTCTGGGTATTTCTTGCTTGCGTGACAAGTTCCTCCTTGGTCTTGATGAGACGGACCAAAACACTGATGTCTCCTTTGAAACGCAGAACTTGGTCTCTTCGAGACACTTCAGAGCTCTCAGATGCGCGGCTGCTGTTCCCAAATCTGCCAGCACGTGTTAGCAGACTGTACACCCCACGCCCCCCAAAAAATCCCTTAGCAACTACATCCTGGTGCCCATTTTAATTCTTTCAGTTATGATTCATGGTGCCGCCTGTGGACAGATAATGAGAGACAATAATCCAGGAATAGCTATTGGGTATTTGCTCAACAGAGTTGCAGCATCGGCATGTCCGAGTTAGGGAAGGGCTGGGCGCTGCAGACACCATCTCAAACTGGTCTGATCCTGTTCCTAACAAGACCGGGAACCAAAGTTTAAACCCTGGATACGCCACTCACGAACAACACCTGTGAGCCCCTAGCTGCTCCCCAACCCTGTGAAACCAAAGGACCAGGACTGACCCCAACAGGAACCTTTCAGAAGCAAAGGGTATGCTGTCCGGGAAGATCCAGAGATGAAACCCCTTAAATCTTGTCCCAAACCCTGGATCGGGGAGACAGATTTAAGCCTTCCCCCTGTCTCCTGGCCGGACCACCTCGCAATAAAAGCTTTTTTCTTTTCTCAAAAGCCAAGGCTTTTACGCACATTAGGCAGCAAGCCCCTTTTGGGTAACAACACCGGAGAACCCACCTCCGTGCCACCAGTGCCCCAGCCACCCTCAGACCCCCGAGAACACCCAAAGCATGGCCTCAGAGTCCAAGGAAGAAGCGAGGACACACAGGGAGCGCCCACCCCGCACAGCGGGCCACCAGGCCCGCTGGGGACCAGGGATGGGGCGGACATGAGAAGGGCGCCACCTAGAGGCAGATGAAAAGATGCATCTGTCACTTGTCACATTGAGGTTGCACTTGACTGCCTTCTAGGCGATTTGACCACTTTCACTGAAGCAAATCATCACTTTTTACATTTTTCAAACTCCACCGTTTTCTTTTACCTCCTTTCATCTCAGAACCGCGCCCAGCCCTGCCGACACCTAAGCGTGTTTCCATGTGGCTCCTCCGCCACGCTCACCGCCACGTTCCCCACCAGGCAGCACCTCCCGCTTTTCAGAGCCAGAAGCACACGGGGAAGCCGACCTGTGTCCTGCAGAAAAGGGCTAAAGAAGAACGAGTGGTGGTAATACTCCATCACTGGTTTGCCCAAAGCCACTGTGAGCTGGGTGAGGTGCTTCCCGTAAATCCTGGGGACCTTCCTGTGACTGCTTTGGCACAAATGACCCCCTCAGCTGCTTGCAACTCCCTGGGTGGAGGCAGACCAGAGCTAACACTGGCCCCCTGGAATGTTTCCTGCTCCATGTGATACTCACAGGTGCTGCCCTGGGAAGGCCAGAGGTCGTGGGAACAACCTAGAAAGGGCAGGGCGGGGGCCAGTATAGGAAGCCCTCTCCACGTCTACCCTGCTGACCTGTCCCATGGTCAGAGAGCGGACGGAGGCATGAAAATCCCTTGGCGATTATGAAAATCCCGAATGTGAACCTGGCAGAGACCAAAAGTGCTAAATCGCGCATCAGCCACACACACAGTCCCTCCTCCGCTGGCTTTCATGAGGTAGCACATCAAGCCACAGAGATTATTTCCAGAACTCTAATGCCACATGATTCACTGGAAAGAGGACGGTGATATAATTACCCACCTGTGTCATTTAAATCCCAAGAAGGCCCCCTGCCCTCGTACAGCTAGCACCCCACCCGGCATCCCCCTGCTGTCGGAAGAGATTTTATAAAAGCGAGTACGGCCTCAGGATCTCTCTCCTCAAAGTGTGCGTGTAAGCCCACCCAGGGCCAGCGGTCCCGGGAAAGGAGAGCGGGACCAAATGGAGTCCAGGAAGAAACTGAGGCACGGCTGGCTCCAGTGCTATGATGCACAAATCTCCTCCCTCAAACACGTCATTTTAAATCTCCGTGGCACCTGAGGTCCTGATGCCAGGTGTGTGTGTGCGTGTGCGTGTGCGTGTGTGTGTGTGTGTGTGTGTGTGTGTGAGGGAGGCTCAGGGTGCCAGGCCATTCCTTCGGGCTGCTTTGCTTCATTTTTTTTTGCAAGCAGGCCACGGGGAAGCACGGCGACAAGGGAAAGTGACCAAGTAAGCCGCCATGCAGCTGGGCAGCGAGCTGCTGCCGGGGGTTTGCAGGGGAGCAGGCCGCCTTGTGGCCTCCGCGCTTCGAATAAGGCCAGCGGTTAAGGTTGCACCTGGGTGTCACAAAGCTGCCAGGTGAGCAACTCACGCCAACCCACAGGTTACATCGTTTCACTGAGAGAACCGGGAAAGAAAAGCCACTACTAAAATACAGGCGCCCCCTCCCCAACCACGGCGAGATACAGGTCACAGCCGGTCATCTCCAGCTCCACCACCTGGGCTGCGCCGGGAGGCAGCCTGGGCAGAAAGGCCACGAGGCTGTCCTCACAGGGGCTCCTGCCTGGGCTACGAGGGCGTCCGTCAGGCAGTGTCCCACAGTCACAACTTGCCTCTCTATGGACAGAAGCCAACGCTGCCAATTTCACTGATGCAATCGTGTCCCCGAATCACAAGGCCACCACCCACTGCTAGCGTCATCTTCCATGCCAGGTGCAACCCAGGTGGCTGTCAGCTGTGGAACAATCGAGGGAAAAAGTGCCAAATGTCTATGTGCATATTCTTAAAATTATTCATCAAAAGCACTCAACCAAAACTTTGTAACCACAGTTTCCCAGGCTCCAGAGGACACAGATTCAGGGTCATGCTGAAAGAAGACCTGACCTCTAGTTCCAGTGTCTAGTGGCTGCATGGCTTTGGCTGTGTTACTTAACATCTCTGAGCCTCTGTTTCCCCATCTGCAAACAGGAGCCATAACAGACCCTACCTCATAGGGTACCTTGTCAATCAAGGAAGATAGTAGTAATTAGCAGTACCATGGCAGGTATTACTATACTAATTATTATTTTTATTTTTATTTTTTTAATCTTTTTTTTGAGGGCAGTGTCACTGGCCCTCACATGTGGGACCCGAACCAGGGCTGCTGACCTCCCAAGCCAGCACTTAACCACCGCACCACTCAGCCGGCCCAATAATTATTAGTTTTAGAAAGTACTTTCTATCAACAGTGGAAGGATATGTTTAAAAATATTATTACTGGGGCTTGGCCCCTCCACAAGGTTTTCAATGACTGCAAATAATTTAAAATAACCTCTGACCCTTGGAATAAAGTTCTGTTTTCTACAAACATAAATATAAATATAAATCACCCAAGGAGAAGAAAGAGAACAGATTGGAAAGGAGAGACAGAAATTTGAATTACCTTGGTATGTACCCGTTTTTATAGATTTGACTTTAGACTGTGCAGGTATTTCACATAATTACTAAAAGGTTTAAAAACCATAATTAAAAATCAAAAATAAAATTAAACAGATGAACCTAAACGCACACAGGGCTGGTGGCATACACAAACAGAGAAAAATGATTGGAAATGACTTTCAGACACAGTAATTACACGTCACTAAAGGGATCCAATCTGATGACAAAACATACCTGGCAAAAGAAAATCTTAAACCACTGGAGCATCATATTATTGGTGGAAGTGTTGCCATTGTTATGATGGGGGAAATTTTGTGGGCACATGGTGGAATAAACCAGAAGAGGGGTGTGGCTGATTAAAACTTAATGTTTTCAGCCTAGTGTGAAAAGAGACGCAGACACAGGAGATTAAGTGAAAACCTTGCTATCCCGAGTTGCGACAGGCAACAACATCAAGATGACCCTGATATCCGTTCCCTTTAAAACATGCCCCCTTTGCCCATCGACTGTGCCCCCTCAATACCAATTTGCACTAAAAGAAATGAAGCTTGCCTAAATGTGGCTGGTCCCATGTCTGAGACAAGAACTTCACCCGAGGAGCATGACACATCTTACCAGGCCAGAAATAAGGACGTTATCAGCAACTATGAGGTCATTTCCAAAGGATGCAGGAAACCATCTAAGGATGCAGAGATAGGTGCGATGAAATAGCTAGAGGCAGGCGAATGCTTCCACCAAGAACAGAACTGAATAAACAAACAACCCAACAGACATCTCTTTACAGCAGCTGCAGAGAGCTACGGAAGCATCAAAGACCAGAGATGCCACGGTTCCGACAGGGGACAACAGTGAAGAAGGAAGCTGGCGTTCTACATCTGCCTTTCCCCTGGGATCAGCTGCGCATTCCAGATTCAGGAGAAGGGTCGGAATTCTGATAGCCGATCCATGCTGGGTGCAGAGAAATTGGTCGCGTTTTTAGAGCTCAAATAGGGCTAATGAGCAGTCAAAACCGCAGACCTGAAGGGCCCAAGTCTGAGTGAGAAAGGAGGAGAGGAAAATGGAGTGAGACACTCAGCTGCATTCCGTTTTAAGATGTTTGATGAACTCAAGCTGTGAGCAGCAGAAAGCCAACAGAAGACGCATGAGAATTCGAGAGCAAGACACACCAGGGAGAGGATCACGGCAGGCACGCCAGGCTCTCAGTGAGGGCATCTTAGGGCTACACTACAGAAGAAAACGAGAGCTGGAGTACAATGAGGCCTCATAAAGTTGCAACCCAGCCTTGACTCAGCTCAGTCTCCGACCAGATTAAGTGAAAAGCCCCCACTCTATCTAGGACAAGAAAGAGTAACCCTCTCTCAAAGAAGACAACATTGTCTGGAGTCCCTATAATTTTTTAAAAACGTATCAAGGCCCAGCATTCTATAAACCATTATTATTCATTCCCAGGGAGGGTACTATGTGGAAAACAGAGAAAAACCAGTCAATAAAAACAGACCCATGGATGATCCAGATGTTAGCAAGAACAGCCAAAGACTTTGAAATAATTAATATCTTTTAGAAAACAAAGGGAAAAACTAGAGAAAATAGCTGAAAAGATGAAGAAATGGAATGTGTAAAAAGGAATCAATTGCAAACTCCAGACCTAGAAATATAGTATCTACAATTAAGGACCTAAAAGGTGGTTTTAGGACCAGATTACACACAGAAGATGCATAGGGAAATGGGAGAATAGGTCAATCAGAAATGCACAAACTAAAGCACAGAGAAGAATAGAAAATATGCAAAGGAAACACATAACACATGCGTGATTGGACACTTAGGAGAGAAGATGGATAATGGAGAGAAGTACATTCTACATGAAGCCTAAACTGATGAAACATGTGAACCCAAAGATCCAAAAAGTTGTATGAATCTGAACTGGAAAAATACACCTTGACTCAGAAATGCTGAGAACTAAAGGCAAAGAGAAAGTTTCTAAAGCAGCCACAGCAAATGAGCAAATGATCATTATCTGTAATTATGTTGGCAGAATTCTTTTCAAAAGAAGACAGATGAAAAGAAAATGCTAAAAAGGAATAAGGGCCAATCTAGAGTCTATACCTAACAAAAGTATCCTCCTAACAATACGGCTATATATCTAATCGTTTTCAGGAAAAAAAAAAAAAGCAGAGTTTACCACCAGCTTGAAATCTAAAAGGGACTTCTGACAAACGAAAAGTGATCTCACAAAAAAACAACTAGGAAATTCAGGAAGGAGGCTGGCCGAGTGGCTCAGTTGGTTAAGAGTTGGCTTAGAGCGCGGGCTTTGAGCAACAGGGCCACCGGTTCGATTCCCACATGGGCTAGTGAATGCTGCACCCAAGCTGAGCTGCCAACAGGTGGCAGGATGACTCAGCTGGTGTAACAACTAGACCGCCTATTCGATGGTGGCTATGCCCACCAGCAACTAAGACTGAACTCAGCACCTTGAGCTGAGCTGCCGTCCAGATAGCTCAGTGGATAGGACATGTGCTCTTAACAACAAGGCTGCTGGTTTGACTCCCACAATGGGATGGTGGCTACACCCACCCAGCAATTAAGATCGAACACAGCATCTTGAGCTTAGAGGCCACAAGCTGCCGACAGGAAACCAGGTGGCAACAGGCGCCCTCCACAACGAAGACTGAAGAACAACAACTTGGCTGGTCCCCTTCCCCAATTCCCCAACACTTTTCCCCTCCCCCAATCCCCCAGTAAAATCTTAAAAAAAAAAAAAAGAAATTCAGGAAGGAATGAAAAGCAGATGAAAAGAAATGAGGAAGTGATAACGAGAATGACTATGTCACCAAAGCCAGAGACAAAGAGGAGAAAGCTGATTTGATGACATGAAAATAAATACAATACAATAAAATTTTCTAAGCTTTAAATAACTAAAAGCAAAGCTGAAAGAAAGGACAAATTTGGGAAAAAAAATCTGTAACTGATGGTGATTAATAGCGACAATACCTATTATGTCATTACCAGCCTACAACAAAGAAGCCCAAACCCCCAGAGGCAAAACCAGTGGGCAATCTTCACAGCAAGGAGCCCACAGGTGCCAAATGGGTGGTAAGAACCATCAAATGTCAGGGGTGGGGGGTGGGGAGGGGGAGGAAGAAGTCAGCACTGCGTCGTGGGAGGGGCCGATCGGTGCTAAGGGTCCCTGGTTCAGGACAGGGGTTGGGTGGTGGACAGTGAAGGGCGTGACAGGCGGGGGAAGTGCTTTCATTACCTCTCACTGCCTCCATGGATTTCAAGGTTTTTTTTCTAAAATGCATCAGAAATTCACAAAAAACCCAAAAAGTTGATATTTTGACTATTTTATGCATTTCATAACATTTTGAGCTGTTTTGTATCTAAATGATATATATAAAAATTTCCTATTGTTATTCTTTCTTGAAAAACACAGAAATACTGAAAACTGTGCATCTGCTTTCCTAAACTTGCTTTCTGGAAGTTTCCATCTGCAGTCAGCGGATGGAAATATTCATTCGGATATGTCCAACCATCACGGCAAAAGGGTTACACACAGATGGCTGCCAGATCCTCAGCGATCCCCTGAATCCTTGGGGTCCTCCTCTTATTTCCATCCTGACCAGGTGCCCTGGGCAGCTCCTCTACCCTTCCAGCCTTTGGCATGTAGCCCATGAGAAGGCAGACATGTGTCACTGCCAGCGACCATTCACCGAGGGCCACAGCGGGGAACCCTGTGTCTGCCCATGGGGAACAGGGGACACGAGGCCGGCTAGTTCCCCAGATGTCAGTGTCATTGCAGGGAAGGAATGCCAGATCTCGGGTGCTGCTGTGAAGTGCTGCTTTCCCAGTATGCTGGGGTCAGCACCCCTGTCACCCCTGCTTCTGGGACAGGGCAGGACAAGACCCGACTTCATGTCTGAAGCATTTCTATTAACCAAGTGCCTTCGGTGGGCGGCCAATCCGGTTACATCCAGGCAGGTGTCGGTTTGGACGGCTCGTGATTGGAAAAGACTACCTTTCTTCACTGGAGTGTGTGGCCCGGGGACAATGGATATCATCACCCTCTCTTTTGTGTTCTTTCTTTGCTTTCAAGGACAAACTTTTGTGTACGACTGTCACACGCCAGGCAACAGTCCCCTTTGCAATATGGCACAAGTCCAACTCACGTGTCACCCAAAACTCAGCACTTTGAGGACGCAGGCAGTGTCCTGCAGGGCTCCCTGGCCAGTGCCCTCCCCCAATTCTACACGCTCAGCTGGGCCTGCCCTCCCCACCGCCCCCGTCCAGGCTCCTAGGAGGGCAGCCACTCAGCAAAGGGACTTAACACACCTGCCCACTCAGACTATCAGTTTCCTTTCTCCAGGGGGTGAGGAAGTTCACAGCCAGCTAGAACAAGCCTGTCGGCCACATAGCGGGAAGGTGCGTGGGGGCTCACAGTGGGCCACTATTTATATCTGGATGAATCAGCAGCCTTGAGCTGTTTCCGTGTGGTTAAGAAAGCAATGGTTAAATATATGCCCCATTCCAGCAGACTTTAAGGAACAAACATTGCACAGGTATCCTGTTACCCGACTCGGAGCTAGAAAACACATGCGTTTTATGAAAGACCACCCACCAAGGGGAAGAAAGCCCTGCAGTGCTCATAGGTGAGTGAGGTGCCTGGTCGCTGCAGGCACCTCCTGGGCGTCTTCTCCAAGCTGCTCGATGGCGGATGGCATAAGATGGACTTGAGTCCCTTCCAGAATCTGTGCCCGGCCCGCATACCTGCTATCAACACAGAGCGGAAATCAGGAATCCTGCCTGTGCAATAAGTGGAGACTGCAAACCTGGTAGGAAAGACGTCTGGGGCGCAGGGCTCCCACCCCAGAGCCTCACGCCCGCGTGAGGGCTTAAATATACAAGCAAACCCACCACACGTGACCGGCAGAAAGAGAAGCTGGACCCTCACAGGAGAGCCTGCTGGGTCCGACGTGAACATGAACTTGGTGTCCCATTTGTCCCCATTTGCCCTGGGTGCACACACAGCCCCGGCTTCTTATCACACAGTCGGCTCTCATTATTCACAGTCCTTACACATGTCCCATAAAGCCGAGCACTGATTTAGAGAACAGTGGACCCATCGGTGCTCCGAGGGGACACACAGGGTCAGGCTGCTGTGAGCCTCTGTCACATGTTCGTCGAGCGACCATCATGCAGCCTGGCTTCACATGTGCTTCTGTGTAAGGATGTCTCATTCCATACAAAAGACTGCTGACTCGTTAATGTGAATGCACAGCCAAGCTGCGCTCTCACACAGGCCGGGACAAAGCCTCCCTACGACGGGTTTTCTCCGTACGGCATGATGCAGCTTTCACACTGAGGAACCCAGAACGGCACCTCAGCACCACCACGCTTGGGGGCAATTTTAAGCGGCAAAACCACCAACAAAAAGCACAAAAAAATGTGGAGAACTCTGCAAGTTTGTATTAGGGGTTATGAGTAAATTTTAGCAAGCAGGCGAATTTGCAAATGCAGAATCTGCGAATACCAAGGTGGGCTGCATAGAGCTGTCCACTGTCCCCTGGTCTGACCCCTTCTGATAAAGGAGGCACCGAGCCTCACCTGCTACCACTACTCACGAGCGTCTCTTCGGCCTCCCGGCTGCTTCCTCCCCACCTGCTTGAAACGGAAAGGTGAGAACCAGCGAGGAGAAGAGAGGCCCGAGGCACACCTCATATGCTGGTTAAGACGTCACAATATGGGACCCACAGTAAGAAACAGACTCAGAGGAAACACACAGAGGCAAGAGATTCTTTGTACCTATTTTATAAACAGCAATACTTCCCAGGATGCTAAATGAGTCAGAGGCCCCTGAACACCGACTCTGAATCCCAGTTAAGGATTTCATGATTAAACACTCCATTTACGCTGGCCCTTGTGCTGTGGTCCTTGCACTGCCTGGGGCACTGGCTGGCTCAGCGCCGTCAGTTAGGAGGGCGTGTGGGCTTGTCCTGTGGAGCCGATGGATTTGGGCTGGGGTGGGAGTGACGGTTCCCACAGGGGAAGGAGAGGTGCAAGTGAATGCAAGGAAGAGACCCTAAGACAGCAGATCACCTCGGGAAGTGATGAGTGCCCCATCTCTGAAGGGGTCCACGCAATGGAAGGAAGATCTATGGATGTGATCGGCCGTTAAGACACAGGCAGCGTCAAAATGATCTTAGAGACCTTTCAACACCATGAACGGAATGCCCCAAGGCTCAGACAAGTGGGGGCGCTGTTATCAATACCTGTTCCCATCTGTAGAGACGGCCCAGGTCCCAGAGTTCCTCAGCCCCTTGGGAGAGACGCCGGGAACACAGTGCCGCCCTTTCCCACCCTTGTGTTCCAAAGACATCCAGAAGGAAGAACGTATCCATTGGAAGGGAAAACGGTTGGGGCCACAGATCTGAGACAGCTGGTCAACCAGCCGGGAAGCCTAATTCAGCCGCGGCCGGATCTCAGGCAGCCCAGGCACGGGGCTAAGATGGAAGCCGAGCGTGGATGCCCGAGCAACCTCCGCCCAAGGAAGGGTCCTCCCGGGGCGGTGCTGCAGGGCTCTCCTGCTGGCTCTTATCTGGAACATGAGAAGGGATCACAGGGCCCTGGGATGGAGAGAACGCAGGTGGCCTGAGGCGAGGGCATGTTTCACAGCTGATCCCTGTGAGAAGACGGGGTGGGGGCCCTGGGGGTGCGCTTTCCTGAGGGAGGAACCAGCTCCCTCCAAAGCACCCAGGGAGCAGACTTGGGACCAAGGGAGGAAAACGTCTCAGGTTTGGCGAGACAGGTCATCGCCAGAGGTGGACAGTGCAGGCCGGTACAGTTCAGCCTATGCCCGTGAACCGAGACGGGCAGTGGGTCACCTTCAACCCGCCACCAGCCTGTGTGAGAGAAGGGAGTTGGAAAGATATCCACACTGATGAATGCTGTGGGGGGACCCAAAAGGGACTCCCAGCGCCTCCGGTGGGGGCTGGCAGGAGCGCGAGCAGAGAAGTTTGAACAGAGCCTCCGAGGAGGACAGACCTGCAGAAGCTCAGGTGAGAAGGGGAAAGAGGGGGCTCAGAGGAAGCTGCTAGTGCAACGAAGAAATGACTCCCCCAAGGACAGCCATGTGTCTGAGGGTCTTGTCACCTCTTTAATCTTCTGTAGTGTGACTTCCAGCATTTGTACCCAAGGTCACCACTCATTAGCTTGTCACAGACTAAGGAATTATGTTTTCACAGAAAAACAAGAGGGGTACAATGGAGAGACCAGGACGTCTGGGTTTGAACACAGCTCTCCCCGCACCCCACAACAGCCCCAAAGAGCAGCTTCCTCATCTGTGACATGGGGACGACAGACCCTGCCTCTGAGGGCTGCTGTGAGGATTCAGTGGCTAGGACACAAGTATGGGTTTCCTGCAGCTGCTGTAACAAAGGGCCACAAATGCCGAGGCTTAAAACAATACAAATGCATCCTCCGGCTCTGTGTGCCAGTTCTGGGTGGTGACACTGTCCACCGGTCACCAGGGTCTGTGTTTCCCGGGACGCCTTCAATACTTCACCTATCCTTTCCAAAGGAAGAAGAGAAGGTGCCTCGATGCCAGATCCACCTCCTGACTTGCAGGCTATTGGCAGCCCACAGGCTCTGGCACGGAGCTGGGTGTTGCCACGCTGCCATGGCAACCGGCGCCCGCATCCTGAGAGCCGCGGCCTGTGTCACCGGCCCATCTCTCGGCACGCATACACCCCGTCAACTGCCCTGATTATTTTTCCGAAGTGAAAATCATCCTCCTAGGAATCATATAAAAAGAATGAAAAACATCATCCATTTTCAAGCCTGAGGAAATTCTAGCAATTCAAAATTAGCATAACAAATATCGTTTTAAAAAAAGACTCCGAACCAGTCTCTATATGCAATATTTATTACCCATTTCCATAAGCCCACTTGAAACTTCTCAAAATTACCATAATCTCTAGGACACCTTATCTTCCATTGGAAATGTCTTTTTCAAGCTGAAACTGTGATGTTCTTGGGGAAGAAGGGAACATTTTGGGTACATCTAATTCTGGACAAAAGTGTTGGCTCTTTCTGCCTGGGTATGGAGAACTTAATGACGAAAACAAAGTCGCCATCTCTAACAAGGGCCCAGGGACCATTTATTAATTGCCAGATGCACCAGTGTTTATCTTAAACCCCGGCCTGTAAAAACGCAAGGCCTCTCTTTAGACATTCCAGAAATGGGATCCTCAAACCCAATTAGCAGCAGAAGCAACAAGACTCTGCCGGGTCCCATGCCTGTGATGTCCCGGCCAGGGGGGCAGAGGACACTGAGAAACGGGTCACAGAGCAGGGGGGCCCATGTCACTAACTTCAGGCCAATTCAGGAAACCACATCACCCCCGGAGAAGGCATCCTCTCAGGCAAGTTCAGTCTCCTGTTAGTACAAGCAAAGCCAAGGGCAGAGGCAGCTGAGAGACCCAGGTGGGGTCCCCCAGCGGGAGGGGTGGGGTCTCCTGACCACGCCCCTGCTCAGGCACATGCCCTCCTTCCAATGTTATCCTGGTGGTTTCCATAGAAACAGCTATTTAGAAACACATAAGCGACCACCTCACATCCATCAGGATGGCTACTGTATAAACAGAAACAGAAACAAGTGCTGGCGAGGATGTGGAGAAGTCGGTGCTGCTGGGGCCATACAATGGGGCAGTCGCTGTGGAAGACAGGATGGGGGCTCCTCAAAAAATGAAACACGCACAGCACTGCCATCCGACCCAGCCAGCCCACCTCAGGGCACAGACCCAAAGGAAGTGAAAACAGGGACTCGTGGAGATGTTTGCACACCATGTTCCCAGCTGCAGCGTTCAGGACAGTCGTGGGGTGGAAGCCACTCACGTGCCCATCGACAGACGACTGTCTGTCCATCCACACAGGGAATGTCACTCAGCCTTAAAAAGGAAGGACTTCCTGCTGCCACGTGGATGGACCTGAGGACACTGTGCTGGGGGAAATAAGCCCGTCACAAGAGGACAAACCCTGTGTGACCCACTCACACGAGGTCCCCAGAGGAGACAGACTCACAGAGACGGGAAGTAGACAGTGGTGCCAGGGCTGGGGGAGGGGAGGGAGTGAGCGGTCACTGGGGCCAGAGTGCCCGTTTGGGGCGATGGAAAGTTCTGGAGATGGCGGTGGTAAAACAGCGTGAGTGTGCTTAGGAGCACTGAGCTGCACCCTTAGGATGGTTAAGGTGGTAATCTCTACATGATGCATATGTCACCACAATGGGAAAAGATCTGAATTTCTAAATTCTCCTGAAAAGCGGGAAGATCTGGCAACTCTCCGTATGTGCGCTTTATCACAATGAAAAGCCACAACCGCAGGGGCACAGCCCTTTAAAACCAGGTGCTCACTTCTTACTGCAAATCCAGAATCCTTCCGTGGCCTTCCTGCCACACGTGTCACGAGTCCCATGCCTCGAGCTGGCACCTCGAGCGGCAGCGCCATCAGACACATGACTCTCCCAGAAGAGGCCGCCCTTCTCCACACACCTTCTTGCTCAGAGGCAGATAGATGCAGGGCAGCCCGCTGGGCCCGAGGCTCAGCGACTCTCAGCTCCCCTCGCCTGGCATCTGTCGTCACCATGACAACCAAGTTTCACCAACTGCAAGACCCCACCAGCTGCACGATGCTCACTGTTTACGTGCCCAGGGATTGAGAAGGGGCTGCTGACAAACCTCGCGATTCCCCCGATGGTAAATGACCTGTGAGAAGGGAGCCCCTTCGCGTGGGTGAGACAGCACGCGATTAAGCCTGGGGCGGTGTGATCCTGCTGACGGAGGCCGAGTGGGTGCTCGGGGACAGCAGGGACACCGCGGAGGGCCCGTTCTCAGGACTCAGACGTACAGATTTACAAGAAGTGTTTGTCGAGTGAGGAATGAACCTGGAGCAGCGGGTAACCGTCAGGGGGTCGGAGGGCCACAAGGTGGAAGGACCCCTCCCAGGTGGACCCACCCAGGTAGAGGGCTGTATCTCCAGGAGAAGGAATTTCAGAGTGCCTGAGGACACGCGGCCTTGGCAGAGGGCTGCCGAGAGGACCTCTGGGCGTTCCAGAGCACCGGTGGGGCGGGGCAGCCCACGGGAGCCCACTGGCTTTGAGAATTCGAAGCACTGTGGGAGCCAAAATGCCTTCTCTCGGCCGCCGGCCAAGCCGATCATTACAGTAATCCGTCCTTAACACCGATGGGTAAATGGGTTGCAGTGGTCACAAGAGCTCCCCAAGACGGCAGAACTGTCTCTGTGTAACAGATGAGCCATGCGAGTCTCGAAGAGAATTTACCAAGGGCACGAGCTCGCCTGAGTTACCAGGGCCAGTGGTTTGAACAAGCGGACTTAACTTCTAGAATTTTCCTTTCTTGGATGCCTTTATCTTGCCGGGGTGGAGATATAAACTGAAGGAGGTCACTGTGGGTCATGCGATGGTTCCAACGCTAAAATCTACAGCCACAACTGATTCTACTCCGTCTGGGCACGAGGTCTCCCTGGACCCACGACGCTAACTTAATTTTCCTTCATTTATTTAATCTACAAGCACACTTACTATGTGCCGGGTGCAGGGCTGGGCACTTGGCTTTAACGAGAAGATGGATAAAACCAGATTCTGCCCCCCCAAAAAACACTTTTCTAAGACGCAAAAGCCCTCCGAGAGAAGGCAGCTTGTGCATGCTTTCAAAACTCCACATCTGGAAAGGCAGAACGAACCTTGGTGCCCGCTCTTCCTTTGTAATGCTAACGGGCAGAAGCTGGGCTCTGTATTACGAATTGTCCCTAGTCAGGCCCAGATTTGGAGGCGTCCATCAGACAGCTTGGGGTTCATTTCTTTTTTTTTTTTTTTAAAGATTTTATTGGGGAATTGGGGGAGGGGAACAGCGTTGGGGAATCAGGGAAGGGGAACAGACAAGTTGCTGTCTTTTTGTTCTTCAGTCTAGTTGCGGAGGATGTTGCTTCACTGTTGGTATCGTCATTGCGCTCTTCCCGGATGAGGCAGATCAGTCGCCGGCCTCTGGATGTCGCTCACCGCCGCTATTGGCAGCTCATGCTTGGCTGCCAGCCGCTCACGCTGGCTGCGGGCCACTCACTGTAGCCTATGGCAGCCCACTGCAGCAGGGGCTGCAGCCCACACCATCACCGGGGCTCGCACAGCCTAGCTCCAGGTGGAGCTGTTGTTAGCTGTAGAGGGCAGTGTCACTGGCCCTCATGTGGGATCTGAACCGGGGCCGCTGGCATCCCAAAACCAGCGCTTAACCAATGCGCCACTCGGCCGGCCCTTGGGGTTCATTTCTAAGAGAGACCAACTCAAGCTCGCACCCCTCCCCAGACGTGAGGCTGAACCACAGAGGCTCCTGCTCCTGCTTGCCGGCGGCTGGAGTCACATTAATTGAGATCCATTTGGCTGTATCGCTGTCACGGCTGACCGCGAGCGCTCTGTATAAATATCATTCCTTAAATGCCAGCTCTCTGGAGCTTATTCTCAAAACATTACAACAAAACGATGGAGAAGAATCTGAGCACTGAAAGCCACCTGAGAGTTTAGAAATACCTGCAAAGCGACAGGCAAAGGGAACCACGTGCCTGTGTGTTCATTTCGGTTTTGCTGGCAACCCTTTGGGTTTCTGATGACCTCGTTAGGACTAGAGGACACGGCAGAGATGGTTCTCCACCAAGGGGGCTGGGTCACCCAGAGCTGGTGCGGGCCAGGTGAGCTACGAGACGGACCTGCGACCCATCCAGCCTCACCTGCCCGGCCCAAGGGCTCCCCTCACAGTTCCCCACAAGTGAAAACATACCAAGCACCCCACATGGTGGGTGAGTGACACTGGCACCCACGTCGGCCCCTGATGTGACTGAGTCAGCACCGAATCTCCTGGTGGAATGTCATTCCTCACTGGCAGCGAAGCTTCTGTGTCCCATTCCCTCCCTGGGATGTACTGATTGCTGTGACCTTTTTGGAAATGTCACAGCTTTTCAACTGGGAGCCTGGGATTTGTAGCATCCGACAGGCACTTCTGTCCTGCCCAAACCCCGGGTTCTCTGTTTGTCCTCAGAACAGGACACCTGCCAGCCTCGGACAAGCTAAGCCAGCGTGCAGAGCGACTCGGGGCTTTTAATCAAGTGATAGGTCAACATTGCTTATGTCCAGAAGAACAGTAAGGGTCACCAAACAGCTGCCCCAATGCTTCCAGAACTGAGAGGAGATAGAAGAAAATGTCCCTTGAAGAGAACTAGTGACAGAGAACACAAAACTCTTTTTTTGTTGAGGGCAGTGTCACTGGCCCTCACATGTGGGACCCGAACCAGAGCCGCTGGCTTCCCAAGCCAGCGCTTAACCACTGCGCCACTCGGCCGGCCCCAACACAAAAATCTTTTAAAAGTCCCAATGTCATGTGGCAGTCAGGAAAATGTCTAAAACCTAAAACCAAACCAAAAAAATCCCCAAAGCCTTTTCCTGAGATCTGCTGAGCGGCCCCACGGAGGCCCAGTGGGCGGACCCCACCTGGTGCCCAGGGCCTAAATGAGACCCTCCCCCAGGAGCTCGGATGGGGGATGGTGGCCCTCGTCAGTCCTGTGGTGCCGCCCAGGCCTCCCAGCCTCCTGAGGGCCCAGGAGCAGGGGCAGGCAAGCGTGTCGTGGATGGCACGGCCCACCATCCTGGAGGCCGAGTCAGGCCGGTGGACAGCCGGAGTGGGATGGGGGAGAGGGGAGCAGACGCGACGACGGCCACACTTGGGGCCTGTCTTGGCGGGCAGCGGCAGCGAGGGGCACCATCCCATGTGTCGTGTGGCCAGGCGCTGGCCGCAGGGATAAGGGCCAGGGACAGGATCAGGAGAGAAGCTGGGGGCTAATCCAGGAAGTTCGCTGGGGCCAGGGCTGCGCTGGTGCAGGGCAAGGGGTGGGGTCAGGACAGGTCTCCAAGGGGAGAGGGCAGATGCAGCAGAGCCCAGGGGTGCGTGCCTTTATCCTGCATGACAGGGCCAGGCGGGTCCTTTCCACGCCCCACGCCTGGCTTTGCGCCTTGCTGGAGGACTCACTGTGCCCCCAAGACCCCCTCGTCCCAGGCTGGGTCTCGTCCGCCTGCTCATGGCCTTTGGGTTTTGCCGGCTCTGGCTGCCTGGCCCACCTGATCCAGAGCGCCTCAGGCCTCAGTTTCCATCCCCAGCACAGGTCTGGGGAGGCGCGGGGCCCTCTGCCCTGGTCCCGACCCAGAACCCACTACTCTGTCCGCCTACTCTCTTTCCCCTAAATAATCACCTCTAAATATATCAGGCCGAATCCCACGAACCTATGAACACCTGACCTCACGTGGCAAAGACGGGGTGTTTGCAGACGCAACTAAGTTAAAGATCCCAAGATGGGGAATGGGATTCAGAGGGGCTCTCGCTGCAGACCCAAGTGTGTGACAAGAGGAAGGCAGGGGCGACCTGACGACAGAGGCAGAGGAGCCAAGTGAGGACGGAGGCAGACACAGGGGATGCAGCCACCAGCCCAGGGACGCCTGGGGCCCCAGAAGCCGGAAGAGGCCGGAAGGAGCCTCCCCAGAGCCCTTGGAGGAGGGTGGTCCTGATGACACCTTAATTTCAGCCTTCCGGGGTCCAGACTGTGGGAGAATAAATTCCTGTTATTTTAAGTCCCCAACAGTGTGGCAATGGGTTGGAGTGCCACCAGGGGCTCCTCTATTCTTTTGTCCTTTGACGATCCCCAATGGAAGTGACTCAATTTTACAAAAACTGGCAATTTCCCCAAACCGGGGAGCTCACACGCTTTCATGCATTCCTCAAGGGAGTGAAAACTGGTTCTCGGCGGGCAAAGACGGTTTCCTCAGGGCTATCCAGACAGGACGTAAAAGATTCACGGTGTGGGCCCATGACATTGAAACTTCGCAGCGAGGGACAAGCAAACAAAGGGGAGGACTCCCAGCATAACCGGGGGGCTTCATCCAGTCGCCCAGGAGGTAGCTGCTGGTGACCTACAAGTGCCACCGTGGGAATGTCACAGTGGGGATTTGGTCTCTGCCCCCAAATCTCTGGAGCTGCGTTCACTCTGCTGAGAGACAGAGGTTAGAAGGGTGTTATCAGCTGAACCCCAGGAGGCAGGGGACAGACACGGGGTGCGAGTGTGGGATCAGGGAGCCCCACATTTCCATCCCGCCTTCCCACCCCATCTGTAAGGCAGGCCGATGACACTCAAATCTGGAGCCAATGAACCCCTGCGCGGCCCACAGTGGATACTCAGGAAATGCCAGCCGTCTTTCTAGGAAGCTTCGTGGTGAGCTAGACAGACACGTGACCAGAGGCACGGCCCAAACACGGAGCCCGATACACGTGTGCTCACGCCTGCTCCCAGAGTTATGTCTAAAAAATGACAGCAGCACGGGCCGGCCGAGTGGCGCGGTGGTTAAGCGCTGGCTTGGGAAGCCAGCGGCCCCAGTTCAGTCCCACATGTGAGGGCCAGTGACACTGCCCTCAGAAAAAAATAAAAAAATAAAAAAATAAAAAATGATAGTAGATCACACATTCAAAGTGAACTATGAACTGTCAGAGAAACGTGACAGCAAACAGAAACCGTAACACCCTGGGCCTGAGGCGGCTCCTAACCTTGCCGTTTGGGTTTGTTAATGGGCCGAAAGGTTGTGCCTTTCAGACTCCTGTGAGGATGATATCTGGAGGTGGGTCTTTGGGGACGATTAGGTCATGAGGGTACAGCCCCCACAATGGGACCCGGGTCCTTGAGAGAAGATAAACCAGAGCACCAGGGTAGGATAAGAGTTTTCTCCCACCTCTGCCACGAGAACACTGATTTAGACCATCGCCTGTGGACGCACGAGGCCTCGTGGAAGTTGGGGTCCGGCAGAGAAGGGCCAGCCTCCGCGGGCCCAAGTTCTGAGACGGGTGCAGTGACGATGCTAAGGGGACAGTCCCACATCCACACACACTGCGTGATCTCACTAAGATGTGCAATCTAAAAAAGCCGAACTCGCAGACACGGAGAGCAGGGTGGCGGTTTCCAGAGGCTGGCGGTGGGGACATGGGGAGACACTGGCCAAAGTTACACACATCCAGTTCCAAGCTGAGTAAGTTCTGGGACCCACATCCAATGTGGCGATGACAGTCAGCCACACTGTCCACACGCTGGAAAGCTGCTACGGGAGCCGCCCTTCCACGGTCCCAGCACACGCGGACGGTGGCTGAGGCGACGGAGACGTCAGCTGCCCTGGCGCTGGTGGTCGGCTCCCAGGCACACTTACAAAGCGTCACCTCCTACACCTTCACCTTGGTAATGCCCTGTGGCACCTGCTGTCTCCATAAAGCTGGAAAACGGAGACACCAGCGTTCTCTCTCTCTCTCCACGCACATACCAAGGAGAGGCCGTGTGGGGACGCAGGGAGGAGGCCCCCCGGTAAAGCCTGTCCTTCTCAGGAGAGGCCGGCATCTGACCTCGGACGTCCAGCCTCCAGAGCTGTGGGAAAGAAATGTCCGTTGTTTAAGCTCTGAGTGTGTGGCATCCCGTCATAGCCGCTCTGGCCGACCGATACAGGGTGTTCCCTCTTCACTTCCAACTGACCAACAACTCAAGGGCTCCGATGCAGGAACAGATAAGTCCTCGGGACAGAAACTGCTCATCTGTAAACATCCAGCGTCAGCGCCCTCGACTCCGACCCTTTTGACCTCTGCACCAAGCTGTCCTGCGTTAACACTGCCACCTAGTGGTCAGCATGAGCAATGACAGGAACTATGTGACCGATGGCCTCTGCCCGGCCCCAAGTCTGGTGCTGGGCAAGGGCTACAAAGATGGGGAGACAGTGCACCCCCTGCTCCAGCAATGTGCATCTTCTCTGGAGGACTGGCGCAGACTCCGTCCGTTCTCAAATGGTACGTCAAAGGCAGTATCAAGTCATAAGGGAACCAAAAGGAAGGTGCCGTTGGGACTGCCCTGGGCTGCAGAAAAGCACCTGCAGAGAAACTGCTAGGGTTTTGTAGGGTGAATAGGAGTTCACAGCGTAAAGGCGAGGCCGTGCTGGGGGGAGGGGCGGCACTGCTCAAGATTTTCTTTAAAACTATGAAATCAAAGTTTTACTTCGATGACTGCCTTAGATCTGAATGGATGGTTCAAACAGTAGAAACCGTCCACACAGCTTGTAGCTGCCACTCCGTCCAAAGCCGTCCACACCCCACCTCCTCCCACAGGAAGCTGCTCCTCAGGGCTTTCCCTCCTGTCTCTAAGCAGCATGCGTCTGCGGATCTCTCCCGATTTCTTGCCGTTTAAATCCTAGTTGCTGATGTCACGCCAGGAAAGACAAGGGCTCCGCTCATTTGTCACACCGCCCGGTCCAGGTGCGTCCCAGGCTTAGGTTCAGTCATCGTTCATCTGTGTTTACAGGATGACGGCAGCCCCCGTCAGCTACGATTCTACTTCCCCTGGGTGAATTACTGCCGCATTTTAAAACCGGCTTTGCTATTTACCGACAGTCCATTTATGGCCAGGTTCTGGCAAAGGTGTAAATTGCGGAGTGCGGGTCTCCCCGCTCGTTCCCGGGTGACGCCCGTCCCAGTGCTGTCCGCCTGCCCGCGCCAGGCAAGGGGCGCTCGGGGCTGCCAGGCGCCCACCCGGTTCCCCTCATTCTCTCGACCTCTTTCTTCCCCGCCTCCTGGTGCCACGGACCGAGGACCCGATCTCCTTCGCTGTACGTGGCAGGGTAATGAGCTCTCACCCTTCCGTGATGGTCACACACGTGACCCTGGCAGTGAGCCTGTGTGCGTGCGAGCACGCGTCCCTCCCCGCCAGCCGGCCTCTCTGGCTCCAGCCCCAGGCTTGCCCACGTGCTCCGGGGCAGGAGGGCAGTTTCAGGGTGGCTGGACATCGTTTGCTTAGAGGGAGAGACTCAATAACTCTACACCCGTTAAATTGGTTTATGACCTAAACTGCAGTGCGGGGGATGGGAACGCCCCGGGACTTTCCAGTGTGGTCCAATCCTGTGGGGACTGAGCACTTGAAATATAGGTGACGTGACCAAGAAACAGAACTTTACATTTTATTTAGTTACAAGTACACTTAAGTAGCCCCATGCATCCTGCGGCCGCCGTACTGGTCAGCGCAGTCCAAGGCTATTTTGTTGAATCCAGAAGCCCCGTTCATAATCTCCATGCGATTTCATCTTCGTTGCTCGCCCTCCCATGGCACCCTCTGCCTTTCACACGGGATCACAACTGGTGGCCGATGAATGGGCTGATTTCCATTTTAGAGTTCCCTTCCGTCTTGTCAACACTTCACATCTCACAGAGTGAAACTCAAGTCCTTGCCCAGGCACATGGCCCCTGGGCGGCCGCATCTCCCACCACTGGTGTTGGCCTCCACACACCAGCTCTTCCAGCCGGCTGGCCTCAGCACTGCTCCTCAAACACCCAGGTATGCTCTGGCCCCAGGCCCTTTGCACATGCCAGCTCCTCTCCCTGGAATGCTTCTCCCCCTCCCCATATATCGGCAGGGCCCACTCCCTGCCTCCCCTCTTCCTGGTCACTGCTCACAGGTCCGAGGTTGTGCTAGGACCCCATCAGAAAGGGCCCCCCTTCCACAGCATCACCCCTGTTTCTCTCTGCCCCTCTCACCCTGCTTGATTGCCCTTCATGTTATTTACCAACCCTCACGCCTTATATGTGTTATTGGTTTACTTGTTAATTCTCAATGACTGACGTGCACTCATTGAGGGCAGAGGCGTCATTTCGCTCAGACTTATTTCCGCAGCACCTAGGAGAGAGCGTGGCTCCTGGGAAGGTGACACGTGCTCCCTGAAATCATGCATTCAAAAGCCGGTTACTATCCATCACAGATACGCACGGCGAATCGGCCCAAACATTCTGGGTTCCCCAGGTTTCTATGCCCTGATCTAGAAACTTCCACATCCTGTTTCTATGAGAACACAGAGTCTGAATCTCAAATGAGACTTACAGAACTTTTAAAAGACACGACTTAAAAATGAATGGCTCTTCAACAGTGCCCTGAGCAGGGATTGCAGGCTAGGGAGCTCAGGGGGACCACCAGGCCACAAAGCGGAGGAGGCAGGCGGGCGTGGGCAGTCAGGAGCGGGGGTGACTGCGGCAGGCTGGAAAGTGCATGCCCTTCCCAAGGGTCAGCGGCCCCTGAGCCGGCCGAGCACCCCCACACACAAAGGGGGCCCGGATGGGACCACCGGTATGAATTTTTCGAGGGGCTTACAGAAATCTGAATTCTCACATGAAACTCCTGGATATTTAAATGTTGGCAAAGAATGTAATGTTTTTAATACTCTGGGCAGGCCACTGTCAAACTCGGTGGGGTCCAGGTGGCAGGTGGGAAGCCGCAGACTTCTCCCATCGCCCACAAGCGAAGGCTGGGTGCCCTGCAGAAGGTCAGCGGATCACACAATGTGAGGCAGATGCTGAAGCTCCCGCCTCAGCAAGCTGCTCCTAAATGCCCCAGATAAGCCACACAAGAAGAAAGAAAGAAACACAACGATCTAAAACTAACGACATTTCGACGGAAAGGCCTCCGAAGAAACCTGACGCTTCTAATTCATTCTGCGAGGGTTCTAATGCTGCCTCACCACAGAACACACATGATGGGGTTTGAGGGTGGACAGAAAGGCCTTGAATGTTGTCATGTCACCTGGGAGCCCCTGGGGTGGTGTCATCCTGGCACAGCTCCCAGGCCCTCAGCCTCGGGCAGGGTGACGCTGAGACAGCACACACGGGGAGAAGGCACCCGCAGACCGCCTCCCTGCGATGAACCCCATTTCAAAGGAGCAGGAGGGGCTGGGTGCGTGTCCTGGGGCTGCTGGAACAAGTGACCACAAGCTGGGCCGCTTCAAGCCACAGGCGTTAGTTCTCTCATGGTGCTGGAGCCCGAAGTCCAAGATCAAGGTGCGGCAGGACCAAGGTGCGGCAGGACCAAGGTGCGGCAGGACCAAGGTGCCGCAGGACCAAGGTGCCGCAGGACCAAGGTGCCGCAGGACCAAGGTGCGGCAGGACCAAGGTGCCGCAGGACCAAGGTGCGGCAGGACCAAGGTGCGGCAGGACCAAGGTGCCGCAGGACCAAGGTGCCGCAGGACCAAGGTGCCGCAGGACCAAGGTGCCGCAGGACCAAGGTGCGGCAGGACCAAGGTGCCGCAGGACCAAGGTGCGGCAGGACCAAGGTGCGGCAGGACCAAGGTGCGGCAGGACCAAGGTGCGGCAGGACCAAGGTGCGGCAGGACGGCGCTCCCTCCTGGCCCAGGGCAGCCTCCCTCCCGCCTCTTCCGGCTTCTGGGGCTCCCGGCGCTCCCGGGCTGGTGGCCCGGGCTGGTGGCCGCATCAGCCCAGTCTCTCCGCCGTCACGCAGCTCCTCCCTGTGCGTGTGTCCAAATTTCCCTCTTCTTACAGAGACACCCGTCACCGTACTCGTCTGACCTCATCGTAACCCGATGACATCTGCAAAGACCTTATTTCCAAAGGTCATGGTCACAGGTTCTAGGAGGATATGAATCTGAGGGGCGCTCTTCAACCCAGCAGAGGGGCGTTCAGACTTTTACGCGAATCCCGAGGGGCCTGTCGGAGGTCACATCGCAGGACGGAGCAGAGGCAGGATTTACATGCTGCCATGCAGGCGTGTTCCCCCACCCCCACCCCAGTGCCCTCGGGCAGATCCGTGTCCTCAGGGCGCCACTCCACAGCCGGGCTGCCCCATGGACCCTCTGCCGGGATGATGGAGAACCGGGAGGAGAATTCTGGAGACTCTCCATCTCATTCCTGGAAATGGTGCTGGTGACGGCAGCGAGCTCCTCCGAGCACGAGCTGCAGGGCCTGCTGTGTCCTGCTGATCCTGCCTCAGCCCCTCTTGGCCTTTCTCTCTCAAGGTGGATGAAAGCAAGCCGTGCAGTTACGGCTGCATTGTCCAAGTAAATGGGTCTCTGGCAAAGCACCACGATTTACAGGCACAGGCAGTCTCCAAACCCCCGAGTCAGAAAAACGCCGCTGGAGGAGCAGTGTGTGTCACAGTGTGAGTGAATGTGAGTGTGTGTGAGTGCGTGAGAGTGTGTGTGTGAGAATGTGAGTGTGTGTGTGTGTGAGTGTGTGTGTAATAGTCTTACGTTAACTTTGTGACTTCCCAATGTCACCTCATACCATGTGTAGCACAGAAGGCAGAACAGCAGAGACACTGGGACCCTGTCCGCGACATTCAACATGGAAGCATGAAGTCATGGGAGAAAACGAAATCATTTAGGCCTTGCTGTTAAATCCATGTCGATCTCACCAAAATGAGGTGCTACAGAACCGTTTTGTTTCTGAACCACTAGACAAGGAAAGCAACCCAGAAAGGGGCTTGGAAGGAATAAGGGATAGACGTGCAGCTATGTGGGGTTCATTGGTGTCCCAGAAAAAGCGCAACTCCCCAAACCAGGGTGTCCCCAGAACGGCCGACTGCCTTTGTCACTGGCCCGTCCCCCGACTCAGAAGCACCTGCCCCAACAAGGGCACAATTTGCGGAAAGCAGAGCGCTCGGCCGTCGGCAAGGTGCTCGCCACCCCATCCCGCGTCACGCATGACGAGAGAGAGCGTGCCGTTCCGCTGTGGCCACGTCACTAAAAGCGTGCACTCGATTTGGTGCTCCATGTGAGTGAGTGGGGTGCGCGGGGGCCTGGGGGGACAGGCCGGGATGTGACGTGTCCAGAGGGACAGAAGGTCATTTCCATGAAGGCTCCGCGGCGAGGCCACGTCCTGCTCGGCTCTGCCTGGAAATCAGCGTGAGCTACAGAGCGAGGGGCTGGAGGAGGAGGCGGAACCATTGCTGGACGGAGCTCAGGGCATCTGCCAACGCCCTGCTCTGCCCTGCCGACAGGACGTGTGTGCGCCCGTGTGTGTGCGCGCGCACACTCGTCTGCACGTGCACATACACACATATTAAGAGATCATTTCAAAAAACTGGCTCGTGCCATTTGGGAGCTGGTGCCAGCCGCTCAGAGACTCGGGTTTCTCCGTTTCAGTCTGGAGGCGGAATCCCTTCTTCTCTGGGAAACCGGTTTTTGCTCCCAAGGCCTCCAACTGACTGCATGAGGCCCACCCATAGGGAGGGTCAGTCTCTTCACTGGTTATGGGGTTAAGCACCGCGAGGGCACGCCTTCACAGCGACGCCCGTGCTGGTGTGTGGTTAGCAGACGGCTGACGTGGCATCCACAGCCATGCGCACCTCCCCCACTGCTTTCTCCCTCGCCTAGGGCCTCCCCGCTTGGGCTTCTTCCACGGACTTGTTTCTCCTGATCTTCAGAATCTGGATATGTTTGCTCCCTCGGACTGAGCGATTCCAAAGCACGGGACCCCCGATGTTGTTCGCCCCATGCCAAGAAGCAAGATGGGCTCCATGCCTCTTGCCCCCCTCCCTCTCCCCCTCTCCCTCCCCCTCTCCCTCTCCCCATCTCCCCTCTCCCTCTCTCCCTCTCTCTCTCTCTCTCTCTCTCTCTCTCCCCTTCCCCCTCCCTCTCCCCTCTCCCCCTCTCTCCCCTCTCCTCTCTCTCTCTCTCCTCTCCCCTCTCCCTCTCCCCCTCCCCCTCTCTCTCTCTCCCCCTCTCCCCCTCTCTCCCTCTCTCTCTCTCCTCTCCCCCTCCCTCTCTCTCCCCCTCTCCTCTCTCTCCCTCTCCCTCTCCCTCTTCTCCCCTCTCTCTCTCTCCCTCTCCCCCTCCCCTCTCTCTCCCTCCCCCTCTCCCTCTCCCCTCTCTCTCTCCCCCTCTCCTCTCTCTCCCTCTCTCCCTCTCCCCCTCTCTCCCTCTCCCTCTCCCTCTCCCCTCTCCCCTCTCCCTCTCCCTCTCCCTCTCCCCCCTCTCCGTCTCCCTCCCCCCTCTCTCCCTCTCCCCCTCTCCCCCTCCCCCTCTCTCTCTCTCCCCCTCTCCCCCTCCCCCTCTCTCCCTCTCCCCTCTCCTCTCTCTCTCCCTCTCCTCTCTCTCCCCCCTCTCCCCTCTCCCCCTCTCCCTCTCCCCCTCTCCCTCTCCCCTCCCCCCTCTCCCTCTTCCCCCTCTCTCCCTCTCCCCCTCTCCCTCTCCCCCTCTCCCCCCTCCCCCTCTCCCTCCATGCATGCACAGAAGAAAGGCCAGTGAGTAGGTGGCTGTCTACAAGCCAGGAGAGGGCCTTCACCAGACACTAAGTCTGCTGGCACCTTGATCTTAGATTTCTAGCCTCCAGGACAGTGAGAAGGAAATGCCTGTTGTTTAAACCGCCCCATTTGTGAGACTTTGTTACGGTAGCCGGAGCTCACACAACCAGCAGTGTTTCAGATATGCCCAAGTAATGCTGCAAGCGCTTCTCCTCCTCCGCCGCCTTCAAAAGTCACCTCTGTGTGTCTCCTGAGTCTCAAACCTGAGCAGGCCGCAGTCTGCAGAGGCTTATTAGAGCGAGCCCAGCGCCGCCCCCAGGGCCTCTCTGTGGGGCTCGGGAGGCTGACAGTTTGCATTCTCTCGAGTTCCGAGTTGACACTGCTGACCCAGCCTTCGGATTACATCATTCAGCAGGAGCGTGGCCAGATAAACCCTGTCAAACATTCCGAGATTCCTTACGCAGGTCCGTGTGCACAGCGGCAGCTGCAAAGGCCCACCAGTGCCCAGGAAGACCCGGTGGGTCCCTGCTCAATGACACAGCGGGCCGCCACTGCCCCTCAAACAGCAGGCAGTGACTTCCCTTTCATAATTAGAGCGGCGCGTGAAAGATGAGTGCTGGGGACATTTGAGAGGCAAGGATCCACAGACTGAATTAAACCTCTGCATCTTCGGACACAAGGAGGCAGGGAGGCCGGAGGAAGGCAGAGCAGCTCCCGCATGCAGCTGGAGTGGTCCTGGGCAAGAAAAGCAAGGACTCGGGGCATTGCTTCCTCCAGGTGGGTTGCATAAGCAACGCCCGCACGCAACTAAGTCCCATTGTTCTAGAGTGTTTTGCTTAATTGTCTTCCAGAACCACCAGTGACATCTGATTATCATTAGAGAAATAGAGACAAATGGCCCTGGGTTTGGGCTGGTGCGGTTTAGCTGCAGGGAGGGTGTACTGAGCATCCTGCCAGGACTCCCATAAGAAGGGGTGCCCCCATCCCTGTGGTGATGGGACAGCAGCAGGGACTAAGAGAGATGCGACCTACACTGGCCTTTCGTCCTGGTGGCCATGCACACGCGCCGCCCTGGAGCACCGTGTGGCCGTTGCAGGCCACTGCCCAGAGTCGGAAACGGCTCTTTCCTATTATCCAAGCGCTGACCACGAACCAAAGGGCATGCACGGGGTGCTGTTTGTAAGCAATTTAAGCAACACCCTGTCTTTGAGAAGGGACTAGAGAAATACACTGTTTAATGGCCAGAAAAAAATCTTTAAACCAAGACCACCAACCCAGAGCTGAGCCCCAAGTGTCAGGAGTGGTCCCACAATGACGCAAAGGGCCCCGAGCTGTCACAATCACAGTTCCCCGAGAGTAACGGTAGCTTCACAGACCCATCAGCAAACCAGGAGCTCATGGCTACGGTCCATCTCACGGTAAACCTCAGCAAGCGGCACGATTCAGCACGAAAACCCAGGCCCGCCCCAGTGATGAAACAAGCAAACTTTTTCATGGTGGTTATTAGACGTTCGGTCTAGGTTTTTAGATAGAACTGGTTCATTTCCAAGACATCAAGCCCACATATAAAGCGTAACTGTAATATATAAAATAATATACTGTGAATATTAGTAACACCTAGGACGAGTGTGAGTGAAACACCCATGGAAGCCAGTTCTACAAACCTCTTTCAACTCAGTAAGATGTAAAAATTATTTGCAGACAACAACCACAGTGACTTCAATTTTCAGTTCAAGTGGAGAATCGGACTGTGTGTAGGGTCAGAATGCATCGCTGTAACTTAGAGCATTTAGCTAAGATTTTATTTTCACCCTAAACCCTCTGGTTGCTGCATCAAAATTAGTTGAGCCCCCTATCTATACAATGGGGTGTCACTCAGCCATAAAAATGAATGACGCACTGACACAAGTGACAACACGGATGAGCCTTGAAAACACGATGCTGACAAAAGCTAGACACAGAGGGCCACCTACTGTGTGATTCCATTTACATGAAATGTCCAGAATAAACACATCTATGGAGACAGGAAATAGATTAGTGGTTGCCAGGGGCTGGGGGAGGGAGAGAGAGGGGTTACAGCTTAGTGGGTACGGGGTTTTTTTGGGGGTGGGGGGTGATGACAAAATTCTTAGTAGCGATGACAACACATCATGAGTACTTACAACTACTGAAAGGGTTAAAATGGTAAATTTTGTGTTATACATCTCTTACCACAGTGAAAAATAATTAGGACCCTGGCTTCTGTGGTCCCCAGCAGACCCCCACGGCCAGAGCCGGGTCGGGCTGGTTCACCCTCCACTCTGGGACAGCACGCCCAGCTGGGGGGCCAGCTGGATAACAAGCCCCCTCCCCATGAAGTCCCCACTGAAAGGCCAGGCAGCGAAGCCAGCATTTCCAACAGCTGCACAATGAAAAACCACCACGTCTTTACCGCCTTCCATGAACAGCCCGCATTGATGAGCCGCTGTGTTATGGGGGTTCAGGGACATGGCCTCCATGCAGACAACGTCCCCAACAGAACCAGCCAGCAGGATGTTCACAGGATGTGCAGGCATCTGGGGTCGCCTCCCCCAGCAACGCCCACACCGCGTTGGTTTCTGAAGGCTTTACCTGAAACGGCGTCTGGCTGTTATAGTTCTTCAGCTCCTTATTTCCGCCTCGAAACAGCAGCACCCGTGCACAGCTGTCCTGCATGTTGGAAAGAAGAAATCTGGTGGTAAAACGGTGGCGTAGACATTCTCCAAGGAAAGCCGTTCAGAGGCTCAAGCTCACAAGAATTCAGAGAAACGTAAATGTAAATAAAGGCAAAAGGAAGGGCGTCTTTGCTCACCGGAGTGGTCAGGATCAGGGGGACCCCCCCACCCAACCAACCCTGCGATGCCATCAGTTGAAGTGTAACTGCTGCAAACACTTTCAGCAGCAACTTGGCAGGATCCATAACAATTTTAAATGTATACACCCCGCGTCAACAATTCTACTTTTTAAGGCTGTATTCTACAGTCTTTCACACAGCATAAACCATATCATACGTGAAGTGCTGATAAGTAAAATCCAAAAAGAAAGAAAAAAGAAAACAGGGAGACAGCATCAATGCTCTAAAATAAGAGAAAGTGGAATTGCATTCTAGAACATTCTTCACCTAGGCAGTTGCAGGAAAAAACAAGGCAGATGGATGAAAGCTGACAAGAAATATAGCCAAGTACATCTAAGTAGAAAACGCAACTCTCAGAGCAGTAACATGGCTGAATTTCATTTGTTTCCTGCAGGAAAGTAAAGAACTCGTATGTCGGAAAGGTGTGGGCCAGTTAACAGGATTTACTTTCCCACGAAGAAAAAAGGAAGAGGGAGCAAAAAGGAGGAATCTTCATCTGACTGCTTACTAATATTTTTTAATGTTTTTCAAAGGCAGGCAATATTCATGTCTTGTGTTTTACAAGGAAAATCAACCTATTCCTGTCCATTTGTTAAGCATCCGCTAACTTGCGCATGGGGCCGACGGAGAGCTTCCCACCAGCCCTGTGAGGAGGGCAGGACAAACACCTACAGCGAGGAGGCAGGTGGCAGCCTGTGAATGAAGGCCGCTGATTGTGACAACACGTTTCCCTAATGAAGGTGGCCGGAGTGCTTAGAATGAGCAAGTTACATTTCTCAAAGACCATTTAAATGGTCAAGCGCACACTGGTGTCCGTGTGTTGCGGCTGCACCTTCCCGACCACAGGATCCTGACCCTGTGCCAATGGCCCCCCGTGCAGGTCGCAGCCAAACCCCTGTGCTGGGTCCATCTCGGCTTTTCCACAGGACCTACAGAGTCTAGAATTGGGCAGGACAACCCAAGGCAAACAGCAGCCAGCGTGGTCAAGCAGGAGTTCCACCCAGAAAACTGCTCAGGCCAGTGGCCCCAGCCCAGACAGGCGGGGACCTGCTGCCCTGGGGACAGGCAGGGGCCAAGGCACACTGCCCAGGTCACAGGTCCTGCGGGACAGCAGACTGAAGGCGAAAACCTGGCAAGACAGACAGAAAGGACACAGGAGGTTGCCCAGGGCCAAGGGGCTGGAGAGACCTGGGGAGTCACCCATGGGTTTCCTTTTGGGGTGATGAAAACGTAATAACGATGTGGTGATGGGTGCACAACTGTATGAAGAGACTAAAAATCATTCAATTGTGTATTTTACACGTAGACAGGGAGATTGTATGATGTGTGAATTAGATCTCAGGAGAGGTGTTAGAAAAGTAGGAGAGAAAGGAACAGAGACAGAAGAGAAAGAAACAGAGAAAGAGAGAGGAAGACAGAGAGAGAGACAGAGACAGAGAGAGAGAGACAGAGAGACAGAGAGAGAAAGAGACAAAGGGAGAGAGACAGAGAGACAGAGAGAGACACAGAGAGAGAGACAGAGAGAGAGAGAGACAGAGAGAGAGAGAGAGACAGAGAGAGACAGAGACAGAGAGAGACAGAGACAGAGAGAGACAGAGACAGAGGGAGAGACAGAGGGAGAGAGAGAGAGACAGAGAAGCAGAGAGGTAACCAGCAGTACAGGCAGGTCGCCCTTCCACGACTCTGACCCGAATCCAAGAGCCCGTGGGACCTGGCGGACAGAGTGAGCTCGGAGCAGCCAGCTGAGGCTGCCCTGATTCCCGTGATCTGGGTCAGGGGTCCACTGGGGCCTCCGCCTCGAGAGGATGATACTAATGAGGAAGCCACTCGTGAAAGGAGCAGATGGAAGCCGAGGCACAGGAATCCTGGAACCACTCAGAGCTGCGCTCAGCCTGGGGAGGTACCTGAGAGGGTGTGGCTGCATATAAACCAAGTTCTGTGACAAAGACTACCGGCGCTGTGTCCTCAGGCCACCGGGATCCTGGGGCCCAGCTCCACCCCATGGCCGACTTCAGTCCCTGCGTCCACGTCACCGGGGGCTTAGGCGTGCGCGGCATCAGGCCAGGTCTGCGGCCTGGGTGGAGGCTGCCCTCTGCAGCCGGCTGCGGGGTGGAGAGAGACTGGGCAGCAGAGAGGGCAGCCTCCGGGTGCTGACGGGCAGCCCTCGGGAGCAAGTGGGGAGAAGACAGGCCGGGAGCTCAGCTGCGGGCGGGCGAGAACGCGTGTGGTGATAGAAACGGGGCAGAGGCCGCACACGACGCGTGGGGAGGGAACCGCGGAGGCCTGGGCGGCTGTGGACACTGCCCGCACGTGTCCGCGAGCTGCATCCATGGGCGGCTTTGAGGACAAAGGACGTTTAAGAAAATTAAAAAAGATATAACGACGCTCAGCAAACACGTTTCTCATTTTGGGGTATAATTAAACCCAGGTTTTTTTAAGGAACCCGGCATTCGTTCACATGGCGATAGGCCCTGGAAACCCAGCCCGAGGTCACACACCTGGGACAGAGGCCGGTGAGGATCCCATCCGGGTGTTGTCATTTTATTCCAAACTCACAAACGACAGCCCGCGGGCCAAATCAGACCCAGTGGGTTTTACAAATAAAGTTTTATTAGAACCCTGTTCCACTGCCCCAGTTTCCAGAGCCCACCCCAGCACTCTGCTCCCTTTGAATTACGCCCACTTGGGTCCTGTTACTTACAACCCAAAGTAATGTGATCAAATCAACTAAAACAAGAACATTATCATGCTCCGTGAAGAAAAAGTTTGTGGGGAGAAGAAAGAAGAAGAGAGCACAGTATGTGAGAGAACTCAGGCAGAGGCGGGAACACAGGGCTAGGAGGAAGGAATTTCTGCAGGTCGCCATCTGGGGGGAGGGGTGCAGGTAAGAGAAGACAGCGCAAATCCCCTGGGGCAGCGAGCAGGGGGACCCCACCAGGGACTCAGGGGATGTCTTCCCCAGGGGTCTCACCCTGAACTGAATTTGCACTTGGCCCTGGCCCAGGGAATGAGCAGCCAGGAAGGACCAGCTGTCCGCTCCCCGCGTCTGGGGCCTGGGACCCTGCTTCTGCAATTCCTTACAAATGCACCCCATTGCCCAAGAGGCACTTTCACTGCAAGTTCCCATCCTAAAGGACATTTATATCCTATAAAGGCAAGAATAAATCTTTGCCAGGCACAGCCAGTCACACCCTCCCAGGTGGAACCCAGCCAGGATCTCAGAAAAATCCTCTCACCCACAAAGGGATTACTCGGAGTCAATACTAAGCAACCCCAGAGACACACGCTCCATCACTCTAATATTTGCCAGAGTTCCCGGTGAAATCATGTTCCAGACAGCTACTTCCAAATTAAAGGGTAGGTGGTTCACCCAGCTCAGTAACATGTATACCTGGGCGTGTGTGTGTGCACGTGTGTTGGGGGTATGTGCATGTCTGTGTGTTTGTGAATTGTGTACGTGTGTGTCTGCATGCACACGTGTGCTCTGCAGTTCCGAAAACAGATCTGCCTTGTTCCTTCTGACTCACCCTCAGAGGGCCCCTGCCGGGGGCTAGCAGGAGGCCATTTCACAGATTGGGAAACAGAGTCCTGGGAAGAGTTAAGTGCAAAACTGCGGCTTCAGAAGGGGAGAAAAAGGGCGAGTTGTGACCCACAGGGGTTGCTAAGAGGAGCCTAACTATTGCCTGGAGGATCCTTTCTGCACTGTACCGTGTACGGCACACCGAGCTGTGTCTGCATTCTTTTACGTCCATCAAACATAGTAGAAATAAAAGTGATACTCATTTTGGGCTTTTTGAGCCCGAAGCACAGGGATAGCACTTCACGGCCAAGTATGTTCTTCGTATTCATTCGTGCATGCAAGGAATTGATGTTGAACATGGACCAAGCCAGGTACCATCCTAGTTCCTGGGGACAGAACACCACGCAAATGATAGAAGAGGGTCACGCAACGGAGAGAGTGAGGGCAGCTGCCCAAGGAAGGCCTACCCGAGGGAGTGACGGCAGCAACCAGAAAAGTGCCCTGCGACAAGTGGGGCAGCGTTCCCAGCAGAGGGAGCAAGTGCAAAGGCCCTGGGGCTGGGCTGCAGGAAGCCGGGGCGAGGGTGGGCCGGAGACAAGCCAGATGGGGAACAAGGACCTCTGGGTTCATGTGAAGGGCGTTTCCATTACAGGGAAACACGACTGACCTGCGTGGACCTGTTCAGTGGAAAGTGGCTGAGAGGAAAGAAAGAGTGGAGGCAGAAGACCGCTGGGCAGTGAACGCAGCTGTCTGTGGCCTGAGCAAGGGCGTGGTGGAGGGGACCGAAGGGAGATGACAGAGATCTGGGACAAGAGGGAGCGTGAGCAGCAGGAGGGTGGCCCAGGCTTCAGTCTGGAGCCCCGGAAAGGGCGTCTCTGCACCATGGGGATGAGCCACCCACAGTCCCCACGTGGGATGCCAGCCAGGAGTGGGCAGCACCGCCGGGGCTCAGGGGGAGGCCACTCAATACTCGCTGAGGGCCACTGGAGTTTTCTAGAAAGTAACGAAGGACACAGGCCAGCCTGACGTCACTGCAGGAGAGAATCTGGACCCCAGGAGAAGCCACTGAGAGGCAGACTGCACGGGGACAGATGCTGGCTGCTGGCGTGCCCAAAGGGCCCAGTCAGCATTGCAGCCGGAATCTTCACTCCGGTTTCCCAGCCCCACCAAGGGCTTTCCTTTCCCAAGCACCAAGTTGATCTTCGCTTAAATGTCACCGACGTAAATTGCTAAATATTCCATGTCAGGAATTCGTTTCCAATTTAAGTTATCCTTTGAAATGAGCCTGTCGAGGCAGACATAAACCCCAGAAGAGTTAAGAGGCATGAGATTAGTAAAATGATAAAGTGGAAAGCCGGAACATTGATGTCACCTGCGGGGCTGGAAGCCGGCCCTGTGCACCGCCCCTCCCCTTGAAGAACTGCATCCCAAAGACCACAGCTCACCTGTGCCTGGCTTGTCCCCACCCAAATCAAGGGGTTACAGGAATGTGTCCTGAAGCCTGGGGGAAAAGAACTAGAGGGCAGGCTGGAAGCCCAGCTTTCCACTTACTAGCTGAGCTCCTCTGGGCCAAGCCTTGATGTCCTGACCTGCGTAAAGAATGACAACCAACACCACCAGAGACAACATTGGAGGACCTTAGGGGAAACACGATGTGAACGCCTTCTGTCCAGCGAGACGCACACCCTCAATGCTCAGGGGAGTTTCCCCCCGTGATGGCCCCGGGGAAGCACCGCTGAGCTGACAAGCACTGCATGGGACAACACAAAGGACATGAGACGCAAGCAAAAGAAAGCTCCTCTCTTCTTAACTGCTCCAGAAGACAGGCCTTATGTTCTATTTTCCAGACAAGTTGGCCTGGCCTGGGAACCTTTGATATTTGGAACTCCTTTCCTTCCTTCATTATCCAGGGCAGAAAAACAAACACCAGCATCTGTCCCTCTGGGGCTCCGGGAAAGCCAGCAGGAGGCTGAGGGAGGTGGCAGATTAGACACAATTTGCAGCTTACAATCAGAGCCCTAATTAGCTGATTTCATAAGAGAAGGAGAGATATTCTGATCACAGTGTGTTTTATTAGAAGTGTGCAGATGAAGCCTGCCTAAAATTGATGAAACACATACACCAATCCATAAGCCTGGATGCTTTTGGATTTAATAAAGTGAGGCCTAGTAAGACAAATTAGCAGCAGTGGTACCAACAGATTACCACCAATACCGTCACCATCACCACCATCATCACCACCACAATCATCACCATTATCATCATCACCACCATCACCACCATCAACATCTCCATCATCACCATCATCACCATCACCACCATCATCACAATCACCATCATCACCACCATCATCACCACCATCACCATCACCACCACCATCACCATCACCATCACCATCACCACCATCACCACCATCACCATCACCACCACCATCACCACCATCACCACCACCATCACCATCATCACCACCACTGCCACCATTACGGCCACTGTTTACTAAGCATCTACTGTGTGCCAGACATACCTATGTTTGTTTCCTACTTTAAGCCTCACAGCTTAGTCAGGTATAATTATTCCCACATTACAGATGAGAGAATTTAGAGTCCCAGAGAAACAGTAGGCTGCCCAAGACAGCACAGCAAGGTAACAATTTAAACCACATGGAAGGCAGTCTGCCACAGACCCTGTCCTGCTCAAAAGCACTAATCCCCCACCCCTGGGCAGTCGACTCTCAACACGACTCCCCAGAGCGGCCTGTACTCCTCCCCGTCTGCTTAGAGCTGCAGAGTGGTCTGACTCGTCTGCGCTGAGCCTGGCCTGACGCAGCCACGCACATCACACGTGTGGAGAAGGGGAAACGGATACAGCGTGGAGCTCTGTACACTGGTGACAGGGAGGGCAGAGCCTGGGGTTGGGTAGGCTGTGCGGGTGGCTAGATGAGGGCTGGGACCTCCACCCCTCCCGGACAGTCCACATGACATGCCACTCTGATTCACACCAAGGCGCCTTCTAGATGGGCTTCTGTCACTGCATCAGTGACACCGCCGAACCATTGGAGAGGGCCTGACAGGGGAGAAGGAAGACCACACTAGCATTCCAGGGAGGGGCACAAGGGACCCATGGGGCTGGAGCTCGCTGGGCCCCCAACTGGACAGGGCATCAAGGGGCTGTGGGGCTGTGAAGCCCCGGGCCCGTGACCGTCCACACCGGCCCAGAGGAGGTAATGCAAGGCAGGCCTCAAAGCAGAGGGCGCCACTAAGGCCCTTCTACCTGTGCTGCAGAGGAGGGTGGCATGCCCTGGAGCCGGAGCTGCCCTGGTGATCCCAGAACGCTGGGTCCCAGCATCCCAGCTCTCATGCACATCCAGAAGCCCCTGACCCCAGCCTACCCCAGCATGCTGGTGGTTCAGCCCTCGAGTGGGGGGTTTGTCTAAAACTTAAGTCTAGAGAGGGAATGGATGCAGCCTCTATGCCCAGGCTTGGCAAACTATGGCCCACAGACTGAATTGGCCCGCTGCCTGTTTTGTAAATAAAGCTTTGTTGGCACACAGCTACGCTCATTCACCTACACGTTGTCAACGGCTGAGTGGAGTGGCCCCTTACAAGAGGGCTTTGCTGGCCCCTCTCCTACCCCAGGGCCCATGCTGGAGGGGGTTTCCTTAGCCTGGTCAGCGCTGAGTCCTCCTGGAGCCGGCCACCACGGGGTGGGGTGGGGACAACCTGGAGCTGGCAGGGTGACACTCGTCAAACCCAGCCCTATCATCAACTCAGAATACAGGCTACCTTTTCTAATAAAAACACCACCAACACTTTCAAGGACCATCTTGTCCAGAATTATTTCAAGTGACGAAAACATGTTTATTCTGTCCTGGTTTTTTTCATGATAAAATATGCTTGAAATCTACTGGGGAAAATTAAGGGCTGTTTTTCTTCTCTCAGGCAGTAATTAAGAAGCACATGTTGGCACAGATGTTTTAGCAGCCACAGCCGAGCCTCACAACGTTCGTTTTCCTGGGGCAGCCAGGCAAGGTGTCTCCACGCTCATGGAGCCACTCGTGTCCGGACACCGTGGAGCCATGAGTGCCCCAGCTGTGCGCAATCGCATGGATATGCTTCCATGAGGAGGAAGCCAGCAGCCCCCAGATACTGCTTGAAGCCCAGCTGGAATGCTACCCCAACCCCACCCCACTGAGCTGCCCTCCTGTTCCAGGCACAGGGAGATCCTGAAAGCGTCAGTTTATGCCCCTGAGAAGGGGGGGCCCAAGGCGGCAGGGGACACCAGCACGGAAAGTGGGTGAGGCATGATAATGGCCTAGTCCTGGGCAGCTCACCCTGGCCATCTTGCAAAGCCCTGAAGAGTAAAAAATACCTCTAACTCTATCAAGGGCTCATGAAGGGAAGGCATGACTGAGAGTGGGGTTTCTGAATTGGGTCTTGAAGGAGATGTAGGAGTTTTCCATGGCAAAGAATCCAGGAGAGTTTAACAACTAGAAGCCACTGGGACGTGAGAGTGGCTGGAGGGGCCTGGGCTGCGGAGGGCCATGGAGTGGGCAGGGGAAGGACGTGGGTTTAGGCAAAAGCTGGAGAATTCACCCCAAAAGATGGAATCATCGCTTCAGACTGGGAAGATAATGCTGATGGCAGAGAGAGGACAGGCAAAGTGTACACAGCTTGGGGCCCCACCAAACACCCTAATCTGTGATCTCCAGGTGGTGGAACCCCACCAAGCCCATTCTGCTCAGTATAGCGTCCACACCTCACCGCCCTCCAGGCTTGAGTTCCTTGAAATCAGAGAAAGGGAAGAAGAAAAGAAAGAAGGGGCAGAGGTGCCGTCCAGTGAAGTGCAGGACTCACCTTGACCTGGAGCCCCCCGGACCCAGACACCCGCCCGCTCCCCACGCGGGCACGCGCCCAGGACGCTCACCTGGTTGTAGAGGGCGCAGATGTGCAGGGCCGTGTTCCCCGAGGCGTTCTGGGCCCCCATGTCAGCCCCGTAGAACAGCAGGTGCTCCAGGTGCTGCACGTGTCCGTACCTGCAGGCCTGAGACAGGGATCCACGCTGTGACCAGACCCACATGGCACACACAGCTCCCCCTGGGGCTTGGCGGCGACCCTGGGACCCCACGGGGCAGGCGACCAGCCCTCCGGCTGCTCTGATCCAGGGCCCCAAACACATCGCCACCTCACCCAGAGCCTCAAGGGGGCCGCCAGAGTCCCCTTAGAGGCTGGGCATGGGGACAGGGGCTTTGTGACAGGCTTGAGGACCTGCGCTCGGCTGTTCACCAAGGGGTGTGTGAAGGGACCCTCACGTTCCTTCCGTACATTGGACCGGAGCCCAGAAACACAGCGTATCTTTCCCACGGTCTCTGCAGACAGCTTTACAAAATACAAACCCAGAAGCTCCATCCCTGGCTTGGCCCCCGCCTGCTCCCCCAGGAGAAGGCAGGAAAACAGCAGGAGGGGTGCGCATCCCCGCTGTGTAAGGGAGGACCCCCCCCCCCAGCTGTCCTCATCAGGGCAAAGGGCAGCCCCAATGCTTTAAAACGGAACCCACCCCTGAGGCAGGCGGGGAACAGTTCCACAATATAACTGCCCCCTCTCCAAGCCCTTCTAGGGGTGACGTGTGGGATTTATGAACCAACAGGGCCTCAGGGGACAAACAGATCGGGACCCATTTTCTAGAGCTTGCACTCTTGAGTCTGTCTTTCTGTGTAAATGGAAGCCTTGCAGAGCGCTTATGGGAATCACGTGGGATGAGGGACCCGCGGGGCCTCAGGTGACGCTCGCGCCAGGACAGCCCCTCCCCATCGGGCTCACAGGGGAAAGGAGGCCCCGTCAGTGACTGGTGCTGGTCTCCAGCTCCAGCTGCTCCGTGCAGGGGCCACACTTGGCCCTGGCAGCAAGGAGTAGCTGACTAACCCGCACCCACCCATCCACACTTCCTGGGCACCTCAGGAAAGACCAGTGATGGGCAGAACTGAAGGCATGAGACCGCTGTCCACATGTCGGGGTAACAACCTGGATGGGGAGACATAAAAGGCCAGGGAAGTGTTCCTGACACAACACTTCCCGTCCCTGACAGTGGGGATGCCCCCGGTGGGAAGGGATCAGCCACATGGGGGGCAGCCGCTACTGGGCGAGGGCAAGGGAGCTTACTGATCGCGCGTTTCAGATCATTGAGACAGACTGAGAAGTCCATCTTTGCTCAGCCTACAAGAAAGAGCCACATCTCACCGATTAATAGTGAGGACGGATGACACGGAAGTCATTGAAACCATTAATTGGATTAGTGTAAGGGGGAAAAAAGTCTGAGAAGCATCCACTTACAATGCTATGCCTCCTGTAAAATTATCTCATTAGTCTATGAAGCAGATCATTATTGCAAATAATGTCTCTTGTACCTGCCCAGCCCCCAGCCTCCCTTCTTGTGACAACAGAGCCTGCTTTTTCCTTTGGGGCTGCCCAGCTTCCCTCTCAGAGGCCTAAGAGGGCGCCCACCCCACCCCTGCAGCGGCCTCAGCAATCAGCACATTCTATCTCCTGGCCACAGGGGAGGTCTGGGGCGCCTACAGGACCCCATGGGTGGGTGAAGACCTGAGGCTGGAACACTTGTCAGAACTATTAAGAAGGCAAAGTTCTCTCTTTCTCCCACGATGGCCAGCAGGAAAATGACAGACCCTCATAGCTTCTGGGCCACCAACAGGGTATGCAGGGAGCAAAAGGGGGATGTGGGGGCAAGAGGGAGAGACAAAGACAGACACACACACACACACACACACACACACACACACAGCCAAGGAGACATTGTTCCAGTCCCTCTAAGCTGCAGCTAAGCCTGGACTTTTCAGGACACAGACTAGGTATCTTTTTTTTATATTTTCCCCTTAAACCAGTTTGAGTTGGGATTTTTGTTCCTGAAATCAAGGAGCCCTGGCTAATCCACTCTCCCCCAAGGACAGCTTGCTCAGAGGAAATACTTGATTACAGCTTAATTTAATTGTTCTGTAGTCAGTAAAGAAGAGACCCACATTACCATAAAAACACTGAACAATCAACACAGGCTCATTAATCCCCTCCCCCCAGTTCATCTAAATTTATGTGCTTTTACTTAATGCCAGTGGGATGGTGTCATTTCTAGCCAAGGGTCACAATGTGATCAACACAAGAGGTGGAATGGAGTTGTTAACTCTGTGTAGAAGGTTTAAGAAAGATCACCCTGGACGGCTGCCATCCCATGCTATCCTTTCTCAGGACAATTGTCTTAAAGCAAACAAAACCAGAAAACTCAGACAGGTGCTAAAGTGTAAGAGAAACACTGAGGACAAAGAGGGTGGGGTGGGGGACACCCAGGAGGTGATGGTCAGACCAGTCCGGCTGCATCACGGGGGCTGAGCAACACTGAATAGAAAAAGGGGGCCAGCTTCTCGGCTGTCACAAATGCGGTGCCAGGGAAACCTAGGATCGATGCTAGGGCACTGGGCGGCGGTGGGAGGCGTCGGTATGGACGCACGGCTTTCAACAGAGAAGTAAAAATGAAGATGTGTGTGCACATAGATGTGCACGTGGACACACGCCCCCAGCTCTCCCTCAGTGGGCCTGAGGTCAGCTACAGCCCAGCGGCAGTAAGCACACCGAGTGCCCGGATCTTGGATCCTAAGTACCACTCTATGCGAAGGCACCAGGCTCCTTGGAGAAATGGCTGACTCCAGGGCTGAGGCAGGAAAAGAAGAAGATGAGTCAGAGAGAGTGCTCAAAAAACAATGGGGACATGTCCAGAGGACAAAGGAGCCATCCCAAAGGGGGTCCCATTGGCCATGGTGGGACAGTGGTAACAGATAATGACCATGAGGCCACACTGCTGTTAATAAACGAATGAAGAAATAAACAAGAAGAGAAAGCTCTTCCTGATAACAGGAAGCCAATTAACAAGTGTAGAAGCAAGGATGGAAGTAGAAATCCCAGCTAGCAATTCATTCATTCATTCATTCATTCAGGCAAGAGACAGCAATGGGGGCTGAATTAGCAGGGGAGAGAGGGTGGTGATGAAAGGGATCTGACAGTCTCACAGGTCCCACAAAAACTAATTACAAAGGGGAAAGAGAAAGTACAGTGGGACAGGAAAGGGAGCACCAGCAGTCACGGGCGAACGGTCGCCATGTGCCACCTGACAGGACGCAATGCCAGGAACACAGTCATTTCCATGATGTTCCTGCCAAAATGCACACCCTGGATCTCATCACGAGGAAACGGGGGACAAGCCCCCCTATGGCTGTCGGTCATCTACAAAAGGGCCTCGTGAACATCAGGAGAAGACGGATGGCCTCTCCGAGGTGGAAAGGCTCAGTGCTGCGTCCCAGGTTGGATCCTTTTAGCAGAAGGGCCATTCCTGGGACAACTGGCAAAACACACATGGTCTCTAAATGAGGGGTCTCAGAGTTCCCTGCACTCACCGCTCTTCTGTAAGTTTCAAATGGAAATAGTCACTTATGATGTGAAAAAAGAAATTTCTACTGATTTAACACAGACACCTCTAAGCTTACCAAAGCCAAACATCTTCTTCCCTTTTTTTAAAAAAAGATTTTATTAGGGAATTGGGGGAGGGGAACAGCACTGGGGAATCAGGGAAGGGGAACAGACAAGTTGCTGTCTTTTTGTTCTTCAGTCTAGTTGTGGAGGGTGTTGCTTCACTGGCCCATGTTGGTATCCTCATTGCGCTCTTCCCGGATGAGGCAGATCGGTCACCGGCCTCTGGACAGCTGCTCACGGCAGCTCTTGGCAGCTCACGCTGGCTGCCGGCCACTCACTGTAGCCTATGGCAGCCCACTGCAGCAGGGGCTGCAGCCCACACCATCGCCGGGGCTCACACAGCCCAGCTCCATGTGGAGCTGTTGTTCACCATATTAGCTGTAGAGGGCAGTGTCACTGGCCCTCATATGTGGGATCCGAACCAGGGCCGCTGGCGTCCCAAAACCAGCTCTTAACCAATGCGCCACTCGGCCAGCCCTCATCCCTTTTTTTTTTTGGAAAGGGTGGTGTGGTTCCTGGCCATTGGGAGACGGAGGTCAGAGGAACTGGAATGTAAGACAAATCAGCGCCCCTTAAACTCACGAAGCTTAACCATTTTCCTGAGATGCCTTCTGGAAAATGCATGTGGATGGGGCAGCCCCCACATCCACTGCCTGCAAATCCCCAGAGCAGGTGTATTGAAAGATGACTCCCACAAGGTTTGGGGTTCTCCCCAGCCAAGAAGAGCATCCACCCCATCACTAGCAACCGCACAATTTGGTGTAAATTAGGGGAGAGGGTGCCCCTTCCTGTAAGCATTTTACTGCCACCTGCTGGACTCCTATAGTAATAGAGCTACAAGCCTAAATTTACAGCAAGTGGAGCAGCGCCCCCCGGGGTTGTGCAGTGTAATTGGCGTGACCCAGACCTCACTGCATTGACAATGGACAGCAAATGCCTCTGCATGGTTCCGAGCCACACGTAAAATTATCGAGGTCCACACCACACTTGGGCACGTCTCCTACAGCAAGTGCTTATGGTGGGAGCTGGAACTATCACAGCCAAACAGTTAGAAAACAACATCCACAGCGTTTCGGCTCTACCTTTCTCAGGAAGTGAGCTGCCCATCACAGCAGAGACACGCTCGCCCAAGTTCATGCAAATACGCCCTTGGCCCTGGGTCCTGTGGTTTTCAGAGGCGGGCTGTGGTCTTGCTGTGGCCGGCTGGGGAGTTGGGAAAACGTGACTGTGTGGAAGGCAGATCACACCAGAACGTGGCTAGCTCTGTTTTGATCAGTGTTATCAGTTCAACTGTATTACCCTCAAATTCATGTTGGAATCCTGACCCCCAGAGCCCCAGAACATGACTGTATTTGGAGGTCAGGCCTTTAGAGAGGTGAGTAAGATAAAATGAGGTCACTGGGGTGGGGCCCTCATCCAGCAGGACCGGGGTCCTTACAGGAAGAGGAGATCGGGACACAGACACGCACAGAGGGACGACCGGGTGCGAACACAGGGAGCAGACGGCCGTCTCCATGCCCAGGGTCTGAGACTGTGGGGCCCCCCAGCCTCCAGGCCTGGGGACACTACATCCTGTTGGTGATGCCACCCAAGCTGTGGGATTTGCTTACAGCAGCCCTAACAAACCAACACAATCAGTTCAGTCAACTACTTGCGAGGTTTGGCCTGAGGTGTGACATACAGAAGATGGTAGGAATTCGGAAAGATGACTGTATCTTAGCATCAGAGGCTCTGGCCCCTCCCTGCCCACTTTCCCTATGAGCCAGTTGGTTTTATAACATGGTTTCTGGACATGAGTGGTTTCTTGCTCGTCATCAAAGCAAAAGACAGGCTCTGACGAAGGGGAGAGGGTGGCGACTCCGCCATCATGGTCTTGGCGTCTTCACCCATCTCCCACCTCCTGGCACCTCCTGTCTGTTGGCCCCAAGAGTCAGCACTGACTGAAAAAGCAGTCACTTGGTGGCCCTCAATCCCCCTGGCCCAGGGCTAAAGGAGACCTCACTTATTTCTACTGGGGAAGTTTGCTCATCGGGGGAGGGGTGGCTGGGGGCGCATGATACGGGTATGGCCTCCCACGTCAGTGAGAAGCAGACACCCCAAAATGAGACACAGTGCCTTCCCGCAGCTCTGACCACAGGGGCCATGGGGGCTCGGCCGCCGGAGGTGTGGGGTGGGTCTGGGGCACCAACGGGAGCCAGTAGGGGGAGCTCCCAATCTCTGCTCCTCCCACCCCGAAGCAAGAAGACCCCAGACTCTCAGACCCTGGGGTCCCCATCTGTAAAGATGCAGCAGGTGGCCGTTGCCTCCTGTGTCCACAGCAAGGTCCCCACGCCAACAGCCATGGACTGTGCCTCGAGAACGCCATCTCCAGGCCCATTCATGACGCTCCCAGCCCAGGGGGCCAGTCATGCCACCTTCCTGGACCAGAGATGGCATCTGCCCGTCACTAGCTTTAAGGCTAAAACTTCCTCACTTAAAAATAATAAATACTACACAACAACCTGTAACAAAATTAAGATGGAATGATAAAATATCCTTCATGGAATTGTTACGAAAATCAAATGAGATCTACCGTGAGGCCTGGGAGCCAAGTGGTCATGTGTCTTCTGACTGTCACATAGCATTTCTTAGTGACAGTGCCAGACATGGACAGATGATGATGACAGTGAGGGGGCGTGGCCAGATGATTATGACAGTGAGGGGGCGTGGTCAGATGATTATGATGATGACAGTGAGGGGGCGTGGCCAGATGGTGATGACAGTGAGGGGCGTGGCCAGATGATTATGATGATGACAGTGAGGGGGCATGGCCAGATGATGATGACAGTGAGGGGGCTGGTCAGATGGTGATGACAGTGAGGGGCGTGGCCAGATGATTATGATGATGGTGATGATGACAGTCTGAGGGGCGTGGCCAGATGATTATGATGATAGTGATGATGACAGTCAAGGGGGCGTGCCTGGCAGTTTTGCCCACTTACTAGATGCCAGGCACTGTGGTAAGTGCCTCACGTGATTTTCTGCATTGAACTGTCTCAAGAGCTCTATACATTATTACTCAAACAACTTTAGAGATTAGCAAACAAGCTCAGAGAGGGTAAGTCACTTACTCAGATGGCCCAGGCAATGCTGAGGGGGTTTTCAACCCAGACCGCAGAACACCCAGAACACACTCTGGCAGCGTGAGGATGGAACCCGTTACCCCAAAACGGAGTCGGAGGGTGGAGGGGAGTGAGACGCCCCCCCCCACGTGCGCCTGTGCGTCACATGGGCACAGCCTCACACGAAGGCACATGGAAACGGGCGGGCTCCTTTGCCAAGTGGCTGTCCTCTCACTGGGGAAGGCTGGCCCCTCCGGAGCCCTCGACCCCACCAGGCTCCTGCAGTTCTGAGACTGCCAGACCCACCGCCCCTCAGGTGGGAGCCCAGGTGCAGGGAAGGTGCAACAGGTGCACGTGAAGCTACTTTGCAGCTAAACCTGCAAAGTGAATCCTCAAAGTTCTCGGGCTGCGGAAAAGCATTTGGGTGTTTTTCACTTCCTTCTTTACACTTCTTTGTAGTTTTGCAAGATTTCCATGTAGTGCAGGTATTTCTTTTATAATCAGAATAAAAAATCTAGTGTGATTTGACTAACAACTTTTAGGACAGTTTGCCGAATGAGCTAAAAAAAAAAAAAAGCGCTGTTCCCCAGTCGGCCTGCAGGGGGCAGGGCGCGCCGGCGCCTTGCCTGTGGGCCGGCCGCCGTGGGTGCTCAGGGTGCCTAGAAAGATGAACCAGGGGACTGGGACTGAGCACCTTAGGGTGCTGGGCAGAGGGACAGACTCTCAAAGAGGGGCCTGGAAACCCAGAGCTCCGAGGTGCTTCGCCTAGGAAGGGAGAGGCAGAAGCAGCCCACTGGGTGCCTGCAAACCCCGCCTGCCCCTCTATTTCGTCCTGACACAAGTACGTTGTCATATGGGGGTAGTGTCTGTTTGAAAGCCAAGAGACAGATAAAGAAGCCCGACATCCATGTGAGAGGAGCTGACAGTGTCCAGCTCAGGCAGCTGCTTGACCTGCGGCCTGGGGCAAGAGGCTCACCCTCTCTGGGCCCCACTAGTTCAGATGGAGACAAGCAGTATCTGCTAGGGCTGCTCTCGGGTACAAAATACGGTGCAAACGCAATGTTTGGCTCGGTAACAGGGAGGGTGGCAATCTAGTAGGCCAGCACTGCCCACCGGTCATTGTATGCACCTGGCATCCCTCATGTCACAGACGGTCACGGCAGCTGGCAGATGCAGCCAGCAGGGCTCAGGCGGCAGGGACTTGCCTGCGGTTACGCCACGTGGACCAAACCAAGGTTCTTTAGTAGGAAAAGGGCTTTCCCAGGCTTGTGCGAAAGAGACCGACCACTAGAGGGCGGTGGCCAGATCCCAACGGGGGAGGCGGGCTGCAGGAGGCAGGCACCTTGGGAGTTAGTCCAAGCTCCCAGCTCCCATGCAGAGGCAAGGCTGGGGGGCCCTGGGACCAAGGCTGGGTGGTGTCGGTGCGGGGACGCTCTGAATCCACACTCCACGCGTGGGGTCTCGGGGGCCGGAAATCACGGAGGGCCAGCACTGCAGAAAGCGCTCGCCAGGCCCCCACACCCCTCTGCACACAGCCACTCTTCATCTCAGGGCAGCCACTACTGTCACATGCGTTAAGAGGAGAAAAGGCAACCCAGCCCTGAAGGCTGTTAGCCTGGTGGAGGCAAGGAGACAGCTGAGCTTGGACAACTCTCGGAAGTTGGGGCACAGGATCTGCTTTGTCTGGGGCCCTGGGGCTGGATTCGGGCTGTAGTAACTGTTTTCCTTCCCTGTGCTCCTGGAGCCCCCCGAGTGGAGCCCTGCTGACCTGGAGGGCCTGGCCCTCCCAGGGTGATCCAACTGCTAGAGACAGGGAAAGACTCGCAGGGAGTGTGACTCAAACACGAAGCCGCCACGCAGAGCCGCCGCCCCTGCCCGCCCGCTCCTCTCTGAGCTCACATGCAGGATGCCATCCTCCGCCCTCATCAGCAGCCGGTCACCTCGGGAGCTTCGGACCACCCCCACGGGTGGTTCATCCACAGGGACCCCCTGGGACCACTGCCAGCACAGCCTGAAGCGTGTCCCTTTCAGCCTCCAAGGCCATCCCGTGAGGACGGGCTTGGGCGAGCGCAGTGACAAGCAGAAGTGAGCAGAGGAGCAGGGCACGCCGGGGCAGGGGCACCCCTTTCCTGCCCACCTGGTCACTGCATGCACCCAGGAAGCACCATTGCAGAGACGAGAGCACTGCCGTGTCCACCCACACACACAGGCTCACACATGTGTGTGCATGCAGGTCTGCAGCGTTTTCTACATTTATCTGCCGCCCATCGGGCTCCCCCCACCCCGGGACGTACAGGCTCCCAGGTCAGGGGCGTTTCTGTTCACTGCTGTGTCCTCGGTGTCCGGGACGCTGAGCACGCCTGGCAGGTGCTCACGCATAGTAGGCGGCATGGGTGGCTGAATGAGCACCTATGGGGGGCGGGGAGTCCTCGCCCAGGTGGAGGGGTAACTGCACACAAACCATCAACTATCAGGGAGGACGTGACGTCTGTACGTGCAGACCTGGCAATCTCCGGGCTAAGTCGCATGGGAAGACCAAGGCTCAGAGCAGACCCTTGCCGAGCACCTTATGCATCCAAACGGCAGGAGAAAACGAACGTATACACTCAGGGCTTGTCTCTGTTTTAAGAACCTTGGCGATGGGCGCAGAGCCGGTAATGGCTTCCTAACAGGGCTAGGGACGGGCCAGAATGGAGGTGGGCCGGGCCACCCAGTATGTCCAGTTTGAGTTAGGGAACCCTGCAAACGCATATGTACTCAAAAATAAAATGTTCAAGAGCTGGCTGAGTGGCGCGGTGGTTGAGAGCTGGCTTGGGAAGCCAGCGGCCCCGGTTCGGGTCCCACATATAAGGGCCAGTGACACTGCCCTCAAAAAAAAAAAAGAAAAGTTCAACCAAAACTTAAATTCCACTTTCCCAGCGGACCCTCAGCTTGCACTCGTTCAGGGGTGGAAGAGCATCGCTGAGAACGAAGCCCTGGGGTTCTAGAATCTTCCCTAAGCTCACTCGGTCACTTGACTTAGTCTAGCTCTTCAGCTCCATCTGACTGTGAGGTGAGAACTCAGAACCAAGTAACTTTGGCCCCATCTCTATAACCCAGTGCTTTCCCGATGGCCGCAGAGGGAAGGTGGGTGGGGACATCAGGGCCCTCACCCAGGGGGAAGGAGAACCCACCGTGGGATCAGCCTCCCGCCCCCTTCTCCTCTGCTAGGCCCGGGGACGCCTCTGGCCCTCAGCTCCAGCTTGGCCAGGCCAGGGTCCAGACTGGCAGTGTCCGCTGGGAGCTTCACGGCCTGGGCCACGGCCTCCAGCCGGACAGCCAGGCGACAACCCTCTGAGGGAGGAACGACTCCTTCCAGCACCTTCTTCAGGGAAGCCCCGAGCTGGAGCCATGGTCACTGCGAAGGTCTGGGCCCCAGAACTCCTTCATCCTCTCAGCAGACGCCAACAGCGATGACATCTGTGACGGCAATGGCCCAGCTGCCACAGACAGTCGCTGCCCTTGTCTTGGGTGGACCTTGCCAATGTGCCATTCCCCTTGGTGGGAGAGAACCAGGATCCAAGGATGTGACAATCTGGGGACAAGCAGCTGCTTCGGCCAAGAGACCAAAGTGCTTTGGCTCTCGTCAAACAAACCCTGCGGACAGAGCGAGAGGCCGAGGGCCGCACACTGGGGAGCCCCAGGCGGTCTGGAGCCAGGGAAGGGCAGGGCCAGAGCCCTGTTTTAGGAAACCCATCTGGAAGCTGGTCAGAGGCGGACTCACAGGTGGGGGCGCACCAGCAAGGAGGCCTGTTGGGCGACTTGAAATAGCTCAGACACAGCCATAGGGACCCGAATGTGACAGGGGCGGGCCTGGCGACACGAGAGCTCCGGGCTCTGACGCACACGAATCACACCTGATCCTTCCTACGGCCCGGCGGCGTGGGAGGCCCTGCCGACGTCACTTTAGAGACGAGCCGGCTGAGACCCCCAGGGCAGTCATCATGCTCACTCCTACGAGGGCCCCCACCTGGGGTGCAGGCTCAGAGCTTCCCACGGCCCCACTCACACTGTGGGCGGAACTGCTTCTCCAGGCCGTGGGGGTGCTGAGGAACCAGGACTGGCCGAGAGCGAGAAAGGGAAGGCGGCGTGGACCCGCCTGCACCCCCACAGCCCACCTGCGGCCGCTCAGCACCCCTCGGCCCTCGGTGGGTGGGGTGCACGGCCCCTCCCTGGTGGGGCAGGTGGGGCAGGTGGAGGAGGAACCTGTCCATTTGGACAGAATTGATGGAAGTCACTGCCAACGGAGAGCACGGTTCAGAGCCTCTTCCTGTCCTGGGCCTCTCCCCCTGACCACCGGGCAGGTACTGCCCGTCTGCTCTCCCAGACCCACTGGCCACCCTCCTCCGCCAGGAGCCCAGCCCTCGCCGCCTGCACCATGGGCTTCCCTGGTTGGCTGGCTCCGGCAGGGCTCAGCCAATAGGAGGGCAGAAGACAGAGACGAGCTTTTTCCTCGCTGCACCCTCCTCGGCCCCAGTTCTCCCAAGAGAACCATCTCACCCCTTCGCCCCCGGCCCACCGCTCTCCACCTGAGCCGTAGCTGGGTTCTGCTTCTTCTGACACAGCAGCGACACAGCCGCTAAGTGCACTGGGGCCAGGTGGGATCTTGGAAACCAGGCCTTGTGCTGGGCCACCTGTGCTCAGAAAGCACCTGGTCCCTTGCTTTGTCAGGGACGCCCCAGAGGGTGGGCACCTGGAGGGCTCATGGCTCCTGTGAAGGGGCGTTCGCCCCACAACTCCAGCCAACAGGCTTGCCTGACCTTCCAATTTCTCCAAAGACGTCAGAAATTTGCGTTTCTGGGTAAATATCCCTGTTTTCAAATGCTGATGCCTACCTAATTCAAATATAGGGCAGCGGAAATCATGCGGCGGGGGTGGGGGCAGGTCTGACCTGCGGGCTGCCCGGGGGATGGCGGGCGGAGGCGGGCGCGGGCGGGGGCACCGCGGTACCTGGTGGATCTCGTGCCACCCATTCTCGTCCTTGCAGCGCACGGTGGCGTGCTCGTGGAGAAGCAGTTCGCAGCAGTAGGGGTCGCCTCCGACGATGGCCGTGTGATACAGAGGCGTGAGGCCGTAGCTGTCTTTATAGTCTGGGGAGGCTCCAAGCTCTAAAAGGGTCTGGAGAAAACACCAAAGGTGTGGTCACTGGTCTCACAAGGAAAGAGACACCTGACGCAGGGAGAGAAACACCCGAGAAAGGAGTGTGAGGGCGGCTCCCCGCCAGGCCAAGGTGGACCCTGCCCCAGGTGCCGCTGCCTCTCCTGGGCCTCCCACAACGAAGGAGGGCCCAGCTTCAAAAAAGGACGTTTCGGAAACAACACCTGGTGCCAGGCACCCAGGATGGGCTTGTACTTCCGGGAAACGAGGACACACGCTGTAGACATGGAACCGTGACACTCACACACCTGCTTGTGGCCCCTCGAGCACTAAAGTAAAGATACCATTTGTAGGAAAGTGAAAAGGTGTGCGATTTAACCTAAACATGCAGTCCAAAACAATCTCGGCGTGCATCCTGAGGGTGGGGGAACCAGCCGGGGTTATCATGAACACATGATTTCTGAGGACGCCACCTCCCCTCAACAAGATGCAGCTGATACAAAGGTGAGAAATCTATGCCTTTGGGGAGAAGCACCATCTTGGGTGGTGTCGGTCTGCAACAGTGGGTCCCTCTACCTTCTCCCAGGGCCTCTGAGAGAGGGTGGGTTTGGGACATCGTCCTATCCGGAGGCCACACAGACACAGTGCGAGGGCAGGTACAGCAGTCACACAGTGCAGTGCCAGGAGGAAGGGGAGGGTGACATCCACAGCCTGGCACCGGCCCCAGGGGCTGTGATGGCAGCGGGGCCAGCTCCATGCCCCTGCTGGGTTTGCAGGCTCTTCCCCAGAAGAGGGCATTTCGGCACTGGCTGAAATGTAAGCACCCCCAAGCTCCTGTTGGAATGATTTGGGGTCACCTGGGGTGGCTGTCGTGAAATGGGGAAAGGGGACGGGGTGGGAGACACAGGGATCAGATGGGAAGGCGGTGTCCCCCATGCCAGACGGGCTCAGAACTTACCTTCAGGGCCACTTGGTTCCTGGTTCGGGCGGCTTTGTGCAGGGCCGTCATCCCGTCTCTGGCGCGGAAGTCCAGGTGAGCCCCACCGTTTTTGAGAGCTTTGATCACCTCCACGGAGTCGTCTAGCTGAGCGGCCAAGGTCAGCGGGGTCTCTGAGGGGACCCGAACACACGCACCTTAGAGCCAGCACTTGGGGAAAGCAGCCAAGTCACACGGCTCACTGGGCCAAGTCCAAACGTCTGAAAGTGACCCCGGGGGTATCACAGCCCCCGCCTGCCTGTTAAACGCAACAGTCCACGCAGTTAACGGGCCCCAGGCAACCCCAGTGACGAAGGCAGTGACACGTGGGGTCACATGCAAATCAAAACACTGGCAGAGGCTGGGTTTCAACATTGTCACTTGGTGGGCTAGCGACAGGAGCTGCCCTGCTGCCTTCACCCTCGGGGCACAGAACCCTATAGTGCCATCCGGATGCTGCCCTCCCAGGAGGAGGAATCCGTCACACTGCAATTTCACCAAGTTCACGGGCATCTTGGAAGATGCCAGGAACTGGGCTGCAGGACTGCAAACGTGAGGAAGACACAGCTTCGTGCCCCGTTGAGGTCTCCCCCTGGGCAGGCAGGGACCTGAATAGCCATCGTGATGGGTCAGGGTGAAGGACCAACACACGAGGTGGGGCAGAGCCCAGCGGATGGTACGGCGAAGCCGCCTTGGTGGGGACAGAGGCTACAAAGACCCCTCCTACACCCTGTGCAGATGACCCCGGAGCAGTGTGTAGCTGGGTGTCACCGCAGGTGTCAGCATTTATGAGACTACACCCCTCCTTTCTCTCCGTCTTGCCCACGTGCCCATCATTATCACCGTCGGGCAAGGTGCATTATTGTGACATGGGTAATTGGAGGGGTTTTCACGTTACAGAAAAGTGCCAAGGGTCACAGGGCACCAGGCAGGTCTCCAAGCCCAGAAACACTGACAACTAACAAGGACACACTCAGTCTTCGAGCATATTTTTGAGAACAGAACTGGGGCACTTGCAAGGCACTGAGTCCCCTCTGACCACCGTCTGTCACATCCCCCCACAAGGCAGCCTCATCGTGAATTTAGATCGACTGCTGCCATCTATTTTTAATTCCTGCATTTATTTACCCATAAATGGGCATTGTTCTACATGCCTTTCAATTCTGCCGTGGGAATCACTGGGCACCTCAACTTTCTGTGGGGACTTAACCTGCTCCCAGTAACTGCTGTGCTCTGTGTAGACACGTCCCACTGCACGTGTGTGAGAGACACAGTTTGTGCGTTGCCTCCCATGGAAACGGTACGCCTCCCGTGTCCCCAGGTACAAAGAAGGCTCACAGATGCTCTTATACACGCATCTGTTGGATGCCTCTGAGAGGGACTCTCTCATGCAGGGATTTTAAAGAAAAATGGCAGTTTTGGGGACAAGTGAGGCACTGTCACGATGGTGGGGACATTTCCTGCACAGAAAACATCAAGGCAGGGAAGGCATGACCTGGCGAGGGGTATCTGGGCAGCACAAGTGACCTGGAACATGGCAGGAGCTGCAAGTGTGCGCAGAGACGTGGAAGTGGGGCAGGCGTGCAGAGACAAGCAAACACGGGAGAGACGCCTGCCCACCAGACAGCGGTCAGGGGGCTGCCAGACCCTCACCACCTCACTCCCAGCGGCTCCCCAGACACACGTGTCCGAAGGCAGCAGAGGGTTCTTGGCCCCATGGGGTTGAGATGGATGTGAGTGTGAGATGAGATCTGTGAAGGGTGTGAGAGGCCTGGGTCAGGAGCCGCCAGCGTTTGCACTTTAAAAGTCTAATCTCCTGGGGCCGGCCAAGTGGTGCGGTGGTTAAGTGCTGGCCTGGGAAGCCAGCGGCCCCGGTTCAGTCCCACATACAAGAGCCAGTGACACTGCCCTCAAAAAAAAAAAAAAGTATTTAAAAGTCTAATCTCCCAGCTGCGTAAGGAATCGGGCCCCTGGATTTCTGTATCCGTGCACGTTTAGGACTGACGCACATTTAGGGCAAACTCAACAACCTTCGAAACGATTAGGGTTTTCTTCCTTGTTTGCCTGTCCACACACGGCCAGGGCAGACGTTGTAGGTGGGACAGAGGAGATTCTAAGATTCTAAATGATGCAGACGACGTCGGCATCATTTTATAATGAGAATACAGTCTCAGAAAGAGGCGGTGGCAAACGGGAAGAGGCGGTAAAAAATGATGACCTCAGACGCCCACTTACAGTCCCCTTCGGCCGAGCCACACCCGCTGGGACAGTGCTGGGCACGCAAGTGCCACCGGGTCAAACAAACAGAAAACTGGACCACCCAGCTAGTGGCCGTGTGTCTTACATGCAGGATGGGGGCCTCCAGGGCCATCTAATGACACGTGGCAGCTTTCTCGAGGGTGCCAGAATGACACGATAGACTTGGCCTCTCAGACCTGGCCACTGTGCACCCTGTGAGGTCAGGACAGCCCCCGAGCTTTGCCCGTGTGTTCAGGCAGCAACGTCCAATGAGGCCCCACATGGGGCTGGTGGGGAGAGGCCTCTCCAGCACCCGAAAACCTGTGACCCTTACGGGGTCACTGTCTGTACAGTTGATTAATATGTGATCACCCCTCTAACAAGCTTGGGAACTCGGGCACCTGATGCAGCAATTCTTTAAAAACATTCCTGGGTTTTTGCATTCTGAAATGTCTTCAGTTTTAAAATATCTACTGGAGGCTCAACAAGTGTAACCTCGAAGCCGCTCCTGTCTCTCCCAAGCGGGATGTCCGGCGGGAGGCCACCGCTCTGAGATGACCTTGGAGGCATCACACCCTCTCACCTGGAGACTGCCCGACAGCATGTTGGCTCCAGGGAGTGACCTGGCCACGCTTGGAGAGGCGATGGGGGGGGGCATATAGGCCCAGCAGGAGGGCCGGCGGCAGAAGTGGGAAAGCACAGAGCGGCCGCCAGGACCCCTGTGCGCTTGTGCTCCCAGGACCACACCACGGGTGCGAGACTCCCCCTAGAGAGGCAGTGCCTGAGGGCAGCAAAACCCAGCTGTGATCCTGAAGGGCTGGCTGGGTGATCTCAGGCAGGTTTCTTTTTTTTTTTTTTTTTAAAGATTTTATTGGGGATTTGGTGGAGGGGAACAGCGTTGGGGAATCGGGGAAGGGGAACAGACAAGTTGCTGTCTTCTTGTTCTTCAGTTTAGTTGCAGAGGATGTTGCTTCACTGTTGGTATCGTCATTGCGCTCTTCCCGGATGAGGCAGATCGGTCGCTGGCCTCTGGATGTCGCTCATCGCGGCTATTGGCAGCTCACGCTTGGCTGCCAGCTGCTCACGCTGGTTGCGGGCCACTTACTGTAGCCTATGGCAGCCCACTGCAGCAGGAGCTGCAGCCCACACCATCACCGGGGCTCGCACAGCCCAGCTCCAGGTGGAGCTGTTAGCTGTAGAGGGCAGTGTCACTGGCCCTCATGTGGGATCCGAACCGGGGCCGCTGGCATCCCAAAACCAGCGCTTAACCAATGCGCCACTCGGCCGGCCCTCAGGCAGGTTTCTTAAACTCTCTGGGCTTCAGTCCACTCACCGACGAGCGGGGTAAAGGCAGGAGCCACGCCTCATGGGTCTGGGTGAGGATCAAACGAACGCATCCAGCCCTGGGACAACGCCCTGCTGGGCGCAGCCTCGGTAACCGGCAGCTAGAGTACTTAAGAGTCTCTCCAGGGACTGCGACTAGAGATGGGCTGTATTTGATTCATTATGGCTTCTTTCTGTATTTTTAAAAGCCTGTGTTATGATTTTATTATTTTACAATGAAAACAGAAATTTCTGAAATAAACCATGAAGTCAATACGTATGGCCGCTCCCATCCCCCACCTGGTAGGTACAGTGCCACGTGATGTTCTTTCTCAGCAAGAGACAGTCTCAATTCACCCAGACACAGGGCAAGCGAAAGACACCCACCCAGTGCCCTGCCTGCTGCTGGGACTGCACTGTCCCAACAGGGGAATGAGGCATGGCCTCCTTGGGTTGTTGTAAGAGATAGAGAGATACACAATAGATAGATAGATAGATAGATAGATAGATAGATAGATAGATAGATAATAGAAGGTTAATAGATGATAAGATAGATGATGGATAAATAAATAGATGATCGATAGATAAATTACTAGATGATAGATGAATAGATAGGTGGTAGACAGATAGTTGATAGATGATAACAGATGATAGATGGATAGACAGATAGATGAGATAGATAATAGGCAGGTAGATTGATGGATGGACAGGTGGATGGATGGATAGATGGATGGATGGACAGATAGATGATAGATAGATAGATAGATAGATAGATAGATAGATAGATAGATATTGGGTTGTTGAAAAAGTCATGACGCACTTTTGCAATGAAAAACAGAAAAAATATGTCATGACTTTTCCGACAAACCAATAGATAGAAGATAGTAGATGGATAGATGATTGGACTGAGATAGATAGATAGATAGATAGATAGATAGATAGATAGATAGATAGATAGATAGATAGATGATAGACAGCTGAGTAGACAGAGATAGGAAGAGAGGGAGGAAAGAAGGGAGGAAAGGATGGGTAAGTGGAAGAGTAGACAGGACACGAGATAAATAGAGATGCACACATATGCATACACAGTTCAAAATGTATTAGACAAAAGAAACAGGTTAATATTTGAGCTCAAAGCGGACAGACGGAGCAGACTGTGCACTCAATCTATCTTAGTCAGGAATTGTTTTCCCATATGAAACCCATTACTGACTTGCTCCTAATTGAGAAATCACACCCCCCATTCCCTTTGCCTGAACGCCTGGTACAAAATGGCTCAAGTGGGAGCAGCCTGGCCTTGGGCCCAGAACCTGTGAATTCCAGTCTGGGCTCAGGCGTTACTTTACAGAAGCCTTGAACCCCACAGGACCTGCGTTCCCCATCCACACTGCAAACTGCAGAGCCGGCCCTGCCCGGCTGGGTATGATACCAAAAGCACAAACAACACTGTTTTTCAGAATGGACAGCTAGCTCCTTTTGGGGCACACAAACAACCATGGCATTATTCTGCATTCAGTCTTTCAGTGTTAAATATTTCATTACGAGTAAATCACACAAAATCACAAATCTTCTAGCATGTTAACATAGCGGCCGCCTGACCACTAGAATAGTTAACGAATACCCCACCCCACCCAGAAAGGAGAATGAAATTTACAGAATCTTCCTCGTCCCGTCACAGTCCTCGATGAGGAGGCCATTGTCCCGTGGAGAGTTCCCAGGGTCGTCCAAACCACCCCGCTTTGACACCACCGAGCAAGTATGGGTTTCCCCAGGCTGTCGGCACTGCTCAGCATCCTGGGAACTGCCTCCCCCATCAGCCCTCACCCGGGGGGGGTCATCCTTGCATTTCCCATTATCTGCCACAAATGGAACAGTCACGACCATCCTGCTCAGTCTCCCCAATGTGCCTCGGTGACCAGATGTCCTGGTGACAAGACAGTCAAGTCCCAAATGGGCTCTGGCAAAACAGAGGTGGGACCGGAAATCGCCCTGAAGGAACAGGCACAAACCTCTCCACTGTTAGGAAATCTCTGACAATGAGATGGAGGCGAGCTGAAGAGGTTTCAGTGAAAAGATCTGGAGCCTCATAGTGCAGATAAAAATTGGTGACTGAAAGGCAGTCTGGCTGTTTTTCTGAAGAGCTATCAGACCTGGGCTCGTGGGAACCACACGGGCAGAATCTCCAGGTACCAGGTAAAGCCATGCCCCCACGTCCCTGCTTCCCAGGGAGGAATATGCCACTCACGTGGGCCAGCAAGACAAGCAGCAGGTAGGAAATGCTTTCCAGGTCAAACCACTTAAACGTAGATGATTCTTGCTCCCAAGATAGGTGTCCCAGGGGCTGCTGGTTCCACTGACAAGGACCATGAGAGGGATGGACTATGGGGCCCCATTGTCAACCAAGTTGGGGGCATGACAGATTGTGGTTTTGGTCTTTCCGATAGCAGGATCAAGGGGCACAGGCTCCGAGAGGCAGCCTGTGGCCCCTGACTCTCACAACGAAAGCCTTGGGCAAGCAAACACACACACGCACACACGCACACGCACACGCACTAGTGTGGTTTGAAGCGGACAGATGGCATCAACCGGATCGGGAATTTGGAAAGCACATTTTAGGGAAGCAAAAACTCAAGCCTCGGAAACAACAATGAGATCCCCCTACTCACGTATTAGGAGGGCCCAAATCCAGACACTGATAACACCAAATGCTGGTGCGATTGTGGAGCCAAAGGAGCTCTCCACTGCCGGTGGAAAGGCACACTAGCCCAGCCCATGTGGAAGGCAGGTTGGCAGTCTCTTACTAAACAATGTTTTACCATATGATCCAACAATCTCACTCCTTGGTATTCACCCAACTGATCTGAAAGCTTACGTGCCCACACCACCTGCACACAAATGTTTGTAGCAGCTTTATTCATAATAACCCCAAACTGGAAGCAACCAGGCTGTCCTGGAGTTGGCAAGTGGATAAACATGACATCCACACAGTGAGTGATCACTTAGAGATAAAAAGAAAAGCAGCACCAAGCCATGACAAGATACGGCAACTTCTGAAACGCATGTTGTGAAGTGCAGGAAGCCGGTCTGGAAAAGATACAACCGTGTGGTTCCAATTAGAAGACATTTTGGAAAAGGCAAAACTATGGGAACCATACACAGTTTGGTGGTCGCAGAAGGTCTGGTAGGGGGGTGGGGGGACAAGAGTGAAGGGGGGAAAGCTCACGGGGTTTTTCAAAATGGTGAAAATATTCTGTGTGACGCTGTCATGTCATACAAATACATACACATGGATCAAATATCTATACCTGCAAATACAAGCATGAAACACTCATCAAAGCCATAAACTTGACGGCACAAAGGGTGAACCTCGATATATGCAAACTTTTAAAAATGAAATTTAAACATTCATTTAGGAGCCTGGGGGTCCCAGGATGGACTGCATCACGTGACCCAAGTCTACCTGCATTGCAAACGTGAAGACACAGCCTCCCTGGAGGGGTGAGGGGTGGCGTGCGGACCCACGTAACTTTGGAAATCAGCAGCGGGGTCTGCAGGACGAAGGGAACGGAACCTCACATAAGCGGTGCTCTAGCTGCTAAAGCTGCTGTGGGGTGCAGGTCAACAGTTCGGAAACCGCCATACACGCACACGGAAATCCAACAGCTAAATACACGGATGGCAGACAGTGGCAGGCAGTTCCCTCACAACTGGCGCGGGAGGTTACAGAGAAGGAAGGGAAGGGAACCTGAGACGTCCGTGTAGCGACAGATTCGGCCTGTGAGAACTCACGTTTAGCTTAATGCCGATTCAGGTGGTTCCACAAGGAAATACTGATAGGAACGGATCTGTTCACGCGTCGGTGCACACACATCCAGCTGAAAGGCCTAAATGCAACTACACCCCAGAAGCAATGGGCACACCTGCACCCAGACCTTGGTTTCTATGACCATTCTCCCTGGGCTCCTTGGAGGGATGGCTGATTCTAACACTGAGCGGAAAATACATAAGATGAGCCTGGGGTCCTTCCACGAAGTAAGAAAACCTAAAAATACCACTGATAGTGAGCAGACAAAGACTGTGTATAGGTGATTGTTCTCTTAACCCAGATTTTTCAAATGGGAAAGGGGTTTGGGCACCATGCCCAGTACTCTTACTTTATAACATGATGTTTCAAGTTTTGGAAACACGAATCTGTGCTCACCTGCTGTTACTGCTGACACTTAATAGGTCAGAGGGCTTGGGCATGTTTCGGTCTGGTTCCGTGAGCCTCAGTTTCTGGAAAGTGGGAGTCATTAATCCCCACTCTGTAAAGTGTTGTGCAATGAGACAATGTTTGTAAAGCACTGAGCAAAGAGCCTGAAACATAGTAAATGTTCAATAAATACTAAATTCTGGTAAAAAAATTAAAAAATATAAAAATACCACTAATAACCCACCCTGATGGGGAGCGCCAAAGGGACACAGAGGCTAAAAGAGCACCCCCACGGGCAAAGCTGGAACAATCCGAGCAACAAAATATACAAAGCAGCACTAGATTATAACTCAAATTGTAAATTAAATATCCATGAGTCCATACTGACAAAACTAATCGATTGAATAAGTAAGTAAAGGGGAGGGAAGACACAAATATCCATCACAGAAGAACTGCAGATGAAAACCTGACAAGCACACCTCGGCCAGGTGAGCAAGGCCAGCGCCCCGGGGGGCATGTTGACAGCGTGTGCCCTGACACGGGGAGAGAGGGGCACCTCCCCTCTGCCATCCTCCCCTCCCACAGCCCCAGCCCCGTCTAATCGTGACATAAACGGCAGACAAACCCCAACGGAGGGCATCCTACGAGACACGGGGCCAGTCCTGCTCAGAACCGTCCAGGTCAACAGAAAAAGTCCGAGACACTGTCACAGCCCAGAGGGGCCTAAGGAGGCGCGACGACTCACTGTGAGGAGGGGTCCTGGGTGGGGACCTGGGTCAGGAAAGGACATTAAGTCAGTACTAGTGAACTATGAAAAAAGTTCGGACCTTGGTTAATTAACGACAATAATGGCAATCAGTTGATGAATTGTAACAAGTGTACCCTGCTCCTGTAAGACTGTGATACTAGGGGAATGCGTGCGGGGCGGGGGCACTGTGGACTAGCTTCACGGCAATCCTGTAACAGTGAAGTGTTAGCAGAGCAGCCTCCAGGCTGACGGAGCAGGTAACGGTGAGAATGCAGCTGCCAACGAGGTCCCCGGGGAGACGGTCACCCAAGGCCGTGGGCGGGCCTCCTGGCTCACCGAGCGTCCTCAGACTGGCGCCCTCCCTCTGGCCAGCTTTGGCGACGTCCCCACTGCCCAGGCCCACTCCTGGAGACCCCGTCCCTGCCTCCACGGCACCCCCGCCCTGGGTTCCTCTCCCTCATTTCCGGACTGGAGTGATGTAGGACTGCACCTTGCCTGACCACACGCACCTTTCTGAGTCCCTCGTGAGCCTTTCTGAAACATGGAGGGGTGTGAATGCAAACAGCTCTGAAATAACTGGGCATGCCTCGGAGCACTCCCTCAGTCAGACGTCTGTGCCGGGAACTGCACCGACCAGTCACCCAACATCCAGGACAGCGGCACCGGGGGCCAGTGACTCGCAGTCCGCAAGCCGGCGCCATCCTTACAGGGTGCTCTGTGAGCCTCGCCCTGGGCACCGTGCGTGTCCCCTCAGGGCTCCCCGGCTCCCCGGGGCCATTGCTTCTGGAGACGGCCTATATGGACCCTCGGTCGTGCTCCGCATCAAACTCACCCTTCTGTTCTCACGGCACAGCTGGGAGGAGGCACTGTCAGTGCACGGCGAACAAGAATGTCCACAAAACCTTCTAATTGGGCCGCGTGGGAGCTGGGAAGGGTCCCCGGACGCCCGGCGGCAGCGACAGGTGGCGGAACCAGCCTCATCTCGGCACAGATGACAAACAGTGTCAGCCTGACACGCTGGTGAGCCACCCGCCCTGGAAACGAATCCAGGAACGGGGGCCCATAAGTGAACTCAGCCATGAGGGTGCTCGGCAAAATCAGCTCTGTCAGTGAAAGCTCAATTGTTTGACCCCTGAAGACGACATTTCGAGCTTTATTGAGAACCCTCGCCCGGGTTCTTTCAAGTTTGAGTACACGGTGAGAAATAAAAGCGCTAAACTGATTTTCGCTCAAATGGTTACTTTTACGTCCTTTTTAGGGCCCAAAACACCATCCGTCTCGCCCCAGAGGTTCCAAGCCTAGCAGGAGACAGTCCTTTTTTAATACTAATTTTGTTGTCACTTAATAAAACTTCCATTAGGACCAGTACCAGACGGCGTAATAACACAGGCTGCTGCTTTAATTGACACGTCATTCCACTGGGACTTAATTATCTTCTGCGCGTCCCCCACTCGGGCCCCGCGTGTGGCCCAGAAGCACCTGGGAGCCAAGTTCGGGGATGCAGCCGGGGGTGAACATCGTGTTTCCTGCTGCTTTCGGGCGCAGTGTGGGGCCACTAAAACCCAAGAGCGCATGACGGTCAGCGGAGCTGCTGAGGACAACGCGGCAGCGTCTGGAACAAACGGGGTGTGAGCCAGCCCTTCCCTCCCACCTGGCCTGCCTGAAGACGGGATTCTACTGCAGGACTGCGGGCTGGCCTTGCCCACTGACCACGGGCTCTTCCGGCCCCTCTGCACCAGCCAGGGCCCCGGCCACATCCAGCCAGGCGCTGCATGTGGGAAGAGAGACCGCCACTGGTCTGACCTGCTTTCTGCCCAGCGCTGGGATCATGGACCCTGGCGTCTGAGGGCGGCAAGCCCCCCACCCCGCCTCCTCCCTCTGCTGTGACCTGGTGTCAGACCTCTGCTCTGAGCTTCTGGCTCCCCCAAGCGCAAGTGCCCCACGAAGAGGGCCTGCCTCGTGGGATGCGGCAGATTGAGGAACACGCGGCCCTTGGCACATCACTGGGCTCCAGCACATCCTCATGTGATTGCAGCTGAAATTATTAAGTGTTCTTGTCACTTCGACGGTGACCCATCATCCAATTTGTCTGGGACCAAGACGTGGGACTTTGAGTGTGAAAACCAGGTCCGTCCCAAGAGGCCCGGGACAACTGACACACTCTGCATGTGAGACCCTTAACGCATCTTGCCCATGTGACGCTCACATGTCCCCACCCTGTACGGACTGACATCGGTGCAGCAGGGAGCTCAGCGGGGTCGGCTCCACCGCACCCCACACAGCAAGCCTCGGAGAAGCCGAAGCGATGGTCTCCCCCGGACTCTCCAAGGCCGGGTCTCCTCCCTGGGCTGCAACCCCGCAGCACTCACCTCGCGGGGCCGCTGCTCCAGAGCTTGTCCTGGTAACTCCACCCTTTCCCCTTTGCTTGCTATGAATACTTCTGTTTGCCTTGAAAAACTCCATTATGTTTGACTACGGTTAGTTACGGTCTCACAATAACCTGCACACAAATATTCATAAGCAGCTCTTTTCATAATTGCCAAGACTTGGAAGCAACCAAGACATTCTCCAGTACGTGATGGATGAGGGAATAGCCACGGACGAGGCCAGGCCAGTGGGCGCCCCGGCCGAAGGCTGGCCCAAGGGGAAGCACGGACGCCTGGCCGGCCTGCGACTCAAGGTCCTGCCCAGGAATCCGAGGCCCCTCACATGGTTGGGGCCATTCCTGCCCCCCACCTGCGTCTATTGCTTCCAGAACAAACCGGGCAGCTGTCCCCAACCCCCGCCCAGACCCCAGCAGAGGCCTGGGCCCCACTGCCCATGCCTGCTACCCGCCCTTCCCCCAGCCTCCGGCCTCCCCCATCACACCCCGACCTTAAACAGCGCCTCCCCCATCACACCCCGACCTTAAACAGCGCCTCCCCCATCACACCCTGACCTTAAACAGCGCCTCCCCCATCACACCCCGACCTTAAAGTCACCACACGGCTCCTTCCTTCCAGGGTGTCCCTGCCAAGAGCCCACCTGGGCCTCGTGCTAACACCTGACCAGGACCGCCTGAGCCTCCCCTGAGGACCCAGCTTGTCCATGTCACATTCCACACACAGGCCCCAGCCTCCCTGTTTCACAAAGTGCCAACCTGGGCTGGCGCCCTACTCATCTTCAATCAGGCGTTTCAGCCCGTGTGCTCCCTGCGTCCCCTCCCTGCGTCCCCTCCCCATGTGCTCCCTGCGTCCCCTCCCTGCGTCCCCTCCCCATGTGCTCCCTGCGTCCCCTCCCTGCGTCCCCTCCCTGCGTCCCCTCCCTGCGTCCCCTCCCCGCGTCCCCTCCCTGCGTCCCCTCCCCATGTGCTCCCTGCGTCCCCTCCCCATGTGCTCCCTGCGTCCCCTCCCTGCGTCCCCTCCCCATGTGCTCCCTGCGTCCCCTCCCCGGGTGCTCCCTGCGTCCCCTCCCCGTGTGCTCCCTGCGTCCCCTCCCAGCGTCCCCTCCCTGCGTCCCTCCCTGCGTCCCCTCCTGCGTCCCCTCCCTGCGTCCCTCCCCATGTGCTCCTCGTCCCTCCCTGCGTCCCCTCCCTGCGTCCCCTCCCTGCGTCCCCTCCCTGCGTCCCTCCCTGCGTCCCCTCCCCGCGCCCCCTCCCCATGAGCTCCCTGGGTCCCCTCCCCATGTGCTCCCTGCGTCCCCTCCCCCTGTGCTCCCTGCGTCCCCTCCCCATGTGCTCCCTGCGTCCCCTCCCTGCGTCCCCTCCCTGCGTCCCCTCCCCATGAGCTCCCTGGGTCCCCTCCCCATGTGCTCCCTCGTCCCTCCCCATGTGCTCCCTGCGTCCCTCCCCATGTGCTCCCTGCGTCCCCTCCCTGCGTCCCCTCCCTGCGTCCCTCCCTGCGTCCCTCCCTGCGTCCCCTCCCCCTGTGCTCCCTGCGTCCCCTCCCCCTGTGCTCCCTGCGTCCCCTCCCCATGTGCTCCCTGCGTCCCCTCCCTGCGTCCCCTCCCCATGTGCTCCCTGCGTCCCCTCCCTGCGTCCCCTCCCCATGTGCTCCCTGCGTCCCCTCCCCATGTGCTCCCTGCGTCCCCTCCCCATGTGCTCCTCGTCCCCTCCCCTCGTCCCCTCCCCATGTGCTCCCTGCGTCCCCTCCCTGCGTCCCCTCCCCATGTGCTCCCTCGTCCCCTCCCTGCGTCCCTCCCTCGTCCCCTCCCCTGCGTCCCCTCCCTCGTCCCTCCCTGCGTCCCCTCCCCATGTGCTCCCTCGTCCCCTCCCCATGTGCTCCCTGCGTCCCCTCCTCGTCCCCTCCCCATGTGCTCCCTGCGTCCCCTCCCCAAGTGCTCCCTGCGTCCCCTCCCCATGTGCTCCCTGCGTCCCCTCCCTGCGTCCCCTCCCTGCGTCCCCTCCCTGCGTCCCCTCCCTGCGTCCCCTCCCTATGTGCTCCCTGCGTCCCCTCCCTGCGTCCCTCCCTGCGTCCCCTCCCCATGAGCTCCCTGCGTCCCCTCCCTGCGTCCCCTCCCTGCGTCCCCTCCCTGCGTCCCCTCCCTGCGTCCCCTCCCCGTGTGCTCCCTGCGTCCCCTCTCTGCGTCGCGCTGCCCTGTCTCCTGGCACCTCCCCATCTAAGCCCCAGTCAGAGCCCGTCTCAGATCACTCGCAGGTATATTTAGGAGGCTCGGGAGTGCGTGGCGATTACAACACAGCAACCTGTGCACCAAGGGAGAAGTACGAAGATGGAAGAGAACCAGGTGGGGGTCCCGCCCAGCTTTAGGGGTCAGAGGAAACCCCACAAATGATGAGAGTGCTCCCTGCTTTAGCTGACGAATACATTTGCTGTCAGCTCAATAACGGAGACGGGGCACCTGAGTGACAATGGCGGGGGGCAGGGGGAGAACTCGCCCGTCCCAAGGAGGGGAGGGAGGTCCCTCCCACTCACTGAGTCCAAGAGAAATCCTCTCAGGCCCAGGGAACCCCCCTGCCCAGGCGGACGCTCCGAGTTGCCATGGAGACCCTCGCCTGAGCCTCCCCTCCACCACAGCCCACCTCGGCCGAGTTCACTGAGTCCCACTGGCACGCGGCACTCACCCAGGGCAACTGTGCCTCCACCCCAGGACACGGGGCAATTTCTGCAGATATTTTTGGTTGTCACAACTGGTGGGGGGGATCTGTGGGTGGGGCCAGGGATGCTGTAATATTCTACAGAGCAGGGGACAGCTGCCACCTTAAACAGACAACTACTCAGGCATAAAAAAGGAATTTCTGCCATTTGTGATGACATGGATGGGCCCTGAGTGCATTATGCTGAGGGAAGGAAATAAGACATAGAAAGAGAAATACCGTGTGATCTCACTTATACTGTGCGAGATCTAAAACTACGGAGCACATGGATGCAGAGAACAGACTGGTGGTTGCCGGAGGTGGCGGCGAGGACTGGGAAGACAGTCAAGGCACCAACTCCCAGGTCTGAGGTGCGTGAGCGCGGGATTGTAACACACGCACGGTGATTAGAGGCAATGATACGTAAGGTAGATTTGAAAGTTGCTACAAGAGTGGATCTTAAAAGTCCTCATCACAAGACAAAAACATTGTAACTATGTAAAATATACACACATGGAGTCGTTATGTTGTACACCTGAAAAATCACACAACACTATAAGTCAACTATATCTCAATTTAAAACTGAGAGAAAGAGCAAAGCTAAGATTAAATAAAAGTAGTGCCCATTTGGAATTGTTAAAAAAATAAATCAATAAATAAAAGAACTGTCCGGGACCAAATGTCAACGGTGGCGAGGCTGGAAAGCCCTGGCCACGTAACCCCACACGCGACATGAGGAGTCTGATTTCCAGCAGGGGGAGCGGGGCCCTGACGGTCCCCCAAGGCTGGGACGCGGCAGCTCTAGACATGTTGCCAATTATGGTTCATTCATTGGCTCAGTCAGCAGGTATGCACTGAGCACCTACTACCTGCCAGGCCCGTGCTGATGGCGGGAGATGCCGTGGGAGCAAACACAGGCTCATGCAGAGCTCATAGAGGAGTGAGAAAGGCCTTATAAAAGCCAGGAAATCATGGAGGTGGCACATGCACGTGTGACAGAAACAGAGCCTGCCATCCTAGGGGGCCCACCCTTGGGCAAAGCTGCGGGCGGTCCTCTCGGCCAGCCCTACCTCCAGTCTCCAGGTCATGGAAATTCGGGTCCAGCCCTCGTTCCAGCATCTTCACGATTTTCTCCACCGAGTGATGCTGAATGTAATCCATGCATTTTTTCAGGTTGGTCTAAAGAGAAAGAAAAATACAACAAAGAATGTCTTTACAAGAATCATCCTTACAGGCCACGGGAAGGTCCCTTACGGGGCACTCTGGCCTCCTTTATGGAGGAGGAGCTGTCCCCCGATGGGGGCCCGCTGCCGATCCCGGGGCTCGCCACACAGTGGCTTCCTGACCCTGGAGCCCCAGGTCAAGCACGGAGCCCGGCAAGTGACAAACACAGTCAGCCCGTCCTGGACGGATGTGTTATAAATCCTCACTGCTCACTGTCCTTGCCAAGAGCCATGGAACATTCCCTCCCTCTCAAGGGGCTAAGCCACCTGGACCACTGTGGAAAGCTACAGATTCCAGGGTCCCCCCACAACCGACTCCACATCTGGCGAGTGAGGTCCATGGGCCCGCACTTGCACTTTCTAATCTCTAAAGTGGCAGCAAATAAGACAGCCGCTCACTCAGGTTAAGCCACCTTTTGGTTCACCCCGTGACCACGTGGACAGAAACAGGGACACCTGGTCACCAAGTGATTCAAGGAGAAAGGAGACAGTCATGTCTCATGAGGTCAAAATGGCCAGTGGGCCAACCTTGTCAGGGAGGGACGTGTCCCCAGCTTTGCCGAGCCTCACCTGCAAGAAAAATAATGATGTCCTGTCCATCAAGCAGACAGCCAGGCTATTTGATCAAATGTGCCTCCTTCTGGCTTAATTCTCCAGCCCCACCCCACGCATCCCCCAAAATGCTCTGGAGGGGACAACGTGGCTTCCAAGCCTTGTAGCCCTGGACCCTTCAGCTGCCTGACACAGGCTGGGTTTCCACCCAAATGTTTTCCATACATTCTGGGATCAAAAATTAACAGACTCCCAAGGACACAGATGTACTTGGTTTCCTTTAATGCCTTCGTTGCTATTTATTAACAGACATTTTTTTTTTAATTCACAAACCCATTTTCATCTATACAACAGAGGATGATCAAAAAATCTAGAAGCGCCCGACTTGGGGTCTGAGCGCCACTGTGCAGGGGACTGGGGCTGGGCAGGGAAAGTCCAAGCGGAAACCAAGCATCTTGTTCTTCCAGAAAGCCATCAGCGCTCAAGGACGCTGGGGACATGCCAGGGACAGAGAAGCGGGCAGAAGGGCTGCCACCGGCCACATCAGGGCAATCTGAGCACAGAAACCAATCATGATAATGGCACGTTACAGCAAAAATCCACGCGTCCATCCTGACACAAATAGGGGGACAAAACAAAAACAAGAGGACCGCGTTGGTTGCGAAGGCCCTCGGTGAGCTCACGGTAGGGGTGAGCTCACCTGGATAGCACCGGGGTAGCTTCCTGACTCGGGCTTTCCCTGTACTCTGCGGGGAACCAGCCCGGGGGCTTGGGCACCCTGGGAACAGGCACACACAGTGCGTCCAGCCAGGAACTCAGTGCCCACAGGCAGCCCGTGGCTCATTCCTTACACTGTCACCTGCTGCCACGGGCGCGTCTCACCTGGGTGTGGTTTCTGTCAACAGCACTTTAATCTCAGGAGTGACAACAGCCGGACCACCTACTGCGGGGCTGTCTTCTATTTCTGCAGGGATGACTCAGCAAGGCCACCCCTCCTCCCAGAAACACCCAGGAGATGAGCATTAAGAAGGGTTCCACTCTCTAAAGTGACACCATTTCACTTACAGCTTGTCATCTAATGCAGTTTCACTCTACAGGCAGGGACAGCTGCGGTATTTGGGGAGGGAGGGCAGGGGTCTGGCCGACATCCCTCTGGGCAGCTTGGGGAGGGTGTGTTTCACTTCCATGGTTAAGTCAGACCCATGGGGCAACAGCAGGGGAGGACCCACTGTGCTCACGTGTACCCCTTTCCCCCACCACAGCATGTGTCCCACTGCCACCCATCAGAGCTGCTGCCTTCCAGGGACCCTTCCGGAGCCCCTGCTGGGATTTGCTCGCCATCTTCACTACGCAACCTCACTGGCCCCCGGGGCGGCCCAGTCCGCCTGTACCTCCCGCCGCATCTCTCACGTGCAGGTGCCCCATCAGCACCCCCAGGAAGAAGAACCCTCCATTCGATGAGCTCCCCTGATCTCAGCAGGCGATCACCCAGACAGCGCCTGTGATGCAGGTGACAGCCACGCCCGCGTACCTTGCTGTGTAGCTTGGCCAGCTGCTTCTCATCCAGATTGGACTGTTTGTACACCCGCTTCTTGTATCGGAACTGGCACAGACACAGGGAGAAAGAATAACAGGTGAGTATTTCCCGGGCCCTTCTCCCTGGCTGGCTCACCGGAGGCACGGGCTCCACCCCAAACCTCCCAGCGTTCAGGGCGCGGCTTGCATCCACCTAACCGCAAAGCCCAGGGCACCCCAACAACAGCTTCTGCTAAGATTCTGCAGCCACTGGGCTAAAAAGCCGTGGAAGAGAACAGGGGCTCCCCACAGGGACAAAGGAGCAGGCTGCCTGCCCTGGTCCCCTCCCTAGGGGTCATCAGTGATCTCAGCTCCGGGATGGGACCTGCCTGCTGTTAACTGGTGTCGCCGATCAATGAGGGGCCCCTTCGCACGCTGGTGTTTCCTCTGTGCCGTCAGCCTTTAAGCTGCATGAGGGGTGGCCAGTTAGCTCAGTTGGTTAGAGTATGGTGCTGATAATACCAAGGTTGCCAGTTCGATCCCCCCATGGGCCACTGTGAGCTGTACCCTCCTTAAGAGTCAACTATCCATTGTAGCATGACAGCAATGTGTAACCAAGACTATGGCTGTTCCCCAATTTTAAAAAAAACAACAAAAAAAACTGCACGAGGAGCCCCTGGTGAGGCCACCTCCTCCCACGCCCACAGCCTCCGTGTGGCCCTCGGGCCACTATTCATTCCCTCAACTGGCAACGCCACCTTTGAGCAGGGAATTCCACCCTAGGAAGCAGGGAGCCCCTTTGGCCCAAGAACAAAAAAGCACTGGTGTCACAGCCGGCTGCCACTCCCCGGGTACGCGGACCCCTTTTGTGACCACATGCGCTGGGAACTCAACAGACAGTGTCAGAAGGACGCTGGCAGCTTGGGCGTCACTGAGACTCAGAGCCGAGCCTCTGTTCCACGCCCACCCCACCACGGGTCCTGTCAGCGGGGTGCCTGTGGCAGGCACTTCCCAATCTCAGGCTCGGTTTCTTCATCTGTCCCACGGAAATTAGGACACACAACTCCCGGGGTGACCCAAGGACTGAACGTGAGGTCCCGGCACAGACCCAGAGCTGGACAAATGCTGTTTTCTTCCTCCCTCCCCCGCTTCCCTTGACCCTGTCACACTCCAAGGAGCCTGGACAAGCACATGCTGGGGGACAATGCCCCCAAGTGACAGGCAGCCCCTGAGCTAATCCTGAAACTGAAAGTCTAATGCCATATCAAGTTTCCAAACGGTCAGCCTTATTCTCCTCTCGCCTCTGAAAGAAACAATTAACAAACACACAAAACGCCTTTGTCACACAGACTGAAACTCGATTTAATGCCCAAATAAACCAGGCGTGAAATCGGGAAGTTTCGTGAATGGCAGACCACACACAATCCCCGGACAGCAGGGGTCCATGGGGGGAGGGGACCCGGGCCCCCTGGAGGGTCTCAGCCCATCCTGAGACTCAGGTCCTGAGTGGGAGGGCGTGTCAGCGTGCCCCACGCCCTGAGGCTGCCAGGAAACCCTTCCACTGCGTATCTTCTCCCATCATGCCTCTGGTCGAGGTGGCAGGAGCCACTGAGTGACATCAGGAGAGGCTAAAGGGATTCCAATCGATGGGTACATTTTCCAGTTATAAAAAAAATGTGCTGGGGCCGACGACACCCCTCGGAGGAGGGTAAGTGCCTAGGAGGAGAATGTGCTTACAGAGCCATAAACACCTACAGCCGGTGGCTACAGAGGGACGCAAGCACGCAAACAGAGGCCCCTTTCCTGCCCTGTTCTCAGGGCCCCCTAAGCAGCCAGCCACAGTTCACTGAGACCAGCCCGTTCAGCGAGGCCAGACCCATGCCTGGCCCTCATGTGTGCCTCTCCAGATCACACAGTGGGACACCTGGCAGGATGGTGGCCCAAGGGGATGAGTGAGTGAAAGTATGAACCACCCATGGCAGCGAGAGCCAGTCACAGCTGCGGCCACGAAGCCAACTCGGGTCACCGCCAATCGCTAAGGGCTCTGCTCAGTGGATGCCTCACGGGAGCCTCACAGCCACCAGCGAAGGCGGTGCTAATGTTCCCCCCGCTTCACAGCCAGGCATGAGGCTCAGAGAGGCTGGGTGGTGGGCTCAAGGCTGCACAGCTGCCAGGAGTGGACCCAGTCTGACGGACACCGAGTCCACGTGCCCACATGGGGTGGTGAACACGGGGCAGGATGCTCACGTGCAAACCCCCCACCCTGGCTGGGCCTGGACAGGATATGAGAGGAAGGACACGCGTGCCCCTGCTCACAGCCCCACCGAGGTTCCACGTGCTTCCCACGCCTTCTCACGTCTCAGAGAGGTGTGGCGGGCGGTAAGGAGCCTCAGGTCAGGGAGGCACATGCTGCTTCCTCTATGAGGCTTCCTGACTGGAGCAGGTTCTGGGCCCTCCTGGTCTCCTCACCCTGTTTCACTGTCATCAGAGAAATTACCAGCCCCCAAAATGAATGATTATTTATTGGTCCTGGTCCGTCAACTCCCACTGGGGTATAAGCTCCACCAACCAGACCCTTGGCTGTCTTGTGCACGCTGCACATGCCTACAAAGTGCCTGCTGCTTACTTAGTAGGTCCTCAACAAGTGACTTTTTGATGGATACCCATTTTATAGATGAGCAAGCTGAGGTCAGAGCAGCTGCACCACATAACTCCCAAGTAGCGCCCGTCTTTTCTTCACTGAAACCCTCTGCCTGGACCCACACATGCCTCAGTAATCTCAGCTGCAAGGTCGCCACCAGACGCAGAAATGAGGCATGGCCTTGGCTCTGAACTCATGTCCCTGACGTCTGGCTACAGGGTCATCTCCAATCACTGAGAATATTGTGGAACCCACTTCGACGCCACGACATCACACGCCAGCTACGAGCCACACTTACGTCCTCTGTCTGACCAAGCTGAAATGAAAGCGGTCCCTTAATACCAGCAACATGTTGTGCATATAGAAATGACCACACTCTGGCTACCTGTGCCCCTATCTTAACACATCACGTGGAAACACTACATGGAAACTTGGGGTACAGCACGCAAGAGTCAGGCAGGCAGGGCCTGGGGTCACGCTTCACATGGACATGAGTAGGGCTGCCCACCCTATGCATCTACCACATCACCGTGGAGGCTTGAGACCACACTGCTGGCTCTGGCAGCTCCGAGAGCCCACTGCTCACTCCAGGGACAAGAACCAGAAAGGAACTGGTGCTTCTGGTACCAGCGGGATGGCCACTGGCCACCCTGGGCCCCAGGGCAGGGAGGCTGGCTCAGGAGGCAGGAGCAAGCCCGCTCTGCACCTCCAGGACTCAGGTCCCGGTGCCACGAGCCTGAGTGGGACTCGTGGCTTGCTCATATGAAGACCTCTCCCCAAGCAGCCTGTCCAATCAAGAGCCAGAAAACAAATGGATAAAAGCTGCACAACCACCGGCAATTCACAGCAAATGTAGGTGCACCCTCAGGCCCCCACACTGATGATTTAATTTGGGGGGGATTTCTGAATCAGACCGTATTTGGGCTTGGGCGCGGGCCCCCCTCCCGCCAAGCCCAGTACCTCCAGCGAGGGGACGCCCTTGCCCACGGGCTGCGGATACTCGCGCAGCAGCCGCTCCTCGTCCAGGAACTTGCCATCGCGCCCGTTGCTCGCCGGCTGGAACAGCCCGTAATTCAGGATGTCCTTCAGGCTCTGGTTCAACGAGCACAGGACCCGCTGCTTCGCCACCCACACTGTGGCGTCCGGGTTGAATCGGATGCACTTCTGCAGGGAAGCGACACAAACCCCTGGTTAGTGGCCCAGACGCCACCGGAGCAGCCCACCTGGGCACGTGGCCAGAGATGGCAAAGGTGGTTCCGTCCTGGACCCCACGGCTTTTCGGGATGGAAAATCAGACCCTCTTGCCGCTTAGATGGAGACTTTTGGTAAACAGGAGAGGGCAGAACAGTGACCTCAGCCACTGGTTCCTGTGGCCTGACTCTGGCCATGACTCAAATCTCGGACCACCAATGACCGCCTACTGCCTTCGGCCCTTCCCTACTACGGAGCTTCTCCAACTCCAACGCCTGTGAGAACGCGGATGGTCGACCCCTCGCCCACCAGCAGAGTGTCCGACTCAGGGGGTCTGGGTGCGGCCCCCGCACCTGCATTTCTCACAAGTTCCAAGGTGACGCTGGGCAGCTGGTCCGTGGAACACACTTTGAGAACCATGGCTCGAGCAACTTACAGGATGACTTAATTTTTACACTGATTGTTATTTGACATTTCACCCGCAGGTGGAAGTCTCTTTGGGTCACCTCACGGGTGGGAACGTCCAGGGCACGGAAGGGTGTCTAGGTACCACCACACCGACTCTGAACACGACAGCTTCACACACACACAGGGACACCGCCGCTCCCGAACCGTAAAGGAAGGCAGGTGGCGAAAAAGAACATCATTCCCCACAAGAGCTGATTTGTTTAAGTACTTCACTTGTGTTGATGGCGCTTACAAGCCAACCATGAATGTTTTTCAAAAACGTAACAGCACCACTAAGAGCTGGAATGGCCCAACTTGGTCACGTTTCCAGGTCCCTCTGTGACCCTCCCCAATCTACCAGGAATACAAATACCAGGCCAAAGGACGCCGCCATCTAGTTTCATTGAATTTCAATCATCTCCTACTGACCAGCCCTCAGCAGGGGCTCCAGGGTTTGCCTTATGTCCCTAAAAGCTTTCAGAAGTCAATGGGGCCAGAGCCCATTTCCTACCTGGGAAGCCTGTGGTTCCAGGGGGCAAAAGGCCCCCCTGCAACCCTCCTGCTCAGGCAGGTTCCTCCCTGCGAGGTACGGTGACCCTGTGACTCAACAATGAGCTTGGTTCATAGGCAGCAGGGCCAGGGAAACCTGACCCCTGACCCTGGGTGCCTGAATGCTCCCTCTGTCCCTCTCCAATGACAAGGCGAATTCCAGGGTACCACGCAGGCCTGGTGGGGGCCGCTTGTTCACTTCCGTGACTCCCAGCCGCACCCCGCCCATCCTTGGCTGGCTGAGAATACCCGGAAACACGGGCTCAACAAATGAGCTGTCAGATGGGACCACGTGGGACCACAGGTAATGTGCCAATTCCTGTTGGCTTCTATGTCCAATGACGTGGACACCCAAGGCAAGCTCCCTGCATCCAAGGAAGGCCAGAGGGCCCCTGCCTGCCCACAACAGAAAGGATCCTGCCAGCAGGTGAGAGCCGAGAGTCACCTCCCCGGGAACCTGACGGTGATCAGAGACAGGTGTCCCCTGCCACTTAGTGTTCAGGCAGGGGATGCCGAGTCTGGGCTGAGCACAGGATCACCCCGTACAATGAAGATCTGTCCTGCAACAACAACAACAACAACAACAAAACCAGCCCAGAGCAGTCCCTTGAGAAGCTTCTAGAAAGAGCAGGAGCTCAGAGGTCAGAAGGGCTTGTGGTTGCACACCAGCTGAGTCACTGGATTTGTGGTGCTGGGTGAACCGGTCTCCAAAATGGACATCAGCGCCACTGTTTACCTTGCAGGGCGGTTGTGAGGCTCCAGGGACATAAAAGAAAAATGCTGTCAGGGGCTGAACAGTGTCATCCCAAATGCTGGCGTCCTGTGAAGGTGACTGATGTGGAAACAGGGTCTGTGCAGATGGCATTAGTTATGAGGTCACAGTGGAGCAGGGTGGGCCCTGACCCATTGTGACTGCATCCTTATAGAAAGAGGAGTTGGGACACAGACGCGCCCACAGGGAGCAGACCAGGTGACGATGAATAGAGACAGGGTGATGCCTCTGCAAGCCAAGCAACCCCCAAGATCACCGCAAGCCACCACACGCTGGAATAGATTCTCCCTCAGCGCTCTCAGAGGAACTAGCCCTGCTGACACCTTGACCTTGAACTTCCAGCCTCCAGGATGTGAGACAACAAATGTCTGTAGTTTAAGCCACCTGATGCCACAGTCTGTGACAGCAGCCCCAGTCACGAACGCGTCTTAAGTGCTCGCCACTGAGGGTGGCAGCAGAGAGTGCCACCATCACCATCACCATCACCGTCACCTTCTCTGAGACGAGAGCTCACAGGGCTGGGCGGCCCCGCACCCTGGCACCTTCCTTCGTAAGCGATGGGTGCTACCTACCTGTTCCCACCTGGTTCAAGGGAAGCCCACGGTGTAACCAGCTCAGACGACACTGGACGAACACTGCTTCTTCACTCCTTCACCTACCATCACCGACTCGATCCCTCACTTACCAAGCACGCCTATCAGGCAAACCCCAGTCTGGACAGTTTAGGAGATCCATATGTGTGGGGCGAATGAAAGAATGCATGCTGGGAGCCACACGGACGAGAATGGGCGAACCAGCGACGGGCCATATTTGTAGTGGTGAAAGTCTCAATGATCACACGATATGGAAAAGGTGAAAAGAAACGCCCAACAAACCTTGGAGGCTGGCGGGGAGGGTATGATCACCATAGTTTATAACCAGAAACGAAGAGGGATGTGGGGGCTCAAGGTGGGAATCTCAGGTCGCGGGCTCAGCATGAGGACCAGCAGGGAGCACACTGGGAGCACCCTCACACCAAACAGTCTGAACCCTACGTGACCTTCCTGGTCCCAGGATTACAAGCGTGATGTCCAGTGAGGTCCTACTTGACGAGGACTGGAACCACAGACCCGTCTCCCCACAGCCCTGTCACAGGCTTTATCGAGAGTGAGTGATTTGCCAGAAGACTCACAGGCAGGGCAGGGAGGGCTGCAGACAATCTGGTGTCAGGACTCAGGCCCTCGGCCACTGCCAGTGACGGGCTGCCTGAGGAGCAGCTGTCCTCCTCTCGCTTCTGCCTATGTTCTGCGTGTGCCAGCGCGGGGGTGGGCGTAGGCTGGGGATGGGAGGTGACTGAGATGGGTATTTTGCCCCTTAAGAGCTCAGGGCCTAGGGCGCAATATGATGATGAGGATGGTGATGGTGAGAGTGGTAATGGTGGTGGTGATGATGGTGGTGATGGTGATGGTGGTGATGATGGTGATGGTGGTGATGGTGGTGATGATGGTGATGGTGGTGGTGATGGTGATGGTGGTGGTGATGGTGATGGTGGTGGTGGTGGTGGTGATGGTGGTGATGGTGATGGTGGTGATGGTGGTGATGGTGGTGATGATGGTGATGGTGATGATGGTGATGATGGTGATGGTGATGATGATGGTGATGATGGTGATGATGGTGATGGTGATGATGATGGTGATGATGGTGATGATGGTGATGATGGTGATGGTGATGGTGATGATGGTGGTGATGGTGGTGATGATGGTGATGGTGATGATGGTGATGATGGTGATGGTGATGGTGATGGTGATGATGATGGTGATGATGGTGATGGTGATGGTGATGATGGTGGTGATGATAGTGGTGGTGGTGATGGTGGTGGTGATGGTGGTGGTGGTGATGATGATGGTGATGATGATGGTGATCCTTCTCAATTACTCTGCCGCTTAGAGGCTCAGGGTCTGTGCCCTTACCCGAGAGACACAGAAGAGCTGACCATGATCTGGCCTCTGCCTCCTTCTCAAAACATCCTTTGTCTGTCAAATGTTCCCTCTACCCTTGTTCCACCCCCTATACACACACTCACACACACACAAACACACAAAGTCACACATATAAACATACAAACATCACCTCTCTCTCTCCCTCTCTCTCTCTCTCTCTCTCTCTCTCTCTCTCTCTGCAGCAATGCCAAACCACTGCCTGGCAATTTCTGGAATGCCAGTCTGTGTGTGCCCAGTGCACTTGTGCCTCCAACTGCCCGTCCCCTCGCCGCCTCATCTGCCAGTTGAAATCACAGTCACACTTCCCACCAGAAGCCAGGACTCGCCCCCTCAATGGTGTCTCTGCACCCCCCCCGACTGAGCTGACCACCAAGCGCCCCGAGTGGAAGCAGGGGCCTGTTCTGACGGACCCCGCTCCCGTCCTGTCCAGCCGGCGGGTTACAGCCTCTCAATTCTGCACGTCTTGTCTGCTAGGAGGGTGGGCCCAGCGTGAATTTTGCTGTAGAAAGCTTCTCCCCGCTTTCTCCTGACAGGCAGGAGTCAGTAACGTCACTCATGGATCTCCTGATGTGACACCCCAAACAGCTAGATGTGCAGATCCATCTGAAACCCTCCCGGTGCGTCTGGGCTGAGCTGAGTGGCTTCCAATCCAGAAAACTTGCAAGTGGATGTAATGAGATTCCCCAAGACTCAAATCAGAGTGGCTTCTCCCTTATCGTCGGCCAAGAAGGGCCTTCCTTTGTTAGGGGACCCGGGTGGATGGAGGTGGGGAGAGGGGCTGACATGGCACAAAATTGCAAAACCTAACAGTAAGAGAAGGGGCTTGTGACTGACATCAGCCTGGATTTAATGAGACATACAGCAGCCCAACGTCCAGGAAGGCTCCCAGGATTCTTCCTGGCCAGTTTCAGCTCCTTTAAGTTTTCTCAGCACCCACGAGGCCCTGATCCACAGGAGAGGAGCATGTCCACATCTCAGCACAGTCGAACCATCACCTCTCCTTCTAAGATGTATTCTCTCTCTCTCCCTTACTCTCCATCACTCGAATAGTCACCCAATTAAGCTCCTCCCACTCCATATTATGAAGGGCTGCATGAAGACAAGGCTTATATCTCTCTTTGAGTCACTGCATCTGAAGTTCGGTAAAAGTTGATGGAATGGGAAGGCACTGAATATAAAGTTCCAGAACAATATAACCCAGGTAATATAATCCGATGGCAAAGTAAGCTCGGGTCCTGGTCGTGAGAGAGCAGTGAGAGCTGCCACATACCAAGTGCACTGCGAATGCGTGATCTCGTTTAATCACAGAGAAGATCCTGAGAGGGGTGACTGCACCCCCAACGTTTGCAGGGCTGCAAGCAACGAGCTGTGGTCAGCCGTGTCATCAACCTGGATGAGACTGGCCCTCCCACGGGCAAAGCTCATGATCAAGCTGAAACCTACAATGAAGGAGTGAGAGAAACCCAGTCTTCTACATGGCCTTCATGACTTACAGCTGTTCTTCCAGATGTGAGGCTCAAAACGCGAATACCCAGACCAACGGGAAGGACACTGCACTGTGGACACGGGCACCGACAGAGGTGGACGCCAGCCTGAGTCCCCGACGTAGGCTGCATGTGTTAGTTTTCTAGGACTGTCCTAACACAGTCCCACACTCTGGGTTGGAGGGGGACACTTAAACCACAGACATTTACTGTCCCCAGTCCTGGAGGCTGGAAGTCAGAGACCCTGGTGTCACAGGGCAGGTTCCTCATGAGGCCTCTATCTTTGGCATGTAGACAGCCATCTTCTCCCTGTGTCCCCATATGGTTGTCCCTCTGTGTGTATCTGTGTCCTAAACTTTTCTTATGAGGACACCAAACATATGACTTTAGGTCCTACCCTACTGACCTCACCCCTTTAAAGATCCAGATCCAAATACAGTCACATTCTGAGGTCCTAGGTGTCAGGAGTCTAACATGAAATTTGGGGTGGGGGGGGCAATTCGGCCCATGACACGACGTGACCACGGCCAGGTCTCTGCAGCACATTGAGGGCCACGTACCATCGTGGGCCACGTCTGTGAGGTCAGCTATCTCACATCATCCATGGAGTGTCACAGAACACTGTGTTTTGGGGTCATGTGCCCACCAGTGCCGGGGTGGCTGGTCTGCCGGGACAGATGTATGCAGAAAGTGGACAAGGCAGTTTCGATTTGCAAAAACATGGCAGAGGACTCCACATAAGAGAGAGCTGCTTTCCCAATCTGCTCTGGGCCCTTTAAAATGTAGATGGTAACAAGAGTTGTTTTGGAAGATTTTACAAAGGTAAGAAGAGTGTCTAGACAAAGCTCGAAAGAACAGTAAATATTATACTCCATAAAATATGTATTGCTCCTGGGCCGTCTGAAGCCTGAGTAAGGAATGGCCAATGACACCGGCTTGACTCCCAGATAATATGCAGGTGCCATGACCTCCGCTGCATTGTTCATTCGTGGTCCTCAGGTGAGACTTCAATCCACCTCACTCTTGACTTCCCCCCAGAAAGAGTGAGAAGCATGAAGGGGAGAAGTGCCAAACATCGGGGGGTAGTGTGCTGAGGGGGTCCTCCTCAGCATCGCCCCACTCAGAACCCGGGGCTAGAAACATCCTAATGAGAGGAAACACCCCAGCTCTGTAAACGCTTATGATCGGTATTCAGCAAGAACTCCAGATATCCTGAAAGAAATCCACGTTTCTGTGCACGTCATTCGGTGCAGAGAGGCGCCTTTCACAGGTAAGTGGGTCCTCTGTGGTCCCGGCTGACGTCCTCACCCATTCCTTTGTGGTGCATTGGAAAAGACCCATCTTACACAGGACGTGCCGGAACCCACTTCCAAGTGCACGGAGGAGCTCTGGCCTTTAACAGCTGTCCATGTGCAATCTGCATGTTCGCACACGTCTGAGAAACAGCCAACACCGAGGGCAACCCAAAATGCAACTGGGTGATTTCCAAATGGCGTTGTCCAAATGAAATAACGCACCCTGCTATGGACAAAGACCCACCAGGCTGGAACTCAGGGCAGCAAACCCTGACCCACTGTCGGTGACAACACAAGAACGCTCAAATGAGGGATTTATATGGAATGGGGGAAAGCCGGGCGACCTTCACCAGATGGACAGCCTGACTGAGGAGGCTGAAGCCCAGGGGTCAAACTAGTGGTTCTGAAGTCTTAAGCACTAACGAGGGATAAAGTGCCGTGGATTCATGTTGTCAATCTGAATAACAATTCTCAAACGGTATAAACCTAATAGCAGCCACCTGATGTGATGGTGACTTGGTAGGCGGACCGTGTGTCCTGGCGATTTTTAAGGGGCTAACTAGTGGTCCTCCGGCATTGTCAAGGTGACTGTGAACTGGGAGGCACTGACTCGGGCTCATCAGTGATTCATGCCCTCCATGGAGAAGTTGGTTTTCCTCTTTTGATGCCCTGAATATCAGGTCGGCCCACAGCCAAGGACAGGGTGCTGCTGGCGAGAGAAGCCAGCTCAGAGCAGTAAATGGAAGTTTAGTAAAATGCAGACAGGGGGTTATGAAACAGTCCTGGCTGCAGGTACAGGCTAAGAAAGCATGTTAAAGGGAACAGTGGCACCCCCAGGCCCAAAGGGGCACTGAGAAACCTCAGGACTGCTCCCCGAGTCACACAGCAGCCAGGGGAGGAGCTGGGATTATGGGCACCCGAGGCCAAGCTAATGTATTTCAGCTGGATCCCACCAGCACAGGAGGGAGCCATTAACCCAGGGTGGGGGTAGGGGAGACCATGAGACACTGGAGTAAGAGCCCCCGCCCACCAAGGAGGAGGGTGGTGAGAAGGTCAGAGCTGGGAGCCAAGGAGAGTCAGAGTGATCACGGAGTCCAGCAGAGCAAAGATGCAGGAAAACAGCCTCGCCCGTGGATTTGAGACAGAAAATTAAATATTGATGATTCGGGGCCCTGGGGCTGTCACCTCCTGGGTAGTTCTTTTCAGCCCGGGACACCAGGAGAGGGGAGCTATCTGCACTCCCCAGCACGGAGGCCGCAGGAGTTGTGCCACACTGGGGACTCGTAAAACTTTTCTGCAGAAAGCGCAATAATTCCAGAACAAAGCCACCTTCCCCAAACATCCTTTTCTCAAAGAGATTTCGGTGGGTATGAACTCGAAGCTGAAGCAGAAAAGCACACCAAGTCAGACGTTTGTCGTGTGTGGGCTGCAAACCCCAGCAGACAGGGCCATCGCCCTCATACAGGAAACGCTGCCTTAGCGTCTAACAGGAAGGTGCCACAGAAGCCTTACCACACACAAAACCCACGCTGGTTAACGCTTGGTGGTTGTTGTTTCTTAATTGCACATATGGAAATGAAGCTTCTGTCAGGCTTTAGCAAGCTCAAAACCTGACTCTCTAGGTGCCTTCCATCGGAGGGCCCCGGGATTGCCTTTTGTTTTCAACAATTTATGACTCACCCATTTTCTGATGAAAATTATAAAGTGTAAGCCACTCCATTTAAGGACAATGAGGTTGATTATCATCACTTCACAGAGACGTGGGCAGAGGGAAGTGGGGGCCAGCAGGAGGGTGGCTCTCTTTGGTCTAGCAACCAATTACTGAAACCACAAAGACAACCAGATTCTATGCTTTCTGTCTCCAAAAGGTGATCCAAATGCACATTGCAAAGGACATAGCGGGTCGCTCAAAGTAGAGATCAAAGATCCAAAGCATGTATTTCTGTAACGCAAAAGGATAGATGGTGCGTGGTGGGTGGGTGGATGGATAGATGGATAGATGGATGGATGATGGATGGATGGATGGATGGATGGATGGATGATGGATGGATGGACGGACAGACGGATAGATGGAGGATAGATGGGGATGGGTGTGAAAGATTTGGGTGGATGGATGGAGAGAGGGTGGGAGGGAGGGAAGGAAGGAAGATGGAAAACTGGATGGATGAATGACTGATAAATCAGGAATATCAATGAAGACAAATCTCAAAGTTATAATGTGAAGTGGAGAGTAAGTTATAAATAAGAAGGCTAGTATGATATCACGTATATGCATTCTTTTTTACACAATACCAGAACACTGCACAGTGATCACTCACACATGTACAAAGAGAGCAATAGACAGGAGGGATTCACGCTGAATTCATCACAGAATTTGCATCAGAGGAGAAGGCACAAGGCAGGAGGGTAAGGAAGGCTTTGACTTTAACAGTCAAGTTCTAATCCTATGATTAAAAATGACAATATGGTAAACATTGTAAATTCTGCATAACAGGTACACTGGTATTTAGGATATTATTCTTTGTGTTTTTCTGTACTTTTAATTTTCTCTAAAGAAAAAAACAAAACAGCATCAAACCGAGACCTAAGGCATTCCTCAGCCTCTTGGGGGCGTCCCTGGCTGGACTGGGGTCAGCCAGGGACCACTTTTCATGGACACAAAGTTCTTGAATGAAAAGTACTATCCCCATTATCTCCTTCTGCCCACTGAATCCTCTTTGATGACTTTAATTTTCTTTTTTTTTAAGGGCAAAACATGCACTGAAGTGAGGGTCAGATACAATTATATAGTTTTCTAATTAAGTCTAAAATCCCCAAAGAATTTTTGTTTTGCTCAGCAAACAGGCAGGCGGGCAAGACTGCACTCTGGGACACGAAAGGTCTGACAACAAAATGGCAGCCCAACAGACAGACAAAGACATTGTCTGATACAAGAGTGTTTTCATCTGTACGTTGCCTGGGTTACTGGATGACATGTGGTGACATTTAAGGCATCAATGGGGTGACATTGCTCTTCTGGGCAGACTCGAGGGCACAGACTTGGCTCCAACAGGGGAGGCAGACAACACAAAGAAACACGGCGGAGGGGAGGGACGCCACGTGCCCTGGGGACACGGAATGCTCGGGACAGGCAGCTCCTACATTCGGGCTCGGACAACGACATCAGACAAGGTTCACAGCCAAAAAGCAGACACAACCCAACTGGCCATGACCTGGGGCGTGATTCACAAAATGTGGTCCCTCCGTGCGGACCTGGCAACCAACAGGACGGATGCACTGAGCGAACCTGAGAATCTCACCCCCAGTGACAGAAGGCCACACGTGCCGTTCACATGGACTGTCCAGAGCAGGAAATCCACAGGCGGAAAGCAGGTGAGTGGTTGTGGGGGTTGGAAGTGGGGACCAGGATGAACCGCAAGCAGGTGTAAGAGGGGTGACAGAAGATTCCAAACCCAGATGGCGAGGGTGGCCGCACAACTCAGCCAATTTACTGAAAATCATTGAAGGGCATACTCAAAATGAGTGACTTTTATGGCTTGTAAATCGCACCTCGGTAACGCTGGGCGTTTAAGGTAACCTCTGGTTGAGAGAAAGCGGGGCGCCAGGTTGGGAGGGCCAGAGAAGGGAGGGTCACGGCATCTGCTCTGGTCAACGTGAGTGAGAGACCTCTGAGCTTTCACTGAGAAGGTGCCACGAGCGAAATGAGGTCTGGCCCCCGCCTGGGAGGTCGGAGCCGGAGATGTGATGTCCTCCGCACAGGAGTGGTAACAAGCCCTGGGTACAGGGGAATCTAGAGGGAGCCCAGGGCCTCCAGCCGGCCGGAGGGTCAGGGAGGCCGCCGGAGCTCCGCGGTGGGAGATGAGTTAAAGGTCAAGGAGTCCTGCCTGACTGCGAGACAAGCCGGGGCCGGAGCGAGCCCTGGGCAGCAGGAGCCGGGCACGGCCGACCTAGGCCGCCCCCTCAGCCTGACCCTCCGCGTTCTTCACTCACTCGGTGCTAGGATGCAGCAAGAACATGGCAGAAGGGACACCGGCCCCGCTTCCCCTCTGGAAAGATGCCACCTAGAAAATCAAGGGCAGTCCTCGGAGTGCAATTAAGAGGCTGCAGTCAAACCACCAATATCCAGAGGCCTGGACTCCATTAAGTCCTGGAAGAAGACACATAGCTCTCACCTCCCAAGGGGCCAAGAGCAATGAAAAGGATACGTGCCCAGCAACACGCCCAAATGGGGCTTTTCCAGGTAACATGCTATTCCTGCACCAGCCTTCCAGAACCCTCTCTCACGATGGAGGGCCACTTCCTGGCCTTTGCAGAACAAGAGGCCAGCAATAAGCAATAGGGGCTTAAATTCTCCCCTACCGTATGCAGAGATGGGCTCAACAACTGCCAAGACCGGTGAAGTCCTCCTAACGTTCAAAACTACAGGAAGCTCAGATACAAAAAGCAAAATAAGCAAAGATGTGTCTGAGACAAAAAGATGAAGGAGGAGATGAAACAGCTTTGCTGCACGAGTTCTATTTGGATCCTCAATGATAAGGGGCCAAGATCACTTGCAAATTAAGCGCATCTGACAGTCCATTTGGAAGCAAGTGATAGATTAAGGAATGGCTCCCGTCAGCGGATGTGAGGGGTGGGGATGTGGGGCTGCTGCTGCTTCGGGGGAGAAATTTGGTGGGGGGAGCGTGGCAATAAACTGACCCTGGGAGGTCAAGGTAGCTGCTGCAATGCTTTTTCCTAATGAAATATCAAACTTGAGACACACATATTTAATAAATGAAAGCACTGATTAAAGCACTTTCCCGAAGCACCTGCCCCAAGGTAGGCCGGGCCCTTGCACCTCGGCCAACCTGTTGGGACTGGTTGTGGGGATGGACACGTGACTGACAGCTTCTGCTCTGCTCTCAGCGGGACCCTTGGCTGGAGGTGGGTGCAGGGCCCACGCTGCACACGGCCAAGGAGACCCCTGCAAGCACACCACCATCCCATTGTGTTCTCCTCTGAGCTCTGCTTGTCGATGTCACATTCAGTAGGGATTAGAAGCTGGACTGCTGGGCTCCAATGCCAGCTTTGTTCCCACTTCCTCATTCACTGTCCCCCCAAAACCATAAATCCCAGAAGAATTAGTTCCTATTGATTCTGGCACATGGCACTTGCTTAAAAGGCCAAGTTTATGGACTGGGGCCAGCATTCCACCACACGGGAAGCCGTGTGTGCATCTGAGAGGATCCAGAGAGCAGAAAATCGCACACCTGCCACTTGCCCAGGGCCACCTGCCCTGCCACTCCATGTACAGTGCTGTGAATCCGCCCACAGAACTCTGCTGCTCTCGCTCACAGCTTTCAAACTTCAGTCCCACCAAAGGTGTGACGCTCAAAAACAGAAATCATTCGCAAGGGCGAGGGGCCACACCTCGGGCGAGGGGCCACACCTGGGGCGAGGGGCCACACCTGGGGCGAGGGGCCACGCCTGGGTGAGGCAGGTGCCCCTCTGACCCATCACACTAGCTCCATCTAGGGTCTGATCTTCAGTGCGTGCTCCCATCTGTGGCCTGGGACCAGGGTAAGCCTGCCCCATGACTGGGAGGGTGTCTCCGTAGACGTGCTACACTTCAGTGAAAATGCTCAGAAGTGCAGCCTACCTCAGGGCGGTTATGAGAACCAACTGAAATAACACACATCCCAACCTCATACGTGTCTGGCCCATTGTCAATGTTCAGGAAGTTGTAACAAGACATGTTGGTGCAGTTAAAAATAAAGGGTTTTCCCACGTAGGGAATGTGTCTGCAAGGATGTGTGACACTAGGGTGGGGTGGTGGCACGCTGCGGGCTGCCCACCCTGGGGCGGCAAGGCAGGAAGGGTCAGAGGCCCCCAGGCAGCCCCCACCCTCCCCACAGGCTCTGCCTTCCCAATTCTGATCTCTAGGTCTGGGGTGTGAAATCCCAGGAGTGCTTTTGCAGTCCTCCTCACCCCTCCGGTATAATGTTAACAGAAAATACAGGGGCTCCAGTCCAGTGGGTAAAACCCTGCAGCATAAGGTGAGTCAAACAGGTCCACACTGGGGTGGCGGAGATCCCAGGGTCCCCACAGGTGAAGGGCTTTCAATGAGCAACGCAGCATCCAGGGGCTGAAAAGGGATGAAGCCAGGTCCCGCCGAGTGACCCCAAATAAGGAAAGCCACCCCAACAAGCACCCAAAGTAGAAAACAAGCACAACCTAATACCAGAAAATCCCTCGCAGGTGCCCAGAGAAACTGAAAATTCAGGGGAGAACTCCAAGCAGCATCTTCATTCTTGGAAGTGGTACTGTAAGGGGACAAAAAATCTAGACATTTTGCATCGATTCGCTCAGATCTGGACAGATGTGGACACAGGGTTCCTTCTGTCTCCCCTCCTCTGGGGAGGGGCTGGCAGATAAAAGGAGGCCCAGGGTTGACTGCCCGGCAGAGATCCTCCTTACAAGACTGCTTGCTGAGTGGGGGCCGCTCTAAGCACTGGGACAGGGGGTCCCATATGAGAATGGGGCACGCGCTGGTGCAGAGCATTCCAGAAATCTCAGAAGAGAAAAAGGAGCCCAGGCCTTCTACAAGGACCCAACACTCTTGCTACTGGGCGTCCGTGTTTAGAAGGACAGACAGACCGCCCAGTCTGGCTTCAGGAGGGAAAAAGGACAATCCACTGACACGATCAGAACAAACAGGAAGACACCCCGTGGGCTGATAAACAAGTCGGGAAAAGCAGCATGGAAATAATGGAGACACTGGCCGAAAAGAAATGAAGAAAAGGAAGAGAGGGGGCATGCGAAAACCAGATGTCTGAGTCATCTGTTCTCAATGAAAATACACCCAGTGAAAAGATCTCCAAGAGTGATTTATGCTAGGGAGGAAACTAAGACATTAAAAACTACTAAATAAACAACTTAAAAAAATAATTGTCAAAAAGAATGGAAAGTCAAAATAACACGACCACAATAAATTAGAAATTACAAAGAACAGAATGGATCCAATGCAAAATACAATCAAGAAAACTACGGGGAATATAGAGGAAACCCGCCCTGTCAGTGAAGCAATGCAAGAAAAGGTAACAGACCTGGAAAAGGAAAGCCACTGTAACAGGAATCGCTGTCTCTGAAACAGAGAACCCACCGACAGCACGGAGAGGACTCAAACGTAAGAAAACACCTCTGAAACATTAAAAGATCCACAGGGGGACATCGTGGCGATGCCCCTGAGAACCACCCGACACCTGAAACCAGACACACCACCAACCAGGAGCATTTAAGGGGTACGTCCTTTCATGGGAATCGGGAGAGGACAGACTTGTAAGTGCCTATTCTCAGCTTTGAGCAATTGCTCATTTCATCAGAAAGCCCAGATGGCCTTGCAGAAGGGAAGAGAAAGGCGGGGAGCAGGGAAGGAAAGCAAGCAAGCATGAATGCGTCCTCAGGAAGTGGAGTCTTACAGAGCCCTGGGAGGGAGGGGCGGGGGGGGTGACCTGGGAACGCTCGCTGGCTCACTCACTCACTCACTGTCCTGTGATCGGTGATCTACTCAGAGCGCCTGCTGTGCCAGCCCCACACATACCCAGGGCCCACGACCCCAGCCCTGCCGCACTCCCACGAGCCAACTCTGCAGGGGGAGGCGGGCCCGCCAGCAAGGCCCACAGGCACCAGGCGAGTGCGCAGCAGCAGGGGTGGCACAGGACAGGCATCGGGCCCAGGCCTTGGGGATGACCAGGAACTGGGCGGTGGGGGGAAGGGCACGCCAGACAGAGCTCGCACACCCAGGACGTGGGAAAGAGCACAGGACACGGGGTTCAGTGCACAGCTGAGCACAGCAGGGGAAGGAGCGGGGGCCCACTGGGGCTGGAAGCCCCACCCACTAATGCACTCACTGTGTGCATTTCTTCTGCAAGGCTCGACCTCTGTTCTAGCACATAGTAGATGCTCAGTGAATGGTGTGGGCTGAGGTGCTAGCAGCATTGCTTGAGGCAGGAGCAGAGGGGCAGGGAGCCTGGTGGGGGCGGGGGGGTGGGGAGGGGCTCACCGTCTGCTGCAGGTCCTGGATGACAATACGGATGACCAGCGTGTTGCCTTGGCTCTCCTCCGTCCTGGCACTGTCCGGCTTCTCCGCGGTGGCCCGGATCGTGTCGTAGATGGTCTCTTCCTTGGAGCTGTCTGACTCCGAGCCCATGGAGTAGTCGGAGAAGCTCTGGGCCATCTCATCCTCGCTGGACGTGGGGCTGCGGGGCATGGCGGTCCTGTGTCTAGAGCGGGGAGAAGGAAACAAACATGGGGGGGCATAAACATCAAGGAAGGGAAGCCCAGGGCATGGTGGGCACTGGGCTGGGGTGAGTGTGGGCCCTGGGCACTGGCGTGACGGCCGCAGGGCCCGTGTGTGTGTGAGAGAGAGACGCGCAGATCTCAAAGGCCGTGGGCAGGTGGCACCCGCACCGCCTCCCAGGCACAGCCAGGACCTGGGTGGGGGGCCCCCGCAAGCGCTGCCCAGTGCTAGGCAACGGGCATTCCCTCCCCGCCTTGGCCATGACCGCAGCTCACAGGGGCTAACCACAGGGCCGCTGGGGCAGCTCAAAGCCTTCCAAGATAAGGACAAAAGCTGCCTTTCATTGTTTGTCTGAGGACAGAGCGGCAGGTGGGACAGAGATCCAGGTTTTCGGTCACAATGGTGCCAAGTTCACTCCAGCATGACCCCTGCACTTCACACACAGAGCAGTGATAGGAAACGTGCAAAAACAGAACCAAAACGCAGGCCGGGCTCAGGAATGAGGTCATCTCTGGGCCCAGGACTGAGCTGAACCCAAAGGCAGATGCTGGGGACTCGGGGTCCCTAAGAGTCCCTGGGAACTGGGGGTACAGCCTCCTCTCAATCAAGTGCAATGAACCAGGTCGGATGCAGATTCCACCTCGGGCCACGGCTGTCAGCAAGCACAGAGAAAGGCAAGCCATCACTCTAGGAACAGGCCAGCCACTGCACCACCCAGCTCTGTGGGCAGGGGTCCAGAAAAGTGAGCATAAAAGCCAGTACGAACCGGGTGTGCCGGGAGCAGGGTGGAGGATGCACCAAACCAGCAATTCCTCCTCTGCTTGGACTCTGTAGGGAAGGTCAAGGCCACGCACCCAGGGGGAGATGCATGAGGTTGTTCCCTGAGACACAGGCACACGGAGGCCACCCTATCATCTGGGGTCTCTCTTTTCACAAACGGCACAGCTGTGGGGGTAAATGAACCCCAACTACACATGGAGGATCGCAAACAATACTGCTGAGTGAAAGGAGGGTGAGGACGAGGCAAACCCAGGGGAGCACTTATGCCCAGGCTGGAAGGAAGCCACCCGGGTCCTCTACATCCAGATTGGGAGTGGACAGACGTGGAACAGGGCACAGAAGCACTGGCTACCGCCCACCACTTATAACGTTTTCTTTCCTTAAAACAGTTGCAGCAGATATGACACAATGTCAAACACTGACAAAGCTGAGAACACAGTTGTGTGCTGTGATGTCTGCTTTTCGGTCTCTGTGTTGGAAATATTCATAGAAGGGTGGGAGGCAGGGGGCTCTGCGTACCCCAGGCCATGGCCCAGCGGGAGCTGGGGGTGGGGGGGGCTCAGAAGTGTCCCAGGCAGGACGCAGTTCACCTGGTGCCAACTTGGTGTCTTGCGCCGCCCCAGCTGAAATTGCAGAGGCCTTTGCCCAGTGAATACAGGAACAGCTATTCGCAGAGTTGTTAGCTCAGAATTACGCTGGGGTGAATATTTAAAGAACACAGGCTTGGGCCAGCCGAGGGGCGTGGTGGTTAAGCGCTGGCTTGGGAAGCCAGCGGCCCTGGTTCGGGTCCCACATATGAGGGCCAGTGACACTCCCCTCAAAAAAAAGAACACAGGCTTCCTGGGTGACTTGGCTGGTGTGTTGTTCGAGACGTTTGATCGCCCCACCTGGGGAAGGGCTCAGGAGGAGGCGGTGGGAGCGAGGGGATGGGTCTGTGGCTGGGGACAGGGTCCAGGATCCCAGCTCTGTCACAGTCAGGGCCCCGCCCGCCGGCTGCACCTCCTGGTAACACATTCGCCAAGTACGTATGAAGAAATCCGTTCCGGCTTAATTATACAGCATACGTGAGTACCTCTGCACTATATGATACAGTTCTAATTATAATACAGAAGTAATTGTATGTTATTACATTACTGTAATATATATAAGTACTTATAATGTATGATAATATATAACATAAATATAAATTAGGTAAGTATGTTATATAATTATATACATATAATTATTTCTAACTACGTCCCAGGTTCCAGTGAAGTGTATCCTTTAGAACAGTTCTCCTCCCCGGCTGCTCAGGCACGTTATTTGGGGAGCTTTAAAAAAACTGCGGTGCCAGGAATCGATTTAGTGATGAGGATGGCGGCGAGGTCGATACCATCCTTCCAAGCCCCCAGGTGACTGTAACAGGAAGCACAGCTCCAGGTTCACTAGGCGCGGAGTCTGTGGCTACAACTTGGAAGAACTCGGCAGCAGCATAAAGAGACGCAGACATGCAGTCAGCCTTCTCCTGGGGTCAGGGGCCGTGTCCTAGGCTCTGGACAGCAGAGAGGTGCAGCGCTCACCACCTCCAAGGTCCACACAGACACAAGTGTTGGGTCTTGTCACTCGGGTTCCGGTGGCCTTTTCTGGTTGGCTTGGAGTAGCTTCTGCTCCAGTAAAAGCCTCCTCACCCCTCACCTCTGAACCCAGCAGGGACCGAGAGAAAGCAGTCGGAGCATGATGACTGATGGCACATCACACTGACAGGCGGGGGTCAGTATCTGACGAGGAGGAACGCCCACTGCAGACGGAGGCGGGACTGGGCAAGCCCGCGGCCTCCCCCTCCCCCCGGCACTCCCGCTCAGGATGAGCGCCGGCCCCAGAAAGCCAGTGGGATTCGGGGCAGCACAGGTCTCTTTGTCACCATCTGAAGACTGGGCATGTGCAGCGCCCCCAGCAGGGAGCAGCCCAGAGCAGACACACAGCACACGGGGCCCACGAGAGGCGCCGGGCATGGATAGGGGCAGGGTGGGGGCCGGGGCCCAGGGGCGGAACCACGGGCCCCGGGTCGGCCAGGCAGCTACTGCTGCTCTGCAGGGACACGGGCCCTGGGACCAGACCTGCAGTTTTAGAGAGGTAGGTTTTCAGCAAATATCTGGAGTGTGTGAAAGGTGGGAGCTTATTTCTTAATGGTCACTTTGCAGGCCACACGCACATCTACAGCTGGACACACCGGACCCAGCTGGTCACCTGCCATGCACTCGTAAGTCTGAATTATGAAATGTGCACAACCTTTAGGGTCTTCTCTGCAGAAAAAAAAGGGGTGGTGGTTTGAGAATGTTTATGACAGGCTGAAATCAAACTCAACTCCGGAAACAAAACTGACAACCCAAAGAGGAAGGCCCCTGTGTCCCAGCCCCTCCTGCTGTCCTCAGACCTCCCCATTCGGCAAGTGGCCCCACCACGAGGACACCCACCCTTGCCGCTCACATTGCTTGGGGGTGACGTCTGTAACAAAGGTCAGGTACAGAAGGCCCACGGGTCTGAGAGGTGCCACCTTGGGCGGCCACCTGCAGCCTGGTTCTCTCCAGGACTGCCTGGGAGCCCGAGGCAGAGACCTGGGCGAGAGGGCCCTGACCTTAACAGGACGCTTGGGCAAGGCAGTCAGCAGATCCCTGGGAAAAGCAAACACCTGGGAACACATTTAATTATTAACCCCTGGGTCCACCCGCCAGGTAACACAGAGGGCGTCCGGTTACATCTGCGTTTCGGATAAACGACGAATCCATTTTACTCTAAGCGTTTTCCAAATGGTGCATGAGACACAGACTCAACCACTACTCATCTGAACTGGGCACCCTGCGCTGGGCACCCAGGCAGCATCGTGGGGGATGGAGGGGCTGTGTCGGTTCTCTGACCCCATCACCCCGTCATGACTGGGGCGGGCAGGCTCCACAGAGAGGGAAGGAAAGGAAAGTACAAAACTCAATCTGAAACCCGGCTTCCCAGGGGCAAGTCAGTGCCAGGAGCGGGAGGGGCAGTTATCACCACCAGTGGGCAAACTACACATCAGGGGAAAACCTCACACTGTAAAAACAGGCCACGGGCTGGCCGAGTGGCGCACTGGTAAGAGTTGGCTTGGCAACGTGAGCTCTGAGCAGCAGGACTGCAGGTTCAGATCCCACATGAGAGCCAGTGACGCTGCGCCCTCTACAGCTAAGATGGTGACCAACAGCTCGGCCTGGAGCTGGGCTGCCATGAGCTGCTGGTGATGGCGTAGGCCACAGTGGGGCTGCAGTGGGGCTGCCGTGAGCGGCCGTCCAGTGGACGGTGACCAATCTGCCTCAACCGGGAAGAGTGCAATGATCACAATACCAACATGGGCTAGTAAAGCAACGTCCTCCACAACTAGACTGAAGAACAAAAGGACAGCACCTTGTCCTTCCCTGATTCCCCAATGCTGTTCCCCTCCCCCAATTCCCCAATAAAAATCTTTTAAAAAAAAACAAAACAAAAAACCACAGGCCAGTAAATTTCAGTGATTCTTGGGACATGTTTTTGACTCATGGGTTGTTCCACAATACCTATTAATAAGGAAGAAAAGGTAAGCTAACGGCCGTAAAAGCAGAAACTCAATATTTTGCCGCTGAAGTTCCAAGGAAACCTGAAATTGTTACGATGAATCATAAAATCTTAAACTGGCACATTGGGACCCTAATAGTACATCTGACGGACAGCTAGGTAGATTTTCTGACTCACCACATATGAAACCGGACCTGGGACAGGAGACACATAAACACAAAACTGTGTGTCTGAAACTGACTTTATCAAGGTTAGAGCTGCAAAGCCGATGAAAATTGCCCCCAAAATGCCAAGATACTATCGGCTCAGCTTTATCATTTCTCTTTTGGAAAAAAATTAAAAAATTCGCTCGCTCGTCACCAAAGCAGCAAGCCCCACAAGGGGACTGTACTGACACAGGTCCGGGTCAAAGGCCACAGGATTGAGAGCAGGCCCACAGGAATCTGGGACGGGGATGAATACTGGAGGAAGCGAGGTTCCGTCCACTGTTGGGAATCGCTGTCTAGGGGACAATAGGAAACATGGGGCTGAGATCCGCTTAGGGGGTTTTGGGGACCAGTGGGCCAGTGGGAAGGTGATAGAGAAGCACGCCTTGCTGCTTGGCGTCCCTTTAATCCTCACTTGTCCTCCGGCACCTGCACATGTCCAGCACTAAGAAGGAACTGGAAGCCAGGTCCAAGGTGGGCAGCTTGAGAAGCGTCTGCGACAGCAAGCCTTCAGACACAGCACCCCAGATACCTGACGGCTGGGCAGGAGGGACGCAGCAGCACCCCCTCCAGGAGCTGCATCAGGGTCCAGTGGGGAGATGGGGGCTCAGAGCAGATGCCAGGGAGCAGGGAGTCACGGGGTCAAGCAGCACCTCTGCCTGGGCTGACGTCTGAGTTTTCTAGAGCATCATTTAAGAGGTTCTCACCGACCAGTGTGCACCCAACTCCTGGCCTCTTCATGACACGCTTGGCCAACTGGCCAACATTTTTGCAGAGTCTAAGCCGCAGTTGACCGCAGTGAAAGGCTCCCTGGGAGATGACCCAGGGCCCCACATGGCGCTGCCGCTACCTGCGCCTCTCAAACCTGAGTCACAGGTTCCCGTGACAGTCAGAGGCCGGGGCCTAGACCCGGGACGGTGCTGGGATGGACATCAAGCACAAGGACCCCAAGCAGGATCAAAACTCATGGGAAACTAAAAAAAGAGAATTTATTTACCCTGAACAGGGCATCTACCCAAATCCTATAGTAAACAATATAATAAATAAACAAGCAAACAGATACATGAGTGAATTGCTTAAAGATTAAAATGAAGGGAGAAAAAATAATTATTTTTCAGATAATATGTTTTTTCCACAAGGAAGAGCCAAGAGAATCTAGAGATAAATTATTTCAACTAGTGAAAAAGCCCAGCAAAACGCTAGGTAAGAAATGACTACACAGGGCCGGCCGAGTGGCGCGGTGGTGAAGCGCTGGCTTGGGAAGCCAGCGGCCCCGGTTCAGGTCCCACATATGAGGGCCAGTGACACTGCCCTCAAAAAAAAAAAAAGAAATGACTACACAAAAGTTTACCGAATTGTTACATTAGCAATAAACAATTGAAAAACATTTTAAATGATGTCATTGTAGCACCAACAATCACCAAAGATTGCTAAGGGAAAAATGTCTAAAACAAAATATGTGCTAGATCTTTATGGTGAAAATTAACATAGCTTTATTTTAAAAAAAGAAAAATAGAAAGACATGAAGACCCAAATAAATGGAGAGACATACTATGATCACGCATGTTAGGATTTAGTATCTTAAAGACGGAAAATCACCACAAAATAACAAAGTTGATGTAGCTGCCAAGGCAGACCCTGATGGGAATGTGCCCAGACTAAACACTCAGATCTCAGCTCCCAGGAGACGCAAAGGAGCTGGCTGTAACCAGGACACCTTTGGGAACAGAAGACTCTCTCTACCAAATGCCAGGGCTTTCGACACAGTTATAATATGGAGACAGTGTGAGGACATTAATACAAAAACAGGGCAGCAGGTGGACGGAAAGAGCAGAGACCCCCTGGGCCAGGCTATAAATGTGGGCGTCCAAGGGGCACGCACCTTCAGGCTGCTGGCATAGCCTCCATATGAGCAGCCCGCTGTGTCAAGTGCAGCCCACGTCACCTGAGTCCCGTAAACCTCTGCCAGATGCACAGAGACTTCAATGTGAAAAAGCAAAAGCCAACTTCTGGAGGAAAAACGCAGGAGGTGATACCTTCCTGTAAGAACCCTCAGAACAAGGCTCGCGGATGCCCCCAAATGTCCTCTTGGTGCTGCTGTAACCAGTTACCCCCAACTCGGCGGTTACAACAGTAACGCACCCCACTACGGCTTTGGAGGGTGGAAGTGTGACATGAGTGACCCTGGGCAACGCCAAGGTCTTGTCAAGGCTGCTTCCTTCTAGAAAGGCATGGAAAGAATCCAACCCCCTGCCCTTTTCAGACTCTGGTGGCAACTAGACTTCCCTGCTTGTGGCCACTGCCTTTGTTAACCCAATTAATGTTAGATTGTAACAAAGAATAACACGCATGTATGTGAGCAAAACAGGGTTCCGTGGCCCTGCTGGTGATCGCCGTCTGGACACGACTGGGGTGCACGTCCCAGCCCCCTGCGGTTAGTTGGGGTCCCTCTGCTGAGTTCTGACCTTGGCTGTGAATGCAGGGGAGGGGAGTGGGGTCCAGGCCCGTGATGCCTCCTCCCCTCACTCCCCCTGCTGGACGACTGTGGAAGCACAGCTAGCCACAGGGCAGCAAGAGTGTCCTGGGTTTGGGCCGGCCGAGTGGCGCGGTGGTTAAGCGCTGGCTTGGGAGGCCAGTGGCCCCGGTTCGCTCCCACATATGAGGACCAGTGACACTGCCCTCAAAAAAAAGAAAAAAAGAGTGTCCTGGGCTCCTGTGCGAGGTGACACAGGCCCAGGGAAAACACCAACAAGGGCATGCAAGCGCTTAGATCCAGTACAGGGGTACAGGGGAGGGGGTTCAGAGTCTTTTCAATATTAAACAGACACAACTCCCCTGCCCCTGCCGAGGAGGAGGAGGCCTGGTCCTCCTGGCACCAGCCAGAGCCCCCAGGGCGCTAAGTGCCATGCTGAGAGGTGGCAGCAAGGTCCCTACCTAAGACTGCTCCAGCTCGGGCATCTTCGGGGGCTTTCAAAAGGCTGACGCACCTTCTAAACTAGGGCTAACCAGCGGCTAAGTCAAATGACAGAGCTCTGAGATGTCCAGGGAGACAAAGTGTCAGTGACAAAAACACTTTCAAAATTCCAAATCAAGCGCTGGGGCTCTCGCCAGCATTCTGTGCCACTCCCAAGTGTCAGGCCCTGTGGGGTGGGGCGCAGGCGGACACTCTGTGCAGGTGCCAAGGCCCTGCCCGTAGGAAGCTTTGCGGTCGCTTGCTCAGGGACACTCCTGATCACACCTTGGGTGGGACTGCGGCTACCCCAGTCCTGCTATCATCCATAATGACAGTGCTTAAGCTGAGGGGGATTTTCTCTAATTCCTATTATTCCAATGGTTGTGGGAATTCGCCTCCTCAGCTATCACTTCAATGTTCATCTCTTGTTTTCCTAAGAAGAAACAACCTCCCCTCTGGGGAATTTAAAATTTTTAAATTTTCAGGGCCGGCCAAGTGGCTCAGTGGGTTACGAGCTGCGAGCTGAGTGCGAGCTGAGCTCTGAGCAACAGCAGTTCAATGCCCAGCCCAAGCTGAGCAGCTGCTGAGCTGCCAACAGGTGGCAGGATGGCTCAGCTAAAAAATAAAAATGATCAAGCCTGCCTCCTAGAGGGAGACACTTCTGCAGGCTCCCTCTGGGAGTGTCCCCAGGTCCTCATGTCTGTCCTTCCTGTATCATACCCCAAGGACACCAGGCTGCCCAACAGCCCAGCTCAGTGACCTCCAATGTCCCCCACGCAGCACAGAGAATGACATCCACACCCCAAGCCAGGAAGTCGGTTCTGATTGACAGCTGTGTGGCCTGGGCAGATCCCCAGCGAGACCCCGCGGGCCAGGAGCTCCCTCCTCGGGCTCCTACATGCAGTCTGTCTGGGGGTTCCCAGCCCTACTTGAGATCTGGACGCAGGAGGCTGGCCTGGGATCCAGGAGTCACTCACCTGCAAATGCCCCCCCAGGTGTACAAACGCTGGGCCAGGCTGAGCACTGGTGACATCTCTCACAGGGCCATCTAGCTGTCTCTCGGGAGCAGAGACCTCTTCTCCGTGAGCAGCCCCCCGGCTCGCCTAACCATCCATCCCCACCCCGTTCTCAGGATCAAGCTCAGGCCACGTGCATGGCGCATCTCCCGTGACCACCGGCAGGAAGCCATCTTCCTTTTGTCCTCTGCTGACCTCAACTGGAGGACAACTCTTCCACCTCCCCCAGTGCCGCACAGACAGACGGACGGATGGACAGACAGGACACCTGGGCGTGGAGAGAAGGAGAGCGGGGAAGGGCCTGGGTAAGAGGCAGGTCACGCGGGACACAGCTTTCCAGGCAGCACGGACGCAGGGAGCTCCTCCTTGCACCAGGGCAAGGCACGCCCGGCCTTTCTCACGTTCCTTTGCAGCCCCTGTTCTAGAAGCACTCCACGGTCACAGCAGGTCACATGGCGTCTCAGGAACGTTTGACATTAAAGGATCCACGCGACTCTGAAATTACTAGAAGTAATAACTGACTTGAGCAAGACCGGAGGACGCAAGAGGAATATAAAAAGAAGTCCCTGTGTTTCTAATCCAGTTGCAATGAACAATTGGAAATGGAAATTTAAAAGCAATACCATCTACATACAATAGCAACGAAAAAAATAGGATACGCTCAGGAGGAAATCTGTATGTGAAAGACCCCCACACTGAAAATGACTAATCATTGCTGAGGGAAATGACAGATCTTGATAAAAGGGAGGCCGCCTCTTGAAGACAGCCTCCGAAGGTCAAGTTCTCTGAGACCTCTGCTGGCCAGTTCAGGGCCCCAAGACCCAGGACGTCCCCAGAGTTGAAGGTCAGCAACCTGCCCGCCACCTGGGAATGACCAGGTGTTCTAGGGACAAGTGTCATTATTTCCGTTTTGCACTTGCAGAAAAAAGTTGCCCAGATCCTCAGTCTCCAGGACCCGCCAACCCCGTTTTATCGCTAACAAGCCCAGGGCACAGAGTCCGTACGTTTCTTTGTTTAAGCGGATTCCACCTGCTGGCACGCTTTATCAGCAGGTATGGGGTGGAAGAAAAAGACAGAGGAAGCGGTTTCCACGCGGAAAAGTGGAGGGGGTGACAAGCTTCGTGAATTTCTGGCCTGGACAGTTAAAAGAGCTTTTCCTACCAGCATAGGAGCAGAAGAAACAGTGTAAAAACACAAAATTCCTTATCTATGCCCATGTAGCAATGCTTCCTACAACAAGGCCAAGCTCAAGTCCAGGTTACAAAAGAAACAAAGACAACATTGTTCGGTGCCTAATTAAAGTAGATAAAGCTTCTGGAAAACACCTACAGACGGCAGGTTTGGAAAAGCTTGTCAATCCCCATTAAATACACCACACGACACCAGCCCACACGCCTACATGGATCAAACTAATTTCAGCCCAGGAACTGAAACCCGTAGAAAGTGCTGGAACCACAACCCACGGGCTCGGCACCGTCTCCGGCGGCCCCCTGCAGAGGACTCAGAAAATCACGAGGCATGGAGCCCCGGACACAGTCCCGCCCTGGGTGTCTAGTGTATATTTCGTTGCAAAGCCACCTCCCTCTTCCACGTGGCAGACTGGCCGTGTCCCTGCCCCTCTCCCCTTCCCCGAAATCCCACAGAGAAAGGCAGCAAAGGGGTTTCCTTTTTAACACACCTGAACACAAGGACAAACAGAAAAGGAGAAGTCAGGACAACCAAGGAGAGAAGGCAGGTTGGCGAGCACACCGCTTCTGCGACAGACCAGCCGAGCAGGCCGGGGTGCAGCAGAAAATTCCAGAAACTGGCAGCAGGCCGCAGGCAGGAAGACGGGTTCAGAGTGCGTCCAGGTCGCCATGGGTTCCCAGGTCCAGTCCTGCCACACGGCAGAAGGTGACTGTCCTGGTCCCTGTCGCATAAAAGACGGAGAGGTGACGTTCTGGAGTGCGACCTGCATGTGGGGATGTGAGGCCACACAGGTAACAGGTGGAGTCTGAGTCCATACAATGGGCAAGGGGATTTCGGTCCCTGTCGCGGCCTCTTCTCCTCATTTGGACCAGGACTCAGGTTGTCTCTGGGGAACCTGACCAACCCAGGAGAAGAGGTGCACAGATCCTGGGCACGGGGGGCCCCAGTGAAACGGCCAAAGCCCCTCACTCCCCATGGGATGCCCAGCAGCGTGCACGTGCTAACCCCACCCCCTCCAGCCCCCCGCAACGCCCCCCAATCATGGTGCCAGGGCCCATCATAAACATAAACAGCCGAAGATTGCCTGGCCTCGGGCAAAATAAAATATGTTTGCAGGGAGAAAAAATCACGGGGATCTCCCAGAAATCAGAACAGAAAGGCAAAGCGATGGAAACCAGGAGAGAAGAGACAAAATGGTAACAAGACACCAGGATCAGCCCAAGGGCGTTTCATGTGGAACTGAAATAAGTTCCGGAAACGACGAACAGGAAATGGAGACAGGGATGTACCAACAAGCACCTTTATGCAACTGAGGAAAGCTATGTTAACCACGAGATATGCCTTCTGCCCGAAAGCGAGGACGGATCCGAACTGCTCTTTTAAACACGGCGCTGGCATTTCCACGTGTGGCACCCGGAGTGCCTGGACCAGGAGGACCGGGGCAGGGAGACGGTGTATGGGGCAGGAGGCAGGGAATGCTTCCGAACAGTGAAGGCTCCCCGGCCACACCCCAAAACTAACTCCCCAGGTGACTCTGTCATGCGATGACGTTTGAGAACCACTGACACACCTACTGGGGAGGGAGACCCAGCAGTGGGCGATTTTCACCCTGCCTCACCCCGAGATGCAGGGAGAAATCTTATTCTTGTGCAAACGCCCAATCTCTACACGCTCTGCATGTGGGGGAAATGGCGGGGCTTCATCATCCGGGTTTCCTTATTAGGACTCGAGCTAAGGAAAGAGCACCCAGCTCTCACACCAACACCCTCAACGCAAAGACGCCATCTGCTAGCAGGCAGCACCTGGGCTTGAAGAACACAATCAGAAGGCAGAGCCTCACGAGAATGACCATGACAATGAGACCTTAGCTCAGCCCACCAAAAGGCAAGGAAAGTGATGGGAGGGGCCACAGGCAAGAGGACAGCCCCAGCAGCCATCACAGGCGGTCAAGAAACGGTGCCCACACGACGTCCGCTGCAGGTGACATGCTGCAATGCTCCCGTCTGGGCAGCTTCGGGTGAATGCAATTCACCGAATGAACGCAGTTGGCGCAGAGCGGGAGGCTCGGCTGGGGGGTGCGCACCACTGGCCCTCAAATGTAGACCCCGTCAGACCCACCTGGGAGCTTTAACGAGCTCAGACCCAAGGCCCACCAGGTTCAGATCGGCTGAACCAGAGCCTCTGGTGGGGCGAGGATGAGGAAGAACTGGGATTTTAGAAAGAAATCTACCCCCAGGGCTCCAAAGTGCCTGGTCCAGCCTCCCAACAGGGGCAGGGACCCCTCAGAACCCCCCAGGGATCCCCTAGTGCCACTTCCTCCCCCTTCCAGGGGACGCCTGTGGTGGTAAGAAGGCTTTCCTCTTTAGCGGAGGGAAAAACCCCCTTTGTTGCACTTTCCAGGCACTGCGGCTGGTTCCGCAGGCTTGCTGGAGGGCCAAGGCTTTCCCGCCCACAGACAACCTTCCTTCAGGCCAAAGGAAGCACTCCACCCAGCCGGGTCCTGTTACAGCTCCCCACTTCCATCCAGCGGCTGGGAGATGGTTCTCCTGGGGTGCCCCGAATTTCTGCACATCCAGTGAGGAGAGGCACAGACTCGCCTTGTCCCCAACTAATGTTCATACAGCAAGCAGTCTTCAAGATGTACTCGTTTCCTGGGGCGGCCATAACCAGGCCCGACAAACCAGGTGGCCTGAGACAGCAGCCATTCATGCTGTCCCAGGGCTGGAGTCTAGAAGCCCTGGACCGCGGTGCCAGCAGGGTCCTCCTGAGAGCTGTGAGAGCATCGGGTCCAGGCTTCCTCCTGGCCTCTGGTTAGTGGCCTCAGGGGCTCCTTGGCTTGCAGACAGCCATCTTCCCCTTGTGCCTTCACATCCTCTTCTCTCTGTGCCTGTGCCCACATACCCCCTTTTCCTAAGGGCCCAGTCACACTGGATCGGACCCACCCTATGACCTCATCTTTTCTCGATCAGCTGCAAAGACCCTGTTTCCAAAAAATATCACATGCACAGGTGTGAGGGTTAGGACTTCAGCATGCCTTGGGGGGACGCAATTCAACCCATAGTAGGAGATACAGGGCTTCCCTTGGGATGCAAGGGCCAGCATGCTCACTGCCCCGTGCAAGCCTCGGCCTCCCGAAGCTCAGCGTCTCCCTCCCACGTGCAGCTGCCGTGTGTGCTGTACCGCATGGCCAGCCCTCTCTGCATTCCCACGTGGTGTGGGGACCTGGGCTCTGCCCGCCGCTCTGCTGGGAGTAAGATCCGCTCTTCCTCCCAGACCCGGCGTACTCGTCTCTGATAGCAGCGTCGTGGAACCAGCAGGCCCACCTGGAGGGTCACGGCTCAAAGCCTGCAGGTCTCCACACCACCCGTTTGCCCCAGTCAGGAATTAAGGCATCAGCCTTGACATCACACCCCCATATCCTTGCCATCCCTGCCGACTTCACTCCGCAGTCGCTCTCAAATCCCGCCAAGCCCCCAGCTCCGCGCTGCCAGCACTCTGGCCTGCTGGAGTGGCCACTCGCCATCCTGCCCACATCCGCTCAGGTGCCTGCGCAACGTACGTCTGACAACACCAGGCTCAGAGCCCTTGAGCGGCCGTCACAGCTCCAGGTCACAGCACAGTCGCCACTTCCTCAGGGAAGGGCACCAACGACAGCCAGGCCAGGCTCGCGGCTCCATCCAGCAGCAGAAGTCTCCCGTCAGCCATCCAGAACACTAACTGAGGGCCACGTGCTTTCCACGCGTTAGTCCATCTAGGCGGTAACCGATGGGGGCAGGAATTGTCCCATCTGACAGCCTTCCCATGGAAATAAAGGCACAGTGAGCTTCAAAGGCTACCCAAGGTCACAGAGCCATTGGCTGATGGCGGCAGGATTCTAACCACTGGCTGACTTCAGGGTCGCATCATCACACCGCAAGCTGCCTCCCACTTTCCAGTTTGTACTAAACACACACAAGCGTATGTATCTTGCCATGGAGTCACGGCGGCCATAAACTCTGCAAACTCCTTCCAGCAAGAGGTGGAGTCTTAGCTCCCATCTCCTTGAATCTGAGCTGGTCTGGTGGGTCATGCTGACCAACAGAACGTGGCAAAAATCACGCCATGAAACGTCTGTGCCTTCAGAGAGCCACGGCTCCCATCCCCACCTGCTGGGATCAGCCCCATGTCCGACACCCACCGCCCTGAGACCCCGGCAGCACATGCAGACGCGGGGACTCCTGGACTGTTGGGACTCACGCCAGCTCACCCCTGCACCAGCCAGTCCCACAGAATCACAAGCCAGTAAACGGTTCTGCTTTAAGTCCCCAAGTTTGGGTGTTGTCTCTTCAGTAGTGGTAGGCGACTAGAACATTCTAGATCTGCTTCATGGCTAGCCTGGAACTTGCTTCCAGAGAAGGGGCGGTTTGTCTTTGCTCGTTGCTGGGCAGCCCTGGGCACTCAGCCCAGCCTGCGACCAATGTGTCCTCAGAGAACAAAGCGAGGCTTTGACTGGCATTCCGACACCTCCAGGAAGCACCTGGGTGACTCAGTGCATCTCAGGGCCAGGAGGGAAGCAGCCCCTGCCACGCCAGGGCCTTGCACCCCATCTCCAGTCCTGAATCAGCGGGGAGGCCCACACTCACTCCCCCGGCCCACACCCACCGGCCCTGTCAGACAAGGCTGACAACCAGGACCTGCATGGGTCCTTCCCTCCAGGGAAGGGGCTTCTGTGTGGGCGAGCCCGGTTGATGTTCATAGCTGATGTGCGCAAAGGCACAGGTATGCGAGCAACTGAAACAGTGAAATTAGCTGGGCTCAAAGGTCAACACAAAGCTGGGGTACGGAGCCCGAGGGCCACCAGCCAGTCCCGGCTGTCCCATCCATCAGCCACCACAGTCCACAGCCCCACCCGCCGGCTAGGGGCCCCTACCCTCCCACACTGTGTGGGTACCGGAAGCTGCCACCCCACAGGGCTCGGCTGCCAACAGCCAGGACTCAGTGATCACAGATGGAAGGAGAGACTTGTCTGGTCCCCCTGAAAAGGGTCTCCTGAGGGTGAGATGGACGGATCCACAGCTCTGGGCACAAAACCACCAGCCCACTCAGTTCTTGTCCGAGTCTCCTCTTGAGATGGTGGGGGTTAGGGCTCCAACATAGTAATTTGGGGGGACACAGTTCAGCCTCTAACAACACGCTGGGGAGATGTGTGTGAGTCTGTTCGCTAACTCGGCAAACAGACCCGCTGTTTTCACGTCACAGCTCACATACGTGATGTGTGCACCCCCCCAAGTCACTGGCTGGAATCCAGTCTCTCCGAATGGAACAAGGCGACGTCGTGACCGCCCTCCGCCCCCAAGCTGTCCCCACAGAAAGGCTACACCATGAAACCATGAAGGTAGGGAGGTGAAAAGGCCAGTTAATGGAACAGTGCACTCCACCCTGAATGGAAGAGTTGAGCTTTTATCAGAAAAATGTCTTCATCAATCCAATTTTATACTTTCTGCTTTCAGTCCTTAGTAGAATGTTCGTGTAACAAATGCAAATTGCAAGGAAATCTATAGTCATTAAGTCTTTTTCCTAGCGTTTTTATCAAGCTATTAGGAGGCCATTAGCTCTTAAAGGTGACAGGGAAATGCAAGACACAGAGAAAGCCATCCGGCCGCCTTCACGAAGTCCTAGGCAGGGTGCCCGAGAAATAACAAAGTGCCTTTTAGATTACAGCTCCAGTCGGGGGACGCCCCTGTCAAAGGGGGACACCAATTCAAACAAAAACGGCACTGCTCGCTTCCTTACTGCCTTCAAAAGTCAGGAGAACCAAACCTGGCTATCAGTCAAGTTCTAGAAAAAGGGAAAGAATAAAATCCTTCTCATGATTACCTTGTCAGGTGCCCAGAGAGGCAGAAGCCTCTGGGTAAAGCCAAGACCGGACATCCGAGCTATGGCCTTGCCAAAGCCAGTCACCTCCGTCAGGCTAGACTCAACTCACGCAAGAGGCTGGACCCAAAAGGTGGTGACTCTGGTGGGAACCGGCTGGGAGCACTTCCACTGGCCCGCCTAGCATTCCCACGCCTGCCCCAACACAGCCGCCCGGCGAGCCCAAATCAAAGGTGAACTTACTGCTAGAAAGAGATACCTGTTTCCCAGGTTCTCCCGCTGACGGCAGAGCTAGTCCGTATCCCAGGCTGGACTTGTAGCAACATGTTCCAACACCTCCTGACCCCACAGAGAGGAAGCGCTGGGATCACCATCAGCGCAGGAGAAACCCGAGCCTTGGAAATGCCCGCCAAGGTCGGAGGGCACCGGTGTGGCAGTCGGGACTGGAGTCCCCGCCTGGCTGGCTCTCAGGGTCCTGGATGCTACTGCGTCCCTCTGGGAGGTCTGCCCCTGGAGGCTCCATCCTTTTGGGGGCCCCTCAGCATCTGTATTAGTTTGCTAGGGCTGCTGAAACAAAGCACCACAGATGGGGTGACGACAGACATTTACTGACTCAGCTCTGGAGGCCAGAAGTTCAAGATCACAGTGGCGGGAGGGCTGCTTTCTTCTCAGGCAGCAGGGAGGGACCTGCTCCACGCTGTCCCTGGAGTAGAGGCCATTGTCATGTGCACGTGACATTCTCCCCGTGCACATCATCGTCTCCAAATCTCCCCTTTTTACAAGAACATCAGTCACACTGGGGTAGGGCCCCACCCTAGTGACTTCATTTTAACTTGATCACCTCCGTAAAGACCCTGTCTGCAAAGAAACACGCTGTCACATTCTGAGGCACTAAGGGTAAGGACATCAACACACGAACTTCACAAGGACACAGCTCAGCCCATGACAACACCGGAAGTCATGGCACAGAGGGCACCCCAAAGCCTTACTACCACCACCAAATGTATCACCACCAACCCCAGGGTGGGGCGAACGGGACAGGCAGGTGTCCACACAACTCAAAAGAAAAGTTTTTTCCAGGTGACCATTGAAACTGCATCTGAGGGCCAGCCGAGTGGCGCGGTGGTTAAGCACTGGCTTGGGAGGCCAGCGGCCCCGGCTCGGGTCCCACATATGAGGGCCAGTGACACTGCCCTCAAAAATAAATAAATAAATAAATGAAACTGCATCTGAGGAGGTCTGTGTGTAGGTGACTGGGCTAGGGGTACAACCAAACAGCAGGCGCCCCATGGAGTGCGTCTGTGTGCTCCCTGGGCCAGAGTCAGGGCTGGGCAATGCAGGGGGTTAGTTAGGGCTGTGACGCGGGGACCCTGAGAGGTGTGCGGGGAGGTGGCCACCCCCCATGGGCTTCAGCCCCACCCTCCACCTTCAACTATTTATGAGCCACCTTAACTGACGGGATCTCATACCCCAAGGTTACTTGCTAGCCTAGGGAATTGGGGGAGGGGAACAGACAAGTTGCTGTCCTTTGGTTCTTCAGTCTAGTTGCAGAGGACGTCACTTCAGTGGCCCATGTTGGTATCGTCATTGCGCTCTTTCCGCGTGAGGCAGATCGGTCGCCGGCCATTGGACGGCAGCTCACAGCAGCTCACGGAAGCTCAAGACAGTTGCTGGCCACTCATGCCGGCTGCCAGCCACTCAGTATCTCACAGCAGCCCACTGCAGCCCCACTGCAGCCTACGCCGTCGCTGGCGACTCACAGCAGCCCAGCTCCAGGTGGAGCTGTTGTTCACCATCTTAGCTGTAGAGGGCGCAGCATCACTGGCCCTCATATAGGATTCGAACCGGGGCCCTACTGCTCAGAGCTGGCATCCCAAGCCAACTCCTAACCAACGCAGCACTTGGCCGGCCCTAAATCACCTCGCTTTTATAAGCTCAGATTTTATTTATAAAGAAAACACAGAATCAAGCCAGTAAGCACATCGTCACTGTTGGATCCAAGGGGACACGCTGAGACAGGAGAGGCAGGTTTCAAGGTGAAGCCTAGACAGAGATGCAGAAAACTACAGACTTCTAGGGCCATAAAAATGACAAGGAGTCACACAGACAGGTGTGAAGGACCTGCTGAAATGGCCATAAAGTGTCTTCAGAGCCAACCTGGAGGTAATTTAAATGTCTTAGGAGAGCCACAGGGATGCAAAACAACACCAAGCCATTGAGGTCCCAGAAGGTCGGCTACAAGCTTCCTTACAAACTGCTCATAGAAGAACTCAGGACCCCAGGCTGATGGCTTCAGGACCCAGGCCTCTGAGTTAGGGACAGCCAGAGCTGCAGAGAGCGCCACCTGCAGGCGGGGTCCCCGGGAACACACCAGGCCTGGTCCCAACCACCCCCCTGGTGAGCCTGCCTGGGCTGGTCTGTTTCCTTGGTGAGTCAATGTGCTGTCACCCCAGCAAGGCTTAAACCTAAAGGCAGACGTGAAGAAAGAAACCGAAACCACCTAACTAGTAGTGGACATTAAATCCAGAAATGAGGTTTTCACACGCTTGGTTCTGAGGACTGCCTAACAAATTAACCTTGTTACTGTCAAAATATGCAATGGAAACAGATTTAGACATAAGATCTTGCACTGAAAGTATAATTTTAAGGAAAACGGAAAACATTTGTAGAATGTTTCAGAGAACGTAAGACACCCTCCCACCCCATTTCCAGTGTAATTAGATGTATAAGAAAACTTAAATACAAAACAGAATTTTCTGTTATAACTTAAGGGAATCTGAGTTTGTAAACGAGATCCCAGTTACCAAAGGCACACTCTTAAAGGAGCATCTCATCAACCAGGTTCATAAATATGGCTGTAAACCACATTTGCAAGCTTTACGAAAGCGAGGTTCTTGGATTTATACCTCCAGTAAGTTAACGACTAATTCTGAAATCACAAGTAACTGAAAATACTTTTTTGTGGTGGGGAACTTCCCCATGGGGACAGTGACAGACTCGCCTTGGCAATCTGCTTGCCATAAAGGAAAGCCAGCCACGGAGAGATCTGAGGGTCCAGTCCCGGCTCAGGACTCCTGTCGCTCTCGGCCTTGCCTCTGGCTGTCTCTGCTGAAAAGGAAAGTCGGCGAGTGCCCTACAGTCTCCAAGGCTCCCCGGCAGGCAGACTGGGCTCTCCCATGAACGAGCCGGAGGACCCATCCTTTCCCTTCTACAAAGACCCGAGCACAGGCTGCGAGCCTAGCTCTCTCCCATGGGACCCACCACTGAACAAAACCAACACAGCTCCCTGCCCCAGAGAGCGTCCAATCTACTGGGAATGGTAACAGAAGTGGAGGGAGAGCAGCCTTTCTTAGGCGCGTTGGCGCCATGGGCTGCTGTGTGCTGGAACCCGGGGAAGCATTTCACTTGCTGAGCCTTCCCCTGTGTGTGGGGGTGGGGTGGGGGGCGGCAGGCGGCACCCACTTCAGCACGGCTGGCGCGGCCTCCGTCAGGCGGGCCCCGGTGGCCCTCACAGGCCTTCTTGCACTGTCTCTCCATCTGTGCAAATGCCACCTGCTGCATTGCCCAGTAAGCCCCCAGGCCAGGGACCCTGTCCACCCTGGACTTGGCCTCCACCCCTTAAAGAGCACCCTGCTGGGCATTTTCTAAATAGCCCGATTAACCGGAAGGAAGTTGCTGGGCCTCATCTCCGATCCACACTCGGCCCAAGGAAAGGGCATTGAAAGCAAAGGGACTCAGTGATGAACCTGGGCCCCGAGAGGCAGTAGGCGGGCTCCCCTGCTGTGAACTCAGAGATGTCCTTGTTTACACACAGGGACCACAATTACTAGTGGTGTCCAGCGAGCTGCAGTTGACAGAGCACCTGACCAGCCCCCATCTCACATCGGCCTCACAGCAAGCCTTGCAGGATGGAGATCTGTGTTTGCATTTTTGTCTTTCCATGTTATGAGTTCTGTGGATGATCTGAGTGGCGTGGACACCGGGGTAGACTCCCTGACACCCTTTCCCACAGGATCGCGCCTCGTGGAGAGAGCCTGCAGCTCTCAGGTAGGCAGCCCATTCTCCCAGTCGGACACTGGCGGAGGTGGCACGTGTGACATTAGGAGACGTCTCTTACGGAGCTTCCAAGGGAGGTCTCTGCACCCCCAAGAGGGAGCCGCGAGAAACAGGCTCCTTCTTCCTTAGGACTCAGTCAGAACTTTCAACCCTGTCGCTATCAGCATGGGGGCTTGGAGAGGAAAGGGACCATGGCCAGCACTGGGCTCCATTCCACCCCATGGCAGTCCTGACCACAGCTTACTCCATGCCACAGTCTGCAAGCCAAGACCAGACGCTCAGGCCCAGCAGCTGTCCTTGTGTGACATTCAAACTTCAGAAGGCAGAAGCCAGGTGTCTACAAGCAAGTGAGGTCTCAGACAAGGCAGGGTGTTCGGAAGCAGGGGTGGTTCTGCAGCCTGTAGCTGTGGCCGTGGCCGTGGATTCCGATGCCCAAACATCCACGGCAGGCCCACCCTGCTGGGCTGAGTCGTCCCGGGATTGATGACGGCATGTGTACATTTCCTCGAACCCCATCCCGTTCCGCTCGGCCAGCTACCATCTCACCACGACAGACAAGGGGCCCATGCCCCTTGGGCGTCACTTTCCCATGGGGACTACACCCAATCTTGGCACTGCCCGCCACTTGCTGTGTGGCTTTGAGAAAGATCCTAGACCTCTCTGAACTTTAGCCCGTCCTCCGGTCACACGGAGCTTTAATTCTCAGTATACAGAGTGGTGACGGTTAAATTCAGATGCTGTCTGCACACACATTACGTAAACTGCAATTAGGACATGAGTTCTGTGATTCTTATTAGAAAAAAACAAATGCCACACAGAAATCAGACTCGAATCAATGCAACACAGTTGAAAACAGCCTGCCTATTAGAATACAAAAGACTCAGCAGCAAATTGCTCTCACGGAGTAAACACGGACAGAGTCTGCACCTCCCGCAAACAGGCAGGCAGGACCCAGACCCTTAACGGGATGGATGTGACCTAAGCAGAGAACTAGGGGCCCGAGGACGCCCTCCAGCAATGGTCACTGCCCTTCACGGCCGCGTGCTTCCTTCTGGTCAAGGCCGCAGGGAGAGCACTTCATACAGGAGGCAAGAGGTGACCTGTCTCTCCAGGCCTTTCCTAAAAAGTGCATTCTCTCCAGGTGGCAGCCTGCAGGGGGCAGCTGCAGCCTCGGAGGGAGAGGACAGATGTCCCTAGCGCTGGTCCCCATGGGTGCCGCTGAAGCAAGTTAGGTCACCAGGGACCATGGAGGAAAAGCAGCCCATGCGGGGACGTCAGGCTTTGCTGGATGGAACTCTGATCGCCCGCAGTGGAAGAGGCAGCCAGCGAAGCGACTCCGCTCCGGACGCACAGACCCGGTGACCGGGGGCTGCATGGGTCAGCGTTGCTGGGGACAGTGTCACAGGTATTAGAGATGTGCGAGGACAGCAAAATGCAGAGAGGGCGCAGCCGAGAGAGCGGCATTTCATCTCAGCGCACGTTCTCCTAAGGAAGGAACACTTCTGTCCTCGCGTTTGTTTCGCAGACTATTTTTAGAGCAGCAAGTTCTCAACAAACCTGAGAGGAAGGTACCGAGATTTCCCATCAACCCCTGCCCTCCGCCCCCACCGGGTGGTACATTTATTACAATTAATGGACACATCATTGTGAGCAGAGTCCATAGCTTACATCAGGTCCCCTCTTGGAGTTGTACGTTCTGTGGGTTTGGACAGGCGTATGATGACAGGTATCTGCCATAATTTTTACACAGCATTTTCACTGCACTAAGACGACTCTGTGCTCCATCCATTCGCCCCTCCCTCCCTGGCCTGGACAACCCCTGATCCTGTTCTTGTCACCAAGCTGGAATCATACAGTATGTGGCCTTTTCAGGCTGGCTTCTCTCAGTCATATGCCTTTTAGGTCCCTCCATGTCTTTTTGTGGATTGACAGCTCCTTTCTCTTTAGTGCTGAATAATATTCCGCTGTCTGGCTGGACCAGTTTATTTATCCATCACCCACTGACCTGCTGCCAATGAGGGCAGCTCACCCCATCCCTGTGAGCCAGGTCTGGGGGAGGGGGGCAGGGGCAGACGCCCAGGAAACACCATCTCCCCACCAGCCCTGGGCTGCTGACAGGGGTGCGAGGCCGAGGAAAGGGGACGTGACCCAGCCCCTCTGGGGACAGAGCTCAGGGCAGGCGGGGGCGTCAGCCTGATGTCTGCACCCCCCCCTTCCTTCCTTTCCATGAAGGGACCCGGGGGGCGGGGGGTAAGAGGAGGAAACCAGGGAGGAAAGAGCCCCCGGGTGCCCTAGCAGCCCCAGGGCCCACACGCCCCCTATTCGGACAGGGCGTCTGCGTCGGGTGTGGCCAGAGGGCTGATCACAGAAGCATAGGGGTCCTGCCAGCTCTCAGCTGGTCTTCCATTCTCCATCCTGTACCTCTGTCATCACTCTCACCAGCTTTCGGCCATTGGACAACCCAATGATCACAGCCTCTGTGTGGGAGGATGACTGGGCCACGCTCTATGCCAGCCACCCCAACCCCTGACCAGGGACACACCCGGCTCTGCCTCGGACCCAGCCCACACTCCTGCGGGGACCTCCCCTCCCAGCCCGTTTACTCCCTCTTCCTGGGTTCCCACGGACCAACACAGCAGGAGGGAGAGCTTGGCCACGGCCTCCCATCCCAATGGGCGAGGATCTGCTTACCTGCACCCCCAGGAGACCATCTCCCGCTGGGTCTTCTCACCACTGTGTTAGGATTAAACTTTAGGAAGACAAGTCAGCTGCCCAAAGGCTACCAAAATATGGGTGGGAAACCTCGGGCATACTGCTAAATTCCACCAGGAGGAATGTTCCAGATCTGCGCATGCTCCCCAATCTGTCAAGCCCCATAAAAGCCAATCTGGAATTCTGGATTAGGGACGAGCTGTTTGTTAGCATGTTGGTGGCAGGCAAGTGGCAGGGTCACTTGAAGGGCAGGGGTGTCCATAGGGCCACACCCGCAGACATTTTAGGGGGCCACTGAGATTTGGCAATGGGAGACAAGAGAGGCCCAGTGACATCCGTGACCCCTAGGCTGCGGCAGAGGAAAAAGGGGCTCCAGTCAGCACGAAGGGCCTGGCCAGCCCTATGCCTCCATCCCAGGGGACCCCTGGCCGATTTCATCCGTGTCCTGAGCCGGTCTGTGTGGGGACCCTCAGTGTCTCCTGACGTGAACAGAAGAGGAAAAATGAACACATGAACTCTCCAAACGAGCTCATGTCACCTGTGCCCTTAGGTGTGACTGTGCAGAAACGCGGAGTGGGGTGGCCCTGCCGAGTTTCTGTGTTTTCCCAGACACCCTGGCAGGTACATTCGGACTTTCGTCCCCATTTCTGCAGAGTTGTGCTCACGAGAAAACACCCTATCGGGTGGGAACTAGTTAACACATTCGCCATGTCCGTGACTTTAACCAAACATTACTTTGAATCCATCCCATGAGTGTTACAGCTCTTGTTAGCCGGGCTGAGACCACCCTCTGAGAACATCCGGGGAGAACCAGCACGCCGAGATGCATGTGCAGTGGCCATTCGGGGGGGACGGAGAAATACAAACGAGAAACAGAGGCATAAATACATAGTTAGAGAACCTGGGCTCCACCAGCCCGTCCCCTCACCCCTGCTAAGCTCTGGCAGACAGTAAATTACAGTATCTTGCCGTGTATAATATGAACTTTTTTGCCCAAATTTGTGAGGGGAAAATAAGGATGCACATTACACACAGGTAGTACTAATTCCATATTTATATAAATGTTTTTAATTTTTATTTATGCTTATAAACTAAAAGTGTAACTCTAGAAATCAATAACGATATCCGTATGCAAAGTAATACCCTGGAATACGATCATTGGTTTTGTTGAACTTACGACAAACTTGCAACAATGAGTTCTTGGCCTTCTGTGATGTGTAAATATCATAAATTTGTTACCAGTACACAAAATTTCTTGTACCTTGTATCTGTTCTTGTGGTTTGTAATTATCTGTTACATAAAATTTCTTGCACCATAATATATTAAAAAAATAAGTGCTAAAATTCCTTTATAACACAAAAAACAAGTACCTAAATGTAAACAAATAAAAAGTTTAATTAAAAAATTAAAACGGAAGATTGTTTCCATGAAAAGTTTGGGCCAAAAACGTGGGTGCACATTACACATGGAAGTGCATTATACACAGCAAAATACGGTACTTTACTTTCATCTGCGCACCTATGGAACCCCAGCAAAATTACAGGGTGTCTCTTCTTTTGCTTCCCAAATACCTGCTTGCTACCTTGGCAAACAGGTAATAGTCGGGGACCTGCAGTGTCTCCTTATATTTGTAATATAATAAAAAACATCAACAGTAAAAAAGGAAAAAAAAGGGACAATTTGGGTTCAACCCAACACGCTGAATGTTATTTCCAACAGCCTGAGATCGGCAAAACCAGCACCAGGTCAGAAGGTTTACAATTACATCCTCTCTGATTGCTCCCTCATACTTTCCAAGAAAAGGTAAAGTTAGCAAGTTTCTAAGTATGTTCAGTACTTTGCTGAAATGCAGATGACATTTTCATCCGGGAAGCAAAACGGGATGCCTAGAAGAGGAGGGTGACAGAGGCCAGCACCGATGGCCCCGCGTGACCCCGATTCTCCCCCTTAACCAGCTCCTCTAGTCCTTGTTTCCCAAATCCGAGAGCCCTAATCCTCAGCCCACGTGTCCCCTGAAGCCTGCACTGCGCCAGACCCTTCCGGAAGGTAGGGCCCCTGGCGCAGGGCACGGCTCCCCTCTGGGTTCAGGGCTGAGTGACAGTAGGGTTCCTCTATATCCATTTGGTCAGCTTTTGAGTTCCCAATACCTGAATTTCAATGAATTCCATTAAAAACATAAGAGAAAGAGATGAGTCCTGAGGCTGTACTGGGCATAGCAGTCTGAAGGCTCCCCAGGAAAACTTTGAAAGGCCTTAAAAAATAAAAAGGCCCAAAATCCAAATATGAAGAAAGCTGCCTGTAGGTCCAACTATACCAATATCGCTGTAATTTAACCCACGAGGGGCACAGAAAGCAAACACAGCAGCACTTGGCGAGATCCAGGTGTGGGGCAGGCATGGCTGAGGGACCAGGGTGAGGGGGGTGGGAGGGGCCAGGGCAGGGAGCTGCCACCCCAGAGAGGGGGTGCCCCAGCAGGGGCGTGCGTGCAGAGAGGGCGCACAGAGATGGAAGTCCAAGGGCAGGGACAAAATCCCCCCTGGAAACCCTACTGTGAGGCTGCTTTACAAATCCCAGCAGCTCCAGTGGCCATTAGCTGCCAATGCAGGGCTTCCCCGCCCTCCCTGGTGGAGTCCCAGGCAGGTGCTAGCAACATCCCAGTCAGGCAGGCGACAGCCGGCCTCGAGGAGTTCACAGGAGAGCAAGGTGGGCACAGCAAAGGGGCCACAGGGCCATCTTACGGACAAGAAAGACTGACTCTGCTTCTCCCTGCCTGTGACCTCCAGGGACATATTTAATCTCAAACCTCAGTTTCCTTACCTGTCAAATGGGTTTCATGCCACCCACCTGGAAAGGCTGGTGGGAGGGGTAAGGGGACAGCCTGGAAAGACACTCAGTACAAACCCTAGAAAGAAGTGCTTCGCAAATACAAAACCGCTAAATGACCAGAGGCCAAGGTGTGCATACACACACACACACGAGTACACACACGCACATGCACACAGGTACACGCACTCACTGTGCACACACAAATACACACACACACATGCACACACACACCCCTCACTAAGGTTGAGACAAGAGTGTACTAAATTTTGGCATATCACAGGCCAAGAATATTAAGAAAAAGAAATCCCGTGATGCCGTCAGGGCGCCCAGCCTTTTGCTTTCCCAGGTAAAGATATTTTAAGACGCGAGATGTTCTCTCACCACCAGTCCGTAACAGGAAGGACACGCGTCCCAAGGTCGGGGGACAGTCCTAACACAATACAGCCCAGTCCTTCAAACCCACTCCCCCAAACTCCCTCTCAGGCCGACACTCCTCACTGCAGCCCGGGATGGGGCAAGTTGGGCAGGGGCAGGCCGGACAAGGGGCAGAGCCTGGAAGTGGGAGCCAAGCCAATCCCCGGGGGTGAGAAGCGTCTCTGCCACGTACTGCCGTACTGACGGGGACTTGATGGCAGAGAACGGTGGCTGGGGGCTGCAACGCGCTGTCCTAATCAAGTCACGTTTGCACTGTATGGGGGGCACCCCATGAGAATGCACCCACCCCACCTCCTGCCTCAAGTAGACTCACGTGGGCACAGATGCCCCCATGGTGTGTGTGCAGCTGAACAAGGCGCTGATTTGCTTTGAAGTGACGCTGGAGAGGGTTCCTGGCGCACGGGGACCGGCCAAGCGCAGCATGGGAGGGCGTCGGCCTGCCTGGGCCACACGGCTCCACCCGTGTGTTTGGCCTCCGGGGGGCCCCACTTGCTCTCAGAATTCATCACAGCCATGGAGAGGTCAGAGTCCTCCCAAGAGCTCTTGGGATAGAAGGGGATATAAACCCTCCCAACATCATGCTCAGGATTGTGGGTGTTCATGTGGACGTACACCCTTCACAGGAGACTCATTGGATGCTCACGAGTCTGTGACCGTCAAAGGTGACAAGCAGCCGGTTTAGATACCTTCTGAGGGGACTTTCGACTGCAAACCTCAGCCCCAGGGTGTCACCGGGGGCTGTTTGTAAATTCACCCCTTGGCCATTTGTGGCCTCAGTACCCTAGAAATCCCAGGCATGGAACCTGATCCTTCCCATTTGAAATTGACACCTGTATTTGTGTTCATGTTAATATGATCATCTCCTCCGACACCTTTCTTACCGGCAGGCTGGATCTGTCAGCCTCGCTCCACCGGGCGATTTCCACCCACTTGGTGTGGGCTCAGCGGACAAGAGACCCAGGCTCCAGCCGGAAGAGCCTCGTTCCACACCTGGAGGCGGGCTCACCTGCTCTGGCGGACGCACTCGGCAGCCTCCGGGCTGGAGGTGAGAATGACAGGGGCACAGAGACGCCAGCAGGCCTGCCTCGCCCACAGCTCCATCACGGCTCCCGATTCCCTCACCCCTTTACTCCGCTGTGCTGGAAAAGTCTGTTCCAATTTCTCACTCTCATAAATGGAGCTCACAAACTCACTTCACTCTTTCAGGATAAACCCCCAGGGGCAGGATTTTGGGATCAAAGGGGTGAGCACTGTCTTGTTGCACAGAGATTCAGACACTGCATAAGGCAAGGAAAAAGGGGCGTGGCTTCGCCATGGGTTTTTTTTAATGATCACATGTGCCATTTGGGGCATTAGACGTCACAGTGTTTCTGAAATGTAAGAGCATCCCCGGCACATGATGTGACGCGGGGAAAGGACCAGCGTGGGCACCTGGACACCTCGACCAGATCTGCAGTCGTCCCCTCCTGGTCCTTGTGAGCCGGCCAACTCCGTCAAAACACGGGAGCGGCTTTTTAGACAAAGTGTATTCGTCGTGTCTTTTATTTTCTGTAGCTTGTGATTGTTTGACATTTGGGGGCGGGCTTACAGACCCTAGGAGGGGCTGTCCCTCCCAGGACACCACACATTGGGCACACTGCTGACAATCAAAGTCTAATGTGTCACAACCACGATGAGACACCCCTTCAGGCCCACCAGGACGGCTGGATGGAATCAGAGACGGACAGTAACAGGCATTGGCGAGGGTGTAAGGAAATCGGAGCCTCGGACGATGCTAGTGGGGAGGTGTGACGGCACGGCCACTAGGAAAACAGACTGGCAGCCCCTTCCAAGGTCAAACCCAGAGCCGGAGCTATCACGTGACCCGGCAACTCCACTCCGAGGTTTGTACTCAGCAGCAATGAAAACAAGGGTCCACACAAAGCCCATATGGGAGTATTCATGGCAACGGTACTCCTCACAGAGAAAAAGTGGGAACAGCCCAAATGGCCATCAGCAATGAACAGGTGTGTGTAACAGGTGGCTCGTCCACACAACAGGTGTATGTAACAGGTGGTCCGTCCACCCACAATACAAAAACGGATTTGGTCCCCAAGCCATCGTTTGCTGCCCTGACACTAGGCACTAATGTTGGAGAATTAAATTCCTCGAGCATTGCCATGGAAGAGTTCCCGCCCAAGCCCTGTGCTTGCAAATCCCGCCTGATCTCACATCACCACCCAGGAAGATCGCCCGGAATATCAGACATCCTCTCGTGCCCTCTGACTAATTACTAGGGCCGTCTGATTACATCCTGGAATGGAAAAAAATAATTTGAGACAATAACGAAGAGCACTTCAGGAAAACGGAATCCTGGCATTCATTCCATCTGACGTCTTCCATGGTCCTGAGAACTCGCAGCACTGCCAATTAATCCTGTTACTCCAAAGTGGAGCCCTCCTGCCACTAATTAGGTGCTATCCTGGCTACTAAGTTACCACTCCAGGGTAATTTTCCTTTTTCTCTGAGTGGCGGTAGGAGGTGATTGCTACAACAGGCTGGAGGCCCTGAACCCACGCAGGTTTATTATGTGATAAATGTCTCTGCTGTGAAATGACACCGTAGGGGGGACGTGAGGCGCCCACAAAGAGGGGATACTCATGAGAAATGGGGGTCCTTAGGACACCAGGAGGCCACTGAGATGCAGGGTCCCCTTGTGGCTTCCATGAGGGCAGAGCTGGGGCACCTGAGGATGCAGCTGAGAGGGAGAGAAAGCACCCAGAAAAACCCTGGCCTGATGGATGGTTCTGCCTCCGGCTCCCCGCACCCCAGGACTCAGCACTGCCCGGGCCCCACAGGTCACACTCCCGGTGCACGATACCAGGGCCACCCTCCTTCCTCCAGCTGAGGCCCTGGGAAGCTCTTTGTGGGTGAACATCCCAATGCACAGCCACTCCCCATCCTGGAGAGGGCCAGCTGTGCTTCGTGAGCTGCCCAGACTGGCTTCTTGCCGTTTGTCCCTTTCTATACCAGTGGCGATCACAGGCGTGGGAACTCTGAAACCGAGTGTCCCCACCATGCGGGGGCCAACAGTAGCTCCCTAAGAACAGGCTCGAGGTTCAGCGCTGCCCCTTCGTTCTAGAGAAACAGGGCAGCACACCATCACGGACCCCGGAACGGTGACAAGCAGAAGCTCAGATCACCTGGTCAAGTGACCTTTTCTCAGGAAGAAACCAGAGGAGGGAGAGAGCCTGGGGGCCACCGAGGCTGAGAGAGTCTTGATCTGGTCCTGAGCCACCAAGTTTGGCCTGAGGCAGACGTCCCCAAATGCAGAAACAGTGCCCCGTGGGCCCCCAGCTCTGCCTCCAGAGGCCACCCTCAGTGCAGTGCCCACCCCGAGGTCAAAGGCCGTCGTTGCTGACAACGCCGTGTGGTTCCGCCTAGACCTGGGTCTTCCCCGTGAGCCTGTGAGTAACTCTCTCTGAGCCTCTCCTGCCTCTAGAACGAAGGGGCAACCACATCCTCCACTCGAGACGCGTGTCCGCGTGTGGCCCCATTTGACGCGGGTCGGCTGAGCGCCACTGTAGTGAGTGGGTACCGCGTGCCAGCCAGTAGACAAGCAAGCAGCGTCTCCATCAGCTGGAGACAGGCCCTGACTATGCGGGTCCCCCACGGAGCCCCAGCCCCAACCAGAGACCGCCCGTGCTGGGGGCAGGATGGGGGAGGGGAGGGCGCGAGGTGGGGGGGCAGGTGCAGAGGCCACGGGGAAAGGCTTGGACCAGGGCAACGAGGGAGTCCACACTGGGTTTCAGAGAGGACCGGGGCGCTGCAGAGTGGCAGGTAGGAAAAGCAGTTAGAAGGCGACCCCCAGAGCCCGTGGCGGGGTTGGGGGGGACTCTGACATCCTGCTCTTACCTGCTGTATGTACGTCCCCAGGACATGCGTTCTCACTGGGGTCTCAGCGTTTTTAAGTATAAAGCACAGATATACAAGCAGTATACATATATAAACATATATACAGGATTTTCATAGTATTATCATTTCATCGAGTTTCCATAGTGTTATAATTTCACTGGCGTGGACAATTAGAAAAAATTGTCTATATCTTCTTGGACAGGTGATAATAGAAAACGATTGAGAAACACTGCCCAGAGGGGTCTGAACCTCTTCACGGTCCCCAATACACAGAACAGGCCGGGAGGCAGGGTGCCGCATCAGAAAGAACCAGACTCAGCACCACCGTGGCATGAGTGAGGCACAGGCCCGCTGGGAGCCCGCCTCCTCACCTGCGAACGGCGATAATTCCACATTCTTCACGACGTTGGTCATGGTAAGCATCAATATTCAGGCAGTGTTCCGTAAATGCCAGTTTTAAGCCCATGTTACGGATAAAATGATACCCGTGGAACAGACAGTAAGAGCTCCGTACAGCACTGGGCACGAGACAGGGAGCTCAGAGCACGTCTGACTCGGTGGGACCACAGGTCATGGGCTTCCCTCCATTGTCCCCTGCGTCTCCCCTGCGTCCGGGCACAAACAGATGTCTCCTGGTCCGTGCAAACATGGAAAAGGGCACTCCCAGCCGCCCTCCACCTCCTATCCTTAGCAGCACTCCAAATCCAGAATGGGCACAGCAACTAGGACAGCTCAGAGCAGCGCAAGAAGCCAGAGCTGGGGCCCTGAGCCATGGTCTCACTAAGTCCCCTCAAGGTGACATTAGCTGGGCACCAGTGAGCAGCTTTGTTGCCCCAGCACTACAAATAACTCCATGCACCCTCTCCCCCACCCTAACAGCACTGGGGGCCTGACCATGAGGACCTACTGTCCTCTGGACACAGGGAAAAGGAATGAGGGCGATCACGCCATGTCAATGGTGATTGGCTCGCAGGTGACAAAAACACGAAAATGTTGTAACTCACCAGAGGGGCTGGCTGATGGGCCCCCCAGAAAACTCCTTTGAACAGGAACAGTGTGCGCTCCAGCGGGCCGAGGCACGGAGATGGGGAGAGACTTCCAGAGCTGTGAAAACAAGGGGGCCAGGAGGGCACGGTCAGTCAGAGGCTGGCAAGAGGCAGAACGTTACAACTTCAGATGGGCCCTGCCATCTCTGAGCTGCAGACCAGGGACAACACTCTGCTTCCAGAGAGATGGAGAAGACACTGTCCCCTAGTCTTCCCAGAAGGTCCAATTAAAAGGCCAGGATGCTGCAGAAAAAACCGACGTATGCCTCGAGATGTGGAAAGAAGGAAGGCTGGCGAGGGCCGTGGCGCCGGAGGGGTGGCCCGGCGGTCAGGCCTCTGGGCTGGCTGTCTGCCTCAGGTCCGAGCTGCGAAGCCGAAGACGCTGGGAGCCCAGAAGAAGCTCAAGAAAGGCCGCAACAAACGACTGCGCTCTCTAGACCAAGGACCAGCGACGAGGCGGCCTAACAGGACAATATGGCTAAACAATAACCCCAGCCAGGTATCACAGAAAACACAGTGCCCCTCAGCGCACCCCACAGGAGCAAGGCTGAGCGCGGAGCCTGGACGTCCACCCTTCCAAACCCCACTGGGGAGGTGTCACATGAGCCCAAGGAGGGAACTGGGCTTTCACGCCCGCGGGCACCGCCACCCTCCTCGCGCTCTGTTGTGTTGGTGCAGGCCACGCAGGAGCCTAGATTTCCACGCCCACATGGCAGTGACAGGGCACCCCGCCCTCTCCTCACTGGGCTGGTGTCAGAAGAGGGCTAACAGAGTCAGGACTTTCTCCATCATCCACAACAATGAGGCCACCCCACCACAGTTCCAATGGAGACGACACGGGGAGCAGGAACCCAACCCACCCGCGACAACAAGGTGCCTCCCACTTGGGGATCACTAGGTCAGTTGGGGAACCTGGACTTCTACCTCCACCTGGCGGAAATGAGGCAGCAGCCCCCCTTACATGTGAGAGCAGTGCCAAAAAGTAAGCCAACTAAATCGGAAGGTTTCAGTAAGACCCACAGTTTCACAACGTAACATGAAAAAGCACACGCTTCCCCTGGAAATCATTCCTTATTCCAAGAACCAGCAAGATCTCAAATGGGAAAACAACCAGCGGATGCCATCGCTGACAAAGATGTTAGAAGCATCTGCGCATTTAAAGCAGTCAAGATAAAAACACGTCAATAAGCAATGATGAACATGCTAGAAACAGATGGAAGAAAAAGAAAAAAAAGAAAACCTCACCAAAGAAAGAGAAAATCTCAGCAAATAAAGAACAAGTAGAAATGTTAAAATTAAAAAGTACAATAAATGAAATAAGAGGCTCAGTGAATGGACTCCAGAGCAGATTGGTGGAGATAAAGAAAATGATCACTGAACTAGAACCTAAAACATAAAATTACCCAAACGAAACAACAGAAAGAAACTGGACTAAAAATAAGCAGGGCCTTGGGGACCTGTGGGACTGCAGCAAAAGATCTAACATTTGACTCATCGGAGTCCCGGAAAGAAAGAGAGGGGTGAATAAGACAAAGTACTCAAAAATATAATGGTTGGAAACACCAAATTTGGCAAGAAACATAATCTACAGATTCAAGAACCTGAACCCTCAAAGGATAAAGTCAAAGGACCTTTTACCAAGATGCATCATAATTAAACTTCTGAAAAATTATGAACAAGAAAATACTTGAAAGCAGGCAGAGAAAAAAATACCTGACAGATAGGGAGAAACTGAAGTGATGGCATATTTCTCATCAGAAACCATGGAAGCCAAAAGGAAGCAGCACAAAATTTATGAAGCGATGAAAGAAAAGAGCTATGGTTCTAGAATTCTAGCTCCAGCATAAATATCCAGTAAGAATAAAGACATTCTCAGATAAAGGGAAACTAAGAGAATCTGTCATCAGCTGACCTACCCTAAAAGAATCGCTAAAGAAAAGTCTAAACTAAAAAGAAATCATAAAAGAAGGAATCCTGGAACATCAAGAAGGAAAAAAGAACATAGTAGGCAATGTGGATAAACACAATAAGATATCCTACCCTTCTCAAATTTTCTAAATTATGTTTGACAGTTGCAAAATTTATAACGCAATCAGATTTGGTTCTAAATGTAGCTAGAGGAAATGTTTAAGATATTTATATTATAAAGGGGAGAATAAAGATACTTAAAAGAAGATAAAGTTTGTATATTTTTACTCAAACTGGTATCACAGTGGATGGTGACAGTTGTGTGTACAGGATATAATGCTTACAGCAACCACTTAGAAAACTATCAAAGCTCGAAAAAAAAAATTACATTAAATCAAAATGGAATTCTTAAAAAATATTGAAATAACCCACAACAAGGCAGGAAAAAGATGACAAAGAAATGAAAAATAGAACAAAAATGGGAGATTTAAACTAATGTATCAGTAATTGCATGAAATGTAAATGGTCCAAACACACCAGATAAAAGACAGAGATTGGCAGAGTGGATTTAAAAAGATTTTAAAGAAGCCAATTACATGAGGCCTACAAATATTCACTCCAAATATAATGACATAGGGAAGATGAAAGTAAAAGGATGAGAAAAAATGTAGTGTGCAGACATTAGTCAAAGGAAAGCAGGCATGGCTGTATTAATATTAGATAAAGTAGACTTCAGAGCAAAGAAAACTACCACAGAGGGGAACATCATATAATGATTAACGGGCAACCCACTAGGAAGATACAGCAATCCTAAATGCATATGTACCAAACAACAGAGCAGGAAACTATGTGATGCAAAAACTAACAGAACTGAAAGGGAAATGAGATGAATCCAAAGTTATAGTTGGAGACTTCCACAACCTTATCCTAAAAACTGGTAGAATAACTAGATGGAAAAACCAGCAAGAATATGGACAAACTCAACCATAACATCAACCAACAGGATCTAAGAAATATTTATTGAACACTCCACCACCAACAACAGAATACACACCCTTTTCAAGTGCTCATGGAACATTCACCAAGACAGACCACATCCAGAGTCTTTAAACCTCAAGAAATTTAAAAGAAGTGAAATCATACAGAGTATGTTCTCTTAACACAATAGAATCAAAACTACAAATCCTTAACAGAAAAGTAACAGAAATCTCCAAATACTTTGAGACTAAAACAACACTTCTAAGTAATCCATGGGTCAAAGAAGACATTTCAAAGGACATGTTTTTAAAAAAACACATGGAACTGAATGAAAATAAAAATAAGACATACCAAACTTTATAGGACACAGCCAAAGCAGTGTTGAGACAGAAATTTACAGCACTAAATAAATGCGCCCAGTAGAAAAAAAGAATATCTCATATCAATTTGTAAGAACCTGCCTCAAGAAGCTATTAGCAAAAGGAGAGGACAATAAACCCAAAGCAAGCAGGCGGAAGAAAATAACCATCTTAAGAGTGGGGGGAAATTGAAAACAAAAATAGAGAAAAGTCAATGAAACAATGAGTTGGTTCTCTGTAAAAGTCAATAAAATTGACAAAACTCTAGCAAAACTGACAAAGAAAAAAGACAGGTCAAACTAGCAATACCAATTACAAAACAGAGCATACTGCCAACATCAAAAGGATAATACACACAGCTCTACACACACATACATTTGACAATATAGATGAAATAAACCAATTCTTCATGAAACACAAACTGTCACAACTCATCCAATCCTAAATAGGCAATTGGAATAGCCTTGTCACTATTAAGGAAATTGAGTCCATCATTTTAAAACTCATAGTTTTGTAAGAAAATAATCTCCAGGCCCAAATGGTTTTGCTGAAGAAGTCCATGAAATGTTTAAAGAAGAATTATACCAATTCTATCCAATATCCTCCAGAAAACAGAACAGGAGGGCATACTTCCCAATCCATTTTATACAACAAGTATGACCCTGATACCAAAACCAGATAAAGAGAGTATTAAAAAAGGAAACTACAGGTCATATCCCTCATGAATACAGACATAAAAGTCCTTAACAAAACATTATCATGGGCCGGCCGAGTGGTGCGGTGGTTAAGCGCTGGCTTGGGATGCCAGTGGCCCCGGTTCAGGTCCCACATATGAGGGCCAGTGATACTGCCCTCAAAAAAAAAAAAAAATACCAGATAGAATCCAGCAATATATGAAAAGAATTACACAACCATGAACAAATGGGATTTATTCCAGGGATGCAAGGCTGGTTCATTCAATATTTTAAAAAATAATAATAAGTCAATGTAATACACTATTATCAACAGGTTAAAGAAGAAAAATCAGGGCCGGCCAAGTGGCGCGGTGGTTAAGTGCTGGCTTGGGAAGCCAGCGGCCCCGGTTCGGATCCCACATGAGGGCCAGTGACACTGCCCTCCTAAAAAAAAAAAAAAAAAACCTGGAAAAAACAGAAGAAAAATCATACAATCATACTAATTAACGTAGGGAAAGCATTTGACAGAATTCAACATCCATCTATGACAAAAGTCTTCCAAAAATAGGAAGGGGGGAACTCCCCCAATTTGATAAAGAGCATCTACCAACAAAAGCATCAGCTAACATTACTATGAAAAGGGAAGAAATGAACGCTTTCCCTCCACGATCAGGAACAAGGATGGCTGCTGCCATCACTCTTATGAACATAGTGCTACACGTTCTAGCCAATGCAATAAGGCAGGAAAAAGAAATGAAAAGCATACAGATCAGAAAGGCAGAAATTAAATTCTCTATTTACAAATCACATGATTTTACAAAATCCCAAAGAATCTAAAAAATAATAATAATAAACCTCCTAGAAATAATAAATAAATTGAGCAAGGTCACTTGATACAAGATAAACATATAAAAGTCTATTGTATCACCACACTCTAGCCGCAAACACATGGACACCAAAATTAAAAACATACTATCATTGATAATTGCTCACAAAAGTTACTTGGGTGTAAATCTAACAAAACACGTACAAGACTTGTCTGCTGAAATCTACACAACACTGGTGAATGAGACCAAAGAGGATCTAAGCGGAAAGACATATTCCATTTTTATCAATTGGAAGCCTCAACGCAGGCAAGATGCCAACTCTCCCCAAACTGATAGAAGGTTAAACGCAATTGATTGACAGGTTGAACACAATTCCAACCAAAATCCCAGCAAGCCATTTTCGTAGATACAGATTATTCTAAAATGTACATGGACAGGCAAAGGAACAAGAATAGCTAAAAACAATGTTGAAAAAGAATAAAACAAGAGGAATCAGTCTGCCCAATTTCACTTATATGACTACAGTAAGCAAAACTATGGGATCTGTGGGAAAAGACAGGCATGAAGATCCTCAGAGCTCAATATAGAGCCTAGAAAGAGACCCACAACTGGCTTTAGACAAAGGTATAGATGCAAAGCAATTCATTGGAGGGAGGATCGCCTTGTCAACCAATGGAGCCGGGGCAACTAGGCATCCACAGGCAAAGTAACGCACCTCTCCTTAAGCCTTGTACAAAAATTAACTCAAAATGGGTCATGGACTTAAGTGAAATGTAAAACCATAAAATGTTTAGAAAAACACCAACAACTCATAGTGGGGAATCTTCCAGGCCTAGGGTCGGGCAAGACCCACAAAGCACATTCCACAAACAAAAACTGATCAACTGGACCCCGTCAGAAATCAAAGCTTTTGTTCCATGAGAGACCCTGTTAAGAGGGTGGAGACAAACCACAGACAAGGAGAAAATGTTTGCAAACCACATACTTAACACCAAGCACTCGTGTCTTGAATAGAAAGAACTCTCAAAACCTCAACAGTTTAAAAAACAAACAATCAATCCAATGTAAACATGAGCAAAAGGCACAAAGGGACCTTTGGCAAAGGAGGATGGCTCAGTGGCAAATAAGCACCTGAAAAAGTGCTCAACATCGTTAGCCTTTAAAAAAAAAAAAAGTGCAAATTAAAACCACAGTGAGATATCCCAGCATGGGTGAGAAGTGGAGAGTGGATCGCTCATGCGTGGCTGGAGGACACGGTACAGCCAAGCCCTTCAGGAAAATGCTGTCGCGGTTCTTAAAAACCTCAACATGCAGCGACATGTGCCCCATAATGGCACTCCTGGGCACGTATTCCAGAGACGTGCAGGCCTGTGTTCACACTAATATTTAGAGCAGCTTTACTCATAGGAGCCCAAGTCTGCCGACAGCCCCAAAGCCCCTCGCAGGGCAGACTGCAGCTCAGCTGAAGTGGGGGGTGGGCTGTGGCTACCAGGACAGTGTCTGCAGAGCTATGAGAGAGGAAGGCAGCCAAAACAGCTACTCACTGTATGTTCCATTCCTGGATAGTTACTGAAACGACAAAACTATGGTGACGGAGAGCAGATATGTGGTCGCCAGGGGGTGACATGCTGGGGGGTTAGGGGGGGCAGGAGGACATCTGTGTGGCTGTCATGGGCAGTAGGAGGGACCCCGGTGTGATAGAAGTGTCCTGCCTGCAGAGGAGACGGGGTGGCTCTGTATTATTTCCTACCATTGGACTTTAAAAATAAAAGGGTTTTGTTATTTTTAAGAGTACATGATGTAAAACAAAGCAAATGAAAATAAGCTCCACAGGACTACCCTGTCACCCGGGACACACGATCCCACTGCTAGGCATTCACCTAAAACTGACAGAAACGTGTCCACGCCAAACACGTGTACACCGATGCCCTCGGCAGCTCTGCTCACACAGCCAAACGTAGGAAGTAACGCAAGTGTCCATCAGCTGACAAATAAATAGCTAAAATGTGGTCTGCCCATGAAATGGGCTATTATTACTCAGCCAAGGAAAGGAAGGGTGCGTGACACATGACACCAGGGATGGACCCTGAAGACACTTTCTCAGTGACAGAAGCCAGGCATGGATGGCCTCATGGTGTGTGGGTCCAGCTACACAGGACAACCAGAGCTGCACCCACAGGGACAGACAGCAGAGCGGACGGGGAGGGGTGCAGACGGGGAGCAACTGCTCATCAGCAAGGGCCTTTAGTGGGGAAGGAATGTCCCAAAACTGACTGTGGGGAGGGCTGTGCGGCCCTGGGAGCACACTGACCAGGGACGGGGTTCTAGGAAACTTTAAAAGCACCCCTTTTAGAGTGATCCTCACTGTTCTCCATAGAGAATAAGTAAAATGACTGAACTACTTAAAACTGTTCGCCTTCAAAGGCCGCCTGTCTCTAATTTTAGACGCACTCAGCATTCCTAGGAGACTGAAATCATAATTGTGAAAGTGCTCAGAAACAGTCCTGGGACCCTAAGGAGCGCCCTGGGCACAGAGCGGTCCCAGGGTCCTGGGCTGGGAGCCAGGTTTTGGGAAAGCAACTCCAGGGCCACGCGCCATGGACAGACCCACGCGCCCTGGACAGACCCAGCCAGCCCTGGCCCGGGGGCCTTTTTCTGGAAGGCACCGTAAGGTAAAAGCATGGCTTCTGGAGTCACTTGGGCTGCCTGTGTCCCAGCTAATCCCGTAAAATGGGAATGAAGGAGGATGCACTCCTGGAGATGAAATGAACTTGCACAGGTGGGCACCCCCTCACAGGCCCCCTCAAAAGGAGGAAATACCAATACCCTCCCCTCGTCCAGAAAAGCAGGTGGAATAGCGCCGCTCTGTGGGTCCTTCCCAGAATTGGGAGGGACCCGCTTCTCCCCAAAGTGAAAACGGGCGTTCAAACAAAAGCTTGTCCACGACCGTTCATAGCAGCAACACACACAATAGTTAAAAAGTGGAAACACCCAAAGGTCCAGCAACAGATGGATGGACAGACCAAATGGGGGCCGTCCATGCCGTGGAATATTACTCAGCCATGAAAAGCAGTGACGCTCTGACCCACGCTACTTGTGGCTGAGCCTTGATCGCATTCTGCTAAAAGGGAGCCAGGCAAAGGCCTCCCTCCTGTATGAGCCACTATATGAAACGTCCAGACCAGGGACACCCACGACACAGAAAGCAGACTGGCGGCTGCTAGGGCCTGGAAGGAGGGGACACGGGGAGCGACTGCTACGGGGTACGGATTTCCTTTCGGGGTGATGGAAACTGGAATTTAGGGAACTAGACAGACGTGGTGGCTGTAAGATACTGAGAATGCGCTAAATGCCACTGAACCATGCACTTTAAAACCGTTAATTCTATTATGTGAATTTCACCTCAACGAGAAAAAAAGAACCTCTGATTCTAAACAGCTCACAAGGTTCAAAATCTATTTCCCTGAGTGAAGGGGAAAAAAACTGAAAACAACAAAATGCCAGCACAGGGATGAGGAGGGAAGGAAGAGAAGTCGCTCGTCTCCAGTTTTTGTCACAGCAACGCCCGCAGCGGTGGCCAGAGGGGGACACCGCTTCCCGTCCCCACCGCGCCGTCCACGCCAGGGCTGGAGTCTGTGCTGCCAGGACTGTGACCTCAACCGATGTGCCCGTCTCCTGATGAGATAAGCAAGGCCGGAGGTCCTGCAGGTGCCGAGGGGCACGACCAGGGCAAGCGTGAGGACCCGGACTCGCCCGTCTGCCTCTTTTGGGAAATCGCTTGTCCAAAAAGTAGGACGGGCGGGAAGGTGGCTGTGGGCCCGGCTCATCCACAGGAGCCACGGAACACTCTTACGTAATTCCCCTCCGCCTCCAGCTCAGTTACCGGGGCTGGGGGTGGGGGGTGGGGCACAGTGCGGACTGGGATCACGTAGTAACGGTTACCGTGTAAAATTATTCGGCAACAAAGTTAAAATATTAATGATACCTGCCAGCTGAGCCACAGAGTAACTGAAAGGCTGAAACCCAACCTGGCATCTGCACGGTGGGTCGTGTGGGTGGGGGGGTGGGGGTCCGTGGGCCGCTGGGAGGGACTTAACGTGGCTGCCCTCTCTCGGACACCGCCCGTGGTGGGTTGTCACAGGAAGGCACCAATCATTCGTGCCTCCCTGCATCTTCCATCTGGGGAGGTCCTCTCACAATGACCCTGGACTTGGTCATTTTAAGGAGAATGTGGGAGCTCTCTCTCTTGCTGTTCTTGGGAACTCAACGACCAAGTGACCAAGTCGGGCTAGCCTGCCGGGTGATGAGAGGCAGATGGTACAGTACCCCCACCACCCCGGCCAACCGACAGCCAACCCCAGGCACATGAGTGAGGTCTGCCCACCAGCACATGAGTGAGGCCTGCCTACCAGCTGACCACAGGTGAACTCAGGGGACCACTAGGACTGTCCAGATGAGCCGTGCTCAAATGGTCAACTTGCAGAACCATGAGGTAAGTACGTCAGGGGCCAGCACTTACTGTCTGCGGGCCCAATTCGGCCCACAGCTTGTTACTGTAAATAAAGTTTTATTGGAACACAGCCATGAGCACTCATTTACATAGTCCCTGACTGCCTTTGCAATGCAAAGGCAAAGTTGGAGAAACACTGTACGGCATGCAAGCACAAATTTTTTACTATCTGGCCCTGAAATACAACCTAAGTTTTGGAGTAATTTGTTATGCAGAAAAAGGTAAACTGACACAACAAACCTCGAGTTAAACCTTACTTATGAGGTGGGTGTCATTATCTCTATTTCCCAGGTCAGGATACTAGGGGTCATCCGGTTAAGGGTGAAGCCATACCCAAGGTCACACAGGTGGGCACCCAGGTGGGCACCCAGGTGTGCCTGGCAAAGAGGATTTTACCCTGGTTGGCCCAACACCAAAGGCCCCACCCCACCATGACACCCCACCCCTGCATGTCAATGCAGGCTTTCTAGAAAGGGCTCCTGACCAAATTACTAACTTAATGAACAGTCCATCTCCTCCTTCTCCCTCTTCAATAAATGATGGCAGGATAAAATGTCATATGAACAAAAGCACATCTACGTCAGGAAAATCCATGTGAGGGCCAAGAAGGCCCACATGGAACAGCACACTCCACTACCCCCCCGCCCGCCATCTGGAGCTTCTGGGGAGGGTGTGAGGGCGGGGCCCGCGCGCTGACAGCCCCTCTGCGCCCCCTTCCGGGATGCACGGCCTGCCGCCTCCATCCCCACTCCCTGTGCTCACGGGGTGAGGACCAGGATGGAGCTCTGTCAATGTCCCCGTGGCGGGGAGGACGGGGCACACTCCCACGGCCCAGGCCAGAGGCTCCGCAGTGAACAGGCAGGGCGGGAATTCACACATGGCCTGCCCCCCAGGTCCCGACAGGCCCGAGGAAGGGCGCGGACAGACTCAGACTCAAACCCCTACATGAGGCCCTGGTCTTCTCTGAACAGACTGGCACACACTACCAACCACGATGACGAGGGCAGTTCCCACGACGCTTGTTACAGTGTTGACTTGAGTAAATGAGTTAATGCTCACAGCCACCTCAGATCTGTCATCATCACATCGTAAGGATGAGTCAACTGAGGCCCGGAGATGTCCACTGGCTTGTACAAGATCACACAGCAGTTACGTGGCACCACAATGCACCACTGCCTAGGGGACATGCGCCTGGGGACAGTGCAAAGAGCCCCAAGATTCTGGGGCAATGGGAGAGGTAAGACCACCCCCAGCCTGTCCTGGCCCAACCCTCCAAACAGAGCAGCAGTGCCATGTGGGGCTGCACACACAGGGCCTACGGAACGCCATTCCGGTCACCCGGCTGCTGGCTGGCTCGAGTCCGTCAGGAGCACGTTTTAAAAGCTGAACCCACCTGCGCCCTCCCCGCCCGCCCGGAGGTCCAGGGACAGGGCTATCCAAACACAGAGTTAGAGGGGACAGGTTGCGTCAGCAGCGGACGAGCCAACTAAAGGTCCGTCGGAGAGGACTGTCCACAGACGGTCAGTGGAGGCCCCTGGGCACGCCAGGAGAGAAGGACAGACGACAGGGAGCCAGACGGGAGGGAGGCTGGCCAGCTTAAAACACATGAAGCACCAGCTGAGCTCAGAACCCCGGTGGCACTCCTGGTCTGGGCCTCAGGTCCCCTTCTGTACGAGGGACACAGAGACACGTCCCCCCAGAGGACGGCATGGACTCCACAAGACCACGGGCCTGAACGTGTCCAGCACAGGTGGGCAGTCAAGTGTATTCTGACAACATCTGGAGAAAATATGCAAATAATAACAGTAATAACCAATCAACAAAGACACAGGTAACTATTTTATGTGATGGCATTGTTAATAGAAAATAGTTAACAAGAGTTTATTTACTATGGCATTGTTCAGGGGATCTTTTCAAGAAATCATCTTTGGGGCTGGCCAGGTGGCTCAGTTGGTTAAGAGCGTGAGCTCTGAGCAATAGGGCCACCGGTTCGATTCCCACATGGGCCAGTGACACAGTGCCCAAGCTGAGCTGCTGCTGAGCTGCCAACAGGTGGCAGGATGGCTCAGCTGGTGAGAGCACATGCTCCTAACAACAAGGCTGCCAGTTTGACTCCCGCATGGGATGGTGGGCTACGTCCACCCGCAACTGATTGAACACGGCACCTTGAGCTGAGTGGCCTCAAGCTGTCGACCGGCAGCCGGATGGCGACTGGACTTGGAGCTGAGCTAGCTGCGCCCTCCACAACTAAGACTGAAGGACAACAACTTGGCTGTTCCCGTTCCCCAATTCCCCAACACTGTTTCTCGTCCCCAAATTCCCCAATTAAAAAAAATAAATAAATTTTTTTAAAAAATCATTTTTGCCTCCACGTGAGGGGCATCGTGGGGTTGGCGGATGGTCTGTTAGCTCAGAGGTATGTTCTCTCTCCCGGGAAAGCACAGACCCCACCCCCAGGCCACGGACCCTGCAGCAGAGTGCGGGTTACATTTTGCTGGGAAATCTCCCAGGGTTTCAGGCGACCCCACACCCCGACAGCCCCAGGACTGCAAGGGCATTGCAGGGGGGCCGGGAAGCTATATGTCTGGGGCAGCAGTGAATGTTAAATAATGTTAATAATACTATGCAAGACACTTCAGGTAAGAATCGAGTTCTCTAGGAGAGTAAACCCCAGAAGCTATGATGCTGGGCTTCATTAGGGTGCGGATTCTCCACTGGACATGGGGCATGGGGGTCACCAGCCCTGAGGGCCACCTTGAAACCTACTGGGACCCTGGCCAGGGCTTTCTGCCTTTCTGGGGCCCGATGTTCTCTGAAAGAGCTGGGCCTTCAGCACCGACATGCTGAACCCCCGGGGTCCCCTCCAACCTCGTCTCTCCACCTCGGGCGGCTGTGACGCCTCTCTCCTGGCCCTCCACTGAAGGCGCTTGGTCTAAATCACAGAAAGCACATCTTTCTGGAAGGAGACTCCATCAGACAGCGAGATGGGGGGGGGGGGGCGTGACAAGGAAGAAGACTGGGGGGCAGGGAGCAAGGACACGGAAGCAGATTTCAGCCCCCAGTAAGGAACGCTACAAACGGGAGCTGTCCGACAGCCACAGAATTCAAGCTACCAATGCAAGTTTAAATGTCCTAGTCGCCACATTTTTTAAAATAAAAGAAAAAGATGCAGTTGAAATTAATGTTCATAATATAATAATTTTATTTAACCCAATATGTGCAAACTATTATCATTTCAACATGTGGCACTAGCCACATTGCAAGTGCTGAGTAGCCCAATGTGGCTGGTGGCTGCCACACCTAATGGCAGAATTAGACAGAACTGCTGGACGCTGGCCTGGGTTCCCTCGTTGGGGGCAGCACGTGTCCCAGAGGCTGAACCTAAGACACCACCCAGCCGTCAGTGTCACCCCGGGGTCGGCCTGAGTCAGACCCACTGTACCACGCGCCGGCATGGGGCCCTGGACTGACCCACACCTCAGAGCTGGTTCCTTTTCTCAACCACAAAAGGGAGCATTTTGCAACACAGCTGCATGCAGCCCAAAGGAGATAATGCAGCCAAGAGCAAAGCTTATTTTTAAGGGTTGTAAACACACAGTGTGAACTTAGAGTTCAGATCAATAGACCAACGGGACAGAGGAGACAGCCCAGCCTGAAAACCAATCCCTAAAATGAACTTGGGAACTGGATCCATGACAGATGGGGGTGGGGAGACGCCATCAGGGGCTGGGGCAGGTCCTGTGTGGAAAGGGACAAATTAGCTCCCTCCCTAATACTAGACACAGATGCTAACTCCAGATGGATTTTTTTTTTTAATTTTATACAGGGGAGAGCGTGAACGCAGTCCCCCAGCACCACAAATTATGCAGCCGAGTTTCCCCCATTTGGGGAAATCGCAGGGGTCAGCACATCCGGAGTGCAGTGGGTAAGCCTCGCCTTGGGAAAACCACCTTCGTAATCATGGTGTCTCCCCTGCCAGGTTAAGTAAGAGATGGATTTTTTTAAAAAGCTAATGAAAAGCAAAATATTAAAATTATTACAGGAGAATACAAGATAATGTCTTATGACAACAGAGAAGGGATAATCCAAAGACCAAACATCCGGCAGGGGACAGATGATGAATTTGACCACACCCAAATATAACACTTCTTTACAGCAAAAGTGAAAAGACAAGCCGAGCCAGGTGGAAGCTGGATCCACAACAAATTAACACAAAGAGCGTCTACCAACCAGCAGGAAGCAGACAAGTCACCCATCATAAAGAACGTGGAATTCAGGAAATCCGGACAACGGGGCGCTGAGAGACCCGTGCACGGGAGGGGCCCTCTGTGAGACAGAGAATGCAGCTCAGAGGCCTTGCCCACCCATCGGACTGGCATAAAGCAGGCAACATGGAGTCTCAGCGAGGATGGGGGCACAGGGGGCCCTCGCGCCAGGCGGTGGGATCATAACGTGGCCCCACCCCCTCAGAGAGCAAACGAAGGAAGACTAAGTTAACCCTGTGTCCCCCCAAGGCCACAGCCTCAGTGGCCTCTGCTCTAACGACACACCCTGGACAAGGACAGCCTCCCCTGCAGCACAAGCTGAAAGAGAAAAACACCAGAAACAGCCTAAAAGTCACCAGAACAAACATCAGGAGAGCGCCCAGTCCGGGAAATACCACGCAGCAGTTAAAATGTGCAGACGAGAGCCACGTGGCCAAAATTTTTTTTTTGTTTCAGTAGCTATTCATTGAGGTGCCACCACAACCAAGCTTCTAGAAGCAAGGGCTGTCCTGACACCCCTGCCCCACGCAGGCCACCCGGGGTCCCAGGGGACCAGCAAACACCTTCCAACATGGGAGGCTTTTGAGATCAGCAAACATCACATTGCTGCAGCAGCCGCTGGTTGAGGTCACGGGGCAGCCAGAAAGCGCCCAGTGAGCGAGGGAGTGACACTGCAGAAGTCCCTCCCCCGCTGCTACTGTCTCTGGCCCAGCACCTTCCTCCGTCCTGCCCAGGCCTGGACTGGACCCACACAGGGGACACGCCCACCAGGCTCCCGGGAAGAAGCGTCTAACCTCCTCGAAGCACGAGCACACAGAACATGGGGAGGGCCAGGCTCCACAGTTTCTCCGCCGCACGGGGCCGCCCCGCTTTGTCCAGGGAGGTCCAGGAGGAAAGGCGGGCTAGGCGCGGAGGGGTGAGTCTCAGCTCTGGAACCCCAGGACCTGGTGGCCTTGGCTGGTCACTGCATCAAACGTGCTTTCCGAAGAGCGAGGGGCACGCCCACGTTCCTGGCAGCGCGATTCACAGCCGCTGAAGGGCGGAGGCGACCCAAGGATCCAGATGCATGGACGAGCAAAACCTGGTCCTTTCACACAATGGGGTATCACTCAGCCTGAAAAAGGAAGGACAGTCTACACCTGCCACCACACGAATGGACCGTGTGGACATCAGACTAAGCGAAAGAAGCCAGACACAGAAACCCTCTAAGTCCCCACAGCTGTGGAATTCATAGACAGAAAGTAGAACGGTGGGTGCCGGGGTCTGCGGGACTGTGGGGATGTCAACCCTGGCTCCCCCATCTGGGGTCCTGCAGGTTCACATTACTCAAGTAGAATCAACACCCCGCAATACTAAGAACCAACCTGGGGACAGTCTCCTCCCAGGGCCCTTACCCCAACGTGCGCTGGGTGGCGCCGGGGGTAGAGAAAACGCCCCACGAGCCCAGCCATTAGGAGCGAGTTCAGCTCGTCCCTCAACAGTCAAGATGTTGCCTGACGTCGTTCTAAGCTCAGCTGAAAAGGTTACCCTGTGATTTAGGGTTGAGATGAGAAGTTACCGACGTTTGGAAGGCAGTAATACAGCCCCTGAAATCCTGGCTTGGCCAAGGAGCATTCAGTCACAAAGGGTCTAACCCGGGACAAACCAAACTCCAAACCAGAACATGAACCACACTTAACCCCAAGACACGAGTCACCACAGTCCAGCACATTTCTGCCTCCTCGGACGCCATGATCCAAGCAGGAGCCCTGTTCCAACAGAGGGGCTGGGGGCGACTAAAGGACAGAAGATACACAGAGGTAGGTGGTCAGCTATGCACTCGGCGACAAACGCCCACTTATTCATTCAACAAACACTGATCCAAGCTGGGGGGACAGGAGGGCGGAGTGGGGAGCAGTGAGGGGCAGGGGATAGAGGTGGCAGCAGGTAACAGCACGGTCTCTGTCTGCAAAGTGTTCAGTCTCCTTTCTAAAAGCCGCCTTTGCTGCCCCCACCCCCGTGTCTTACCACCACCACACCCATGACCCCTATCGGACCCGCCCTCTACGCCCAGAGAAAATGCCTGGGGTAGACCCGTGCCCACAGCATGCCCGGCTCCCTGTGCCGGGTCTCCCCTGGATGAGAGGACAGCTTGTTCCGTGACGCCCAGTGTTCAGGCGGCCCCTTGGGTCACACTGGAACTCCCGAGGACCCTCTGAGCACCCTCGCCCCTCCTCTGCAGAGCTCCCCGGGGGGCAAGGGAAGGGACCAGCCAGGCCAGCACAGGCCACTCCTCCCGCTGCAGGAGGCGACATGGGGGCTTGGGGACAGGGATGGTCTGGGGTTTGCTGGTCTTCGAGCCCTTTCCCCACACTCCTCTCCTCCAGCTCCGGGGGGCAACCTTCACCCCCAAACAACAGTCAGGGCTGCTGAGCCCCGACCCAGCAGACACTGAGGCAGACTGAGAGCCGAGCCAGCCGAGTGACATGGACACGGCTGAACGGCTGGTAGGCTGCGTGCTCCCTGCCCCTGGCCTGTGAGGTCACACACTAGGGGGCCATCTGTCCCGGGCCCCCCTTTTCCACCCACAGCCCCGTCTCTGCGAGGACCAAGGACGCCCAGGCCATCACCGCTTCAAAGCCAGGGGAGTTCTGTCTCCCATTGGGCAGCTCTGCCTCCTTCCTGCTGGCTGCCCCACCGACCCCACCTGCCTGCCGGTCCCTTCCCTGTGTGGACACCCCACTGGTGTCAGAAAACGGCCTTCCTGCCATTCCAGTGTTGTGAAAGGAATCGCCTGGTTCCCAACTGTCATGGCCGCACAAAGCAGCTTTTGGGGACATCAGGTAGACACAATACAAGTTACACCTTCAGTCAAGGGTCCCAGGTGTGGCTCGAACCAGCCGTCTGCCTTCTCGGAGCCCACGTCCCACCATCTGCCATCAGCAGGCCTGTCCCTCGGGGTGGGGACCACCTGATGACCCTTAAGCCCCCAACTGAACTTCACAGGTGCATCCCGAACGACAAAAGGGACAGGTGCTGCTGGGACCATCCGCCTGACCGCAGGGCAGGCTCAGAACAGCGCCCGGGAGAGACCCTGCTGGCCACCGGGCCTGAGTCGCTCACCTGGCCTGGGACGCCCCCGAAAGGAGCCCAAACAATCCAAACATACGAGAGCCAGGCCGTCCTGTGGTCCCTTAGCCCCCGGCAGCGTCTCCCAACCCCACGTACTCCAGACCGCGGGGTGGCTCCAGGAAAGCAGGGCCAAGGACGTGGCATTCGCCCAGCGGGTGCTGGGACGGCAGGGACAGCACACGCCAGCCTCGGACAGAAAAGTTACTGTTTAAGCACAGCTGCTTGCATCCCCCACCCAGCTCCGGGACCCACCCAAGGCACGATCCTGGTGCCCAGAAGCCCTCGTGCCGCCTGCCCACCAGGAACCCAACATCCCCGAGGCCTGTGGCACCAAGCTGCCAGGCCTAAGAGCAGCCACAGGGCCGGCCCACACCTGAAACCCTCAGAGGGAGGCCGAAAAGGAGCAGGCCAGTGGCCTGACTGGTTTTGTGACTTCTCGGAGCTGTGTACACGCTTCGGAGGGAAAGCCTGGGACTGTCCCCACTGCCTCCTGCAACCTTCTCGCCCACGCGTTCCATTCAACACAGATCCCTCGGGGCCACTCAGGACCCTGAGATGCGGACAGAAGCTGGACCCTGTCCTTTCCTGGAGATCTGGGCCCCACAGGAAGCAAGGGCAGTGCCTGCGGTTGGTCAGGCAGCCGGCACAGGTGGGTGGGAGGGTAAAACAATTCATGGAAATCAGCAAGAGAAAGCTTGCGGGGAGCAGGAAAAAGCTCCGGACAGGAGCGGTGTGTCCTCTACTCTCACTGCTACAAATGAGACCCCAGATGTGCCACCCTCACACAGTCTCCTTCTCCCCAGGGAAGTTTTCAGGGCGTTCAAAGGCTCACTTCCCATCTCCCAGGCAGGTCTGCAGCTCAGCTCAGGGTGTGGCCCTCTCCCTGAGCCCCAGGCCTCCCGAGATCTAACCAGGAGTCCCCTGGCCTCCATCCAGCCCTCCCTCAGCTGTCCATCAGAGTCCCTGGAAAGCATCGGTCCAGCCTCGCTGTCCAGGCTGCTGGCCACTCCCCACCCCACCCAGGAATCTGGGCCCCGGCTCTGGTTTCTTCTGTGCAGCCAGAAGAAGTGGGACTCACAGCCAAAACCCAAGACAGTCTGGGGCAGGACACCCCAGCCTGCAGGGCTGCGGACAGACATCCAGGGAACCTTGAGGGCATGGCACAATCGCGTCCACTTCTCGCTCCTCCCCCACAGGGCTTCAAATGGGTCAGACCCTTTCCAACGGCACCAGAGTCCTTCCTGAAACTGCTCCTGTGGAAAGGCCTTGGGGTCCCCTTTTCCAGCAGCACCTCCATCTTCTACATGCAAAAGGTCCCGTGGGAGCCTGGGGGTGGGGAGGGGATGTGCCCTAGCGTCCAGGCTCGCCAATGACAAACAAAGGGGTTAACTCATCTAAGGCTTTAATTAAACTGCGAAAACACCCACCACCCGCTCCTAGGAGGCACTTCTGGTAACACTCCCTTTTCTAGCTTCTCCAATTCTGTAACGTATTTAGCGTTTGAGCTTACTGCTTTCTCAATGCAAAAACAATGCTTCTAAATACTCAACAAACTGAGGTCACAGGAAAGTTTTTAAAAGTCAATTTATGGGACCGGCCGAGTGGCTCAGTTGATTAAGAGTTGGCTTAGAGCGCGTGCTCTGAGTAACAGGGCCGCCAGTTCGATTCCCACATGGGCCGGGCCAGTGAACGCTGTTCCCTAGCTGAGCTGTCGCTGAGCTGCCAACAGGTGGCAGGATGGCTCAGCTGGTGTAACAGCAAGATTGTCTGTTTGATGTTGGGCTACGCCCACCCGCAACTAAGATTGAACACAGCACCTTGAGCTTAGAGGCCACGAGCTGCAGACGGGAAGCCAGATGGCGACTGGCGCCCTCCACAACGAAGATTTGAGAAAACAACTTGGCTGGTCCCCTCCCCCAATTCCCCAATAAAATCTTTAAAAAAAAAAAGTCAATTTACGTATATTTCCCTTGCAGAGGAATATGTTGGGTAGATTCATAAAACACGTATGAGGGCGAAGATAAAAGTCTTTGTGGCCGCGGCGGTATAAATTCGAGGAAGAAATAAATGGTTGATGATCATCCCTCAACTCCCCACCGGTTGGTCAAGGAAAGGGGAGAGGTGGGTGTCAGGTCACCGGGTTATACTGCAGTGGGTACAGTTTGAGTTGAGGAACCGTTACTTTAAAATGCCAATATGTTTCTCGTGCAAGAGGTCCTACATCCTCTGCAAATATTTAAGCCTATGAACAGTTTTAGATGCTGCCTTACAAAGGCATGAGACGTCAAGTACAACGGTCACTGTCAGAATCTGGGTGGGGACGACGTTGGTCCGTGCATGGCTCCTTCAGCCTTGCCGGGTATTTGAACTTTTCATACAAAGACAGTGCAAGGAACGTGGGAGAGGACCCGTGGTTTTTAAAAACAACCCCTTTAGGGAGCTGAGAGGCAAACATTTGGGAAAGAAACTGGCCCCAGCCAGGAGCGGCCCCTGGAGGCGTGCAGTGATCGTGCACCCAACGGATGCCTGCGGTGGGTCTCGGTGGGTCTCCGAATTAGGCGCCTTGAGCAGCCTGAGGCTGTCGCCAAGCGTCCCTCCCACTGAAACCTCCAGCATTTCTTGCTCCTAGACCATGTGAGGGTGGAGTCCCTCTGGGGGATCCAGTCCTGCTTCAGTCAGAATTTCTGGGGGGATGGCCAGGAGCCCCTCTCCCCTGAAGCCCATCACTGGACATCTGCATTGGCACTAGGAGCTCGTGGCCTAATTCAACCTGCACACCCCTCACGGAGCCACCCCTGAGTCCTGGGCAAACCACACAAGGACAGTTTTCAAACACTGTCCAAACTCAGTCATCAGGCGGAGGTCCTGCCTCCTTCCGCACCGACATCAGGCGGAGCCTGCTCTATCGGGCAGCTTCGCACACACTCCCGGCAACGCCGTGGGCTTTTAGGACCTCAATCTCCCCAAAAACGGCAAGTGCCTCGGCTGGCCCATCCCCGACACCTCCATCAAAAGTGACCCAAGTCGCTGTCCCTCAGCCTGGGCTCACCTTCTCCCACCGTTAGGACAGGAAACCCCTTGTGTGGTCAGAAGGCTCACGCCAGACACACCCTCGTCCCCCAAAGATAGGCAGACCTCAACACCACTGGAGCCACCTCAAATCAGTTCTTAAATCTGCTTTCAAAGAAAAAGATGGTGTTTAACATCCAGAACTCTGATCGGGACTTTGGTTTCCCTTCACTGCCGGTAGCTCTGTGTCATACATGACACCATAACAAGACAAGAATTTTCTAACTGGATGACTCTTCGAGCCACGTGTGGTCGGGGAAGAAGGGTTGGGCTCCCTCCCAGGCTGCCTTGGTGCCCCCTCACGAGCTGTGTGGCCCAGGGCACATGGCTCCCCTCCTCTGAGCTCAGGTTCCCCATCAGTAAGGTCGGAATGACAGCTGCCGGCTCTCCCTGGGGGCTAGAGGCCTGGCCATGCAAGAGTGCAGCCGGCAGGGAAAGCCTCGGAGCACTGGGTTTCCCTCGCAGCTGCTGTCACTGCCCTGATTGTCATGACCCAGCGCTCTCTTCCCGCCCAGGAAACAGGGACTATGGAAGCCACCTGGAAACCAGCAAAGGAATGGTGGGACAACCCACCCTCTTCCAGGCGTCTTACATCCCCCCAGGCCCTCCTCCCCCAGGCTGGGTTGGGGCCCCTCTCTGTGCCGACAGCACCCAGTGGTCACCTCTGTCACAGCCCCTGTCCCACTGTATGCTAACTGTTAAATCCCTTCTCTTCCTCCCCACAAGCTTGACCTTGTAAGTCACAGGTCACCTGTGGCCAGCTCCTGGCCTGGGACCAGCAGCAGGCCCTCGGGTGACTATCCGCTGAGGTCATTTTTGTGCACCAGGCAGCAAAAGTCCAATGTGGCTAGATCACCTCTGACCAGCAGAGAGGAACAGGCCCTCTTTTGGGCGTGTGGCTCAGGTGCAGTGCTGTAGTGACAAGGGTCACCTGGTCACGAGCGTCACCCAGCCGGGGCCTTCACCCAGTCAGCCCACAGCCTTTCAACAAGCACCTAGGTGAAGAGCTGCGGGCTCCAAGATGGCAAAGGCTGGGCTTTGTTTGGGGAGCTTTCCTCCGTACCCTAACCCCCGCCCCCCGCAAATTCCCCTCTCAGTCCAAGGAAATTTGCCGGAGGTCACTTGGATGACAAAGATCCTAACTGTCTCCCCCTTGGGGCTCCAGTGGAGGCTGCCAGGCTTTTCCAGCCACACCCCTCGGCTGCTTCCCTGAGGGGGGCTCCCCAGCTCCAGACCAGCAGCCTCAGGAGGAGCTGGGCCTTCCGTTTACAAAGCAGGAGGCTGGGGTTCCGGGAGGAGGGTTCCAGAGAAGGGAAGGGTCCGGAGTCCAAATCGGAGGGTCACCTCCAGATTTCTGAGGCTCTCTTAGCAACTCCCACACTGAACCCCACTTTGGAAAAGTCTCCATTACTCACCCGAGATGACATGGACACCAGGACCCTATCATTAGGCCTCTGCTACATACTTGGAAATAGAGCAGGTAAGATAAAGAATGATTTCCCATAAAGCCCGGGTTTGCCAGTGGTTCCCTGCATGTTGGTCAGCTCCTAGCACGTTTAGTGTCAAGCTTTCCTCACGTCTCCTTCCCCCACTGAGGAGGCAGAGATGCGGGCTGTCTTGGAGGCAGAGATGCGGGCTGTCTTGGACAGCCGTTACCCTCTTCCCGCAGGCATTCCTCACACCTGACCCCAGCTCTCCAGAGTCCAGGCTCCTCCTAGGTCGGGCCACCGCCCCTCCCCAGGTCTGCAGCAAGTCACCTGCTTCACCTGCATGTGGTGACCCCCAGATGCCAGGGGAGGGGTTGCCTTGAACACAACCTAGAGCCCTTGCCAAATAAATGAAGCAAGGAAAACCTCCTGGAAACTCACCTGAATGTGAATTGTACTTAGAGCCAGGAAGCTGAAGAGCCCCCGCCCCCCGCCGGTGCCTTACCTTCCCCACCACAGCGGGAAGTCATTTGTTCAAAGCAGCCAAGCGCCCACAGGGAGCCCACAGGGAACCGCCTTTATAGGCAATCGCCTTATTCCTAAAGAGCTCCTTCAGACACTTGGAGAGCTATGGCCCCCTTCCATGGGGCCCAAAGAAGCACAGCTGTCCACCCAATTCCTGCTTTTAGGCAAAGCAGGAATCCCTCAGCATAACAATGGAACCCCTTTCCTTTAGAGCTCGGCTCCCCAGGAGTTCTCCATCCAGCACAATGAAGGCACCTAATTCCTTTTAAGTCCCTGCAGGCCTCCAGAAGGAGGCAGCAACTTCCTGGCTCCCACTGTTTAACCCTTTAAGGTGGCCACATCCACCTCCCCCCCTAATAACCGCCAAACACGGGTGGGCACAAAGCTCCAGGGAGACAAAGCGTCCGCCCTCTAATCCGCAGCAGCCTGGTTATCACCCACAGTGATTTGAAAATTCAGGTCTCCAAAACTAGCCGCACCCAGGGGCTGATCAGACATCCCAACGCCTCCAGGGCTCCAGACTCACACAGGTGCGGAGTAGGTCTCACTAATGATCATTTAATGCACCTGCAGGACGCTTGCGTCAAGGCTGAATCCAGGGGCTCTCCCAGCCGCGCGGGTCAGCACCGTCGAGGGCCAAGGCCCAGGTAGAGATCAAACCCCATCCCCTCGGGGGAGGACTTCCGAAATTACCTCCGTTTCTTGGAGCTTACTTTAATTAGCGATTGACCTCATTAATTCGAACTTGAGTTTCAAACAAAAAGAGGTCACCAAACTATCCAATTTACTACCTCGAATTTCCACGTGGAAACCTTATTTTCGGATGGCCTCTGAGGCCCCCCCAGGACCGTGCCCACAGCCGCGGGTCCCCGAGGCCCCTAAGTATCGCGGCCTGAACTTCCACCTGCGAGGCCCAAGCGCCTTCTCAGCTCCAGTCGCCCAGGCTCGCTCCGAAAGCTCGGCCGCGGAAGCCCACGGTCACGAGCGCCGGCCTCGCGCCCTCTGGACGCCCCGCAGCCGCATGGAATCCAGCCCCTCGCCCGAGCGCCCGCCCTCCCACCCGGCGCACGGACCCACCGCGAGGGCGTTCGGCGCGCTGCGTCCCCCGGCCTCCGGGCCCCGCTGTCGGCGACCCCCGCTCGGGGGGCGAGTGCGCGGTGGGTGTCCCCGGGCGCCCTGGGGAGGCGCCTGGGCCGGGCTGCGCGGGCGGAGTTGCCGGCGGCCGGGAGGAGGGATGCCCGGGCCAAAGTTGCCGGGGAAACTTGAGCAACTTGAGCGCGCCGGTGCCAGCCTCCTGCATAATTCACGGGCGGCGGCGGCGGCGGCGGGACCGGTCCCCCACCCGGGCCGGGGCGCGCGACGCGCAGAGGCCGGACACCCGGCGGGGACGCTGCGTGACCCGGGCTGCCGACCCGCGACGCCCGGTGGGGACATCGGGGTCTCCAGGGACCCGGCGACGGCGGGCCGGGCCTCGCCCCCCGCGCGCCCCCTGGCGGCCCCGCGCCGCCCCTCCGCGGGCAGCAGGCCCGGGTCACCCCGCCGGCGGGCGGCGGCCTGGAGCGCGCGGACCCGGGCCGGGGGCGCGGGCAGGTCCGCCTGCAGTGCCCCAAGCGGAGCAGGGCGCGCCCGGGGCACAAGTGGGGCGCCTCCGAAGCACTTCCCAGCGGCCCCTAAACCAGAGGAAAGCCGAGGCGGGGGGCGGGTCGGCGCAAAAAGCGACCGCCACCCGGACGCGCGGAGCCGGCTCCGGGCCCGGCCCGGCTGCGCGGGTCCAGGGCTTGGTGTGCCCGGGGCTCGGCGCTCCCGAAACGCGGCCGGTGAGCGGGGCCCGCGTCCTTCCCGCGCGGGGAGCCCCCGCCCCGCGCCCCGCGCCCCGGCCGCCGCCTTACCTGGTGCCTCCGCCGCCCTCGGCGAGTCGGGGTGTCGCAGACCCGCGGGGAGGGCTCGGCCGCGAGGACCCGGACGCACCCAGGAGCGCGCGGCCCGCGGGAGCCGCCGCCGCTCAGGGGCCCCCGGGGGAACGGGCTGCTCTCGGGGGCGCCCCGCTGTCCCTGCCCTGGGCGCGGCGCGGGTGGGGGAGGGGTCCTCCCGCCGCCCAAGGGCGATCGCGGCCCAGGACCCGCGCGGGCCACCCGCGCAGATGTCCCCTCCCGCGAGGTCCCGGTCCCCGCCCCACCTGCTCCGGCCCCCGGCGGCGGCTCGCGCGCGGCGGGAGGGTCTGTTGTAGCAACCCGGGCCCGCCAGCGCCCGCAGCCCCGCCCCCGACACGCCCAGCCCCCGACACGCCCGCAGCCCCGCCCCCGACACGCCCAGTCCCGCCCCCGACACGCCCAGCCCCGGCAGCCCCGCCCCCGCCCGCAGCCCCCCACCCAGCCCCGCCCCCGGCCGCCCCGCTCCCCGGAGAAACCCGGCGGACCAGCGGGTCCCGCGTTCTGTAGAGCCCAGTCTCTCTGCGCGATTGTCGCGAACGCGGCCGGCTCCCGACCCCGAGTGTTGACCGCTAACGGGGGAAACCCAGAGGCCAGTGCACGCAGCTGTGCAGAGAGCAACTTTGTGCCTGGGGAACGCGCGCCGCCTGCTCCCGAGCCACCGGGGCCTGCGCGCCCTGCATCCCGAGGATGAAAGACGGGCTGGGGGCCGGTGCACGCCACCGCTCAGGGGCCTCCGAGAGGCGAGACCCTCGGGAGACGCCCGGGAAGGCTGTCACATGCAGGGCTCCAGGTTCGCCAAAGCGCAAAGGCGCTGTCCTGGGGACGGGCGAATGCACGCCTCCCAACCTGCGCTTAGGCCTCCGGCTAACGCCCTCCTCAAGACCCTGATAACGCACCGGTAACTGCACCCTGCACGGGAGCTGCACAGCCTCGGTCCTGGGCTGGCCAATAACCCGGGAAAGGGGCGGACTCCCTGCCCCCAGGCCGCTGGGCGGGGCGCGCACCCCTGCGTCCAGGCTGCGTTGTGGACAGCTCGCTCCCGCGTGGCGAGCTTCCCCTCTGCACATGCGACCCCGATCTGTGTCTCCCCATGAAGGAAAAATTATATATGGTATACAACATTTTATATCTATATGTAAGTTTAACACGTATTTTACAATATATTTTAAGTTTAAGTCAATCTTAGAGGACATGCCTGAGAGAAGTACATGGGCCAGTGACTCCAACATACCAAAGGCAAGGTTAAATATTTGCTCTAGATACTTTTTTTTTCCTGCTTGCATAATTGTCCCACATTTCAAAGAAGTCTTTAAAAGCACTTAGCTTAAAAAAAAAAAAAAAAACAAGTTGTGTTTGGGGCCTGAATATTCCAGAACACACATGGGGAGTCAATACTGTAACTCCGTGGAGGCAGCTGCCAGAGGCAAGCTTCTTTCTCTTCTCTGCTTGCTTAACCATGAGACTTAATAAAATATTTGTTGAATGAATAAAAGAGACAATCAATCAAATAATACTAAGCCTTAAAGCAGGAAGAATGGAGCCCTGGCAGGATCCTGCAGGCATAGTTCCTCTGACATGGAAGCAGGGGACGTGCTGGAGGCGGGGGTGTCAGCAGAAAGCTCTTGGGGCCTGTCAGTGACACAGCCAAGACGTGACTTGGGGGGCTGGGGAGGGCTTTACCTTCCCATAACTTCCACCGGTCCCTCCATGACCCCAAGTAAAACGTGTCATCTAAAGTGGTGTGTTTGCCCTACAACTGGAGACAAGTCCCCAAGCTATCACTCACCTCCAACGAGGTTCCCAACCCCCCTCCAAACACCTCTGCACAGATTTGTGGAAACATCCCTGCGGATAGCAGAGGCAGCGGCTCAGAATTCAGCCCCAAACACATCTCTGCTCTCCCCACGGAGGGCTCGACCAGCAGAGTCATTCTGCAGTCTTCTGGAAATACTTCCCGAGGAACCCAGGCCTCCGCAGCCTGTCCACCCAATGGATGCCCCTCGGCCACCCCCTCCAGTCCCTCTGATGTCTTTGAGGCCCAACAAGAGCGCTCTGTGACAGCTCCCCCTTTGGGCATTGTAAGGACGGTATCCTGCTTACGGCCCAGTTTCTCTGTGTCCCTTTAGACACCTCCAGCTCAGCCCCACGCTGGTTAGGGACCACCGTTCAAGTTTAGAGACCCCTGTGAGAGGCTGGGGATGGGGGATCAGGCAGCCATGCCTTTGCTCACTCTGTAATGCCCTGAGAAGGGGTGTTGGTTTGGGGGAGCACCTTCACCCCGACAGCCTGTCCCTGCTGGCGGTGCGGGCCTCCAGGCATCATTTGAAGGGCCTCTCTCAGCAATCTTCTTTCTGGGGCTCCGAGAGCAGTCCATGTCTGCGCACGGACCTTCCTGAAATTTCCTGAATTTCACCTTAGGAAAAGGGGGATGATTCTCTTGCTTCTCCGTGTCAGGACCCCCTGTTTTTGCTCCTGTAAGCTGCGTTTTCCTGGGTCCCCCAAACAGGCCTGATGACGTTTGAATGAGTTTAAGGAACAAGAGGCCATGTTCCATCTGATGAGCTTTTCTCTCTCCTGGAACGCCATCAGTGACAATATTTAGGGGCTGCCCACTGAGCACAGAGCATCTGGGAGTTCCCGGAAAGAGGAGCTATGTCACAGAAAATTAGAAAGTGGGACATTGTACCGTTAGGAGAGGGAAAACGTAGCAACTTCTCTGTCCTGGGAAAACATTATGCATATTTTGTGGCTTCAATGAACACAGAGGCTCGTGACGTTCTGCAGCCATGCTTGTGTGTCTCTCCTGAGGAGAGGCTCCCGGGTTGGGGACCTTGGGGACAGTACTTCTTCAGAGAAGGGCTATTAGGCTGCCCCCATGGAATGACCCAACCCATCCTCCCAGCTTCCAGGTGGGAAACAGGGGCAAGGAGGGATGGGACTTGCCCAAGGTCATGAGGTCAGAGCCAGGTGTGCACAGGAGTAGCCAGGTGAAGACATAGGTACGCAGGAGAAACCAGGGAAAGGCAGGGGCGTACAGGTGTGCACAGGTACGTGCAGGTACAGGGAGGCGCCCCAGCCAGCCAGGCTGCCGCACCCCGCCCTCCGTGCTTCTGCAGTTGTTTCCTACATGCCTTCCACTACGGCGAGGTCTACTTGCCTCATGGTCTCCACGCATCAAATATTGGACAGTTCACCCATTTCTCCATCATTTCAGGCCCAAGAGCCAGTGGTGTAACTGTCCCCAGGCCTCACCAATCTCTCAGCTCTTGGGCAGATGGGCTTCCATATTGCCCATCTGTATCTTAACAAGTTTATTACCCTCCATTAATTTTCCATGAATTGATTTTCCCTGGATTGGTCTTGCAAAGCCTCCTCGGACTCATGTGTGAACGTAAGAGTTGGGAGAGCAGAGGGCGAGTTTGCTCCTGCTGGAACCTGCCATATTGAGAGGGGCCATTCAGGGGCTTTTCCTGCTGGGCCCGAGCGGGGGTGGGGGTACCATGCAGGAGAGGCAATGGGTGGAGGGGCTGTGGGCTCTTCCCTGAAGCTACCCCAGGGAGCATCTCTCTTTCCCCTCAGGGACTTCTCCCAGACCTGCGGGTGCTTGTGCAGCCTGAGGAATGGAGGTGTCAAGTGGCCCAGGGATAGCTCCTGTCACTGAGGATGCAGAGCTGGCAGTTTGGGGGCCACCAGACCCTGGCTACTAAGCCCTCCTACCAAGGCCTCCCTTGTTCACAGCAGTGACCTTGAGAACATGCCTGTATTGGGGGCGTTTCCTCCTCTGTGTCGCCCTTATCCTGTCCCTCACTCTTGCCTCCCGAGGTCAACCCTCAAATACGGTAGCCTGCATCCACGTCCTTGTATCGGGCAAAGCTTTCCAGGGAAACCCAAAATAAACATCATCTTATGATTCTGTGTGATGGAGATGAAGCAGGAGTCTGGGCAGCAGAGAGTGCCCTGGAGATGACGTGAATGGAAGTCAAGTGAAGTCACGCTAGGGAGAGTGGGTTTAGCTGACTGGAAACGCTATCATTGGGAAATGAAAGACATCAGACGAGTCCATTATAACTGAGAATATGCCAGGTCTGACAATTAAGTTCATGAACTTGTTGCAGTGATGTTGCTAACCTTTTTTTGATATCAAAGAGATTATGCATTAAGAATTTGCACCAACCGGACAGTTAACCAAGTTTCCTATTTGGAAGTGCTGAAAAGGCTGCTTGAAAAAGTTGGACGACCTGAACTTTTCGCCGACAATTCATGGCTCTTGCATCATGACAAGGCACCAGCTCACACAGCACTGTCTGGGAGGGAGTTTTTAGCCATTAAACAAATACCTGTATTGGAACACCCTCCCTACTCACCTGACCTGGCCCCCCAATGACTTCTTTCTTTACCCGAAGATAAAGGAAATATTGAAAAGAAGACATTTTGATGACATTCAGGACAGGAAGGGCAATATGACGACAGCTCTGATGGCCATTCCAGAAAAAGAGTTCCAAAATTGCTTTGAAGGGTGGATTAGGCGCTGGCATCAGTGCATAGCTTCCCAAGGGGAGTACTTCCAAGGTGACCATAGTGATATTCAGCAATGAGGTGTGTAGCACTTTTTCTAGGAGGAGTTCTCGAACTTAATTGTCAGACCTCTATAAACTGGAGCCATTTTAACCAACTTCCTAACATTTTGAACATTATGAAGGCTGAGGCATAAAAGAGTCCATTCTTTTCTAACCAGTCTGGGAACCTAAACTTTTGGAACTTTTCAGTCATGGTCAATGCCTGGATAGACATTGGATCTCCAGGTAAGCCTCTAATTACCCCCAAAGGACTCATGTGACAGCCACCTGACATCCATCATCCAGAGCACGGAGACTGACCAGACCTCCTGGCACCCATCTTCAGGACCACCTGACATCCATCATCCTGACTGAGGTATAATTCCAGCGTATGAGGTTGAAACACTTGTCTGAATAGTCCCTGGGTTAGGAGCTGGCAGTCGGAGGGGGCGCTGGCGAAACCTCTGGACGCTGGGAACTGTCTGTCTGTTGACCTGGGGCTACTCACCGGTGTGCGTCCACTTTGGGAAAATTCGTCGAGCAGTGCACTTATGATTTATACGTTTTTCTATAGAGAGGCTCATCTTTAATAAAAAAAGGAAGGAGGGGAAGGAATTTAGTCTATCATAAGTGTGCTTTCAAAAATATATATAAAAAAAGACTATTCACTAAATGGTTTTGTAACTCAGGCTTAGCAACTTCTGAAAAATACAGCTAAATCCTAACCCACTCCTCATTACAAAATAAATTGCAGATAAAAATTTAACTATTAAATGCAAAATAATAAAGGATTAAAGAAAAGCCATCAATAGCCTCATAATCGTGGGTGAGGGAGGCTGGAAGCCCTTTGGAAACTCATCAGAAATTCTAGAGGGAAAGCAGAGGTCGGACCACGTGTGACAACATAGACAACAGCCAAAAAACCCAAAACAAGCTACATGGAGATTGAGAGGCTAGAGAATGTATTAAACTGACATATTAAAAAGTTAATACATATTCTAAGAGTAGATTTTTTTTTTTTTAGCTGAGCCATCTTGTCACCCGTTGGCAGCTCAGCAGCAGCTCAGCTTGGGCTGGGCATCAAACTGCTGTTGCTCAGAGCTCAGCTCACACTCTTCTTTTTTTTTAAAGATTTTATTGGGGAATTGGGGGAGAGGAACAGACAAGTTGCTGTCCTTTTGTTCTTCAGTCTAGTTGTGGAGGACTTTGCTTCACTGGCCCATGCTGGTATCGTCATTGCGTTCTTCCCGGATGAGGCAGATTGGCCTCCGGCCTCTGGACGGCCGCTCACTGCGGCTATTGGCAGCTCATGCTGGCTGCCGGCCACTCACGCTGGCTGCCGGCCACTCACTGTAGCCTGTGGCAGCCCACTGCAGCAGGGGCTGCAGCCTACACCGTCGCCGGGGCTCACACAGCCCAGCTCCAGGTGGAGCTGTTGTTAGCTGTAGAGGGCAGTGTCACTGGCCCTCACATGTGGGATCCAAACCGGGGCCACTGGCATCCCAAAACCAGCTCTTAACCAACTGAGCCACTCGGCCAGCCCTACATATTCTAAATATATAAAGAATCTTTACCAAGTAAATATCTATTCAGTTAGTAATTAAAAAATCATCAAAAACCCTAACTGAAAAAAGTAATAAATGATAGGACAGGAAAAGTTATTTTAAAATAGTAAAAAGTGGTAAGTCTTTTCAACAAATGGCACTGGAATAATTGAATATCCATATGGAAAAAAATGAACCTCGCACCTTATAAAAATTACCTCACAATGGGTCATACATCAGTTTAAAAGATGAAAATGATACAACTTCTAGAGGAAAACATAAGAGAAAATATTTTTGGTTTTGGGTTAGACAAAGAGTTCTTTTTTTTTTTTTAAGATTTTATTGGGGAATTGGGGGAGGGGAGCAAGTTGTTCTTCAGTCTTCGTTGTAAAGGGCACCCGTCGGCAGCTCGTGGCCTCTAAGCTCAAGTTGCCGAGTTCAATCTTAGTTGTGGGTGGGCGTAGCCACCATCTCATTGGGAGTCAAACCAGCAGCCTTGTTGTTAAGAGCACATACCCTATCCACTAAGCCATCTGGGCGGCAGCTCAGCTCAAGGTGCTGAATTCAGTCTTAGTTGTGGGTGGGTGTAGCCCACCATTGAACAGGCAATCTTGTTGTTACACCAGCTGAGCCATCCTGCCACCTGTTGGCAGCTCAGCGACAGCTCAGCCCAGGTGCAGCATCACTGGTCCATGTGGGAATCGAACCAGCGGCCCTGCTGCTCAGAGCATGCGCTCTAAGCCAACTTTTAACCAAGTGAGCCACTCGTCCGGCCCTAGCAACAAGTTTTTATGACAACAAAAGCATGATCTGTAAAAGTAAAGAAAACAGATAAATCGGACCTCATCAAAGTCTAAGACTTCATTCAGCTCTTTGAAAAACACACTATAAAGAGAATGAAAAGACTGGGAGAAAATTCTTGCAAATGACATATCTGACAAAGGACTTGGATCCAGAACACTCAAAACAAAGCAATAAGACAAGCAGCTCAGTGAAAACCTGGACAAAAGATTTGGGCAGCCTCTCCACCAGAGAAGATATACAGATGGCAAGTGGCCCTACATCATGAAGCACCAGAGAAACGCAAGTTAAAACTCCACACCTGTTGGAATGACTAAAAGGAAGAAAGTGCTGGAGGGGATGGGAAGCCACTGGGAGGCCACTTCGTCCTGGTGACAACATAAGGACAGAGCCACTTTGGAAAATAGTGTGGCAGTTGCTCACAAAATTAAGCATATCATTAAGAAAATATTCAACCCAGGTATTTAGCCAAAAGAAGTGAAAATCGTATGTTCACACTAAAACCCATTATGAATGTTTGCAGCCGCGTCAGAGCCCTCAGCCAGGACCTGGAGGTGGCCAGGGCCAGCCCCCCTCACTTCTCCAAGCCCCTCACCTCTCCTCCTCTTGTCATGCGGCCAACATGTCCTCCCATCCCCAGCTGCGCCTGAAGCCTGTCCCTCCATCTGCCACTAGTTTGCACGTCCTGAGCCCCTGTCCCCTACCTGCCTCCTTCACACCTCCAGAGGACTGGGTCAGCCCCCATGGAATGGCCCCCTGCCCACTCCCACTCCTCCTGAGGTCCTCAGAGGTCGCTGCCTGCTCACCCTGCCTCTGTCCTCAGCCCCTCTGTGGCGGCTCCACATCCCCTCCCTTCAGACAGCCTTCCGGTGCTGGTCACTCTTCTGCCTCTGGTCTCTCCCGCCAGGCAGGACGGCGCCTCCATCCACGCAGACGCTTCCTCTACCCACCACCGGGCCGGAACTCCTGGGGAGACGGCGCACCTCCACCCCTAGCTCATGTCACAGTGTGGTCACCGAGTGCTGGATCCCCAGCCCAGCTATGGGTTCGCAAACCAGCTCCCCACACCCAGAGGACAAGGAGACGTGGCAGAAAGAGGCGGGCCGCTCCAGGTGGGAGGTGGCAGGCGGAAAAGCAGGGGAACCTGTGAGGCCTGTCTGGGCGACACCTGTGCCCCGCCTACCAAATGTCACAGGGGTATATGGAAGCCCAAGCAGGCTTTCCACTGCGTACACCATCCAGATGGCCTCAGCACCACCTTACTGTCTGAGGTCTGCATCCTGGGAACAGCTCCCACTGTGGGGCGGAGCACACATTCCAAGGCCGGAGGGTGGGGTGGACTGCAGGGGACAGCCTGCAGGCCCGTGAGGCGGGCCGTGAGGTCCTCTGGGACCTCCTCCAACACGGGTCTCTGAATTAGTTAATGTAAGAAACGTGGTTGAGCTGCTCCAGGGAACACAGTGTGCCAGGCACTTGGGGTAAGGGTGGGGGTGGGGGTGGGGGTGGGGGTCGGACCCATGTTCTGCGTGAATAGCTCGGAATAGCCATGAGGTCAAGATATCGCATAACTATCTCAGTGATACAAATGCACGGGGTTGGCTTTTGTTCAAAGAATCAACTCCTAGGCATCTACTGCTCTGAAGGCAAGAGTTTCGAAAAGAGTAAAATTTTTAAACTTGAGGTTACTGGTCACTACAGCAATGAGTCGGCCTCCTGTCATTATCTGGGAAGCAGGGGGGCCACGGGGCAGGGGTCCCTTCTGAAAAGGCCTTCTTCCTTTGCACTTCCCAGGTCAGAGGTAAGGAAATGAACTCTAGGTAGAATGGGTGCAAAAAGCCAACAGAAAATGCCAAACGGTCAGCGATTTGACTCTCACAAGAGACTGAATGCCTTCTTCACTGACAGCCTGGAGTCGAGGGCTCAATTATTTGATTTTTAAATTAAATGTTTCATGAAAAGAAATTGATTTTTTTACGGTAGTAAAGTCTCTCCGCACACTTCTTGCCGTGTGTCTGTTGCGCGGGACTGCCTCTGCCCTGACCAGATGTGCCGTGTCCTCAGGACGCCCCGTTTTCACATTTCAGGGAGCGCGGGCACCTGCAGGCAGCTTGCTGGCCATTCCGTAAGCTGCCTCCTTATCCTCAGCAAGTCATACCGGTCCTCCACACACATGGCCCTTTCCACCAAGATTCTGCTGAAAGACACAGTCATTCTTGCACTGTTTGCTGGACAGATCAGAAGTCACGTGGAGGCGTGAGGCCCACCCGTGGCCACCTGGACACGCCCCGACGAGCCCCGGTCAGGCTCACCCAGGAATCCACTGGGCCGTCGGCCCGGAGCCAGCGAGGCTGTAGGTCGTGTTCGCGTAGAGGTGAAGTGGGGGCGGCGTGGACACTGCGGGGGGCTCCCCGTGGTGGCGCGAGGGCTGAGCAGGAAGGGCTCATGGTCTCCCCAACCCTGCAAGCCGGGGCGTGGGGCTCAGCTCAGCCCGAGGCCCAGCCAGGGCTCTCCCGCCTCCATCAGCAGTGATGACCGCCCTTACTATGCAAGGCTTTGTGGTCTAGACCCTGGCATTGAAGGTTAATTGGCCCGGTAATAACTTAATTACGGAATACACATTACAAAGAATTATAACCAGTGTGTCTCCCGGAAAGCTCCCTCCTCAGCGTCTTTCATATGGTCCCTAAGTGCCTTTTAAAACCAACACTGCAGGGCCTTTCCAGCAAGAGCTTTGCAGGCCAAGAGATGACCACATTTCACTGCTGTGCTCTAGAGGCACGAGGGAAAAAGCGGACGTGAACCTTAATAGAGATGAAAGAAAGATGCCAAGACAATTGGGGGCTATGCAAGCAATTATTTGAATAACAACTAAACATAGACTGCTTCCCTACCTGGATTGTTTTTTTAACGTTATTTTTTATTCTATAATGAGAGCTTGGATAGCTTCGTAGGCTTATGTGGGTATGTGTTCCTGTTGCCACACGTGTCGCTAAAAATAGCAAATTAAATGAAAGGCACGGTTAAAAAAATAAAAGCAGTTAGGTGGCCTTGGCCTTTTGTCTGGCTTAAGACTCTCCCTGCCGAGCCTTAGGGAAGAATGAGGTGGGCACATCGTGGTCTGCGTCGGATGTTGTCGTGTGGGTGCCTGCTGGTGGCAGCAAGAGGTCCGCATGGAGACACTGTCCCAATGGGAACTGTGACTTGCCTCGGGAGACTCCAGTTGCTTTATTTTCAACGTGACCCGTCTCTCTGAATCTGGGGATGAATAATGGTTGGAAAACCTAAAACGGTTGGAAAAGAGCCCACCAAGCAATTTGTGGACGACAGCCTGATGGTAATTGGACGAGGTGAGCTGAGAGCTAGTTGGATTGCTGCATTTTGACAGATGTTTCCCATGGTGGCCTGGGCATCATGACACCGATTCTTATACGTGGCTAGAAATGTGAGCCCAAACCCATTAGCTGCACGAAGGGACCCGCTTGCTACATTAGCTTGGTCTGGAGACAGCGGCGTTATCAACGGGAGTCGCACTGTGTTTCTCCCAGGGGAGACCCCATCCTGTACCCACAAAGGGGGACACCTGGGCTGCCAACAGGGAGCTGGGCTGGTCCCAGATCAGAGAGAGAAGAATATTGCGGGCTGGCTTCTGTTTTCCTTCTTAACAGAATAGATGAAGAAAATTGTCCTTTAAAAAGACCTGGCTGGAGAACAAAACTTCAAAAGGGGAGGGAGTGGTGCTGGGGACAGCTGGGGGGACCTGTGCCCAGGGCTGTGATAAGGCACATCCCCCAATCCCAGGTGGCTTGACACAATAGCCATTATTTCCCCACTCACCGCTGTGCGTCTGGGTGACTCTCCCTAACAACTGTCCTCCACATGCCTCCGAAATGGACGAGGCAACAGAAGGGAGCGCCAAGAGGCCCCCACCGGCCCCTGAATGCCTCCCCGGCTGCTCCCACGCATGCCCCATTGGCCACGGAATGCCAGGTGGCCCAGCCTAACCTGGGGCGCCCGGGGGCAGCGAAATGTAATATTGCTTTGAGTTTAGGAAGGGGAGGAAACCAGAAGTAGGCCCTGGCCAGCCTCGGTAATGTTTGGGGTGCGGCTATGTCTTACCTAGAAACGCAGGAACCACTTTCCTACGGGGACTGAGCTTTCATTTGTGGCTCCCACCATCGGCTGGATTGCTCTGAGAGCAGGATTTCCCGGCCCCTAAGCTCACATGATCTACTGCCCAACTACATCAATAAGAAAGGGAACATTAAAATCCGATGCACGTACACACACACTCTCCTAAAATACTAGGCTTTGAGTCTGGTGGGTTGGAGAGCTTGGTCTTGGAGCCAAACATCTTGAAACGAGTCCTGCCTGTTACTCACCAGATGTGTGAGTTCGCACAGGTAAGTAATCTTCTAAGCCTCAGTTTCCTTACCTATCAAATGGGAAGAATAGTGACACAGTCCTATCCAGGTGTGGAGAGAATTAAATCGTCTAAGTGCAATGCTTCCACAAAGTGATCGAAAGGTGAGATATTATTAGTTATGAACATTGCTATTAATAGTATAAGTTACATTCTACACACACAATTCAAGGCAGAAAAACAGTAAGGAACAAGGTACCCACCACAAAGTATCCACTCGAGTTCGGCGTGTAGCTGCCGTGAGGTGAGCTCAGCAGAACCCCAGCTCCCGGTTCTCTTTCTTTCCACACAGGGAACCCGATGGTATTATTGTTGGGGTAATGGCGACTCTACTCCCGCACCCCTCCACCTGCCGCCAGCCCGTCCGCAGGGCAGCGCGCTCCTCACCCCACTGGCCTGGCTTGCTCTGCTCGGTGGACTCTGGGCGGGACGGACGGTTCTGAGCTGGCAGGGGGGAAAGGTGTAGGTGCTGACCCCGTCTCACAGCTCAGACGTCCACCACGAGCGCACCCCCCACACACCGCGGCTCCTTCAGCCTCAGCCCCAGAATGAGAGACACGTGCAGTGGGACTGACGAAGCCACGTGACCCCAGCTCGGACCCCGGGGGGCTACGGCCAACCAGCCATCCACTGAGGAAGAAACACGTGCTTGGGGTCCGGAAGCCACTAAGATTCCCGGCTTGATTTCGGAGTTTTTTGTTACCACAGCTAAAGCTGGCGAATACACTTAGAATGTGAGAAGGCCTGGAGCTTGCATTCAAGTTTCTCGGTGAATAAGACACATTTGTTAGTGCAGGATGGGGTCTCTAAGAGCTTTAGACTGAGACTTGCCTAGTTTGAAAATATATGTGCTATTACATATCTATTCATAAATTCATGCACATTCATACATAATTACATACAAATTCACCCGTAAAAAATACATACTAAACGGTCAGTGACATTTGCCTTTTGATGTTAGGAATTACGGGTAATTTTTCATGAATCATGTTTTACATTCTTTTTTTTTTTAAGATTTTATTGGGGAATTGGGGGAGGGGAACAGCGTTGGGGAACCAGGGAAGGGGAACAGACAAGTTGCTGTCCTTTTGTTCTTTAGTCTAGTTGTGGAGGATGGTGCCTCACTGGCCCATGCTGGTATCATCATTGCGCCCTTCCCGGGTGAGACAGATCAGTCGTCGGCCTCTGGATGGTTACTCACCGCGGCTATTGGCAGCTCACGCCGGCTGCCAGCCACTCACTGCAGCCTATGGCAGCCCACTGCAGCAGGGGCTGCAGCTATGCCGTCCTGGGGACTCACAGCAGCCCAGCTCCAGGTGGAGCTGTTGTTCACCATCTTAGCTGTAGAGGGCAGTGTCACTAGCCCTCATATGTGGGATCCGAACAGGGGCCGCTGGTGTCCCAAGCCAGCTCTTAACCAACGTGCCACTCGGCCGGCCCTACATTCTTTTTAAGTGATAAAATTATTACACAGATGTTTTTAAAGCTCCAAACATTATGAAAGGGATAGCCAATGAAAAAAGCCTTTCTCCTACTATGATCCCGGGTCATCCTTACTTATCAGAAATCAGAGTTTCTCGGTGGCATTCTAGAAATGTTCCCCAACACACACATTTTCAAATGACTCCGGTTCACCAAGTAGCCAAAAATTAAAGTTTAACTCGTCTCTGAGTGAGCAGACATAATGATGTAAAATAATATTATATCCAGGGCAAATTCTTAATGTACTACACAGAACTAATCTGTTTCTCATTAAGATCACGGATTAAATTTTAATCCCCACATTTCTAGGAACAAGAAAAACAAAGTCTGTGCACATTTATTTGTTTACCTCACTGAGAGGTTTATATTTTGCTTTGAAAAAAGAAATCCCATTTAATGCAAGAATTCAGGATTATCTGCGATGTCATTAGATCAACTTTTAAATCTTTATTAAAGGATTTTAAAGAAAGGAAAAAATTTTGTTAAGATCTGGTCAGCTCTCCAAGCCACTTCTAGGCCCTCCCTGTAGATTAAAAATTCTTCCATTTTAGAGGACTTGCATCAAAGCCTGAAGCCACGTGAATGGAAAGACAGTAAATCGACATCTCGGGTTCTCCGAAGGTTTACTGTGTGTTCATTTCCATGACCCAAATATGTTATTCACGGGTGCAATGTTCAATAGAATTTGACGCTCAATCAGCAATGAAACAACTGTGTGAAAATTGACACGTGAGGTAGATTCCCGGGCGGATATCCGCTCTTTTCCTAGTTCAGTCGCTCTCCTGCTTTGAAGGAGTTAGGTCATCAAAAGTGGCTGACGTGACCTGCGCTGGGGTCAGAGGAAGCCCCAGGCTCCCAGGGTGGCAGTTTCACCTTCCAGGACGTACAAAGAATGAGCAGTGGAACCGGGGGTAAGGGTCCAGCTGGGGCGACTAAGTCTGGCTAGGTCCACACAGGCCGCTGTCAGGTAGGTGACATGTTGGGTCCCTCCCATCGTGACTTTCTGTCTCCTCTTCTTGGTGCTTTTCTAAGTGATCCATAATCTCCTGAGTGGGCTGTGGGTGGGAAGCAATCGGGGTCAGCTCAAAATAAGGATGCTTGGTGAGGACCAGGTTTAAAACAAAGTCCACACGGTATGATTTCATGTCTATAAAGGTCTAGAAAAATACCAGCAAAATCTGTAGTGACAGAAAACAGGCAGTTGCCTGGGGTCGGGCTATGGGGAAGGAGGGACCAGAGAGGGCACACGGGAACTTTGGGGGTGATGGATGTGTTCACCATCCTGACCATAGTGATGGTTTCATGAGCGCACACTCGTGATTCCCAAGTGGGGACGATTCATGTTGTTATACCTGGGGAGTTGCTACTGGTATCTAGTGGGCAGAGGCCAGCAGAGATGCCACTAAACATACTATAATGCACAGGACAACTCCCTGCCCATAACAGAATCCTCCAGCCCCAAACGCCCATAGAGCTGAGGCTGAACTCTTGGTGGGTCAATATGTCAAAACTTATCAAATTGTACACTTTAAATGTGGGCGGTCTCTTGGGCATCAATTCTCCATCAATAAAGTTGTAAAAGAATGTCATCGCAGCCCCACCACTTGCTGGCTCATTTCATGTCACCTCTGTGAGCCCGTATCCACTCTGAAAATATGGGGGATAATTACACTGATTTCCCAGCGCTGTTTAGGATGAAACAAGACCCTGAGGTGTGAGCTGTGGCACATCCCAGGCTACTTGGAACTGACTTCAGCTCTGGGGTGACAGGCTTGATAAATCATCCCCGGGAAAGGTATTTGAACTGGACTCAAATCCTTAGAGAAACCAACGGACGCAGTAAAAATGGCCTCTGAATTTTTAGGTAATGGTCCCAGGCTGGTGGGGCAGGAGAGAAACATCAGACAGAAACTGAAAGTCCCTTCGCCTGTAGGTAACGAGGACCTTGGGATGACTTCGATGAGATTTACGTAAAAATACATCAATTTTGTTTTTGGCCAAGGTTATCCTTCACTGGGCTTCAGCCACAAAGACACTCAGGGAAATTGAAGAGGCTGGAAGGTCTTCAAGCAAAGCCCACAGTTCCTGGGCTCCCCCGGCTCTGGGCTTTGTGCCTGGAGACGCCATGGGAGGCTTATAATGGTGATCATTTCTGCACTTTAGGCGAGAGCCAGTACTTACGGCATTAGTCGCTGGCATTACCCGCCAGCCCCCTTCGATTCAGCTGTACCTTGAGGAAGACAAACAGGGGAGCGCTTAGGAGCAGGCGTGGAGAGTCCTCAATGGGCTCTTTGTTCCTTTGGAAGGCCGGTGACAGAGACAGAACGGCTTGGCCACCGGAACCCAACACGCTTGCCTTCACACAGTGCCAGGACCTTTCAGAGTCCAGGGGGCGAGGGGGCCAGGGTGGCTTTCCCGCTGTGACAGCCAGCCTGTGACATCTTCAGACCCCGCTGGGTTCCAGCATGTTAAGTGCCATCTTTCCTCTGGGAGGGAGGGCACAGGCAGCTGCCAGTCTCCGTGATGCCCCCGCCTTACGATGCGATGCTAGAGCGTCCAGACTGTGGAGGCCACTCCGTGAGGTTGATGAGGGTGGTTCTCATGTCCGACCGCGGCCCCGTGCCCACCCTGGAGCCTTCGCTGTCTGCAGAATGAGCCCCAAGTGCCCCAGAATGAGGAGAAGGCCACCAGCCTGGCCCCACCACTGGGGCTCACGACCCCCCAGTTTTGCACTCGATGCTCGGGTGGGGAGCCAAACACGGTGTGGGGCGCCCTGAATTTGCCAGTGGAGTTTGCTCTCATTTCTCCTCGGCAATTCTGGAGTCCTCAGGGCTCTCCTGAGACAGTGTCCCTCCAGGCAGACGCCTGGGGGACCTCCCCGGGCAGCACGCAAGCCTTACATCATATCCTGGCTGCGGGGGCTGCCTTAGATGGCAGGGGTCCCTCTCCCCAGTTAGACTGACAGGGGGGCCATAGCTCGGTCACTTCTGATACCTCAGGGCCAGGGCCAGGGGCTGACACAGAGAGCCCTCCATTGCTGTGTGTGGTGCTCAGTAAGGGTGAGCAAAACTGGCTTTCATAAGCGAACTTGCGATCTCAAGAGTCAAGCAGAAAGAGGGGGCCACTGATGGGCGGTCGGCCGCCAGTGCCGAGGGGGTTGGCTGGCTTCTTAGAGCCCCACTCAGTCGTCGCTGCTGCAGGGCTCCTTCTGGACGGGAGGTGCCACTGAAGCTGATGGGGTGCCAGTTGCCTGCCGGGTGCAGAACAGGCCAGGCTGGTTGGGTGGGTTGTGTGAGGCCAGAACCGGGACGAAGGCTGGTCTTCATAATCCAGCTTGTTTATCCAACAAACAATGAAACAGGGCGGCATTGTTCATGGATGCCGATGGCATCCAAGAGAAAGACCCCACTGGATCGAGAGGTCTGTTCCAGAATGCGGGGAGCCTGGGAAACCGAGAGGAATGGGACTGGCTGTGAGAACACAGGACGCGCCCGGGGCTGGGCGGTGCCCGGGCGCCTGGCACGCGTGCACCGTTCTTCCCAGCTCCGCACTCAATGATGTCACCACATGTGCTAGTCAATTCTATGTGTCAACTTAACTGGGCCACTGGGGACCCAGACGGTTGCACACTGGCCTGGGTGTGTCCCTGAGTGTTTCTGGATAAGGTGAGCATTTGAATAGGTCCACTGAGTCAAGCCCACGGCACTCCCCAAAGTGGGTGGGCTCAGCCAGTCAGTGGAGGGAGGGGCTGAGTAGAGCAAAAGGCTGAGTAAGGGAGAGCTCCTTCTCTCTGCCTCGCTGCCTTTGAGCTGGGACCTTGGTCTCCTGTGGACTCGGACTTGGGCTGGAAACGGCACCCTTGGCACCTGGGTCTGGACTTCCCAGTGTCCATAATCATGTGTGGCAATTCCTTATAATGAACCCCAAATCATCCTATTGGTTCTGTTCCTCTGGAGAGCCCTAATACACCGTGCTACCTGAAATCATCCATGGTGGGGGTATTTACACCCTGGGAAGCGGCATATGCCACAAGTAGCCCCTCCCCGACTGCCACTGTTAACTGTGCACCAGCCCCACCCCATAGCCCAGGGAGCCTCCCTGCCACCTGAGGACCTTCTCAGGCCACACAAGGCCACATGGCTCCCCTCTAGGTACCATCCGTGACCCACGATTAAGCTGAAACCTCAGCCATCACCTGGAGCCACGCCGCACAGGTGGGGAGACATCATTTCCTCTGGGCACAAGTTGCCCCTTGCCAGGGTCTACCCTCATTGTCATCTCTCTGTGTCGGTCCCCACAGCACTGTGAGGTCTCTAATCACATGACCACGTCTTCCTGCCCTCTCCATCCTCAGTGCCAAGGACAGAGCTGGACACGTGGAAGGTGCCAGGACACGATGTGGACGGGACAGGTTGAGCCAGTGAATGTCTCCACTCGCATCTTCCATAGAAATAAAGTGAAAAGCCATGCTGTGCCCTCACTTCAGGAGAAAGGTCTGCTACTCCTCTACAGTAGATAAGACTCCTTTAGTTCCTAGGCTCCAAGCAACAGAACTCCTCTCAACTGACTTCAGAAAAAGAAATGACAAATTTACTGACTCACAAATCTGGAAAGTTCAGGTACATCACATAGCTGGACCCAGGTATGCGAGTCATGCCAGTCTGTCTTTCGTTTTGTGTCGGGGCATTTCCTCTCATGCCGTCCAGGTGGCTGCCAACAGAGACGGGTTTATATCAAATCGGTTGTATTAATGTCAGAATGCTTGCAGCCCCTCTCCACTGGCCTGTCCCTGCTGGGGGGGTCACACCCCCCACCCCGACATGGACCTTGGCCGTGACTTGCTTTGGTCAAGAAAATGTATGAGGGGCCAGCACATTGGTTAAGAGCTGGTTTGGGGATGCCAGCGGCCCCGGTTCGGATCCCACATATGAGGGCCAGTGACACTGCCCTCTACAGCTAACAACATCTCCACCTGGAGCTGGGCTGTGCGAGCCCCGGCGACGGTGTAGGCTGCAGCCCCTGCTGCAGTGGGCTGCCATAGGCTACAGTGAGTGGCCGGCAGCCAGTGTGAGCTGCCAAGAGCCATGGTGAGCGATCATCCAGAGGCCAGCGACCGATCTGCCTCATCTGGGAAGAGCGCAATAACGATACCAACATGGGCCAGTGAAGCAACGTCCTTCACAACTAGACTGAAGAACAAAAGGACAGCAACTTGTCTGTTCCCCTTCCCAGATTCCCTGGCGCTGTTCCCCTCCCCCAATTCCCCAATTTAAAAAAAGAAAACAGAAAATGTGTGTGGAGTTGACCTGTGCCATTTCTGAGCAGAAGTCATTTAGCCATCACTGTTTTCTGCTAGCCCTGAGACCATGTGTCCCGAGACCAGCAGACACGCTGCTCTCTGGGCCTCAGACCTAAAGTGAACAGACATGGAGCAGAGCTGACACCAACATGCACTGGACGTGGACGTGAGTGAGAAATAGACTCTCGCTGTTGTAAGCTACTGGGATGCTGAGGTCACTTATTACCGTCTCAGTCTGCCATAGACTGAACGGCTTAATCAACAGAAATGTATTTCTCACAGTTCTGGAGGCTGAAAAGTCCAAGATCAAGGCGCCTGCCTATTTGGCTTATGGTAAGGGCTCCCTTCCCAGCTGGAGGACAGCCACCTTCTCCTTCTGTCCTCATGTGACAGAGAGATCTGTCTCTTCCTCTTCTTCTAAGGCCACCAGTCCTACTGGATTAGGGCCCCACACTTAGGCCTTTTTTTAACTTTGATTACTTGGCTATCTGCTCTAGCTCCACATACAGTCACATGGTGGGTTAAGGCTTCAGCATAGGGATCTGGGGGGGCAGTGGAGACACAATTCAGTCCATGGCAATCATGCAGCATAACAGTGTACACGGGCTCGTAGGATCCTCTCAGTGGCCCCTGTGGAAAGAGCTTCACTCCTGGCCAGAGTTTTTTTCTACACGATTCTTGGACTTGAGGCCCCACCCCACACTTGAACACAACCAGCATGGGTGTCTGCCCATCTCTGAACCAACCTCTGTAGAGTGCTCAGATGCCCACCAGGCCCACTTGCCTACTTCTGCTGCTAGGGAGAGGTGGGCCCCACGAGGACCGTAAGCATGGAGGGTCAGGGCAGGCTGATTCCTGAGGGACACAGGAAAATGGACTGTAGGCAGCCAAAGCCACAGGGGTCTGCCAGGCATTTATGTTCTCCGAGTAGGAACTCCAGGGCTCCCCAGAAAGGATAAGACGTAGGCCCTGCCTTCAGGACCCCCCAACATTGATGTAAAAATAAGACATCAACACAGAGACAAAATAGTAAATTGTGACCTGATGGAAGATGGCTGCAGCGGCTACTCTGGAAAGGGACACTCGCCTGGCTGGGTCCCAGCCCTCCCAACCATCCCACCAACTGCGACGAGCCTTTATTTTTCGTTTATCTGGGGGCCCCGGGGCACAGGGGATGGGGGAGCTTTGCTGATTATCCTCCCCTCCACTCACCTCAGGCCCCTGTTGCCCACTCCCGGCCTTGTTCAACCCCTTCCTGGTCAGGACGTCTGACACACAGGTGTGATGTGTGACAACCACGCAGGGAGGGAGTCCTGCTGTTCCCAGAGCTTCACACTGATGGAAGCGCTGCCGTCACCACGTCCTGTTCTGTTTCACACTGTTTCCACTCAGTCATGTCTTTGTTGGTGATGGTAGTTTTTCAAAACATTTGTGGTAAAAAACACGTAACATACCATGTGCCATCTTAACCATTTTTAAGTACTCCATTCGGTGGCATTAAGCACACTCTCACTGTTGTGCGGCCATCACCACCACCATCTCCAGAACTTTCCATCATCCCAAATGGAGACTCTGTCCCCATGGAACGCTCACCCCCTCCCTTCCCCCAGCCCGGGCACCACCAGCTACTTCCCGTCTCTGTGAGTCTGTCTCCTCTGGGACCTCGTGTGTGGGGGTCACACAGGGTTTGTCCTTCTGTGTCTGGCTCACTTCACTCAGCACAGTGTCCTCAGGTCCATCCGCGTGGCAGCAGAGGTCAGAGTGTCCTCCTTTTTAAGGCTGAGTGACACCCCACCGTGTGAATGGACCACGTTTTGTTCACCCGTCGCTGGACATGCAGGCTGCTTCCACCTCTTGACTGTTGTGAAAACTGCTGCTGTGAACCTGGTGTGCACACATCTCCTTGTCCCTGCTTTCAGTTCTTTGGGGTGTACAGCCAGAGGTGGGACTGCTGGGTCACGCGATGACTGTGTTTCATTTTGGGGGACCCTCCACACTGCCCCCACAGCAGCTACACTGTCCTGCACTCCCACCAACAGAGCCCACGCTGCCAGCCTCCCCACGTCCTGGCCGACACTTGCCATTTCCTGTCTTTTTCACCGTGGGCTTCCCGTGGGTGCGAGGGGCCCTCACTGAGTGTGAAACTGTCCCCACGTTGCTGTGTGCACACCTCATCTGAGGCATGAAAGTCCAGCGCAGTTCTGTCTGCTGACTCCCCAACCCAGCGGCGAGGGCCCCACGCACGGTGCCGGGCGTCCCGCTGGGGCGGACGCAGGGCGTGTCCCTGGGGCATCCTTCCGAGCCCACCCGGCCGCTGGGTCGCACAGCTCTGCTGAATCCTTCCGGAGCGTGCTTTCTGGATCTGCCCCACCATGGTCCTGGAGGGCTCCTGCCGCCCACAGCCCTCTGACTGCTACCACTCTGATGATCGTACAGGGAATCCCCACGTCTGAGTCTGCACATCTCTGGTGGCCGGTGGCTTTGAACAGCCCCTCATCACCCTGTGAGATGTGGCCCCTTCTGTGAAGTGCTGTTTGCTGCCTTTCTTCTTTATGGGTCTGCCTTAAAGCACCATCCCACCATCTGTCACCGGAGGAAACGGGCTATTTTTAATTAAAAGCACACTTGCAACAGCAGCGTGTTCCTCATGCAGGTGAGCGAGGCCCTGGCACGGCCTGCCCAGGTGTTCTGTCCTGTCACTGCTGCACAGCCTGGCAAGTGGGGACCTGGTCCTCAGGGGGCAGCCGAGGAAGGGTCGGAGGCTGGGTGTGCAGGTGAGGTGACACGGCCGTCCAGGGCCCCTCTCCCCCGGGGCCGTCCGGGGCCCCTCTCCCCCGGGGCCGTCCGGGGCCCCTCTCCCCCGGGGCCGTCCGGGGACCCCCTCCCCCAGGGCGTCCAGGGCCCCTCTCCCCCGGGGCCGTCCGGGGACCCCCTCCCCCAGGGCGTCCAGGGCCCCCCTCCCCCAGGGCGTCCAGGGCCCCGCTCCCCCGGGGCCGTCCAGCGCCCCTCTCCCCTGGGGCCGTCCAGGGCCCCACTCCCCCATAGCTGTCCAGGGCTTTGCTCCCATAGCACTTGCAGAGCCGCACCCTGAGACTTGCTGTGCTCTTTAAACATTCCCTCGGGGCTCAGCCCTGTTGTTCCTTCAACTGATGACAAGTAAGAGGATGCAGTGACTTGGCAAGCTGGCCAGCCACTGTCACAGTAGCCAGGCACATCTGGTGCTCAGAGCTGGCTTGTGACACTGGGGAATACAACGCAGGAGTTTTAAAAGCTGGATCTGAAAACAACAAATGGGAGTCTAAAAATGTCCATTTGAAATTGTTGGCACGAGGCTCAGGGCCACAATCTCAGCGCCAGGGAAGGGGGCTCCCCTGAAGTCAGACAGCTGACGAAACACTGCAATTGGGGGAAGCTGTTCCACAAACCTGTCCCGGGGGCCAGCCCCCATAGCTGCGCAGTGCAGGCCAGGGGACACTGTCCACACCCACGGGGGACGTGACGAGGTCCCCGGCCTGGGGAGCACAGCAGGCCTGCCGGTCCCCAAGTCCGTGCAAAGCCAAGGCCCTGGGCTCCGGCCTCGCCCTTCTGTGGACAGACACCTGCAACCTCTGCCTGGGGGACGGAGCTGATGGCCCAGCGCTGGCAACATCTCTTCCAGGGGAGGGGAGACGTTGGTTCCCCTCCCCCAGCCTCTGGTCCGACAAGAAACAGTTACTCCTCTGAGTTGCTGCCTCATCTCACCTCTCTCTCCAAATTGTCAGTATGAGTATGTCCCAAATACGACACGAGATATACTAAAACATTATTCATTGCTTACCTGAAATGCAAATTTGACTGTGTATCCTATAGTTTTTAAAAACTTTATCTATGTCCTATTTTTTAAAAAAGCAGTTTTAAAACGGACAGAGCATCCAGAGAAGCCCCACATCCCACATCCCTCGGTTCTCCCAGCACACACAGAGCTGTCCCCACCACCAGGTGAGGACATTTGTCACAATCCATGAGCCTCCACAGACACGTGGTCATCCCCCAGAGCCCACAGATTACACTGGGGTTCACTCTGGGTGCTGCACATTCTGGGGGTCAGGATAAATATGTAACGACATGTCTCCACCCGCATCAGGCACAGCGACCAGTGTCTTTAGAAGAGCAGAGGAGGTGACACAGGAGGAGGCAACGTGAAGATGGAGGCAGAGATTGGAAGGATGCAGCTCCAAACCAGGGACACCAAGGATTGCCTGCTGTCACCAGAGGCTGGAGAGGGCAGGAAGGACCCAAACCCAGAGCCTCCAGAGGGAGCCAGTCCTGCCCATACCTTCTGGCCTCCAGAACTGTGAGAGAATCCACTTCCATTGTTTTACAGCATCAATTAGTGGTTATTTGTTACGGCGGGAAACTAGGACAGGCCATGATGAGGAAACAGGAAATAAACATGGAAAGTGTGGTTCCAGCGGAGCCCTCTGCACACGCTCGCCATGATGTGACGAACCCCAAACCATTTCCAGAATGTAGACTAAGGAATACAAGGTCAGACAATGAAGTCCACGAACTCCACCTAGAAAAAGTGCTACACACATCATTGCTGAATATCACTATAGTCACCTTTGAAGTACTCTCCTTGGGAAGCTATGCACTGATGCCAGTGCCTAGTCCACCCTTCAAAGCAATTTTGGAACTCTTTTTCTGGAATGGCCATCAGCTGTCATCATATTACCCTTGATATTCTGAATGTAATAAAAATGTCTTCCTTTCAATATTTCCTTTATCTTCAGGTAAAGAAAGAAGTCATCGGGGGCCAGATCAGGTGAGTAGGGAGGGTGTTCCAATACAGTTATTTGTTTACTAGCTAAAAACTCTCTCACAGGACCAGCTGAGTGGCTCATTGGTTAAGAGTTGGCTTGGGAGCGCCAGCTCTGAGCAGCAGGGCCCCGGTTTGGATCCCACATGGGCCAGTGATGCTGCGCCCTCTACAGCTAAGATGGTGAACAGCAGCTCCACCTGGAGCTGGACTGCCGTGAGTCGCTGGACAGCGTACGTTACAGTGGGCTGCCATAAGCTACTGTAAGTGGCTGGCAGCCAGCGTGAGTTGGCCATCCAATGGCCAGCGACTGACTGCCTCACCCAGAAAGAGTGCAATGATCACAATACCAACATAGGCCAGTGAAGCAAGGTCCTCCACAATTAGACTGAAGAACAAAAGGACAGCAACTTGTCTGTTACCCTTCCCTGATTCCCCAACGCTCTTCCCTCCCCCAATTCCCCAATAAAATCTTAAAAAACAAATAAACAAACAACAACAACAACAAAAACTCCCTCACAGACAGTGCCATGTGAGCTGGTGCCTTGTCGTGAGGCAAGAGCCATGAATTGTTAGTGAAAATTTCAGGTTGTCTAACTTTTTCACGCAGCCTTTTCAGCACTTCCAAATAGTAACCTTGGTTAACTGTTTGTCCAATTGGTACAAATTCATAATGAATAACCCCTCTGATATCAAAAAAGGGTAGCAGCATCATTGCCCCAAGTTCACAAACTTAATTGTCTGCCCTTGTAGGTGTGTGACTGTTTATCACAACAGGAAAATCAAAGAACAAGAAGGAGAACTGGCCACATGGCACAGATAGAAATAGGAGAAACATTACTTTCACAATGCTGCCTGTTCTGCCACCCAGACTCAATGATCGATGAAGATTTTTCTTTCTTTCCACCCAAAAAGAACATGTTGCATAAGCTCAGGTTTCTAGGGACTAGTGAAAGGCAGAAAAACATGGTCTAAACCTCTCCCCAGTCAGTGAAGCGAGTAGCCCCAGCTTCCCAAAAGGCATCATGAGATCCTAGGGGCAGCTGGTGTCTATCAGTCCTAGGGGGAGGTAGGGGACATGTCTGATGACCCAGGGGAGCTAGGCACAGCTGCCACCAGGAAAACGAAAGGCACAGGTACTAACAGTGCCAATTCACTGAAAGTTCTAGAGAAAATGCAGGTGGGAGGTGGGAGGTGTGAGCCAGGATTTAGAATTTATCCACATCAGTGGTCTTTCCTATAAAAAAGCCTTCCTGGAAACTGTGCATCTTCTTAAGAAACATAACAAACATTTCTCAGCGTTTCAGAAGGACTCGTGACAGTCTCCAGGGCTCCTCTATTTACAAGGGTCCGGAGGGAAGGGAGGGAAGGGGGTGTCTGGGGACACAGAGAATGAATTGCTTCCTCCCTAGGTCTCCCCCAACACGCGGTTTGTGACCCTGTTACAGTACTTAGCTTGCAGCCAGGGCTCCAGTCAGGAGACAGAAACCGTGCGCATTATTTCAGCAGCAGAGAATTGATTTTACAAGAACGTGGAAGGATTGCTACGTGGGTATAGTTATTTATGTGGAGTTTATGAAAGCCAAGTGAAAACACCACAAGGAAGAAATAAGTGCAGGAAGCAGCTACTTCAACAGGGAGAGGTGGCTGGAGCCATGGCCACGGGGCTCAACCCTGCCCGCAGGCTGGTGATGTCGCTGAGGGGCCATGGCGTCGCCCGTTCTGAGCTGGGAAGTCTGCAGACTGTGCCACCTGTGCTGTGGGAAGGAACCGCCCCCGTGAGAGCAAAGCCTGCTGCTGGGCAGGTTCCCAGAACAGGAATCAGCCAGGACATACCCTTCCTCCCCCAGCCCTGCGGCCTCCCTCGGGCACCCCTGTGAGCAGAGCCCTGCAGGGCATAGAATCCCGGCCCCAGCTTCACAAAGCCCAGCGTGGAAGGGGGTGTAGAGGTGGGAACCCACAGTTTTATAACGGGCACAGTCCTGTCTGGTGACTCAGCGTCCACACACACACCCCCTTTTACTACCATTTGAACTTCCCTACAAAAACAGCGGCATTGCGTTCCTGCCTATCGGGCTTCTAAGAGTTAATATCCTTTATGTAAATGAAGACTTTCTCCCCCTCTCCCCAAAATGAGGCGCTACAAGAAGCCACCAGTCACTGCGTCCATGGGGGAGGTGGTGACACGACACTGTGGGCCCCGGGAAAGGTTTCTGAAACCCAGCCACAATCTACACTGGTTCCCCACAGTCACTGAAACAAGCTGTCACAAACTTAGTAACTTCACCCAATGAGGATTCATATCCTGCAGTTTGGGGGCTCAGTAGTCCAACGAACGTTAAGCGGCGCTAAACTCCGCAGGCCTGTGTGCCCCCGGGGACTCGAGGACACGATGAATTTCCGTGTCTTTTCCAGCTTCAGGAGGCCGCCCCGTTTCATGGCTCATGGGCTTTTCTTCCGTCTTTCAAGCCAGAAACGTTGCCTCTTTCTATTCTCCTTTTATGAACCTCCAAGGTCTTGTTTAGAGTCTGACGCGGCAAGATGCTCAGTAAACACAAGGCCGTGAATCCTTACAAACGCAGCTGTGCGTGGGTCTGTCTTTTTCTGGGAGCTTATAAGCATCCCAAACCCAAGCATGATAAGATCCATGTCCCCAGACACCAGCGTATCGAAGATTAATACATGTTTTTCAATTAGATTACATTTCTTTGATAAAGCAGTCAGAATGTTAACAGCCCTCCTGTGAAGCAATGATCAATAATTCATACCCTAATGAATTAGTTCATAAATTTCCTATTAAACAGTAGAATGGGAAAGGAAGGAGGAATAGTGTGAAAGCACAAAGCATGCTGGAGTGGATTAAACTGTGCCCGACCCAAATATATGTCACAATCCTGACCCCCAGTACCTGTGAATGTGGCCTGATTTAAAAATAAGATCTTAGGGCCAGCTGAGCTGCGCGGTAGTTAAGCACTGGCTTGGGAAGCCAGGGACCCCGGTTCGGGTCCCACATGTGAGGGCCAGTGACACTGCCCTCAAAAAATAAAAAATAAAAATAAATAAGATCTTAGAGATCCAAGACGGAGGTGTAGATGAATGTTGTGCCTGCTTCCTTCCATGGACACATTAAATTACAGAACAATCAACCTGGAAAACCATTTGAAGTCTAACCAAACAGAAGTTTTATAATGAAGGATATAAAAAAGAAATTACATCAAGGCTGGTAGGAGGGGCAGAGATGTGAAATGGGCCCAAACCTCCTTGTGGTGGTTGAGATTCAGGAGGGGTATCTCAGCCATAGAGGTTCCCCACAAAGGACCGACAGACCCAGCCCCACATCTGCCTCCCCAGCCCACAGTACTCATGCCAGGAAGAGGAGCCCCCACAACATCTGCCTGTGAAAAAAGTGGAGACTCCAACCATCTGGCTGGGATGGAAGGTGGTGGGAAACCCAGGAGTCCTCTTAAACGGCCCACACACAGACTCACTTGCTCACCGGCACTCACCTTGGGCTCCAGTGGAGGGATGGTGACTCAGGGGGCATCAGAGGCACACGGCGGGCTGACTGATGTGTGTGGCCTCGGGGGAGGCCTGGAGGACAGTCAGCGTTTTCCTGGTCTCAGGTCCTCCTCCCGTGCAGCTGGCAGACGGCCGCCATCTTTCCTGTGTCGAGTCCGCCCCCTATGCTTACAGCCAAATCTGAATCTAATTGCTCTGATGAGCTCTGGCTCTTCCCTGCTGACTCTGGGCCCCATCATCCCCAACTCCCCTCAACTCAGGAGGCACTTTCTCCCTAGCAGCCAGCCCCGGCCAAATACACTTTTTCTTGGAAAGCTATCTGAGTCCCCAGGTCCAAGGAGAGTGACGACTGGCCCTGGTGCACTGAGACGTTTGCTGAGTAGCTCCAGGCTCAGCACTGGCACCAAACCAGAGTCTACATTAACCTGGTGACCACACCTGTTCCTACCCTAGTGACTCCCTGAGACCCTGCCTCACCTAAATTGCTGCACAAGGCTTTATCAGTGGCTGAAACTTAAGGCAGCCAGCAGGTGGCAGCAGGCCTCGGGAGGCCCTGGTTTTTTGCAGAGCTACCCTAGACCCTGTACCGAAGGCAGAAGTCCTCAGTTTGCAATGTGGCCTCTCAACATGCCTCCAGGTCCAGCACAGGCAATGAACAGCTGCAGATCACTTTGTATCTCCTACTAGGTAGTCCCTGGCTGGTCACAGGCAGTGCATGACCTGGCCTGCACTGGAACTCTTCCCAAGAGGCCCCAGAACCAACATACTTGGAGCTTGGCTTCAGAACACAGCAGAGCACCACCCGATTAGCCCCACAAGTGGCACACACAATGGTCGGTCTCAACAGGCACCAGAGCCCAATGGGGGGAATCCCACTCAGCGAGGCAAGCCCTCTGCACAGCAGCCCAAAATCTCTGGATGTGGCCAAACCCCACAGCCCGTCAGCCTGAGGGTCATTCCCACCCACTAATGTACCAACAGCAATCAAAGCTCAATTATAACAGGAAGGCACACACAACCCACACAAGGGACACTCCTGGAGCACCTGGAGCAGGTGACCAGGGTGACTGTGCCACTGGGCCCCACATGGCACCTACTACATAAGGCCACCTAGCCAAGACTGGGAGACACAGGAGATCTACCTAATACATAGAAACAAACACAGAAAGGCAGCCTAAATGAGGAAACAAAGAAATGCATCCCAAATGAAGAACAGGAGAAAAATCCAGAAAAAGAACTAAACAAAGTGGAGGCAAGCAACCTACTAGATACAGAGTTCAAAACAATGGTTATAAGGATGCTCAAGGAACTTAGTGAGAACTTCAATGGAGAGATAGAAAGCAAGAAAAAGGACATAGAAACAATTTAAAAAAAAAAAGAACCAGGCTGAAGAATACAATAACTGGAATGAAGAATGCATTAAACGGAATCACCAGCAGATCAGGTGAAGCAGAGGACTGAATCAGTGACTTGGAAGACAAGGTAGCAGAAAACACCCAATCAGAACAGCAAAAAGAAAAAAGAACCCAAAAACATGAGGATAGTTTAAGAGACTTCTGGGAGGAGTTCATGACCACCAAACCAGTATCACAAGGAATGTTAGAGAGACTTCTCTAAGATGGAAAAAAAAAATCAAAATTATGAAAAATAAAATGGCAATAGCTACATGTCTATCAACAATTACTTTCAATGTAAATGGATTAAATGTTCCACTCAAAAGACATAGGAATGATGAATGGATATGAAAAAAAAAAACAACTTACATATGCTGCGTACAAGAGACTCACTTCAGATTGAAAGTTACACATAGACTGAAATAAAGGGATGAAAAGGTTATTTCATGAAAATGGAAACAGGAAAGAAAAAAAAGCATGGGAAGCAATACTTATACCAGACAAAATAGACTTTAAAACAAAGGCTATAACAAGGGACAAAGAAGGACCCAGTAATCCCACTTCAGGGTATTTATCTGAAGAAACCCAAATGCTACTTCGAGGGGATGTGTGCATCCATATGTTCATTGCAGCATTGTTTACAATGGCCAAGATGTGGCGGCAGCCTGGGTGTCCATCCCTAGAAGAATGGATAAAGAGGAGGGGGTTCATATACACAATGGAATATTGCTCGGCCATAGATGGGAAGGGGTTCTTGCCGTCTGCGGTGGCATGGATGGACCTGGAGTATGCCAGACTATGAAAGACAGACGCAATGTGATTTTGCTTATATAACATGTAAACAAACAAACAAAACAGAAACAAACTCATAGGTACAGAAAACATTTTGATGGTTGCCAGACGGGAGGGGGTTTGGTGGTGGGTGAAAAATGGGAAGGGATTAAGAAGTACAAATTGATTGTTACACAGTTGCCATGGGGATGTAGGGTTTAGCATAAGGAATATAGTCAATAATATTGTAATAACTATGTATGGTGTCAGATAGGTACTAGATTTATTGGGATGATAGATGGGAGGGGGTTGGGGGACAGGATGAAAAGGTGAAGGGATTAAGAAATACAAATTGGTAGTTACAAAATAGTCATGGGGATGTAAATTAAAGCATAGGGAATATAGTCAATAATATGGTAATAATTACATATAGCGCCAAGTGGGTACTAGGCTAGTCAGGGGGATCACTTCTTAAATTATATAAATGTCTAACCACTATGGTGTACACCTGAAATTAATATAAAATAATACTGAATGTCAACTGTAATTGAAAAATTAAAAAAGGACGGAAAAGGTGAAGGGGAATAAGAGGTCCAAATTTCCAGGTATAAAACAAATAAGTCATGGGGATGTAACCTACAGCACAAGAAAAATAGTCAACGATATTGTGATATCATGGGATGGTGTCAAATGGTTGCTGGACTGATCATGGTGATTAATTATTTAGATATATAAACATTGAATTATTATGGTATGCCCCTGAAACTAATAATATTGATTGTTTGCTACATTAAAAAAAATTTTTTAGGACCAGCCAAGTGGCGCATTGGTTAAGCGTTGGTTTGGAATGCCAGCTCTGAGCAGCAGGGCCCCAGTTCAGATCCCACATGTGGACCAGTGACACTGCCCTCTACAGCTAAGATGGTGAACAACAGCTCCACCTGGAGCTGGGCTGCTGTGAGTCTCCAGAGACAGTGTAGGCTGCAGTGGGACTGGCTGGCAACTGGTATGAGCTTTCGTGAACTGCCAAGAGCCACCGTGAGCAGCCATCCAATAGCCGGCGAGTGACTGCCTCATCCGGGAAGAGCTCAATGATAATACCAACATGGGTCAGTGAAGCAACGTCCTCCACAACTAGACTGAAGAACAAAAGGACAGTAACTTATCTGTTCCCTTTCCCTGGTTCCCCAATGTTGTTCCCCTACCCCAATTCCCCAACAAAATCTTTTTAAAAAATTTTTTTCTTTTAATAAAACAGCAAAAATAGGATAAAATAAAAATCTTTGTAGATGTAATTAAGTCCAGGATCCCAAGATGGGCTCACCCTGTATTTGGGGTGACGGATGTCCTTATAAGAATTGGGGAGACACAGAGACAGGAAGGGGAAGAGGGTGTGGAGTCAGGGCAGATATTGCTGTGATGTGTCTGCGAACCAAGGTGTGCCAAGGATTGGGGCTCACTGCCAGAAGCTGGGAGCGGCAGGAAGGCTCCTCCCCTAGACCCTCCAGAGGGACCAGGTGACACATTCATTTGGACTTCTGGTCCGGACTGGGAAGGGTCCAGTTTCTGAGGTTTTTAAGCTACCCAGTGAGTGGTGATTTGCTGTACTAGCCATAGACAATGACTACACAGGCCTAGTGGGACATCTGACCGGATGAAAGGGCACAGTGAGGGACCCTTCTGGGGAGGGGAGAGGTCAGGCAGGCACTAAAACGCAGGGAGGTGGGCTCCCCAGGAACATCACCCTTCCCCTTGGTGGGGGCTGACCCGGGTCAGCCATGATGGACCCTGCTCCGGAAGGGGAGGCCCCAGTGTGGGCTGACAGACAGCACCTGTAAGTGGGGAGCACAGTGGAACCCCTGGTCAAACTGGCGTTCGCCTCTGCGGGGAAGGGTTTTCAGGCAAATTCAGCAGACGAGAGAGACTTGTCGGCCTACAGGACCTGATCACACAGCAGACAATGGAGAAAACCCAACTGCCCTCCCACTAGGGTGGACCCCAGAGTGAACACACCCGCAGCCTCACATGCAGGACAGCAGCCCCGAGAAGCATCCAGAAGGTTTTCTTTCTATGAAGGAATCAGGAGGGGTGAGGGAATGAGGAGCAAATGAACACAACACCCACCTACTGGGGAGAAGAGCCGAGTCCAGTCTAGGTTCCCAGCGATTAGGCACAACCAAAGTCTCTCGGTGGCCAGTCGGGGGCCACGCAGAGGGGAACGCGCTGGCGAGGACGCATTCTAAGGAGACAGCTTCAGAGCCTCCACCCGCAGACACACAATTCCTCGGGGAAGCAACGAGTGCAGTGGCGTCACAGAATCTGCACTTCCAGCAGCATTTTTGACCAACGTCTGGGAAAAGGACCTCGCCTGGGTTTCCTGGTGCGAATACGAACAGTGGCAGGGAGTGCGCTGGGAAGGTGGTCTGTTCTGCAGAAGACCCCCGCCAGGCAGCCCCCGCCCATGTGCGGGTTGATGGCAAATGCATCTTCTCAACGTGACCACCATTCCAACAAAACTTTCCAGGTGACATGGTGACTGGCCGCCATGGAAAGTGGTTATAGGGTAAGTGCGGAAGCCAAGGGCAGCTTTCCATACTGGACTCCACCTCCGTGGTCACGCCGGGGGGCCATGGAGAAGATGACCAAACGGTGGACCCCCTTATGGTTTTACATGTCTGCCCCCCTCCACCTCCAAGATCTGCAGTCTCCTGAACCTCACATTAGAGCCGGGTTCTGTGTTCTAGTAATCTGTCCCTGGGTAAGACGCCACCCCTCAGAAAGTGGTGGCTTAAAACATCACTTACTTTTCTCCTTCATGCGTGACTGGTGGTGACTGGGCTCCGCCCGGGGGTCCCCACGGGGCTGCAGTCAGGTGGTGGCTGTGCTGGGGTTTTATGGTGGCTTCCTCCCTCCCATGGCTGGTGTTTGATGCTGGCTGTGGGCTACGACTCCACCCTGTGTGTCTCCCCCAGCGCATGGCAGCTGGGATCCAACAAGAGGGAGGAAGAAAGTGAGCAGCAGAAGGCCAGGCCCTTCTGGGGATCCAGCCTCGGACGTCACGCACTGTCCCATTGCCACATTCTCCCCGTGAGAAGTGAGTCACTAAGCTGACCGGTATTCAGGGGGCTGGGAGTTAAGCTCCAACTCTCAATGGCAGAGTGTGGGTGAATTTGCAGACATGGTTTGAATCTGCTACCCTGTCCTCCTGGGTTTAGAAGGAAGTGAGGTAGGTCAGTCCGGCCCTACAGCCCTCCAAATATAGCCTTGTGGAAGTGGAGAGCCCACAGCCCATGACCTGTCATCCTGTGACCTGGTGCCCGAGCCTCAGTCTCCCCATCTGAGGGTGGGGTGACCTGGAAACAGCGATCCTGGATTCAAACCTGGTTCTCCCTGCCCGAAGCCGGCAGTCATGACCGCCCACACTGCAACTAGAACCTTCCCCAGAGTTATGACGTCCCTGTGTTCCCACAGGCTTAAACATGCCTGAGAGTTTCACCCATATCTCGGTTTTTATTTAACCAAACCAAGCTCTAGGTTATCGGCGGTGCCTGCAGGACAGCCAGAAGCCATCAATACCCGGTCGCCAGCAGCTGCCCTCATGCATCTTTGCAGGGTCCTGGTCACCCAGCCCAGCAGCCCACACATGGAGTGTGAGGTGGCAGAGGGCTCTCCCTCCCCACACCTGCCCCAGCCAGCAGCAGCTGCTCACTGAAGGGCCACTGGAGGGGACAGAGGATATGGGGGCCAGAGCAGACCCTCTCTGTGCCTCCACAAACCTGCAAAAGGTAAACCTGGCCAGGAATCAAGAGGGACCTCGCGCCCCCACTGTCCACTCTGGCTAATGAGCAGTGTGCTGGAAACCAGCTCCCTTCCCACTTTGCTGGTCCATTAGCTGTCAGATGAGTAATCGTTGACCATTATTGGCTAATTTCTGAAGCAACATCATTCGCGAGCTTAATGATTCCGTGCTTATCCAACATATCAGCCTGTTATTCTCCAAGCTGATATTCTGCTAACGTCAACGTTAATTGGCCTTCCAAGCGTCTGCCAGGCGAAAATATAACCCAGCCTCTGGGTATGCGCCTCTGCCAAGCCACATAAATTGATGACACCACAATGGAGGATGGACACACTTATTCGGAATGAGAGTGAGGCCAACTAGTGGAATCATCTAGAAGGGAAAAGCAGGGTTGATGCAAGCCCTGTACCTGGTACCACTCTGCTACCTGCCTCCAGCCACCTCAGCCCCTTTCTTGGAAGTACCTGGAGTTGGGTCACTTGCTTCTGGTGGCACAAAAAGTCCCAGAGGACTGAGCTGGTCCCCAGGCCTTAATTTCCCCATCTTGGAGGAAGGATGCTCACCTGTCTTCATCAGGTCACCCCTGTAACCATCATCTAAATGAGCAGGGAAGGGCACGGCACCAAACACCCCCTTTTTTCATACTGGAACCACCTGCTTCGAGCCCACAGGAAGATGCACCTATGAGCTCTAGGGCCAGCTGATTTGCAAAGGCCGCCCAGGGATTTGGGACCCGAGAGCCTCGATCAAAATCCTCATGAGCAGCTCCCGGCCCACACTACCATGGGCAGCACCCTTGAAAGGACTTGAAGCCAAAAGGCCAGACTGTTTTATCAGCTCTCGGGCTGTCACGACAACTCCCAACAGACTGTGGGGGCTGAGAACAACCAGCACTGACTGTCTCGCAGCTCTGGCCAGACGCCTGGACTTGAGGTGTCTGGGCTGTGACCCCCGTGGAGGTTCCAGGCGACGCTTCCTGCCTCTTCCAGCTGCTGGGGTGCCAGGCGCTCTCTAGCCTGTGGCTCATCCCCTCAGCGTCTCCCCCGTCTTCACAATGCCTTCTCTCTGTATCTGTTTTCCTCTCTGGCTCTGATAAGGACACCTGCCATTGGACTTGGGACCCACCCAGGTGATGCAAGGTGACTCCACCTTGAGATCCTTAACCCCACCTGCAAAGATCCTTTCCCCAGGTAAGGTCACATTCACAGTTCCAGGGGTTGGGATGCAGACATAACTTTCTGGGGGTCACCACAATGGTGACTCACTGATGTACATTCACAGAAGCCTGCTGAGGGGGACTCGGCTCCATTCCCCAGACCACTGGGGTCCAGGCGGGGCGCATGTGGCCAGGACGCTTCCTAGACATGTCAGAAACAGCTGTGCCAATCTCCCTGACTGCATGCTGCAGACACAGCACTTCCAAGGCCTGGGCCTCCTCCTCCAAAGACTTTTTGTCCCCTTTCCTGTTTAAATTCTGCTCTCCGGCCCTCGGGCTCTCAGGGGAAGCTGCTCAGCAGACGGGGGACTGCAAAGCTTTCTCAACTCAGTACTATGGCCATTTGGGGTCCTTCTCTGGGGTGGGGTGTCCCGGGTACTGTAGGGTGTTCAGCAGCATCCCTGGCCCCCACCCACTAGATGCCAGGGGCACCCCACAACTGTGACACTCAAAAATGTCTCCAGGGGGCCAGCCGAGTAACGCGTTGGTTAAGAGCTGACTTGGGACGCCAGCGGCCCCGGTTCGGATCCCACATACGAGGGCCAGTGACACTGCCCTCTACAGTGAACAACAGCTCCACCTGGAGCTGGGCGGTGTGAGCCCCGGTGATGGTGTGGGCTGCAGCCCCTGCTGCAGTGGGCTGCCATAGGCTACAGTGAGTGGCCGGCAGCCAGTGTGAGCTGCCAACAGCTGCAGTGAGCAACCATCCAGAGGCCGGCGACTGATCTGCCTCATCCGGGAAGAGCGCAATGACGATACCAACATGGGCCAGTGAAGCAACGTCCTCCACAACTGAGTCTTCCTTGGGTTTTCCTAATAGGGATGTGCTCGGCGGCTTCACCATGACAGTAACAGGCATCGCGTGTAAGAAGGCTGCTATGAAGGGAGTAGGTGCCCGAGAAATGGCATTACAGTTTTCCAAGTTAGGGTGCACATGAGTCGGCTTCGTGTACCCCACACGCCACACCATGCCAGGCACACAGAGTGCTCACTGGGACACGTCACCCTGTGCTCACGCTCCTGGTGCGGACAGGTGCCCTGGCCCCCAGGCCCTGGTCCCTCGCTCCAGCTGTTGGCATTTCTGATGTCCCTCTCTCCAGGCCGAGGGTTTCTCGGCCCTCAGGCTGCCTGGGCGCCCCTCTCTAAACTTGTCTTCACTTTGCATTTTGAGAAGATGCTTCTGGAATGTCTGGGGCTGGCTGGGAGCCACTCTTCTCAGCACAAATAACCAGAGTCGTCCTGGGAACTGGCCTCTACCCAACGGGCACTGCAGATGGGCAGAAGACCAGGCCATTCAGGATGACGTTGGACTTGAGCCATAGTCGTCTTAAATGTCCTCACGCCACTCCAGGAACTGTGGGACACCATGGGTCTGTGTCTCCAGCTATTCACTCTGTGGCTGCGTCAAGAAAGGACAGAAAACTGTGGAGGATTTCAGGATTCCTTGAAAACAATCCATTGTGTTGATATATGACTGGTATTTCTTCCTTTTTTTTTTTTTTTTTTGTAATCTTGAACAGACGGCGTGCAGCCTAGCCTCGTACCAGAATTTTAAGTGCACAGTATGGTTTTGCTGACCCTAGGAACATGGTTGTACAGCCAAGCTCCAGACCTTACTCGTCGTGTTTTAACTGAAACCTTACACCTGTTACACAACCCCCAGCTCCCGGGAATGCCAGTCTGCCCTCTGTGTCTCTGAGTTTGACTATTTTGGGTTCCTCATAGAAGTAGGACAGTGTAGCCATTGTCCTCCTGTGACTAGCTGATTTCTCATGGCCCAGCATCCATGTTGCTCCACTGGGCTGGGCTTTCTCCTTTTTGGTGGCTGAGTGGTATTCCCTGGGACGTACACGCCACGTTTTCTCCAGCTGCTCATTCCCTGATGCGCACTGAGGCTGCTTCCCTGTCTCGCCCACAGCTGTTACGGACATGCAGGAAAAGAGACACTTCTTGGGCCAGTCGAGTGGCGCTTTAGTTAAGAGCTGGCTTGGGACGCCAGCGGCCCCGGTTCGGATCCCACATATGAGGGTCAGTGACATGCCCTCTACAGCTAACAACAGCTCCACCTGGAGCTGGGCTGTGCGAGCCCCGGGGACAGTGTAGGCTGCAGCCCCTGCTGCAGTGGGCTGCCATACGTTACAGTGAGTGGCCGGCAGCCAGCGTGAGTGGCCGGTAGCCGGTGTGAGCTGCCAATAGCCGCGATGAGCGACCATCCAGAGGCCGGCAACCCATCTGCCTCATCCCGGAAGAGCGCAATGACGATACCAACATGGGCCAGTGAAGCAACGTCCTCTACAACTAGACTGAAGAACAAAAAGACAGCAACTTGTCTGTTCCTCTTCCCTGATTCCCCAATGCTGTTCCCCTCCCCCAATTCCCCAATAAAATCTTTTAAAAAGATAAAAGAGACACCTCTTTAAGATCCTGATTTTAACTCTTTTAGATAAGCTCCCATAGGAAGGATCACTGGGTCCTACGGTCGTGCGGTGTTTAATTCTTTGAGGAACCCCCATCCTGTTCTCCACAGCAGGTGCCCCGTATTACATTCCCACAATGCACTAGGGGTCACTTTCCTCCGTGTCCCCACTGACATGTCACACTACAGCTAGAGTAAATCTGCGGTAGCCTGGACACACACCTTGTGTGGTTTCTATCACTTTAAACACATCCAGATGCCTGTTTATGGTCCCTAGGGCAGTCTGTCTTGGTGGGGGTTCCTCACGAGCTGGACAGGGTGCGTGTTCTGCTGCTGGGGCTATGCCATCCATAGATGGCAACCAGATCAAGGTGGTGGGTCGTCTGGTCAGATCACCGGTTCCCCCGCCTGCTCGATGGGTCAGTTACAGACAGGAGGCGCGGATGCCTCCAACTTTAATCGATGCGCCTACTTCCTCTGTCAGCGCCACTCGCGTTTTGCCTTATTTTTTCAGGTCGTTTGTTGGTCTGTACACATTGAGGATTGTTACAGTTTTCTTGGGAGATTGATCCCCTCATCACTGGGTGACACTCTCTTTATCCCTCCTCAGCGTCTGTGTTCTGAAGTCTGCTCTGTCAGAAAGGCGTACAGCGACCTGGCTTTCTTAGGATCAGTGCCAGCATGGTGCTTCTGTCTCTGCCTCTTTGCTTCTCTCCTGTCTGAGTCTTGATACTGAAAGCGGGTTTCTTGCAGACAACATAGAGCTGTGCTGTTTTTGCCCTACCTGCTCTGACAAGCTCTGTTTTTGCATTGGTGTATGTAGACTGTTCACATTTGAGTAATTACCAATATGTTCGGTGTTTTTGTTCATTGTCTGGTTTTTCAATGATACTGCTTTCGTAAATGTTTAGTGCTTGCCCTACAGTTTATAACATTCATGCGTAATGGAGGTACTTTTTTTTTTCCCCAAGGACAGCTACACAGACATGTCATAATCACCCAAAGCCCACCGTCTACATTAAGGTTCACTCTGGGTGTTGTACATTCTGTGACTTTGGACAAATGTATAATGACACGTACCCATCATTATAGTATTATACTGAGTCGTGTCACTGCCCTAAAAATCCCCTGAGCTCCGTCTGTTCGTCTGCCCTCCCCTCCCCCACCCTTGACAATCCCTGATCTTCACTCTCTCCTTACTTTTACCTTTTCCGGAATGCCTTAGAGTTGGAATCATACAGTATGTGGCCTTTTCTCATTGGTGTGTGGCCCTGTGAAAGGTGATTTCTCCTTTGTACCAACTGCTGTAGCAAATTGTAACCACTGTGGAAGAAATTATGAATCCAATATGAAAACTCGACCGGGTGACAGGGCTGGAAGCAGTGTGGTGGCCTCAAGGTTACTGAGCTGTTACTCGGTTGTCACATGAGCCAGGCCACACAGACTGGACATGTCTGAGTCCAGGCTGCTGTTAAATCAGGCTTCAGAGCAATCGATTTGGTTGGGGCGATGCATTTGCTGCAGGGCATAATTAGCTGCTTTGCTCAGCTTACTGCCTGAGAGGAGTCTGGGCTGGAAACGTGACCATGAGGGCCACTCTTGGAGTCCTGCCTCTGCTCCAAACCCCTGTGGCCCACACCAGCGGGCCCCACACAGAGACCCCAGTACCCCGAGGCCAGACCGATGTGTGTGGCTAGAGTCCAGGCCAACAGAGGTGTACACTGGGCACGCCAGAGCTGAGAATGAGGCCAGGGGGCCAGTGAAGGGCCAGTCTGAGGAGGACATGGGGCCCAGCAGTGAGCCCACACGAGGAGGCTACATCAGAAGGGCCAAGGCCAGAGCTGCTGGCTGCAACAGGAGGCCCAGGGGCCAGTCCACTGCCCCATGGACTGTGGGTTCAGGGAGCCCAAGGGAGGAGGGGCAGGCGGGGGAGGCTCTGGAGGAAGGGATGCACGGCTGGAATGTGGGATCGATCTCTCTGAGCCCCAGATGACCCTGCAGGGAGAGCTTTGCAGAAGCTAAGTACGGACAAGCCGTGCACAGGTGTGCGGACCGCTGGCGGGAAGTAAACACCACCAAGGCTGAGTTATGGCCCTGGGTCCAAGGCCGCCCACAGCACACCCACGCCGACCGTTGCACATCTACATGGCCTGTGAACCACTCTGCGCACGCCCAGCCCCGGGCTCAAGGGGCCGGCCATTGCCAGGGTATCAGCCACACCAAGGCACCATTCACCTTCCAGAAGGACTCCTGATTTTGTGTTCTTGCCAAACAGCCAGCAGATGCTGGGCAGAGCCAGGCTCCTCTCTGTGCCTCATCGGCGCCCCAGCACTGCCCTTGATGCGCCAATGAAGGAGATGAAGCTCAGACAGCCCCTTCTCAAGACGACAGCCCTTCTCGCTGTCGAGGCTATTTCTAAATGTTAGAATCTCAGCAGCGCTGGCTGTCCCTTTGTATGTTGTCTCTAAGGAGCCCAAATCTCCCTGCTGGTAGATATTACTCCCCACTAACTACGGATATTTAGAAACACATCACTATACTATTTTTTTCCTGTTTGCTTCTCTGTGTTCATTCCCTCTACTCTGCCAGCACTGACCGTAAGAAATATAATGCAGACCACATATATAATTCAAACTTTTCTGGCAGCCTCATTAAAAATTGTAAAAGAAACAGGCTACATATGTATTAATATTTTATTTAACCCAATGTATTCAAAATATTATGTCAATTGGAGATCCAACATGGCAGAGTAGTTAAATGCTGTGCTGGCCTCATCCAGAGAACACACCAAAATTACAACTAAATTACAGAACAGTCAACCTGGAGAACCATCTGAAGTCTGGCTGAATAGATGTGTTATAACTAAGAACATAAAGCAGAAGCCACGTCAAGACTAGTAGGAGGGGCGGAGACTTGAAACAGGCCTACACCTGCATGTGGTGGCTGAGAACCAGGAGGGATATCACGGCCACGACGGTTCCCCGGGAGAGAACCCAGCCCCGCACCGGCCTCACAGCCCAGCGGACTGGTGCTGGGAAAAGGAGCCCCCACAACACCTGGCTGTGAAAACCAGGGGGACTCCAACCATCGGGGTGGGAACCAAGGCAGCAGGAAACCCAGGCGTCCTGTTAAACGGCCCGCGCACAGGCACTCACCTTGGGCTCCAGCGGAGGGGCAGTGACTTGGGGAGCCTCGGAGGCATGTGGGGGGCAGACTGACGTGTGCAGCCTCAGTGTGAGGGCTGGAGGACAGTCGGCATTTTCCCTGTGAGGAGGGCCTGCTCCCTTGCAGCTGCCCTGCGGAGGCCATCTTTCCTGCCTTGAGCCCGCCCCCTGCGCCTAATGCCAAACCTGAATCTGATTGGCCCGTGAGCTCCACTGCTCCACCTGCTGACGCACTGGCCACCTCCCCGCGCCCCGCCCAACTCCCCCGACACATGAGGCGCCTGCAGGGATGCGGCCAGCCCTGCCCACATTACACTCTTTCTTGGAAAACTATTGGGAGTCTCTGGGACTGAAGGCAGCCGCAACTGGCCCTGGTGTGCTCTGAGACTTGCTGAGTAGCTCCAGGCTCAGCACTGGCACCAAACCAGAGTCTAGTCAACCTGGTGACCACACCTCTTCCCACTCTAGTGACTTCCTGAGACCCTCCCTCACCTAAATTGCTCACTGCAGGAGGCTGTATCATTCGCTGAAAGTTAAGACAGCTGTCAGCAGGCCTCGGGGTGTCCTGGCTTTTTGCAGAGCGACCCCAGTCCCGGTACTGATGGTGGACTCCTCGGTTCACAGTGTGGTCTCTCCCGTGTACCTCCTGGTCCAGCACAGGCAGTGAATAACTGCAGGTTGTTTTGTAGCGCCTACCAGATAGTGGTCACAGGCAGTGGGTGACCTGGGCCTGCACTGGAACCTTTCCCAAGAGGCCCCTGTACCAACATACTTGGAGGTTGGCTTCAGATCACAGCAGAGCCCCACCTAATTAGCCCCACAAGGGGCACACACAAAGGGCGGTCTCAACAGGTACCAGAGCCCACTGGGGGGAATCCCACTCCGTGAAAAAGGTGAAGGGATTAAGAAGTACAAATTGATGGTTACAAAACAGTTGTGGGGATGTAAAGTAAAGCATAGGGAATATAGTCAATGATATGGTAATAACTATATATAGTGCCAGGTGAGGACTAGACTAGTCAGGGGGATCACTTCTTAATTACACAAATGGCTAACCACTGTGCTGTACACCTGGAATTCATATAAAATAATATTAATATTATTAATTTAAGTGTCAACTCTAATTGAAAAATTTAAAAACGGGGGAAAGGTGAAAGGCAATAAAAGAAAAAGAAAAAAATTATCATGTTAATGTGTGACACAAGCCACATTTTAGGTGTGGAATAGCTACTTGTGGCTGGTGGCCACCATGTTGGATGGTGCAGCTTGGGGCATCCATTGGCCAGACATGAATGAGATGCATTATAGAAGGGATGCAAAGGCATGTGAGTGATGCTCAGCTTCTGACTTACAAAATGGATATCAGGGCAAGTCGGTGTTGGCCATGCCAGCGGGCTCCCTCCAGACAGGGGTGGGTCTACCACTTGAGCAGGTCAAGGCTGGATGAGCCATAAGTTTGGAGAAACTGAGTGAAGCCCAGACAGTAAGAGCCAATGGTTGACCAGGCTTTTCTGGCCCCAGAGGGATTGTGGGAAGGAAAGACAGAGGGAGGAGAGGTCTGAGAGGGCCATGAGCTGGGTGTGTAAGAGGCTAAGAGAGAAGGCGGAGTGTCCTGCTTTGTCAACTGTATTCATCTCCAAGGTGCCATAACAAAAGCCTACACACTGGGTGCCTTGAAACAATAAAAATTTACTGTCTTATCGTTCTGGAGGCCAGGAGTCCAGAGTCGGGGTGTCGGCAAGGTTGGTTCCCTCCGAGAGCTTTGACGAAGCATCTCTCTCAGCTCCGGGTGACAGCCATTCGCCCTTGGTGACCCACGGCTTGTAGCTGCCTCACTCCTGTCTCAGCATCTGTCTGCACCTGTTGTTCTCTCCATGTTGTCACCACACCGCTTGTCTTACAAAGAAACTGGTCACATGGATCAGGCCCACCCTAATGACCACATCTTAACTTGGTCAAGTCTGCAAAGGCCCTTTTCCCAAGTAAGGTCACATGGACAGGTCCTAGGGGTTAAGACGCCAACCTACCTTTGTGGCACGATTCATCTCATAGCAGCGCCTGCCCCTGCCCTCACCAACCTGGGTGTCTGCCTTTCCTGGGCGGGGTGAAGAGAGGGTTCCAACTGGGGGCTATCAGGGAAAGCACCACATGGAGCACAGCGGGGGTGGGGGAGGCTGCAAAGAGAAATCCTAGAGGCGTCACCTTCTTTGCAACCTCAAGTCTCAGAGAGAAAGAAGCAAGGAACCAGCAACCTTTAGAGCGCAATTGAAGCGGGGAGAGAAAGATACCGAGGCTGCACTTGTGGGGGGCTGAGTGGTAACCCTTGAGATATGTCTTTGTCCTGATCTCCAGAATCTCTGGCTATGGCCTAATTTGGAGAAAAGGTCTTTGCAAATGTGAGTGGATTAAGGACACTGAGATGAGATCACACTGGACTCTCTGGGTGTCCCTGAATCCAATGACAAGTGTCCTTGTGTGAGACAGAAGAGGGAGATTTGAGACACAGACATAGGGGAGAAGCCACGTGAACATGGGACACAGACCGGAGGGATGTGGCCACCAGCCCAGGAACACCCAGAGTCCCCAGAGCTGAGGGGACAGGAAGGACTCTCCCCTGGCACCTCTGGAGGGAGCGCAGCCAGTGGCACCTTGATCTTGGGCTTCCGGCCCCCAGAGCTGTGACAGATCCGTTTCTGTTGTTTAGGCTTCCCAGCCTGTGGTCCTTTGGTACAGCTGCCCCAGGACACTCATACGCAGGGCAGTGCCATTCTGCACCCGTTTCCCAGGCTCCTGAGCCAGGCCCCATGGGACCGGGAAGAGTGCCCCCAGGCTCAGGCAGAAGGAGCAGCAGACTGCTGAGGGGTCTCAGGATGCAGCCTGTCCCCATCAACCCCAGAGCAAGCCCCTCATCCTTCAAGCGGTCCTGGACCCCACAGCTTATCCCAGGTCCAGCTCCCCGGGAACCTACACCTGCCACTTCAGTGAAAAGTACAGGCAGCTTCCCGAATGTTGTTCATGGAGCTGGGAAGGGCCAGGAAGGAGGGTTCCCTGCCGAGTGGGAGCTCGTCCGAGTGTCAGCACCATCACATTAGAAATCGGAGGCCACAGCCTGCCTCAAGGGTGCCTGAGGGGTGTCAACAGCCCAGGCCAGCTCCTGGTTGAACTGTGATCCTGGGAAGAGGTGGCCGGGAGCCTGGAGGGGCGTGAAGGAGGAAGACCAGGAGACAGTGCACTGTGGCTTACTGGTGACTTGCTTGTTGAGACAGTAAAGGCCACATGTGTCCTCTTCCTGGGGTGCCCGGCAGGCACCGTGGCGCTTCTGTCCAGACTTTCTCTATTTGTTGATTACAGATGTGCGGTATCTAAAAGGCAACGAAAGGGAAGGACAGGGCTGAATCAGGCACCCCCAGTGGAGACCTGCTCTGGAACCCTTCTCACTCACAGCCCGGTGACATCCGTGATGCCCTTTAAGGAGTGAGCTTCCCGGCATGGGAGGTATGCAAGCATGGAGGCTTGGGATACTCTGGGTTGCAGGTATGGTGACCTCTCAGGTCTCGTGCAACTCCATGGGGTGGACGTGGATGTGGGCATGGACACACACATGCCACAGGAGGTTGGCAGGCTGCAGCAGAGGCAGGGACCTGGGGGCAAGGGGCACGGATCTTTTGCTGTCCTCATTTCTGCAGTTTAGTCTGTGTGATGTAGGGAAACCCATAAAACGGCTGAGGTTCCCTCGGCAAAATGGATTTGGTCTGTTCTTCCGGCTCTGACTGCCAAGCTTGGCACGTTGGGCTCCTGGGACCCTGCCTTAAGACTCCACATGAGGACAGGCAGCAGAGAGAGCTGCCTCTCCCCAACCCACGCTCTGGGAGGACCGACCAGGCACTGGACTCAGTGTAGATCCTTGGGTTCCTCGCCAGCCATAGTGCCAGGGACCCTTTATCTGCTCCTCACCCACAGTCTGGGAACCAGCTGAAGCAAGGGGATGGAAGAGCCCCACCCCCCGCTTCCAGGGGCTCACTGCCCTGCAGGCCCTGAGCAGGAGTCAGGCCTGATGGCCCCCTGGTCATCGTCACTGCAGCCCCAGCTGTGGCCATAGTAGCAAATGGAACCACCCAGTGCTGCTCCGGCCTCGTAACGGCATTAAAGGGCATTAAAAGCACTGCAGCTTGATCCTGAGATAGATTCACGAAATTGCAGCCGTGATATGATGGAGAAGATGGGCCCGCAGCGCCTTTCTCTCTAATCTTCTTAGTCAGGCTCCATTTGCTGTACAAACACACCCCGATACAGACACTGCATTTCGCAGAGGAGAACTGGGGGGGGGGTGCACGGGAGAGGGGCAAGGCTAGAGATTATGCCATTTCACATTCGGAAGCGTGGGCATAAATCTGCATCTCATATGCATCTATTCAGTGGGTCACAAATTGTATAATCAACTCCAAACAACTGGTGTTTATCTTATTGTATCTTTTTGTTTCTTCCAAATGACATGAATCATTACTTGGCGGCCCTACAATAACAGTTATGCTGGGACCGGCGGAGTGGCGCAGTGGTTAAATGCTGGTTTGGGAAGTCAGCGGCCCTGGTTTGGGTCCGATATATGAGGGCCAGTGACACTGCCCTCAAAAAAAAAAAAAAAAAAAGCAATTATGCTGATGACCAGACTAGGAATTGACACCAAAGTTTCTTTGGCCAAGAAATACTTTGGGGTGCGAGGCAGGCAGGGGTCCAAGCACTGGTACCGCCCGTTTTGTTCTGCACTGCACTCCTTTCTTACCGGAGCCAGGAGCCAGGCAAGTGGTTGTAGCACCACGAGGGACTCTGGCTAGATTAGCCTCTCGCTGCCTTGACATCCTATTCTGTACAGTGGGCACAATTTCAATTGCTTCTATCAAACCTTTCCAGTTGCTATGGAAATTGCCATGATCATCAGCCACATTTCAGTTGGAAATCAATACCCCTCTGGATTTAGGTTTTAAAACAAGGGATTTTGCTCCTGCCAGGGTTGCAAGGCCTGGGCTGGGCCTTCGGGAAAGGTTGTCTGGAAGAGCCCAGAGCCAGGGAGGTGCCCTTTCAGGATGTGGCCCTCGGAAGTGGTGATTTCTAGAATGTTCCTCAGGGGTCAGCCGCTTGCCAACCTGCACAGTCACCTCTCCACACCAGTGAAGTCAGTGGCCAGACAACAGGAACCCACATCCCCAAGGCTGTGCCCATCTGCAGAAACACGTGCGTCCATGGCTTGCACAGTCTATGAGCAGGACTGGAGGACACTAATTTGCATACAGTGCCCAATTTGAATTCAGAATCCCTGCTGCAAAGGCACCTGGGAAATGTACTTAGATTTCCAGCCTCTGCGATATAGGACGTTTCCCCAGAAGATAGCGGGAACCACCACGTGCCAGGTCACCAGGACAGCCACACCCAGGGAGCGGGCGCTACCAGGCCCGGGAGGGGCCGATGCCATCACACTGGCTCCAGCTCTGCGAGGTGAACAGGTGGCGCGACCAGGCACCATGGCCACGCGGGGCGATGGGGAGCCAGGCTTGTGTTTGTACCCCACCTACCCTGACTGTGCTGCCTGGGCCAAGTTCCGGAGTCCTCCAAGCCTCAGGCCCTCCCTGCAATGGGGGGTGGGGGTGAGGATGTCCATGCAGAGGGCTGTGGGGAGAAGTGAAAGAGACGCTTCAACACCTGGCCCCGTGCCCGGCACACAGTGGGCGCTCAGGAAACACCAGCCCGGGTGGATGGATGGAAACGAGGACCTGGTGGGGGGTCAGCGTGGTGCTGGGCCGAGGGCTGCTCTGGCATCAGGATGCAGCATGCCTGGGGTTGGGCACTTTCAGGGTTGTCCTAAAGGCAGTCCCCGACCCCCCGTGAAACAGGCATTGGATTCCATGGCTAACAGCCTTCCCAGCAGAAGGAACTCTGAGCCAGGCCGAGGGGCAGAGGGCACAGGCCGCGCCCCAGGAGCGCCCCGTCCATTTCTGCCAGGGTGGTCTGAGTGAGGCCGCTTCCAGTCCCAGCTCGTCCTAGCACTGATTCCCTCCTGCCCCAGGAGCCCCTCCTGCCGGCCCCGCTGGCCTCTGGCCTCCGTGTCGTGCCTGTCAGCCAGCCTCCCTCGTGGTTTTGTTTCCATCCCCACTTCACCTTCACGGCCCTGGAGGCGGTCCAAACCCTGACCTGTACTGGGTGACAGGACTGCAGCTGAGGTGTGCCGCTGTGCTCCCACCTGGCGCTGGCCCTTGGCCGGGGGTCGGGAGCTCTGTGTCTCTCTGGAAGCTCCTCAGAGGGTCCCCATGGGGCAATGGCCCAGCAGGGGACACGAATCCCCGTGCACAGCCACCTCACCTGCCCCCGTGGGGGACTCGCTGCTTCCCCACACCCCACTTCTGTGGCCAAGCCGGAAGCTCCATGAAGCAGGGTCAGGGTGGTCTCCTTAGACATCTCCTCAGTCACCCCTGGGACCACGACTGTAGGTGGCAGACCTGCCAGTTCCCTAGGTGAGTCACAGGACGCTTCAGTACTAGAAGGTCTCCCCACACAGAGCAGCATCGGTGGGTTCGAGCACGGCGGTGCCTGAGCTGATCGCACTACGGGGTGTCGGCTCTACGATGTGAGCAAGTTACAGAAACTCTCTGCTGCAGGGAAGGACAGGCCCAGTGTGCATGGAGCTTAGCAGCCTTTAAAAGACAGAGTGTGAGCAGCGGTCCCCTCGGGGCCGGGCACCGACAAGTGCTGTGTACAGGCGGTGTTGTCACGCTGAACTGAACGTCCGGCCTGTAGCTTGGCCCACCTGGGCTGTGCAGGACAGGCCCATTCACTCATCCGTGACCAGGGACCACTTCCCACAGGAGAACACAGCTCTCATGGTCCCCAGAAGTGGCCCTTTGCCAGGCTCAAGGGTCCCTGCCTTCTGTTGCTCTGGGGACCACGTCACCTGGATCCATTCCTAACACGCTGCCTCCCTTCCAGACTTTGGTGCTAGGAAGAGACTGTGCACCCAGAGCCCAGCTGGGCTCTCACCTCCCTTGTCCTGGACATAAATACCCCTGTTAATGCAACCCAGGTTTTGGGCAGCCTCGTGCTGTGGTTGATGGCCCAGAGCTTACAGTCAAACATGTAGAGAGGTGACGCCTTGGCCTCCACACTGAGATGGATGCAGGGTCACTCTGCTGGCACTGGCTTCTGTCAGCTTCATCTGGGGTGTGTGGCTGCAGTGCCCCCCACCTTCAGTCTTTCTGAACCGAGGGCCTTGGCTGGCCGAGCCCTCCACCCTGGTCAACTGGCTCCCCTGCTTGGCTTGGCCACAGCTCAGGCTGAGCAGGGGCTTCCGGCCTGAGTGGGCAGAGGGCAGGCTGAGGTAGGGCGAGGGAATGCATCTGGCACATGGTGCTTTCTGGGAGAGGCATGTGAGACCCAGCCCTCCAAGAGGGAGAGACTGTTGGTTTTAAGAGTAGACGCTGCAGGGCCGGCCGAGTGGTGCGGTGGTTGGGAGCTGGCTTGGGACGCCGGCGGCCCCGGTTCGGATCCCACATGTGAGGGCCAATGACACTGCCCTCTAAAAAAAAAAAAGGAAAGAGTAGATGCCGCAACATGTCGCTGTTCCAGACCTGAACCCAGACGCCGGAGGACAGGCCTGGAACCTTGTGCGCTGGGATGGCTCTGAGAGGATGGCTCTGAGAGGATGGCTCTGAGAGGATGGCTCTGAGAGGAACGCTGTCATTGGCCCTTCTGAAGATTCCACAGCATCCTGGTGCATTCAGCAAATGCAGGCAGCGGGAAAGTCACTGAACGTGAAACCCTGCAGAGAAACGCTGAGTTACAAGATCGCAGCCAAGAGGAGGTGAGCATGCAAACCAGAGGCCAGAGGTCTTCCTCATTTATCTCTGTTTCCAGGGGAAATAACAAAGAATGCATTGGATATACAACGGGAAAAGGAACCACGAGCAAGGAAGACACCTAGGTCTGCGACGGTGACGTAGCACCACAGTGTGACAAAGCCCTCCTTCGGTGTTTCTCTGAGGAGTTCCCTCACTTGTGCAGTGACCATTTGTCATCCCAACCAGGCAGTTATGAGGACGAGGGTGGTGCTATCAATAATTACATCAGGGCAGCAGATGTACAGCGGGCTTGTGCTGGCCAGCTGGAACATATGGCTGCCGGCCGTATCTGTGCAATCGACCAATTTGCAGGGATGGCAGATATTGGATGGGAAGGTGCTGTTATTGGAGCAGCTCCGCTATGCGAGCTCCGCTATGACACCATCCCACAGGCAGCGCCTCTGGAGACGTGCTCTGCAATTTGAGCTCCGCCCGTGTGGCACTGGGTGGGTTGCAGAGGGAGAAGAACCATGGCTTGCGGGCCCACCCAGGAGCCAGGTTTGTGAAGGGGCTGCTAGCAGGTAAGATGGAGAAGGTGGAGGCTTCAGACTTGGGCCAGCCTGGGTTCCTTTCAGTTCTCCACCCCCACGGCTCACTAACTGGGCACAGACAACTTTTGCTGGTGGTGTAATTTTTCTCCACTCCTGCCCTCTGGGTCTTGGTGAGAAGAAGCCGCCCTTCTACTATGGAAGCTGAGAGCACCAGACCCTTGGCTGCCCAGCCTTTCTGGGAGCCGGGCGTGGGAATCGGACTTGACCCAGCCAATCAGATGAGCCTATGCTGTATTTCTCAGCCAATCAGGTGTTCTTGCGCTGCATTATGTGGCCAATCCAGTGTGACTGTCCTGAACTGTGTAGCCAATCTGAGGCACCTCCTTTGTACTTCCCAGCCAATCAGATGTGCCTGCCCTGAGTTACTTGGCCAATCGTGTGTGGCTGCCCTGATATGGGCCAGCCTGCAGGTATCCTGGCTGGGACATCTGGTGCTCAGGGGTCCTGACCTGCAGCCGCCTCGCCTGCTCAGTTCTGCAGCTCTGGGCGTACAGTTTGGAGCAGCATGTCCCCTTCCTGCTGGCAATGTTGTGGGCTGCCATATTTTTCTAATAAATTTCTATTCCACTTACACCAGTCAGGATCCATTTTCCTCATGTTTACAACTGAAGAGTCTCGGCTGCTGTGCTGCTGTGTGAGCTTCGGTAATCCCTGACCTCTCTGAGTCTTCCACAGGACCTTTGAAATGGGACAAGAATTCATACCCTGCAGAGTCTGGTGAAGACTGCTCTTCATGTGCAGTGGGGGGGCCTGCCCATGCGGCCCTGGAGAAGCTGTGGTGCGGTGCTGGCAGACGCACAGGGAGCAAAGGCTACTGTGCCAAACAGCAACTTGTTAGACCACTTGCTAAACTCATCTCCTCCTTCCTGTCAAGAGGTTAAAATTTGCCATTTCAGCAAAAAGTCGACCTTCAGAAATAATCTGTCAAACCCATTTAAGATCTCCCACGACAAGCTTGGCTCCCCAGGTAGGGTTGCCAGGCAAAATACAGGACACCCAATTACACTAGAAGCTCCATTGAACAACCATTTTTTTAAAAGTGTACATATGTCCCATGCACAACTCAGGACATACTCATACTAAAAGGCTTGGTTGTTTACCTGAGGTTCCAGGGTACCTGGGTGTCCTGTGCTTCTGTTTGCCACCCTGTACCTCGCCTTCCTCTGAGACCCCATCTCCTGAATCCCGTATCTGGCGTTTGCTTTGATGTGGGGGGCTCTGTGACAGCCACGTGGCTTCGTGCAATGCGTCCCTGAGAGCCTGTGGCATTTGCTCCCAAGCTGATTAAGACCAGCCATTTTCACAGCCATGAGGAGCACACAGGCACACACAGCCGTGCTCCTGACTCAATGGGGTCTCAATAACAAAACGGCAAGCATCCTCACGCACTCCAGCAGCGGGAGTCTGGCATGAGCATAAACAGCCTTCCGGATCATTACGGTTCATTTTCAGCTTCCAAAGAGCCTATCTCCTGCCGCGTCTGACCCTCCGGCCTGAGCCTCGCATCCCCACTCAGCCCAGGCCCATTACGCACTCACTCTGCCCAGCAGGGGCCTGCGGGGAGCCTTCCTTTCCCAAAGCGGAAACACATTTGCTTGATTAGGCTCCATGTCCTCATCTCCCCCCAGACAGACATGGAAGCTTCTTAGTTATAATGCATCGCCCAGAGAAGGCCGAGGGAGACCACCTCCCGGAATCTGCTGCCCGGGACAGAGCTCTATCTCCGAAAGGTGGCAGGTACAGGACAGAACCTGGAGGCAGCCACGTGGGCAGCCTGTAGCCAAAGGGAGAACCAAGGCCACGTGTCTGAGAGGCAGACACCACCCCACCTGGTGCTTCCTCCTGAGGCCACAGAGCTATTGACTGGAATAAGGATTGCTAAGTGTGACCTTGGACCTTTGTGGAGCACACATCCACGCCCTCTCCTCAGGACCCCTGGGGAAGCGTCTCGTGTGCTTCCTGGTGCTGGGAAGGGGGTGCAGCCACATACAAAGGGGGCGCGAGCTGGGGGTGCAGCTGTCCTTGGAGCGCGATCTCGGTTACTCACGCTCACTGCTATCGGGCACTGTGATGCTGGTTTCTGAGAATAAGGCATAAATACATAGCCAGTCATTCCTAAAGTGAGTCCCCACTGTAGCCCATTTTAAAGTTGCCAAAAAAGGGCTGCTCACTTTCCCCCATGGACCCAGCTGTGACGGTCATGTTATGCTTCCTGTCATTCCATGCTTTCATTAATCCACTCGAGAAACATTTGCTGCAGACCTACTATGTGCTGAGCCGTCGGTGCTGGGTGCTGCGGTGACCGGGAATGGGACAGAGGGGGCCCACGATACGCAGTGACGGCCTGGTGGAGAAGAGCACGCTGGATGAGAAATAAGCTCCCTGGGGTATAAGTGACCCTCCCCGCAGGAAGCACCAGGGGAGTTTGCGACAGGGGCCCTGAGGGCAGCTCCAATGACCCCGGCACAAGACAGTGCCCCAGCTTCCCAGCCCCTGCCCCATCCTGGTCCCACCGCCCCACCGCCCGGCTTTGCCCTCACCAGAAATGGTCCGCCCAGCTGCTCAGGTCAAAACCCCAGACTTACGAGTTATCCTTGGGTCTTCTCTTCTCACCACCTTTACTCAACCTCAGCAAGTCCCCTAAATCTCTCTTTCAAGCATAGACTTTGTCCACGTTGCTGTGTCTTTACCAGCCTGTCTGGGTCACTGTTGCCTCTCGTGGGCATCTGCAGTGACCTCCTGACAGGTCTGTCTCTTCTTCGCTGTCGTAGCCTGTGAGGGGCTACAATGTGCGGCACACACACCCTCCTGGGGAGCCATCCCTGGCCTGGGCCCCCATGAAGGACGCCAGCCCCGCTTTGACACCAGACCTGCGTGCGGTCCCTCCGCCATCTGCGCTCTTTCCCAAGTAGCTGGGGCTGAAAAGTCCAATTAACATGAGACTGGCCGCAGCGTCATCTGCCTCCGGGCAGCCGCTGGCTCACAGCTGCATGGCCGCCCCCGGGAGCACCCACAAAGGGCACAACACAGTGACACTGCGGTTTAAAGGGAGCGAGGTGGCCCCGAGATGTCTGCTGAGAAAGCAACTCCAGAAACTTATGAGTCATCACAGCAGGAGTGACAGATGCCGCCTGCGGTGGCCTGGGGTCAGGGAGCTGACCTGCTGCCGGGGAGGGGGCTCTCAGACAGCGCCCCTCAGCCTGCAGGGGCGCGGGGAAGCTGCTATGCTCTCACCCATCAGCACCACGAGGGGCACACCCTGGGCTCAGCCCCCTAGGCCCCCGCTGCTCCAAGTAGGGACCAGCAGCTCAGCATCACCTGGGAGCCTGCTAGAAAGGCCGAATACCGGGCCCCACAGGACACAGCACAAGGTACCAAAAAGTTCACTGTGGCCGGTGGGTGGGTGGCAGCAGACATCGGGAGACTAATTCGGACGCCATTTGATGTTCTGGGGCAGAGCTGATGGTGGCTGGAACGAGGGTGGTGGCAGTGAAGGTGCTGCTAAGAGGTCTTGCTTGGGGCGTATTTAAAGGAGAGCTAACAGGATTACTTGACACATGGCTAAAGTGGGGTGTGAGGAGAGGAACTGAGGGTGGCTCCAGATTTAGGAGTTGAGCCACAAACCAAGTGAAGGCCATGGGGGAAGAGCGGGTTTGAGGGCATGGAGAGTGTGACCCACACACGTTCCATTTGAGATGCCCATGAGATGGCCAAATGTCCAGGGCCGGGAGGCCGGGTTTGCTGGTCTGGGGTCCACGGGCGAGGACGGGGCTGGAGGCGGAAGTTTAGAGTCTGCGGCAGCATCTCGTGGTCGACCAGCTGGGGACGCCGGAGAAGGGTAAGACAGAGGTCCAGGATGAGACGGGCCACGTTTAGAGCTGGGAGAAGAGGACAAGTCAGCACAGGAAGGAACGGCTGAAAAGCAGGAGCAGGAAGCGCTGCTAAAGAATAATGTCTTCAAAAGGCAAAATCACGTCTCTCCTACGAACAAGACAATGAGCACCTAAAATTTTCTTCAACTCATTAATTATGAGGGGACCAATCAGATGTGAGGACCAAACGCCAAGGACAAGTCAGAGCATTATAGAGGCAGCCAGGAGTCCGGAGATGCGCTTACGTGTACTTCTGACTGTTCTACCCACAGGACAATAACCAATTTCATTCCCGCAGACACAATTAATTTGCATTTCCACACACGAGAACCATTTCCGTTATTGTTAGTTTTCCGAGAGTTTTCTACAGTTTTCTGTAACACATTATAAAATAGCTCAATGAAAGAGAGGAAGAAGCCCCACAGGTGCACTGGACAGGAACTCAGGAAAGGTGTGTGTGTGTGTGGGGGGGGGGTTGTTGTTTTTTGCCCGTTTTAAAGTCCTTCCCACTTTTTGCCGACACAGGAGCCTGTGCTCTCCTAGAGGCCACGTGAATACAGTGTCTCCTGCAGGAGTGACCAGCAGAGTCAAGTGCTACAGAGAAGGCACGACGCAAATTGGCCCCTGGATCTGCCCAGAAGGCAATGGCTGGTGACATTGACAAGGGAAGGGTGGTTTAGGTGCAGCTTGAGGGAAGAAAGTCACTTTGAGGGGCTTCCAGGGACGGGGAGGGGGGGAAAATAGTGGCGTTGGCGAGAATAGACAGCTTTGGGCGTGAAATTAGACTCCTCTGAGGCAGAGCGGAGCTGAGAGGGAACAGCTCTCCCCCTGCAGCAACTCTTGGTGACTCTTAGCAGCCCGAGGCTGCCTTGCTGGTTCCCTGGAAAACTCGGATCACGCAGCCACCTGTCCCTGAGAGAGTGACTGGCATTAAAACAACAGCGCTGGTCATCTAACAAGGATTCATTTCAGACCATGCACGCGGCATAAACACCATTATGCTCCCCAAGAAAGCGTGTGGGGGACGCAGGGCGCTGGTGCTCCCCCCGCGAGCCTGCGCCCGCTCTGTGGGCTCCGCTGCCTTCACCTTCCAGGTCCCTGTCCCCTCCTTCCCTGCCCCGCCCCGAAGCTGGCGAGTCACTGCTGTGGCGGGCTGGGACTTACAGCTATTAGGAGGCTCCGCAGGCCTTGCACCCTGCAGCCTGCGGCCCCGCCTCTGCTCTTTTGGCCACTGCGCTCCCCCTTGTGCAAGAGAAACGTGGCTACCCCTTGTGCGAGAGAAATGTGTTAGAAAACACCGCCGGGCTCCCCACCGGGTGAAATGTAGTGTTTTCTAAATGTGTGATTCCGTCTGTTGATTCACCTCAGAGAACTAACTATTGTATCAAGGATTACCTTAGAGGGGAAAAAAAAGAGGCCAAGAGAAGGTGTGAGAGGAAGAGAAAGCGAAGGGGCCACTGAGGAGAACGGAGTGTGGATGGAGGGGAAGGAACGGCCTGTTTCCAGAGCCCGTTTCCTGCGCGGCTGCCCTTTGGGAGTCTCCCACATTGAAGCCTTCTCACAACAGAAACCTCAGGAGTCAGGCTCTCTTCCCACTTCACGAGGAGCCGAGGTCCCGGGAGTTTGGTCGGACCCTGAGCTGGGAGTCAGGCCGCCTTCTGGGTGATGGCACAACCCCAGTTCCCAGCCTCCCAGTTGGGAAACGAGTGTTGCTTTTGTTTCAAAAGAATGAACGGCATCTTCCAGGGGCTGTGTCCCCCTGTACTTGTCCCGCAGTGGGGGCTCCAGGTCCGCGTAAGGACCCAGCATAGGCTGTGGTCGCCAACCGGGGCTGCAGCTCCCCTTGTCCGGCCCGAAGCTGCTCCAGCGGGCAGCTCGGGGTCCCAGTTCCTGCCACAGCGTGTCCCAGCAGCGCTCGGCCTGAGGACACAGTTGCTCTCTCCCAGCCATGAATGGGAAGTTGGAACAAGGCCCATCACTCGGAATGTCCCCGCCAGCAGCCTCGTCCAATAACAATGCACTCTCAGGATGACAGAGCCCAGGCCAGAGAGCAGGCAGCCCTGACGGGTGGGAGGGACACAGATGCCCAGGGACAGGAGGTGGTGGCGAGGGGGGCGAATCACCAGGACTCCCCTCTTTGTCCTGAACAGGGACCCACAGCGTCATCCTTGTGCCTTTCCTCCAGGGCCCCTTCATCCATTTGCTTTGATCAGGACCTTGGCTCTCAGGCCTGAGAGCGAGGCCTGTGGGATGAGCAGAGACAAAGGTCTGGTGGGGAGGGATCCCCATTCAGTACGCAGCCCCCACAGTCACCCTTTTTAGAGCCCCACCTGGCTCCCGGTGTCTTCTGTCACTTTGTCCACAGGCCCAGCTCAACCCTGGCACAAGCGAGTATCTGCCTGAGTAACCCCAAGGGGCTGGCATGCTGCCGGTGGCTCCTGACTGCCCAGCACCTCATCACACACTGGTTGCCTTCCCATCTCGCCTCTGCCCACGCTGTGCCCCGGGTGGATGGTCCCCCCCATCCCCACTCTGCCACTGAGGTCTTAAGTCCCCTCAACCATGGAGGTCAGGCTCGGCCTCTTTTCTCTTTCAGGACTGGTTTGTTGTTTTTTTTGAGCTGCCGCCATCCCCGTGTCCCCACCCGCACCGCCTGCCACACACCGCCTCACCCACCCTCCCGGAACAGGTTTGTCCAGCACCAGGTAGCGTCCATTCAGTTCTCTGCCTGAAGCCCGGGCCTGATAAATATGTCTGACTGGTGACTGACAGCCTTCATGTGGCACTCTCCACCACACCGTGCTCTTAGCAAGCAGGGGTGGGAGCAAGGAAACACGAGGCTCCTTATTCCCAGAGGTCTGGGCAAGCATCTTTCATTTAGTGTCCAACTAGCCTGGCCCAAAGCAAGTCTCTGGCCCAAAGTGTCCGGGATGAGGAAAACCAATCATTAAAACACCCTGAGTTCTGGGACCAGCAAACCTTCCATTTCTATGGATATTTATTGCTCGTCTTAAGCCAGGGGTTCTGCTGGGTGGGAGGCACTATTGACCAAGCAGTAGTAGAAACCTATTTCGTTTCAGTGGTTTCTACCACAATTTCCCCCAAACAGTCTTCCTCTCCTGCTAACAAATTTATAGGTTGCCATGTCAAATCAGGGCATAAGCCTCCCTCGGCCCGCAAACAGCCGGCCTTGCCACGGAGCTGCGACCAGGGCCGCCCTTGGTGACTTTGCCAGGGGATGCTGCCCTGCCCCGAAGCTGCTGGGAAGGCCTGCTCTGTCTTTAAAAACCATTTAGCCAATTTTTTTCCTCCAAGATTTTTGAAGCACTTAACAAAAAGATTCCATTGTGAAAATGTCAGAGCACAGGGAGTTATTGTCTTAGCTGATTACCAGCTCGCTCGATGAGAGTTTCAGGCTATGGAATTAGGCCCTTTCTATTTCCGATGGCCCCATTTCTCAAAATAGGTGGTGTGTGAGCAGACGTGCTGGCCCAGATCGCACCTGGGCCCTTGGGTCTGAGACAGCACCTGCCGCGACTTTCAGCTCAACTCAACGCTTTGCCCGAGTCCGTGCGTGCGAGGGGCCTGGGATACCGTCAGCACCGCCAAAGCCCCCAGGGCCAGGTGGGGAAACACCCACCCTGGGGTCACAGACGGGAAAGGCTTTCCTGAGGGGTCTGCTGAATGACACAGAAAACGCAGAATTTCTGACAAATGTATGGGCTGCTCACAAAAATATAAGAGCTTTTCCCTGGTATTGAATATTTAATGAGGATGCTCTACGCCACCCTCAGAACCCAGAACGGTTTCCTACATGTGAGACCCCCCAAGACAGCGTGGCTGCCTCGGGAACCAGAGTGGCCCATTGACAGAAGTAATCAGTAGTGCTTAAGTGCCAATTGAGGGGTGTAACAAAGGGATCCCAAGTTGTGGCTGAAGGCTCAGATCAATGACCCCTCAATTCCCTTCCGGTCCAGGGGGCCCTGGCTATGCTGATGGCCAAAGGGGTCAAAGAGCAAAGGTTACTAAAGCTCAGTCACCCCTAGTCCACATGCCGACCCCCTGATCCCTGCAGTGGGGTACTGCCTGCCCCTATACCCCTTCTCTCAAGTGACCAGGGATGGGGAGTGGGGGGTTCAAGTGAATGACATTAGAGCGTAACAACATCTACCCAGAGCCTGTGTGAGGGGCTTATAATCCAAAGAAGAAACAGGGCAGGCAGGAGGCTCAGGAGGACCCTGAACCAACCCTGTGCTTGGGAGGGTGGGTGTGGCCTCTGTGGATGTCTCAAAGCACCCCTGCCTTCCAGGGGTTCTCGGGGTCCGGGGAGAGACAGGCAGTGCTCTGAACCACTAGGCAGAGCGGGGGGACAAGGACTTTTACAGGACTGGCCGAACGCCAAGGGCAGTCTGCCGGTCCGTCCTGCGCGCTCCCGGCCACCGAGAGGCCCTGGCTCCCACACAGACGCACGACGCCTCTGACTGTTCCGTTTCTGACTCACTTTTGCCCGAATCCCTCACTTGGAAGCCCGTGTGAACAAGGACCCGGATGGCTCCATTTTCCCAGAGGCTGAGGAAGCTCGTAGCATGTATGAGGGATGGATGGGTGGATGAATAACGGAATAAAAAAGCACAGAGGAAATGAAGGGGAAATGGAGTTTACCTTCGGATGTTTCTCTAAGCACCAGCCACTCCATTACGGCATCCGTTCTTCGGCTCTGGCTGTGCTTTCTGGAAGACGTGTAGCTTACGTCTTTGTTGAGGAGACGCCGTGCGTTTGTGAGGGGAGACCAGAGCGCAGTGTGGTGGCCACGAGGGCAGGCTCGTCCCTTTTCTGATTTTCCTGGTCACGTCTTCTTGGATCTGCGCATTTAGAAATGCGTTCACATACTAGGGTTTTTCTAGAGTCTTCCAGTTGTTGAGTTCTAAGTAATTCCATGGTGGCCGCAGGAGGTATTTGCGATGTACGAGAAACACTAGATACCTGTTTGGAAGAAAAGAAACTCACCGTGTACCTCACATTATACACAAAAATTACCTCAGAGTTCTGAAAATTATAGATCGTAGTTCTAAATGCACAAACAAAAACTGTAAACCTCTGGAAGAAACACGAGGAGAAATAGGTAAAAACATTTTTTAGATGGGACGTAGGAAGCAATAACAAAAAATGTTAAATTAGTAGACTTTACCAAATTTGAAAACTCTGTTCATCAAACCAGAAGATGCCATTAAGAAAATGAAAGGAAAATCACAGGTTTGGAGAAAATATTCACAATATAAGCATATATATCTGACAATGGACTTGTATCCAGCCTATGTAAAGAACTCCTGTAACTCAGTAATAAAAAGAGAAACAACACCCCCCAAGTAAGCAAAATATATGAACAGACACTTCCCTCGCCGCCCAGGCCTCCTTGGATGTTTGTTTCAGTCGCCCACTGATCCTCCGACTTCCGGGCCGGCCCCTGGCTTTCTCAGCCAACCGGCCTGCTCCCCTCCGCCGTCCCCTCTCCCTCCGGTCCCTGACGGAGGTCATCAGCGCATCATGTTCCTCTAGCACAGAGTCCGCTCAGAGGTGGGCACATGGCCCAGTCAAGCCAGGAAGGAGAATTCCAGGACTTCCTTCAGAACCTGGGACGGACAGTCTCAGCCCACTGGACACGAGCTGAGGAGCTGCGGATGGCCAGCTTGCTCTACCACGGAAACAGCTAGTCTGAGAGTGGGTATGACAAAGAAGACAGTAGAGCCATGGTGAAAAGCAAGACCAAATCCCAAGATGTTGCTTGCACCCCTGGCTCCAGCCTCGCCTGCAGCCACAAGTGACAGATTGCAAACCTGTCCACACGTTCTTCCCGTCTCTGCGAGCACGCCGCTTCCCATTGTAACTTTAGAGCTCTCCCAGCCAAGGGATGGGTCTACACCACTTGAACATGGGCTTGGACATGTGACTTGCTTGGGTCAAAGCAACAGTGGCACATGTGACACAACCAGAGGCTGGAGAGGGCTGTGCGTAGGGCTACTCTCTCCAACTGCTCTTGGGCCCGCCTGCTGCAGGGTGGGAGGCATGAGGCCGTGTCCCCCCTTCACCACACTGACCTCCAGCACCAACTGGAGACCAGAGCCAAGTAGCTGCCATGTGAGTCAGGACATCCAGAACCACTGGTCCCCAGCCTAATGGCTCTAGCTAATGGCAACCTGCCTCACCGACTCACAGCCTCACGAACAATGACACAGTGGTGGCTCTGTTAAGCCACTCAGTTTGAGGATGTTTTGTTACACAGCAAAAGCTAACAGATACACAGAGCAATGTCTGGACTTTCAGTCACACAAGACAAAGTAACCCCTTTTACATGCTTTGTCCTGGTTGAGTAGTGTTTATAGGCCTTTCAAGGAACAAACCCAAAGTCTGAGCTGTCTCCTGTTCCACGTCATCCTGGCAATGTCCCAAGGGTCATGCAAGCATTTATCTAAAACTTTCCTGAATCTACATACATGCGTGACTCTCTTTCTCTATACATTTGACTCTACGAACATATTCAGACTAGCCCAAATCCTTTTCAAGCTGTGGGCACCTGTGGACAGAGCCAACAAAAGAGATTGTTCTAACTTTGTCTCTAATGCCAGCTCTAGTCTCACCAAGCGGTTTCATCTGCCATTTGTCACCATCCTGTGGTTTTAAGCCAATTCTTGCTCAAAGTTGCCTGCTTCCTGATACCTTCCAGTAGTTTCTCCCATTGGCTGGTGACATGCGTAGTCTCAGAGGTGACATATGCACACTCTCATCCAGGTCCTCTGAGAGTGACCCATTTCCTCCCCAATTCTGGGCCAAGCTGGGCTCACCAATAAATCATGGTGACCTCACTCAATGCCTCACTTTCCTCCCCCTTAGAACAGAGGGAGTGCCAGGTGACTGACACGGACCTGCATGGCTGGGAGTCTTCCAGGCTTGTGATTGTGGTGGGGGGGCCAGCCTCTGGGGGAGACTCCAGGAAGAACTGGGCCAGAACTGGGCCTCAGACACATTAGGCGAGCAGTTTCTGCTTCCCTCACAAAGGCCGATCCGAAGGCTGAGAATGGGGAGTCTCTCGAGTACCCACCAGTCTTCAGGGATCACAAGGGACCCACCCAGCCTGTCCCCAGACTGTCCAGGGGTTGCATCTCCCAGGGTGGGATGATGCAAGGAGACTGCCAAAGCAAGCATGAGGGGGTTCAAGGCCAAAGCTGACTTGGTCAAGGAACACTCAGAGGTGCCCATTCCAGCTCAGGTCATGAAGCTGAGGCTGCACTGAGCCAGACGCTAATCAGAGGACTGCCAGGGTCAGTGCCAGGCTGGCCCTTTCCACTCCATCTGCTGCAGTGTGCTGCTTCAGGAGTCTGCGCCCACCTCTCCACCCCAAAACGGCCCTCAGCTGGTCTTGGTTCCCAAGCTGCCGGCTCTAAGTGGAGCCCACAGAAGCAGCCCGGGGAACAAGGCTCACCAGGGGCCAGTGTAGCTGGCCAGCTGGGCAGTGGTAGCACCAGGCCCTCCAGGAGGAGGAAATGGCAGGCAGCATCTCCAAGCAATGGCTGGTGTGGGGTGCTGGGGGTGTGGGGAGAGGCTCCCCACCTCAGGGGCTGGGGAATCAGAAACATAAGGATTAGACCCGAGTGTCCATGAGTGCTGGAAATGTGAGCCTGGTCCTCCAAGGCTCGTGTCCCTGCTCACCCTCCAGCAAGGCCAGGCTGACTGTGAGCTGCCCCTTCCTCTGCGACACTCCCTAGGAAGCTCCTCTCTGCCTCGCAGCCCAGCGGTCCCACGGGTCTACCTGGTTCCTGAGCCAGCTCTCATCTGCTCTCTGTGGCTTCCTGTCTGTCCTATCCAGGTGGGACCACTCCCATCTCAGGCTTGACAGCCCAACCCTTACTCAGGCAGAGTTCTGGGCCCCCCTGCATCTGGGAGGGGGGGTCAGACCAGCCCTTCATGACGAGGAGTCCTGGGTCAGGTGACAGGGCAGACCAGGACCATAATCCATGGCCCCCAAGACGCTGGAGGGGAAGCTATATAGTCACATCCAGGACTCAGTGGGTCCCCCACCTGCAAACTGTACCCTGGTTCTCCGGGGAGAGGCAGCCAATCCCAGAGGTACGATGGCACAGCAGGGTCCTCCAGGCTTGGCCGGAAAGGGAGAGGCCTTTCCCAAGGCTGGAAATCCTGTGCAACCTCAGGATGCTTGTGGGACCTGGGACAGCTGGGGCAGGGAAATAGATGAGTTCAGTGATGAAGAGCCAGGGTCTGGAGACCAGCGGACAGCCATGATTTCACCTCTTAAAGGCCTACTCTTCCCACCTGCATTCCAGGATAATACTCATAATTTCCATGGGGATATGTGGGAATAAGATGCAGCCATGCAGGGCAAGTACCCGCTGAGCACCTCCCTGACATGGTGCCATCTATAATGGGAAAAATACAATTGTTGATGTTGTTATTGGCACCATCACCATCCTCTCCATCATTATCATCACCATCACCATCACCATTACCATTACCACCACCACCATCATCACCATCATCACCATCATCATCACCACCATCACCATCATCATCACCACCACCACCATCATCATCACCATCATCACCATCATCACCATCACCATCATCACCATCACCACCATCATCACCACCCGAGGTGGGCAGTGTCCCTCTCCAGCTCCAGGGAGCACACATCCTGGCACTTGACGGGCGCTCAAAATGTTCGCCAAATGAAAGAAAACCACAAGGCCACCAATGATAACGCAACTGGCGTCCCCCGGGGGACAAGGCCACAGGCTCCTCCACACCCTTCTAGGGCTGCCCTGAGCTCTGTGGGAGCTGGGCCAATGCCTCCCCATGAGGGTGACCGTGACAGTGCTGGCCCCAGCCGCCCCAGGTGCTCTGACCTCAGGATGTTGTCTGGGTTGTGCTTGTGAAGGCCACTCCGCTCGACGCACAGACACACACTCACACGCACCCTCCTCCTGGGGTCAGGCTGAGTCCGAGTGGCGGCCACGCCCATGCACATGGTCGTCCCTTTCTGCTTACCGCCACCTTTAGCAGCCCCACCTACCCAGGCTGCAGGGCTCCACCTGAAGCCTTGTGTCAGGGCGACCCCTACTGGCGGGCTCCGAGCGCAGGGACGACGCCCTAACTGAAGCTTCCAGCTGGACCAGCGGTCCCCTTCTCCCCTCCCCCAACCACTGTGCTCCCCTCTGCGCCTGTGAGTTTGACGGTTTTAGATTCCACACAGGAGGGAGTCCGTGCAGCATTTGTCCTCCTGTCTGGCTTAGTTTACTCAGTCTGGTGTCCTCTAGGTAACGCCTGGTCATTGAGGCAAGGATGGCCATCGCCACCGCCACCACCAAGGCTCAGGGTCACATCGCTGCTCATTGACATCCCTCAGACAGAGCCAGCCTGAGAGAGCAGGGGACACTGGCACGTGTGTGCTGAACCCTGGGACCTGATGTTGTCGGCCTGTGAAGCCACAAGGGACCAGAGGCTCTGACAGGTGACGTGACTTGCCCAGGATCAAGTCCACATTGAGCGGCAGGGCTGGAGTTCAAACCCAGGTTCACCTAGTGAAGCATCAGTGTCCTGATGCTTCCACAGCCTGTGGGCTATGCTGGCAGGACAGACAGCGGGCATCCTCGCCACCAGCACCCCATCTCACTGCCAGGCCCCCACTTTGACCATGGCGGGCATGTGTGTCAGACGAGGCTGCCTCTCCCCTGCCTCAAACTGTGGCTTTTTACACCAAAGTACCGAACCCGCACAGCACTTGGGGTATCAGCAATTGTCGGCCTCTTTAGACTGAAAAGGTGGTTCCAGAAGACTAAAACCATGCAGGTGGTTAGGCCACTATTTCAAACGCATATTTCCGTGACAACTGAGCTACCTGAAAGCAGGGGGCATTCCTTCTGTTTCTTTTGTAACTTCCCCAGAGCCCACTGGTCTAAAATAACAACCAGGAAACTGGAACATTTATATCTGATGATTCAGTGTCCCGACGACTCAGGCTGGGCACAGCAGGGCAGCTCTTCTGTGGTCAGCTGGGGCAGCCGGTTCACGCCCACATCTGCAGGTGGCTGCTGATTGGTTGATGGTCACCTGGAGCTAACAGGGTTCCTGGGCCAGCTGTCTCCCATCCTCCCAGGTGCCTCTACCAGATTGGTGGTGGCCGCAGCCTTTCCAAGGGCAAGCCCAATGCCCACGTGCACTCAAGCCCCTGCTCGCATCATGTTTGCCTTTGTCTCATTGTCCTAACCTAGTCACAACCCACATTCAAGGGACGGCGCAGCCAACTCGGGCTCTGATGGGAGGAAAAGGATGTGTGGCTGCTTTTGCCATCTGCCACGGAAGGTGCTCACTGAACATGGTGTATTTGTTCTCTCACCAGCTGGCGCAAAAGTCCCTTGCGGCCCTAACGGCCCAGGATCACAGTGGCTTATTTTCTGCAGTGGCTGAGCTCCCCCAGGCAGGAATCATGGCATGCGTATGTCTCCGCAGCTGCTAGCAAAGGGTCTGGTGAACATTCACTCGGTGACTGTTTATTAAACAAGTCATTGAATTTGTTGAATTGAATTGAAAGTGAAAATGGCTGCGGGCGAGCCACGTATTAATTAGACCCAGGATCTGAAACTCCAGGCGGGCGGAGTGCCAGTCAGTAGTGCCTTTTGGATGCATTCCCTTAAACCACAATTCAAAGCGACTCGATTCCCCTCAAACACTCGGGGACGCCTGCTGGGGCCCAGCAGAGCTGCGCATGGACCACCAATGGGCATGGCTCCTGGCCTCTCGCGTCAGAGCCCCATGGACAAGCGATGGAACAGATGGGCCTTCACCCAGAAAACGCACACCTGCATTGGATGCACCGGGGCTCGGCTGCAGAGGACAGGTTCCCGTGGGGTCACTCTAAGCAGGAAGGAATCCATCATGGGATGTTACTGGGTAAGTGGGATCACCGAAGAACAGAAGACACGGCTGCTGAGCGACTTGTAAAGCTAAACAGGGCCAGCAAAGGAGCCCTTTGCTCTCCACTCACCGAAGCCACCTGCTCACCTGGGAAGCTGCTGCTACATCCGCTGGCTCCAGGGTCAGGCCACTACTGCCGCCATCAGGAAACGAACACAGCCATTTCCAGGGCCACCCGCTAGGGAAACTGCCAGAGGAAAGCGAGGCACCTCTGCTCCGACGCTCACTGCAGGACCTCAAGCAACGGTGGCAGATTCAGTGAGATACAAGTGCCCAATGGGTGGTGCCCGAATTACAACCCTCAACCAGACAGCTCGCTGCAAGAAATTCTCTCTCTCCCCGTTTCCCAAACAATGTCAGCCCCTCATGGTTTTATCGTAGCAGATGAAGATGAACCCCAACTCAACAACTTTAAGGTGCAATAGCTCATATGAGTTAAAAATCAGAGTGAAATCTTCCCTTTAAAGAGTGAAACTTTAAAGCAGTCGGTCTAGTGAGCACATGTCATTGGGCCTGAATTTCTGAATTTAGAAGTGCATTAAAGAGAGCGGAGTCGGAGCTATGCTTTTTGGTTTGTTTTTGAAAAACGGGTTATGTGTGCTCACCTTTCCACGGCGTGCCCCCTCCCAGATGCCCTGCCTCCTACTCCCAGCCTTCCTGAAAGTGACTCACGAGGCCGGATTGGAGCAGATGTGAGTTTTTGTCTAAATTTACCCAGGAGGGGGAAGAGGAAGGAGGAGGGGACCAGGGCCGATTTCAGACCATGACCAGTGACAATGACCAGGCCGCAGACACAGGGCTTTAGCAAATGGGACATGCTAGGCTGGCAGCTGGGGTCCAATCAGGGAGGACACATGCTGCCGAGCGGCCCTGATCTGGGAAGGGCCAAGCTGTCGACGGTTCCAGAACTTTTTACTGTCTCAGAGCACCTTAAAAGTAGTTTTAGTCAACTTAGTAAGTCCATCTGTTAAGCAAATATAATACTTTTTTTCATAGCATAATGATGACGATTTTCAAACTCACTTTGAAAAAAGTTATCTCTAAATCTTCACCAAATATTTCCTGCTTTGCAGTGCAGATGGATAGCAAGTGTTTGCACCTCTGAGTATAACCGACAAAGACCGACAAGAAATGTTCACGCCAGTGAGTCTCAAAGTGTGCTCCCCAGCCCGGCGGCAGCATCACCACCGCCGCGGGAACTGCAGTCAGAAATGGAATCCTTGCTGCCTCAGGCGCTCTGGCAGGGGAGGGCCTCTGCTTTAAGAAGCCCTCCAGGTGACCCCGAGGTGTCAAGTTTGAGAGCCACCAGTTAACGCCAATCCCTGTGCTTGCAGAGCATCACCGTTTACAAAATATTGTATACACGCTGTTTCATACTCATTCTAATAACAGCCCTGCTGGTGGAGATGGAGACAGAGATGGAGCAGCGAGAATGGATGACCCACGAGCCGAGGGAAGCTCAGAGAGGCAGTGGGACCACCCAAGGTCACAAGTCACACAGCTGAGCCAGGACTGCCAACTTCCTCTTTCCTCGCTATTCCCTCCTCCTTCAGGAAACAGGGGAAGCCAGTGGCCAGTGGCTTCCCCTCTGTGTTGCGTACTCTTCTCCTTCAAGTCCAGGCTTCCGCCTGCCTAGCATGGCCTCCCTGAGCCCGAGTCGGCACTGCTGCCCAGACCGTGATGACGGCGGCACCACCGTGCCCACCTCCGGCTCCGGGAGGCCAACACTGGCTTCGGTCCTGTCCCACCTCCCGCTGCTGAGCCTGATGGCCGGCCACTGTGGGGCGGGCAGATGGCAAACTCGAGGGCTTCAGTAACACTTGCCACGTCAGTTAGTTACCACGTTCATAGTTTTTAGTTTTAAATTTTCCTCTTTCCTCGAAGCCCCGCCCTTTCCTCGGGGCACGCACGGGCACAGGTTCCAGCGGCCTGTACAAACAGGCGCGGCGGTGGGGCCAGTGCTGTGTGCACACTGATTTTGACCAGCGGGGAGACACCGTGGAGGTCACCTGGGCCTGGCTCCTTTTGGGGACAGGAACTGGGAGGTCCTTTGCTCACCAAAATTCAGGAAGTCAACTGGCGGTGGTATTTAAAAATCGCCTTCACTAGTTAAACCAGCTTTCTTATCGAGGATCTTTTTAGCGTAACACAATGTCATGCTTTGTTTTTAAAAAAATCACTGTGGCCCGCAGAGTGGCGCGGTGGTTAAGCGCTGGCTTGGGAAGCCAGCGGCCCTGGTTCGGGTCCCACATATGAGGGCCAGTGACACTGCCCTCAAAAAAAAAAAAAAAAAGTGGTGATGTTTTTAAAAAATCACCAAGTCCTAGCAATGCTTTAACAGAAATAAAACATGAATAAGATCCTTATTCCAAAGTAGCAAAAAAAAAAGCTTCTCTGGGAACATTGATAACCAGGTTCCAAAGTTGAGCCCTCTTCTCCTGAAGCCTGGACCAACTTGAGTACTGCCCCTAAGCATTCTGCCAGCTCCACAAAGCTACCCCTGTGACTTCTCTGAACGCCAGAAATTTTTCTGGGTATCTCTAAAACTACAGCATCTGGCTTACAATGACTCAGTGAATAATCATGATGATCATACTAACAACTGTTTACATTTATTGAGCACTTATTACCCATAAGGCACTTTTCTAAGCCTATTCTATGGACTGACGCTTTGAATCCATTGCAATTATATTATTTCCCCCATTTACAGATGCAGGCTGCACTTGGACTAGGGGCTGCACCCAGAGATGTAGCAGCATACTGTGTAAGTGGGGAAGGGTGCTGCAGTTAACATTGCAATTAGGTCAGGAAGCCCTGGGAGTGACAGAATGGCCCCATGTGAGCCTTGCCACCCTCCCTCACTGCTGTTGCCCAGGCTGGAGCATAATGAGTCCCATAACCTGAGACCCGAAGTCAAGCTGACCTGGGGAATGAGCGCCCTTGGCATGTTACTCCCGGGCTGGGATGGGAACCCAGACCAAGGTGAGGACCAGCCCCCCAAGAACAGGGAAGTCACCAGGGGGCCAGTCTAGTTATTTACCCCAGTCTCTCAACTGGCTTTTAACAAAGCAATTTCAGCATCCAATTAAGTCGTAATGGACTATTAGGAGCGCTAA